>CM065942.1:0-1321266 GCA_033459515.1 Theretra japonica
ATCGGGTCCTGAATCTCGCGTTCCATCAAAATGAACTCAGTTCTTACGATATAACTACTTACTTTAATGAATCAAGTGTCCATTGTGGTGAAAACCGAAAAATATTAACATTGCTGTTACAAATGATCGAGAGTAATAGCTTACCGATGATACTTCCTACTGGTGCCGCCCGATGCATGACGCCAGCGCGCTGCTTTCGCATTTGTAGTCACGTGATAATGGGTAATGAATCAAAAAACTATTTGAAATATTTTTATTTAATTTATGAAGAACAGTTAGGTTCGTACGGAGGTAGATTGACCGTGGATTAACACATAGGCTACTTTTTATCCCGAAAAATGTAGTGTTCCCGTGGGATGAGGGAGGAATTCCGATATATTTGTTACTTTGTTGTACTCAAATGAATGGGATGGGACTGGATTTACATATATTAGTGAGAATTATTTTTTAGTGAGAATGAGACGGAAAAATGCGGGATAACAAGGCACGGGACGGGATGAGATTTTTTAGTTAAGATAACTACGTAAATGATGTTACGGGCAAAAGCTATATAAAATATAATAAAAATAAATTACTCAAATTATATTCTTAGAAAAAAGAAGCGCGACTCCGTAGTAGTTTATTCGGACCAGTAGTATTATTATGGTTATTATAAAATGACGTAAATAAAATAGTGTGTTTCTTATTCTCTGCTTTACTCTTAAAGAAATAAGGATGAATTTTGAACAAAAGAGTTGTAAATTTTTTCTGTTACATTACATTTCATCTGTTATACATGGCGTAAGGTCGTAAGTGAATTTTAGTACATTCTAAATAACGTTTTATTCGTAGGAAATAAGGCATTGTTTACGTTGAAATTATAAAACCTTTACATCGTTTTCCATTTTATGGTTTAGTCAGTCGATGCCATATTTGAGTTTGGTTTTTGTTCGTGAATCTGTTCGTCTAGTGTATTGTTGATCGAAGGTTCGAATCCCGGGTCGGGGAAAGTGATATTAGATTTTTTTATTATGTATCAGCCCGGAGATAGAAATTTGTGCCCGATATAGCGATAGGCTCGGCCCCTATCACATCAAGATAGATAGGGGGCGAGCCTATCGCCATATCGGGCACAAATTCCTGATTCCGGGCTGATAATAAATAGTAAAATCCAGTATCACTTTACCCGACCCGGGATTCGAACCCGAGACCTCAGCTTTGCAATCGTACCGTAGTACCACTACGCCACCGAGGCAATCATAACAAAATATAACTTATTATCACATAGATATTTTGTTACAATACGGAATAGAACAAAAATATTATATCACCAACATTAGTTAGCCATGTAGTGGGCACGTGGCGTACGCCGCGCCAAATTCAAAATCAGGATTTTATTTTTTGTTATCAAAATGTACGGCGCTGCGCGGCGCTACGAAATTTGGCGTGCGTGTTGCTTCGAAGACGTCCCGCTGGGGAGTGAACAGACGCGCCGAGTGCGAAGTGCGGCGGAACGGTGGCAAAAATCACATTATTTTGGAATAGAGGGGGTGGATTTTTAATAATCTAAAATATTTTGCCCGAGCCGCCTAGTGCATAACTTGCTTGTTATTTTGGTATATTTTTTATTATTTTAAAGTGAATATTAAGCTTATCATCTTGAATCGAAATATCGGTTTAGACCTATCTTTGAGAATTTTTTTGATGCTGCAAAATTTATGCAATCGTGTATCAGCTGCCCGACACGTCTAGGTCAAGTGTTGTAGAATAACATATATTTTTTTTAAATCTCAAATATGATTAATGCCTTAATGAAATGGATTCGAAAATACCGTTTTTGGGAAACCCCCGCCTTAAACTGAAAAATATGACTCTTCCTGACATCTATTGGCGAATAATAATACTATTTTTTAGGAATCATTTTTAGAAAATGTCATTTTATTCGTGTTTGAGTAGTCCCAATTTAAACTGAAAAATATGACTCTTCCTGACATCTATTGGCGAATAATAATACTATTTTTTAGGAATCATTTTTAGAAAATGTCATTTTATTCGTGTTTGTGTAGTCCCAATTTAAACTGAAAAATATGACTCTTCCTGACATCTATTGGCGAATAATAATACTATTTTTTGTGAGCAATAAAGTTAAAGTAACACAAAGTCAATGAGTGTTTGCTTTGAGGTTAGACTAAGAAAATCAATTGTTTATTTATATTATTTGTGTCTTCTTAATGCACGTGTTCACTTAAAAATGCCTAAACGATCTTGGAAAAAAACGCTTATAAACAATCTAACTTCACGGAGCCGCAACTCGTCTCAAGAACACCTAGAAGAGCATCGTCATCAAACTGATCAGGATTCTCAAACTTCTCACAGTAAAGACTCATTTCAAGGATACCGTCATGAAAATCAGGTTTCTGCTCGTCCCACACGTGCTGCTAAAGTAAGATGCTTGCAAAATTTAACTGACATTACACGAGCAGAAAGGTCTTATGATTTAGATGTTTCACGAGAGCGTGCGGCCCAACGCGTAGCTAATGAAAATAACGATAATTTCCAAAAAACACAATTTATAAAAAAAAAAATACCGAGCAAAGCTCGGTCATCCAGGTACTGTAATATAAAAAGAAATTTAACCATTGCATTTCACGTAATATTGAACGAATGTTTCGTTCAATTTCTTATTTCATTCACTTAACCAGCACGTTGTTAGTCGATACTTTGTTTTCATTTGTGAAATCGACGAAAGATACTCGGCACTTTTACTTGGGAATTAACGTTAATCAAAAAGTAACTAATCAACAGTTTACTCAAAGATGGTGAATGAGGCCCTAACAGTATTCACTGTAGGACACACTCGTATTAACATGTTAAAAATATTACCGCCTATATTTAATTAATGTCCCAATATATAAATAAAAGGCAGTACAATTAAATTACGCACATATCCTCGTTGTTTATGTTATGAAATATATAAATAATATAATATTAATATAATATAATTATATTCTATACTAGCTTCCCCCCGCAACTCCGTTTGGGTGGTTAACTTTGTAAAAAAATCCAATCCTGTCCCGTTCCATTATATCCCATCTTGTCTCGTTTCATTCTCACTCAAGATATGTAATCCAGTCCCATCCCATCCATTTAAGTACAAAAAAGTAACAAATATATCGGAATTCTTCCCTCATCCTACGGGAACACTACATTTTTCGGGATAAAAAGTAAGTCTAAGTTTCTGGGTTCATCGCGCTCAACCACACAAACAGACAAAAATTCTAAAAACCATTCTTTTGGGTTTTATTAAGTTAATATACTCGTAGTCCCCCATATCAGTTTTCCTCATTTATCTTCCATGTACGGACATCGGTCGATTACAAATTTATTATATTTATCATATATATAAAAAATATTCGTTCCGAATAAGTGGACATAGAAGTGTAAAAACAAAAAACTTTATTAGGGTAATCATTAGAAAAATGCCTTATGTAAGGTTTCCTTTTATTTAAATTTTGGAAACAATGTATTTTTACAGACCAGCAGTAAACAGCCATCATTAGATGGTCTCATCTACCTTGAAGCCTTTCTTTTATCACTTTTCGATCCTGGTGGAATTGCTCTCTCTGGTCATTAGTATATTTTAGTACTATCTGTAGAAACAAATTCGAGTGGCCGTGATAAATTGCTACTTCATGCTTATATTTGCTCTTAGAGTTTTGAAGGTGTACAACATCTTCTGCGCGATTGCTTTGTGATTTGGTGCTTTGGTTACCTAATTTAAAATATGTCTGCCACCAATATAATATTATTTAAGCTTTATTTTTAGAATCAATTATAACTTCCATAACGTTTTTTATGTTGTATCATTAAGTAGAGTCGGTTTTCCAACCTGGTCATCAAACTTAGCTTTGAACGTTTCCATGCTCAGCTAAAACAATCTTACAAATGCATTTCTCTTCATTGTTCAATGCTTTGTTTTGACAAAGCATTGAATTATTAAGTATAGTATCATTTAGTATCATCATTTCTAACATAATTTCACAAATTAACAAATACTTGAAAATAATTTGTGTTCTGAAGGCCCCTCTTGAGTGTGAATCAAAAATATTACATACTTAATTGAAAATCATAAAATCTAAGCCAATCCAGTAATTTCATGAATATACCCAAAAACTGATAGTATAAGAATCCACAGAAATATCCAGGGCAAGACAAAAATATTGTGATCTGTTTGCTGTTATCAATCATACGCACTATAACGGTGAAGGAAAACATCGAAAACACCTGCATACCGATACACGTACACTAGCGATTTGTTAAAATGTATATGGTACGACTATGTAAAGTCCTCCAACCCGCACTAGGCGAGCGTGGTGGATTATAATATGGCCACTCAATCGTACTTTCGATTGTAGAGGAGGCCTGTGCTCTGCAGTTGGACGTATGTGGGCTGATACACATACAGATACAGAATAAAATCTGCAATTACTTAGAGCTCTCAGCACAACAACATGTTATCAACGGAGCAATCGCACGGTTGAAACTTTAGTGCCTACTCATGTATTGTATGTGTGGAATCGGCATCGCTTGAGTCTTTGAGATAACCTCGTCGGGCCGGATATATGTAAGTCATAACGCAATAAAACAGTTGGTAATGGTAATCAACTAAGAGAGCTTTATTATGAGCATGGTACAGCGTGGCGGCGCGGCGCGGGCGGCTCGGCGGCTCGGCGGCGGCTCACTGCTTGGTGGCGGCCTCGTGCAGCTTCTTCTGCACCTCCTCCACATGCTGCACGAAGGAATCGTAAGCCGACTTGATCTGAGGCGCCAGTTTCTTGTTGGTCTCGTCCAGGTTGCCAGCCACTTCCTTCGCCAACTTCTGCGTCTCCTGTACAAATTATAATAAATTGTTTTAGAAGCGATTGATTGCACCAAAAGTAGTTCACGCTACATAATTTCCCTAAAAGTGTAAAGGTCACAAGACCAATGACGGAGAACATTCTTTCCCGCGCCGTTAACTTAGGTGATTTCTTTTCCTTGTTTAACATGGCGTTACTGAATATCCTTGAGGGATAAAATGTAGTGAAATGTGTGCGGCTCGGCACACTGACAGTCACAAACATGATATGCTATTAATGTATGAGCACATTCGCAGCATCGCGCCGATTCAGTTTAATGGACGGAAGTACTCGTATGCCGTGGGCGTAGAGTCGCTCACTCGGACCCCGCTACTTTATTTATTAGTGAGCGCGTCTCGCGGCAATATTGAAGCGCAGTATCCGTAGCTGCGTCACTGTGGTTACCTGCACGGTGCTCTGCACGGCGGCCTGCAGCTTCTCTTTCACGGCGTTAGCTTCCTTTTCGACGTCGGGGTGCGCCTTACGCAGCTCCTCGACGGTGTGCTGAATGTTCTTATGAGCCTGCTCCAACGCATCTTTCGCTTTACCGTTCGCGTCGGCCAACTGAAACAGTCAGTAAAACAAGATCACACATAATATTAACCCTGTTTACAATAATAATGAATAAATTAAATAGACAGTAATTAGGAGCACACCATGTAGAAGTTGTGCACTCATAATAATGATATGTACTGTCAGCGCGCGTGGAGTACTCACCGCTCCCTGCAGACTGTTGGAAAAGGCGGTGAGCTGGGACACTACTGATTCCGAGCCTTCTTTGATCACTTTGTTGAAGTCCTGGGTGTTCTTGGAGTTGACGAGTGCGTTAAACTGCTCACTGAAGGTCTTCTGGAACTCCGCGGCGTGTTTCTGGACATCTGTGAGGACGCTGGATGGCGCGTCGCGGCGCACCATGGCGCCTTGCGTCTGCAACACCACAACATTATACTCTGATCGCATTCGCACTCAGTGCAACAAACAATGGTATGGCAATCAACACTGCATACTGAAATGATCTGACAGTTAAGTACGCAATAAAAACAATAAGAGCACTTACCAGAGCGACGCATGCGGCGAGAATCACGACAAACTTGGCAGCCATGGTGAGTCGAGTCGACTGGTTACTGTACAGCGAGGGTGGAGAGAGAATGCGAGTCCGCCTGCAACACAACGAAGAGTGTGAAGTGACCCGCGCGCCGGCCTGTTATATAGGCGGCCGCGAGATAACTAGCGCGGCGATAACGCACCGCCGGCTCTAATGGCACCCCCGCGACCAAATTTTCCTGCAGCATGCAAATAGTGCGGCCCTGCACCCTGTTTACAAACAACCTCACGTCCGGGTGCACCGCGGCCGTGACCACGCGCGCCGATAACACGCTGCAGTCACGCCGCCGCGCTGCACCTCGCGCGCCACGCCGCCGTCACGCCATCGCCTCGTCGCCGCGTCCACCCCGGGCCAGGTAGTCGCGTCCGCGTGGCGGCGGTGCGGCGGTGGCGAGGCGTTCGTGCGGCAGGTGCTTCGCGAGGTGTGCTCTCAGGGCGCGCTCGGGAACAGCGCGGCGGCGGGTCGCGGGTCACGCTCGCTGATAAGCGCGTCCTCAACCCCGCGCGATATCGCGTGACCCGGTGCTCGCGGCCGTGAGCGGTGCGCTGTCGCGCAGCCACGCCCGGTGCCGCCGCAGCCGCTGCATCTCCGCGGGTATCACTTACTATTTCATCAATTTCTCTTAACATTTAGTATGGTAATAATTGAATAGTGATTGAAATTTGCCAACGAGTACTATTCAGTCGTGCGGCGTGTTCTCACAGTGTCCTGCTTCACTTTTAACAGCGCCGCAGGTGTCACTCGAATAATGCGTATTCAAGGATTACGCTCTCCCACGCGCATCAAACGTTCAAAACAAATTACTTACATTTGACATGAAGTTATAGGTACGTGCCTTTAAGGATTCACAGACAGGATATTGCAGCAGCGTTGTCCGCTTTTTATGCTACGAAGCAGTGCGCAGACGGGCAGGGATAGTGCGGCCTCACGGAATAATTATATGTGAGTTTTATTTCGATTGCAGATGACTGGTGTGCGGCGCGAGAGGAGCTGGTGTGGGCGCATGAATACTCACGGCAGGCAGGTGGGCAGGTCGCAAGACGAGTGCGCGCTGCGCCGCCGCCGAACACCGCGCAGGTGCAGGGCTGCCGCGCGCTACACCTGGCTCCCCGCGACACACCGCGACACACCGGGACACACCACGCCACGCACACACGACACCTGCACGCACCATAAATCAAGCCTCTGTATGATTGGTTACAATAATGTTGCAGGCTCGACACATATTTTCAGCATATTTTTTTGTAGGAGAGGTAGTATCTGCGAGGCGAGGAGCGCGGCGCGGCGCCAGCCCTGCGGTCACGGCGGGCAAGTGTGCAGGAGCGCGAAGGTCGCGGAGCACGCGTCGCGCATGCTAACACTCGTCCACCTAGGAAGACGCACACACGCATCCGCGTACACACACACACTCTGCTGAACACGCTCCATGTAACGCACTAGTTTTGTTGTTCCTCATCTATCATCACAACCTGTGATCACACCTCACGAATCGAGTTCTATGCCTGCCGGTTGCCCCGCACTTGTGCTCTACTAGCATACAGTTATGGGCGTCCTGTCCATTCGACTAACTTAAATATTGCAATAAACATATACTTTGTCATTATATTGACTTATTTGTTTGATAACACATTGGACTGTAAGATGCAGAAAGGCGGTAACGTCGTGTGAATGCCAAGCGCGGAGACGTTAATACTTTGCCACCCCGGCGAGCACCAAACATTCTGTTGTTTTTCTCACCAATTTTCTAGAGTATTTGCTATAGGTAAGCATGCATAGCAGTGGTCTGTACAGGTCGTTGAGAAGCAACATTACAAGAGCTCCTAGGTGTACGGCCCGTAGACAACCTCGGAAGAATTTTGCCAAAAAAAGCAGTGGATCATTCTAGACTCAACCAAACGCCAACGTGATCTGGGTGTGAAATATGAATTTCATAGCATTGTAGGGTGTGAGACACCGTGCAGCAGCACAAGGCCGCCGCAGCGATATTCGAGTAGAGTCCGCGGGTAGTTGTCAGGCGGCGAGGGCGCGCTGCGACTTGCGGCCGGCCGCTGCAGCAAAACAAACTGATAAGTTAATTGGCTCGTTAGTAATTTCTAATTTCATAATGAGCATTCTGCGAGCGATAAGGCGTTTCATAGGTCGTGTACATTGCATCGGCGCGGGGGTGGCGCGAGGATGGCGCGGGGGCGGCGCGGGGGCGGCGCGGGAAGTTCAAGGCGCAAACATCGTTAGCTGATTAGTAATTAGTGACTACTGATTAGTGTACGGAGTACACACTAATGGAATGTTATTGTGCATCTGCAATCATATTGACAAGGAGGTGGTCGCTATCGGTCTCAGTCGAATCGCACTTCACACACCATAGAAAATTTTAAAAATCTCCATGGTATACTCGTATAGTATAGTACCCGTTAAAGTGCATAGCATTTGACTATCAATATTCAATACACTCATGAATCCAAGTTGGAAGAGTAATCTGGGAGTTGAACCCACGACTAAAATGAATGTGTCGGCAGCCCCGTCCGGTCCGTTACCAACAGGTCATCATACAGCGTTTGTACATTTCACGAAGCCAAGTCACTAAAGTCATTGAAACTACCACCTGGCTTCGTTTTCGGTAGCAGTCTTGATATACCCTGTATTACCTGCATAAAACAATTAAAGCTACTTTGAATCGCTCCACAATTAAAAATCTATTGAGCCTATGTAAGCTATTCGAGTATTATCAAATATTATGTACTACAGTGATGATAACACAACACGCTTCGTAAGACCTTCTTAGTTGTTCGATAAGTATCAATTCTAATACCCTGAGGAACATTTTATAATCATTTATTTGTTTGACATCAGCATCTGTGCTGTAAATCTTGATGTTCTAGTGTGTGGTCTCTCTTCTCCAATGCATTATGTCCCTCCGCTATTTGTAATCAATGTATTTAGGTACACGAATGATTGATCGGCACGACAGATATATTGTAATAGAATGTTTGTTAAAATCGCATTGATAATAATGGATGGATATATTTATTTTGGATTTATTATTGGTACTCAAAAAAACAAGCGCGGTGGGTTCGTCAGACAAAGCAATGAGTCTGTGTGCGCGTAGTTTATGTGATTACAATTAGCGAGCTCAATGAAGCAGCCGCCGAGCCATCGCGTCGTGAACAATGCGTCGTGCTAAATGTTCGTGTGTCAACTAGGAACCGCATACTAATTGAAGCCATTGTTACAATTCGTGAGCGACGTGTAGACTGTAGACTGCTCTGTGGCGTGCACGTCGAGGAGCCCGGCGGACCCGCGCCTCGGACAATGCGCGCCATCACCATATCCGGCCCGCAATCAGTATTCAATAACCATTGAGTGATCATTATATTGTTTGCATCGGAGTGTGCCTCGTCCGATATTATTATCATCTCTGTATTTTAACAATTTTTTTACTTATAAAAATTAATATTAATTATGTTTTTCCTTTACATGTTTTTTTTTTCAAGTCTCCGAAGAGGAGCACCGCCGCGTCGCCCTGGAGACCTCCGGTTAAAAATGCTGTCGCATTGCGCATACAGTAAAACGATGGGCGTTTCCATTAGGTTGTATACTGACTGCTGTGAAAAACCGCAAAAATAATGAACAAAATAAATATTTATATTTTTCAGTTGGGATGTTGTTATGAAAACATGTTTAATGTAGTATGGAGCTCTCATCGGGAGCGCAGGGCTTTTTTATACGAAGGGGTACGAAGGAGCGCGTACGCGCCTCTTTAGCCTTGTTCAGGCGTTTGCTTCCGCGCCCCCCAGCAACCAAGTGCACACAGTGATCCCAATCGCCTCATTTAGTCGCCTTTTACGACAGGCAGGAGATACCGAGGAGGAATTCTAAACGCCCCCTTCTAAACGGAGTGTGCACGCCTACTACTAAAGTAAACCATACAGAGAGATTCATAGAGCTCAGTATACCAGTGGTTACCCAATCTCTTGCTTTTCACAATCATAAATTTATAATATAATGAAGTAGCCAATATTAGTGAGTTCACTTCTCGGTGCCAAGTGGTTGAATATTATTAAATTATTTGTGGGATGCAGATAAAAGATTATTAGGCCAATATAAATTCTATTCAGCTAAATATTTATGTCGGGAAATTACGATAATCACTAAGTTGTTATCACTAATTCCTTTAATAGAATCTGAGCCAAGCAGAGTATGAGCAATTTGGCGACATCTTAGATGGCGGTTGAATAAAATGTTATTGGGGCAAAATATTTGGCAGTGTTTAGGAGAATTTAGTGATTATCGGAATGTCCCGACCTTCACATTTACCCGAATAGAGCATACATATAGGAGAATAGCTAAAGCATATTCAAATTAAACGTATTATTGTGATAATATTTATTATCTACCTAGCTAACAAAAGCTTAATTTAATCTGTTTATGTTGCTTTTTGTAATGATACCTACTTATGAGGTGCACTGAAAACAAATTCAAATTAAGCATCGGCATTGTTTTCAACTTATACTATAACTATAACTTATTGTATTCGCACTTTAACGGTGAAGGAAAACATTGCGAGGAAACCTGCATACCGTAGCGATTTTAAAGAATTTCTACGGTATGTAAGTCCGCCAACCCGCACTAGGCCAGCGTGGTGGACTATATGGCCTAACCACTCTCAATCGTACTCTCGATTGTAGAGGAGGCCCGTGCCCTGCAGTGGGTCGTATATGGGCTGATACAATACAATTGTTTTCAACAACCAAGAATGATTATTATGCTACTCTGTTGCCGCATTTAGACGTTTTGTAATGCGAGTATTTGCCATTATATTTGCCATAGATCGGCAGTGTGAAGAGATAGAAAGATTTAACTCATATATTATTATTTATTTCATATTTCAGTACATAGTTATTTTTATTAAACGTAGTTTATTATGATAAATTGTGCAGCTCTTAGATGCAATTTATGCAGGCGTAAAAATATGAACAATTATAGTTGTCACAGGTAAGGGTACCTTTTTTCCAATGCTGTTTAGTTGCAATATTGTACAATTAAAATACAAATCTTGTATGCACATCGGTAGAAAAGAATATAGTAATGAGTTATATAAATGCGCTGAAAGCATTCATTGCCTATAAAAAATAATATCAAATACGTGAATTTGTATTAATTTCGACCAACTTTTGCTAGGGTTCAGAGTTTTGATCAATAATAAATATGTTGTCGATAAAAATAGTCGATGACAATTAATATTTCATATAGTCTATTCATATAGTCTTGAATATGAATTCTACAATATCATTACTTCACTATATTTTTACACTATTGATATTTTCTAAATATACATATAATAAAGCGGGTGCGTGATTTACTATTTCAACTAACTGTGCCACGGAGGCTGTAAATGTAATAAAACAATACTATATTTGATATTAAATAAACAAAATCGATACTTCTATGCACTATTTCATCATCAGACACAGAGTTTAGCTTAAATATTAATAATAATTTAATTAAATCTAATTTTGAAGTAGCTATGGCTTTCGAGAACTATTTCTCAGATGTACCAGTTAAGTTTAAATTAATCCCCTACCATAGCAGAAAAGTTACTAAAAGAAAGTATGACTGGGGGTAGAAATTCATTTACATTCCATTGTGTTGACAGTATGGTTATTATAAAAACATTTAAATTAATAAATATTATAAATATTTAAATGAGCAATTCTTGTATATATATATATATATATATAATTGGAATCTCGGAATCGGCTCCAACGATTTTCATGAAATTTTGTATATAGGAGGTTTCGGGGGCGATAAATCGATCTAGCTAGGAATCATTTTTAGAAAATGTCATTTTATTCGTGTTTTATGGATCGTTTTTAAACTGAAAAATATGACTCTTCCTGACATCTATTGGCGAATAATAATACTATTTTTTGTGAGCAATAAAGTCATTTCTGAAAATGACATTTTATTCGTGTTTTATCGATCGTTTTTAAACTGAAAAACATGTCTCTTCCTGACATCTATTGGCGAATAATAATACTATTTTTTGTGAGCAATAAAGTTATTCCAGCAGATGGCGTTGTTAAGTAACACGAAGTCAAGGAGTGTTTGCTTTGAGGTTAGACTAAGAAAATCAATTGTTTATTTATATTATTTGTGTCTTCTTAATGCACGTGTTCACTTAAAAATGCCTAAACGATCTTGAAAAAAAAACACTTATAAACAATTAACTTCACGAAGCCGCAACTCGTCTCAAGAACACCTAGAAGAGCATCGTCATCAAACTGATCAGGATTCTCAAACTTCTCACAGTGAAGACTCATTTCAAGGATACCGTCATGAAAATCAGGTTTCTGCTCGTCTGCTCGTCGTTGCAAAATTTGACTGACATTACACGAGCAGAGAGGTCTTATAATTTAGATGTTTCACGAGAGCGTGCGGCCCAACGTGTAGCTAATGAAAATAACGATAATTTCCAAAAAACACAATTTGTAAAAAAAAAAATACCGAGCAAAACTCGGTCATCCAGGTACTTATAAATACGTGTGACCTTTGGGGAATCTCGACGAACATATTAAACTCTGTAATACCAGTGTTAGCTACCCAACTAGTTGTAATTTTTAATGCTTGTATAAACCTTGGTATAGTTCCTGATAAAATGAAGTTAGGTAAGTTATACCTCTTGTTAAATCTGGTAATACAGATGACCCTTCTCATTATAGACCTATCTCAGTACTACCTTTATTAAGCAATTTTTTTGAAAAAGTAATGTTTTTACAGCTTCAAACTTATTTTACAAAAAATTAAATACTTCATGGTAAACAATTTGGTTTCACGCGGGGTCGCTCCACCACTGACGCTGGTGTGGAGCCTATACGTAACATATTTAATGCTTGGGAGAAGTCCCAGGATGCCTTAGGTGTATTCTGTGATCTATCCACAGCATTTGATTGTGTTCACTATGATATTCTTATCAGGAAATTGAGCCACTATGGAATTAATGGTGTTGCTCTTGATTTATGTTAGATCATATTTAAGTAATAGGATCCAAAGCGTTGACGTCAATGGCAAAATATATCCTGGGTCTGCTGGTACTATGGGAGTGCCGCAAGTCTCAATTCTTGGACCCTTTCTCTTTCTAATACCTAGTCTGGTCATAAATTCTGTCACATGTTTAATATAAAATAATTGAAACAAGTTTATTCATTATGTAACCATTTATATACCAAAATGAACTTAACAAAACATAGATTCCTGTGACACTAAAGTTTATTTTAAACGACCTCCGTGATTTTGAATACAGGCCTTCAATCTGCGCGGCCAGTCGTCTATCGCAGCACGAACGAGGTCCATGTCAATTTCGGCGGCTGCCTTAATCAAGGATGTCTTGAGTGACTCCAAATTGGGATGAGGCTTTGAGCACGCCTTTTCCTCCAAGTGATGCCATATCTTGTAATCTAACGGATTCAAATCTGGACAGGAGGAGGGCCAGTCTTCGTGCCGGATGAAGTCGATTTCACGCGCCGCCAGCCAGTCTTGTGTGCTCTTCGCTCTATGAGCTGGCGCCGAATCTTGTTGGAATACCCAATGCCAATTATTGAACATGGTATGAGAAACAGGTTCCACAAGGTTCGTCAGGACTGTATTTTGATACACAACTGCATTCGTTTTTACACCTTCCTCACAAAAATGTACCTCTGTTAAGCCCCAATAAGAAATTCCCAACCTTACCATGAGCGAGGATGGAAAATGACCTCGTTGGACACGCGGAATACCGTTGCTCGCTTCTTGACTACTGTGTGCGTACACCTTATCATTTTGTTTGTTGTAGCTCTCTTCTACGGTAAAATTTTTTTCATCCGAAAAAAGAATTTCCCGATATTTTTTTCCCGCGTACCGCTTCAACAAAGCGCGGCATCTCTCCAGTCTCAGGTCCATTAGACGAGCATTCAAACGATGTCCTGTTTTTCTTCGATATGCCCGAAGCCCTAAGTCTTCATTTAACACTCTTTTCACCGTGCTTCTGCTTAACCCCATCTGAAGGGCCAACAGTTTCTGCTTACGTTTGGGATTTCTTTGAATTCGCGCCTTCACAGCTTTTATCACTGCTGGAGTTCTAACAGACCGAGAGCGACCACTTCTTGACCTGTCATCTACACTAGAGTCTTCATTGTATCGTTTGATGGTACGATAAACGAATCTTTTGGTTATATTCAAATTTTTCAGTATGTCAAAAATTTTAATTGGCGCGTAATCGCAACGAAGCAACGCAATAACTGCAACACGGTCTTCTTTAAGCTTCCACTCCATATTTAAAAATGAGTAAAATTCTAAAAAGTATACATTTTTATTTCCATGAACAATTCGAAATTCGAATTCAATAAACTTTTTTGTGGCCAGCATTCTAAAAGTAAAGTTTTTACTGTGTGACAATACTTATGACCTGACTGTGTATATGTGTGTATATTAATGACTTACCTTTTTTATAAGGGATAACTGTGAGGTAGTGTTGTTTGCATTAAATCGACACCAACCAGATATTGACGATGTAGGCCACACCCTCCCAAAAATAGTATATTGATTTAGTGTTAACAATTTGTTATTAAATAACCAAAAAACAAAAAGTATAAGATTTGTGACACCCAATGTAAAAAAGTTAACGCTAACATTTCTTTGAATGGGGATGTGTTGAGCCTTGTGGATTCAACTAAGTTCTTGGGATCTAATGATCCCAAACTTCAATGGGGTCCTCATATAGTCGTTCTAGCTAAAAAGCTGAGCGCCGCAGTCTTTGCGATGGGTAAGATTCTCCAATTGACTGATATAGATACAGCTCGATTGGTTTATTTTGCCTACTGTCATAGTCTGATGAGTTGTGGAATTTTACTGTGGGGTGGCGCAGCTGACATTAATACTATCTTTGTTCTTCAAAAGCGAGCTATAAGATCAATTTATTCGCTAGGGTCCAGATGTTTTCTTAGAGATGAATTTAAAGAAATAAATATAATGACAGTAGCGTCACAATACATTTATGAAAATTTAATATTTGGCAATAGAAATTAAGAAAATTTAGAAAGGTTAGCGATATTCACAACAAAAATACTAGGAATAAGACTAAGCTCCACAGGATCAGCAAATCTGTTAAGGGTTACTGTATACACTTTTAAAACAAAGTTCCCACTCATATGAAAGCCTTAACTATTAAAAAATTCAAAGCTACTATCAAGAAACAATTATGCAATAAACTTACTATAAAATTTCAGAATATCTAGATGATAATAAGGCTTGGGAATAGAATAAAATTAAACAAATAGATAGTATTTCGGAGCAGATGTATTAGTGTGCTCTGTATATCATAATTTGTATTAAGTAACTCAACACATTTTATTTAGCTTTGTTAGCGATTGGGTATGCCATGCTCGCTTTAAAGTCTGTGCTTGCGACGGCGTCGTGTGCCGGTCGGTGACTCTAAAATTCAGCAAATTTATGAAAATAAAACGACAGCTATATGCCATTTCTACGATTTTCCCACCAAACTAAAGCTATGTTTTATACTACATCTATGGTATTTGCAAAGAATTATACGAGTATATTTTAATTTTGTTGTTTTACTTACGCCATCTGTTAAGCCAGTACCTATGAAGGTTTTATTTATTTGTATACAGATACTTTTTGTAAATAAGTAATAGTAGTATAGTGCGTGGTGGCCTGTTGGCAACGTACCCAGACGCGGCTGCACATATGTTCACAGTGGTCGGGGCTCAAACAGAACGCACCTCAAACTTTTCTGAGTTATATATGCATAATGTGTGCATTAATAGCCAATCGAAATTAAAGCGAATGAGACATCGTGAGGCTTGCATACCACAGCGATTTGTAAAAAAATCTACGGTACATAAAGTCTGCCATCCAGCACCAGGCCAGCGTGGTGGACTATAGATGCGGCCTGACCACTTTTAATCGTATTTTCGATTGTAGAGGAAGCCCGTGCCTTGCAGTGGGACGTACATATATGGACTGATACGAAATAATTACGGTCGAATTAAGCTAATTAACCGCTGGGCGGCCCCTAGTCATTAGTAAATACTTAAATAGACAATAGGTTGGTCAGCTTTTGCGCTAGCGACTTACTTGATATTCAACCCTCGTCTGCATGAGAACGGCGCTTTGTACATAATATTTTAATGTAAGCGCTAATGCAAATATTTCTAGCTTCAGCCAGGTAGCTGTTAACTAAAGAGAACGAACCAAATAAAATAAGGCAATTAATTTTACGATTGCGACGGCAATGCAAGGCCTATAAGTATATAGAGCCAAGCCAAATAATACGACCTTACCTCTACCCACTGCAAGCCGAGGTGGATGATAAGATATACCCTAAAAGATCAGAAACCAGTGCGAGGTGCAGCCTACAATTACAACAAAGCAAACGTATTACGAAATTAAAACATCAGCAGAAAATAAAAACTGCTAAATCTTAGCGACATCTATAAATTTATCTAAACACTAACGGCTGTTACATTGAGTTCAAGTAGTGACATCTAGCGACTTAAATTCGAACTTATTTATTATGATGATGTCCAAATTCTTTAATACGTTGCGTATAGTTTACCCTAATTAATATAGATGGATAAAGTAGCAAATGACAATGTTTTTTATGTAAAATTGAAAAATTTATGCACCAATATGTGGACGCCAAGCGAATCGTTAAGCAAAGTTGCTACCAGTGACTACACTACGCCGAGCCCAAAACAATAACTTAAGGTGTCTAGTATATTTCCGCTAGGTGAAAATTTCTATTCCATGCAACTTATATTAAGTAATATTTTGAACTGAAACCATATCATAGACACTGCGTTAACCATACAACCTTTCCTTGTATTGGATCTATGAGTAATATAGGTTAAAAGGTTTATTTTAAGTTGTTTATGATAGTCCTAATGAACGAAGTGCAATATTAAAATGTGCACCCCGCAGTCGCGTCGCAGCGCCCAGTGTCCCCTCGCCGCGCCTGGTCAATGTGTCAAGGCAATGCTACTATACGTACGAACTCACATTTGCTCATCGCACAGCCGTCAAATTATAGCTGTTTAGGAGCTTAACTCATTCAACTTTTCAATTTTATAGGTCACTTTATAAACATACAAATATTCCTTTTGTCACTACATTATGTTAAGGTAAATAGCACTGGTTTCATGTATCGTGCGAGTGTAGCGTGGCTTTTACCACAGCAAATACACAGACGACACGCTATATTTACTCTACACACACACACACACACGGCCGCATGCACGCATACACACACACACACACACGTACATTTATGAAGCCCACTAGGATTTATCTCGGGTCTGGGTGTTTGAGACCGAAGTCTCTCGTAGTTGCTGATGCCCGCGACACAAGACTTAATGAATCTTAGTGTGGGGTCAGGACTATGTGTTTGACTATTGCGTGTATTTATTTATTTATTATAGCACTCGCCCGCGACTTCGTCTGTTTAAGATCATGTGGACGTTATATTGCTACAACTCAATCGCAATCGCTACGCATTTTAACCTTTACGTAAACATTTTACAAAAATCAACGTGCAACATTTCTATTTCTAATTCTCACACTGAATTTAGATTATCGGATAAATGGGTCTCTCGAATATCAATTTTGAGACCAATCGGATCAATCGATAAAAAGTTCAAAATGGTGACCACTAATTTCTAGTGGGACTTTGAATTAAGATTGTTCAAACAAAAGTTGCCTCAGGTATCGATATTGAGATCAATCGAATCAGTATCAAAAAATTACAAAATGGCGGCCATAATATTCAATTCTGTCTTTAAATTTAGATTGTCCTAACAAAGGGTACTTCAGATATCGGTTTCGAGACGAATCGGATGAATAATAAAAGAGTTCAAAATGGCGGCCACAAATTTTAATTCTGACTTTAAATTTGGAGTGTTCGAACAAAGGGTGCCTCAGTTATCGATTTTGAGACCAAGCAGATCAATAACAAAAAAACTAAAGTGGCGGATTTTTTTTCTAAAATAGTTCACGCCATTATTTTTCGTGCTTGAAAGGGGCTAAAATATAAAGTTTTATAGAAATAAATGCAGCGGTTTCGATTTTCCATTTAAACTTTTAACCCTAATTTAAACCCCTTTAGAAAGTGGAGGAGGGCGCGGCGAAGAAATTATCTATATCTGGATTTTAAGTTATGTGCTTATTTACCAAAATAGGATCATTATATATTTCAACCAGCTGGATAAATGAGGGTGCCACGATAAAATAGTAAACATGTATGTGCGCCGCAGTTTGAAAAAGGTTGGGTACCCCTGCTCTATCTCAAAAACTACTGAACCGATTTCTATGAAACTTACACAGCTCCTAAGTTGGATTATACCTACTCCAACGTAAAAATATTTTTTGAAATCAGACTGTTTTGAGATATGCGTGGACAAACATACATAAATTTTGTGAAATTTTACACACTTGTTCAGACGATGGTATAGACCAACATATCCAAAAATCGTACAATTCTGACAAAATTACATACATACACATTGAATTGATAATCTCCTTTTTTTGAAGTCGATTAAAAATGAAAAGTGGCACAATGTTGGCACCCGACGTGAGACTGCTGCGGAGTCACGAACTGATCCAACTACATCTATGAACTGAACAGTATCTAACAACTAATAACAATCAAGCATGAACACAAACAATCAAGGGAAGTACGAGTAAGCTAACAATAACACCAGCCATTTTATATCAAACTAAAACGCTACATACTTATTAAGAGCATTAATTTTACATGTGACAATATTCCAATCATTTGTGCTGTAAATACTTTAGTAAATATATAAAGTAAATACTCGAAGGTACAATTTATGATAAAAAAAAAAAAAACAAACTGGTATCTGGAACTACGAGAGACTTTTCGGTCATACAAACGCCGACCCGAAACAAATATCTGTGGTTCACAAACATTTGTCTCAGTGCACGACTCGAACTCGCGGCCTCTTGTTTCATAGCCGGCGTTTAACCAACTGCGCCACCGAGGCTGTCATTTGAAAAAAAACAAAGTATATACTATATCTAAGTCGTTTATTGATCAATGCCTACTGTACCAGCTAGCGCCCAACTTGAAGTTTTCACGGTATTAGAAATATGAAATCAATTGAATCAATAGCCGATATTGCAGGAGAAGATGTGGAGCCGGCCGTGCGGCGCACCCCCACCTACCCCCACCACCTCGCTAGTCGCTACTCGGCCTCACTGGGGAATTCTCACTTTACTCATTTTGTATAATGTTTCTTGTGACTTTCATATTCGAATTCGAGTTATTGTAACTTCTTGATCAAATGGAAATTGTTTAATACAATTATTATGTTGTATAAACGTAATAGAAAATTATTGTTCGCCATGAGCTGAAAAGCGCACTCGATGAAATGGCCTATCTGTATGTGAAGAAGTGCAGGTATCCTGACTGCCGCAATTTGCCAGCGTTCATCGAGTCGTCGACTACAGTCAATATCGAGTTCATCGTGCAGTCCGTGGGGGCGGAGTCGCCGGCGGCCGAGTCGACACTACACACCACGTGCCTGTTTGAGGAGATGCCGAGCCGCGCTTCGCAGCCGACGCCGCAAATAAAACACGCAAGGACTATAAAAATAGGTTTAATACTAGAAGGGAGTGGCGCTCGGCGGCGTCACCGGTGCGGCGGCAGGAAGGCCAGCGCCCGCAGCGCGGCGTCCACGCGCGCCACGAGCGGCTCGCGCCAGCGCCACAGCGCGGCGTCGCGCACGGGCTGCGCGCGCAGCTCGGCGCACGACTTGCTGAGCGCCGTGACGCAGTCGGCGCGGTAGTGCTGCAGGCGCGCGTGACGCGTCTCCAGCGCGTAAGACGAGCACGCGCCGCCGAGGCACGCGAGCGGGAAGTGGTTGTGCAGCGCCAGCACGCGCGCCGTCTCGTGGAACGCCTTCACGTACTGGCCGGGCTTGGTGAAGTTGCGCGTGCGGTACACGTGCTGCAGCATGTGCATGTAGCGCGGTACGCCTTCCTCCCAGCCGTGCTCGTGGCGCAGCGAGTCCAGGAAGTACAGGTTGGAGGCGTGGTACGAGGAGCGCGCCGGCTTGCCCGCGGCGGGCGCGGAGAGCGGCAGCGCGCGCCGCATGAGCCCGCTCCAGTCCGAGTCCTCGAGCGGCACGATCACCTCGTCGATGTCGAGCAGCGCGAGCCAGCGGTAGCGGTACATGTTGCGGTACAGGCAGTCGTTGTAGGGGATCAGCTCCATCTGACGCTTGTGCGTCGTCTTCTTCTTGAGGTACATGTGCTGCAGGCCGGGCAGGTTGGGCTGGCCGCCGGGCAGCGTGATGGGCGTGACGCTGACGGCGCCCAGCGCTGCGTAGTAGTCGAGCACTTTAGTAATGTTGGGATGCACTTGCAGTTCGTAGAAGAATATCTTGTCGGCGCCGAGCAGCCGCACCAGCTCGATCCACTCGACGAGGCGCACGGACAGGTCCTCGTGCAGGAAATCGAGGCCTTTGACGCACACGGCGAAGTCGCGGCGCGGCACGGAGGGCGGCGGCGGGTCGTAATGCACGCGCAGGTTGTTTGTGGCGCGGTCGCAAGGGCTCTCCACCAGCGACACGGAGGCGGGCACCAGGTGGCGCACCTCGGCGGGCAGCACGCACGCCAGCAGGTACGGCTGCAGCACGCGGTCGCGGTAGTTGCCCCACTTGCTGTTCCACACGTACTTGTACTCGAGGTTGCGAACCACCACGGGCTGCTCGCGCTCCTCGAACCACAGCTGGCAGTGCGTGGCCAGCGTGGGCTTGATGCGGTCGTGCACGGCCAACACGCGCACGGCGGGCCCGATGCGCGACGTGTTGCGCACGTCCAGGTACGCGCCGTACAGGTGGAACACGCCCTCACTGGCGCGCAGCGTCTGCCAGTACGTGTTGTGGAACTCCAGCTCATAGATGGAGGGAAAGGGCGCACACTCCTTCTTCTTGTAGAATTTGTTCTTGTCATCTTTGTGCTTGTGCCAGTAGGCGAGCGGCAGCGAGGGCAGGCGGCGCTCGGCGTCGGCGCGCAGCTCGTCCTCGGAGATGACGCGCGTGTCGGTGGCGGGCAGCGGCGGCGCGCCCGGCGCGGGCGTGGAAGCCGCCGCCTCCGACTGCAGCAGCAGGCGCGCGGGCGGCGCGGGCGCGCGCGCGTGCGGCGCCACCGGCACCTGCAGCCGCGGCAGCGCTAGCGCCGCCAGCGCGCCCCAGCACACCAGCGCGGCCAGCCAGCGCACGCGCGTGCGCCCGCAGCCGCTCCACCAGCGCGCGCACCACCCCCGCATCGCCTGCAACATACCGCGCTCGTCATCATCGTCGCTTCACCATGTCTGGCGCCGGCACGCGCCGCGCGGCTCACCTGCTGGCTTCGAGTCTCGCGGCGACTGGAAGAGAGCGCGCGGCCCGAGCGCCATCGTGTGCACTACTTTTAAATTTGAAGCGATTCTCGCTGTACTCCCCTGATCTAAACTATCTCTAGCCCCACTTACATTATGTTACATTCACTAAAATTGTTCACATATCTTCCATGTGTCTGTCAAGTGTTGAAATGACGTTGTCAGTAGAATAAAATCTATGGTTAGAATAATAGTGGATATAGGTGTGTCTACGTCTATATTTCCGTAAGATGGTATTCTGGATAATCTATTAGAAAATGTATTTTCCCAAGTTGACTGTAAATGGAGTACGGAATTGGGATGGAGGTGTACATAATGCGCAACACCTGGCTGAGAGCAGTGTATCAAGTCACACTGCGTGACACTGCGTGAGACTGCATCAAGTATCATGCTAGAAGACGACTACGACTATATTATTACGACTATATTATTATTAGATAGCAGATAACGAGGCGTTTATGGTGAAAGTAGATATTGTAATATTGACATTAGCAGCGTTTGCTTTGCGCCGGTGAGCGACCGCCCCGGCCCACTAAGTGTATACTGCGAGCTCAACAAGACGCTCTCTCGAGACGCCGTCCCATGCCACTCGTTACAACTGCATCTAGCAAGCCTCTCGATGCCCAGTGGCCAGTACGTGTTAGAGGTACGATGGTTCTACTACATGCACGCTCCCGCGCCGTGCGTGGCGGTGTGTGGTGTGTGGTGATGTGTGGCGCGGTCGCGAGGCGGTCGTGCCCGCCAAGTCTACAAATAGCGACGCGTTCATCTGCGCCAAAAATGGCCGCGCTGTGAACAAAAGATCGATGCGATGCAATTGTGCAGCGGCGGGTGACGACAGGACGCGGCGGGACGGGTCGACGGCCGCGGGACGCGCCGGGAGCGCCGGGCGGGGGCGAGGGGGCCGGGGGCTGCGGCAGGAAGGGCACAGGGCTCCACTTTGCAAACCGGTGTGACAAGAGCTGTGGGCTTGCCTCCCGCACCCCCGCGCTCCCCGCACTACCTCGAGAATACTCGCCCTCCCCGGCCGAAGCTGGGCTCAGCGCTTGTATTACATTTGACCAGTTTTTCAGCACTCGAGATTCCTGGATGGACGTGCTGAGAGCGGGATTGTGTAACACGGCGCTGTTAGCCGTGCTGCGTGTGTGTGTATGGGCCGGGGTGGGTACTGCGTGGTGACTAGTTCTCCTCCAGCCGTGTGGCGCCAGCAGGTGCGGCCGCCGCCCCGCCGGCCACTATTTACTACTCGTATTGTGCCACAATGTACTCCGTATCCAGCGACAATAAACACAATTGTAATTGAGTCAATTGAATAATGGTGCGGTGTAGTATGCTGCGAGTGTCGCGTCGCGCGACTGATTTACACCACAGAATACTAACAGAAGTCAAGCTCCATACAAAGCGCGCTAGATCAACGCACACATGGACAGCGTTCACGGACACGATATTCGAGACCGATCGAGACCAGTGCGAGCGCGAGTTTTATCTGCTTCGGACACGCATCTAGTGATATTTTTTGTGCAAAGATCTGCAGTGCATATAGTTATCCATAACGGGCAGGTAGCGTGTCCACTGACCACGTTAGTACAAGCTGCAACGAGCGACTGTGCTCACTGCTTGTTGTCGAGCCGAGCGGCGGGGTTGTCGAGTCATTGTACTAGTGACGGGTCGCACACTACGCTCCACAACCTTTAACATTAAAATTAAACCAAATAATAACTATGCATGTTAGTCGGATAAGATTGTCTGCATGTTGTTTCACGTCGAGCGCCGGGTACATGTAATATTATGTACTGCCTCCCGATGCCTGGTGAGTGGCGCTGCGCACCGGGGGCGGGGGCGCGGCGGCTGCTCGCGCCACGCGGATCACTGTCATACTTATATGGGGTATATCAAGACTGCTACCGAAAACGAAGCCAGGTGGTAGTTTTAGTGACTTAACACACAATGCAACAATTTTTTTTCTTTTCATCGTATTTGGGTGTTAAATACATACAATTTTCTAAAAAAAATATGTACGCCATTTTATTTTTAAAGACGCTATAGTATGCAAGGCTTTAAATTATAATTATAGCAAAAAATATGGATTTACCACCCAATCACAAAGATATTTCTTAAATTACAAAATAAAATAGTCGCGTTTATTTGCAAAATGTTTAGTTGCATCGTGTCTGTAGTCATTAAAACTCAAATTCGTTTTCGGTAGCAGTCTTGATATACCCTGTATGTAATGCGCTACTAGCAGGCACGGCTATTGTCAACGAGACTCTAGTATCGCGCATGTTGTCACTTATCACGTCACGTCGCACTCATCAACACAAGTTACAGTTACTCTCCCTGCACTGTATTGAATTAACAAATTATAATTTGTTATTTTAGATTGTAGTGGTTCTCTGATAGTCTTCATGCCACGAGTTACAACGAAAGGATATAACATAGGAAGGAGCGAACTGTAACAGTTCCATACTGTTGGGTGTGAGGGCGCGCACTCGGCTGCTCCTACTCCGCGGAAATTGTATTCGTGACGTAAGCTCCATGGGTACCTAATATCTTTATAATATGACAAGTGTTGTAACACATTGTGTTACAATCTGCTGATGTTCACGTGAGTGGGCGGCAGGCCGCAGGTGCAGCTCGCACGGAACAAATGATTCAGTCATGCTGTGTGGAAAATGGTTGAAGGCACGTAAGTTGTGTGTGTCCAAGTTCTTCATAGAGACCTATGCAAATGTGTTCCGTTTCGGGATCAGCTCGCCTACACTCAGTTTGCTAGGCCGGCATAATTTTCGGCTGGCGAGTGATGTTCTCCTCTCATCGGTGGCTGGTCTATTTGGACAGCGTTGCAGTTGCTGCGCTCGCTATTGTATTGCACCCGCTACACCTCCACGCGCGCCACTCGTCAGCTGTCGCCAGACACTTGTCAGGTGCGCACGTCGCATCACCAAATATCTGACCTTTCCCTAATCGATCATTTACACTTCTTTCAATCCAACCCTTTCACTAATTAGCAACTAACAATATGAGATCCGAAACAAACTGCATTCCTAAGTTATTATGGCCTGCATATTGTGTACATGGACATGACCGAAGCTGGGGGTTACTCTATGATCTGAAACGAAAGTTGAATATTCCGACGTCGCACGTAAAACTGTACGAATGTGCCGAGGTCTAGGTTTAGGTCTTAGTCTGAAGAAACTTATAAATTACTTCAGACTTCGAACGTTCGAGTTTCTTTTCGGATCATAGCGTAACCTCCCTGAGACACTGAACAATACTCAATGTACCTACCGTGGCTACTAGCAGGTTCAGCCAGTATAATGTATTGTCGTCTGCTCGGGCGGGCGTGTTTGTATCGTAGCGTTAGACAATTAATGGCGTAGCTATGTTAGATAGGGGAGCCCTATCTTTAATATTATCTCTTGAATATTATCAGTTAATGCGGTATGGTGAATACTAAATATCCAAATCAACTCGAGTATCCACTCAGTTAATTATACAGAACACGCATCGTGATTTCTACGTACTGGTGACGTTGCAATATTTTAACAGTTGTTCGCCATTTCTCTGAGTTCATTATACAAAATTGCGATATTCATAAATAAAAAGGTCCACTATGTTTAAAACTGCTTATTGTTAATTTATATTATTCAAGTGTTTCGACACAAAACAAGAAATCCTTTCGGTTCATACATAATTTTATTTATTTCGTACGTAACAGTGTGCAATATTCCGCGTCTTAACGCAATAGTTATTGTGAGCAGAGAGCGCTCTGAGTCAGGACTTGTTACGGCTGAGAAAAGTAATAGTGAAGGAGGTGACTGATGAGTGATCATCACTCGCACTTTAAGGAATGACTTCAAGGGATAACGGAAAGTTAAACTAACATAATCTGACAGCTTACTAACATTACGTTTTAAATTGTGTAATGGCGTTTAAAGTTGATAGTAAGAGTTTTAAAGGAAAAGTTATATCATCAATTATAGTGATCATATCAATATTCAAAATGTTTACTGTTTTTAATAAATAGATTGACTTGGCCATCACACTAAACAATCTATATAATATATTAGTTGTGAGATACGTTGTGTTTTCATGCGGCGGCCAAGTCAATCTATTTGATCAAAAACATATAAGATTTTTAATACTGATATGGTCACTATAAGATGTCGTTACGTTGGCTAATTACGTAATAACTTAAGACAGAAGGTCCCTTAAGTAGGGACTGAATAAATTGACCGACTTTGTATCACATGGATCCCACAACTTTTTACGGTAGAAAAACTAAATTGCGAGCCTCATTGAGCTAATATTATACCTAGTTATATTAGCTAGTTTAGATTTTTTTACGAGTTGTTTTTGATGGCTTTTTTAAAGGTTTACTAGAATTACTGTTATTTGAAAATCTTGAAATCTATCTATATAGGACTATATTTTTTTGTTGCTGTGCCATAACAGTTTGGTGAATCTCCGGCTACTGGTTGATCGTCTAGCTCTGTGGTACCCTGTATATAATAAATATGGTTAGAACTGATAAAGTTTGATGAGTGATTGTTTCACCTCGATTGCCTTAAAGTAGAATTAAATAATCAACATACTACCGCTCCGAACGCAACTGTTTCTAAATCCATCTGAAAGTGTATAACTGTGCGAGCTGCGAATACGAGTACATCGCCCAATATTCATATACTTTGCAAGTTGTACTCGTAATAACTGCACGCTTTCTCGAGGCGATCATATCGGCGACCTCGGGCTTCACGCGACCAACTATCTCTCAAATACCATTTTGTGCAAATTATACAAAAACATGTTACTGATTTGGCATTTCAGACTTGTTACCATTCTAGCACTTAGCAAATTATTATTCGGTTGTTTTAATGACTCTATTGTGTTTTACTGCAACTCGCCGCTCTATTTGAAAAATGCTAAAATTATGAATAGATACCAGTACTTGATTAATCTTTGCCTATTAACATAGTCGCCCCTGTGTCTTGGAGTAGGCAGAATGTAGAGGTTTTGTATGAATTAGTGTTTATTTTGGCGTGAAGTATTGTCGTCCCTGGCAAGTGTCGGTGGTGTTGCTGCTGGCGTGCTGGCGCGGAGTGCGGGAGAGGGTCGAGTCTACTGTTCCTGAAGTGCGCTCGAAAGCGGCACGTAGCGGCATGGCGACGCGACGTGTCGACGCGGCGACGTGGCTTGAGCATTGCACATTATAATATTATTGCGGCAATAAACTCATATCGCTATCGCGCCCACCGCTTGATCTGTCGCTGTAAATCCCTGATGCTGGCCGCCACACGGCAACAACACCGCGCGCGAGGCTGTCGGTCGCCGCGTGTGACTTGCCGCGTACTGTTGTGACAAGCCATCGAACCTGGTGGCACCGGCTACGTCGCAGCAGGGTAGCAGCCGGCCACAGTCGGTTGCGTCACCGGAGCGGCCACTCTTCAGCCCGCGACAAGCCCGTGCGAGTACTGTGCGCTCGCCGGCTGGAGCGACGCAGTGTGCACACTACACGCTACAGGCACTCTCTATAAATACTATTACATCAGTAGACAAACAGTGCGCACTATAACGCGCAGATCAAGCGTATTGGTGTGGAGAGGCGCGCTCCACGCAGTGTTGTCAAGAGTGCGCAGGGTGTGGGTAGACACAAGACACTCACCGTGCTCCCGACCATGTGTTCCTCGATCTCTAGTACCGAGTGTCTGGCTGTGCTCGCCGCTTGCCACGCCGACCACAATACCGGCTGGAGTCGCGCGTGTCGCTATCTGCGCGGTAGAGCGATACTATGCGATACGAGGCGAACGCACACGCCTGTACACCAACCGACACTGAACCACATCGAATCCTCGAGACAACCGCTATCGCGACAAAAACAACAGTTATCGCATATATAAGATAACAAATAATTATCAAATTCTTTCTTGTAAATACCGCTACCAGCGATGTGGTTATTGTTAAGCATCTCTATTAGTCAACGATTTCGCAGTCAGTGATGGTATCAGAGGCGCGGGGTGGCGAGGCACGGAGCCCCTCGAGTGACACCAGGGGCCACCGAAATGTCGGAGGTTGCGCGCCGCCGTGAAAGGAGCCACGGCCGCTGCACTAGCAGCAACTAGCGGTGCCGTGCGGGCTTGGAAACAAACCACTCGCGGTCGTCCCCGACACACGCACACGCGCGCTGCCACGTGTGCCAGGAGAATTATATCGATGCAGCGGCGAGGTCGCGGCGTGACATGACCTTGAGCACAACACGAGGGCAGTGTGGCCGCTCTCTCGCGCACCATGACTCGCGGGCTGAGTGGCCTGGCTCGGCACACAGCACGATTGTTTGTCATGTGTCCAGTGTAGTGAGGTAGCAGAGGCCAGCGATGTGTCGCTGCCGCTGCCTCGGCTGTTGTCAAGTGCCTGTGACATTGCAACTATACTTAAAGCGATTGAAAAGGCAAAGCCATGCGGTGATGCAGTGTGTTGCGAGTTGTTGTCCTCGCAGCGCGGGGTGCGGGGCGCGGTTCCAAGAAGCGGTGCGCGGTGACCGCGTATGATCGCAGCAGTTTTATCGCGATGATTATCACTATAATTATATTAATCCAATGAAAATCAAAACACGCATTGTTAATTAAGTTATAAGTATCGGTGCGATCCGGGAGCGCAGTACCACTGCGGCGGCGCACGTCGCCTTCACCCGCCACGCCGCACACACCCGTCGCGGTGCTCCACGCAGTCTGCTGGGGGTAGTGTCGCAGTCCACACTCCGCACTCCGCACAATGAATACGCGCTGATCTCTTTTGGAATGTGAATAGTATGAAGCGTCAAGCGGCGTTATGTAATGGTATCATCTAATATGTCGGACGGATATCGTCGTTTCCGGTTCACGAGTTACATAACGTTGTTCTCAATGCACATGTTTGTTTGTTGTGTGAATGTCAACTGTACCGAGCTATTTCTATTTCTACTGCTGCGAGCGCGTGTGCTGCGCCTGGAGGGGTCGGGTAGGACTCCACCGCGCAGCCGAGCGGGTGTTCACACGAAGCGTGTCCGTGGCGGCGATTAATGAGCACAGCGGTGGTGCGGAGGCGCGGTGTCGGAGAAACCTGCGCTGTTCTCACCGCGCGCCGCGGCATGTGGCGTGCGCAAGTAGCCCGGCGCCACTCACACGAGCCCCGCGCGCGCCGCACCACCTGACGTGTATCATTTTGCGCTGCACGTTCTCAACGTGATACCGATTTTCGACAGACATACTCTCACCCGGGGCTATGCGCTAGCAAACAGAAGCGTTCGCGTTTATTCGCAGTGGCAGCCCCCTGACAACTGGCAGCACGATGGGCAGTGCTCTGACGCTCCCCATGCACAGTGTTAGCGGCGACGACACACAACTTGTAACGTGTACAATTACAGCCATGTGTAGCGGGTACCGAGTAGGAAGTAGCGCGCCACCCCGCGCCACCCCGCAGCAGCACGCGGCGCACACGGCCCGGCTGTTGAGACAGGGTGCACGGCGGAGCACTACACAGTTGACAGTACACCCGTCACTCATACATCTCATAAAGTTATTATTGTACAGAGTGCGACGCACGCAAATGACACAATAACAGCACGGATGACGTCAACTCCAAGGATAATTTGAAGATACCGTATATTTTGATGAAGTGGTATAAAAAGACATGTAAATGTATTGCACATGATCCGATAACAACGTTATTGCAAGCAGACGCTCGGCAAGCATAACGAGGAGTGTTGTATAAACTGGCGCTGCAGGGGCCGGCCCGCACGCTCATTACTCTCTACTCACTGCAAGCCGCTTATGAACATTCAGCTAGGACTCCTCCATTGCTGAACCCATTGTTATTTGAGACATATGCAAGTCTAAGGCATGCATGCATTAATGACGGGTGGGACCGGCGCGGCGCGGCGTGTGACGCGTCACGACTCACGGCGCGAGCGGAAGCATATGCATCGACACGCACCGTGATGGCGGTGCCGGGGCGCGGGCTAGGAGCGTGGACGCACCGCATGTTGCTTCACATCTACCACTCAGTGCAAATTATTGAAGTAAAACTTATTTACGCACGACTCGGAGAGTAAGCTGGTGAATAATGCGTGATGAGAGCGTTACGAAAAGACGTGTGAAATGTCCAATTGCTCTCGAATTCTATATCTAAGGGACCCTTCGCCCCGACATTCTAAATTGATGATCAGAATTGAAAATTGTGGCCGTCATTTTGAACTTTTTAGTTAACGGTCTGATTGCTCTCAAATTCGATATCTGAGGGACCTTGCTCCTCGATATTCTAAGTTGATAGTCAGTTTTGAATACTTTTGCCTTTATTTTTAACTGTTTTAGTTATTGATTCGATTGGTCTCAAAATCTTGAAAAAAAAAAGGAGGACGAAGATTATAGGAGTCACTGTATACATGTATTATATCTTATTCTCTAGGTAGGCTAACCCTATTTTAATTACGTTTGTCTCTTTATGGTGCCGCTTTTTCAAAACCTATATTTGTCTCATTCTCTCAGGTTACTTTTCTAAAGTTTTACTTCTGCCGTGAATGAATTGTACACATATACTTTTTTTCTTCATTAATAATAATAAATACACCCAACAGTCACATACATAGTCCGGACTTACGCAGTCAAGAGTTACGAGAGACTTTTCGGTCTCACAAATACCCAGACTCGAAACAAATGCTTGTGACTCACACAAACATCGAATCGGGGATCGAACCCGCGGCCTCTCGTTTCACAGCCGGCGTCCAACCAACTGCGCCACAGAGATTCTAAAATTTTCTGTGTATTGCTAGGGATACCTGAACCAGAGAATACTTGCAGCTTGATATCGATATTAATTAAACTTAACATTAGCCCTGAAGTAGTAGGCAGTAGTGGGTACACGTAGTAGCAGGAAAAAGATAACATAAACAATTAGTTATTAGTATAGCAAGGACCGTGTCGATGTCAGCGCAGCGGAACAACGAGAGTTTTTTTAAATGTTTCTAACGAATGTTTATTTGAGCGTCACGTATTAGTATAACGGTTGTTTACACAAATGTTTATCATTGAACAGATGTTATGTACTGGTGGCTAGTACCTGCGGTGACCACACTGTCGCATTGTACCAGACTCCACATAACTCGTGCAGTGAGGTCGATGCAACATGCGTGTGTACATTCTAGGCATTTCTTTTATGGTACAAGCTCCGTCGCGCCTGTCGAGAATCTCTTATGTTTTAATATTTTAATATTTTCTTATTGTATAATGGGACTCATTCGATTACATTTTCGAAGTCATGTGTGTATTGATAGTCGATCACCGCGCACACGCATTGTAACGATGAAGGAAAACATCGCATGGAAACCTGCATGCGATAGCAATTTGCAAGAATTTCAATAGTATGTAATAAAGTCCGCCAACCCGCACTAGAATAGCGTGGTGGACTATATGGCCTAACCACTCACAATCGTACTCTCGATAGTAGAGGAGGCTCGTGCCCTGCAGAAGGACGTGTCTGGGCTGATACAGTACGACTAACTGTATCGTGTAGTGATGCTGTGTCAACGATGTGCTCGCCATCAGGCACCTCACAGGCACCTCACAGGCACCTCACCGGCGACTAGCCGACCCGGGTTACTCGTGCGATATCAGTACTCAGTACAAGTGAGACGAGCAGTCAGTAGACCGCAGCCGCCGCAGTAGTGAGGAGCGCGTGTTACTCGCAGCGCGTCGGCTCCGGCCTCCACAGATTGGTGTCACTGTTTTATAATTTATGTTCGATGAGTGATTGCGGCGGTTTTAGTCTCTGCCTTCTCTGCATCCTTCTGCGTGTATCTTCTACAATGGTCAAGCACTATGTTATAATAGAAGACGATGGTCACAAGACAGCCTCCGTGGCGCAGTTGGTTAGACGCCAGCTGGGAAACGAGAAGCCGCGAGTTCGATTCCCGCACCGAGACAAATGTTTGTATTAATATGAACTACAAGTATTCGTCTCGGGTGTGGGTGTTTATTTATTTATTTAAATCTTTATTGTACCCAAATATTAACAAAAAACCTTATACAGAAATAATAATAAAGTTAAAAATAAATAAAAATATTAAAGTACAATTTGCGGTCTTATCGCTCTGCAGCAATGTCTTACAGACACCCATGGGATGGATTTAAAAGAAGGAGAGAGGGCAGTTTAAAAATATATGAATAAAAGGTAAATAATATTAATTAAGCATATAGATACACACACATAATATACATACATAACAAATAAACACCCACATTCGGTTTGTGAGAGCGAAGTCTCTCGTGGTTCCTGATGCCCACGACACCGGCTCCATCTTAGAGTGATAAGAACGGTGTATATCAGACACATTTTGAGTCCAGTCCGCATATATGTAGGCGCAACAGTAACAACACCACAGCCGACGCGCCGCGACTGCGAGATGTCCGTGCAGGCTGATGAGCCATGCAGATACTACACCGCCGCCACTGGTGCAGTGTGTGCTGTGTGCTGTGTGCTCTGTCCCGTTTACTATGCATGCGCCATCAGTGTGGCTGTTTACATATTTATAATCATTTGTGGTTAACGACTGTAGCTCTGTCTCACTCACGCATTAAATTAGCTGAGCCTTATTCATTCAACTCGAGGCCATGATGTAGATTTTATTCAAGTTAACAAACTTACATTTAATTAAAGCTAAATAGTTGATGTTATTATGTAACTTTATAATATGCAATACCCATATCAAAACTTTAAGTACTTGGTAACAAATATTTTTCGCATCTGTATTAGCTCATATACGTCCCACTGCAGGGCACGGGCCTCCTCAGGGTTCAGGTCGTATAGTCCATCACGCTGGCCTAATGCGGGTTAGCGGACTTTACTTAACGTTAGAAATTCTCTAAAATCGCCATGGTATGCATTTTCCCTCACCATGGTTTCCTTCACCGTTATACTGTGTGGTGATTAACAATACACACATAACTCCGAAAAGTCAGCCGTATCCCCTGGGAGTTGAACCTGCGACCACCTTTGAACATGTTGGCAGTTGCATCTGGTCCGTTACCACGGGTTGCTATGCATTTTATGCGCATAATAAAATAATATCACTAGAAAATGTGAACAGTATTTTGAGCATTGAATGCGAATGTGTGAACATTTTTATACCATAGACGCCGCAAACGAGCAAACAGCTCACCTGATGGTAAGTGATCACTGCCGCCCCTGAACATCAACAACGCTGGATCATGGATGCCGGATGGTTGCCGGCCTCATTGGAAGAGGAGCAGGAAGGAATTGGGCATCTGGAAATCTCACTCACAAAACGAAACGCGACAGCTGAGCTGCTTTTCATATTATGAGAAGTGCAATTAATTGCTAATCATGCGCATTATACATAATACTGATTATCTAGGTGTTGTGTTGTCGACAAGCATGGCTCGACAGAAGCCACAGAGCTGTGCCTACGCGAGGCGGGGGACGCACACTGAGTGCTTGTTGCTGCATCACACTCCAGCAGTGTGCGTGCTAGCACGTCAGGGCGGCAGCACTGGCGCGGGGCTCACCAGGCGATAACTCCATAGGTACAGTGACACTGGCAGCTGCCCGGCGAGCTCGCCGCTCGACATCCAACTGCCGTTCAACGCACGACACGGCACTGTTTAGAGCTTACATAAACACCGGCGACGCTGTGTGCGAACTGCGAGTCGTTCCTGCATGCGAGCGGCGCGGCGAGTGTCGGCGAGTGTCGGCGGCCAGCCGGTGCGCTGCGCGCTCTCGCCGCGCACATTTTACAGCGTGTTTACGCGACACATTAAATCTGTTAATGCGTTTTTCATACTGATAGCGGTGAGCACACTCCACACACCGCACACACCTCGGCGGCGAAGTGGCGCGGCCGCATTCCTTGACGTCACTCACTGCTCTAGGATGGCGCATAACTGTTCACTATAATACGGTAATCAGCATTCTAATGGGCGGCTCCGACTCGCGCCGAGCGGCAGTACTCCGCTGCGACTCAGTCCAGCGCGTCGCGGCGGTGCCTTACAGATCACACGCACCCTCGCTCTATCTGTTATCTCTACTTTGTGCCGTTGCGCGAACAATGAGACGGTCGTGAAAGGGATTGTCGCTACGTACTCGGCGGCGCGGCGCGGGGCGGGGGAGGTGGTGAGTCGCGCTCGCCAAACTGCAGGAAGCGGGGAAGCTCACCTTGTTGTGTGCCGGTTTAGAAGTGGCGGGCTTGCGGTGCGGACGGCCGAGGCGGGCGCGGGCTCATGCTCGCGCGGTCGACGACCCGTCGGTGCGCCGCGTAACTGTACAACACACACTGACAACACTCCGACGCACTACTCGCTCGAGACACTACCGGACGGCGGCACGACGCGGGGCGGACTGGCTCCGAGCGCCGGCGCAGCGTGCGCCTGCGGCCTTGACCGCCCCCTCCCCGGCGGCCCGCGCCCCGCGCTCCCTCCGCGCGCCCCGAGCTGGCCCGGCAGCAGCCGGGCGGCCGCGGCGGGGGCCCCGCACTACTCCCACCCCCGCGCCCTGAGATGCATCAGCGGGCTGCGGAGATGCGCCGCCTGCCGCAGGTAATCGCGCCGCGGCGAAATCTGTACCGTTAGGCGAAGCTTTTTGCCATGGTGGTTAGCGGGCAGCAGCGCACCACCACTGCTGCTGCGCCGCATCGTCTCTCTCACTCGGCGGAGGTGCTTCATACAGTAGGCAGCGTCTGGGTACAGTTTGTAGATACAACGGCTCTTCAGTCCGCGGCACACGGCATGGGATAATAGGAGGGCGGTGCGGTGCGGTGCGGGGGGGGCGAGCGGTACACACGCGTCGCGCTCCACATAGAATCTGGCGCAGTGTCCGGCGCTCAACTCGAGCGGCGCAGACTCGGCCGACGGCGAGCGAGGCCGGAGGCAATGTAACGTTAGTCAGAGGCGTCGCCACTGCCGCGCCGCACTCGAGGCGACACTGTGCCGCGCGACCTCACGCACGGCGCCGACGCGGAGGTCGCCGCATCACTACTGAGCAGCTGTCAGTAACTGTGGCACGGGGTCGCCACGAACCGACTCACAACACACGTCCAATACCGCCACTCATGCAGTCAATAGCACAAACGCCTGAAGCACGGGAATTCCCCCTAGTCCCTACAAGGTCCATGTAGTTTACAACTCCAGATTAAATTTGCATAATATCCACTATGCTGCATGGTTTTACGCTCATTCTGTCAAAAACTACACTCCCAAAGTATATGATGCGCGGACAGCTTATATTAGCAATTAGGTGTTGAATATGGGCACGCAGGCCAATCAACGAGTTTAAATTAGTACAGTTTAAGTTTAAAGTTACCATAGCCCGTAAGAAGCTGTGATAAGCAATAATCGACACCTAGTTAAGTCTTTGTCAAACGATCACGCACGCAAGGAAAATATTGGTACAGATACCGTCCCTTCGAAAATACCTCCCATCTATTTTGCCATTCATCTAGTATAATAGTTCGTTTTATAAATAATCTGTCTACTTTTAAAAGTTCACACGAAATTAAAGATCTTTTGTCCATATTCTCTCTAGTTGAATAATATATCGCGGCGCGACGTTGTACCTCCAGGTCGACTAGGAGTACACCCGCTAGGACAGGTGAAGCTTCTGTACTAACAGTTCTATACGCCTTCCACAAGAATATCAACGCCAAACGTTGGCTCTGGAGCAATTTTATTCGCACAGCACCGATAGTAGCCCTATCAGCCCATACCGGGGAACGCTACTGTCGGACTGTTGTAAGTGTTTCGGTTCTACTTATAAGTGGGGTTGTAATTGTCGCGCGTGCTGGTGACACAACACACGGCGCGCCGATATGTGACAAGCGTGAGTGTGCATTACTGTACTACGCCACAAGTGGGCAGACTGGGGGTCGGCGTCGCTGCCAGGCCGCACCTGACCGGCCGAGTGTGGCGGGCGCGGCGCGGCGCAGCGCGGTTTGTAAACACGCGCCGACGCTCCTTGGCCTACTGCACTTCGCCGAACACACCTCGCGCGATTATTTATAACGCGTGTTTATTTTCACAAGCCCACCTCTCTATCCCCCCCCCCCTCCTCCCCGCTGCTCTCGACGCTCCGGCGTTTCCCAACAATTTTCACACAACTTACACCAACAGGCGCAACAAATAGCTACCCACTGCACCAGCAGCTATGCATTGTTCAGCAGGGCGGCTCCCGCGCCACACGCCCTCCTCCAGGCTGCAGGGAGTGCACACAGCTCGTCGCCGCTGCGTCGTGGACGCTCGGCGTGGCGTCCTGTCGCGCCGACCTACATACTAATTATAGGCGCGGCGCTGAATAAAACCGCGCGCACACACACACACGCGCGCCGCGCTCGCCACTCTCCATTAACTATCGTCGCTTCCTATATTTGAGATAGTAAACATGATTCCCCGCGCCGCGTCGCCGCCACGCCCGCGCTAGTTTCGTGCAAACAGTGGTGCACTGCAGCCAATATGGAGCTTGAGGCGTAAGCGAGCTTCGCGCCGCGTATGCGCACCTCGTTACTAGCATACGGGGTACTGTTAAGAATTCTCTGAACTCCTAGCCTTCAACAGATGTACAGATGTACAGATGTGACGTCACAGAGTCGACACAGGCGGCAGACGCGCTCGATTACAGCGCGGCTGAATTTATTTGGTGCGACAATGCGACCGGTTGTATTCCCTATTAAAGTAAATTGCATTGACATTTGAGTTATACCATACACGAGTACATATCTATAATATGTTCTATTCGAGTGTGTGTGTGTGTGTGTGTGTGTGTTTGTGGCTGGTGATCGTTGGTGATACACGAGAGGCGCTGGTCGGACACGTGTCATGCGGAGCTTGGCTACAGCGGCCAGCACATTGACATGTTCGCTCCAACGACATTGTCACTAACTGGTTCGCCTCAAGCTTATGTAATATTATATCGATGAATGTCAAAAACAGATTAAAATATTTGGATGTTACAATGTGATCAATAAATTACAAGTGTTGCGTAACGCGACCAGCTCGCATGGCATTGCGTTCCACAGCTGAGTGCTGCCTCAGAGGAGTCAGGACACCGAGCAGTGTGCGCAGTGCGAGCGCGCGGCGCGCGGTTGCGGGCTCGCGTTGAAGTCTTTTTAAGGGTGAGTTGCACGCGAAGCTGCGCCGCGCATCATATCGCCTGCACTAGTTCCGGCGGTGTTTCTAGTTATTGCCTGTTGCTATTGTCTCTGCTCGAGCTACGCGACACTCGCGCGATGAAGTGTCTCATGCTCGGGACACATGGAGGACGCGACAGAGAGGGCGCTCGCCGCTCGCCACTCATAAAATGATATTTTAATCCAGATGTGAGCTGTGGCGAATGTCAACGACCTAATAAATATATTTACAGAGTATTCTGGTGGCGCCGGGTCGAATGCCGCGTCCGCCGCGCCCCGCGCACCCCCGCACCCCCCCGCGTATTGTGTGCACGACGCAGAACAGCTGGTGGTGTGTAATGTGTCCAGCACCATGTATATCAGGTTATGTAACAAGCAACGAGTGATGTGAGACATGTTATACACAATAGTAATAATACATGTTTGTTGATAGTTGATGTGCACAAACAATGTGTTTGTCGTACATTGGATGTAAATGAATATTATGTGATTGTGAGTGAGCGCGACTAATGTTATAATTTATCGTATTGATCGCGTCGCGCTACAACCCGCCAGTGGAGCGGCAGCGGGCAGTACGCACACTCAGGCACACGGCGTCGTGTGCGCCGCACTCGGAGCTCGCCTTGCTCCATAGGGTACACTCCTGCTGTATAATACCGCCGGAGCAGAGCGCACTGGACAACCCACATTGCCGATGAAGCGAGACGCCTCGTGCCCGCCACCGAGCGCGCGCCGCCCCGCCACGAGGAAATCGACGCTCCCGGAACTCCACGAGGAAGGGGCCGCCAAATACGAGCAAAGGACAACATATCACATTGAGCTCGAGGTGATGCGCCGCCAAGGTTTTCCTTTTAGACGCGAGCAATTGACGCCGGGGATCGCCTTCCATGTTGATTACTGTGCAGGGATAGTAGATCTTCGACAGTAGAGATGCGGTCTCCCGGCGGCCGGCACAGCCGCGCCTGCCCGGGACGCGTCCCGCGCGTTACTCCCAAAGCCACCAAGATCAGAACTTATCGTGATTAAATAACCGATCGCGTGATGCCTACGTCAGAGGCATGCGCAGACAAACCTTTAGCTTTAATAAAATGACGGCAGACGAAAATCTGCCGCTCACGGACTCTCGGTCTAAAAGCAATGCCATGCATTGCTTAGTAATTTATGGTGTTAGGTGTTGCTACTGTCCTACGAGCAGTCGTATTGCTTACCATCAGGCGAACAGCATGATAGTCTCCCCATTCATCACAATAAAAAAAAACTTACGTAAATTTATTATAATATGGATAAGAAGCAAACAACACTCCACGAGGACGTGAACTATTATGCGGTCGCCAGTAGCACGCGCTTCATTCAAACTCATTTGTATTACTGATAAGCAATCGCCTTCTAATGGATGCGTGTAGCACCGACGTATATCCCATGTAACACCAAAACTGTAGCACTATTCGAACCAAGCCGTTAATCAGTTGTTATAAATAATTAGTACGGCTTTTAATTAACCGAGCCCCTTTGATAATGAGTTCAGCGCCCCGCGGCCTCTGCACGGTGCACGCCACGCAAGCTCGTACAATTTGTGCGTATTTTGTGTGCGACTCGACATTAGTCTTATCTTCCTAATTATCTCCCGAATATACTTAGAATGCTTGTGTTTTAATATTATTAATTATATTTTGCTCTTATTAATCGCAATAAAACTGATTACATCCTACTAATATAAAGACGAAACTTTGTGTGTTTGTTACTTGTTCACTCTCAAACGGCCGAACCAATTTTGATGAAATTTGGTATGGAGGTAGCTGATACCCTGGATTAATGCATAGGCTCCTTTTTAACCTGAAAAAAATGTATTCCCCGGGGATGATCAAGAACACTTCCCGCTTAAACGGCTTGACAAATGTTAATTAAATTTAATGTGAACGTAGCTGGTTCCTTGAATTAACCAATAAGCTACTTTTTATTCTGAAATTGTGGTATTTCCGTGGAATGAGCAAGGAATTCGAATATGTACATATAGGTTTTTAATACAATTTCAAACTCAAACGGATGGTTTTGGATAGAATATAGGGCGGATAAAATGGGGTATAACAAGACAGGATTCCATGATTTAAGTCTTGGAACAAATTTAGACGGAACATGACTGCATATAAAGGGACGAGACGAGAAAAGCAGTAGACCGTATGACGGACGGCAGTCACATTGAGTTTAAATATTAAACAGTTAGTACGCGAAATAATATGTGTCTGATGTGGACGGGAGTCAAAAAGTAACGAATATGTTATAGAGCGGGGTAATGAGCACTACACAGTACACTTGCCTCGGAGACGAACCAACTACCCGCAGCTACAAGATATGAGTACGTGTTGTGATGAATAATGGAATACAATAAAGAAACTGTCAAACCAGAACAATGACTTATACATTTCAATCTGAATAGAATATGCGTGTATTAAACGCGGTGGTGTTCGTGAGAGCTGCAGTGCAAACAGATTCGGACAACAGCATGTGTTTCACAAGGAGTGTTTGCTCCGCGGCTGGTGTGCAGTTTGGCTGATAAGTGATAGTGGACACGTTGGTCTGCGCTGGCACGTCGCCCGTATCTGCACTCTGTGTGAAGGACAGGTGACGTAGACTGCTATGAATCAAATAAATAATAAATAAAATATATATCTGCGACGTGATGCGTGATAAACCTCAGTGTTATATTGTGTACTTTGCAAAAGAGATGCGGTACAACTACCTATACCGGGTGAGTCGTGTGTAGGAACCGATGCATCCATTAGTTTTAATTAATAAACTCTATACCGACTAATGAGTTAGAATAACTGCATATGTATTAAGTAATTATAATTCATCAATATTTAATCACATTTTACTCGGAAATAATAATGTATACGTATATTAATGTCCAAATGTATTAACATTTCTTAATTAACACAGTAACAAAGTAATCATGCTAAGTAGACATGTAATCAATGTAATTAGTACATATTTACAAACAAAAATCATTTAATTAAAGAAACTATTCGTATCAGCTAACATTGTTAATTGTGGTGTGTATTAAATTAAAAGCTTTACAGCGCATCCTCTGTAATGTTGCCAGCCACTAGCCAGGTGGCGAGCCCGAGCGAGACGGACTCGAGAGACGGATATACTTGATTTGATTTCAAGGCACCCGCATCACTACGGGTGTGGACGTGTCATAGACGGTACTCGTGTAACAGAACTAGCTATGTATTCTCTCCACACGTCGTATTCCTGACAGAGCAGGAGGTACGCCGGCTCAGTAGTGCGGCTGCAGTGAGACGCCAGCACCAGTGCATGGCAGCGGCCTGGTCGCCGCGGAGCCCGCGAGCCCGCGGCGATGTCTCGGCGGCTTAAAGTACTAACAATAAAAATGCTGGTTCCGCCCCACCTTTTTCTGCCCTCCTATTTGCTGACATTTGAGAATTATTTAATATTTGACATTTATCCAACACGCACGAATAATTGAAAAAAGAAAAAATTAAATCGACTTCAATATTGTAATAAAAAGAGAGAAATAAATCTAATCTTCTAATAAATCTTAAATACCTAAAAATACCAAAAATTTTTTGAGCTCGGTACCAGCCGACCATCTATGCCCCTTGGTTTTACCCGCATAGTTCGTAGCGTGATGTTATGCCTATAGCATATAGTCGGCCAGCTGGCACCGACCACAAAGAATTGTTGGTATATTGAGGTATTTAAGGTTTATTAGAAGATTAGATTTATTTCTCTCTTTTATTACAATATTGAAGTCGATTTAATTTTTTGAAATTATTTTTTATTTCTTCATTTTTTAATTTTCTATGGCAGTAATTAAACCTAATTTCTTACCATTTTTGCTACCATCTTAATTTTTTCCTAGTGAATTATAAAAACTTTACTACTTTACTCTTTATCTCACGGTTTTAAGGTGTGCGTCCTGCTGCGCCACGCCGCGCCGTAGGCAGTAGAGAAGGGCGCCGCGAAGAAATTCCCTTTCTCTGGATTTAAAGTTTTGTGGCTATTTACCTAACTAGTATAATTATATATTTCAACCAGCCGGATAGATTAGGGTGCCACGACAAAATAGTAAATATGTACATATGTGCGCCGCGGATTGAAAAAGGTTGGGCACTTCTGCTCTATCTAAAAAACTACTGAACCGATTTCTATGAAACTTATACAGCTCCTAAGTTGGACTATACCTAATCCAACGCAAAAAGAATTTTTGGAAATCGCACTGATACTTTTTGAGATATGCGTGGACAAACATACAAACATACATGCATTTATGAAATTTTGCACACGTGTTCAGACGCTGGTATAGACCAACATATCCAAAAATCGTACAATTCTGACAAAATTACATACATACACATTGAATTGATATTCTCCTTTTTTTGAAGTCGATTAAAAAAGAAAAATATATAGTTTAGGGCTATTGAATTCCACTCAAATTTGTTTTATACGGATAATAAATAAATATAATATCGATTACCAGCGGAACATATAGCAATGTGTTGTTAATTAATTAGTACAATATTCAGTATGATGGCAGTGCTAACTGCTACCCACATTACTGGAAGCTCGCCGCACAGCTACGAGTAGTGGACTGTGGCACGTACCTGGTCGCCGGTCAGCATGGCATCGCTCTTGGTCGCTGGTGCGGGTGCAGCGGGTGCACTAGGTGCAGTGGGTGCAGCGGGCGCGGCGGGCGGGTGCAGCTGGCGCGAGGCGACGCTCTCGACCTGCTCACACACGACACGCCGAGTGAGTGACGCCTGGCACTTGGCAGTGGCATTAACAGCGCGGCACACCACTTTACAACCTCATTCGCATATCAAGCGAATTGAAATTCATTCGTATAAACTGAATTTTTAACTTCCCGACCTTTTCAAAGATTTTATATGTATGCTATGAATGGTGAGTTTATAAAGTAATATTTGTATCCGCCTGCAGAGCGATCACCGTGCACGATGGTGCAAACCATATCATAGTAATATACATAATGTGTCGCGTGTTTGGTTGAGCCGGTGTACATGCGATAGCCATCCCTCTCCGGCGAATACTGCACTTAGTAGTAGGGAGCACTGCAGTCACTATGTATTACCAGTATAAAAATGATCTGGCTTTCAAACCTACGACCTCACACCCTACAATCCACCTGCCCCTAAGTCCTAAAACACACGAAAAGGTGAAAAAATTACCTTTACAGATTTATTTTTGCAAAGATAGAGCGAGCCCGGCCACACACGCAATGCAGAATCACCTTTCACAAAATACAAAGGGTAGTTCTCGGGGTTGGTATATTTTTTCGATACAAGTTGAATATCATGGAATTGTTTGGAACATTTGATTGGACGTATAAAACAATCGTGCGACGCAAACTTCACATCTGTACGTAGTCGGGAGCGCTGCGCGTCCTGAGTCGCAACTGAAAAATGACGTCTTCGCGGCTGGCGGAGATCTATCGCGCAAAGCTAGCTTCAAAAATTCATATCGCGGAAAGTATAAGTGGTATCGAAGAATTTTAAACCATATTTTTTGTTTTTAATAGAGCACCCATACGGTATAAATGTAAATTTGGGAGTATTCGCCGTTATTTAAAATAGATCATCTGGCGTCGCCTAATGGCTGGTGCATACACACGCGCCATATGTGAGTTCCTACTCACCCCACTATAAACTCCGTTAGGTAATTATTGCGATGGGGGTAACTGGTAGGTTTCTCATATTATGTAAGATACCACCTGGGTAAGTACCACCGCAATGTCTATTTCTCCAGCAAAACAGCAGTGTAAATGCACTATTGTATTCCGGTTTAAAGAACATTGTAGCCAGCCTAACTACTGGACATAATGAGACTTAACTCCTTATATCTCAGGATGGCGAGCGCAATGGAATGCCAAGCATTGCTTTATTCATGGTGTTGTTCGGTTTTACTACTGTCAATGAGCGGTCGTTTCGCTTAACATCAGGGGAATGGTATGCTCGTCTCGCTATTCATCGCAATTAAAAAAATCAAATGTTAGATATGATAACTATATAATTCTAAAATAAAAATTCTAAAATGCCTCTACCTACGCACGGAGGCCATTTGTTAAGGAAACTGAAGAAAAAGTAGGTATTTGTTTAATATGACCTCTTTCCTTTGATTTGAAGTATGCAATTGCTTCTCAGAATTTTATCCTTATTAGTAACATTATCGAATGGTTTAATAATACAGCACGTGTTCTTTTTGTCAAAATCAGTGGGTTCGATTCCTAGCTAGGCATATTGATTTATTAAAAATCTAATTAGGTATGCAGTTTTAGTTGGGTCGCATGACTCATCACAATGCTCATCAACGTAGTATCATCTGTGCTACTAACCGGCTCTTAAGCAGAGTTTACTCTCAGACTACAGACCAGCAAGTACATAATGGAGATACGATGATTATTACGCGAGAGTCATTATCAAATAGCTTCACAAGTGACAACTAACACATGATCTTCACCCGTGACAACGTGGCGCGTGTGCGGTGCGTTGGCGCGGTGTGTGCGCGGTGTGTTTCGGTGGCGCTGCCTGCGCCGCGGCCTTCATCCGTGAATAGGCATCGCCGCTAAAGGCTAATGAATCATTATTTGAATGTTAATTGACAACACATCGCACAATTATATTTGGCGGAATTGGCCGGTGCCGTCATTTGAAGGCTTTTTGTGAGACATCATTATCGAGAAAAAATTTACATGCGTAAGAAACGGCGCAAGAAGTGTTGTCGTGGCGCCGCCGCAGCGCCGACACTGCGGGGCACCGCGGCGGCGCGGACACGTTCGCACGCGGGGCTCCGGCACGCAGCGGTGCACCTGCGCCGCGGCGCGTAGTGGACTCATGGGACGCCACCTAGCTATCTCCTCGGTAATGACGTAGTATTACCGAGGCGCGAGTCAACCGACTACGAGGGTAGAACCTTCGCCTGAGCTATAAAGTATAATAGCTCCGCTTGTTGTTGCGTAGAGTTGAAGCTCCGTGCAGCCGCGCGCTTCACATTACGACGTGATGTGCACAGGATGCGCCGGGTTGGACACGATGCGCAACATAATGCGCCGCTTGCGAGCGTCGCGTCGGTAATAACTAATAATATATGCGCGGCCACGCTCCGGCCCTGGACGGCGACGCTGGGCTCGTAAATATCTAATGGTGCGATATTGATTATGTAAAATGTGAACCAATAAAAACAATCAAGTGACATATAATGAGATGATTAGATGGAGCAGGATGTGCTCGTAAAGGTCACGCTGTCGGCCATCCATCAGCGCGCTTGTACACACACACACACACAGACGCGCGGTGCGTGGCGTGCGGTATGGGCCGCAAGCAGCGCACGCGCCTGCTGAGCGGCGCGGCGACCTCGTCGAGCTCCCGCGGCACTGGCTCGACGGATTATTGAGTGCGCGCAAGGAGGCGGCCTACATCGCAAGCAGATGGTTTGTATGAACAGGACGACGCAGCCTCGGTGCACTTGCCAAGTATTTGCGAACATTTAGCATACTATGTAGATGAGTGCAACGGAGACCACTAATTCTAACCGGTGCAGTGGCGCAGCAGGCGCGTGCGCTGATGCCTGCACGTACACGGCGCGCCGCTACTGCTATATTCATCCTTTCTAAGTTATTGGAAGTTCAGTGGCGGAGATGGACCTCGTCTCAGGATTGTGACAGCGCCCTGTGGGACGCGGCCTCCGTCCAACGAGAATGGTCTCCAGTCGAGGATGTTCCGACTCCGCGGCCGTCACTTCTCTTCACCATCTCATGCCCACCGCCACTTCAAGTTTCTAATCCGCTGAGCAATCTTGTTAAGGTTACTGGCTTATCCTAAGTTTCGTTCTCGTACAGAGAATAAACTAGTTAATTATTTATACTTCAAGCAAACTTGTAAGCAATGCAGCTTCAAAATTCAAATAACGCACCTAGTAGTAGCTACTTACATTGTTCACAGCGGAGGTTTACATTGTTAACATTCTGAGAGGATGCGATAACATCAATGAACCCGGAATACCATAAGGGAAGCATGTGCGCCGTGCGGTCCGCGGCAGGAGTGGCGGCGGGTGGGGCTGCATTCGGCATTACACATATCTTTATGAACCAACAAAACACCTAAAAACAAATGCCGTGCGTACTAGCGCCGCTGGCGACGCGACGTATCTCCTCGATTACATTAAATTGTTTCTCTGTATTTCTATTATAAATATGTATCATGTGTTTTTTAACTTTACTTTGAATTCGCTTGATAATAATTATAATCCATGACGAGTTTCGCCTCGCATAGTTATTTGTAGCTTTAATTAAAGTAAAAGTTAGGCACATCAACAGAACACATAATATAGCTACAGCATAGTTAAGGATATTTACATTCCAACAGTTTAGTATCTCTGTGTGGACCACGTGATATAATACTCGCATCACCCTATTCAACGCACACCAGTCATACGAGTACACTAAGACTAATACTCCACTCTTACACTTGTACAATATTTACACGCAAATGACACTATTACATTTATAAAACAACATGATGACATCGTATTGAAGTGAACAGTGAAAGTGATATATGAAAGGCGTTAGTCTATAATATATTACAGATTTAGGCACTTTTCGGCGAGGTCGGGGCCCGGGTTCGATCCCACACCGAGACAAATGTTTGTGTGCTGATGTGCTCCACACATAATTTTTTCGTGTCTGGATGTATGTTAGACCGGCAAGTCTATGTTTCTCTTACCCACAAGTCACGACACAAGACTTGCAGCTTAGTGCTGCCTCGGGACTCGGGAGTCAGGACTATATACAAGGTATATCCAGACTGCCACCGAAAAAGAATCCAGGTGGAAGTATCAGTGATTTCAGATACAATCCAACAAAAATTTTCGCACAAAAAAAACCCATATTTTTTTTGGGGTAGTAAATACATCGTTTTCCCAAAATAATAATGTACACCTTTTTATTTTTAAGACATATAATAGTACGCAAGATTTTAAATTATATTTTAGCAAAAACTGGGTACTTACCACCCAAATACAATGATATTTAAAATACTGAAAAAAAATTTTAGTTGCATCGTGTCTGTAGTGACTAAAACTACTACCTGGCTTCGTTTTCGGTAGCAGTCTTGATATACCCTGTATGTATATTGTTGTGATTTCTCATTAAGCCAGTACGCCATTATTTAGCCATTTTATGCATTTGAATGATATTACATACATACATAATCGTCACGCCTGTATCACATAGGGGTGGGCAGAGACTATGGAATGAATGATATTAGTTAGTGATATAATGAGACTTAACATCATATGTCTCATGATAGATACATAGTATATACATAGTTTCCACAGCTACGCATTGTTTGCTTGAAGTAAACTTCATTAGTTTATTTAATTTTTCTCAGTGTTAATCTGTGGACAATGATGTGGGTTGTATGTTTATATAATTCAATTTATGTTCAAATCTTAAATTTAACTGTACCATACAATTGTTTTTGTCCCCAATAAATAAATAAATAAGGACGGCGAGCGCAGTGGAATGCCAGACATTGCTTTGTTATTCATGGTGTTGTTTGGTTTTGCTACTTTCCATGAGCGGTCGTATCGCTTAACATCGGGCGAATGGCATACTCGTCTCGCCATTCAACGCAATAAAAATATGGACCCTCCACGACACAGTAGGTAGTGTACAATGCTGACTCAGCACCACAGAGCACACGCCAGCGTCAATACTGTGTCACCCCGTGCACGGAGCAGTGTTGGCGCAGTGTCGGCGCAGTGTCGGCTCTCCAAGAGAAAGGCGCGCTTGCGACAACGCGCGGAGTCGGCCACATCGTGCGCCAAATGTACGCGCACTTTGAGAAACAACCGTGGGTAGCGCCGACTCATAAATACATAATCAATCAATAGTGTTGTTACAGGAAATCAGTTAGGCGAGGTCGAGTACACCACCCTCCCGCGCCCCTCCACCGCGTCATCTCGTACTGGACAGTAAGCAGCGACCTCACACGAACACTTCCCAGCTCGCGAGTCACAGTGAGCCGCGAGCCGACACATCAAGGCCGACGCCAGCAACAAGATAAACGCGTAGATATTCGGGAACGCGATCTCGTAAACAGACTGTACTCGATCACTCGCACATCTCTCCCACCTCGTATTCCGGACAAGGTGCTGCGATACTACATTTACTTGTAATAAAATGCGCAGGGTTTAATTGGCTATCGGCAATGGGGAGTGAGTGTGTACAGTGCATAAGTAGGTAGCAGGCCAGTATGTGCGTGTGCGACGTGTTGGCTGAATAGACCGGCGTGTACCGAGAGAGACACGCTGGCGACGCTGCACACTCCAGCACTAGGGGCTAGGACATATAGTCCACTACGCTGGCCTAGATTTATTTTATGCTTTTATGCAAACGACCAAACAGATCACCTTATGGTAAGTGATCACTGCCGTCCATGAACATCCACAACGCTAGATCAAGACAATGTGTTACTGACCCAATTGGATTGGGAGCGGGAAGGAAAAAGGATGAAAAGAGGAAAGATGTATTGATAAAGATGTATCAGGCAATCTTACTCACGGAACGAAACGCAACAGCGAAGCTGTCGCTCTCGTCTATTGTCTGTGAGACAGTGGTCCCGCCCTGGACGAGTCTGCTCATTCATGCTGAGTCATGGCTGAGAACAGCGTGGCTCCACTTCCAAAAAGGGTGCTTTGCACTAGTGCGGGTTGGCGCACTTTACATATCGTAGAAAATCGCTACGGCCTATGGTATGGAGGTTTCCTCTGGGTGTTATCCTGCAACGTTATGGTGCTCCTAACTACTAGTTGCCAGCTGCTGCGTACTCGACGTTGCGCATTACTAGTAAAAAATGTGTTTCTCTGAGGATAGTTTAACGTGTTGTATGCTGCACAAATTGCAGATTGCGCGGCGCATGCCTCGCGACAGCGCGAGAGATAGAGATGGCCTCGACCGAGGGATTTCACTCACCTCTCAAAGGGCAAAGGTAGAGGGTATTGCCGGCGCCCTGCAACAGTAAGCAAGATTCTGCTTACAATTATTATTGCGTCGCTATTTATATTTGCTTTACACAACACGTATCCGACTTCGTGTTTACTGTTTGCCGAGTAGCGGCGCAGGCGCGGGGCGCGGGACCGAGGGGGCTGCAATACAAGGAACTCAATGTAACCGGATTCGGTGTCGGTTAAATGAAAACATAAGTGCTGCCAGTTTTTTGGCGAACGAAAGTGAAATAAGCGTGACATAAGGACAAATGTCGACTCGGGCCACGCCAGCAATGTCGCGCAACGTGAGCGGGACATAAGATTCAATACGGAGTGCGCAAGTGTTTCCGAAGCATTGTGTTGTACATGTATGCAAGTGGTGTGGTTCCTTGACCCGGCCGCGTCCCGCTCTGCGGCGCCGCCCCCGCGCCCGCGAGTCCTGCGCCGCCCACCAACCCGGCCATGACTTGCCGATGCGCTTCGCTTAGCAACCGCGCGGCCGCGGAGCGAGCGCCAGCTCGTCACAAGTATCGCGTGTAGGCGGGAGCAGACGAGCTGAGCAACCGTCCCTGCGGACACTGCAGCGCTGCACGCGCGCCCTGCTGTGCCGCGAGTAGCTCCAGCGGGCAACGAGTCCACACTCCACACCATCACACTTATTCACTATTATAACACACGCAACACACAAGTTGTTTGTGTCCTGCGCACGTTGATAAGTGACCACTCACTTGATTTAATCACCGGAAAACCAACAAGCCAAATTAACATTAAAACTACTCGTAGATACAATCTAGCAACAAACTAAGAACAATAACGACTTCACAAGAATATAAATAATGCAGCCTTACAAGAATCTCCGCGCTCCGTGCCGACTCACGAATGCAAACCAGTCGTGGTGGAACGAGCCAGAATTAAGATGCTTTATCAGCTTCATTAAGTGCACAATAGCAGATTATACTTGGCTGAACATCGGTGTTTAAGGACACGCTCCAATGCACAACACTTACATGGCGACTGAATGCTTTGTTTGTTTGCGCAGTGATAGCGTGATAAAATTAGTAGGTATATTGATGAATGCAGTGAGTACTCACTGTCTGCGGAGGGAGAGGGCGAGGGTCCTCGGCGTTGCAGCGAGCAGTGCGTGCCGGCAGAGTGACGCGCGGGCGGCGCGGCGGCGCGGCGACGTGCACTGTGTGCTCTTGTTATCAGGGGCGCTATCGGTATCTCCGAGTATCGGTATCAGCGGCCCCCATTCCGATAGGCAGCGAGGAGCGCACGCACACTAGTCGGTATCTGCTGCACTGCGTGTACCGGCCAGTGGTCTCTACTCGCTCGAGGACAGCACAGTCGTGGAAGTGTTCGTGTAGGGCGCACCTGCACCACACATGTGCGGTATTTCACTCAGTAGCGGTAACGAAACGTCATAAAGGAGAACGAACAACCCAAAGGGGCACACGTTTGGGCCGCAACAAGTTCCTTACGTAATACTTTCCACCCAGATATAAAATTAATGTTGAAATACATATTTATTGATCATTAAGAGCAAAATAAAAAGTAAACAAACTCAAAACTTGTCAATTATATTAATACTATGTACTTTTATAGGTTCAATACATTAGAGGAAGTTAACAGCGATGCATTGCGGTTGCGGTTGAATACTAATAATTCAAATACAATAACATGCAATCATACAAAAACAAGGTTTCAAACTCAACTACTAAGAACAGATTGGAATGCCGTTAATCAGGACATTTACATTTCCTAAAAAAATGTTTGTCTAAAATTAGTTTCGTTGTGCTTGCTTTAATACAGCGTGGGTCAATAATAGACGTGCGGAAGTCGGAATATCTTGTGATCGTATAATTCGAATTGAATGGGCCTGCTGAGTGACGCGCGTAGTGCGCGCTTGTACCTACGAGGTATGCGCACGCGGCACGGCGCAGCAACGGACGCCGTCTACACTGGAAACCCAGCAACGTCACCTCGCATATTGCGGTAAAACCCCGTCGATAAACTATGTGTTTATTTATAACTGTTGAATATGGCGTACATTATTGAAGTAAAACTTCCTCAGGCACCCTTGACTTGGGAGGTAAACTGGCGAATGCATGACGAGAGCGTTACGAATATACTGTGACACTATAAAGACAACGGAAGTTCAAAATTGTCAATAGAGATCCATGATTAATCATTGATGGGGATCAGTCGATTTGGTCCAAGATCGGGCAAAGAATTCATGACGACAAAAAAATCAGGCCGGTTTTTTTTTGGTTTATTTTTATTTTATTTTCATCCTACACCATCGGAATAGAATTTCTAAAAAAAATAAGGACATATAATTTAAAATATGTCTACCATTTTTATATTAAAGCAATATTCATATTTGACACCCGTCAAGTCATTAGTATGAAGTATTTGTCAAACTTCGTTGTACGAGTACAGAGCTACCAACTTATATGTTCAGGTGGCCATAATTGGAACTAAACATGTGTTATCAGATATACGGTAATTACTGCAGATGAACATTTTTTTTTCCCAAAACACTGCCAACGGTAATGTTATATTACCGTGTCGTTTCTACCGTATTTTATAAGATACATAACTGTGTATATAATTCTCTAATTTACTCTTATCTAATTCTAGATTTTTTTAAAGTGGCAATACTCAATTCCTCACTAGCGACGATTCCGAACTTCCGACTGAACAGATAACTTGGTGGCTCTATACTCGTATATTATCTAATTTATTTCGAAAAGTATGTGGATTTAAAATGAAATTGATAAGAATGTGTTTTCATTTTGTGATTGAGTTATTTTGTGTTTATTCCCTTGCATACCACGTCCCTTGCATTTTTTCGTCCTTGGGTTTTCATCTTTCAATTACATACCAAGAACGCATAAAGTTGACAGGGATATTTTGGGTCTTTCATCACACTATAATTTTCTCATTTACTTATGTCCCGACTAGCCAGTGTCGAGAATTGGGTTTACAATAATACCGACAATACCGAGTGAACAGGAAAACCAACTATTGGGTTTTTCATAATTCCGTCTATTTATGTATTACCTCATTGGGCGCGTTTGGAAAAAATGTGTTCAATTATGTATATCTGTGGGGAAAAAAAGTTAATTTAGTCATAATTAAACTTAAGTGTAAGTGAAAATTCTTGACAAAAGTAACTTTTAACATAAACTTAAGTCCATAGATATATAGATTTGAGGTTAATTTTCGGTACGTATTCTTTTTTCTTGTTAATATGCATTTGTGTATGTGATTAAAAATAATATATCGTGGTGAAAGATAGGCCATTGTAAAAATTCGTGATGAAAGTAAATTGAATCAATTGTATAGATGGAGCTAAAGAAGTTTTACTTCAGTCGTGTGGTCCAAAGCACACTCGTTTTTTTTTTTTCATTTTATTTAACTCTTAACTGGAAAAACCAACGTGATGTATATGTCAATTAAAAACAAAAATAATTAGCATAAAAAAATATATGAGATAATGCAATGAGAATGGAACCCAGGTCCCGGTCGCAGCCGGCCGGTCGCAACACGCGGCCACCACTTCATTATAGGCTAGAACACTATATTTTTGTTTTAATTGCATAGACCCGGCAATCGAAACGAACGAAACGCTACCGCGACGATGTCGCTTCACGTCGATTTCCTGTGAGATAGTGAAACAGTGGTACCTCCCCGTATAATATTGAATGTGTCGGAAGCAGCAGTAAGGAGCGCACCCGAGTGCCGCACTAGTCAGTTGCTGTGCCACTTGCCTTGTTTCCTACTTTCCGTTGTAAGGGTGTCAATGTTTATGAGCTTGCAGCTCATTGGAGCGTCGTTAAGCTTGGCGTGAAGTATTCGCAGGGGATACTTGGGGTAGTGTACGCCGGTTTACCTGCTGGCTACTCGGGATTCACCGCCGCGCAGCCTGCGTGCTGGTACTGGCACCAGGAAACCTTCTACGCATCACGAATTCCACTACTTGCTGCTGAGCATTATTCACCCAGCGGTAAAGTAAACATCTTAATGGAACATTTAATTCCCATAGTTTATTCTCCAAGGCTCCATCGCATGCTTATACTTGTATTGTACAATTTGTGTTGTTTGTGCAACGTACGGCATCAGGGGGGTTACTCTATGATCCGAAACGAAACTCGAATGTTTGGGACCGCGTCGTACATAAAACTGTACGAATGTGTCTAGGTACTCCACAAAATGTTCGAATCCTCTATCTTACGTCCTATCTATAGAATTACGAGTATTTCGGAATGAATGATAGGTACCGTAGAGAATAGTGTTGATTTTTAGAAGTAGAAAGCTTATTTAAATTTACTTCAGACGTCGAATGTTCGGACATTCGAGTTTCGTTGCCAGCGGAAATCCCTACACAAATAGTGTCATAATGTGATTAGACGATAAGAGGATAATATTGCGAATAGTGGCGACAGTCCGCCGGGGGCTATGTAGCCATGTCGCCATGCGGGCGGCGGTGCTCCTGGTGTGAGCGACAGCGGAGAGCAGGCTCGCTCACACTGCTCAGTACTGCCTGCCGCAACATAACATGCACTCAATTGGTTTGTGTGTCCGAAGGATGTGTAACAAGCAGTGGACATGCATCCGCGTCACCACGCCTCGCTCGCACCTGCAGTCTGCAATCATTATCAGACTGTGTGTACATAATGATGTCCAAATGACATCGCTGCGTGGTGCCATCAAGTGCACTTATATCGATGAGGTGTGTGCTGCGGTACTTGATGCTTATTACTTATGATACCATTGTGTAGTATTGTGCGTGGCCAGCGCGCCAGACGCGGTGTCGAGTGTCGCCGGGCGGGCGCGGGGCGGGCGCGGGGCGGGCGCGGGGCGGACGGGGCGACGTGCGTCAACAACTGCACACCAATGTAATTGGAGATACTATTAACTCGCGGGCCTTGGACTAATTCATACCCAGTGCATTAAGCACCTAGTTTTAATTGACATAATTGGGTAGTCGCTGCATGCGACCAGCGCGCCTTATTAATTATTCAGTGCACAGACATGGCTGGCGGCGCAGAACACCTTACATCATCGGATTCCTTGCGTTTAGAGTAAGCGCAAATGGCAGCGCTGCAAGTAGGTCGGCGGAGACGCCGCGCGTCGCAGCGATGTCGTCACCGCGCACATCTTCAACTTTTAATACGTACTCTTTATAGAATATGTTTTGCGGCGAGGTCGTTACTCGATAGAGATGTGTCATCAGTGCCAGCGCTGATACCAGGAACCGAGCTCGCCACTGACGTCACTCGGCTTGACTCAGCCGACGTCCCACAATATACTATGACACTACTTGAGGCACACGGGCAGCGGGTAGCGGGACACGGACGCTACGTGTCCCAGCCTGAATGGCCGACATACATAAAGCGCTGCTCTCTCACACAAAAAACTACAACTTAATCTAAACATGATCATTACAACAGTCGCCGGAACTACATTGAAACGAGGGCGAAGCTTGCACCCGCGTGGTGCGTGGCGCATGGCGTGGGGATAGTCGGTGACACTTCGGTTGCCAGTAGTGGCGGGTGTCAGGCGAGTGGCAGTGATATTGCGCGCGGCGCGAGGTCGCCGGGTGGCAGCACGCCGCACGCGGCGCTCAGCTGAGAGCACGCATTGTGCGCGGCGCGGCGTCAGGACGCGTGAGATATTCGGGAGGGGGCGGGTGTCGCCGTCACTTTCACACGGCCGCGTGCTTTTACTTGCATTGTTGTGGCAGGTTACGTGAGTGCTCCACGTGCGGAGTGCGGTAACAACTAACAGCGCGTGGTCGCCGACACTGCGCGACACGAGGCGGCCGTCGCGTCGCCGGGGACGCTAACAGTAGAAAGCGCGCACATCTCGGTGAGATGCTATCAGTGGGCACGAGCGGCGGTTACGTAAACTTATTGGTGAAATATGCGCACCGGCGCACAGCTTCATATACTCGTAATGTGCGCTTCGTTGGTCGTCACATTGAAGTCTCTAAGCTTTCCTTAAGCGTCGAGGGTTTTAAAAGCGACATCGCAAAACCTACATTATAGCCGACAGCGACTTTAACTGAATAAAATTAAAACCCTCACCATAGACATAGAGTATAGACAGTACACTGTACAGTCTACACTCGAAGGAGATATTACGGCACTACCATTCGTTACTAGTTTCATTTCATTGATAACTTATTAATATAAGTATTGTCGACCTATACAATAATACGAAACTGATAACCACAGCTTAGCCTAATATGCCTAATTTATTATCAATATTATATTTAATTTTAGAACTATAATTACCTAACATAAATACAAATATTTTGATTGCTGATTATAAGAATTATATTGTGTACCTATGTAGCACAATATTCCTAAATAACAAAGATCATAGTTTGATAGAGGGCGCAGTTGAAGTGGGAACAGTTAGTGCGTGGTCCTGTGGAGTCAAGTGTACAAGGAGTTGTACAAGAGTCCCGGGCAGCAGAGTTGCTCAGTGGGCGTGTCACACGTGGCGCATCAGACGCACAGGCAGTGCCGCCCACGTCGCGAGCCGCCTCCCGCGCCACTCCGCTGCCAGTACGACACACTCGCACCACGCGCATACACAAAGCAACTTCAGCATACAATAACAATCACTCGGCGCGGCGTGGAGCCGAGTGGAGTCGCTAGCGGGGGCGCTGCAGACGGCCACAACTCTCTTGTTTATCTCTAATCTCAATGCAATTGATGTGTGGAATGTTCGCTTACGTAAATGCGCGGGGCCGGTCGCGCTGTTAACCTACGACCGCACCTCACGCACCACGCGACAACATCACATCACACATGTGAACACCGACGGCGTTCGAATGCTCTACACGAGAACCTATTTTTTCAAACTAACATAGCATAATGACTGCACTGCACCTGATGGTAAGCGCAAATGCCGTCCAGACAGAGTATCGAATGGCATCAGGCGGCGGTCTCATACCATTCGATGCAATTCTGCCGGCCTGCTAAGATGCTTCTTCCCACTACGGCGGAAGGATCCAGTATTATAGGAAGGTGGGAACACGTGTGACGGTAAACAATTCCACAGCTTGACGATACAGTACAAAAAAGAATTTGCGAACTTTTTGGTTCGCGCCGAGATGGTTTGTCCCATCAAGCTATGGCTTCGCAAGCCAGCGCGCGTGGTTTTTTTAAGGAAAGGAGAGGAATAGATTCAATCGAACAATTCCTCAGAGCATTCACCGTGATACAGACGGTAGAACACGCTTAGAGAGGCAACATCCCTCCGCAACTGTAGCGACTCTAAGGTGCTCGTAACGTCTGCATCATTTACAATGCGGATGGCCCGCTGCTGCAATCCATCCAAGGCATCGAGTAAGACTAGGCGTATCCATCCCAGAGGTGCGAACAGTATTCCATACCCGGCTGAACCTGCAATTTATACAAGCGGTATGGTTGACCGGGCGTGAAAAACCGACACACCTTGTTCAGGACTCCAACCCTGCGTGATGTGGCAGATATTACAACCTCGATGTGATTCCTTGGATTGAGATCACAGCGGATATCCACACCAAGGATACTCAGGTCATTTCTCATCGAGAGGGGAACGCCCTGAAGACTGGGGAGGGGAGAGAACGGGGATTTTTTGCACGTGAACGCACAAACCTAACTAAGTACACCTGGCATTTAAACATAATGACCGTCGAATGTGAGTCAAAAGCTCCGCACCACTGTGCGTTCACACCGCAGCAGCCTACAATGTACAGGGCTTACCCAGCAGTGAGCTCGAGGCGAGTGTGGAGGTGTGAAGTGTCGGTGCGTGGGGCTCCCAGTAGCTACACACAATAGTATCAGCGATCAGCGCGGGGGTGCGCCAGCGCGTTGACCACGTCCGTGACCGCGCGTCCGGTGTCACACCACACACCACGTACAATAACAACATAGTCAGCCGTGTGTGCCGTGATAGATAACATTCAGCCCGAGCAACCGCGGCGGAGCGTGCAGTGTGCACAGCGGCTAGTACCCTCCGCGGTGCTGGTGTCGTATTTTAGCGCAGTGGTGCGACGCGGCGAGGTGCGAGGTGCGAGGTGCGAGGTGCGAGGTGCGAGCTGCGTCCATTAGTGGACACATACTATTCGCCTGACATTTACGCCACACGCCTACTAATTGCCTAATTTGTTGTGGAGTCGAAGTGTCACATTCTCGAAGGATCATCAATGTCGCGAGCACCGTGCGTGTCGGGCTCGTTTCTGTATGATTTATACCTTATTATAATAAATAGTTAATTTAAGCAAAATAAATTATAAAGGATTTTCATTTCACTTAATGTCTTCTACTGATATAAGGTACAACTCCAGCGCACACGTTACATAACCGTATAGTTTAGATTGTAGTTAACTGCACATTGTAATGTGTTATTTTATTATCTGTGAACCAAGCGTAATTGCAAATGTTTGCCTGCGGTCGGGATGCGAGATAACTGATAAGGCACGTAGCGCGAAATGCGCTCGCCGAGATATCACACACCGAGTCAGGCACACAGACTCTAGCTCTCTCTCTACGAAACATTGTTGTTAACTACAGTCGACAAAGTACAAACCAACAATAACTGCACTCATCGTTGGATTGGGTCACGTATGTTATTTTGTTGCAAATATTCAATTGAATAACCATTGATTTACTAAGATAACTCTTCTTGTTCAACAGGGCTATTATGAGATAAATCACTTCTGATAGAAAACCGTGTGCTAAAACGTAATGGTATAGAAGCATGCACTAGTGACTAGTGACTGGCCGTGTGGAGCATGAGGAGAAAATAATTGAAATACATTAGACATCGCGACATCCAAGTGTCAAGTGGAGAAGCGCAGTGTGTGTGCGTCTGCGTGCGCGGCGTCCTGGATAGCAACCAGTCGGACCGGCCCCGCTGCCTGCACCGCATTACTCTGTTTACCTTCATATACTATATTCTAGATCAGTGTTGGGCATTATTCGAATAAATCGTTATCTAGATAATTATTAGAATAAAAAGTTATCCGCACTAAAATTATTCATGAATAAATCATTCACAAATAATTTATTTGTGAATAATTTCCTCGCGAATAACTCATTCATGATTTATTCGTTATTCTAAATAATGCCCGGCCGGTTCGCCTTGAAGTAGCATATATGTAAGTTGTGAACTTGTATATGGACTGCGGGTTAGTGAGATCTTGGGTTAGAAATCAGGGCGATCACTCCAATGTAGTTATTCGACTAGTTTTACAATTTATTATAACATTATAAATTTATTATCCTTTTATCGATATAATTTGTTTGGAATATAGCTATTTAGAAATAGTAAGAATCAATAGAAACACATTGCCTCGCCGGCTGTGAAACGAGAGTCCGCGGGTTCAATCCCCGCACCGAGACAAATGTTTGTGAGGCGCACAAGTATTTGTCTCGGGTCTGGGTATTTGTGAGACTGAAAAGTCTCTTGTAGCTTCTGATACTCAAGACACCAGACTTAATTGATCTTAATGTGGGGCCAGGACTATGTATGTGACTGTTGGGTGTATTTATTTATTTATTGCATCTTTTTGTACATACCGACAGCGTAATCGTACAAAACTAGCGTGCTTCAGTATTAACGGATACATGGAATACGTTACCGACAAGGCTCAGTTTATTTTTATACGATTGTATACAGTGATATTGTGCGTGGTGGCCTGTTGGAAACGGACTAGACGCGGCTGCCAACTCGCGGGTTGAAATCCCAGGACACACCTCTGACTTGTCGGTGTCATGTGTTTATTGATAGTCAATCACCACGCACTATAACGGTGAAGAAAAACATCGTGAAGAAACCTGCATACTATAGCGATTTGCTACGCCACAGGAACATAGTAGAATAAAAACAATCTTTATACAAGAAATAGCAAGCGAAATGTCTAATACTACGAAAGAAACTGAGAATAAAATTGCACCTGATGCAGGTGACTAATTTTTTTATTTAGAGTCAGACTCAGGTAGCGAAGGTGACCTACAATTGCAATAAAGATAATCACCGAAAACCAGAGCCAATGTAACAGTATCACAGTATTTTGCTGAAGAAGATCGTACCTTCAAAGCGATTGATCGCTACTCTGAAATTATAACAATATTTTTAAAATTCAATACACCAATGCCGTCATCCGCTTCAGTGGTACGCGTTAATTCATACGCCACCGTGACTAACTTACCAAAATCAAACAAACTGTCAGACAATATGAACAGAGATTCTGCAACTAACGCATATTTTTGTATCATATCTGTATATAGGTATTATACAAAAATATGCATTTAGTTGAAATACATGTTCAATTAACAAATTAAAGTACTGAGGTTAATAAGAATTATTCGCTCGCTTTATTTTATTCGTTATTCGAATAACGAATAAAAAAAATCGTTATTGGTTATTCGAATACATTTTGTCCAACTCTGTTCTACGAGTAGATACGTATGTAGATCTAATATAAGTGTTTCCAGCTATTGGCCTAATGGACCAAATTGTATACAAAAAATGTGAACACGACAATGTGACTATAACGAAACTGATAACTGATGATATAATATGTACGAGTATATTGTATATTGTATATGCAGTGCAACAGAAACAGAGTATCCATCCACTGCACTGGGGAAAGACGATCATCTCTCATCGGTCGCCACAATAATGTCTCCCTTTTCAATATACAGGCTGAAACCAAAACGGGACAAATGTTTACGTGTTAATGCTGCATGCGGCGTGCCCGATGTGTTCCTTAATTATAGTTGCAGTTGGCAATATGCGTCGGTGTTAGTGCCTGTTCATTACCGCGGTAATAGCTCACAGCTATTGTATTACGACAATCGCGCTAATAAATTGTGATTGATTGGTTGATAAGAGTGGAACATACTCTGCGCATGCGCCGTGCGCGGTGTAGCGTCGCGTCGCGTCGTGCCCGTGCGTCTAACGCGACAGGTGTGGCGAATGTCGAGGAGCGCGGGGAGGCTGGGCGGCTAGTGCAAGCTCATTAGCTAATGCGCCGAACACTGTTTTAATTAACTTTCCCATTGCATTACTTTACAGGCAGTGTACGTGTGCGTGTGTGCGTGTGTGCGTGTGTGCGTGTGTGCGCTGCCCTTATAACCATGTTCCATATCATGCCAGTTGCACTTGAGCTAAATTATATTATTCGAGATCAGATTGGCTTCTTAACGCGAGGCCCAGCGCTCAATTCCCAGAGCGGGCAATCGACGCTATGTGGGGTTTTATGAAGTGGTAGAACCACGCTGTTGTCAGTTCATGATTCAGCATGAATGGGTTGGCTCGTTCGGGGTGGTACTACTGTCTCACAGGAAATCGACGTGAAGCGATAGCGTTGCTGCCGCGTTGCGTTCGGTGGGTTAGACTGTCAGATGGCCAATACCCCTTCCCTCTTCCCATCCTTTTCCTTCCCGCTACCCTCCCTATTTGATGGGCCGGCAACACATCCATGCGGCAGTCACTTACCAACAGGTGACCTGTTGGCTCGATTGCCGAACCTACGCAATAAAAAAGGTTTGTTTGTTTTAAAAATGTCATACTGAGTTGCTAGGTTGTGAAACATAGACTCATCGTTCACATGGCGCCGGGCATGTCGATAACCTCGACAACTTAACAGCTATGAAACACTTGTATTTATAGCTTATGGCTTGTATTTATTTTTCTAGCTGCTAGCAGATATATTTAACGGTAAAGAAAAACATTGCAAGGAAAGCTGCATATCGTAGAGATATTCACAACAATATGGTGCGGCATGCGAAGTCCGTCACGCCGCGCCGCAATACGGCGAGCGGAGTGGACTATCGTCTACAGTCTACACCCTTGGTTTCCAAAGTGGTCCAGGTGGGCCCCCAGGGGTTCACGGGAGACTCAACGGGGGTCTACGTGTGCGTGACAAAATAATGAGGGTTCACAATTCGTAAGCTCCCTGCTTACGTCTACGAAAAAAAATCGTAGTAACCTTGTAGTAGAGTAGATGTCTAAATACCGGCCAAGTGCGAGTCGGACTCGCGCACCGCGGGTTCCGTAAAATTAGTTTAAGAGTACTATAGAACAACACATTACAGCTTAAACGTATTATAGACCTGAGTATTTGATATGAATTTCAGCTTGATACCGCCACGCGTTCCTGAAAAAAAGGGTCTTGACATAGATTTGTGTATTGACTTGTCATGAGAGCTATTTAATTGCCTTCGTGCCCAATAAACGAATTTCATTTCATACTATAAGGGTTCCGTGTTTTCCTTTTGAGGTACAGAGCCCCAAAAAATTTAAGTTGGATAGAATCACTTTTTTTTATTTCCAACTTCACTTTTTTGACATCTACTCGCAGCACAATCAATTTAAAAATTATCCAATCAATTCCCTTTTTTTTAAACTATTTATAGTTAAACTCAGACGCAAAACAAATTTCCACAGTTAGATCTAATGTTCGCATTTTTGTCGAGTTTTGGGAATATGGTAGAAAAGTAGCTGCAGGAGGTCCACCGAAACAAAGCTACATTTTGAAAGTAATCTATGAGAACAAATGTTTTGGAACGTCTGCCCTACACTCCGAAGTGCCTAACTTTTAACCCTCTCATTAAACTGTCAGTAGCAAAGCAGAGTGTTGCTCGGCAGTGCCCACTGCCAACCACGAGTTGATAGCGCACTCTATGGAACACGCTTCTGAAGTAACAGCAATCAAACAACCGACCACCGTTAGGAAACAGAAACTCTACTGCTACACAGCGGTCTCCGCCAGAGATTTCCACAGTCGCCTGACCATACGTGGCCGCCCAATGCTATGCGGGCTGGTCACAAAATTGTAATAATTGGCTTCCCTCTACGTTTATGCCCATTAGCAATTACTATGTGTTAATGGATGTATTGTGATACGAATAACGGAGTGTTATTTCAGTATACTAATAGCTGTATAGTAATTTAGCAAGCACTTAGTGAGCCACCGAGTTCCGCCTCACGAGTCAAAGCACAGTTGCAGTCGAAAGGGCCTCGTGTGGGCAGCTTGAGGCAAAGTGTAGAGTATATTGCAGTACTGGAGCCGGCTGGTTGCGTCATGCTGACGAGTCGGAAGTCACGAGCGTGACGCATCGCCTTCGCTAGCAGTCAGCTAGCTGTGCCCTCTCACGGCGCGCGCCATGCAAAAACATCAAATCGCCGTGATCCGCGCGCTCTTGAAGGTCACCGCCGCGCCGCGGTATTGAGGGCCGGGGGGAGAGGGCTAGAGGTCGCGCCGGCACACGCAAACAAACTGATCATAGGACTCACTGAAAAACATTCATGGGGATGTGTGTCACCTGACAAGCAGGGCGACTTCAAGCAGTGCGCTGCAGAAGTGTGCCGCGGCTGTATGACGTCACGGCGGCAGCGACAATCAGTCTGGAGCATCATCAACATGCGCATATGCAAAGTAACTCGGCTCGCAGCGCGTAGTGCGTGCGGCGGACCACGTGACAATCATCAGTCGAGAACAATCGCAATTCGTCAAGCGGAATATTAGCGACGGAGCGGAAATGTGCGCGCGTCAGCAGCGGCCACGTCACACGGCTGAGGAGGGGGGTTGGTATGTCTCGGTGCCCGGCGTACAGTGGGTAACTGATTTATATGATAACAATATCACAATGACACAATGAGGCTCCCTGCGGAGCGGTGACGTGGAGCCCCTTGCGCCCCGCGCCCCGCACCCCGCGCCGGCCCGCTCCTGCGTCGAGAGAACGGACGCCGTTGCGCAACAACACTCAGATTACAGCTCAATATACACTAAGTTTCATAAGTGGTGCATTATCTTAAGCGGCTGCGGAGAGCGTATCGAGAGCGAGCGAAGGTTTAACGGTAACCCTGTGATTGTTTCAGCCAATAGAAAATAGAAGACAGCCGGTAATATTTGCTCTACACATTTGACATTAGCAGTGTGTGCAACGCGTCGAGAGTCGTTGCTATTATATATTAGTGTTGCGTGTCGCGGCGAGTATGTGCAGGCGTCGCCACTCACCACGCTCGCCTCGTTCGATCCTACTTCATTGTACGAAAGCTGCATGGAAGCTCTAGCTTACATTAAAGAATATTTAGCTTTACGGGTGGAACTTGGAGGAGGTCTACAGCCAGTCGAAAAAATTTATGGCAGATAGACATAGATTCACATGAGCCCGTGTTGATCCCGGAACTGAAGCAAGCTATTCACGTGTCGCCGAGATTCTGTCCTTCGAGAACCAAGCGATAAAACATACTGATAGTTTCGACGAGCACATACATAGGTAGTGTCGCATTCTGTGTTGGTGGCTCACGCAGCGATGCTACCAACTACCAACCCAGTTACATAACATAGAGTCAAGCATGTTATGCTAGTAATGGACCACGTACATACTATGTTGACAACCAAATATTAAAAATTGTTTGGTATTTAATTATGTAAAACGTGACATTTTCTAGGCAATTTAGATTATGTTAATATCGGCCTTCCACTAAATATGTAATTAGCGAGATCGTTTTTCAATATGGCAGCAGTCCATCACATAAAAATTATCGACCTTAACATATGAGTCGTGTCAGAAGTCAAGCGGCAATAAATATCGAAATAGCGCGTAGTTCCGCGTGGGAGCGGCCGGCTCGTCTCCGCGCCGCTCCACTTGCATACAGATGGGCTGCTTAGCGTCGACACTCGGCACTCAGCCTCCACGCCTGAGCCTTGGCGCCTCGCGCTGCACTCGGCACTGAGTAGAGCCGTGCATGCGCACTGCATACTGAGCGCTAATTAATTATTATAGCGGCGTGGAGGTGCGCGGGGTGTTGCGCAACCTGGCCCGTATTAATATACACGCGATGCACAAATATTTGCGCCGCGCTATCCAATCTAATTCAGCGTTAATGTTGACATTTGCCGCTGTTTGCGTCAGCTGCGCGTGCAGTGGCGCATTCACCGGAGCACGCGGGGGCACGAGCCAGGGTGCGAGCTAACTTGCGCGACCCTCGAGACAATAAGCCCAAGAAAATAGGTCAATATGTTCTCGTGTGAAGCGCATCGAGGGATACACGTGCGGAGTACGCCAGCGCCTCGTTAGTTATTCCCTGACGTTATGAATGTAGATACTAAATCTGGCTCTGAATTAAACTATAAATATAATAAGAGCAGCGTGCGCTCGCAGTCGGTACGTGGGCCGTTAGAAAGCGATGTAATGTGAAGATTTCTGCGTGGGTTGCAGCTGCAGTCGTGGCGGCCACGTTGGCTTAGGCACACTGTGCCCAACGTAATGATCTCCCCCATTGACTGTTTACAATTGTATGATGAGTTGAGTGCTGCAAATTGTAATGGATGGGTATTACAGAGCGGCGGCGGCGGTGGTGCACTCGCCACTGCACTTTCTACCTGCGCCGCGCAGCTCCGAGCACGCAGCACACGGCGGCGCAGCGCACACGAGACAACATGCATGTGTGGTGGGCTATGGCGCATGCGCGTGGCACAGATGACAGACAGCAAGTGTGTCGACAGAACTTACCACATGAATTGCGCGAGCGATACATTACCAGCTGACAAAGTGTTCAATGCTGGTTAATGCACGACATTAACATGGGGCGCACGCGCGGGGCCGCGGCCGCGCAAGGTCACCGCCAACATCGCGCCTCTACATAACTGTGCACCACACACTACCCGCGCGGCGGATGCATCTGTTACGGTTTAATTAAATCTAAATCGTTAGCCTCTTCCGCCGCAGCGTGAACCGGCAATTAAGCAAGGCACAATTGTGTCGAGTGGCGATACTAATTATCTGATACACAACAGATAGTTACTTTATCAGACGGCATTGCAATTGCCATCGAATAGCGTGTAGTTATTTTCCTCAGTCAATGGAACAAACTTCCAATACTCACTACATGGGCTCTCACATCCTGGACGCTGTGTGCCGGCGCGGCGCGGCGCGGCAGCAGGCCAGGGCGGTGGCGCAGGCGCGTGTGCTGGAGTGGAGGTGCTCGCGCCCCGCCCCGCGCGCGCCACGTCCTTGCTGCGCGAGCGCTAGTGTGAAGGCACGCGGCATTTGATTCAATATTTTGCTCATTAGCGAGAAGTTCACGGTCGGAATGCACGCGCGCCGCGCTCCGTCCTGTTAGCTAGTTAGCAATGCCTACTCCATACAATGACGAGGTTGTCGGCGCGGCGTGTCGGCTTGCTGCAGCTGTGCACTGAGCTGCTACGATTGTAACAATGATAATAACGGTGTATGGTTAAGATCAATTATTACAGCAAATAGTCAAATTACACATGCATTGCATTCTGAATACACGTGTACACCAACGACATGTATTATGAACCTATAAATGTTAGACAGCATACAGAATAAAATTACAAATAGGGAGATTATCGCACAAGGCAATATCAGAAGAGCAATCCAACTAGGTCCTGCGCAGGTGCTGCTGCATAGTGGGGCACCGCAGCTTAGTCCGTGGAACGCGTGGAGAGTCGCGTGCGGCGCCGCGCAGCACACTCGCAGTAAAGCAACAGTTACGTGTGCCGGTAGCCGATGCTATATTATGTGATTTGTTTCCGGCGGTGTGTTTGTCCAGGAATCACATAATAGTGTGTATGAATGTTGGTACACACGGATTGCAAGATGTGTTCTCAATCGGTGCGCGAGTCCCGAGTGCAGTGGTGCACGTCGCATGTGCGAGCTGCAACGAGCGGATGTGAGCGCGGCATGTCCATAGTCCACTAGAAAGCCTCTAATGAATTATACTAGACGACACGAGGTGTGTGTGACACGCTCTCTGACACTGCAAGCGGCAACACAACTACTCTACATTGTACACTGTACACTTCACCTTCTGCAGCACTGTTATTTAATCGGTATTAAATGTAAACAGTGTAACAAGCTGCGAGCAATTGATGCCAGAGAGAAATATGATTGGGGCTTCGCGACAGTCGATCTATTATTATCAGCCGTTCTACTTTATCTAATACACACACACACACACACACACACACGTGTTCCCTCCTTCCTATAATCCTGGGTCCTTCCGCCGTAGTGTGAAGAAGCATCTCAACAGGCCCGCATAATTGTGTCGAATGGCATGGGACCGCCGTCTGATGCCATTCGATACTCTGTCTGGACGGCATTTGCGCTTAACATCAGGTGCAGTGCAGTCATCATGCCGTGCCAGAATAAAAAAAAAAAAATATATCAAAAACACCTTTGAATGTAATAAATTCGTTAAATCCAAATCTTAGCTTAACAACAGTGTTTATTTAAAACCAAAAGACGCAGCAACGGAGCTATGAGATACTCGTAAAACCTCACGTTTAACCGAAAGAAGGATGTATTGTCGAAATATATATAAAATATTTCTATTCCCAAATCTGCCTCTTATGTTTTATTTATTGGATATGTCTGGCAAACAAGCAAGCACTGATGGTGATTACTGCCGCCCATGACCATCCACAACGCTTGGTTCATAGATGTGTTGCCGGCCCTTAAAATAACGAGGGGAGCGGGAAGGAAAAAGAAGGGGAAGCGGAAAGGGACCACCAAACGAAACGCGAAAGCATAGCTGTCGCTTTACATCGATTTCCTGAGACAGTGGTACCACCCCGGACGAGTCTCCCATTCATACTGAGTCATGACCGATAATAGCATGGCTGTACCACATAATTAGCTCTACCACCATATTTGTTGTGATGCACCACGCTGCATGCACTTTATTAATGTAACTATCATGTGATGTGAAGGTGATCGCTGTGGTCCGTACCGCAGCGCAACATTTTGCTGAGTGATCACCTTCTAGTCACAGCACGACGTGCATAATTCTCCCTTCTTGTCTATTTTTTTTTATGTTTTTTTTTACAACTATATATGTACGTCGTTTTGTTCGCTAGTGACAAATAAACAGTTTTTCTTTCTTTCTTTCTGATATGCAAACGCACGCGTTTCTTTACAAGGCCTATAAATTATAGTTGATCCGTACTCTGTCAAAGAGATACGGTTTAATTGTAACAAATTGGTGAGTGGTACATATGTGTCGTTAATACTTATTCGAACATCATACACTCTGGCCGCAGTGATAATACTGCCATCTTCAATAAGCAACGCAAAACACTTCAACATACCTGTACTGTACTGTATTAGCCTAGATACGTCCCACTGCAGGGCACGAGCCTCCTCTACAATCGAGAGTATGATTGAGAGTGGTTAGGCCATATAGTCCACCACGCTATTCTAGTGCGAGTTGGCGGACTTTACATACCTTTGAAATTCTTGCAAATCGCAATGGTATGCACTATGCAGGATTCCTCACGATGTTTTCCTTCACCGTTATAGTGCGTGGTAATTACTACCAATACACACATGACTCCGAAAAGTCAGAGGTGTGCCCTGGGATTTAAACCCACGACCACCGTGAACATGCTAGCTTTCAACCTAATGAAAAAAGAAAAATCATCAGGTGACGATGGTATTACATTAGAGATGCTTATAGCAGGGGGAGAGATTATTATAAAATCTCTAACCAAAGTATTCAATAAGGTCTTAGTGTATGGACTAGTTCCCAGCAAATAGAAAAACGCCATCGTGACCATTCTTCATAAAAAGAGCGACAAGTGAAAATTAGAAAATTATAGACCTTCTATCACAGGTCTCCAAGATTTTGCGAAGGTGATCTGTACAAGGCTTACTCGAGTACTGGATGAATACCAGCCAATAGAACAGGCTGGATTCCGAAGTGGATACTCTACGATCGACCATATACACACCATTAAGCAACTGATGGGACGATGCAGAGAGTATCACAAGCCCTTGTATTTAGCGTTCGTCGACTACGACAAAGCATTCGATAGAGTTGAACACTGGGCTGTATTTCGGTATCTCATCTGATGCAGAGTCGATCATATACATATATGTAGATATCCTCCGAAATATTTATGAGTCAGCTACGAAGCAGGTACGTTTGCATGAACTCAGCAATCCCATTCCAGTGAAGAGGTATACGACAGGGACACCATTTCACTAAAACTTTTCACTAATGTCTTAGGGGACTTTATGAAAACATTAGATTGGGGAGAAATAGGCATTAAAATAGATGGTAGATATTTAACACATTTACGATTTACAGATGATCATATTTTAATAGCGGAACACGTAACAGGGATTCAAATGATGCTCCAAGATCTACGTGCAGCATCCTTGAAGATCGGCCTGAGGGTGAATATGTCCAAAACCAAGATCATGGTGAGTCATTCCATAAATGTACTCAAGGTCATTGTGGGACAATTTACAGTGGATGTGGTGGATGACTATATTTCCCTTGGACATAGTTATGCATACAATCGGTCTGCACAAACACGGGTCCTCAGTGATAGCAGAGGCCCCACGTTGTGGTTACAAGTCCGGGACTTGTGTCCCTCGGTTGTAGTCGATCCTAGCGGTTCGTAAATACGATACCGTTCCTGGGGGTATAGTCCGAGCGGTGCGAAACTATGCGGTTGCTATGCTATTCTCGGCCGGCCAAGATTTCTAAGCCGTGCGCGAAATCAAAACGGATATCTACGTTAGTGTCGATGCAAAATCTTGCTGCACCTTACGTATTTCGGCTATACCGAAAGAAGAATCCTACAAAATTGAGCTATTTTCCCGATCATTTTTATTATTATTATTCCTTTTCGTTTGCCTTTATTTTATTATTCAACTTATACCTAAGTTACATACATCAATAAATAGGTCTCGTCACGCCCTTCAAGAAAACATATTTGCCATCGCTGTGTCACCGGTCGGTGCAAGGCTATTCCCAAAAACCATCTATAATTACAGATGTGCACCTGATCCGCCTACACGCGCCTTAGCTCGGGTCGTGACGAGATATCACACAAATCTTAAACTCAATTCACAGACGTTTTCTAATAACTAATTACGTATTTCTGCGCGGGCGTCGTAAACAGTAACCATGGCATGTTTTATCGAATAAGCAAAAACTTAAAGAAAATCTGTGGAAAAAATACCAAGTGTAGTACCGTTTTAGAATATTTATAATTTTGCGCCAATTTTCGATAAAACATGCCATGGCTATTATAGTTTTTCAGTATGTCGCGTCGAGTCAAAGTTGATCAATAAATAATTGAAAAATTCTTCTTTGACGACTCAATCATATTTCTTGAAATATAGACTTGTTTTGATTCAATATGGTACGCAGTTCTTAAGCTTATGTATTAAACATTGCAAATAATAAATTATGGAAATCTCTCGTCACAATGTTGCAAAGTGTTGGTCAGAGTATATTTTTTAAATTGCTTACTAAAATAGCCGTTTCTTGAAAACTACCGGGGACAGGACTATATTCTTTTTTTGTTGTGGTGCCGTCATAGTTTGGTCTATCTGCCGTTACTGGTTTGTCATCTAGTTCTGGGACACTCTGTATATATATATATAAAGTAAAAGTGGCGACACACACTGTACTCTTGCACAGAAGTGTGCATGTCGATGAGACACGACGTAGCGTCCGCGGCGCGTGTCCCGCCCGTGTGAGTGAGCTGAGCAAACTCGCCGCGGCGTCGCTCGGAGCGCGCAGTAGGCGCTCCCCGTCTCATAAAAAGTATTCGTGCGCCACGCGCATTGTACTCTACCTAGGTTTTACTTGACAGGCCCGTGGCAATTACAAGCGAGCCCCAACGCAGCCCCGCACCGAGCGTGCGTCGCCAACTGTAGAATAATTTCAAATGCCATATTATTTATTTATTGTTATCTGTGTTGATGTGCCTTAGTAATAAACAAATGACTTGCAAGTGGCAACGTACAGGGCCCAATTTACGCATCGCCCGCTCGCTCGTCGCCGTGCCGTGTTGCGACAAGCGCGGCACACCACGCGGCACGCCACGCGGCACACACCATGCCAGGCAGCACTCCGTTGCAATTGGTAATTTTATCAAAGTTTTTTGATTTGATTATCTAATACGAGTTAATCTTAACAGACACTAAGACACAGTGAGCTCATTCTGCATATATCGGACCGCAAAAACCAATTAACTTTTTAATTTAATAATTATAAATTAAGGGTAGTTAATTGAAACGTCGGGCAAACATGTAAAATTTCAATAAAATTCGCGACAAAATTCTTAAGAATTGGTTTTATTTCAATTCCTACTTCTCAATCGAATATTTGAAAAGCTCGAAAACTATTGGCACTAGTGATTAGTGACCCCAGCCTTCGGCGTGAACCGGCTAAGCGTTCGTTTATAATGATTGTGTTATTTGCCCACATATAGATTTCGCTAGATTACATACATACATAGTACATACATAAACTCACGCCTTTTTCCCAGAAGAGGTAGACAGAGGTTATCCTGGTAGTAACCAGGACACCCACGGTTCGCCGTGTCTGTTCCGTCCCCCGATGTGATAACTGATAGGGGGCGAGCCTATCGCTAGATTACCTAATATAAATATACAATAAACAGTAGTGAACTCACCCCGGCGTCGGCAGCAGTTGCACGCGGGGGCCCCTCGGTCCTCCGGCGCGCTAGTGGCGCAACCAATCCACCAAACTGGTTCCCACAATGCCGTGCCGGAGCCTGCCAGTAAACAACAATCAACTCATATGAAGGCTAATTACAATCTACTTGACATTCGGCTGTGACTACGAGTAGTGAGCCATTACAAGTAATTATTATCTGACAACCACTAACAGTTCCGTCCACCCCAGTGAGTAGTGACCTCTCAGTGCTCAGCGCTCTAGATGAGACGACGTCATCCGTAGTGACAACTAGCTAAATGTAAGGCAGAATTATTGTCCAGTGACGTAATATTAAGTGGCAGTGAAGGCGCAAGCTCACTCGTCACTTAGACCGAAATAAGCTCAGTTATCTGGGATTGGGGACTCGGCGTCAAACAACGTCTTTACTCTAAGTGTTTTTTTTTGCTAAGTGAGACAGTCAAGAGGCCCAAACCCACTAGTGGAGTTATTGAGTATTTTGCCGGGTCTATGCAATTATAAATGAAAATATAATTCATCTGATGGTACTTGTATTATAGTTTATATAGGAGTACACAATCCGCCGGCGAGACATGATTATTGATTAGTCAGTGTGTCGAAGCTCAAGTTTGATTACATGCAAGTGTTAGTAAAGCTTCATGAACACGCTACAGTAAACACTTGTTTACCTTCACCAGTTGTTATAAGCAACGGTCCGCAGCTCGACGGAAGTATAATTATAAAATCTCGGTCGAATTCCCACTACCAAGTACCAACACTCATAGCAGCCAAACGCTAAGCGCCCGGCAGGTATATATTCATTACCATATTAGCACCTAATACTGACTCCAAGCTCCTGATGGCAAGTGCAGGGTAAACCAAGTGAAAATGAAAATAATTTATTGAATCCATTAAAATGTTCAATATTATTTAAATTCAGTCATATTCTTTTTCTACCACCCGGTTCGGAAAGCGGTTTTCACTAGAGAAGAACGGGCAAGAAACTCTGGTGTTGCTCTTTTCAAAACCAGTTTACAATATCGTGATTATTACAAAAGTTACAAGTTGGTCCAAATCAGAGCAGTTCATTGATAATTTGTTATAATTTTCAGGTGACATATATTTTTAATACAATATGTTTACATACTGTTTAATATGACTGAGTCAAGTGAAGTAGCCCAGAATGAAGAATCAGTATACCCTGTTTCACCAACGCAGTGAATACTCGTGAAAACCTTATGTAATCTATAAATCAGTTACAATGTAAGCAAATCGGACAGACCAGTCCACACAAGCAGCACCTGTTCACGAGTATGACGCATGTGCCAGCCATCGGCCTCCTCAACCATGCTACAGGGAAGTGACCGACCCGGCACACGACGCCGCCGCAAGCACAGACTTTTAAGCGAGCATGACATACCCAATCGTACCAGTACAAGTACAAGTAGAGTACCAATGTTATTTTTGATTGCGTAGGTCTGGCAAACGAGCTAACAGGTCACCTGATGGTAAGTGATCACTGCTGCCCATGAGCATCCACAAAGCTCGATCATGGATGTGTTGCTGGCCGAATTGGGAGGGGAACTGGAAGGAAAAAGGATGGGAAGAGTAAAGGGGTATTGGGCATCCGGCAGTCCCACTCACCGAATGAAATGCGACAGCTGAGCTGTCGATTCACGTCGATTTCCTGTGAGACAGTGATACCGCCCCGCATGAGCCTGCCCAAACATTCGAATCATGAATGACGACAACGTGGCTCTACCACTTCCTAAAATATTGACATAATTACGCCGACCTACTGTAAGCTGGATGGCGGATATGCACGGCGGACGTGTATACGCCGCACATTTGTGCAGACCACTACTTATGAGGGCTTCACTACACTGGTGTACACTGTACTATTACCAAAACCGCGCCCTGTGATAAACACTATACTTCAACATTACCGCCATACTGTCATCAAACAATCCTGACTTATGAAGCTTGTGAATGTTGTCATGTGACCCGTGTTTCGTGATAAATAAGTACCCGATTTAATTCTTATAAGACTTGTGCAGCAATTCTCGTGACTCGTCCAAAAGCAAACATACACAACGAGTAGTTTATGTATAGAACATAATATTATGTATGTGTTGCGTGCTGATTCAAGTTGATTGATGCACAATGCGCGCAGCGCGCGGTGCACTCTACACGAGCACTGAGAGAGCGACGGAGGTATGCCATCCCTTCCGCCTGCTGTACTGTATCAGCCAATATACATCCCATGGCAGAGCACGAGCCTCCTCTAAAATAGGGAGTACAAATGAGAGGGGATAGGCCAAATAGTCCACTACACTGGCCTAGTGATGATTGTGCGGACTTTACACACCACAGAAATTCTTTCAAATCGCTATGGTATGCAGGTTTCCTCATGATGTTTTCCTTTACCCTTATAGTGCGTGGTGTTTGACTATCAATATACGCATGACAACGAATAGTCAGAGGTGTGCCTTGGGATTTGAACACGCCGACACCTCGCTTGTATTTAAGCTTTGTGTCTCTGGTATGACTGGACCGCGCCGCGCCGCGCCGTCCTGGCGTCGCTACCAGCTTGCGTGCAGGCGCGCACCGACGCCGGTGTCATGGCCACTATGCTAATTGACTTATTGTCCTCTTTCAATATTTGTTCACCTCTTCACTTAAATGTCAACAATATTTGCTTTCAAAAATGACTCTAAATGCTAAATACACGTTTCGCACTGAAGTTATAATTCAGTAGACTTGTTGAAAATTTTGGCAACTTATTAATCATTTTAATCCACATCAATCTTATATGATATATCATATACATATAAGCATTAAGCATATAAACATGTACCATAGTTATAATACGTACACCCGGACAGTACTTCGCTCTCAACATGCCACTGTACTGATGTCAACATTTTTTTGTAGGTAGGTATTTTTTCCAAATAAAATATGACCAGCTTAAAACCCTTTCATTGAAGCCTTTCTAAAAAAATCATTAAAGGAAATAGATGTTAAACCAATACAAATGTTACAAAGCTGAAGGGTTAGTTAGTTGGAACACGCTAATGTCAGGAAGTAATGGTATGAATTGAGAAATTATTTTAGTGTTGGATAGTCTACATATAATACGAGTATACATAATATGTATAACCAATACAACATCACGCTAAGACCAATAGGAGCAGAGCATCAATGAACAATGTTGCAAAAAGGGGGAAAATTAAATTATCGTGGACTTTTTGGTGTGGAATGGTTTAAGGAATATCTCACAAACGCGAGGTTTGGCCGGGCTACTAGTAAACATACATATTATGTATAGAATTTAAAAATATGTCGACTGGACATCTATGTTTTTGAGCTGCGTACCTGGGCAATAAATTAGGATACGATTACAACGCTGAAGTCTCGTGTTCAATCTATTATAATATTTAACATAATACTGTGATATTGGATTTTTCTATTCATTTATCAGCCCGGTGTCCGGAATTTGTGCCCAATCAGGCGGCATGCTCGCTCCCTATCATATCGTGAAACGGAACTGACAAGGGGGTGACGTGGGTGTCCTGGTAGTTCCTCTGCTTACCTTTTTTCTGGGAAAAAGGCCTGAGTTTATGTACATGTAAAAAAATTAAGAAACGTGTACCCATTTTGCCATCCCACAAAGTTATAGGGGTGCGTCTGGTATGCGGTTACTCGTCAAGTTGGAGTGTTTGAGAACAAGAAGCCTGTATTTTAGCGCTGAATTCGAATTAGCTGACATAGTTGTCATTAACATATGACAAATCTCATTACAAGTGTGACGAGTTGTGTTCCGATACACTAATATGACAGCGAAGATGCTTAATTAATAATAATAACCTCTTTTATTTTATTTTTTATTTTTATCTTTAAGTGCAATATCATGAAGATACAAATGTTGGTGTAAACTGTAAACCGCAAATATTTGTTTCGAGTCTGGGCGTTTGTGAGTCCGAAAGGTCTCTCGTAGCTACTGATACCCACGACACAAGAATCGATCTTAGTGTGGGGTCAAGACTATGTATGTAACTGTAAGCAGGTTAAAGGAAGTAATCAATTCAACTGTTTTTTTTTGTATGTTTGTTACACAATTACGTCGGTAAACGGGAACCAATTTTGAAATATTTTTTTTTGTCTGAAAGCATGGTATACTGGGTTGGTCCCATAAAAAATGGTGAAAACCTAATAAATATCTTCGGACCTGAAGAGCAGATCTCCTCAAAATTGAACTGTACTGCAATAATTCTTTTTGCATTGTATTTAGGATAAAAGTATTACTTCAGAGGTGATTGAGGTTGCAGCAAGTCACTGGAAATGCAAATCCAAAGGCCTATGGATTTCTTCAGCAGTGGACTTCCTGTGGCTGAAGAGAGATAGAGAGATAGAGGATTGACGAAGGATTAGCACACATACTCAATATCTCCGGCAGCTTTGAGCGGATTTTAGTAAATTCTTTAAATCACGGCCATGCCCCGGGTCACCCGCCTCCCGGTAAAGCGCCAGGTGTACTGGTGGTCGGCCGAGCTCTCGGAGCTGCGCGCGTCCTGCATGGTCGCGCGCCGCCGACTCGCCAGGCACCGTCGTCGTCGGACCCGTACACCCGGCGACGATGAGCAAAAGCGGCTTCTTCTCGACCTCCACAGAGAGGCAAAGAGAGCGCTGCGGGTGGCCATAGCACGAGCAAAGGCCGAGGCGAACGAAGAGTTCCGGAGAACTCTCGACAGAGATCCATGGGGGCGTCCGTACCGTGTGGCGATGAGGAAACTCCGCCCATGGGCGCCCCCGCTGACGCAGAGTCTCCGGACCGACCTGGTCGAGGACGTCGTCGCGGCCTTGTTCCCAGCCACCGAGGAGTTCACTCCTCCACCGATGGCGCCTTATCCACCGGCGCCATTGTCATCGGTTTCGGTAAGGGATATCCTGGAGGTTTCGCCGCAAGAACTGGAGGCGGCAGTGCTTCGGCTGCGGAGCAAGAACTCGGCCCCGGGGCTCGATGGGGTGCCCGGACGTGTTTGGCTGCTAGCCGTCGAGTCACTGGGTACGAGGCTCCGCGGCCTTTTCTCCGCGTGCCTGGAGCAGGGCATCTTCCCGTCGGGGTGGAAGACGGGCAAGCTTGTCCTGCTTAGGAAGGAGGGGCGACCCGCAGAGTCGCCGTCGGCCTACCGGCCCATCGTGTTGCTCGACGAGGTGTATAAGCTCTTTGAGCGCATCGTGCACGCGCGCCTCGTCGAGCATTTGGAGGACACGGGCCCGGACTTGGCGGATTGCCAGTTCGGGTTCCGGCGGGGCCGGTCCACGATTCACGCGATTCTGCGGGTCAAGGCACAGGCGGAAGATGCGGTGTCCCGGGGTAAGGTCGTGGTGGCGGTGTCTCTCGACATCGCCAACGCGTTCAACACTATGCCCTGGGCCTGCATCGAAGAAGCACTGCGGTACCACGAGGTGCCGCCCTATCTCCGGCGTCTGGTGCACGCGTACCTGTCTGACAGGTGCGTGGTGTATCCGGGCGCCGACGGGTGGCACCGCAGGGCGGTGTCGTGCGGTGTTCCGCAGGGCTCGGTTCTCGGCCCGCTCCTGTGGAACATCGGCTTCGATTGGGTGCTCCGTGGTACCAACCTTCGGGGTGTAGCTGTCGTCTGCTAAGCGGACGACACGTTGGTGACAGCGACGGCCAGGACGTTCCAGAGGTCCGCCCTGCTGGCCTCGTTCGGTACCGAACTGGTGGTGGGCAGGATTCGGCGATTGGGTCTCACGGTGGCCCTGAGCAAGACCGAGGCCGTGTGTTTTGACGGCCCTCGGTCCGGGCCACCGCCAGGGGCCCACATCACTGTGGATGGCGTGCGGATTCCCGTCGGCTCGAGGATGAGGTACCTTGGCCTCATTCTCGACAGCCGATGGAATTTCCGCGCCCACTTTGAGGAGTTGTCGCCGAAACTGGTGAGGGCGGCGGGCGCACTTGGGCGCCTGGTGCCCTATGGCCTATCTATGGCCCTGTACGGTTGTCCCGTGTGGGCCAATTCCCTTGGCGATCGCTGCGTCCGCCTGCTGCATCGTCCGCAGCGCATGGTGGCGCAGCGCGTCATCAGGGGCTACCGCACGGTCTCGCACGAGGCGGCCTGCGTGCTGGGGGGCACTCTGCCCTGGCAGTTGGACGCCAAGTCCCTCTCGTCAGTATTTTTCTGGCGGGAGGAGGCGTTCAGACGCGAGCAGAGGCTGGCCCTCCGAGAGGTCGAGGCCATGAAGGCCTCCCTCCGCAGAGCCGCCGTAGAGGAGTGGCGTTCCAGGCTGGAGAACCCGAGTGCGGGCGTGAGGACCGTCGCGGCAGTGCGACCTGTCCTCGAACAGTGGCTGGACAGGCCCTACGGCGCGCCGACATACCGGCTGACGCAGGTGCTCACCGGGCATGGTTGCTTCGGTGCGTACCTGTGTCGCGTAGCCGGAGCGGAGGAGTCCGCCGTGTGCCACCACTGTGGCAACTACCGTGAGGACACGGCCCAGCACACGCTTGAGGAGTGCCCAGCCTGGGACGAAGAGCGCAGCGCTCTCATTACGGTCGTAGGGAGAGACCTTTCGTTGCCGGCTGTGGTCACCACCATGATCGGCAACCGGAGGTCGTGGCGAGCCGTGCTCTCCTTCTGTGTGTGTGTGTCATGTCGCAGAAGGAGAGCGCGGAGCGGGATCGGGAGCAGACCGATCCCGCTCGCCGCCACAGGAGACGAAGGAGGCGCCGGGACGTCACCTAACCCGGCGCCGGAGAGGCCACGTGGGGCCGCAGTCCCTACCCTGGCGGCCCCCGAGACGTGACGCAACACGCGTCCCAAGCCGCGTCGCTATGCGGCAGCGCAAGGAGAGGCGGTCCCGGCGCGCTCCGTACACGGTATCCCGGGGCCATCTCTGAGGTGCACCGACGGTGGCCAACGCGGGGTTTTTAGTCGGTATTCCGGCGCACAGGTTACGGTAGGGACCCGATCCAGCGGTCGCCCGGCCACGGGCGGCAACCATCTCGCTGGGTCGGAAGGCGCCGGCAAGTCCGACACACCCCCGCCCCTTCGGGGGTGGGATGGTCCGTAAAGAGATTTTCCCCGTGAAAAAAAAAAAAAAAAAAGTAGTCCGGTTAGGCAGATCCAACTTCAAGAAAGAGGGCAATCGTCTAATCCCACTAGGATGGGCAGCAGTCGGGAAACTACATAACGTCTTCTCGTCCAACATTTCTAAGTGCCTAAAGACAAAAGTCTTTAATTGTGGTGTGTTACCAGTGATGACATACAGGACCGAAAAGTGGCCTCTCACTATGGGCGTCATAACACGGCTCAGGATCACTCAACGCGCTATGGAGAGGGCTATACTCGATGTTTCCCTACGAGATTGAATTAGAAATGAGGCGATCAATGAGAAGAACAAAAATTACCGACATAGCCCTTAGGGTTAGCAATTTGAAGTGGCAATAGGCCGGGCACATAGCATAGTAGAACTGATGGCCGCTGGGGCCGAAAGGTTCTGAAGTGGAGGCCACGTACAAGCAAGCGAAGTGTCAGACGCCCACCCATTAGGTGGTCAGACGACCTGGTAAAGGTCGCGGGACGTTGCTGGATGCAGACTGCCTCCAACAGGTCACTGTGGAAATCATTAGGAGAGGCCTATGTTCAGCAGTGGACTTCCTTTGGCTGATGAATGGATGGATGATTTGGGCTACACTTGCCATCAGGAGCATTATAGCGACGTGGTCGTGCCTGGTGAAACTGATTCATTACGAACAAGTTAGACACAGCTTGAAATGCTTCCAACTGTGACATTTACTTGGAAAAATAACAATAATTAAACATCAATAAACATAAAAAATTACGAAAAGGCTCTCCGCCGGGGAATCGAAATCCAGTCTCCCACGTGACAGGCGGGGATACTGACTACTACGAGTATACTACCGAAGACTTGCGACGTGGAGGCGAAATTACCATAACATGTTTTTCTAAATAAGAATGTAATTTTTGTGGAAAAGCATTTGGGAAATGTGTTCCATTTTACCATCCCATATTTTAAATTTTATAAAGCTCTTTGCTACGTACGTCTATAATAAGACGCCGAATTACCAAGATCTCTTTTATTCTGAACCTAAAATAATATATATAAACAGCCTCAATTTGGCTAGACTGACAGCTGTACCCTGTGTTCAGTAAGAAGAGCTGTGCTATATACATATATACAGAATATACATGACTATATAAAATGTACTAGACAGTAGACACCCAGATAGTAGTATGATCAGAATAGCAGTAGCTGCATCAATCTATTGTGGTGGTACTAGCCAGCCTTCATCTGTTCTTTTACTTATTTCTCTCCCTTTTTCCAATTTACATAATATTATCAAATGCCTACAGCACGCAGCAAAAATATGCTTTTATTCCTTAATTAAATATCACCTATCTCAATACAATGTACATCATTATAAAAAGCAAATACTAATTATAAATATGATATGCAGAATTAGTATTTATTAAACTGAAATAAAAAAAAAATGTTTAATCCACATAGCCTTTTCCGTTTCAATCTAGAATTAAAACTAAAAACATTATGCTCATGTTATGCTATTGATAGAAAGAAATATATCTAATATTAGTAAAAAAATCATAAGTTCATCAGAAAAATGGACAGGTAAAACACAAGAAAGGGATGTGGTGGTGTTACCAAAACTGATGCACAAGTACAGTATGCTTATTCAATTATATACAACAAGCAAGAAAACAGAACAATCCTTACCTCAACATCACAATTTGCAAGTTAGACAATCACATGTGCTTCACTGAAATGCTTCTGTTCCTTTATTGTCCCACATAAGTAGTGTATATTATATTATCACAGAGAGTTGTTTCATATTGAACAGATATGTACATATGTGCACCTCCTGTTTTGTCATATGATTTAGCACAATAACAATGTCAAAATACTTTGTTATCAGACTCAATATAACAATATTACTACATTTTATTTATTGTCTGCATAATTTTGGAACAGCACTAGTCACAGTCACAGTGATCCTTTTACATTTATGAATGAACATCTTTTATGCATATTGTGACATTAGGGGACACATCAGTTACTCTCTTGAGGATCTCCTAGTCAATAGAACATGTCATCATCATCATCAAAGTTGGGCTGCATGTGCGGGGGTAACGGCTCCAGGGCACGGTCCCTCGTCCAGTAATAGAAAAGAGTGGCTTGGAAGCCTTCATTGCCACCCCTGAAATAGCGCCTGGCGTATCTTGCATCAGTAGGTATCACACGAAACTTTCCAAGCGACAAGTTCTCTGAAGGTGGCTCCTCAGCACCCATCTCATCACTGGGTTCCTGCAGACATCGCAATACTTTCAGGGACGGGTGTCTGTGTAGCATCTTCAAGTGCTTTTCAAACAATATGAGGTCCAAGTCCAACATCTGCAATTCTGGCATCATTATAGCCAATGTGACTGCACCGTCACGCGTCAAGCGACACCGCCACGCTTCAAAAGTCCGCAGAGTGGGCACGCGCGCTACCAGAGGGTCGATGTGCTCGTCGCCGAACCAACCCGAGCTGAGCACGAGCTCGAGCAGCGTTGACGGCAGCTGCTCCACGAGCGACGCGAGCGCGGGGCTGCGCACCAGACGCGCACCCGTCACGTGCAGGCGACGCACGCGGCGCGGCCGCGTCACATGCAGCACGCCTGCCGCCGTCAGCTGCCAGCACGAGTACAGCTGCAGCGCCGTGAGGTTGGAGCAACCGCCGATGATCTCGTAGGCGGAGTCCGGCAGCTCGGGGCAGCGCAACACCAGCTCGGTGAGGCGGTCGGCGCGCGCGCGCAACAGTGTGAGCAGCTCGCGTCGCGGATAGTGCATGGAGCGGCCGTACATGTAGATGGCACGCAGCCGCGAGTCCGCCGCCACGGCGCGCAGCAGCCCCGGTGCCACGCTTTCGTTGACCACGAGCGAGCCGAGGCGCCGCACCACGGGCGCTAGCCGCGCGTCGTACACGCGCGCGCTCGCAAACACGTCCAGGTGATCGAGGTGCGTGAGGCGCGTCAGCTCGGCGATGTGGTCGGAAGAGAAGGGGACGGCAGCGTGGATGGTGAGGTCGCGCAGACGCGGCACATACTGCACAACGTCGGCAAGCAGTGGGCCCAGCGAGGGCAGGTAGGCCAGCACGTGCAGCGTATGCAACGACGCGCTGAGCTTGGCCAGGTCGCCGGCCCGGCGCACCAGCAGCACGCGCCGCCGCACCAGCGACGCCCAGCGCCGGCAGACGCGCGCCGCCGTGTCCGTCGCCTCGCCCACCGGCAGCCGTTCCAGAATCATTAGAATTAATTCGTCCGGCAATTGCTCCATGGTAATTTTGAATATCTGCTTAGACTATAATACTATGAGGATTTAATTTTCGACATTAAACTGGTTAATTCGATAAATGGGCATAAAAAATAACCTCTCGTAAATAGCATACATATTTGACAACTGACAATCAGCTGATTTGAACCACAGAATATAACTCGTAAACAGCTCACAACAATGACTAAGGGCGCGTTCCAGTTGGCGATCACGATGCTCAAAACACTCATTTCGCCGTTCCACTTAACGATCACGATCATTGTGGTCGCGGCGAAAACGTCATTAATGACGTCATGACATACGCTCACGAGACGCTCACGACGACCCATCTCAAGAGGCGAGTCGCGGTGAGCGTTGTTGATGGATTGTCAAAATTCAAATGTCAAAACAATAAAAATGCCGACCGTAGAGATTAGGCTTGTTTCAAAAAGGGATGTATTGGCTGAGTTGAATGTTTCTGCAGCGTATTCTAAACTGAAAAGTGAATTATCTGAGTTGCACATGCTGTTAGTAGCTTGTCTAGATGATCGGGAGAGGTTAAAACTATTCTAAAAAGATTCGGGTAATGCAATGATGAGTATGAGCTAGCTGCTAGCTTTTCAAACGCATCACTGAGTAAGAATGCTCACTTCAGGTGACCCTTATGGTTATAAATAAGTTAGAAGCTGACAAACTTTCTGAAACTATTGTACAAAACCAAAGTTTATTTGATGAATTACTTTTAACCTCTCCACATTTTTTAACCACACCCTGACTTGACTGTCAACAACAGTAATGAATATAATAGTGAGATTGATAAATTCAACAGAAACATACTTAAAAATATACATATGTTAACATAAATAAAAATTTAAAAGTTTCAGAAACTAATAATTAAAAATTAAGTAACTTTGAGACACAGCAATTGAAGTATTAACTTATGAGAACAGTTACAGTCCTGTTACAATGAAATAAATCTTAACAAAAAACAGTAAATGGTGAAATTGGAAATAATAGGACTTGAGGAGTCATTAAAATCTATCACCAACAAGATATGAACATGAACTTTCCAATAAGAAAATGCATATGTTCTAGCTTAGCTTAATAGGGATGTGTCATTATAATACAGAAAGTTTCAATACCATAATCAACAATTACACTTGCAATTGTGAGCGTTCTGTTAAATCATCCTTTTCACCAAAAAAACATATTTATATACTGAACTCTCACAGACAGGGCAAAAAGTTATAAATTATTGTATGCCAGGGCTTTCGTATCAACAAGTTGTGGATAAAATTAGATACAAATTAAATTGTAAATTAAACGACATGAATACTCACCACACTAACTACGCCTCTCCACCCATTAGTCAGAATAGAGTTAACAATAAGGGTAACAACAATATTTTAAAACTAGTGCAACAAAATAGCCAGACATGCTAGGTAAAGAATTGCAAATATGAGTTCATGAGTCTTATAGTAAAATACCCTATTCTCCTGATAATAGGATATTTTACTAAGTCATCAATAAGGAATAATACACCTAAGGCATCAGGATGTCTTAGGTGTATTCTATGATCTCTGCAAAGCATTTGATTGTGTTCACTATGACATTCTTATAAAGATATATCAATAAATATGTTGGCGCCTACTACTACTTTCATAGCATTACGCTTCGACAATATAAGACGCAGTAAATAGTAAGGAGTTATTAAAGTTCTGCTATTTCACACCTGAAATGAAAATAAAAATAATTTATAATTTCCTAAAATTTCATACAGAGTTCTGAGAGCTGAAAAAGTATTTCAAATTAGTTGTTTCAACCAAATCGTCAGTATGGAATTAAATCTATTCCAACATAAGTCACACTCCTGCTGATATAAACTTCCAACAGAGAACATGGATTTACCCTGATGAGTAATAATGATTAAATATCAATACTAGTACTAGTTATAAGTTGGTTAGACGCCGACTGTGAAACGAGAGGCCGCGGGTTCGATCCCCGCACCAAGACAATGTTTGTGACCCACAAATATTTGTGTTGGGTGTTTGTGAGATCGAAAAGTCTCTCGTAGCTTCTGATTTCCACGACGTAAGACTCGATCTTAGTTGGGGGGTTAGGACTACGTATGTGACTGCTGGGTGTATTTATTTATTACTTGTTTGGGTAAGTTGTTTTTAGCCCCAAAACTTACCGGTCATGGCGGCGACTCCTGTTCGAACATTATTGTTTGGGATCAATACGTCTTTATTTTTCATCTCTGCTGCACAAAACTCTTGCACCTTAAGGATCACTTCTTGGTCTTCACTCTTCACTACTTTTGGCATTGTAAACGACTATTTACAAAAAAATATCACGAAATACTTGGGAGTGTAATTATCGAGCGAACAACTGACAAGTACAAGTACTATATGGCGGAAATGTCATTTTGACATCAACGCTCAAAACGCCCCTATAACCGTTCCAATTGGGTTTGCGACCGCAAAGTTCGCGACAGCTCATTAGCAAATGGAACGGGAATAATCGCGGTCGTGAGCGTGGGCATTGTGATCGTCAAGTGGAACGCACCCTAATAGGTCCACGGTTTTTATCAGAATATTCTGTATTTATATAATAAGTACTTGTATTTGTAAAAATGCCTAGGTGGCGTAGTTGTACTACGGTATGATTACAAAGCTGAGGTCTCGGGTTCGAATCCCGGGTCAGGCAAAGAGAAATTGGATTTTTCTGTTCGTTATCAGCCTGGGGTGAGGTATTTGTGCCCGATATGGTGATAGGCTCGCCCCCTATCACATCATGGAATGGAAACACATAAGGCGAAACGTGGGTGCCCTGTTTGTGCAACCAGGGGTGCCTCTGCCTACCCCTTCTGGAAAAAGGCACGATGTTTACATATGTATGTATTTGTAAAAATATTTGTAATAAAAATCTACGACCAGCAAAGAGTTGCATTTTAATGGAATAACTATACCTTTCTACTTACTACTTATTCTATTCTTTGAGTATACATAATCATATGTCAAATAAAATATAGTTCAACCTCAATTTAAAGAATTTTTAGTGTATTGAAATCATAGATATTGAAATCCTCTAGAACCATAGATGTGTTACTTGGTTATAATAGATCTATGCCTCGAACCCCCCGTAAGAGTGATTGCAAAATATATCTCTATATTACGAATACATTTATCGAAATCCTCGTTATAACGATGTTTTTATCTCAACACCTTTACATAACGAATTTTATTTTTTGGAAGTAGGAGAGCCACGCTGTTGTCTGTCATGATTCAGCATGGATGGGCAGGCTCATCCAGGGCGGTACCACTGTCTCACAGGAAATCTACGTGAAGCGATAGCTTCGCTGTCGCGTTTTGTTCGGTGAGTGAGATTGCCGGAAGCCCCCTTTGCTCTTCTCAGTCTTTTGCCTTCTCGCTCCCATCCCAATTGGGTCAGCAACACATCCCTGATACAGCGTTGTGGATGATCATGGCCATGGGCGGCAGTTATCACTTACCATCTGGTGACCTGCTTGCTCGTTTGCCGGACCTATGCAATAAAAAAAATACTTCCCGACATGTTACCTTCTATCGAACCATTATGCAGGAAGTCGCTGGATGCAGACCGCTTCCAACAGGTCGCTATAGAGGTTCTTGGGGTAGGTTACGTACAGCAATGGACTAAGTGTGGCTGAAGACAGAGAACCCTAATCAAGGAAGTGCAGATCGCGGAGAAGTGTTTGATTTTGTACCTGATTGTACAATATTCACTATTTTGTATTCGCTGGCCAACTATTAGGCTGCTGCACTTCGAAGTGCAAAGGCTGTTGCATCGGGCGCGCGTGGTTGGTCGATCAATCGATTGCACCGTAATATAAGATTGCGTGGTGGCCTGTTTGTGGTGTGATGGCCAGGACACGCCTTTGGCTTTCTTTGATTCGAGTTATAGATTATTGTCAATTACCACGCACTTTAAGAATAAAGGAAAACATCGTGAGGCTTGTATACAATCTATATCTATAGGTACATATAATAAATTTGAAACCGATCGATGTCGTAAATGGAAGATAAATGAGAAAAATTGATATGGAAGGACTACGAGTATATTAACGTAGTAAAATCCAAAACAATGATTTTTAGAATATTTGTCTGTTTGTCTGTGCGGTTGTGCGCGATGAACTCAGAAACCGCTGAATGGATTTCGATTAAATTTGGTATGGAGGCAGCTTACACCCTGGATTAACACTAAGGCTAATTTTTATCCCGACAAATGTTGTTTCCCGTGGTATGAGGGAGGAATTCCGATATATTTGTTACTACTTTGTTTTTTGTACTCAAATGGATAGGATGGGACTGGATTACATATCTTGAGTGGTAATGAGACGGGACAAGGCGGGATAACGGGACGGGACGGGATGGGAATTATTTTAAAAAGATAACCGCGTAAACGGAGTTACGGGCAGAAGCTAGGAAAGAAAAAATATCTAAAAAGGTTTTCCATGGCATGTGAATTTAGCCAATCCCCACTAGGGCAGCATGGCCTAACCGCCTGTCAATAGAACAGTCGGTTGACGGTTGTACTTGAGAGTCGCGTGCGGCGTGCGCACCACTACACCACACCACAACATACTGTCTTCAGTTTGTGAAATTAATTATTTAGGTTTAACTCAGTTTAAGTTTTAAGCAATAAACTATATGAACTACACAATTATTTTATCACTTACTAGCGGCCCAGCTCAGCTACGTCTGGCTGCTTAGATGTTTAAACACCAACTACGGTATTCCTGAACTCAACCCAAGTACCTACGGTCCTTTTTCCTATTCTCTCCCGTCCCGTCTTATCTGCCTCCTTTTCTTTGTCTCATTATTTCCTATCGTTTTCATTACCTTGTTTACCTTAGTTGTAGTGTTTGATGGCTACGATGATTTAAGGAACAGTACGAAAACATCGGAACAAAGAAGAATGGCAAAATCGTATATTAATATAAATTTTATTCTTACCGGACTAATGGATTTTTTGAATAACTTGTTTTCTTGCGATAAATAGATAAAAATCGAAATTAACAAGAAGACTTCTGAAAACCTAATAAAATCAATATAAATACATATATTATATGTCATGTTTTGTAAATAGCTGTTAAGTATGTAAAAGCCACTGGGAATCAAAGGAATTTCCTTCAAAGAAACTACACTTCAGTGTATTTGAACAAAAGTTTAATTAATACTTTCTGAGGTATTATTCACAAGAGTTCTTTACTCGACGAGAGCAAGGACTCAACTGCCATGTTCCCAAGCACCCGCGCCGCCACTTTGATGTTGACAGAATGCCAACGATAACAGAAGTCAGTTTAATAATTATTACTTATTTAAAATATACCGTGAGGAAACGGATATGCCTTGGGAACATGGTTTACACGAATATGTTGTTAGGTTATTGCTATGATGACCTTACAATGATGCATAAACACTAGCAATATCATAGATTTAGTATAAAACATAGATCGGCAATGTGAAAAAGATAGAATGATTTAACTCATATATTAGAGCGAGATGCATGATGTGACCATACATTTACACGCAACAAGCCCTTTAGTCATCAGTTTCATAATATGCGGCAAATTGCGCTCATTTTCATTATTTATTTCATATTTCAGTATTTAGTTATTTTTATTAAACGTAGTTTACTATGGTGAATTGTGCAGTGCTTGAGTGTGATTCATGCAGGCGTAAAGCTCCGAATAATTATAGTTTTCACAGGTACGGCTCACTTTTTTCCAATGCTGTTTAGTGGCAATATTTTAGAAACAAACCTTGTATCCATATCGGTAGAAAATAATATAGTAATTAATTAAATAATCGCGCTGAAAGCGCCCCTTGTCTATAAACAATAATATCAAATGAACATGAATTTATATTTTCAACAAACAGTTGCTAGGGATTGATAGATATTGTCGATAAAAATAGTCGATGACAATTCACATTTCGCTACAATTTTATAGTCTTGAATAGGGTATTTGATTATAAGTGTGAAAATATCTAAAAACAATAAATCTACACACTGTAGCATTAGCCAATAATAATAATATGTTAATTACAGTTATCAATGAATGACATTTAAAATTAGTTTTAAATATTTCAATTTTTTCATCTGTCCTACAAATATGCGGAACGGAAGCCGCCATGATGAATAGCGATATGTTGACTTTCCGCGTGTAAATAATACACCTTGTGCGTTTACCAAGAGGTTTTAACACTATCACTCCAGTACTTATTTTTTGATAGTTTGAGACATTAAATAAAAAAATAGATACTTCTATGCACCATTAATCATCATAGTTGCCTTAAAATGTGACATCGTAAAACCTGAAACACGTCATTATTTATTTATAATATGTAGGTATCTTTATGTACAATATAAAAAAAAATATCGCGTACACGCACACTATCACAGCCCCGATTTGGTTACATTCAAAATGTTCCATTGCCGATCTAGGTTTTATACTACATCTTAATAAGCTGTTTACGTCACTAATTTCGTTTTGAAGTAGGCGCCTCACTATCATTTATGTAAAATTTGTTGCATTAAAAATGTCTTAACGTACACTCGTGTTTCTTTGCTAATTGAACCGAACGCTACAAGCAAAATTAAACCTTTACACCCCAACATGTGTTCAATACGAGCCGCATTAAAAATAAAAGAACCGCCGCCAACCCAACTGCGACGCATCTCGGGGGTTACTCTATTATCCGAAACGAAACTCGAATGTTCGGACATTCAATGTCTGGTGTACATTTTTAATTTTCCACTTGTAAAAATCAACACTATTCTCTATGATACTTATCATTCACTCCGAACTAAGTCTATAGTTACTAACTAAGTCTATAGTTAGAGGACTCGAATATTTTGTGAAGTACCTTGGAACATTCGTAGCCTTAGTTACTCCCGCGAAAATCTGTCAGTCCCGTAAAAATCGGTCCAATCGGTCGAGATTAGCGGCAACAAACAGACCGACAACAGACAGACAAAAAAAATTAAAGTGGATTTTCGTGATAGGTATCATGTAAATAACGACATGTATAAAAAAAAGGGATATTTAGACTTTACAAACAAACACTTCAATTTTATTCATCAGTATAGATATTGATAGAAAAGTATTGAGTATAGATGACGCAGGGGCACAAATCGGTCAGAGCAGATTTTTTCTAGAATGGCTGTTTCTTGAAAACTACCGGGGTTAGGACGATATAATATATATTTGATTGTTGCTGTATCGTGAAAGTTTAGTCTTTCTCCCGTAACTGGTTTAGCGTTTAGTTCAGGGACAACAAATACAACACATTCATTAACTACCTTTTCCTTTCACTTTAGGTACTATAGTCTTTCCAATGTGATGACACAGAATACACTGCACGCCGCGCTGCACAGCCAATACACTCTCGAACCATGATAATGTAAAACGAATGACATGTGAATTGTCAATGTATTCGGTCACGCGTTGCCGGTGGCTCCGTGGGTTCAGCCTTCACCAGCAAGTATAAAGGATCGGGCGCTTGTGGTTGTGTGGCCGCGTCTCGTTGCAGTTTGCTCAAACGTTTCATCGATATGAGTTGTTGTATTTCGAGCTGCAGTTCGATCGCGTGTTCTAGCGGCATGCTGCTCAACTGCGCGGCTATGCTTAGGCCGAACACATAAAATTCATTAGTACCTGCGTAGTGGCTAGTTCTGGCTCGCTTGGGGCGGCGCGAGGGTAGGCTGGCAGGGGGACTGGCGGTGGAGCTAGCGGAGAGGCTGGCGGATGGGCTGGCGGCCTGGCTCGCGGACGGGCTGGCGACCGGGCTGGCGGATGGGCTGGCGGCCGGGCTGGCGGCCGGGCTGGCGGCCGGGCTGGCGCAGGGGCTAGCGGACGGGCTGGCGCAGGGGCTGGCGCAGGGGCTAGCGGACAGGCTAGCGCAGGGGCTGGCGGGAGGGCTGACACAGGGGCTGGCGGGGGGGCTGGCGTCCGGGCTTGCTGGGGGGCTAGCGGCCGGGCTCGCTGGGGGGCTGGCGGCGGGTGCGCGCCATGACCCCTGTACATCCACTTGATACTGCTGTGAAGCTTGCTCCGAGTCGGTGTCGTCTGACTCCGTCTCGTAATCCGATACAGTGTTATAGAAATCACAAGGTTTCCCTTTACCACGTGCCTGCAAACAAAATTATGAATATTTCATCATTCTGCGGAACAACATCCCTACTAATATATAAATGCGAAAGTGTGTATATGTATGTTAGTATTTATGCTCCGCTTTAACGCTAAAACGGCTGAACTGACTTTAATGAAATTTAACATAGAGATATATTGAACCATGGAGACGAATAAAGGCTACCTTTTATTGTGAAAAAAAGGCTTGAGAAAATAAAATAGGGGATGAAAAAATTGTATGAAAATTCTAAACTGTTGAAGTTACAAATGTCAAACTTGCCATTTTAGTTACTCATTTAATAACAATAATAAAAGTATGTTTGTTATTAATATTAATTAATTTTTTTTTTTGTTATTGATCCGAATGGTCTCCAAATCGATATGTAAGGCATTCTGTGTTCGAATAATCTAAATTTCGAGTCAACATTGAAATTTGTGGCCACTATTTTGAACTCTTTATTATTGATCCGATTCGTCTCAAAATCAATATTTGAAGCACCTTTTGTTAGGATAATCTAAATTTAGAGAAAGAATTAGAGGTTACTACAGGTTACAATGTAATAGTTATAGCGATATAACGTCCACATGATCTTAAACACGCAGACGAAGTCGCAGGCAAATGCTAGTTCCCTATAAATGTACGCACACGATCAAATCACAAATAAATCCACTAATATAATGTAAATACTCTCTCCAAATATTCGTTTGATTTCTGTGAATGTGACAAACACAAACAGTACTTATTTATTTTATAAATGTATTAGGTATTGTTTTTTCATCCTTACTAATATTATAAATGCGAAAGTAACTGTGTGTGTTTGTCTGCTACCTTTTCACGCCTAAACCACAGAACCGATTTGAATAAAATTTGATATACATACTACTTTATTTTAAAAAAAGTCTCGAAGGAGTTGAAATAAGGGATGAAATATTATTTGCAAATCCTAAACCGTTGAAGTGACAGATGTCAAACTTGGAACTGTATTAGCTTATTAAAAACAAAAATATCTGCATACTTTGTTTTCTTAAAATTAACCCTAAGGGGGTTAAAATAAGGGTTGGAATATTGTATCGAAAATTGAAACTGCTGGAGCTATTTCTGTCAAAAATAAATAAATAAAATAAATAAATTATATATTTTAGTTATTATAATTTTGCAAAAATAGTATTATGGGGGTAGAATAAGGGATGAAATATTATTTAGAAAAGGTAACCCGTTGGAGTTACAGATGTCAATTTTGACACTTAGTTACTTATTTAAAAACAAAAAATATCTACTTACATACTTTATTTTCTTAAAATTAACCTTAGGGTTAAAATAAGGGTTGGAATTTAATATGGAAAATCGAAACCGCTGAAGCTATTTTAATGAAAAATTATATTTTAGCTCTTTAGTACAAATGAAAAATAATGGCGTGCAATAATTTTAGAAAAACAGCATTATGGGGATAAAACAAGGGTAGATATTGTACGGAAAATCGAAACTACAGCAATATAGTCGACGGCGGTCACATTGAGTTTAAATATAAAAGAGTACTATTAGATAATAATATGTTGTTGATATTGACTGGACTCAGAAACTATCTGTATCCGGGCGACCCCGGGCCGGGCCGCTAGTCTTATATCATTTAATTAAATTTTTAGGAAAACAATGTGTATTACTGCCCAAATACGAAGATAAGTAAAAAAATACAACCAAAAATTTGTCGCTTTTTTTGAGAAAATTTTAATAGCATTGTGTAGTCACTAATACTACAAACTGGCTTCGTTTTCGGTCCTAGTCTGGATATACCCTGTATGTAATGTCAAGTAATTGAAGAAGCACATATTGAAAACAACGTAGTCCATTATAAAATAAGCAAGAATTTTATATCCTTTATTGGAGGATTTGTAAATAAAGAAATAATTATGCAGGGTATAATAACAAAGATGCCGAGGAATTAACAATTAATCAGGGGCGTGCGCTCCTTGTAGGCAGAAATGCAGTGCTTTACTTTCCATTCAGATATTTTAATTAAACGTTCGTACGTTTTAGCTGACTATAATTAATTTAACACTTTGAAATAACATTAATATCTCTGTGGAGAGCAACGATCATTTTCACGATCGAATAAGATTTTCCGTTTTCACGTAACTCTTTGTAACGGGTGATTTTTATAAGCGATGAGTAAAACAACCTATTTTAGCATGACGATGGTGCTGGCAGTTATATAAAGAAGAATAGAATGAGGATTTGAATACAGAACGGAGTTGTCAACGGCTGATGTGAAGGATGGCCGAGTCGGAGTATTATCACGCCACGAATATTCAAGTTGTAACGTTTTACACAGTTTTAATATGCGAGTTGTATGTGTAGAGAGCCCTGCTATAAATGTACATGATGTTGGAAAAGAATAGAGGAATTATGATTGCCCAATCGTCGTATTATTTGTCTTAATATCTTGTTATCCAAGTACCAAATTAAGATGTACTAAGTGTGAAGTGTGAACACATGTCGGTCATCCTTTGGATATTGTACTAAATACACCGCCAATCGGATTAGTGTCACTTAAACTCGGAGGCGGCGAGTTCAAAGGAAGAATAATCGAGCCGCGCTAGTGACGACGATTACACCGTGGCCTTCGGCTTCCTTTAAGAATCAGGGCCGAATTAGGTAATCATTTTTAATATCTTATTTTTTATTTATCTGTGTAAACACTTAAAAAATCATTAAATATTTATTATTTAGATAATTTAAATGTTATGTACATATTACTAAAACGTTTGTTATTATTAAATTCCCAACCTTACATGATTTAAACAATGACCAGTGTGATTTCTTGGTATCTCACAGATTGGATATGTGACAATTTAAGGAAAATAATGTCAAAATAGTCGATCCATACACGATGCAACTACACCTAAAGTTACTTGTATTACCTTGTTAATTTGTTGATGCCATAAATCTAAGTACGTCCCTGTTTAACTGTTTTATTTATTTGAAATGAAACAAAAAATACCCTTTTGTAAAGTGAGAGAAGGATAAAGTATACAGCTGAGAGTTCATGAACTGTGTACCTTTGTAACAAATGTTAAGGCGAAGTCTATGAAAGTTTAGTTGCTGTTCAAAATGGATTTCATTGTTTATTTAGTTATCTATTTCATAAATGACGTAACGAATAAAAATTCAATTTTTTTTACATTTTTATACATATATAAAAAACAATATACATATAAAAATATTAAAAAAACATTAATCCTTCAGTGGCGAGGCTTAAGACCCAAGCCACCGGCGGTTAGGGATCCAAAGTGAGGAACCTCTTCACTATGCGAGCCGTGTCCAGCAATACCGCCTTTTGAATCTGGCTCTTGACCCAACAACCAATAGAGAGCCTCTGGAGATGTTGGTCGAGGCTCTTTGGTATCAGTCCATGTGCAGAAACAATAATCGGGACAATAATTGTTGAGTCCACATCCCATGTCAGTAACTTCGTAGGCCAAATCTAAATATTTAGACAGTTTGTCTTTTTCAGCTTTAACGAGGTTACCGTCATGCGGAACGGAAACATTAATAAGTATTGCCCGGCGTGCTAATCGATCTATCATCACAATATCAGGCTTATTGGCAACAATAGTTCTGTCTGTGAAACAGACCGATCCCAATACAGCGTTGCATGACCATTTTCAAGAACTGGCTGGGAACGTACTGGTAATATGACACTTCAAGAGTCACAAATCCATATCGAAGAGCAATTTGCTGATGTATGATCTTGGCTACTAGGTTATGCCTATGCAAATACTCGCCGTTAGCAAGATACGAACAACCGGAGATAATATGCCTGATTGACTCGCCAGGACGGTGGCATGCCCGACATATGTCGACCGTACCGTACCGTACCGAAACGTAGCCAAGATACAAACGCAGGAGGAGGGCCCGATAGAGCCGAGCGTGCAGCTCCTTGCTCTTCCATATTTCCTCGCGATCTTTAACACTCATTACCAGCGGTTTCCGCCAGTTCTCATTCGCCAAAGAAAACGGGGTAAATCCTTAATCCACTGTAACTACAACCCTATGCATATCCACGTCGCTATGAAGGAAATAATCCCTGAGATTGCACACCTGGCGATTATGCAAGTCCTTAGCATTAATTAACCATGCCTCGAATCTTCGCGGGATGTACAATCTCATCACTGACGAACGTGGATGATGCATACGATGTGCAGTCAGTAGAGTCCGGACCTTAAGATCCAGGGGGTCCAATTCGGTCTGAGTCCACCTGAGTATGCCAAAGGAGTACATAAGTACAGGCATAACCCAACCGTTGTGTGCGCGAATCTTGTTTCCACCTAACAAAACACTGTTGAGAAGTTTTGTCAGGTGGCCAAAGAAACGCTCCTTCACAGATTGTTTTACGTCTGCACTCAAAATACCCAGTGCCTTTGGAACTAAGATATTTGTAAGTTTCTCAGAGAGGGGTCTGAGTCTTGAAAGTCTGAGATTGTATGCCATCAGAGACTGCAACTACCCCACGCTTGACATGGATAACCCCACATTTATCTACACCAAACTCCATATTGATTGAGTTGCTAAATCTTTCAGTTATTTTTAACAACTCAATCAATTCTATTGTGTTTTGATGCAAATAACTTGAGATCATCCATGTAAAGCAAGTGAGAAATAGGCTCAGACCCTCTCCGTAGACGGTAGCCTAACCCCGAATCCAACAACTAGAGTGCTGAAAGGATTCAGGGCCATGCAGAACCACAGTGGACTCAAACTGTCATCCTGGAATATACCCCGCTTAATTCTAATCGGCTCACCACAATCTGAAGGAATCGTACCACCTGGATATCTAAGGACAGTGGTCCACTGTCCCATACAAGACCCAAGGAAGTTGCATAAATTTGTACCAATCTTATACAAATTTAACACCTTCATGAGCCAAGTATGTGGCACCTAATCAAAAGCCTTTTTATATTCAATCCAGGCAGCCGATAAATTCCTACGATGGAGACGAGCCTGTTGGCAAATGGTCATGTCGGTGATTAGGAGTTCTTTTGTATCACGAGACCCACTCTTACATCCGATTTGGCCGGGGAAAAGGATATTGTTAGCGGAAAAGTGATTCGAAATTTTGGTTCTTATTATAGATGTAAAAAGTTTGTATATAGTGGGAATATCTTTATTATCATATTAATATTATGCCCTTGTATCCAACTGAGCGAGTGCGCCATTTCCCTGCACTCCCTGTATTTCCAGACTTATGAAAAACCAATGGAAAAAACAATATAACTTAATAGATTTAACAAAAAGCTTTACGCATGTTATAGCTTTAAATAAGATTTATATATCAGCTACTACTACATTATCTGTGTTCAAGACAGTGTTTCTTTTTTATTAATACTCGGATATGGTCAACTAAACAATATGTAAAGTTCCTCTACCTTATGTCAGAGCTACTTTTGCTAGGTATTTTCTCCCTTCTATAACGAAATATTATGTCTATAATTATATCACGAAATTATGCACCTTCAGGTGACGTTTCGTGCGAGAAACCAAAAATATATTACACGTTTTTACATGTGCACTAGTGTTATTTGCTTTACTTTATTATTTAGAGGCCGGCTAGCAATAAAAACACAGCTATACATTGAAACTTTATTCACGATAAAGTGTCGGAATGACAGGTCGGCCGGACACTCCCGCGCAATGTTACAATTTGTACTGGAGGCACCGGCAAATTGCCTTTTGAGGTGCTATCGGGAACGGAGCCGTGGCATTGACACGGTAATGATATCTAAACAGTGTTCTGTCTTCATACAAACGTTCGTTCGACATGAGTCATACCTACGCGCCCCGAGTTCGGTACACACTCGGTACACAACCAGCCGCGAATGCGCCGCTGCACTGTGACGAACGGAAGTATTTTTAATTAAACTTTTAATCCGAATGCTGATGTTTTATACAATTAAACTTGGCAATAAAGCTTATCGTACGTCTCAGTAGAGACACAAATGTTTTACAGTTCCAAATTTATAAGGGTGGTATTTTTATTAAATCTACTGGTAATATAACACAACATTTATTTTTATTGAACACTTTCTATTTCATCCACAACTAATTTCATTTTTTTTAAATAAAAAATACGGTGTTTCAATACAAACTGTTCTTTTTTTGGAAGCTTTCCACAAATCAGACCCTTGGTCGGACACAAAAATACGGATATTAAGACCGATTTCGTATAACTTTTTTAGTATTTTATCGAACCATTTATTTATTTCGTCATGGTTTCGACATACTAAAAGTAATGCGTATGCTACAGACTGTTTTCAATTTACAAATATCCCGCGAACCATTATGACTAATTCATTTTTAGCTGGTGTAGGAGACTTCAATCCTTAAATTTCGTGGAATTCGTTGATTTTGTCATCTTTAACATCATAGAATAAATTTGCTTTTAATGACATACCATTGATCATAACTGAACATTTTTTTTCTGCTTCTGTCATTCGTGCAACTTTCATTTTAAGAACAGACAGACTTTCATTAATTTCAGTTATGATTGGGAAAGAATGTTTTTACAATGTTGAAGGACAAGGAAGACATAAAGCACTTTGCAAAAACCAGTTAGGTTGTGGGCTGATGTAATAATGTTTCAGATAAAATGATGTAGTACTGGCCGTATCGATTTCCTTTTCCATGTTGCTTTAGGTTATTTTGTGCTTTTATTAGAAGAGCTAGTTTATCGGTCAAAAAAATATTGCAAAGTTGATGGAAATTACTTTCTTCAGCTTTTTGTGTGTTATTTTTAGTTACCTGTACTATTACTGTTTTCTTTCTGCTTTGGAGGAGGTAAGCCTTCAATTTTCTTTTCCTTGGAGTATTGCAAGAAAGACTCGTTGAGGTCTGAGCATAACTTTCATTCCCTGCATTTTCAGTCAGTGTACAACTTTCAATTTCAGTTGACAGAGCAGTTTGAGTTTGTTTGTCTTCTTTCCGAGGACCTCCTGGACCGGTACTTGGTAAGCTTGGCAGCATCAATAATGGAAGTGCATTCTTTTTTAAAAGTTTTCGATTTATTGATTGTCGTATATCTTCCACATTAAAATGTTTTTCACAAATCCGATAGGCAGCAAAGTTAGGTTTGTTTTCTAAATCATTTCGGCAGATCAGTTGCAGCCATTTAAGCCTTCTGAAAAAAAATAGATTTATTTTTATTTTATTTTATTTTCTTTATTTGGGAAAAAAACATTATTACAATAAAATATATGCTAATAGTGTACATGTTAAAAATATAAGTTAAAGTAACAACCACGACATTTTCCACGTATTAAATAAATGATTAATAACATTGCTGTGTCTGGGACATGCCATAAGGCTTGATAGCACAATCTATCTAATAAAAATGTATGTATATATATTGCTTATGAATAATTAACAAGTATCAGTACGCATCAATGTCTTTAAAATTAGATTTTTATAGTTAGTTTTTGTTACAGCGAAGACATCAACATCTGTGAAATAACTATTATAAATTGTAGCAAGTCGCTGCAGAGGCGCTCGCTTACCGGCATTCGTTCGGCACGTAGTAGTCGCGAACAATGGGTAGTCGCGAACTCCACGACGCCGACTTACTCGGGGAACCACAAAGCCTACTCTATTTATCAGATCCATACAATCCAAATTGTTGTTGCATAAATCGTAAAGAGTCATCATATGAAGAAGCTTTCTTCTTTTTTCTAATGGAAGTAAATTATATTGTGATAACAGTTGTTCATATGGCACTCGTGCACGATGGCATCTATAATGTACTATACGAAGGAATTTCCGTTGCACTCGCTCCATGGCCAACTTATACTTGTCATAGAAAGGATCCCAAATCAGGCAAGCGTATTCTAATTGCGAACGAATCAATGATCTGTATAGATAGATATAGGTAGAGGAGCGTGCCTTTTATTCTGGGTAAAAAAATATACTGCTGTCGCCGAATGTTACTAAACTCCAATGCTTACAAACATCAACACCTACCTACTCAACTAAAATGCAAGAAAAACAGCTGACGAGTAATAATGATATATTATATTTATATTTCACCTTAGATTATTAGCGTGCCCATAAACTACAGCACGGAGCAACTCGAAATAACAATTGAATTAAAATTCGCGATAAAATCCGCAATTAGTTTAATTTCAATATGTAACATTCGCGTAAATCTAAGAAACCATTATCGAATTCAAAATTATTAATATTCCAGGTATTTTACTCGGGGGAACAAGTGAATACCTACGTACTAAAAAAATAAAATACGTACTACGAAGAATGAAAAAAAATATTTTGTCGTCTTACCTTTCGGAGTCTTGAGGTAACTTAAAAAAAATTATTTCTGGATGTGTTATTGAAGAATTCAAGCAATCAGAAACTGCACAATATAGTCTATAATTGCTTTTTGCCATATTAAGTAAATACTTGTACTTATGTCCATTAAATATCACACCGTCCATTCATCACAGTGCATTGCGCAGCGGCGCGGCGCATTCGCGACTGGTTGTATACCAAGCTGCTTAATCTTCATACATGTCAACTGGAAACACGAAATATCCGGCACCGCATCACCTCTTGTGTAATCCCAATCATAGATGTCGCTACTTGATATTTTTTTCTATGGCAAGAATGTGGCCGCCAAAATAGTGCAACACTGATTTTTCAAATTTTCCAAACATTACCAGGAATTGCGTCGCGTCGTTTGCGCCGGTGTTGTGATTATTTTTTTGTGAATATCTGTTAATTTAATGCGTTTATCCGTTGAGTTGAGCTTATGCTAAAATTAATTAAATTGTAACGATTTACAGCCAACTTCGTAGTTTTTATATTAAGAACTGCGTTGGACTCCTTTTTTGTGTTTGTTTTTTATGGATGCATCAAGATGAGTGCTGTGTCATATTTTTTCCTAAAAATGAAATAAATAACAAAGTGTGATGTTATGACAGGTATTCCAATAATTTTTTGTACAGGGAGCGCAGAAAAATGGCGCACTTGCTAAGTTGTATACAAGGGCATAATATTTATATGATAATAAAGAAATAATATTTGGATAATACCTATCCGTTTAGGAGTTATGACCTTATAAAGTTTTAAGAATGACCACCACCTTTTCGAATAAAACCGGTTGGGATGGGTAAAGCACAAGATTTTAACATGTGCATAGGTATTTTTCCGGTTCGTCATTTATTATATAGTTAACGAAATAAACAGTGAAAATCATTTTGAACTACAACAAAACTTTCATAGACTTCGCCTTAACATTTGTTACAGAGGTACATAGGTATCTATTTGGCGTAATACGTTAAGGGGAAGTACGTGTGTTGGTAATTGTTGATTTCTCGGCATCTTTGTTATTATCAGACTACGCTATAAAAATGCATTTTAATCTAGACGCAACCACGATTTACTATAATGTACATTATAGTAAAGCAAATGCGTCGGTTGTTTGCACACCCTATATAATGCAAAATGGTTTCATTCAATCATATTCCCCGAAAATACAGTGTGTGCACTAATTCAAAAAGTAGTCCACTGATAGAATTAATAAAATTGTATTTTAAATCCCATATTAAAATGTAATTTTAGAAATTCTATCAATGGGTTTACTGATCAGCCATTCAATGCGACCTGCCTATTTATACGTAGGTACACAGTGTCGATTGCGTAACAGCGCAATCTATAATTGATGTTTAAAGAAGTAAATTAACGCCAACTACGTGTTTCCCATTTTGATCCCGAAGATAGACCTCTATTTTATAATGTACTCTGTGTTGTGTACCGAGTGTGTACCGAAATCGGGACGCGTAGGTATGACACACGTTCCGAAAGTTTGTATGAAGAAAGAATACTGTTAATATTGGATAACCCGTTTTGGCGAAAGTCAATTGAGTGCATGTTATAAAGTCACGTTTATAAATTTTGCACATGATGAAACGGAAAACATAATATTGTCTTAAAACCCATAAATTCACTGAGAATGTTAACATTAAATGTATTAATGTTATGTAGCTGATTTTTAAAGTTAAGTCTGTTCATTTTGAGTGAATTTATTTAAACTTAAAAATTTATTTTCGCTTATTACGTATTTCTGCGCCGTACATCGTTAACGGCCCCCATAGTCTGTGTCCGCCCATAACAATAGTGATACGCTAGTACGGAATTTTATATCGACATCGATACATCAACAATAGGATGAATAAGCCTTAAAAACTTTAAATTTAGATATTGGGTGTGCAAACTTATGTAACATTTCTATTTTCGCTTTATAGGTCAATTTATTTATTTATTCACTGGATGCAGGCCGCTGCAAACAGGTCTATGTGGCGATCCATGGGGGAGGCCTATGTTCAGCAGTGGACTTTGGTTAGACACCGGCTGTGAAACTAGAAGCAGCAGGTTCGATCCCCGCACCGAAACATATATATGTGTGAACCATAACATTTTATACTTTTAATTTACACTTGTACCGACAATCACTGCCACCCATGAACATCCACAACGCTGAATCATAGACGTGTTGCCGGTCCACCGAATTGGGAGCAGGGCGGCAAGGAAAAATGATGAGAAGAGGAAAGCCGTGAAACCACGCCATCTATATTAACGTTTTCATAACTACGCCAAATAAAAATACTAAAATAAATAATTGGACTTCCTGTGGCTGAATAGATAGATAGGAATAGTTATTATATTAACTTATTGTAATAGATTTTTTTAGTGCATGGTGGCCTGTTGGTAACGGACCAGACGCGGCTGCCTACATGTTCATGGTGGTCGCGGGTTCAAATCCCAGGGCGCACCTCTGACTTTTCGGAGTCATGAGTGTATTGATAGTCAATCACATCGCACTATAACGGTGAAGGAAAACACCGTGAGGAAACCTGCATACCATAGCGATTTGTATAAATTTCTATGGTATGCAAATGTCCGCCAACCCGCATTGGGCCAGTTTGGTGTACTATAAGGCCTATCCACTCTCAATCGTACTCTCGATTGTAGAGGAGGCTCGTGCCCTGCAGTGGGTCGTGTATGGGCTGATACAGTACAGTACAGAAATAGATTTTATCTGAACGGTGTTTTATCTCTCTAAATATAAAAATAAAAAATGTATGAGGTGGTTGATTGTGTTTATTTATTTTATATCCATACAAACATACTAATGCTCTACAATTATCATTAGGTAATATTTTGTTAAGCTCCTCTCTCTCTCTTTTTCTTCAGCCACAGGTAGTCCAATGCTGAACATAGGCCTCCCCCAAGGATCTCCACATTTAAGCTAATTAATAATAAATAAATAAATACACCCAACAGTCACATACATAGTCCTGACCCCACACTAAGATCGAGTCTTATGCCGTGGGTATCAGGAACTACGAGAGACTTTTCAGTATCACAAACACCCAGACCGGAAACAAATACCTGTGGAACACACAATCATTTGTTTCAGTACGGGTATCAAACCCGCGGCATCTGGTTTCACAACTGGCGTCTGACCAACTATGCCACAATGACTGTTGCTAGTGCTCACAGAGCTCCTACTATAAATATAAATCTAAGACCAACTAAAACAAATTTCTAAGTAACAATTGTAAAAGAAGTTTATACCTGTTGAGACAAACACCCACTTGCATTAAATTCATTTTTATGTTCCACCATTGTTTGCTAAAATCAAAATTACAAATTAGGATATTTAAAACATTATTAAATAAAATTAAATAGAATTTCTTGTTAATTACTATCTGATATCTGACTGAGGAACATAACTATGACTCACTAAAAGTACAATCAATGAATATGAAAGTGTTGCTTGTGATTAACAATTATAATTATTGTCAATAAAATTGATAAAACAAAATACAAAGCTATTTCTGTTTGTGCAAATGTTCTTCCGAACATTAGAACATCAACTGTCAAAATACATCTTGCATTTCATCTTGGTTATGGATTAACAGTTCTAATATTAATAGTATTATTAGGTAAACTGAATTATTGATTATAATTTCATTTACCGGGAATATTGTTGGGACGCAGTTATCTTTTAATCGGGGTACATTCAATATGCGATTTATGCAGTCTTTTTCAAAATGCAAAAAACAAATAAACGTATTTAATGTAGGGGTCCAATTAGGTTTTCCTATATTCTTAATCCATTTTGCTCTAATTTATTAATTACTAGGAAATCTAAAAAATAATTTTAATTTCCCTTAGTTTACCATTCTGAATAATACAATTTTTTTTTGTGTAGAATTAAAAAAAATAAAAGTTAAAACTTTTCAAAATCATATCCCTACGTAAACAGACATTACGGTTGATTATTATACCTAAAATGCCTAGTAGAATCTAAAATTTAGTCAACCAGATCCATTTAAAATTGAAAATGATAAAAACAAACCCACAAATGTAAAGTAACAAAGTTAAATTACTAACCTATGAAAAGATATTTTGAGGTCCTTTTTGCATATAAACGACTAATATCCTTCAACACAACACCGAGTAATTTTAAAAACTTAACGAAGATACTTATAAAGAAACTTAACAAATGTGAATATTATTATATTCTTCTAAATTCTTATTTGTGAGAATTTGATAACGATTGACATTAGACACTACATGCACAGATTCACTACGTGTATTGATGCCATAGACCAAGAAGAGTGTTGTATCTCCCATACAATGTGTGAATGTAATCTGTGGTGACTGGTGATGCAGAACTGCGGATTGAGCCACAGACATGGAGTTAATAAGTACGCTGTGAACATTTCTCGTAATTTTTTTGAGATTATATTATACAGGAAGACGACACAATACTTGAACTTAATTGTTTGATATACAGAACAGTAACTTAGTAAGCTAACTCTTACATATCGCAATACTATTTAGTAAAATATCATATATATTAAAAAAGGCAACATGTTAACATTTTATTACCTTATATTGAAGGAACCGCTTGTGGTTTTAAATTTTTCTAAGCTTCTGTTAAATAGTCATCTTGACTAAAATGCAAACTACAAACGCATGCAAATTTTGACACATTATTGTCAAGATTCATGGAAGTAATCCACAAAGCCCTCCGTTCTTCATTAGTTGGAATCCTGAAAACAGGACACGAAATTGTGACAATGCTATAGCAACCGGTTGATTTGTGGTTTACACAAACAAAAAAAAAACTATTTCTCACGCCAAATAGCAGTATTTAAAGGATATTGTAGCCAGAGCAACTACTGGACTTATTGAGACTTAACATATTTAAGCGCAGTGGAATGCAAAGCATTGCTTTATAATTGATGGTGTCGGTTTGTTTTGCTACTGTCCATAAGTGATCGTATCGCTTAACGTCAGGCAAATTGCATGCTTGCGACGCTACTCAATGCAATAAAAAAAACTTTAAAAAATACCAAGTGATGGCTCGTATAATAAAATTGCAAAATTATAGTGTTTCACGATTGATTTTTTTAATTAAGTATATGACATAGATTAAGTACAATTTACAAGACAAAGGTATTAAATATTAAAATGATAAAGAATGTCTCACATTACAAAATATATGCTCACACTAGTAAAAATTAATCAATGAATCTTACCTACGGAAGGATATTCCACAACCTGGAGAGGATTCTCGCTTACAACCACTTACAATACAGGTATTCACCATGATTACACGGAAACTTTCACGATTTTCGAGAAAAAAACGAGCCACAAACTGTAACAGCATCCTTTTCACTTCGAACTACAAACGTATGGTAAATAGACGCCATTTTGTTCATAACCGTTCATTCCTTTTTTTCGGTGCTTCCAGCAATTAATCTAGCTTCCCACCATATTCAACATGAAAACCATTATAAATTTACGTAGACGTACCATTAAATGTTCCACTAAACAAAAATCTTATTATTGTAGAACAATTTTTTTTTTGTTAAGGAGCTTTATTGATATATTGTGATGTTCTATTCAATATCAATATACATATTTATATTTCTTATATAATTTATTTTAATAAAATGTTATCATCAGAAATATTATTTCACCATAATTGTTTCACTATATGTACGTTTCTTTTATACCAATTTTATTTTTGACCTTTGATGGAAATTCGAAATTGTCGCAACATTTTCAAGTTAACTTTAAGTCATATCGTATTCTTAAGATCATCGTTGAAATAATATTATGTATTTAGGTATATTATTGGCATAAAATTAATGAAATCCTTTTAAACTAAAAAAAAATAATTATGTTTCGGAATCAAAAGTGGATTGATTTTAGTCTTTTTGGTAATTTTCAAAAACGCCCAACCTATTAGAAAATCCGCTAACCACTAAAAGCCATTTTTGTCAACTAAGACACGTATCCATATCACCAGATTTTGTGGAAAATCCACTAAGTTAGCAACACTGCTTTTTGGTTTGTACTATGTGCGAGAGGGACACCACCACTGAAATGTCATTCTCTTTCGAGACCGTTTTTCTTTACATCTATTGATATTTAAAAATAAACTTTAAGTCACAGATATAAGGTATATTTTTAGTTTTCATGTCGAACGAAGTAAGCACTTCAGTTATAATACTAACTCTATGGCCACAGACTAACACGTAAATATTGAACTGACCGTAGCATCTCTACATCTAAGTCCGTTTAAAAAATGGCGTGTTTTTAGCTTCAAGGCGGTCTCAGTGTGGACCACGGAAAAGAGAAAACAAGTGGATATGACACTACTGCACACGCGGTGTGGCAACTTTAAGCCATTTTCGGCAGCACTTGGACAGTTGCTCGTTACCATGCAACGCGATAACACGCTTTGATAAGAAAACGAAAATAAAGAATAATGCCTTATAGTTCTGTATTGGGGTACAAATATACGAGCATATGTAAGAATGTGTCTAATGGAGGTGTATCATACAACGATTGAAGCAAAATCTTATTTATTTTGGTTCAATACAATTTGATTTTATTGGAAAAAAATCTTAAAACGGAAAAACGAAAAACTATCCTATATAAACAATAAAAAGTACAACTTCGAATCTTTAATTTTCTATCAAGTGACAGAAAAAATGTAATAATTTTTTTTTTTTTTTTTCTCTTTATTTAAAAAAAGGGTTTTAAATATAAATATTTATGCCACCCTCATTGGGCTAACCACGTACATTTATCATCTCCTCTTAATGCCTAATATACTATAATTATATAAGGACTTAGCTTCATCCGATAACGGATGGGACAAAGTTGAATTAAGACAACCTATTGAACATAAATTAATATTAAATTTTTTATAAAAATAACTTCTTTCAGCTTCGTTCCGAACACATTCCTTTAATACATGTACCACATCCTCAACTATTCCACATTCGTCACAATTTGGCGAATTTCTTTTTCCCATCAAATAACCGAAACTATTTAAAGGAATGTGACCAGAACGAAGCCGAAATGCAGTGACTAAATAATCTCTGTTCAAGGAAGAATTTACAAACCAAGGCTTACAGGTGAGACTAGGCTGGATGGTCCTATACCATATTCCTTTATGTAGCGATCTCTCGTCAAAAAACTCTTTCCACATGTTTTTACATTGTTTTCTAACTATGTTATTTAATAGATCACTACTACAAGGTAAACAATTAAAAACATCTCCATCGTTGATTGCCTCCCTTGCGAGACGATCTACCTCTTCATTACCCCATAAACCAATATGAGACGGTATCCACTGTAATACTAAAGTAAAGTCATTTCTACGTAATTTTCTAATGGAATCCAAGATGTTATAGGCTATCGGTACTCCTCGAAAATTCGAGGTGCATCGAACTAAATGGTGTAATGCACTCTTAGAGTCCGTCAGAATTACAAAATTACCGGGATTAAGTGACTCGATGTATGCAAGCGCCTTTGCAATTGCTATTAACTCTACATACATAATGGACACGTTAACATTCAATTTGCACCTTATGACTGAATCCGTCTGAGGATCAAACACAGCCAAACCAGATTTATCACCTTCTTTTGAACCATCTGTGTAAATAACATAAAAACTTGAATAGTTTACAGCTAGGTACTCATCACATAATAATTTTAAACTACCGCGGTCGTAATTACTTTTCGATTTATCTAGAAATGTAATAGAAGGTTTCACTACATTGTATAAATCCACATTGCCAACCCAAGTGTCCAGGGAAAATAGCTCTAATTGAGAAGATGAATGAATTATATTCCCTTTAAGTGACTGGTTAACCAAAACCATCGAGGGTTTTCTTTTAAGCCTCCAGTATGAACTTTGACACGAATCAGATAATTTATCAATAATGTCGATAATACCGTTATCTGTAAAGGATTTAACTTTTAGCCAATATTTACCAGCTAAATATTGCCGCCGGATATGAAGGGGTTGGAGGTATAACTCGCACTCCATTATATGAACAGCAGTGCTTTTAATAAATCCCCCTATGACTCGCATACACTGATTTTGCAATCTATCTAACTTCACTAAACTGCTTTTATGACCATTATCATAAAGGAAGCTGGCATAATCTAATCTGCTACGAATAAGAGAAATGTATAGTCGTCTTAAATGTGAAGGATGCATTCCCCAGCCCGGCCCTGCTAATACCTTAAATTGATTTAACAATTTGGAACATTTAAGTATCAACTCTCCTATATGTTTTGTCCACTTTAAGGAATGATCCAACCAAACCCCCAAATAAATAATGTTATCAACAACTTGTAATGGAACGCCTTCAACACTAAGATTAATTTGCATACTTTTGTTACCTCTTCGAAATACACATACCTTACTTTTTAATGCAGATATTTTTAATCCAATTTCAAAAAGGAGACGAACAAATATATTAAGTATAGTTTGTAACTTTTCTTCACCCTTTTTGATACAATTCGTCATTGTATATATAACGAAGTCATCGGCGTATTGTGATATAAAGATTTCTGGAAACATGCTAACACTCCTACAAATACTAATAGTGGCTATATTAAAAAGTAAAGGCGAAAATGGGTCCCCTTGAGCTAAACCTTGACCAGTACGTCTGCATATGTAACTATTATTGACCAATGTTTTTAAATTTCTGTCTGACAAGAAATTCCAAATATAACGACACATATTTAATCCTACTCCAATTCTATCCATAGTTTCTATCAACGAATTAATGTTTACATTATTGTAAGCGTTATCTAGATCTAGAAAACATCCTATAGTAAAATAATTATTAGAAAAACTGGACTGAATATGTGATACCAAACTTACAAGATTATCTAATGTGGATCGAAATTTCCTGAAACCAGTCGTGTGGGGGGAAAATAATTTTTCACTCTCTACAAACCACTCCAACCGCCTACATAATATATTATGGAAAACTTTACACAAACACGACATCATTGAAATTGGTCTAAGAGCAGAGGATGACTGTGGGTCACGCCCTGGTTTTGGAATTGGAACTATTGTGATGTCACGCCACTGATTTGGTATTACACCTGATGCAAAGATATTATTGTATAACAAAAGCAGACTTGATTTGGCGTTATCAGGAAGATGTTTGATCATTGAGTATGATATGTTGTCGCAACTAGGGGAAGTGTCTTTATTAGGAATACTTAAATGAAGTTCCTGCATTGTTATAGGTACTTCCAATTTTAAATTAATTGACGTAATACTCGGATCTCTAGTAGCTACGTAATCAGGAGTTAAATTTCGAAGAAAACAATTAATTTTCTCACCATCTATGTGCTTTCTAGGGCTTCTGTATCCTTTGAACCACTTCATCCTATGCCATAGTTCTTTTTGAGAGGTTGTTTCATCGATAGAAGTACAAAATTTCTGCCAGCCTATGCTTTTAGCTTTTCGAATCATTTTTTGAGACTCAGAAATTTGATTACGGAGAATATCCCAATTATGAGGTGTAGGGTTACGTCTAAATTTTGACAAAGCTAACCTTCGTTTAGCTACGGCATGAGAAAGCTCGACAGTCCAGTAAGGCTTAGGATGAAACGAGTTTTCAGGATTTGAGTTTAATTTAATATATGGAATATAAATATCTGCCGCTTTATTTATATATTCGATAAATGTATTGTACTGAATTTGTATATCAACATTACAGTTATTAAAATTTGAAAAAGAAGACTTTAACAACTGATTATAACTAACCCAATCAGCCTTTTTGAAATTTCTTCTTAAAATTAAACCCGGTAATATAGGAAGACGTGTAGAAATTTTAATCATGAGGTGATCACTTCCCAATGATTCATTTAATACATCCCAGTTAAAATTCAAAGCCACATCAGATGACACTATTGATACGTCTGGAGAGGATTGTTGTAAGACACCATTAACAAGACGAATGCGAGTTGCTTTACCATTATTTAGGGTTATAAAATTATTTTCTAAAATAGCATCAAATAATTGAGTACCTCTACGATCAATTTTATGCGACCAATTTGTATGGTGGCAATTGAAGTCACCCAAAATTAAGGTGTTACTTTTGAATTCAGACAGGAGTGAATCCCAATCATTTGTACAAGTGCGAACTGCTGGAGCACAATATAGGACAACAACATTTCTAATCTGATTACAATTTTGAACCTTTATACTTAAAAATTCTATGCCTGTATTTGTAAGGCTCATATCATGAGAATTTGATTGCAGGGATTTGTGAACAAACAAAGCTACCCCTCCATATCCATCAGCCCTATCTTTACGATAAATATTATAATGTGTTACCTTGAGGTTAGTACTAGGATCTAACCACGTTTCAGTAATAGCTGCAATGTGGATTCGTTCCTGCTGTAATAAATTTTCAAACTCAAGTACCTTATGCCTAATACTTTGGGCGTTCCATTGTACTATATTTAATTCAATATATTTTTTTATACTAGCCATTGTTTAGAAAAAAGTTCAGAATTTTATTGAGTATAGGCCAATCCGACAAATTATCTGCTACCATTAACACTAACCATTCTAAACAACACTTAAAAATACTTTTCACTTTTGAATTAATGGAAGTGTGTTTCATAAAAACTATCTCCTTTAACCTACTGAAAAGTTCGCCGAAACTTACTTCTTTGTCCGGTTTTGTGTTAGCCGTAATTTCCTCATAATGTATATTTTTTGCTTCTGCTTGTAAATTCAAGTTTAACGGTTGTTCTTTACGACGACTAGATGGTTTTGAAGGCCATGTTGGTTGTTTCACAGGCTCTTCTTGATGAATGACAGCCTGCACCTGACTTCTATTTACATTACATTCCTCGTATTGATTGGACGACTTATTATGTAAAGGTGGAAAATAATCAGATTTCAGCGAATAAGAATGGTCTGTCCTATTATTTGCACGAAGTTCTGATGTTCTAATATTTGGCGAAACATAAAGCGTAAGCGCTTTCCTGTACGTACAGTTAAATTCGGCCATTATTTCTCTAATCTTCTTTTCTCTAACAAAAGCTGGGCAGATCCTGGCCAGAGCCATATGCTTACCATGACAATTGACGCAGTTAAACAATATTGTTTCGCAATTGGAATGGTGTCCACCGCACTTTGGGCATATTATTTTAGCAGAAGGGCACCTCTTGGTTATATGACCGAACTTCCAACACCGGGAACATTGAGATACAGGAAAAACATAAGGTTCTATTTTGATTCTCAGTCCTTCCACATATATATAACTCGGTAAGGAGGAGCCTCTGAAACAAAGACGGATAGACTCACTTCGTACCCAACCATCCGTTTCACTTCGTCTATTTAAACGAAATATTGAAATTAATTCAAAGGGCTCCGGACACGATATTTGCTTCAATATATCTTCATCACTTATATCCAAATCCACATTTTTCATAACACCGTAGGAAAGATTTTTTTCCAATGCTCGTTGAATTCTCCAACCTTTCTCTGAAAATAGTTTACTATTCTCCAGTATCTGCGCACTCTCCTCAGTTTGTAAATCTAGCCGAACTTTGTAAGGGTTAATATACTTCACCCGTTCTATGTCCGTAATCCCATTTTCCTTGAAAAGTCTGGCCAGTGCGAACTGTTTCGGCATTGGATCACTACATGAAATGTAAATTTCAATTTTTACAGTCGCTGGTTTTAATTTCTTCCCTTTGCCTTTGACTAAATTCCACTCACTTTCATCGTCTGACCTCGTCCTCTTCTCTGACCTTATAATATCATCATAGGCACCTTCAGATTGTATAGTAACTTCAGTATCCATTACATTGTTAGTCTCCATTTCAAGTTCAATCATCTCTTGCTCACTCAAAGAACTACTTCTCGTAGATATGTAATTCGAACCATTGTTATCGTCACCCATTATTATAGTTGTTCAAAGGAAAAGTCATATTATTTTAATTATTAGGTCCACTGATAAGTAAATGCCTAATAATAACCAAATTTTAGACTAATAATTGTGTGGGACCAATTAAACGATTTATTATCAACAATAATTATTATTGAAAAATTAATCGACCACACTGTCAAAATTCCCGCCAAAAGCCAAAATGTAATAATTCTAGCATGTTTGTTGCTACTCGATTAGAGATGAGGCATAGTATGTCTATTGGACATTGTCGATGAATTTAGTAAATTAAGTAATTAGAAACGAATAAGACCTATGTACCAAATAAAATATTTTTGCTTATTTTCTTGTTAAGATAAACAACACTGATTGAATTAAATTAATGTGGGTAAGATATTCTCTAAGTTACCACATATTTGTCATTATTATGGGGAAGTATATGCGCTATGAGGTATTATTTTATGCTAAGTGATCACTGCTACCCATGAACATCCGCAACGCTTGGATCTTGGACGTGTTGTCGGACCATCAAACCCAGAGGAGAGCGGGAAGGAAAAATTATGAGAAGAGAGAAATATACATTTAAAAAATATTGAAAATGAAATGAAATGAAAATGAAAATAATTTATTGAATCCATTAAAATGTTCAACATTATTTAGATTCAGTCATTTTTTTTTTCTACCACCCGGTTCGGAAAGCGGTTTTCACTAGAGAAGAACGGGCAAGAAACTCTAGTGTTGCTCTTTTCAAAACCAGTTTACAATATCGTGATTATTACAAAAATTACAAGTTGGTCCAAATCAGAGCAGTTCATTAATAATTTGTTATAATTTGCAAGTGAAATATATTTTTAATACAATATTGTTTATATTCTGTTTAATATGGCTGAGTGAAGTGAAGTAGGCCAGAACGAAGAATCAGTATGCCCTGTTTCACCAACGCAGTGAATACTCGTGAAAACCTTATGTAATCTATAAATCAGTTACAATGTAAGCAAATCGGACAGACCAGTCCACACAAGCAGCACCCGTTCACGAGTATGACGCATGTGCCAGCCATCGGCCTCCTCAACCATGCTACAGGGAAGTGACCGACCCGGCACACGACGCCGCCGCAAGCACAGACTTTTAAGCGAGCATGACATACCCAATCGCTTACAAAGTAAAATACAATGTGTAAAGTTACTTAATATAAATTACAATATACAGAGCACACCGATACCTCCGCTCCGAAATACTATCTATATGTTTAATTTTATTCTATTCCCAAGCCTTATTATCATCTAGATATTCAGAAATTTTATAATAAGCTTTATTGCATAATTGTTTCTTGATAGTAGCTTTGAATTTTTTAATAGTTAAGGCTTTCATATGAGTGGGAACTTTGTTATAAAAGTGTATACAGTAACCCTTAAAAGATTTGCTGATCCTGTGGAGTCTGGTCTTATGACTAGCTAGATTGTTCTTATTCCTAGTATTTTTGTCGTGAATATCGCTAATCTTTCGAAAATTTTCTTTATTCTTATGGACATACATTAAATTTTCATAAATGTATTGTGACGCTACTGTCATTATATTTATTTCTTTAAATTTATCTCTAAGAGAACATCTGGACCCTAGCGAATAAATTGATCTTATAGCTCTCTTTTGGAGAACAAAGATAGTATTAATGTCAGCTGCGCCACCCCACATTAAAATTCCATAACTCATCAGACTATGAAAGTAGGCAAAATAAACCAATCGAGCTGTATCTATATCAGTCAATTGGCGAATCTTACCCACCGCAAAGACTGCGGCGCTCAGCTTTTTAGCTAGAGCGACTAAATGAGGACCCCATTGAAGTTTGGGATCTAATGTAATTCCCAAGAACTTAGTTGAATCCACAAGGCTCAACTCATCCCCATTCAAAGAAATGTTAGCGTTAACTTTTTTTACATTGGGTGTCACAAATCTTATACATTTAGTTTTTTGGCTATTTAATAGCAAATTGTTAACGCTAAACCAATACACTATTTTTGAGAGGGTGTGGTTTACATCGTCAATATCTGGTTGGCGTCGATTTAATTTAAATACTAATGAAGTATCATCAGCAAACAACACTACCTCACAGTTGTCCCTTATAAAAAAAGGTAAGTCATTAATGTATATTAAGAAGAGAAAGGGTCCAAGAATTGAGCAGAGGTAATTGAGGTATTTCACTTTGATATATTGTTTTTAAATTCTATAAGTATTGAACGCTGCGCTTTTTAGCTCTTTTGGTAACCTATTTCGAATAAATGTGTCACACGAATGTGTTTTTATTTAGTAAGAGTATAGAGAGGGATAATTGTTACATTTAAAAGTAATTTTTTTTCTTAATATTTATGAAAAATTAATCAATAAATTATTAAAAATGTCACATCTCTAATCATGGGTATGACGTAGTAATTTATTACGTATTAAAAAATTCAAATCAGCGTCATCTAATGCCGAATAGCTGTTTTACTTCAAATTTGGTAAAATTATACAGGAAACAAAAGCAGGTTTGTAGTATGTCTTGACAGATAAGATAAAAGGTCTTTATGGAGAAGGCTTAAGGTTTAAAATATCTTAAGACAAACATGAGTTATAATTCGATTTTCTTTAAAATACTGCATCCAATGAGATGGTTGTGTTTGATGTGTTGTAAATACTATTTAATTTGTAAATGTGTGAGTTTGGAGACAACGGTTTTCATAGAAATGGAAGATAGTGTCACTTCCACTTGATTTTTCTATTCCGTGGTGTGTACTACAGTCCGTTAATATTTCGTTCACTGACCACAATCAGTGCACGAAATATTGCCATATTGAAAAGAAAGTTTTTATTTATCTCTGTCTATTTCGTGCCATATAATCCTTGTGTAAATGAGACAGATGAATAAATGTACATCCGCGTCGATAACCCCAACATAACTATAACTTGATCATATTATAGTATGATTTTGCGCGGCATCCTTTTTAATTCTTTAGACCCATAGCGCACTGTCGACCAAAACATAGGCGACCAGGATTGGGAGTTTCTTGTACATTCGTGCGGAAAGGTCTTCAAAGAAGCTGCAATAGTACCGTTACTAATTGTTATAAAGAGAACAAAATAAAAAAACGTAAAATAGTATTGGGTATATTTTAGTTGCAAGAACGGAGATTAAAAGAAATGTTTAAAAATATTTTATAAAAACATTAGAAACTACCCTTGTATTTTTTTACTACGCAAAAATATCTGTGCGTTCCTTTGATGGACTATTGTGTCTTATAAAACCTTAATATATACTAACCTGTACTGATTTTCGGAATTGTATTTCCGATATAAAATCAATATGGAAACACTGAACCATTTTTGTGCTCGACGTCCAGTCGCCTGTGTGTAGCCATTGCACGGCGAGTCGCCGAGTCGCTCGGGCGACCGGGAAGTCACAGCCGACAGTGCGCAATGGGTCGTAATCATTGATTTTGCAGTACTCAGTTCACAGTTGTCACAGTTGTCATATGGCGATGTGATGACTACTGTCATAACAATCGAATACTACTCAACTGTGATACTCAACTATCAAGAGAATAGGAAAAGATACCTAAATTATTTATCCATAATGCGCCTCTTAACGTTTAGTTTTTTGAAGAATTGTAGGCTCAAAAGCATTTGTCGAAGTCTACCTAAAATGTACAGTGCGATTCAAACGGAAGTACAGACACCAAAAATTTTAGGTATGAATTTTAGTATATCACATAAAATAGTATCCAAACAATACTAAGCAATGGCTTATCAAAGTGAAATACTATAACCAATGGTGGGCCAACCTGCCCTCCCCTGATAATAATCATTCTTGATAAGCCAAGTGTTAACAAAATTAAAAAATAACTAGCCAGTCATTTATGTAGTATGTATACATACATGTAATACATACATACATACATACTTTGCGACATATATTTTACAATTTACAGTCTATACAGTAGATAGATTGTTGTCATTATTAAAGATGTTTTAATGAAAGTTGCATATAACATGTTTAACTTGTGAAATGCAGTCAACATTGTATAAAAATTGGTAAACGCAGGTGATCCAACCCTAGTAGAAGTATGTCCCACATGGAGGGAGGGAGAGGAACAAGAGTTGCGTGCAGCAGTTCTGCGTGACATGCAAGTCATCCCCAACTTTATCTCGGAGCAGGAGGAGGGAGCTCTGCTAGCTGAGCTTGAGCCATATCTAAAGAGAATGAGATATGAGTTTGATCACTGGGATAACGTAAGTACCATTTATATATTTATATTCTGCTCTGGTTGGAAAACAATTGCCCATGATAAAGTTCCTTAGGTAATTAGTAGTTAGATAATTAGGTACACCTCAACAGATTACTTGTACACAAAATATGTTCCAATTATGCTGAGTGTTACAGCCTTTATCATAGACAGTTTTAAAACCTATTTTAGTTATCGAATGTGTTATCTTTTTCACTTAAACTGAATTCAAAAGTGGTTTGAAAGGGACAAAACAGTTGATAACTAAAATAGGTTTTAACACTGTCTATGTATATGACCATAACTCTATAGTGAGGGCCAATACCTATCAGTGGAGCATAAAAGGATTTATAAATTTGAAACTTACTACAGAGCATAAATATAGTGCCAAAAAGGATATATGATATAAAATAATTACATTGTTAGGAAAGTAATTCCTCTAATTTCTATTAGAAACCATACTATATTTACTTGCAGTAGAAATAAACAGATATTTTTTGTTGAAAATAATATAGAAAATTACATATGAAAAAAGTACTGGTTAACATCAACATTATCATCATCATCAGCCCATTGCAGTCCACTGCTGGATATAGGCCTCTCCCAAGGTACGCTTGGTTTATGCATCCAGTTGCCGCCGGCCATATATGTGTATAACATATTCCCATGAAAAAGGAAGTACCTAATTTACACCAAATTTGTACCTATGGTTTTATTTTAGGTAATGAGTATATTGACATTACGAGAGTTATTATGACATGCAGAAGTTTGTGTTTATTCAAATTAAATACATTATAACAGATTCATTTCCACCACACACATGTAGGCAGGTGTGCTTTTATTGAAGCTAATTACTTCTACTAATTACAACTACAACCTTAGTAAATATACATAATTTGAATATTTACACACTTTTGGCTAAACCTTTAAAATTACTTAAGTCTGGATTCATAAAAGGAAAAGACAGTAGAATGATACTATAGATAATAACTGCATACCTGATGAAATAGCATTTTCGAATTATATCACTATGGCTTTTAACACTACTGTGTCTGTCATTTGTTGGTATGAAAAAACATAGAAACCGAAAATTAAATGCTTATAAAATATTAGTTTAAGTATGTATAAATGTATATTTTGTTCATGAGTTGCCTGGACCTTCTCCCAGTACAAGCAAATATACCGGCGGGACATCAGTAGTCGCTTGTGATTGGGTTACGTTAATGGTTTCTGATCGTCGTGTGGGCGTGCCTTGCTCCAGTCCGCTTAAACGTTTTCTCTTTACTAGCTGTTGTATTTCGAGCTGCAGTTCGATGGCGTCCTCTAGCGACATGCTGCTCAACTGCGCTGTTATACTTTTGCCGAATATTTGAAATTCATTTGTTTCAGCGAGTGGAGGGCATATTTGCTCGGAGTTGTTGTCGTTTGTTTCTGAGTTCGGCTCTGGTGTACTGGTGTTAGTGCCCACCGTGTTAACCGTCATTTTCTTTTTATTGGTGTGCGGGTAAAAGGTTTCCTAAAAACAAAAATATATAGATAGGTGCTCATAGAATTACAAACTAAGTATGTATAAACCCTTCAGTACAGACTACAGTATCAATAAGATGGCCGTGAAAATCGTTCCACTTATTACATTTTTTCGTAACTATAAACTTAATGTAATAGAATTTTTTAACGGTGATAAGATTAGTGCGTGATGGCATTAAACATGGACCAGACGCGGCTGCCAACATGTTCACGGTGGTCGCGGGTTCAAATCCCAGACCACACCTCTGACTATTTGGAGTCATGTGTGTATTAATAGTCAATCACCGCGCACTGTAACGGTGAAGGAAAACATCGTTCGGAAAACTGCATACCATAGCAATTTGCAAGAATTTCTTTGGTATGTAAAGTCCGCCAAGCCAGACTAGACCGGCGCGGTGGACTATCATATGGCCTAACCCGTTCTCAGTCGTAGCCTAGATTGTAGAGGAGGCTCGTGCCCTGCAGTTGGACGTATATGAGCTGATACAGTACAGTACAGATAACATTTTTTGTACAATTATTTTTATTATAACAAGCAGGCATTTACAAAATCTTTGCGAGGGACTACTAATGTCAGAAACGCGCCACTGAAGATCCATTGAAGCGCCTCGCCGCTCCGCGCTGCACCACTTAGGCGGTTCGCAGCGTAGCGCGGAAATGCGTGTCCTTACATTGCTTGTAAGTACCTCTCTTTGTATTGAAAAACGCATAGTACTACATAGAAAACGCATTCACGCGCGGTGTTACAGGCCACGCGTCTACACGCAGAGCAACACGAGCCACGTGCGTGGATACCTAACAAAGCCACCTCGATCCGAACTTCATAATTGCTGATCGTGTGATACCAATGTTCGACACATGCGCAGACAAACTTTCAGCTTCTATTAAATGACAAAGTGCCAGAACTTTGTCATTTAATGGCACAGGCTCTTAGTCTATTTGTATAATACTTCACGTCTATGATTTGTCAAAATCACGCATCATACTGCAGAAGTCACTCTGCCATACGTTGCGTGTTGCCCCGCAACCACGCGCGGTCCGTATGTCAATCTTAATATATATAAATCTCGTGTCACAATGTTTGTCCTCAATGGACTCCTAAACTACTTAACCGATTATAATAAAATTTGCACACCATGTGCAGTTCGATCCAACTTGAGAGATAGGATAGTTTAAATCTCAAATTATAGTCGCAATTTTAATTTATTGCTAATTATTTGTCTGTTATTATTTGACAGTCACAATCATCTGTTAACTCCAAATGATTCTAACAGATGTCGATACCTTTCAACTGGGTTGAGTAAGTAATCAATAGATGGCGCTGCTATGGTAAATCTACGAACGTGTCATATAAGCTACATTTTAACAGTATAATTACCACGTGTTGTTGACGCTATAAAATTAATTAAATTTAAAATAAGTAGTTCATTATACTTTAAAAAATCAATTTCCTAGTCAGAATTTTGGCTGAGCGGAAAGTTTTAGCAGGAATTTTGCAAAGTATTTGTGTTTGCGTATTTTTTAAATGATATTCGTCGTATTTTCGTGTTTATATAAGGCCTATCTACAAAATAAAAGCAATTACAAAAAATGTACAACTTGCCTATTTAGGCATTAAGGGATGAAATGGGATAAAGTGGGACGAACGCGATGAAACCGGTCGGATCCGGATTGCATTCGATGGGAAATAATGGGACGGGATGTAACAGAAAGAAAAGGAGCCAGATGAGATGGGATGGGATACGATAGGAAAAGGGATAGTAGGTACTTAGGTTGAGTTCAGGAGTACAAAAGTTTGAACGGGAATAAGATATTTCTGGTGTGGAGTGGAGTCTAAACATCTTAGCACCCAGGCGAAGCTGGGCCGGGCCGCTAGTGTATTATATAAATAATTGATTCATCATCGGCCAACGGCACCATCTATCTGGTAAAACGGTAGTTAATTAAAAAAAAAAGATGTTATCATTGATTTAAAAACTAAAGTTTCATTATACAAATTTTCACTTCAGTACATCAGTGAAATGGCTGTAAAAAGGCGCCATCTACATTACTCATACATGCATTAGAAGCGCGGGGCAGCCTTTTAACGTCGTGTTTTTTTCCCATGAATTAATATTTTACAGCTATGTGGAGTTAAATGTTTGTCTGTGGTATTACATAGAATTATACCGTAAAATTTTACCATCATGAAACCCACAAAAAACTATTACAGACAGTGAAATTCAAGTACGGCCCCCTGGTACGCGGTAAAATACTAGCAAGTATGAAAATATTGCCATACATAAACATAAAAATACCTGCATAGGAAACCGATCCAAATCCAATTTAAATAAGATACAGAATCGTATTTGTGAGTAGAAAATACTTTTAAATTTCAAAGTACTTTTTAATCGACTTCAAAAAAAGGAGATTATCAATTCAATGTATATGTTTGTAATTTTGTGGGAATTGCACGATTTTTGGATATATTGGTCTATAACAGCGTCTGAACACGTGTGCCAAATTTCATAAATGTACGTATGTTTGTCCACGCATATCTCAAAAAGTATAAGTCGGATTTCAAAAATATTATAATTAATGCAAATACTTTTAATAAATTCAAATTCGCGGTATAATTGAGAAAGATTTTAATTTTTTTTCTGTTCACATGTTTTTGGCTAAGGTAAAAAACTATTCTGCCAAATCAACGATGAAACGGACATTCTTCTTATCCTTGGCGGTAAAAATATATTTATATTTGTCATGAAAATATTAAAATGTCAAAAATATATTCCCGGTTAAGTTGATACGTTTTTAAATATGCTTATTGTGCATTACTTTGACAATTTGAAATATGCGGCAATGTTACCATAGTTGACTTGGCGGAACAGTTTTCTACTTTAGCCAATATCCTGTGAAACAGAAAAAATATTGGCGCGAATTTCAATGGCATAAAGTATTTGAATTAGGAATTGTAATACATTAATCAAAATTGTTTAATTGTTAATATTGTAACAGAATAACATAATGTATGCAGTATGACATCGACGCTAATATGCATACTATCTATGGCTATAAATAATACATATTCATAAACATTTCGTACCTCTCACATTTTCTTAAAAATGGAGTGAATTGCAAACGCCTTACAATTGAATGGATTAAAATACAGTGCATTATGTTTAAGCAAATGCATGCTTTGGAATTCCATCATAATAGGTACACCACTAATACGGAAGTCCACTTTCAAGATCTAAGGAAAATAAATTCAGTGGGTATTGGAACTCTTGAAGTATTAAACCCTTGTTTTCTCTCTTCCGTGATTAAACCCATCTGGAGGTACAATAACGAGAAGAAAAAAATATTACAACTGTTAAACTATACACTACCCATTCCCATCCATCATAGTACATTTCATAATAATTTGAGATGTTCATCAACATCATTAATTGCTGTATTACCTTTAACCTAATTACTAATGACATTGAAGAGGTGATATTAATAAAACTGCGACATACATTAAGCTTTTTCATTTCTTAAAGATATATTTCATACTTAAATATACAGTTACTACATACAGTTATAGTTACTTAAATATAGTAGTTACATTTAAATTTCGGAGGCAAAGTTGTTCCCGTCTTGGCCTAACCTTGTACTTCATTTTGAATATTGGCCGAAAACAAAATGCAAAAGTGGCTTAACACACAAAATATTCAATAAAATTTGTTTTATCTAGCTAAATAAAATATATCACAAAGAAAACTAAACAAAATCACTAGAAATCAACCTCGATTTAGATACATATCCAAATTATAAACATAATTTAATTTTAATTTTATGTATAATAAATAACCTTTAATTTCTCCAATGTAACTGTCACGCGGTTAGGCCACTTTTGCACTGACGGCCTGATATTATTTACTTACCGGTGAAAAGAAATGTTATCTTTCTGTTTACTATACTGTCGGTCATTTGCTTCACAACCACGCACGATGCAAGGCATTTTCAAAGTCGTATCGACGTCCACTTTCCATGGCGCCGTCGACCCAACTGACAACTGACGCTTCATTGGAGCAAAGAAGCAAGGTTTCGCATCGGTTACGTCGGTAAATTTTACGCGTGCGCTCCGCCACGTTCTTTTATTTACCTACCTCAATGAGTCGTTGCCATTGACTTAAACCACATGAGTAAATAAACGGAACAGAGACAAAGCTTCATACAAACGCGCGAATCAGTTGCACTACTACAAGCACGCGGGGCTTGTGTGCGTGACCACTGGCCGCTTGTCGAGTACGCTGCGAGAGTGGAAAAAACCGGTTTATGCAGGCACAGCCAGTTGACAACATCAGGGTGCGTGCGACGCACGTTGTTCGTTTTTTTAATTTGGTTCGTTCAGTCCGTTATTTAAATATAAAAACGAGGAATTATATTATTAACTAATTATGGTTGTTTATTGTACTGTGTGTATGAATAATACTAGAAAAAATAAAAATATATCATACTTTAATTAACTATCCTAAGGAGTACAATAGGTAAGAAAATATTTAATTACTACTTTTTACAATTCTGTTACTATATTTCTATATCATTTTTATCACTTACCTTTATTTTATTGTTTGATCCTATTTTGCAAAGTATTATAATATCATTCTGAATAATAAAACTTATTAATCAAGTGTTTTGTTTTATTTGTCTAAAGTTATTGTGACAACCCTACCAAAATAGGTAACAAATTTGTACGTTCTTAGGAAGCTTTGTCTCTGTTCCGTTTATCTACTCATGTACTTAAACCGATGCGAAACATTGGCTACTCGCTCCAGTGGAGCGTTAGGGCGCAATTACACTTGGTCGTTAGCTCGTATTCGATTGCCTTTACTCTACAGTACTCGGACAAATGAGTATGTGTAATACACGGAGTCGAGTATGCCCGTATTCGAACAGCTTTCGTTTTGGTTACCCGACGCAGTTTTCCTTTCAATTGTCAAGCAGTACCTACTTTGCCACTCGTCATAATGAGCGGTGTTGCTCTCTAAAAACAGTCCTTTCTTCTTTGCAAAACAATGTAATTAATGCATCGGGTGCCCGAATTTGAGTCACGTCTTTCGTGCTGCCGTGCAATCGAATAGGGGCTAACGACCAAGTGTCTTACTTACTTGCGTCGACGCGATGGCGCCACTGAGAGCAGGGATCGTAATGATTGTACGTAACGCATTGTTGTTTTCCGGTTTAAAGGAAATTGTAGCCACCATAACTACTGGTGATAATGAGACTTAACAAGTAACAATTTATGTTTCAGGATGAGAAGCAGTGGAATACCAAGCATTGTTTTGTAATTCATGGTGTTTTTTGGTTTTGCTACTGTCCATGAGCGGTCGTATCGCTTACCATCAGGTGAATGGCAAGCTCGTCTCGCCATATAGTATTAGCCCATATACGTCCCACTGCAGGGCACGGGCCTACCCTACAACCCAGAGTACGATTGAAAGTTAGCCCATATAGTCCACTACGCTGGCCTAATGCGGGTTGGCGGACTTTAAATACCGTAGAAATTCTTTGAATTCACTACGGTATGCATGGTTTACTCACGATGTTTTCCTTCGCCGTTCTAGTGCGTGGTAATTGACTATCAATACACACATGACTCCGAAAAATCAGAGGTCTGCCGTGGGATTTGAACCCGCGACCACCATGAACATGTAGGCAGCCGCGTCCGGTCCATTACCAACACCACGTACCACGTACTTTCGTAATATATGCTATAAGTGGTATAAATTCCTATTGTTTATATCATGAAAGCATTTATATTGATCGATGCTTTAAACATATTTGTACTTCTGACGAGTGGTGCCCGCAGAACTCCAGTGCATCTCCAGTGGAGCGTTACTTCCTATTTCCATCGTTTTTTATTTTTCCTTCCCGCTCCCCTCCTAATTGGGTCGGCAACACATCCATGATCCAGCGTTGTAGATATTCATGCGCGGCAGTGATCACTTACCATCAGCTTATCTGTTATCTCGTTTGCCGGCCGCCTATTCAATAAAAAAAGCGGGATCCATTATTCAATAATATATTAATTTTGATTTTTGTCTCTCGACTGCGTCGGTGGCGCAATTGTACTGCGGTGTGATTTCAAGTCTGAGGTCTCGGGTTCGAATCCCGGGTCGGACAAAGTGATATTGGATTTTTCTATTCATCAAAAGCCCGGTGTCAGGAGTTTGTGGCCGATATGGCGATGGTCTCGCCCCCTATCACATCGTGGGACGGAAAATACAGGGTGAAACATGTGTGTCCTGGTTGCACCTGTAAGCTCTGCCTACCCCTTTTGGGAAAAAGGCGTAAGTTTATAATATTTATATTTATAGTATTTATGTTAATAATCTCTATTTAATCTTAGAGGTACTCTTTTCTTTAAATTTTGTCTGACATTTATGTTGAAAAAAACTTTCTTGGAAAAACATTATTTTCCGGAGTTGCATTTTTATCTAAACGTTTGTAACCTTTTAAGCTGGTTTGAATATCTTCCGTGGAGAAATGTTCCGAGCAAATGGTGCTTGATTTAGACGGCATCCAGTGTTGTCTTCCCGTTGCTGTTATCCATATTTCTTTTAACTGTGGTGCAACTGGAAAACTAAAGTAAAAAACAATATGATTAAGGATAATATATATGTCCGTAATAAGAACAAGAATATTATGCTAAACATACAAGGTATATCAAGACTGCAACCAAAAACGAAACCAGGTTGTAGTTTTAGTGATTACAGACACAATGCAACTAGATATTTCCCAAAAAAAGGTTATTTTGCAGTTTTTTTAATTATCATCGTGTTTGTAAATCCTTATTTTTTGATTTACTAGTAATTATAGTTTAATCCATTACGTACCATCATGTCTTTAAAAATAAAAAAGTGTACATTGATATTTTGGGAAAACGATCTATTTACTACCCAAATACAACCATAAGTAAAAAATTTACAACAAAAAATCGACGCTTTTTTTGCAACATTTTTAGTCGCATTGTATCTGAAGTCACTTATACTGGCTTTGTTTTCGGTCGCAGTCTAGAGTCTAGATATACCCTGTATAATGTACCTTATTATCTAAATAAACTATTTTAATAAGGAACAGCGTCCACTGAGTGATAAGACGTCTCCATGGAAGCATCGGTTGTAGCGGAGTCCGGTGTTCAGCATGCAGCAGTGGAGGATTTTGAGGTGCTAAGAGTACAAGTTTGGTGAACAATACACAGGCGATCCAGGGGTACCGCGAGACGGAGCGCGCGGCGTGGCGGCCTGAGAACGAGGCGGTGCTGCAGCGCGTGCGCGCGTGCGTGCTGGGCGCCGCGCCGCCGCTGCCGCACGCGCATGTGCTCGACCTGGCCGCCGCCGGCTTCATCAAGCCGCACATCGACGCCGTCAGGGTACGCCCCACTAACTACTACCTCGTGCCTGCGACGTCGACACACCTACTCATTCACACACATAGCTTAATACAAAAACCTTCATTTCCATACAAACTTATCACTTATCAATCATCCATTTCTTCCCTTTAAAGTGTGTGAGTGCAAAATCCCTCCACCGTGACTTATTTGTGGTGAGTACATTCGTGCCATTCTATTTCTGAGGTTCCTACTTTGAAAAAATGAATGTCACACAAAATGTCACTATATTTTTCCCTCCCATAAAATGTAAATAAACTGAGAACCTGGAATGCAGTACATTATTATTCATTTATGCTCTGTAGCTGTAATCGAATACTAAGTGAGACCCCTATTCCCTGTTTTTAATACGAAAATTTCCACTAAACCTTTCTTAGTGCATTCTTATATGACTAATTAGATAGTTAAGAAACAGCTTTGTTCGCGTATAAGTATATTGTATAGTTTGGAGTGGGGTGGTGCATGGTTGCAGTTCTGCGGCGACGTGATCGCGGGGCTGTGCCTGGTGTCGAGCGCGGTGATGCGGCTGCAACACGAGCGCCTCCCGCACTGCGCGCTGCACGCGCTGCTGGCGCGCCGCGCTCTCTACGTCATGAGGTACCACGCACTACTACTCTATTACTCACTGCACACTGCTCAGTGCTCTACTTTATTTCTAATACTTTTAATACAAAATTAAAAATTCTGAAAGGAAGAGGGCATGCTCCATGTCGTGTAGATCAACGTTTTTCTTTTGAACTTATCTTTAAATATTACTAATAAAATTGTTGTAATGTACCATGAAAAAGGCGATTTCAAGTAGGCCTTCTTCTTAATGTATACGAACATTCTGAAGTTGTCAAAATTAGTTATCATGCCTATTCGCTGTATGAAAAAAAATATACGACATAAAATTATCGCAAACATCATATATAACATGGAGCTCTACCTAGTAAGCAATACGCCGCGCTGCGCCGTGGGAATGAGCCACAGATATAATATCGAGAATTGTGGAATGAGCTGTTTAAATACTATAACTTCTTTTACGTGGACTGGTGCCTAATCGCCGTGGGAAAAAATATATACATGTACTTAAATATAGTGCCAACATCAATCAAATGACTACGCAGATGTCCATACATTATACATATGATGCTCGCGATACCTTTATGTCGGAATATTTGTCTCATACAGCGAATTGGTATTTCTTGCCAAAGAAGCTGTAGCATTTGAAAAGACCTTTCCATGCCATATCGTTTGTTGTTATTCCTTCCTAGGCAAGTGCATACATGTTTGCACCTTCTCCTTTCCCCTTTACATTATTGTTGTTATCCTTTTTTATGAAACAAATCTGTATTTCCGCCAAAATAAATGAATAAATGCTCTACACGATAGTATGATACACCTCCACGAGACACATTGGTAATTGCATTGTCATTATTGCACGCCAACACACAACAATGAGGCATTATTGTTTAATTTAGTTTTCTGATTGTCGTCAAGTTGTGTTATACCAGGGGGGTGAAACTTCCATACATTTCCGTACCCAAAAAGTTATCCATACAAAGTGTCGCCCTCTACAGATTTGGGTCCCCAAAAATGTCATACTTTAATTTAAGTGACGATAGATGTCGCTAGTTGTAGACATTAAATTTAAAACAAAATATATTCTTTAAGCATATTATTTAAAAATGTTTATCATATTTTTTTGTAATAATTATATAATAAAGAAATCAAAATAATTCTTAATAAACATTATTTAGCCTTGTAGTTCCGTGAAACGAAACGTAAATGATGACGTATTGGATCGCGACGGTGCAGATTTCAAACTTTTATATCACTTCAGTTGTTTGCTTCGAAGTGTTTGGTTCGTGGAATAAGTTAATTCATATGTGTATGTACAATCAAACAATGCTGTTAGAGACAATTTTATCACCAATGTCTTGTGATGTAGTAAATATAATCACTAAGTTTGAAATACATGCATATATGAAATAATTTATTCCATTCAAATTTAATAACCATTGTCTTTTCACATTTTGTACTAAAAACAAACAAATCTTATGAGCGCCATCTAACGGGTTACGGGGTACTAAATAATCATATCGAACAGAAGCGCCATCTCTTAATTTGGGTGCCCAAAAGTTATAAAACCTTATCTTGAGTGGCGCATCTATCTCATATATATAGTATTATCTATGGTTATACGTTGTCTGCCAACGAGCAACTCACAACTAGCCGAAGTTGGTTTACGTTTATCCTAGTTGCCACACAACGCGGGCAGTAGTGTCAACTGTCACTTCCACTATAGTATTTCTAATTCAAGAAGTCTCATTTGACATTTCATACTTTTATCATAAATAACTTTGTGAAGACGTAACACACACAATTTCAATAAAACTTTCCGTAAAACCATAGAATTATGAAGCTATTCTTATTTTATTACAGGATTTACAATCCATAATAACTAAATTTAAATATAAATCCTTTAAATAAAGCAAAACAACCATTTTAAACAACATACTTTTTTACTAGACGTCATTACAAAGTCACGTCGTTAGGTCTTCCATGTGTAGAGTTGAGACTATGCAAACGGATTTGTATACGCATAATCGGTAAAAATATAGAAATAATCGAGCAATTTTAATCCAGTTGTTTTCTAATTTTAAAAAGTAAGTAATGTAAATACAATATATAAACCTAAGAGAATCAGCAATCGAAAAAGGCTTTCAATTGTATCCTTCGTATTATAAATTTGGCACGCACATATACAAGTTTTCCTTGGTATTTGTTAATTTATTTTATTTGTGTCAAATTTACTAAAGATAATCGTAAAAAGAGTTTTGGGAAATATTGATTTTTATCTTTTCTTTCGAACTGCATAACTGAAAAAATTGCAGGTCGATACAGACGTCCGAAGTATACAAATATAGTAGAAGACCAAGATTCAGAAAAATAAGATTTCAACGCAGGATCTAGCAGGATTTCGTAGAAATTTAGGGTTTTATAGTGCGTTCCATACATCAAAAATCTAAATTATTATTTTTTAGTCAAAATTATAGGGTTAAACAAAAATGTACAAAGAATAAATATTGTAAGGAATGATAATATCGAACCGTTGGCGTCAAAATAAATTGGAAATTCCGAAAATAATCGTGTCACAAAAAATTGCCATTTCGACTCAGTGGGCCGGGCCGCTAGTAATAAATAAATCATTGCTTTTGTTCCTTAATACTAAAGTGACTTATGCAATTGTGGATGTCTCATTAGGATAAAGATGTACATAAAAAAAACGAAATAATGTAAACTAAAAATATAAACTGTAATCGATTAAGAAATACAAACAAATAGTATCGATATCTCGTTAATAATCGGATATTGTACTAACCGATTTATTTGACATCATCCCTATTTCACAATTTTGAGATATGTCAAATGGAACTTTTAAAATTAGATAGATTATAATTGTTTTCGGCCGTGTTCCGATATACACTGCTATAATTGAAATCTTATTTTTCTGAATCTTGGTCTTCTACTATATTTGTATACTTCGGACGTCTGTATCGACCTGCAATTTTTTCAGTTATGCAGTTCGAAAGAAAAGATAAAAATCAATATTTCCCAAAACTCTTTTTACGATTATCTTTAGTAAATTTGACACAAATAAAATAAATTAATCGAATAAATTAACAAATACCAAGGAAAACTTGTATATGTGCGTGCCAAATTTATAATACGAAGGATACAATTGAAAGCCTTTTTCCATTGCTAATTCTCTTAGGTTTATATATTGTATTTACATTACTTACTTTTTAAAATTAGAAAACAACTGGATTAAAATTGCTCGATTATTTCTATATTTTTACCGATTATGCGTATACAAATCCGTTTGCATAGTCTCAACTCTACACATGGAAGACCTAACGACGTGACTTTGTAATGACGTCTAGTAAAAAAGTATGTTGTTTAAAATGGTTGTTTTGCTTTATTTAAAGGATTTATATTTAAATTTAGTTATTATGGATTGTAAATCCTGTAATAAAATAAGAATAGCTTCATAATTCTATGGTTTTACGGAAAGTTTTATTGAAATTGTGTGAGTTACGTCTTCACAAAGTTATTTATGATAAAAGTATGAAATGTCAAATGAGACTTCTTGAATTAGAAATACTATAGCTCTGTTCACTGCGCTTACTTCAAATAAATACGTTCCATTAAGAACTGACGAGTGACAGTATACTTTCATCTACAATTTTCACGAGTATTAAGACTTTCACAGTATTTGATAGCATTCAATAACGTCATGAATCATCGCCACGAATGAACTGAAATGAACCAATTATAATAATAAATTTACATACATTATTGAATGAAAGCCCTGGCTCCTGTGGTAGTATAAACTGTGTAACAGGAACCAGAATTATTTGAAAAAGAACAATTTACGGCTATTTTCCACTCAAACTTTCGGCTACCAACGGAAATATATATTTTTTTGTTGAATAATTGGTTAATTTTCACCAATATAGCAGTGCTACCAACATTACGAAAATAAAGTAAGTTTTTGAAGACGCAGATGTATGACAGCGCTGTCATACATCTGCGTCTCCGGTGCTCTGGAGCGCTCCCACTATATTGGGTAAAATAACCGTGATACTTTGCGTGTTTACTAGGAGGGTCAAGTGTATACTACTGACACTGGAAAACTAGTTGCTAGGCATCTAGAAATGCACTAATTTATGGTAACATTTGCGAAAAACACGTCAGAAACCTTTTTTGTAGAGCAGTAAAATTCTTACAAAATTGATATGTGACGATTTACTGTAGGTACCATAGATGTAGTATAAAACTATAAAACATAGATCGGCAACGTGAAAGAGATAGAATGATTTCACTCATATATTAGAGCGAGATGCATGATGTGACAATACCTTTACACACAATTAGCTCTTTAGGCTTCAGTCTCAAAATATGTCAAATAAGCGAGCGACAAATTTCGCTTATTTTCATTATTTATTTCATATTTCAGTACTTAGTTATTTTTATTAAACGTAGTTTACTATGGTGAATTGTGCAGTGCTTGGATACGATTCATGCAGGCGTAAAAATCAAAAATAATTATAGTTGTTACAGGTAAAGGTCACTTTTTTCCAATGCTGTTTAGTGGCAATGTTGTAGAATTAAAAGACAAACCTTGTATGCACATCGGTAGAGAAGAATATCGTAATGAATTATTAATACAATTTTTAGTCTTGAATTATAAGATTAATTAATAATAAAATAAAAATTATTAAACAGTAATATATTAGACATTAATAGAAAAAAAACGATACTTCTATGCACCATTTCATCATCGTTGCCTTAAAGTGTGACATCGAAACACCTGAAACACGTCATTATTTATTTATAATATGTAGATGGTTTTATATACAATATAAGACAATATCGCTTACATCTAAAAATTTTTTTTTTCCTAGTTTGAAACCGCGAGATATATCTAGGAGTATATCGATATGATAAAATCGACAGTGCATGGCGCAGCGTGATCTGTCAAGCACACATGCAAACTTGACGCACACCATGATAACCCCGTTTTGGTCTCATTCAAAATGTTCCATTGGCGATCTATGTTTTATACTACATCTATGGTAGGTACGAACAATTATTGAGATACCTACATTTTATTTATTGGACTGACTAAATAATAGAAGACTGTAATGGGGAGGACCTTCCAATTGAAACTAGAGCTCCCATTTGGTGTAATTTTTTTAAAGGTACCTAGCAACAAATTTTTCAATGTCACTAGTGAATCGATTTAGATTATCGGGGCTAAGGGTCCCTCAGATATCGAATTAGAGACGAATTGACGTAATAACTAAAAAGTTCAAAATGGCGGCCAAAATGTTCAATTCCAACTATAAATTTAGATTATCAGAAGACAGGTTCCCAATTCAAGAAGAATTGGACAATTTTTCAGCTAGCCTTTTTTGTCGTTTTTTCGTTTCATAAAATTATAACGATTTTATACTCGTAAAAGTATTCACTTCAAAAATGATATTTTTGATTAATCCTATGTGTATGTACTGTACAGGGGCGTGGCGCGGTACGAGTTCACGCACGCGGTGCTGGGGGGCGAGCAGAGCGCGTGGCGCGGCGAGCGCGTGGCGCGGCGCCGCCGCGTCGCCGTCATCTGCCGCTCCGCGCCACACAGCACGTGACCACCAACACTGCAGACTACTGCTCACACTTATATCGCTAAACGACTAGATACCATGTAAATTAAATTTGTTGCCATGTTAAACTAGCTTTCATTAGCTCTGATATTTGCCGTTATCGGTACAGTATACATATAATATCGCCCACTGCTTATCACGGTACTTTTCTACAACCGCTAGTTCGGTTGAGTTTATTACCATTTAAGACAATCCACCACGCTCATTTATCACGGTTATGATCTCTGTTGTGCAGGCTTTCACTTGAAATTGTTTTTACCATTAAATTACGAAGTGTGCACTGGGAATTGGGATTCAAACACCCGACCACCGCGTCGCCAAATCACGTCCGATTCGTTGTCAATGAAACAACTGTGTATGGACTAGAGAAGATTCTAGGGCTAAATGTGGACAATGATGAAAATTGTTCTAATCTAAGGAGTAAATTGGTTGATGTTTTACACCAGATACGGATGTTATCTGGAAGAAGCATTAAACTCATTGTTGACTATTAGTAAAACTATTAAATGTTTAATTCCATTTGTTTTCATAAGTATTTTTGTTTCTCCCGCCAACAAAGATGTAACGAATTACTATGCATCTCGGTGATGGAATATAGGTGATTTAATTTCCAAGGACTACCAGAAAATATCGAGTTTAAATCCACAAAGTGAAATATAAAACTATAAGGAGCAAATTAATCAAGTTACAAAAATGACTAATAAATACTGCATCATAAAACAAACATTATATTTTCCAACCATTTGTTTGCAGATCGAAAAGCTTTAACATAAGCAATCTAAATAATGCTGAAATACTTGGGTTTGAAAGCTTAGAACATTAATTCCCAATAAAATAGCTTTTAAAATATATGATTTGAATTCTTACCTTTCCACCAAGCTTCAAAATCAGGTTCAATTAATACAGCATGTTGATTTGAACAGTAGAAACTTATTTCTATGTTTACGAGTATAATTTTGGTCACGCTTACTTAAAGCAAATATTTAAAAAAAATATCTTTCAGTTGTAATATTGAACGAATGACTTATTTAAATACGCATTCCATGATAACATTCAACGAACAAAAATATTCGAACTAATAACACTATTATAGTAATTATTAGCAGCCCAAAAAAGAAAAGTCAGATGACTCGCCACATAGAGATACCATGGTGGGGCCTATGGAATGCGGCGCGGCGTACAGTATAAACATTTAGTACAAAACGTCGCATAAGTCCTTCATTTAACCATACAACCTGTACATTGATTCTTATTTATTTAGAATATATTTATTAAAACTAATCTAAGCACTTATGTATACATATCAACATGTTTATTGCTCTCAGTGTACACTCACAATGTTGTCTGTAACATTACAACGCCATATAATAGCCCTGAGGGAGTTCCTGTAAAATAACTGTTTTAACTAAGTTTCTAAAAATAACTCAATTGCCCTAATTTACGTTACTTTCGCTCGCGACTACAACTACAGTATATGAAATATCTTTAATTGAATATAAATCAAGCGAACAAGTCAATTTCCTACTTATTTCATATAACAATGTACAAAATAGATATATAGTTAATATTGAACAACAACAATATATTGGTGTACATGTTTTAGGAGGGATATGATCCCGCGCGTGTGTGTGTGTGTGTGTGTGCGTCAGTGCAGCGAGTGCTTGTGGTCGTCGTCGAGGTCGTCCAGCGTCTCCACCTCCAGGTACTCCACCTCGCCGTCCGCGTCGCCCTCCATGCCCTCCTCCTCCGCCTGCCACTCCACGCCCTCCTGACACCACACACCACACCCCACATTACTGCATGCGTTACGCAAACGGGCCAACTCATGGTCTGTGTTTACTACAGCCCATCAACATCAGGCACCACCAACCGAAATTATATTCCAACAGTAGTCGAAGGTAACTTCGTTGCTTCACTACTTTGAAGTGCCAACCTACTTGTATCTGCTCCATCAGCGATTTGTCAATGTGACGTCAACTGTTTTAAAATATACTCTATTTATACTGACATTAAATTGAAATTACATTGACAAAACATTATAGCGATTGGGACGTTCGAGTAGGTTATAATAATATAATAACACGCACCTGTATCTGCGCGCGGCGATGCACGCGCGCGTGTCGTTTCATGGCAGCCACCGACCCGAAACTGGAATGTACACAATGACACCGTGACTAGAGAGCTCAGTACTGTGCAGTGCGTAGTATGGTATATAACAATAAGGAGCACTCACGTGCGGCCGCACTCGTCGCACGTACTGGAGGGCGCCGCCTCCACCCCCGCGCGCTCGCCGCTCTCCGCGCCCTCGCTCGGCAACTCCGCCGCGTGGCACTTACGGATGTGCGCCATCAGATTGTTCCTGCACAAATAAAAAAACGACAATAGTCAATAGGATGTGTACTCAAGGCCAATATAATAATATGAAGATCTCCACCAACCTGGTGGCGAAGCGCAGAATGCAGCCGTCGTAGCCGCACACGAACTGGCGCGCCTGGCGGTGCCGCAGCAGGTGCGCCGCGAACAGCTCGGAGTCGTGGTAGGTGCGGAAGCAGGCGGGGCACACGTGCGGGGGCGCGCCGCGGCCGTGCGCCGCCGCCGCGTGCGCCGCCAGCGCGGGCCGGTCGGGCGCGCGGCGGCCGCACGCGGGGCAGCGCGGGTCGCACGCGGGCTCGTGGCGCCGCAGCTCGGCGCCGCTGGCGAAGGCGCGCTCGCACAGGTGGCAGCGCAGCGCGGCGGCGGCGTGCGCGGCGGCGTGGTCGCGCAGTGCGGCGCGCGTGCGGAAGGTGGCGCCGCAGGTCCAGCAGGCGTGCGCGGCGGCGGGCGCGTGCGCGGCGGCGTGCGCGCGGTAGTCGGCGACGCGCGGGAAGGAGGCGGGGCAGACGGTGCACTGGTACACGGTGTCTCCGCGCGCGTTGCGGGCGCGCTCGAGGTCCTCGTCGTCGGCGCGCGCGGCGGCGGCGAGCGCGGCCTTGTCGACCATGATGATGTCGTCCTCGCTGTAGGCGCCGCCCGCCGTCACGCCAGGCCCGCCCACCACTATGAACACGTCGATCTTCTGCGTCAATTCGTGCAACCTGTGATATTAACAATATATTAATATTCAACTAACCTGCTATTAAAAATGAGTGGTATGCATTTTCGTATTACAATGTACAAAAATATTACTCTAGGATCTAGATTCTAGAGTAATACTGGAACCCTATGCGCTATGAGTGAGCAACCTATCCAAAAACCAAACATACTGCAAAAAATCTTATGTATCTGATTTGCCCCAGTTACGTGGCAGTCAACTAGTCAGTACTAATGCTTTTTGAAATCCATCATCATCATCCATCCATCAGCCAAAGGAAGTCCACTGCTGAACATAAGCCTCTCCCAATGATTTCCACAGTGACCTGTTGGAGGCAGCCTGCATCCAGTGATGTCCCACAACCTTTACCAGAAATGAAATGCTTTTTGAAATATATAGTATTTATTATATCAAGGTTACTCTGTGTTTACAGTGTATTGGTACAACACAACCCAACTTACTTTTATACTCTGGCATGCCACTTTAAATAAACTAGATTGCAAATATTGACAAGTACGCATTGTACTGATGTTCTAACTAATTCATAATAATATCACTTATCTTATTTTCTTATACCTGTACCAAGCTACTTCACAAATTTTTATGTTAGTGTTGATGATAATAGACAAATTCACATCACAGGGTCATTTTATGTCATGCAGACCCATAAAAAGGTAGTAAAATGCAGCAATTTAAACTCTCTGAATCTTACAGTATGTTTTTTCCAATAGATAATTGTGGACTGATAAAGGATAGAGACAACTATATGCACACATGTCAGACTCACCTTCTTCTGAGAGCCCTGATCTTCTCACTGAGTGGGGGCACACCGCGGGTTGATAGGGCAGTACTGAACTCATATGCCTCCAGCGTGCGCCTGATGCAGTTTGAGCACAGGCGCCCCTCAGGCACCACCTAGTCCAGCGTGTACATGTTGTATCTCTCATAATTTAAAATTAACTTCAACTTGTATATTTTCACATGAAGAGAAAGGATCACTTTGCTCTATTACTGTTAGTCTTTATAAACATCAGGACGCCTGTTTTCTTTTAGAGGAATAAAACCTTAACAATGTACAAAATAAACTCAAAATACATCTTAATACCTAGAAAGTACATATAATTAGAAAACAGTGATTTTTAGGTTACGGAATCATCGATGGAATATTCATCCGAAGTTATAATTGAATATATGCATTATGCACCTTGCTGTTATTGAGGTGTAGTAGCATCGCCCGCAGCGGCACTTGCGCCAGCGAAGCCCCCGCGTCGTGCTCCTCCGGCGTCAGCAGGTCGCCGCTCACATTACCGCATACGCAGCAAGACTCCGCTTCCACTTCCACCTTCATAACTTCTGTAGCCATATTGTATACTAAATGTATTTACATTAATAGTAATTATTCATCAAAACTCGAATAAAACTTTGTTTTACAACTAATGCAACAAATTGAAACAAACGTCAATTAGGAACACAGCTAGATATAGACTATAAACCATAAAGGCTATAAAGTATAGACCACAGACTAAAGCCAAAAACAAATTAAAATATGCGGCTGACGGACGCGGCATAAATTATGCACGGATCATCTGAGGGCTCTTGAACGTTTTTTTTTCTTATATTTCCAATGACAATGCATGATTTGCTCATCTGCCAATGACAAAGTTTTTAGCGATGGAAGTATGGGTTTTTGTGTGGTGCATAATTTGTAGAAATAGCATCAACGCCGTCATTATATTGTAAATTAATTCATTTTTTCATCTATACATTTTAAAGATGGTATTATAATACGCGTGTGAGTGAATTGAATACGTTTCTTTGATTTATTTTGGTTTTAAAAACATTTAGGGTTACGTAGGTTCAAAAAATGTCTTAAAAATGAAACCTGATAGTATAATTCAAGTCTTAAACAGGGCAGGGAAAGCAATATTTAAAACGTAACTGATTTCGTAAGTGGTTCATTCGTTTTAATTGTAGAAAAAATACCAAGTTTAGTGGTATTTTTAAATCGTGATAAATGCGCCAATTTTTGATACAACATGCCATAGGTACCATAGTACATATTTTTTTCAGTACGTCGCGCCGTGTCAAAGTTGATCAATAAATAATTGAAAATACACTACAAGAAAAAGGAAGCTTCAAGAAAAGTATAACGCCACGAAGATATCGCCACCGAGAAGACTCCGCCCATTTCCAAGCGGGCAGAAGACCAGTGTCGTTATTACTTGGGAGTCGGGGGGACGGGCTTAGGGACGGTTAAACGGCGGCTAGACGGCTTAGGCGCGTGGCAAACTAGCACATTTCAATTTATATTCGGGCGTAAGTTATGGAAATTACTCGTCACAATGCTACGAAGTGTTGGTCAAAATAGATATTTTTGAATGTTTAATAGGATGGCTGTTACTTGAAAACGATCAGGGACAGGACTATAATTTTTTGTTTTGCTGTGCCATCATAATTTGGTCTATACCCCATTACTGGTATATGATCTAGTTTTCGGATACTCTGTAGACCATAGAATTGGTAGCCACAGACCAATAAACAATTGGAAAATATTCCGAAAACATGTTTTTATTTATTAAAACGGCAACAGCCGACAGGCACACGTTCTTGGTTAAAATTTATATTTTTTTTATATCAGCCCATTTACGTCCCACTGCTGGGCACGGGCCTACTCTACAATCGAGAGAAACGATTGAGAGTGGTTAGGCCATATAGTCCACCACGCTGGCCTAGTGCGGGTTGGCGGACTTACATACCGTAGAAATTCTTTAAAATCGCTACGGTATGCAGGTTTCCTCATTATGTTTTCCTTCACCGTTAAAGTGCGTGGTGATTGACTCTCAATACACACATAACTCCGAAAAGTCAGAGGTGTGCCCTGGGATTTGAACCCTCGACCACCGTGAACATGTAGGCAGCCGAGTCTGGTCCGTTACCAACAGGCCACCACGCACTTAAAATTTATAAATTTATAAATAATATGCTGGAAAACCATTATCTATTTTACGACTTATAACGCTTATAAGTATAAGCAATCACTTAAATATGTATGAGGCTTTCCGCTATGATGTTACTTTGCTTATTTTTGTTTATAAAGCTGAAAACAAATTATAAGATGCGGCTAATGAACACGGTTAAAGACCGGTACAACATTCAAGGTCATCCAGACGTGACCTTGAATTTTTTATTGCTCTTCAGCAGCGTCTGTCAGTCGCATCTTATAATTTGTTTTCGGCTTTATAATTAAATTATTCATATGGTACAAATTACAATATTATTTATTTGGGACTTTCCTATGATTTTTAAAAGCTTTGTTAATTAAATTGTTTTTGGTTTGTCTTTTACAAATTAAGTGCTATTAATATATATCATAATATGAGTATAATTTTGTTTATGCTACGTAAAAATAATGGCAGCGTACATGCCTTGTTTCGATGTTTTTTTGACGCCATATTGTTGTTTGGTGCGGCTACTTTGTCTATGGTTATTAAATCGCTGATTGTTTCACCGAGTTTTAAATAAAATATATCGGTTTTAATCCTGTAATAACTGTTTAATAATTAAATTTCAAGACCTAGACGTACTACACAATCGTTAATCATGTCTATCGGTGTGCCTATTAAAGTACTTCACGAAGCTGAGGGTCATGTAATAACCTGTGAAACAAATACCGGTGAAGTATATCGCGGGAAATTAATTGAGGCCGAGGATAATATGAACTGCCAGATGACTTCGGTGACGGTAACGTACCGCGACGGCAGAGTAGCACAACTGGAGAATGTTTACATACGAGGTTCCAAGATCAGGTTCCTTATCCTGCCAGATATGTTGAAGAACGCGCCTATGTTTAAAAGGCAGGGTAACAAGCCCACTGCCGGTCGTGGAAAAAGTGCAATTTTACGAGCACAGGGTGAGTACATGGTGTTGCATTTGAGATTTTACATACAAAGGAATGTTGTTCTTCATGGCGCCAACTGTCAAAATATTTTGTTTAAATGTTTTACATTGTTTGGGTACGCAAACAGACCTACCTAAACGTAAGCGGGGTATAGCCGGTAAACCCGGAAATTGTTTACCTTTGCTAAATATTGTTACCAAACACATTTGGAACCAAAAATACAATTTATCCACAAATCATTAAACAATAAGAAAATTAAAAAAACGCTTTAGGAAGAGACTCAACTAAGAAAGTAAAAATAATGAGTTTAAGATTAGAAAAGGGACTAAAATAAATTCATTTTCTGTTTTTACTTTTCGGTCATCTTATCAAAGGAAGGCGCTCAAAGGTTACGCGCAAATTACCAAATTTTGATAATTTTTGTTAAAAAAAATTTTTTCTGAAGGTTCTTGTTACGGTAATGTCACAATCTTTTTAAATTATTATATTGTCATCACACCTTGATAAGTATGCAAAATTTAAAGTCAATCCAACGTTTTAAAGTTCAAATCGACTTCAAAGATTCGCATACATACATACAGGCGAAGCTAATAAAAGTGTGTCAATAATAACCTTGGAATAGTTATCCACTATGTTCTGAAGTTGCAAGGGGTTGAATTAAAATAACCTCAGATCCTAAAGAAATGAAAAAGGTTAAACAAATTAATATCCACACACAGAATATTGATGTTATGTATGAAATAACCTTGACACTGACTTTTTCTATAAAATTTGATGTTTCTAATAAAATCTTACCTGTATTGTTAGGTAGATCTTAAATTTTACATCCATACATTACAAAATTTGTGTTAGTATTTAGGATATGAAATATCAAACTATCAAAGATACAATTTATTCCCAAAACATTTACTGAATGTGATCATTAGTGAGTTGATACAGTGAAATAAAGAATAAATCAACACAAAATATTATACTCTGGTACCAAATTCTCCACCATGCCATTAATGCATTCATCCATTTCTATATTTAGGGCCCACATAAGCACAGTTACTGCCTATCTTATAGTGATATCTGCAGCAATATGAGCCAAACACACAGGACAGATATACCATTATACTTGTTAATTATCTTTATTTTTATTGTTAAAAATACTGATGTGATAATCTTACTAATATTTTATATTATAAAAGCGAAAGTTTGTGTATGTGTTACTTCTTCACGCTCAAATAGCTAAACCAATTTTGTTGACATTTGGTATAGAGGTAGCTATTACCCCAGATTAACACATAGGCTAATTTTTATCCTGATAAATGCAGTGTTCCCGAGGGATAAGGAAGTAGTTCAAATATGTATATTTGCTTCTCCTTCAGGCTCAAAGGGATAGGATTGGATAGAATATATGGGGGGTGAAATGGGATATTAGTTTAAATAATTTAAAACAGTACGCGAAATAATATGTGTATGATGTGGACTAGACTCAAAAAGTATCTGCATCTGGGTGAAGCTGGGTCATACTGCTAGTATTCCAATCTTAATTGAATTGTCTTAAAAAATTGCCAAACATAGCTTGGCAAATTACAGATTGCAATCTATTAAAGCATTATTACTATTGCTTAAACATATCTTTATATGTTACATGTTTAGGTGCCGTCCGTTCAATTAATGAGATCCTGGCTAGGCATCAAAACCAATATATCGCCATTAGACTCAATTCAAAAAAACATTTGAGTGGTAAAGCTACCTTCCCAGCTCTCGTCAGAATAAGTCAGTATAACTGAGCAGTGTGTCATCTGACAAAAGTAATATCTCAGCCCACGGAAGTTTTTGTTAGCATGTGTATTAATTTCATCATTACATAAACCTTTAAGTATATGTAATGTAGAGGGATCACTGATACTTTAAACATGTATGTAGCTGTAACGGTGCTGCTGCGCCGGGCCATTTTTTCTTCTCTACATCAGTATGAATTGTGACCGCTTACAATATGCACAAATTACATGAAAATGACAAATTAAAAAATGCAGTTTAGCACAATTCAAATTCACTCAAATTTATTTCAAGCTAATAATTAAATGTTTATTCAATTACAACTGACAATTAAAGCATAAATAATGTACATAATTTTGCAGAAAAATATTCGTATTTTTAATTTTGAATGCCTTATTATTCAGTGTGTATGTAACTAAAATTTTGGAATTCTGATAATGTTCTGGAATATTTATTAGTTAAAAATAGTAGAAAATATAAAATATTGGGACTTGGATCAAATTGAATTATAATAAGGCAGGGGCGAGTTTTACTTTTAATATATATATATAAATAGTATTAAGAGGAAAGATTTGATTGTTTGTTTGCATTGAATAGGCTCCTAAACTGTTGAACCGATTCGAAAAATTCTTTCACTGTTGGGAAGCGACATTAACCCTGGGGGATATAGGCTATATAGGATATATTAAGGGTCCTTACTAAAACTCCAATAATGTAACCCAAGGTGTAAAAAAATTACTTGTATGTGACTATGACACAAACTAAGTGCATTGTATATAATTTCAGCGGCGGGGCGAGGCAGGGCGGGCGGGCGCGGTGGGGGGCACCGGGGCGGCTGGCAGGGCGGCTCCGGACCGTCGCGTCGTTAATCCTAACTTAATATTTATAACTAGGCTAAGGCAAGTTAAGATTGTCTCATACCGGCAACAAGCAACTAGCAACTAGCAGTAGGAGTGTTAACATTTCCTACTGTGGAGTGATGGCGATAATGTTGCGCTTCACTCTCTGGACTTTGTGTTGATAAGTGACTAGTTGTAATGTATTGAATAAATAATTATATGACCAAATGCTAAAGATTATTACTGTAGAACCGCCAGGGCACGTAATGACACCGTGTTTGAACCCTATCTGTGAAAATATATTTTAGAGTAGTCATGATGCCACTTGGATATGTAGAAATGCTGAATTCCACTGTATCTCCAAACTGCATGATAATAACGAGTGTATAGCGACATGAGAAAATCTGATTAATGTTACAAGTTAGGTGTTGAGTAGAATCTTCCTGATTTCATTGTGATATGTTTTTTTCACATTCAGATTAAACAAAGTATAGGGAAATCTGAATATGATTAGTCATCTTTAGCCTTATTTTTCAGATTAGAACGAGTGTGTGTGTCCATCTGGTCTCAGTGATATATGTGTACTGTTCTGCTCTACTCTCTGTAAGTTTGTATAGTTCACTAAGATAAGTGGTGTGTGAAGAGTGTTGATACTTGTGTATGTGTGAGTGGTGAGGGACAATAAATACAACATTCACATCACTGTGTTTTAATAAGTACCAACTTATGTACAGTTAGGATTATGCTACACAAATTGTGTTGTAGGTGGCTCAAGTTCCCCACAATACATGTCCCTGTTATTTGCAACCTATGTAATAATACCATTGACATAAATATATGGTTTTACAATCAATGAATAATACATACACGTAGGCGTAGGCCATAGGCAGAATTAAATATATACATTTCGAATTTAGCGGATTACATGCGGCTGCATCTTATGTCCATTTTCATAAATGCATATTTCATCCAAAAAGTGAGTGTGCATATTTGAAAACAGAACCTGATTTGCCGCGTACTGCCGGTTTGCTGCCGATCCTTAATGATAAATGAGCCACTTCTAAATGTAGACAAGGCTAGTGGCAGGTTCAGCCACCACTTTGCTAGGATACATTTAATTTTAAGCATATGGGGCCACGAAGTGAATATATATCCATATACTCTGTAAACATTAACTTACACAATACTTAAAATGTAACAATAACAATATTTAAGTACATTATTATTAGGTTACATTACACCAAAACTCCGCTCCCCAATATTCTACATGCTATCACATTTGCAGCCACTATGGTGGGGTTTGATTTGGTCGTCGTAGCAATTTACAATTACACTTTCCCCTTGTCATAATTTTGGACTAGAGTAACCAATTTGAATTATTCCCAGTCGAATATAATCCTGCGACCAACGTGCACACAGCTGTGCCAAATGTATCACGTCCACAGAAAACTAAATGACTTTGTGACAGCATTCGAGTTTCGACCCTCGATTGCTGGTAAATGATGCGTCGGTGTCCGATCCTTTGGTTGTTTATTGTGGCATATAATACACGCGGCTGGTAACCAGTCTTAATCTATAATTGTGACACGCAGTTAATATACTTTGAAGTCGATCTGTAATACTCTACACGACTTACAATATCCTATAATACCTACAATCCTCAATATATCTTTTCTCATCGAGATCCCTATGATTATATCTAAGTAATTACTATATACTTAGCCATTTATGATTTATATGCACATTTACTACATAACTATCGTTTCAGTAGGTTTCTTCAAAATCCTGTCGGAGTAAAAACGAATTTGCCTCTTATTTCACTACTACTATAAACGTAAAAACCAATGAATGTGTTGTGAAATTAAACATTTTTTATGACATGGTTCAGAGAATATAGTAGTCAGAAGTTAGCAATACCGACGAATCGCTAGGGGTGCAACGGAATACTTGTCAACCAATCCTGAGCCGTTGAAATAGTGAAGGTGTACAATGACCGGCATTGCTTATTTCCTCTCATATTACAATATTGTTGCACCCGCTGTGTGTGTATGTGTGTGGGCACGGCTGGCGTGCGGCGGGTGAGGTTATGTCTTGTGCGCGGGGTGGGCAGGGTGCGGGGCGGGCGCGGCGCGGGGCTGCAGCGCGCGGTACAGGCGCTGCGCCGGCAGCTCCACGGCCAGCGCCAGCGGTAGCGCCGCCAAGTACGACACCGAGGCGATGCCGAACCACTCCACTACCTGCAACATACACACATGGTATCGAATAGGTAGCGAGGCCCTAGTTCTTTCTTAGCTAACACCAGACGATAATTTATCTGGATTGCTCTAAATTTATTATCAGGCGCAATATAGTTTTTTTTTTATTGTGTAGATCCGGCAAACGAGGAAATAAATCACCTAGTGGTAAATGATTGGGGAAGCGAGTGCTAAGTGTTTACAATAGCAAATACTAAATAGTAATACGTATGGTTTCTAAGTGAGTGTGCAATGAGGTTTGTAAGCTAAGTGTAGTGTGTACGTACCGCGGTCTGGCGGTCGAGCTGCGTGAGCGTGAGGCGCGCGGCCACGAGCGCCTTGTTGATGGGCATGTGCAGCAGCAGCGCGCCGAACGACAGCCGCGCCGGCACCGCCCAGCCGCGCCACGACAGCACCGCGCTGAACGGAGCTGCAACACGCGCCACTACTCACTACACGTACATCACTCCTCACTCATATTAGTGGCATTCTACGGAGATTAATACACATTGTCCACCCCAATAGACTCCGTTGCAAACTTTTGACTTCAAATGTTGTATCAAGTTAGGTAGTGCTGCTTATTTTGAATGATTTAAGGATATTGAGACGCAATGGCTGGAAGCAAGCCCGTGCCCTGCTGTGGGACGTGGGCTGATACAAATACAGAAGACGCAAAACGTAACTCCTATTGCCGAATTAGTATTAGAATATCTATAGTTCGATATCGAGCACTCACATTGCACGCCGTGCATGGCGCCGAGCAGCGCGATGGAGATGAAGGCTGCGAAGACGGGCCGCTCGAGCGCCGCCAGCGCCGCGGCCGGAGCGCGCGCCGGCTCGCCCGCGCCCAGCACCAGCGGCGACAGCGGCACCCACCACACCGCCAGCGGCACCGACCATACCGACACCCACCGGAACACCTGCGCACACACCTCACTATCATCCACAACACGACAAACTACAATGTGCATGGAAGTTAACTCAGTGCAATTCAAAAAAAGTATTCATTATAATTATAACCCTCAAGAAGTCCACTACAGCTGAACATCGACCTCCCCCTAGAATTTTCTCAGTCATGCGTTGGAAGCCGGCTGCATCCAGGTACCTACTTCTTGCAACCTTCATTAAGTCGTAAATCCACCTTATGTGTGGACGTCTCACGCAGCGCTTGTCAGTAGGTAAGTAAGTATTCGCTAATATTTTAGTACCTTTCGGTGTCTTAGGTTTTATTCTCTCGTGAATGTCTTCATTTCTGTATTGATCGCTAAGGATAATATGTCCTTACTGAGCATACTGCGTAACAATCTCCATAGCTCGTATTTTATTCCTATCAAGTATCAACTATGACTTAAAAAAGATTGTTCTGTGCTGCAGCCTCCAGTATATTATAACACTGTTTTAGTACATGTTATAATATACTATTATAGTACATGTAGGTAAACGTTAATAATGTCATCAGAGCGTTTATGAGGTGTTATTACTACCTGTGATAGTGCAAACAATCTGCTCAGACTTGTTAACTGTTGTCGCATTATCATAAATGATTGTAAATAATTTCAGTATGCAATTGTTATGTAATAATCAAATCATTAACAAGCAGTTCTGTAGCATGTCATGTAAATGTCAACAATATGAACTGTTTCCTCAGTTTAACTATAATCACCTACTTGTGGAATGTGTAATCTAAAAATAATTTCAATAATAGATACGACATCATCTTGAATACCAAGAGGATGCGATCGAATTTAAGCAGTGTAGGTAGACTGAAGATAGTCTTGATCTTTTGCTTCACCACACATTGTTTTTTCTAATTCAGTATTTCCATTATAGTTTGCATCATTACCAGGGCTTTAACAAGTTAAGGAACAAAACAGTCTTACGTAAACATTACACGATGAAGCGCTGAGTTTTAAAACTATCTCATAATCGTCCACTACTGTAACTATCTAATGACCACGTAGCGCGGTTTTTGGAGACTCACCCACCACTCTAACGCCCGAATGCTCAAGCGCCACTTAAATATTGTGTTGCTGATAAAGTGGGACGTGAGTAGCTAAGTGCAACATAATATTTAAATGGCGTTTGAGTATTCGGGCGTAACACTTGTAGATCAAGATCTCCTGCTCACAAACAATTCCCACCGAGCACCGAAGCTCAGGAGCTACAGGACATTGGTTTCAAAACATAGAAGCGCGATATTGATCGCATCGTGTGAAAGATTTGTTTCGGGTCTGGGAGTTTGTGAGATGTAAAGATCTCTCGTCGTTTCTGATATCCACGTCATAAGACCTGTGCGTGAGTGTGGGATATGGGGTCGGTGGTGACTAGCATGTGTGCGAGTGTTGGATGCATACCTTGTAGTCGGCGAGGCGCACGCGGCAGTCGAGCAGCGCGTGGTGCACGTGCGCCAGCAGCAGGCCGGCCAGCGCGCCCGGCACGTTGCCCAGCGGCGACTGGTACAGCATGTCGAACGAGCGCTCGCTGCTGTAGTTCGTGCGCACCGCCCTGCACACCACGCAAATCGTACATTAATTACAAGCAAAGCTCGCTCTTGCTCCACATACTACCTATAACAAGAAATTTTACTCTACTACTGGCCTAGCACGGCTTGGTAGCCTTTACATATTATCCGAACGTCTCCAGAATATAAGTATTTGTCCTTTATACTTTACAAATTCGTCTCCAGAGACCAGAAATCCATTAACATTGTAACTGGATTTTTAGTCCACACTATATTGTTCTATTTCTTTTCTGTGAGTAGGTTTCGTCCCAAGGAATTCCTTGATACATGAAACATTATTTTTGGAGTAGCTCAGTTGATCATTGACAACAAAAGAAAGTAATAAAATGGCACCCACTCTGGCCTGTGCATGACGTAGTTGGGCACGAGTCGGTAGACGTAGGCGAGCGCGAAGAGCGCGGCGATGGAGGCGACGAGCAGCGCGGCCAGCGCCACGATGGCGCCGCGCCGCCAGCGCCACAGGAACAGCGTCAGCAGCAGCGCGCCCGCGTACAGCTGCATGTCCGCCGCCAGGTACCTGCACACATGCACACTATACTGCACCGCGTCTGACGTCATACAGCATTCTACTTGCTACTGAGTACTGTGGTAGATGACCACATTGTACAACATTTAGTTCGGATACTATTTATAGTACGCGACAGGTCGAAATGGCAATAGGAATATGTTGTGAAGCGAACATCGCCCGCGCCGTCCTAGTCTTAGTGCTGCACGAGCCTACATCGAGCAAAGGCCATATAAACAAGAACTGAACTGAACTGAGTCTGCATCGATCTCGGGTAATCGATTTAGATCCCGCTCACATTGTTCTTTGTCTATTATGTTGTTGTGTATTAAAACGATTTCGGTAGCTTCTTTGTTAAAATATGATAGAAGAAAAAAATCAATGATTCTTCCGTGTGCAGACATCGCTTAGCTATAAATTGTAGATAAAATATTTTATCACATTGCATGTAATAAACTTCACTTAATTGTTTTTACTCTTATGTCATTATGTTGCAAAAAAAAAACGATATAAACTACTGAGAACGTGATATACATCACTAGCAAAATTGCTATGCAGACCTGTCGCGTGCAGTATGTCGCGTTGAAGGAATGGGGTATCAATCTGGTTGAAATGGAAAATCTGGTAAGTCGGGAAAATCGGTGAGAAACTGATACACTGTTTAGCTTAGATTAGGTAGGTACTGTAGGAATATAGGTACCGTGGCGATCAGGGGCTGTATGATGTATCTTATCGACGGAAGTAAAGAGACGATTTTGCTTTTTATTTTCAGTTAGTGAGAATGCCGTCTACCCAATACCCCATTTTTACTCCCAAACTTTACCGTTTTGTTTCACCTATTTGGGAATTTAGTAACACATGTTGTAGGCGCCAGTAATAAACCCCAGATAAATTGTTTGCTCAAGAGAATTCAATGTATAAACCTGTTGCAAACAAAAAAAGAATTCTAAGCATTTCTTCCAATTACTGTGTAGGGCTTGTTAGATCCACTAACCAAGTCTGTATAAGGCACTTCTGGTCGGCGTACAGCACGTTGTTGAGGTAGAGCAGGTGCGTCCACCACTTGGCGCGGCACACATCAGCCTCGCGGTCCACCAGCGGCGCCCACATGGGCCCGCCGCCCCCCCGGCTCCACCAGCTCGTTGCGAACCACACCACCACGAAGTAGCTCGGACTTATCCTACCATTACAAAAATATAATTAATTTGAATATTTTGTGGATCCATGGTCCATGTTTTTATACCTTGATATTAACTTAGAATTTGACGTGAAGCGTATGAGGTATCACCAAGAGACAAGAATCAATAAAATGAAATTAACATATAGAGGTGAAAATTAGTTTTTAGGTTTAAAAATCAGCTTTTAATCAATTGATAATGGAATCAGTTTGTCGTACTCCCCTCACGTGTAATCCATAGATAATGGCTAATATTATATTAAACATTTAGCTCTCAATATTATGTCTAACAAACCTGACGACCCTGTTGACCATAGTGTCTGCGAAGGTGGACAGGGCAGGCAGGCGGCGGCCCTGCCTCCGCTGTTGCAACAGCTTGTGCGCTAGCAGGAACGACGACATCAGGAAGAAGATCTGCACCACTAGAGTACTATTGGCCAGCAGTATCGCGTCCAGGGCGCGTCGTGTCTGCAACAACACTTTATATGAATATCAGAACTCTTCGTTTTAACTTTACACGGCTCATTTAAGGATTTAATTTTTATAAAGTCCCTAGCCGGAATGTGGAGTTGGCCTCCAAGTCTTTTGCTAGTTCATAGAGATGATATAAACTATTTAGAACTTATTTTTACTAAGAATTGCGAGAGGCTGCAATGTGTTTGTCACCTCGAGGTATGGATCATGGACATTATTAGAAGGAACTGGGCTACCATTTCAAAGGTGAATTGAATCAATCCATTCAATTGTTCGTACGAGACCTGACTAAACTTAGCTGTTGTAAGTGATAGATTGAGTTGTCTTGTGACCTGTTCAAACCGCCTGGTGTCGGCGAGGTAGGCGTGCACGGTGATCCAGCACACGTGCTCGATGATGATGCACATCATGCACACGACGCGCGCGCCGTCGAAGCAGCTGAGGTCTGTGTCGGCGGCGGCGGGCGGCGGCGACGTCAGCGCGCGCCAGCTGCCGCGCAGCGACCATGACACTGACCACCGAGCACCTGTCAAGATGAACTCATGTCAGATAGCTACTCGAATTAATAAGTAAGTGAGTGTGAATTTGTGTCACTGTGGTCACCACTTATGAGGCACGTAGATAAAAAATCGGATAAGGAGTGTATTTTGTATATCGAAAAATACTTACACTTTTATAAAGGCTTTGAACATAAATTCTTAGACGCTGGAAGCTTAAGATAATCCCGATTCCCGTCTAAATAGTTTTATCAATCCTCATATTCCAGGGACTCAAGAGTCAAGACGGATACTTAGTACTTAATAGTCATTCCGCGAGACTTAATTGTTGGGATACAAGATGTAATTAAGAAAGTGATGATGGTAGGTAATTATCGCCAAATTGTTTAATTATCCGCAAAGTAGAGTAATGGCGGTGTGGTGAATAGTAGGTATGCGTGCGCACTGTGGTCTAACGCTGAGAGTGTTGCAACGTTGAGTTTTGCAACCGTCCGAATTAAATCTACGAATTAAATATTGCCGTCATGAGAGCCATGTTAAAAAGGTAATTTCAACGACAACCGCAAATTAATGTCGCCATGAATTCCAATTCTTGCGCTATAAACGAAAATGTTGGATAGTGCTCGCGTGTGGTATCATCCCGGTGGATCAGCCTCATTCCAACAGTTGTCCACACTCCAAGGTAACTAATGAATGGCCACTACTCACTACATATTTGTATATTCCTCGGAATGTTCCGCGATCGACTTGTCCTGGAAAAAGAGACTTTCAATGTCGGACGAGTAACTTCCTACTTTTGGCTAAAATCATATTCCACTTGCCAAAATTGTTCTAAAAATAGACCATACTACGACAAAACCCCCTGGAGGACATTGGACGAGGCCAAATAAATATTTATAGCTAAATACATCAATATCCTGAAACGAGCGCAATAATCGGAATCGACAAGTCAATAGGATAATATTTGCAAAGGAATAATGAACGTTACGAGAGCATAATATTTGTTATATGATGTTCAAACAAAACCGAACAATTGCTCTAATGGCCGCGGTCAACACGAGCTTACGTCGACTAAATATTGACAATAAGATACAAAAAGACCCGCAGATTTATTTTTGAGACGGAAGTGATCTGTGATGTATGCACAACATTACATTAGATCGTGTAATCAACTAAGTTTCCATAGCTGTCGGTAGATATGATTGATTGGATAATATCTCCTCTCAGGGCTATGAGTTCATATTATACGGGCGTGAAGTTACGTGTTACGTAATAATAGAAAAATGATGATTGAATTTGACCCCTAAATTAAACTTACAACTAGGATATTAGTTAGCCATTAATATATTGTTTTAATCAAAATATGATAATTTACTAGAGAGCGCCAATTCCAAATTACATAAAATTAGGAGATTCACTTATTCAATGACGTAATTGCTTTCAAGCATGTTATGAATGTGGGTCACTCGCGCATTAGTATTTAACTCAATATTTAGGAGTAATATATAGTAAACAATATTTATTATATGCTTATGCAATATGATATAATCCGAAAACTTGGCTGTTGCAATGTGGTGGCGAAATATTATTATCTATCCACCAACAAATATAAAATATAACTATACGAATAAACAAAGTAAAAATAAAATATATTTTCTGTAAAAGACCCTCAACATGTACCAACTCCACTCGGTCGCAATTACCTGGTTGATGTACTTACTTCTCTAAAATAATCGTTTTTACAGTGGCAAAAGAAAGTGTTTACAGGAATAAAAAAAATATCTGCTGATTCCAGAGTAGCTATGGCCGATCGGCCCAATTATGCCGGACTGGTCGAAACCGGATCTACCCATGTAGGCTGAATTCGAAATGCGTCACATTTGGCTTACTATGACGAGTTTTCAATAATCTTAATATATATAAATCTCGTGTCACAATGTTTGTCCTCAATGGACTCCTAAACTACTTAACCGATTATAATAAAATTTGCACACCATGTGCAGTTCGATCCAACTTGAGAGATAGGATAGTTTAAATCTCAAATTATAGTCGCAATTTTAATTTATTGCTAATTATTTGTCTGTTATTATTTGACAGTCACAATCATCTGTTAACTCCAAATGATTCTAACAGATGTCGATACCTTTCGACTGGGTTGAGTAAGTAATCAATAGATGGCGCTGCTATGGTAAATCTACGAACGTGTCATATAAGCTACATTTTAACAGTATAATTACCACGTGTTGTTGACGCTATAAAATTAATTAAATTTATTTTAAAGTTTTAGCAGGAATTTTGCAAAGTATTTGTGTTTGCGTATTTTTTTAATGATATTCGTCGTAGTTTCGTGTTTATATAAGGCCTATCTACAAAATAAAAGCAATTCCAAAAAATTGGCAACATGCCTATTTAGGCATTAAGGGATGAAATGGGATAAAGTGGGACGAACGCGATGAGACTGGTAGATGGGAAATAATGGGACGGGATGTAACAGAAAGAAAAGGAGCCAGATGAGATGGGATGGGATACGATAGGAAAAGGGATAGTAGGTACTTAGGTTGAGTTCAGGAGTACAAAAGTTTGAACGGGAATAAGATATTTCTGGTGTGGAGTGGAGTCTAAACATCTAAGCACCCAGGCGAAGCTGGGCCGGGCCGCTAGTAATAAATAAATAAATACACCCAAACAGTCACATACATAGACTGACCTGAGCTAAGATCGAGTCTTGTGCTGTGGGTATCAAAAACTACGAGAGACTTTTCGGTCTCACTAATACCCAGACCCGACACAAATATTTGTGGGCCACACAAACATTTGTGTTGGTGCGGAGATCGAACCCGCCGCCTCTCGTTTCACAGTCGGCGTCTAACCAACTACGCCACGGAGGCTGCCTTAATTATTGTGTATGGTGCAAAGTATCCTACCTCCAGCTACAATATCTTCATTGTATGTTAAACATGAGTAAAACCATAATTAAAATATACAAGAAACATCCTACGTACTGATACACTAATGTCTGAATATTTATGCAACCGCGCTGTAACAGTTCAATGACTTTGTAAATACATCGTGTCGGAATTTGTGGGCTTCCATCTACCGCCACTTTGCGAAAGACAATAACAGTATTAATGTTAATAGATAATGTATGAACATATTTTAAATAACCTTCTCGGAATTTCTAATCTTATTTACTCGTATAACTAGCATTGTTTGTCCCTTTGCATGCTCGGGTCCGGCGTCCACATTCCTTCTCATTATTCAACCACCGCCATTTCGCCTGGCCTTTAGCGTTTTCGACCGTCCATCTCTTAAATTATTATATTTATTAATATATATTTTAACATTGTCAGTGGCTCTCACAATGTGTTGGTTGATTGTACCGTAATGAGCGTTGCATAAGACGCACAACAGCGCCGGCCGCTGCTAGCCGTTGGGTCACTGGGTCACAAAAACACGGAAAGTTGGGCGCCACGCGGCTTCATTCAAACTGTACCGGTCTAGTAACCGTTGTAGTCCGGAATAATACAATATGTTGAACTCTTGCTTCTGGCTTCCTTTACTTTTGGGAACAATACGTCTGCTGGTCCAGATTTTAGTGACACTAGCATCGAAAGCAGCTGTCCTACTCCTGACAATAGATTTCATTTGTTTATATTAGTTTTGAAAACTAGTGATTTTGGTATTATTTGTTTATTCGACTTGATCGTGGGGACATTGGAAATAAATAAAATAGGGTGCCACGGATAGGTCTGCTAAAATACCTATCTGTTTTAATGTCAAACTGGCAATCTTAACTATTGGTGTTCTGACGACAACTTCGTGGAACACTTGTTAAAAACCGGCTGAAAACGAGTGGCCACGGGTTTGATACACGCAGACAAATATTTATGTGACCCACAAACATTTGTTTTGGCTTCGATGGTTGAGGGACCAAATGTCGCGTAGTCACGAGACGGCGTGACTGGATCGTTTTTATTCTATTTATATTTTGAGTATTATTCTTTAATTTATTGTAATAGATAAATATAATAATTCGGTTAAACTTCGAACTTTCGGTTTAACTTTAAAGCAAGTCAAATTAAGTACATAATTTAGGGAAAAGACAATAGTTAGCCTCTTGCCTAGTGACTAGTTACGAATCTTATTTGCACAGGAGAGAGTACTAACTTCTTAACTGCCAATTTTCACAAGTATTACCTAATACTTATATTATCACAAATAAATTAAATGACCTGACTGTACTCCACGCTCGTATATGTACACCATAATGTACACGCTAAAACATTTTGCGGTTATCACTTATATTGACAGTCCCATTGTATATGTGGTCATATGGTTTTTCTATTGACAATTAACTATAGATCGATCTTTGCTTTAATATTCATTTTAATAATTTTCAATTTGCCGATGTGACTTGAATAAGTAACGTAGCAGAGACTCGGATTTTAATATTGGCGTATATTTATGGAATGTACTTCTTACTGTGTTTTGTTTGATATAATTTCAGGTTATATCCGATGTGCGAATAAAAATTTATACTCAAGAATAGTTAACTAAATATTTACTTTAACTAAAAGGTTGCACGAGGCAAATTACTTTATATATTATTTTATTATTAATTTTCTTTCAAACCCGTCGGCGTCATTTAGCAGAAATGTTTGATTGAACGCAAATATACACATTACCAATAAACAACTAAAGAATCAATGGAACATTACGTAACATTATAAGATTAAATTCGCGCCTCCGGTGTGGCTTATGTAATATGCATCAGAACCGCGATATTGAGCAATGTTGGTATTTGCAGAAAAGTATCGTAATGAAAGTCTAGGGGAACTGGCGGAGAATCAAAACGGCTAGAGATGAGGGATGAGGCGTAGTGTTGATGGCGGACGGTACAGAAAAAGTTGCGCAAGTGAGCCGTTGCGTCGCGGCCGCGCCTCCGGCCAGCCGAGCGGCTCTGTTATCTAACATTTAGCGTAGAAGTATACACTCCGAGTTTTTACTGTCCGAGATGCAGTGGACACGGATTTACGATCTATTCGAGTCGTCGAAACTTGTTCCTATGCACCGTAGACCGATCGATAGATTAAATAATCGATGGATTTGGAAACGAATAAGATGGTGAAGTTTTCAACCCTCTCCAATGCAAGTTGCTAGACCAATAAGGAAACTTAGTTCTAACAACTTAACCCGAGCAGCCAGGTATATAAAGCTTCGTAAACACTGTTACCTTCAAGCTACAACACTCACCGTTCTTGGCGTGGTCGGACAGCGCCATGTCGAGCACTGTAGACAGTGCACAGAGCGCCAGCATGACGGCCACGAACCACGCGAAGGCGCGCTCGTTGGGAGTAAGAAGACGTTCTTCGCTGGTCTCCGAGCCCACGTGGCAGTAGTCCAGCTTGTACAGCCGCGACGGCAGTTCGTACGCCGACATCGTCGTCTCGTTCACGCATGTCTCGAACCTGGTCCATGTTAGGGTAGGATGTAATATGACAATCGCCCAGAGTTCCAGAAGTGAACGACCGATGTAAACCTAGTAACTATTTTTGTATTTTGTATTACAGGGAGGACTCACTCCCTGTAATACAAAATACAAAAATAGTAGCTGTAGCTGGCTAATCTAGGTTGATGGTAGCGCAAAAATCAACATACAAAAATGCAACCATGTTTACGGAAGTGATCTTCACGGCATTTATACTCATTATTTTATGGAAGTGATTTCTCGCAGAATAAAATCTAAGCTTCATTTTTTGTGTTAGCAAATTGTGTTTGGTCGCTTGCACAAAACAGTAATATTAAGAGAAAACTAAGGGATATGTATGAGCATATGGTACTGACCAGTCAGAGAGGACAGCTTGTCGTTCCTGCGGGAGCAGGCGCTGCCGCGGCGCGTAGTGTGCGCAGCGGCGCGACAGGCACAGCCCGCGGTGCACGCGCGTGTGGTTGAAGTTGTCCACCCAGTTGGACGAGTACTCCTGCACACACACCATAATCGCTATTTATATTCTAGCCCGGCAAAGAGACTGCACTGCACCTGTTGCTATAGTAACGCCCAAAAAGAGGACTGAATGGCGATAGAATAAAGTGTTTCCGTTGAATTGTTTTTCACACCCCGGTTCGGCTTCAGTCTCAAAATACGTCTTTGCTGGCAGGGAACTTGCGTCTGTTCGAGTAGTGACCGCCGTACACATGTGGAAAACCAGCAATAATGAACCACGCAAGTGTCCTGTTTCAGGATCAACCTGAGTATTTCCATTTTCGAATCCGCTAGGTAGCATAATTGTGTCGACCCGTGACAGATAGTCATAATACAATTTCTTGATCGACACTTCACTTGTAACGCACTACATTTACGATGAAGTATCAGTCCTGTCACTTTGCAGTGCCTATTGTCATATATAAGAAATACTTCTGCAATCTTGTAGTTAAGCTTTGGGAAGAGCAAGGAATGTTATAACTGAATGTTTACATATATAAATTTCGTCGGCATTAACATCTTTTTCTCTTTGTACATTAAGACAGATGCTAAATATGCAATTATGGGAGAAATGTTATACTTACCTATATTCTTTAATAACAAACAGATTTCAAAATGACAAGTGCCAAAATCTGTTCAAAAGGTATTTGTTGTAATCTGTCATTGATCACAGTTACTAAAGTTTTCCTACATTCTTGATTTCAAGAGGCTGTAGGTACAATATCAAGGTGGCAGTTATGCCTGCACTGGGAGGGGGTGAGGGCCAAGAGGGGAGGATGTTGGTGTATGATCAGTTGATCTATGATTATGATTAGTGGTGCCCAGCGCGGTCGTTGACTCGCTCCCTCCGAGGGCTCGGTGATGCAAGCCTCCTTTCACCGCGCTGCGAGATCCAACTTGCTAAATGTTCGCGAGCCTTGTGACTCGGTATATGCAAGTTTACCTAAACTGTAAATATTAAGACAGCATTTTCGGATTGGGCTACCGATACCAAAGAATACACCTGTGTCTTTTCGGTCATGTGTGTATGTTTAGCCAATTGCCACGCCATTTAACAGTGAAGGAGAAAATGAGAAAGCCTGCATACCATAAGGTATTTTTTTTACAAGAATTCCTATCTTATTATGGTGCAATCCCAAATCAGGAGTGTGGGTATAAGGCCTAGTATATTCAGAAGTGGGAGGTGACCTGCATGAGCCTGTAGAGGCGGTGCGGCCTGCTGGGCACGAGCTCGAAGCTGCCGAGGCAGTACACGCCGCGCGTGGCCAGGCAGCGCTCGTACTCGTCCAGGTGGAACAGCGGCGGCATCTCGTAGTACTGCTCATCTGCCGAGGAACACACAGCTTGTGAGACAACTGCTTTGTGTAGGCACTTCATCATTTTCATTCTATCGTTTATTTTGTTAATTTGTATTCGACTACATTTTCAACCCTCTTAATATAATTCTTGATTGTAGCGGAGTCTCGTGTTCAGTATTAAGCGGGGTAATGACAAGCTCAGACGATAAGCTCATATTTGACGCAATATGGTACAGTTTTTTCTAAAATTAAATACACCCACAGCCACATACATTCATAGTTCTGACCCCACACTAAGATCGAGTCTTGTTTGTGGGTATCAGAATCACAAACACCCAGACCTAGCGGGGATCGAATTCGCGGAAACGAGAAACTACCCCTGCGATGTATTTTTATTGTCGCTGCTTCTAGCGGTTGCCCGATCGCATCTTACCTTCACGTCAGTGATTGATAGTAAGTACTGCGTAGCCATAGTGCCGTCCAAACAGCATATTTATTGTATAGTTTAATGATTTGCTAATTTGTACCCAACAATACAGGTATACTTCCCAAGTTCCCACGGAGTCGATAACATTTCGATTGTTACATAAGTAATGTAATACGTTAACGTTTAGAATTTGGCACAGTTATTCGTCCGTGACGTAAACATTGTAGAAATGCATCTGTCTATAATAAAACTAATTTTAATTCATTGTATTTTATTTAGATTGATTGTTTCTTTCGTTAATTCGTCCTGTTATGTAGTAGTCGTCAATTTGTTTTTCTATTCTTTTATCATTCTTAAGCATAATTTTTCCTTCTTTTTGTTTATGTCTGTGTAATTTATCTAAAGTGTTATGTACTCCTTTAAGTGGTATATACAACAGAATGTAACTGCAGAAATAAACGTAATCTGTATTTATGTGTATTCTGTTGGCGAACCTGAATTCAATGAATAAATAAATAAATATATTTATTAACGTATCATCTTAGCTAAATTGCTTCTAATCTTTGTGTTCATAGTTTTTAATTTTGAAATTCAAATTCTTAGTTCATGCAATTAAATTAGTTAGTAATTTAAGTGGCTTTTAAGTGGGCCTAGATAGGCTGCTGGCTGTTCGAGCGCGCGTGGTGTGCGCGGTGCACGGCGCTTTCCCAACCGAACTGTACCAGTTAGTGAAGCGTTGGCGACATACTGTGACGAGGTTACCACCGGCCACTGCGTCCTGTTTGTTGCTCGCTGTCCAGACCAGTTATATACAAAAACATAGCTTAGTAACTACTATACGAGCAAAACCTAAATAAAATTACGGGCGCCAAAAGGATGTCTTTCAGGATATGCTATTTGCATTGACTTATACTTAGCACTATTTGCGAATTTAATGTGGTAGTGAACTGGTCCAGAACTGCCGAGTAGCAGTTAGCACTTAAATAACTGACGTTGGTAGCGGGTTCTAATCATAGGGTACATTTTTGAATTTGCTTAATTATACTGTATTGTTATTTAGTCCATTCCTTCATTGTTTAATGGCAAAAGAAATCGTGAGGGGAACCGACGTACTATTCACAACTATCTCTCGATGGTATCTCTTTCTGTGATATCAATAGTATTTGCAGGATCAATCCGATACATTACATATTTTATTTTATTTCACTGGGCGCGTGTTAGGGTCGTTTACCTTTCGTGATAGTAACCTTTGTGCGTTGTTTGCGTGGCGTGATGCAAATGGAGGCAGCAGTTGGTGCCAATGATATGCGTTTGTGCCCGTATTGGAGCGTGGTATGGACGCCACCACGCCAGTCGCCGATGACGTAAACTTGCGTTAAACTACTTCACTAATTAGTAATTACCTACTGTTAGATTTTGTAAGGGGTTTTCAGTGTTACCTGGTGCTAGATTAAATTATATTTTGTTTTTGCAAATGTATTCATGACACAGACAGGCATGTATATATTGATCGCTCTAGGTATACCAAAGACGGCTGACAGATTTTTGCTATCTACTGCGGCATCACAACAGGGGTTACCACAGAATTCATGTTTGAGCGGAACTGATGTAAAGTTTAACAAGCATGGGCATAAATAAAAGTGACAAAATACTGGCGCAGCGCTAATAAATGAAACATCGTTGTAGTAAGTAAACCAAGCTTACTTTGAACACGCGAAGCGATTACCTACCTGCGGCATCTTTAAATAAATATTTACCATCTTTGAATAAAGCAAATATTATCTGTTTTTATAATTTAACCCATAAGTCATAACAAAGACTAAAAACTTCATGCTTTGTATGCACAACAAAAAACCATTTTAGAATTTCGTGTAATTTTTAATTTATTTTCTATTTTTTTCCAATACTAACTCGACAACGTGACCATACTCAACATCTTGTCTACTGGTAACTGCAGTGCGGCCCATCTTGTTACAATAGGTACACATAATTATGCCGGCTTGGTCAATACCAGATATAGAAAGAAAGTAACACACATACATAGTCCTGGCCCCGCACTAAGATCGACGACTTGTTTCGTGGGTATCAGGAACTCCGAGAGTCTTTTCGGTCTCACGTTTGTGAGTGCTTGTGAGTGTTGATTTACACTTCAATTGGTTCGGTGCGGGGATCGAACCCGCGGCCTCACTTTTCACAGTCGGCGTCTTAAGAGGCGCCACGGAGGTTTAGGGTGGTTGCTATGCAAAAGGATACTCATATCATACCACCAGATTTCGTGTGTCCGGTAAAATTCCACGGCGGTTTCCTGTAAGATCACCACGGTGGAACCAACCCGCTTGTACTGTAGTTTTAAAACGAACTACAACAAGACTACCACGAATTTCTACTACTTATTTTAGGCATTTGAATATCTTTATACTGCTTCCCGCGTAAATAGTAATTTTTCATAGCTCTAAGTCAATGTGGACTCACTGGGACAAAACTATTGGCTGTAACACAAGGCGTTTGTTCTGTTTTTGGTTTATCTTTCTTAATACCCCACATACAAAAGTTGTGTTTTCGGTTTGTCTATAACTATGGTTGTTGTTGGTCACATGTTGTTGAGTAATGCTCGGTGCGTTGGGGTAGGTCAGTGGTCGGCGGTGCGAGTACATTGAAGTGGCTGCCAGTCGGTAGCTCGTCGATTTTATGCCGTCGCATTATCGCGCATAACTAATGCTCATGAATCACGGTTACAATGAACTTGTCTGCGTGATATCGCACTGTCACCCTAACTAGCATATTTTAATGAAAAACATGGGAAATTCGGACAATTAAAGGAGAGTTTACCCTGTTTAAGGAATAGGAAATTTGAAAAGGAAAAAGGTCTGCTGTTATGTTTTCAAAGGTTGTATGAAGACTTTGTAGACGTCCTTAGGGATATATTTACAGCAGTGCATTACCAGAAAGATCTTGAAGAAGATTTCAAAGGTCCTAATACATATTTTTGTAAGGCATTGGTTAGTGTTTCGTAATAAGCGGTCTGTGTTCGTAACGGACCGGTCAGATTACCTAGATTTTTACCTACTATGACTAGCGAGGCGAAAACAGAATATATTTATATGATGACCGTGTTTTTATGTCGTATTTTAATCGTATTTGTAAGCGGTAATGGGATCATGATAAAGAAAAGAAAGCAAACAAAATATCAGAGTCAGGGGAGGTAGTTTTGGTTAATACGAAAATATTATTTATGAAACAAAAACATGAAGTAACTAAAATAAATATAAACAAATTATGATGCAATAACAAAACGCATCTCAGTGCAGTAAATACTGCCAGTTTTGATCGTTTACAGGCAAGGAAGTAAGGAGGTGTCAGAGTAGCGAGCACGTGGGACAGTGGGCAGTGAAACGGGGCCGCTTGCATAACCCGGCGCGGACCGCGGCCCGCCAGTTGACTACACTTTTACTCGGAAATGTACGAAAATCACTCATCACAACATAAAAATACAACGAAACATGTTTTCGGTTGTCTTTTATTGCAAGTTGGAGGAGGTAGAGCGTTTGTTTCGGATGGAAGTAATGTTCTGCAGTACGGCGCATCCGCTTTTATTGTTGCATCGAATGGATACAGGATTTCTCATAGATGTAGCATAACGGTATTTCGCGTATTTTGTTAAAAATAGCCATGTTTCTGCGGTTTAATAAAGTCCCGCGATGCATTTGACGGTTACTGTTGTGCAATCCAAATTCCAAATATATAAATTTACAAACTGATTTGTTTACCGACTTTAACTAGACAGATTTTTTTGGATTATCTATACAAAAGGAACGGATATGTCGTGCAGTCAAACAGGAAAACATGTAATAGGTAACGTAGTCGTTACCTATTAGACGCGTAAATTTAGACCTCTTTCTAAGTTTAAGCTGTGTGTATTTTATTAATAATTAAATCAAAACTATTACGGCCTTATTCATATGTACAGTTTTTAAATCTATTTATGTTATGAAACATTCGATAACTAAAATGAATTTTAACATTGTCTATGAATAAGGCCGTTATTGTTGTTGTCTTGTATTTTTTAAAGATATGGGTTTTGGTTTATGTTTGCGAAGTTGTTATGTAGTTGCAGGCAACAGGAGTAAACAAAATCAACTGGCATATGTTTAATTGAGTGGGTTTTCCGCACATTGTTTTCCGAGGGTCAGGGGCGAAAACATCGGGTTCACTGGCGCGTCCTGTGTTGTTTATATATGGATAAATTAACAGGATTTATGTGGGCTTGTACGAATACAATGAGTTATTTCCAATTAATAAAACGGAAATATGTTTGCACTCAAAGTCCTATACCTAACCACGGAACTGATACTAAATATTTAAATAAAATCAATTCTTACGGATTTTATCGTGAATTTGATTTAATTTTTACATTTTTTAATTTCCCGACGTTTCGATCAGTTCAAAGTTTTCGTGGTCACGGGGCGGACCACGATTAAAAAACGTAAAAATTAAATCAAATTCGCGATAAAATCTGTAAGAATGCGTTTTATTTCAATGTGTAACATGCGCGTAAATCTAAGAAACCATAATACAACATATTTTAACAGAGTAATATCAAGGATAACGTGTAAAGTTAATCCTCCATAACGCTGTTGGTTAGACGTTGGCTGGAAAACGCGAGGCCGCGGGTTCGATCCCCGCACCGAAACAATGCGATCCACTAGTATTTATTTGGGGACTGATTTTATGTGTGTTTCCGAGTCTGTCGGAGATTCTGGTACCCACGACACGAGACGTAATATAGAGCAGGGCTATATAGGTATAACTGTTAGGACTTATTTATATTAATAGCAGTACTAAGTTTATATTGAAAATCTGCTTTTTAATCTCGTAATCTTGCATACATTGTTTCCTGGTGTTACAAAACACATGTTTATCGCAGAATCTTTAAACTTTTACGTTGTTTTAATGAGTTTACTTTCATAACTGTGTCGTTGTTTCCCGGTGGACTTTACATCGTAGTTTATTATATTATCTGCTTCAATACCGGACGCATCGATTGTAACTACACTTTGCTTTCAAGCTGTTATGTACAACACAGCCGAGCTTTTAATATTGTTTCGTTGCATAGAAAATTAGATTAAAGTTAACGTCTTGCTATAACCGTAATAAAAATGGATGAAAGCTGATGCAATTTGACTTTTGTACGTTGTATAGCGTGCTAAATATGATAAAATCGAACCAAAACCAAATGAAATACGCACACGGTTTCAAAATCCGCGCGTTTTTTCCGATTAAAAAGATTACAGCGGCCGTTAATTTTGAAACTGTTACATTACCATTGAACGCAGCACAAACACACAAACACATGATTGTATAAAACACAGTTATTAACGCATTTTAACTATCGGTTAGAATTAGAAAGGCTGAAACAAGGTTCTACGGCCACATATCGCATGTCTAAGGGCCGATTGCGAAAAAGGGAATTAGGAGGAATCGAGCTTAACTCCAAATTATCAACCATTGCCAATAGACTTTACTTACTATAAAGGACACTTGGTAGATAATATTGAGCTAATGGAGTATTCTTACCGATTTAATGCGTGGATTAAAGGCTCATTTAACCCAAGTTTTTTGTCCGTTGCATACAATGAAGTTACAACAAATTATGTAACTTTTATGTTCTGGAACAGCAATTTGAAAAATATTTTTCAGAGCAGTACATAATGAAATGGATTCCACGATGCACCTAAATCATTGTTCTAACTTGATATACAGACAAGAAACTTGAGTTAAACGTGTTTTAAGGACCAATACAAGAGATTTGGGATATTATCGCGCAGGAATTAAAGGGTTAACCTCCACCCTGGGTATGTGGGTAGTTCGTACCGGTGATGTGGTAGGGTTGTGTGCGTGGCGTGGCTGTGGCGCGGGTCGCGGCGGCGGCGACGGCGCTCAGCGCGAGGAGCAGCGCTCGCGGCGACATGTCTGCGCGCAGACTGGCTGCTCGCCGCTCGCCGGCAAGCGTTGCATAATGTTGCCCACCGCTGCCTCGCCTTTCTTTACCAGCTAGGGCTGCACTCGTCCATCAATAGAGCACTATGTCAAACATTATAATTAGCGCGTCTTTTCAAGAAGGCGATTATAAATAATCCCACAAAACACATAGTCCTGACCCCACGATAGTAACGAAAACAAATATGACAATGCGGTATTTGAACCAGCTACCTCGCGTTTCACAACGAGAGTGCCACGGATGCTGTCAATAAGTGATATGTTGGTGTGTCGATAAATCTTTGGCCTGATTAGTCTATTTCACATCCATCTTTAGATATTGATTAAGCCGTAAGATCATCCCTCTCAATCGTAGAGGAGGCCCAACCCCTGCAGTGGGACGTACACACGCTGATCCGACAAGTCTACCTTATTTCCGTCGCAATATTGTATTATCTTTAGCCACGTAGATATGTTGTAGGTAATCTCTCTCTCTCCTTTTCTTCAGCCACAGGAAGTCTACTGCTGACCATAGGCCTTGTCAATAAATATTATAAAACAAAATCTTAGATTTAAGAAGGGATTTAAGATTTCTTGGTGAAAAACCCATAAAAGTGTTTTGTAAATTAGGTGAAATATGATGATAATTATTGAGAATGTTGGAGACAATCTGCTTCTTGAGACCTTCCACGGTTGGACAGGACAGGACCGGACGGGACAATAATTTTATCGATGAAGGAATCTATCCAAGTAACCCTTTTTTTATTAAATAAGTCCGGCAAACGAGCAAACATGTCACTTCATGGCAAGTGATCATTGCAGCCCTTGAACAGCAACAACGCTTGGATCATCGATGTGTTGTCGGACCTTCAAATTGGGAGGGAAGCGGGAAGCAAAAATTATGAGAAGAGAAAAGAGGAATTGGGCATCCCAGAATTCCATTCACCGAATGAATCCCGACAGCGAAACTTCGCTTCAAGTTGATCTCCTGTGAGACAGTGGTATCGCACCAGACAAGCCTGCCAGTCATGCTGAGTCATGATTGATAACAGCGTGGCTCTACCACTTAATGCCAAGCATTGCCTTGTAGTTCATGGTGTTTTTTGGTTTTGCTATTGTCTATAAGTGGTCATATCGCTTACCATCAGGCGGATGGCATGCTCGTCTCACCATTCATCGCAATAAAAAAATACTTCCTAAAAAAACGTAAGCCAAACATATCAGCAATTTTGATGAAAAATGTCACGTTACGCAAAACCAGTAAAAGAAGGAAGAAGGGGGATATTTCTGTTTGACTCACTATTTGATTATTGCGTACATTTCACATTCGAAGCGTCATCGGACCTTCTTACATTTTGACAAATAAATATTGCTATTATTCCTCCTTCAGGCGTACCAATCTTAATATATATAAATCTCGTGTCACAATGTTTGTCCTCAATGGACTCCTAAACTACTTAACCGATTATAATAAAATTTGCACACCATGTGCAGTTCGATCCAACTTGAGAGATAAGATAGTTTAAATCTCAAATTATAGTCGCAATTTTAATTTATTGCTAATTATTTGTCTGTTATTATTTGACAGTCACAATCATCTGTTAACTCCAAATGATTCTAACAGATGTCGATACCTTTCGACTGGGTTGAGTAAGTAATCAATAGATGGCGCTGCTATGGTAAATCTACGAACGTGTCATATAAGCTACATTTTAACAGTATAATTACCACGTGTTGTTGACGCTATAAAATTAGTTAAATTTATTTTAAAGTTTTAGCAGGAATTTTGCAAAGTATTTGTGTTTGCGTATTTTTTTAATGATATTCGTCGTAGTTTCGTGTTTATATAAGGCCTATCTACAAAATAAAAGCAATTCCAAAAAATTGTCAACATGCCTATTTAGGCATTAAGGGATGAAATGGGATAAAGTGGGACGAACGCGATGAGACCGGTAGATGGGAAATAATGGGACGGGATGTAACAGAAAGAAAAGGAGCCAGATGAGATGGGATGGGATACGATAGGAAAAGGGATAGTAGGTACTTAGGTTGAGTTCAGGAGTACAAAAGTTTGAACGGGAAGAAGATATTTCTGGTGTGGAGTGGAGTCTAAACATCTAAGCACCCAGGCGAAGCTGGGCCGGGCCGCTAGTTAAATATAAGGCAAGGTTGTCAATTGTTTACGTACTAATATTATGGAATACCTATCTAAAAAATAGAAAGAATATATATTTTTTGTACCAGCATATTATTCAAATTGAAGCTGGTTCGTGCACTATTTGCGACGCGACGGTTTCATGCAATTCATAGATTTTACGATACTGATAGAGCCATCTAGTGATGAATTTCAACAACTTTTATTAGTCCTTATAAATCAGACGTTGGTTTTCTATGAAAAACACAGATGGCACTGTAATTTAACATATAATTTATTTACCCAAGTACTAAATTACTGAATAAAATTTTATATTTTGCTGTTTAGGAATACTCCGGTCTCTGATATATATGATATGAAATAAGTCTTATATGTGGTGGAGCCATGACTCAGCATGAATGGGCAGGCTCGTTCGGGGTGGTAACACTGTCTCACAGAAGATCGACGTGCAGCGACAGTTATGCTGCCGCGTTTCGTTGGGTGAGTGAGAATGCCGGATGCCCAATACCCGTTTCCTCTTCGTATCGTTTATCATTCCCGCTTCACTCCCGATCTGGTGGGCCGGCACCACAATTATAATTCAAGTGTTGTGGATGTTCACGGGCGGCAGTGATCACTTACCATCAGGTGACCTGCTTGCTCATTTGTTGGACCTATGCTATAAAAAAAGGTCTCCGATAATGTGTACATTTGGAAAAACGCAAACTATGAGTTTTTGATTTCAATGCTTCGTTTTGCCACAAATTGGAATTGACAAGGAAATTAGAGATCTTTGTAATATGTAATGTTATATGGGCCTGGCTCGAACCGTCCGTGTAAGAACTTGTGAACCCAGGAATCTATTTTTTTATGCTGACATGACAATGTGACTGTAATGACAAGACGGTATGTGAGGATATTGAAATACGATGCTTAGGTAGGTACTTGCTGATATCTTTCTACATTCGGTACAATTGTGCTGGCCCGCTTGAATGATGCTGATCTAACTGTCTAGTTTCAAATTTCAATTTTGTGTTATGTTCGGGTCAGGGTTTATTTTAATATCTTTATTTGTGTGGGCCTTAGTCAGGGTCAGGGTTGATCGCCACGCGTCCAAGCAAGGATAATGAATTAGCGAATATCTAAAAATAAATTTTTAAATACGTAATTATTGATTATACACAAATGCGTGCATGTTGAGTAGGATATTAAATTCCGGCCAGGTTCAGGTTAATTGGCACAAGGTTTGCAATCAAAATATAAATGTGATTACGGTCGTCGACTCGTAGCAGTATGTGCTGCGAACCGTGCGATACAAGTTTCATATTCCAGGTCGGGCATTCAATTTTTGTGAGCTTTTCGATTTGGAATATCTTATGTGAGTTAGCTGGTTATCTTGTATTTCTCCGTCCTAATATTGTAACAGAACGGATGGACTGAAGTGGCACGGACGGAACCAGACGTCACAGAGTAAGACGAGAAAGAAAGAGATACGACGGAATAGGATGAGCTAATTTTTCGCCCTTAAAGACATCATAATTATAAATAACTATTACACTATACAAAACCCGTTTGCTTGTTTGTGTTCGATTCGCCAATAACTCAATAACAATTAATATACGTATTTCGGTTTGAATAAAACTATACTCGGCTTGATACTGAGTTTAAGGGCTCATATACACGAGCGGCAAACTGCCAACGGCGGAGGCAACTGTAGCCATCGACATCAGTCGGCAGCAGCCGTCAACGCATCGGCGGCAGCCGTCGACCAATTGCAGTTGTTTGATTTTGTAGCGTGACGCGTCCGCCATTTTGTCATTAGACTGCGAATAGTTCAGGAGTGCACGTGCGTTTCTGTTTCCGCATGATGGTATCTTGACGAGATATTGAATCTTTCAAAACAACAGTTAGTTCGTCAAAAGAAGCAATGGACATTCGAAAATAATTGAAAAATTTTTGCTCGTTTCTTTCGTAAAAGTGGATAAAGTGTAAAAAAATGTCCATCTTGTTCTCTATTCATTAATATTTCTTGAACCCACATTACACGTGACCTTTTTCTTTTTTGTCGCCTTCGATGGAGTAAAAACAATAACAGTGTTTCCTCTTCGGAATCCATTTTACGACTGGCTCCTAAACAAAGAGAGTAGACGACGGCTGCCGCAAAGCTTCGACGTTGCCATGTCGACGGCTGCCGTTGAAGCGTTGACGGCTGCCGCCGACAGGCGTCGACGGCTACAGTTTGACTCTGCCGTTGGCAATTTGCCGCTCGTGTATATGAGCCCTAAATCGTAGACAACTAAAATGATTTTAATCGTGTTTCCTATGTGCATGGTGCAAAATAACAGCATTTAGTATCTACTTCCAGCAGCCGTGAAAATATTACATTGGTCATCTTGATGATCTTACATGATTTAAACACTCATTGACTGAACTACCGATAATAAGACAAACTATTTACATTTCTATTATATTTTCTCGCGTAGACACGATCGTGACCTCGTGTTCATAATAATTTCTCGGTTGTTGCGAGGAAAGAAAGGAAAACGGCCAACATAGTGCTTACCGTAGACTTTACTCGCATGGTTGGCTAGGAAAATGTATATGATGTACCCAAACCCAATTACATAATGATTACGCAATAAAATGTTGGGACGAGAACTCATGTCCCTGGCCTATCATTAATATGTATGTCGGTACAGGAGCAACACGTTTTAGAACATGTCATGTCATTAATCTAATTAGGTGGGTTAATGCTACGGCGAATATCTGCCGAAAAAAATGTCGTGTTTCGTGTTGAGTGGTCAAACAGGCAGAACTCATATATGTCTTCTAGGCATTTGATAGGTTCAAACGTATATTAATTGATTATTTTAAATAGTGATTAATATATTCTACTGACGCTAAATGGATGTATAACTAGTTGTTGGGCGAGGATTTACATCTGCTGTTATTATTTTAGCGTACTCAGTAAAAGTTGGGGGAGGCCTATATTCAGCAGTGGACTTCCTGTGGTTGAAGAGAGACTCAGTCAAAGATCTCACCATTTATCTTTGAAATATCGCAAATAAATATTATAAGATATGTTTCTATTGACTATGTCGCAATAGATTAATTTAGTCATTGGTTGAATGAAGAATGGCAATGAACGCAGTTCGCTAGTTTATCTGATCGATACTAGTTAGGTGCTGCGATATAATTTTGGCGATCATTATAACAATAATCAAGCGCGGATTTTTTTGAATCACCGTTGTAAAATCGCGAAAAAAGATACCAAACAATAAAGTACTAAACGTAATATTGTCGCACATTTTTTTCATTTTTTTTTAAATGCGTGGTGGCCTGTTGGTAACGGACCAGACTCAGCTGCCTACATGTTCACGGTGGTCGCGGGTTCAAATCCCAGGGCACGCCTCTGACTTTTCGGAGTTATGTGTGTATTGATAGTCAATCACCACGCACTTTAACGGTGAAGGAAAACATCGTGAGGAAACCTGCATACCGTAGCGATTTTAAAGAATTTCTACGATATGTAAGTCCGCCAAGCCGCACTAGGCCAGCGTGGTGGACTATATGGCCTAACCACTCTCAATCGATTCTCTCGATGGTAGAGTAGGCCCGTGCCCAGCAGTGGGACGTTTATGGGCTGATAAAAAAAAAATCAAATATTAGCGAGGAACTAAATAGTGAACACATTGGCGCGGTGGCGCGTGTCGTGACTTGATATTAATTGAGCAGTCTTCAACGATGCGACGGCTCCGATATTCATAGCTAACGACACTTTATTAATTCAGAGCAAACATTCAATTTTAATATCATAAAATTAAAAACACAGGCATAATATTTCCGCCTTAGGTTTTTTATTTCTAGTTATTAAAATTTCAACCTGAATTTATTAAATATTACCTTGATTGTGTTTATAGATCGTGTTTGGCAGCTTCTCTATTATTTGCTGGAGAGACTTTTAGGCCTTGCTATGCTATGCCTATGTATGCCTATATTGCTTAAGTGCTTGGAAATTCTGATCTGAGACTAAGTCTATCATATCGGGTCTCTCTAAGCCACGTGTATCCAGTAACTGGTAAAAAGCGGAGCGCTAGGCTTCGCAGAAAACAGGATCAAATCCATTCAAATCCAGGATCGGGCAAAGTGATATTGGATTTTCTATTCATTAGCAGCCCGGAGTCAGAAATGAGTGCCCTAAATGGCGATAGGCTCGCCCCCCTATTACATCGTGGGACGGAACATACAAGGCGAAACGTGGTTGTGCTGGTTGCACCTTTGCCTACCCCTTCTGGGAAAAAGGCGTAAGCTTAAGCATGCATATAGGTATGTACGAAATACTCAACAGTCAATTACATAGTCCTGTGCCGTGGGTGTCGGAAACTACGTGAGACTTTTGGTCGCAAAGCACCCAGAATCGAAACATAGATTCGTTGGCCGCACAAGTATTTGTCTCGGTGCGGAGATAGAAAGGATCTCCAAAACAGCTGATCAAAATTACCGCCCAATTAGATATTGGTATCTAGCACATCATACATTTCTTCATCCACATTTCATGTGGGATTCTGAACATAAAATTATCCAGCTGCTAATCTAGATTTAATTTAGGTTAGGCGATGACAATTTGCAATAAATATACTGTAGCAACGTGACCGAGCGTCGCGAGTGCGCCACGAGAGCTGCTCGTGTCTGACCGCGTGTGATGGTACCCAGCGATTACCATCCCGTTTGACAACATGCCACAGAGAACGAATGAGCTTCACCTAAAATATTGAATACATTTCCTGTTATGGTAATTATTAAAAAGTAGGCGTAAAGTTTATATCAGCCCATATTGTATCTTTTTCCTCTATAATTGAGTGCAGGCCTCAGGTCACCACGCTGGCCTATGTGTTGTTGGGCGATGTCTCAAATATGAGTTTTATAATTGTTCTGCCTGTTCCAGTGTTATAGTGAAATAAGTTATACAAGTCGCGCAGATTGCCTAGTGACACGTCACATAAGCCCACAACCTGGTCGATCACCAAGAAATGTTTATGAAGCCCTGCATATCACAGCATTGTTCTCGTCACTCCGAGACATTGCTCGCTACAGTATTACAATTAGTTGTCACCGATCACAGAATTACTTACGCAATATGCTAATTATTACCTACATTGAAACACAGTTATGCGTAGCCTTAAAAAGTTAGAGTGAATGCCCTCTGCTTGATTCTAGCACCTCTAAATGAAGTCTGATTCGGTATAAACTGGGTTTCCGTTAACCATCTATATTCAATACATTTCATAGACCGATAACCGCAGTAATTACTATACCGCAGAGGAGCTGCTACATATACGCCACTGTGGGCGACTGACCGACACAGGCTGGCGTCTTTAACCTGAACAGTAAATACTGGAAGAGGAACAAAATATAGCCGCGACGCGATGACGCGATGATGCTATTCGACTCGTTATTTAGAAATAAATTATCTATCTTTCTGAAATCGGTAAATAGAAATACCAGTTTAAATAATACAGTTAGAACTGCTAGAATTTCAATTTTAATAGTTACTTTATGATTTTTTTTTCTTTCGAAAAATGTTTAGTAAAACGCAGTTTTCAGCATAATGGTCCACTAATAAATATGATCAAGATTAACACATAATGGTTTCTTGGATTTACGCGAATGTTACACATTGAAATAAAACGAATTCTTAGGGATTTTATCGCGAATTTAATTTAAATTTTATATTTTTTAATTTCCCGACGTTTCGATCACTTTACACGTTTCGTGGTCACGGGGCGGACTGAGGTATTAGTCATCCGTTTAGTGACTGTTACAATTTAACTACCCTTAATTTAGAATTATTAAATGAAAAATGTTAATTGGGTTTTGCGATCCAATTTACGCGATAAAATCCGTAAGATTAACACACATTTTTTTCGCTAAAAATGCAAATTCGCTCTAAAATGTACACATTTAGCTATAAACCTGTTTTAAGAAGCCTATTTTGACTATAGTATGCACAGCGCCTTAACTACCTACTCTGCAATATTAAGAAAATCGGTATTACGAGTATTATGCCCTATTTCTATGGTATGCAAAGTCTGCTAAACTGCAGTAGGCCAATGTAGTGGACTATATGGCCTACTCCTCTCAGCCGTACTCTCGATTGTAGAGGAGGCCCGTGCCCTGCAGTGGGATGTATATAAGCTGATATAGATATAGATTATTATGTCTTATAGCACGACTACTCAATTCGTGTGGAATATAACCGTGCCGCTTTCGCCACGCGTAGCTTCGCTAAATGTAGCACGCATAAAATGGTGTTATACCCCTTGCTGTTGACGTGCCTGTATATACTGTATAAAAATTACTGTTCGAAGTGTTCTCCTTTATAAGTTATTCATGGTATATTCGATCTATCTCGAGTATTTTTACGAGCTAATTCATTTTGTTTGTTGTAATCATTAATACAAATACAAAATAAACGTTTCGTAGTATGTAAAGCGCCATTTACACGGGGAGAGTCTCTCGCGGCGAGAATCGTATGCGATTATAGCATGACATAACTGCCATAGATTATCGTGTTTTGACAAACGTTTACACGATGCAACTTTTTTATATCCTTACGATAATCGTATCTTCGAAGTGAGAAACTCTCCCCGTGTTAATGGAGCTTAAGTTTTGTTAAGGATCTTGGTGCTGCATCAAATGATGATGCTGTTGTTAAAATTATTAGTTCTATTTACAAAGTGACTATTAATATACTTGGTGGTAGCGGTCCGTTCAAATGGGGTCTCCAATGACATCATTGCCCTCGTCTAGTTAAAACTGAACATTGGCTTCCCTAAGGATCTCCATATCGGCCTGTTGGAAGCATGTATCCAGCGACCCCCTGCAAACTTAGCCAAGTCGTCCGTCCACCTTGTCCTCGATCCTTGGGGAGACCTATGTTTAGCAGTGGACTTCCTGTGGCTGAAAAGAGACAGAGAGAGAGAGAGAAGGGTTAAAACTAGTCATAGTGGAGAAACCTAGCATACGGCACACCTGCGTGTTTCACCGTGAGTTGTGATCGTATGACTTGCACCATTGTGTATGGTGTTCGGTATACGGGTGTCATTCCATCAGCTACAGTCTCCAGCAATGTTACTCACGTAACAAAACCCAACAGCATAGCTGCTACGTCACACTAATTTTTAAACGACTTAAAAAAGGAGGTTCTCAATTCGTCGGAACCTTTTTTTCTATGCGATAGTGTTATAGGGAGCCGAGTCAGCCAATCGCATAGTAGCTTAAACCATCTAGATTCTACTGCATACCTTACTATTGATAAAATCTAGTTAAATTAGAAGTGTAACGAGTGCGGTCTATTTCGATTCAAATATCGCGGGCGCGCTCGACTCACTCGCGCCATTCCCTGCCATTGGCTCTCCAGGCGCGCTCCGCCAATCGGAGCGCGGTACGGTGTTCACGCGAGAAGCTCATTGGAGGAACCCCGCCGGCGCGATGTTAGACTCGAGAGGATGATGGCGCCGGCACACGTGAAGATTCACCCCGTTCGTTTAGTTTTGTTGTGCCCTTGTAAATGTTTCCGATGAATATATTTGTGAGTTTAAACAAGTGGTTTCACTAGTTTATAGTGGCGCTCAACTTGTGGCCCGATCACGTAGCCGAGTATAACAAGTTCGTTCGACATCCGAAGTATTTGTTGGAAAAGCATGCCGCTTTCATGCAGGAGGGTTGCCACCCGCCGCGGCCAAGGACAAGTCGCCGACAAGGAAGACCCCCAGCCCACTACGTCGGATTCGGAACAAGAGATCACGTATGTCGAGATCGACCCGTCGGCTCATGCATCGACGCCGACGCCGCCTGCGCCGTTACCGGCCGCGACGTCGCCAACATCGGAACATATACTCAAAATCATGGAGTTTTTCGCCAAGTCACAAGCAGAAACGAATCAAAAGCTGGTAGAAACTATATTCGCGACCTCAACCGCGGCCTCACCCGGTTCCAGCGGTGCCCACAAAATGGCGTCAACGGGCAACTTTAGCAAATGTTCGGCCCGCTTCGATGGAGCGTCGAGAGACGCCGAGACGCTGGAAGCATTCATCGACGCAGTCCTTGTGTTCAAAGAGTGTGCCGGAGTGAGTGACGAAAACGCAGTACGAGGCCTGCCGATGCTCCTCGCCGGAGACGCAGCAGTCTGGTGGCAAGGCATCAAGAAGGACATCCACGATTGGGAGGACGCCGTCGCGAGACTCCGCGGGATGTACGGCATCGTGAGACCAGCGTATAAACTGTTCCGTGAGATTTTCGCCTATGAACATGCATTACCGGAGCGCAGTGAAGTGTTCGCCTGTAGGATTAGGGCCTTGATGAGCCAATTACCGTATGATTTGTGTGACGCGGCTAGAGTAGATATTGTGTACGGTTTGTTAGATCGCAAAATACGCAAACGTTTACCCCGCGAAACCGTAAATACGTTCGAGCAATTAATCGTGCGACTACGTTGCGTCGAGGAGTCAATGGCAGAGGTATATTGTCAAAGTAAAACCGTAAGTACGCCCAAAGTATCTACCAAAGTGCATAATAATGTCCGTAATAGTGCTTGCGAACCGGCCGATAAGCCTACCCCCTCCGCTTCAAACAGTGCCTCCAAACCCCAACGTAAGCGCTGTTCGTATTGTAGGAACTTTGGTCATGATATAAATGATTGTAGAAACTATAAAAATAACAATAAAACACAGTTTTCTAGTGGCGACCAATCCATACGTTGTTACGGGTGTGGACAACCCGGCGTTGTCAAATCTAAATGTCGTAAATGTAACAACGATAACGCAAAAGTTCTTACAGACCCTATGTCTTTTAATGTAATTAAATGTAGTGATAATTGTTCGGACAGTTTTGTATCCGATGATTCATACATTCACAAAACATCGTCGCCCGTCCGGATCAAAGCGCCTTATTCTGATGAACGTGCTTATTCTGATAGATGCATTTCTTATAATAATTGCAATGAAACTATTTCGATAAATTCTCGCGATAGTTTACAACTGTTTTCCGAGCACGATAAAAGATCGTCTGAATACCTTAGCGCCGTTCCTTCCGATATTATCGAATTAAAACATTCAGTATCGCATGACAATGTTGACCGCGACCAGTATCACCCCATGGTAAGTATTAGTGTTTTGGGGGAGCCCGGTGTCGCTATTATCGATACGGGTGCTACGCACTGTATCGCTAGTCCATTGCTACACCGCTTATTTCAGAGAAATGGTGTCCAGTTTTCGGAGTCGCAGCGTAATATACGCTTAGCCGACGGTACCGAAACTTTACGTAATTGTTACTTATATACTGTTACAGTTAAATTACAGTATCGAGAGGTACCTGCTACGTTCATTGTGATCCCCGGGGCGGACGCAAGAACGCTTTTGGGTTACGACTTTATCAAGCGTGCTGGCATTGTGCTCAACCCACTGGAAGGGAATTGGACCTTTGCCTCTGCACCCGGCCGCATATACGATTTCGTGCAGTCGTATCATGTTAAGTCTGCAGGAGACACGGATCTCCTTTGCACAGACGTCTCGCCTTTGACCTTGAGGCATGATGAAGGGTTCCACTTGTCCGAGGGGCAACGGACTCAGCTGAATGAGCTGATCACCAGGAGCGCTGACCGCTTCGTCGCAGAAGGTGAGGCTACGAGTTTTATTACGCATCGCATTAAGGTAGATGAGAAACATGAACCCATAGCTTCTCCACCATACCGTATGTCGCCAGCGAAGGTGGCTATTTTGGAGAAGGAGTTGGACAAGCTACAGCGCGCCGACGTTATCGAGGAGTGCGAGTCCCCGTGGGCAGCCAACGTCGTCTTGGTCCCAAAGAAGGATGGGAGCTCACGGCTCTGTATAGACTATCGGAAGCTAAATGCCGTCACAGAGCCTGATAAGTACCCGCTACCGCGCATGGAGGATGTGCTGCACGCTGCAAAAACGACAAGTTTTATGACAACTCTTGATTTGCAAACTGGCTATTTTCAGGTGTCCGTGGCAGAGGAAGATCGCGATAAAACCGCGTTCGTCACTCCGCTAGGGACCTTCAGGTTCAAGCGGATGCCTATGGGTCTCCGCAATTCCGGCGCTACGTTCCAGCGCCTAATGGATAGATTTAAATCTAATCTGCAAGGTACAACTCTTCTTTGTTATCTTGATGATCTCATCGTCCTTTCCGATTCGTTCACCAAGCATTTGGAAGACCTGCAAGCCGTCTTTGATAGGCTAGAATTGTTTAATTTGCGAGTAAACCGCGCCAAAAGCGTCTTCGCTCGCGAATCTGTCAAGTTCCTTGGGCACCTGATTGTACCAGGTGGTATCCAGGTAGACCCCGAAAAGACAGCTGCTATCAATGACATGGCAGTGCCGACGAATCTAAAGCATCTTAAATGCTTCTTGCAAACATCTAGTTGGTTTAGACGTTTTATACCCAACTATGCAGAAATAGCTAGGCCGTTGACGGCGTTGCTAAAGAAAGGCAGTCTCTGGCGTTGGTCGGTTGAGGAGCAGGCCGCATTTGAGCATCTGAAGCGACTCTTAGTGTCCGCGCCTATACTTCGGCAAGCCGACCAAACTCAGCCGTATACTCTTAGGACTGACAGTAGCGCCTATTGTCTCGGAGCAGTCCTAATGCAGGGGGAGGGGCCCGACGAGCGCCCCGTAGAATACGCTAGCCGCCTGTTAACTCAGGCTGAGCGGAACTACACGACGACCGAGAGAGAAGCACTAGCCGTAGTGTGGGCCGTCAATAAGTTCCGCGGTTATATCGAAGGAGCACGGGTTGTCGTCAAATCCGACCATCAGCCGCTGAGATGGTTGATGAGCGTTAAGTCTCCAAGCGGTCGTTTGACCCGATGGGCGCTTACTCTCCAGGAGTTCGACCTGCGCATTGAGTATACCCCCGGTAAGTCAAATGTAATCGCCGACACACTGTCGCGTCCTGCCTGCACGGGCGAGACCGACTGTTGCGACCTATGTCATGCAGTAGTTGACGTCCCGTCACAGAATGTGGCCAACTACAGAGCCTTGCAACTCGAAGACCCTGACGTCAGGAAGATCGTGGAAGATTTGGAAGCGGCGGACGAACCGTTTAGGGAGAGACCGTGGGTAGACCGCGGTTATATTATGTCCGATGGTGTACTTTATAGGTACAACCCGGAGCCTAGTGATGATGAAGCCGCCTGCCTCGTCATCCCGGCAAGTCAGAGATCCCAAATCCTTTCAGAATACCACGATGCTCCGACCGCAGGTCACCTAGGAGTCGAGCGTACTCTGCAACGCATCGCTACGCGCTATTATTGGCCAGGTATGCGGGCATACATTTCTGATTATGTGAAGGAGTGTACTTCGTGTCAACGTTACAAAGCTGACACGCGTAAACCAGCGGGACTAGTGCAGTCCCCAGCTGTAACGCAAAGGTTTGAGGTGGTCGCTGTGGATCTGTTCGGCCCACTCCCTGCCACGGAGTCAGGCAACCGCTGGATCCTTATAGCTGAAGATGTTTGTTCTAGGTGGGTGGAATTGTTTCCGTTGCAGAACGCCACGAGTTTTCTTTGCGCCAAAACGTTAATCGACGAAGTTTTCCTTCGCTATGGAGTTCCCCGCCGACTTATCAGTGATAATGGCGTGCAGTTTATCAGCGAGGTGATGCAGCAGGTATGTTTTGCGTTTGGGATCAACCAGGCGCTGACACCTTACTATCATCCTGAGGCTAATCCGGTCGAACGCAAAAAACCGCGACCTAAAGCCACAACTCGCTGCTTACGTCAGTCAAGACCATTCCACTTGGGATACTCATTTGGCCGCTATTAGGTTCGCTATGAACTCCGCTGTTACACATAGCACGTCTTTTTCCCCAGCTATGCTTACGTTCGGACGAGAGATTCGCGCACCTGCTGACGTCGTGCACGATATGCGCACTATTCTGGATGGCGATAAGTTTGTAGCCAACGTCACACCCTATCTGAAACGTCTGACAACGGTTTTAATAGATGCCAGGGATGCGCATGAAAAGACGCAAGCAATCCAGAAGAGGTATGCGGACGAGAAACGCCGTCCTGCACCCGACTACAAGGTAGGTGACCTGGTATTGCTAAAGACTCAAGGGGCTAACGATACTGCTCGTGGTCAAACTCCTAAATTCATACCGCGACGCGACGGGCCTTACGTAGTAAAAGAGGTATTGAGTAGTACTACTTATCGCATAGAGAACGACAAAGGTGATACTCTAGGAAAATATCACGTTTCACAGCTTACTCCATTCGTAGGGCGGTCGGAAACCCCGGTACACGGTAAACGTAGGAGAGGTCGTCCACGTAAGAACTGTTAATGTGTAAAGTGACCTTTTAGGATGTGTGCGTATTTTTTGTATTTTTATTATGTTAGCAACCTCGTAAATGTGTTTGTGTAAAATGCGCTATTCCAAACGCGTGGGCGCATTGTTTGGACTAGAGGGGGAGGCTGTAACGAGTGCGGTCTATTTCGATTCAAATATCGCGGGCGCGCTCGACTCACTCGCGCCATTCCCTGCCATTGGCTCTCCAGGCGCGCTCCGCCAATCGGAGCGCGGTACGGTGTTCACGCGAGAAGCTCATTGGAGGAACCCCGCCGGCGCGATGTTAGACTCGAGAGGATGATGGCGCCGGCACACGTGAAGATTCACCCCGTTCGTTTAGTTTTGTTGTGCCCTTGTAAATGTTTCCGATGAATATATTTGTGAGTTTAAACAAGTGGTTTCACTAGTTTATAGAAGTTATTATACGTATAAATCACGTCATTCGGTTAGAATACCACAGAATTAGAATAACTATTAGATACACCTGCATAATTATATAGTTTTATCTAGTTGATAGCTCCTATAACCTTTCAAATACAGTATAGCAAGGAGTGTTCGACCTTCGGTATTTTCCTGCGCGACATTCGGCCGGATATTATGCAAAAATATGAAATTAATAGGAGGCGCGATACGGTTTGCCTGTTGTCATTGCTTTTTATGATTGTTTTGAGGTTGTGACCCATTAGCAGAGAGCCTCGGGGCTTGAAGGCTGCAGTTGTAGTCGACTGTACTGAGTTGTATTATACACACACATCATGCCGTTGTCCTAGAGGGGGTGGGCAGAGATGCTACCAGGACATGGGTACATGGGCCCAAACATGGGTATGTTTTGTCTTGTTTGTTCCGTCTCGCCATACCGAGCATCACTTCTTGGCAGTTTGCTTCGCGCTGACAATGAATAGAAAAATCCAATATCACTGCCCGACCCGGGTGCCGAACCCAAGACAATAGCGTTGTAATCGTATCGTAGTACAACTCTGCCACCGAGGCAGTACCCTTGGTGGATTATTGCTTACTTTCACGGTGGACCAAAAAATCGCGAGGGATCTGCAATAGTTACCTGTGAGGTCTGCGCAATAGACTGCACGATACTGTGCCAGATAGCCGCACCCTATGCGTTTCAATTCAAAAAGACGAAGTGGAAAAGCCTCTTGGCAATTTTACTCATCACATGAACGTTTTAACCCAACCGATCTTGTTTTCGCTCGAGAAGTCTGCGCAAAATAGTGTCAAACTATGCATACTTATCACCTATTTAATGAATACAGATATTACTAATATGGCAGTACGTTGCCGAAGAAGTCCACACAATGAAGACTAGAAATGAATGCGAAAAAGATAATGTAATAAAGATAATAAATACATCCGTAAAATCAAATGGCAGCACACGTATGCTTCGGTTAAATGATGTTTTCTCACGATGTTGACGTCATAATTGTAATAGGTGGTAATATTTTACTCAAGTATTTGTGTAGGTGGACTAGCCAATAGGTATTGCCCAAAATATTAAATCTATCCAAATTGCTCGTCCTTGTGAGTCATACTGCTTGTCTGATTTTGGAATCATATCTACGATTAAAAATAAAAGAAGATTATGTTTGTACATCGTATAATCACAATGAACTTCACTGTTTATTACATACGTACATACATAAACTTCACGTTTTTTTCCCAGAAGGGGAGGAGCAGAGGTGGTACAAGGGCACCGACGTTTCGCCTTATGTGTCCGTCCCATGATGTGATAGGGGGCGAGCCTATCGCCATACAGGGCACAAATTCCTGACTTCGGGCTGATAATGAATAGAAAAATCCAATATTACTTTGCCTGACCTGGGATTCGTACAATCTATTTATGTCAGACCGCGAATTATTCTCAGTAAAAACGTACCGAGTCAAATTATGTTTGTGCATGTATTATATGTATATACAACTGTTTGGGCTCTGGATATGAGTTGCGACATTAAAAATGTCCTGTAGATTCTTATCCCCACGATATGAAACTTGTTCAATAATGACAACAACGACATGGTGTGTTTGTGACTTTTAGGTGTGGTTGTATATTTCAAACCCTTCCAGGGCACCAATGAGAATAATGATTATCATTCTCAAAAATCATAGAGACAAATGTATGTTATTTTCAATTGTACTTTGTAAACATTGGTGTTAAATTTGAAAATAACAAACGGTATTTTTAGAAGATACTGGTGGTAGGTCTCTCATTAGTCATTGTGAGATGCCACCTGGGAAGTTACCACTGCAATGTCTATTTCTCTCGCCGAATACCAGTGTAAATGCACTGCGGTGTTCCGGTTTGAAGGACATTGTAGCTGGAGTAACAACTAGACCTTATAAGACTTAACGTCTCAGGATGGTGAGCGCAGTGCAACAAGCATTGCTTTGTAATTCATGGTGTTGTTTTTTTTTTTGATAATGAGCGGTCGTATCGCTTACTATCAGTCGAATGGCATGCTCGTGTCGTCGCAAAAATAAAACCCGGAACCTACTGTGCCACCGCCCGTAATTAAATATGCAGTGCATTAAGCAAATTATTTTAAAAAATAACGAAAGGCGACTTGCATGCCATTTATGTCACAAAATAACATTTTATCTAATTATTTTTAGTTCCCGAAAATTTTAATTAAGGAGCCATAAAACAACGCTTATAACATGGTTAAAATATATGAGATAGAGCAATTATGAACTGTAGATTGTAATATGTGTGATACGAAACATATCGCCTTAGTAAATAGTTACCCCTTCACACTGATATTAGAAACAGGGAAATGTCGACATGGTGACTCACGCATGTTTGTCGCGTTTCGGGTTCAACCCTTTACTCGTATAACCAATCCGGCAACATTGTGTCTTTTCACGAATGTTGCACATTGAAATTAATTAATGTTTACTATGAAGTTTCATAACGAAACGTCAGGAAGTTATAAATAATTAAAAGTTAAACCAAATCCACGATAAAATGCGTATTTCATTGAACAAAGAATATTTTAATTTGGTTTGGTTAAGGTACTTCAAACACATTAAGTCACTAAATAATAAATATGGCACATTATACAATATAGACCACGCAATTTGGATCTCACAACTTAATCAAAAAATAGGTTAGATATGCGTGTAAACAATTTAATATTAGACCAACCAGCGGCCTCGTGTATGCAGATTAGCTCGCCTTGAGAGACCCCTGGCGCGGCGCGGCGGCTCACAGCATCACAACCACTTCGCAAGTAATTAGCAATAATTTAGTAAATATTGTAAACACATGATACTCCTAATGGAGCAAACAAGCTCGCTAATTTGTTTATTTCCTTGGGTTATAACGTTAATCTTGTTTATGGATTAAATAATTGTGCAATAATTAGATACCTACCGAACGTCGTCTTGAAATTAGCGAGAAAATTAGTTTCCTTTATTGTTAAATAAGGAAAGGAATATAATAATAATCATGAATTATGAGATTCCCGCCATCGGCTCATCCAATGTAGGTGCGTTGCCGGCCTCTCATAATGGTAGACAAAGGCGAGAAAAAAGGGCGGCGGGGGGAAATGGGTGGTGGGCCTGCATAGCATGCCTACCTCATGAAACATTTCTATAAAAGCGGCGCATCACGTCGAGAACATCCTGATCATCAGAACAACCTGATCCTGATCGTCTCTTTCGTATTGTAATCCAGTACGGTGGCTCTACCTCTAAAATAGCAAATAAAAATATCACGAAAAAATACAGAAAAAATAATTGTGTTACTCCCCGTTTTTGCGAGTGATTGACATCTGTTGGTCAGTAACTCAGTTCGAGGAAATACAAAAGTGCGTAAAATATGCACTATGACACAAAATTAATTGTACGCACCTATCTCCCGATCTCCGCAAGGTTTCAACAATTTAACTGTCACCTACTTACAATGTACCACTATCTGTTATTTATTTATCTATCATCCATGAAAATTATTTTATTTTTTTAACGGACGGAAAGCTGTTACACTCCCCGCCCAGAGCCCCGGAAAAGGGTCCGTTGGCGAAGGAGTCGGGCGTCTTAAGGAGGAAGCCAGTATCTCCAGGTGACCAACTCGACTTTCAAACACGCTTGCTATTTTGTTTGTGCTAAGATATGCCGGATATCCATGCCCGATGTAAGGCGCACCGCCCCCGCAGTGTGCCCAGCGACCCCAAAGTCTTCTTATAGTCACTCTACGATGATCAGGGGATACTGTGGCGAAATTTTGTCGCGCCCTAACCACAGTGGTGATGCGCTGGAATACGAACACGCTTTTTGATGCTGCTTTTTGATGACCCACATGCTTTTTGATAATGGAGAGACTCCGACCTTACCTACTATACATTTAGCTGGGAAGTGAATCGATGTCGTCCAGAACAACTGCCGCTCACCTTAGCCTCTACCCACGCGAGCTCCAAAACAACGTACAAGGGATAATTTGAACTGACCACAAAATATTTTTTTTCCTTATCCTAAAAGGGAAGGTTGCGCAAAATTGCTGGGAATCGAATCGACGACCTCGCGAGAAGGTAACCGCCCACAGTATCATAATACAATAGTCCTCGACTAATTGTCTATAGTCTAACCAAAATACAAAAACAGGTGGGACATAGCTGAAATGGCCGGGTTATCCAGAATGAATATCTGCGAAAACGGACAAGGTTTAGTTGTACAAAGACCCGCGAATATGAACACAAATGTGTATCTCAATATTAATTGTATGTGCAGTCGACGATAGTTAGTGTGTCCAAGACCCATACACATGTATTGCAAAGTTTTTTAAACTTACTCTTATAAAAATAAAATTTTCGTTATATAACTGTTTTTATTAACATTCTGAATAATACATTTTCATATAATTATACAACTGTGCATTACAAATATTTCTAGTTTGTTCTTATAATTAATATATTTTTGGTATACATTAACTATGTACATATATTAACTACTTAGTAAGTAACTTTGCCGTGCACAAAAAATCTATAAGCCGAGTTGTTCGGTCGGTTCTCGGACCTTTGCCAAAAAAACGTAGTAATTGATTAGATCACAATATAATTTATGTGTTCATAAATCATAATAATAGAAGATATATGCCTATACTTGAACTCACGGTTTGTTTAATATTAATTGCGCAATAAATCATAATAAACACCACACCTGCGTCTGAGCGACTTCGCGTAGGAGTGTAGGAATGTTTGTTAAATCTGCAATTATTTCAGTGAAGTCCTTGTGGTAAATCTATCGTGATTTGGAATAGTGTAATAACCTAATTCCATTTTAATATTATTGTATGCCAATTTGGTGGGTCATACTCGAACTCAATGCAACATCTTACTCTGATCACAATAAAATATTTGATGATTAAAAAGAATATGAGTGTCTAAGAAAGAAAGAAAATTAATTTATTAACTGATTTGTCTACTGTTTTACTTTGATTTGCCTAAAAATCCGTTGGCAAAATTAAAAAGTAATGTGTGGCGAGAATGACACAGATAATATGTCTGCTTACGCGTTCTTTAAACCAACGGATTTTCCCCATTCTGGCCAGATTCGAATATCCTTCTATCTCACTAAAAATAGTGTGACATTTAATTAGTGTATTTGATCATAGTTATTCTTTCGAAGACGATTTTATTGTTTATGGCAAGGTAATAAAACTTTAGAAGAAATGAAATACCATAAATTATTCTTTTTTATTCGTAGGTATTTATCTACTAAAAAAATATTGTGAGAGGCTGTAGAATAATTAATTGCCCCTTGTGGCCTTCACCTGAACCTTGTAGTGGTGCCACTCTTTCGAAGGAAATCTATGTGAAGGATTGCTCGCATTTTGTTGGGTGAGATTGTCGGAGGACTAACTCTTTTCCACTTCCCACCTTTTTCTATTCCTTATATCTCCCTAGTTTGGAGAACTACTAATCTATCTCAGTGTTGTATGTGTTATCAATTACTACCAGCCCTTTGTTGGTTTGTTTGGAACTACGGTGCGGTTTGTTTACCCAATAAAAATATCATAAGCAATATAATTACTTTAAAAAATGACTAACGTAACCTAAAACATGCTTTACTAGGCCTATTATATGTCGCTGTCATCAAAACATTATCGTACGATTTATTAAAACGTGCTAATGGTATATAATATACTTACGAGTTCACGTCATATAATATTCATTATTGCGCTCATTTCAATATATTAAATTATCGCTTTATATCAAACACGGCTATAAAAATGCCTCCGCTTTTTGGCATTTTCACGATAAATTATGATTATAATATTGTGTGTTTGTACTGATTGATTTATTAATTTGAATGATATGTGAATGATACTTGAAAGTAAATAAAGGAAACTTGTGACATGGTCAACAAAATTAACTTTGATAGATGAGGCTACAAAATGAGGGCTTAGTCATTTATAGTATAGAGTTTTCAATGGCTTAACGGAAGACTTTTTTGGGTAACTCTCTCGCTCTCTTCAGCCACAGGAATTCCACTGCGCAACACAGACCTTCGCCAAGGATCTCCACATCGACCTGTGGGAAGCGGCCGGCATCCAGTGACTTCCTGCAACCTTGATCAGGTTGTTCGCCAACCTTGTAGGCGGACGCCCGACACTGCGCTCGCCGGTACGTGACCTCTACTCCAGAACCTTTTGGCCCCATCGGCCATCCTTTCTTCGCGCTATGTGCCCGGCCCACTCTATAAGTATAACTTAAGCGAAACAATTAAAACACCCAGTAGCCATATTGGCCCCGCTGTATTCATTGACCCGTATACCTAGTGTCGTGGGTGTCAGAAACTAGGGCAGACTTTTAGGTCTCGCAATACCAAAATCAGGAATTCGGAAATCGCGGTTAACCAAACCACATTACAAAGGATGTGAAATAATAAGTTGTTAAATTCAAGTTAGTCAAAGGAAGAAGAAACATAAATCCAATCTTAATTGTAGACTGTTAAAATGTTCCGGCGGAAATGAAATTCATAATAAACGTAGCGCCGAGTTCGCACATGTGTCCAGTCATAATGTTATATTCTAGATATTTTAATTAAACTAAGATCAAACTAGTTTACCTATTCACGTGTTATATTTGTTGTTTGAATAATATTATGCAATTATTAATGTCGCTTTAGATGCTATGATACGATCACGTGCCACAAAACGTTGGCAACATTATCACTTCACTTGTCGTCAAGGAAACTGTAAAAACGGAATGGTTTTACACTTGAACAAGTTAAAGATATTATAAAATGTGGCAATTTTGAAGTATTTTGATTGATAAGTTACTGATAGATCACGCTATTCCAATATGTACATTATTAGTTGAGTATACAATCCTTATAACAATGAGGTGTTTGTTTTTAGACAAAGTTTTGCAAAAACAAAGAAAAAACATTTAATTGTGTTTTTACTTTACGTAAATATTATTTCATAAGGAACTTACTAAAATAACTTAGTTCTGTAATAAAATAAATTAAGTACCTAATTATACGATTTGCATGGATTTAGAATAATTGCTGTGGAAATACCGACATCTACATCAACTTAATTTGGTGTATAATGATCGTTACGTTTTGTTTTATTATAACTAATGTTCAAAAACAATATTACGCTAAACTCATATATTGTATAACACAACACCGGAAAGTAGCACTGGTTTTATCTAAAACCATTAAAATCTGTTCAAATTAATCAAATTTGTCCACTGCAATGCAACGATTTGGGATTTAGGTCAAGTCCACGCTGATGTTATGCGGGCTGGAGAACTTCACATATTTTTGAAACATCCTAAGTATTTTTAAGAATGCACACATCACTCCGAACGGTTCGTAGTGGCACCCTAGGATTAAAAAATTAAAACGTATAATGATCTACCTACATTCTATCAAAAACGAAATAAGTATGGTAAAAAAATAGAATAAACGGTACTTGACACACGGAGACAACTTGACCACGTTCGAAACGGATTTTTTGATTACGTCACAAACAACTTTAAACAAATAATATATTCCATTTATAATTGCGTATGTTTTTAGCATAAAATAACAATTCACAAACTAGATTTGGAGTGGGATATGACGGCAATTTTAATTATGAATGTAAACAAGATATCTTAAAATGATAATATTCGCGGAGTAGCAGATTAGGATAACAAATAAGCTAATCATTAATTCATTACGTAAAATATTTTTTTGTGTTTCATCATTATTTAGGTTCCTTTTGTTTTTAACAATAGATCATCAATTAAAGCGATATATTAGTTATACATATAGCTTGTATTATTATCTTCTACAATTCCAACTGAAGCTGGATTCAAGCCGTGATAGTCTTTAAGATAGTAGGAGCTGGGTATTTTACAATCCACTTAAGTGTATTAAAAACCTTTCCCTTTTTATATATTAGTTTTTACGATACGGATATGCGCACACATACGCAATACGAAAGCGAATAGATGCACCAAAATTACTATAGAGGCGAAAGATACATACGTAATGCAACTCACCGGAGTCCCTTTCTCAAAAATGGATGGTTTTCGACGAAACAGTATTGGTCTGTGCACCCACCAAACATCGCTTTGCACCGGATATTCCAAGATACACAAACAAATACGAGGAAATCCAGCAGAAAGGTAAAAAGTGAAGTCAACTCACCGGCGATCTATTTCCCAAGCCCATGGTCGCGCAGACAGTGCTGTTCTATGCTCACATTATACATCTTTTTACCACAGGTAGTCCACGATTGAAGAACTAATTAGATAAAAGTACTTTCGCGACGGAACACGCGCCATGCGCTGCGGAGCTACAACGACACTGCAAAATCACGATGCGCCCCGCGACAACATACTTCAAACTACCCTCCAATAAAATAAATGCGCGACAAAAATATTACTAAAAGTACGGAAATATTCTACTGTACTGTATCAGCACAACATTGTAAACTTTTCATCGTGGGCCTTCTCTTCAACCGAGAGTTCCGCTGAGATGGTTTATGGCATAGTCCATCGTGCTGGTCAGGTCCTGATTGCAATAAATTGTAAATATTACTCGTATTCAGCCCCTGCGGCGCAGTTGGTTAGACGCCGCGCAGACTGTGAAATGAGAAGCCGCGGGTTCGATCCCCGCACCGAGACTAATATTTGTGCGATTCACGGGATCTGTTTCGGGTGTGGGTGTTTGTTAGACTGAAAAGTCTCGTGGTTTCTGATACCCACGACACAAGACTCGATCTTAGCGTAGGGTCAGAACGATGTATGTGACTGTCGGGTGTATTTATTTATTTATTATATTTTTCCGCTTTAAACAAACATTAAAGACAGGAAACCTCCCTCTAATGTAATCGGTGACGTAAAGATGTCGCACCATCCGGTATTTGTGTCCTTTACAATGAACTTCGTAATTCCAGTGGTCTGACGGGTTGATGTTCAAAGGGCCAGGTCGCGTTCGTCACAGTACCGGAACTTATCGAAACTGGTTCACTATTACGTAAATAGCGCGAGTTTGCGATAGTTCCGTTATCAGTTATTTACCTTGTATAAGGTCTAATCACTAGTGGTTCCAAAAACATGATATAAAGTATCTAATATTAACTATAGTCGATAGCCGTGGTAGGACAGGGCGAGGGTTTCAGTCTGTGTAGTTCTTTATGGGTTGGGAAAAGTTGGCGATGTTTAGTTTCAAAGAAGGGTGCTGGCGGCCCGGCGCGGCGAGAAGGATGTCGCTATTTGATACGATATTCCTTTCCCTGTCTGTAGAAACGACTCGATGCCACGTACGTTCGTTATTCAGCAGTCCTAGTTTCTTTTGGTAAGTTCCGGTGGCCGATAGATGGTTTCCTAGCGATATCATAAAATCGCTAAAACCATCAACAGTCCGATGAATAAACCTGAATATGACAATAAAAAACAAATAGTTTACAGCTACAGTAACGGTGTTGGTTGAATGACGCCAGCTTTCAGATTTAGACTTCAACCTGTGTATATTCGAATGGTGGAGGTGTTCGTCTTGCGTCGATAGCCGTCGATACTTTGTTTGAATTGCAATTCATTTACCATCAGGCGCACAGTAGCTTACAGTGCGCGGTGGCCTGTTGCTAACAGACCAGACGCGGCAGCCAACATGTTCATGGTGGTTGCGGGGTCACATCCCAGGGCACACGTCTGACTTTTGGATGTCATGTATCTATATGTTGATAGTCAATCACAACCTGCATACCATTGCGATTTGTAAGAATTTCTATGGTAGAATATGCAAAGTCCGCCAACCCGCACTTAGTCAGCGTGGTGGATTATATGGCGTAATCCCCTCTTGCATCGTACTCTCGCTTGTAGACGAAGCCCTGCAGTCAGCAGTGGGACGCATATGGACTGATACAGATATAAATTGTAACTCCGATAAGTGTTTATATAATCAAAGGAAACAATGTCATTGACTCTAAAACCTTAACACTGATGCGACCTTAGACGCACCGAACTCGGTGCTCGAGTTGCGTCGCCGAGTGTGTGCGCGTGAAAGTGATCATGGCCTCTGCAAATGACATGTCATTGGCTACTACAAGGTCAAGTTCTGTAGATATTGAGTTTGTTTACAAGAGACTGTTAAATATTGATGGCCTTCATAGACATTTTTAAAACCTATTTTAATTATCGAATGTTTTGTTTTGATTCAAACTGAATTCAGAAGGCGCTCGAAAGGCACAAAACATTCGTTAATTATAACGAATCGATGAATAATGCTGTGATTATTATAATGTGCCCTTCCCGCTCGTTTGAACCTTCGGTTATAGTAGAGTCTACGTGTCGGTTGTAGAAGACTGCCCCGGTGGCGAAGTTGTACTATGGTACCATTGCAACGCTGAGGTCTCAGGTTCAGATTTTATGAATCATTATCAGCCCGGAGTCAGGAATTTGTGCCCAATATGGCGGAGACTCGCCCCCTCAATCATCGTGTGAGACAAATCGTCTGAAACACACAAGGCGAAACGTGGCTATCCTGATGGCACCTCCGCCAACCCTTCTGTGAAAAAGGCGTGAGCTTATGCATGTACGTGCAATACAATACGTTATGTGGTATAACTGTCGCCATAATTACACCACTAGTACTTGCCCGTAATATTGAATAGGCGGACTCGAAAACACGAAATACTCGCATTGTCCACTATGACGGGCGTTCCGGTACATTATATGCGGTATCCGTACAGTATCCGGGCGGATGCGTATATCCGACCACTATTCAGCCTTCATCTTGCTGTATGCTATGCGCTCTCCGCTATATCCAATCTATATTATATTAAAGCTACGAAGCCTACTGTTAATTTATATATTAATTCCATCCATCCATCAGCCAAAGGAAGTCCACTGCTAAACATAGGCCTCCCCCAATGATTTCCACAGTGACCTGTTGGAGGCAGCCTGCATCCAGCGACGTCCCGCGACCTTTACCAGGTCGTCCGACCAGCTTATATTAATTACACGGTGTATTTATAAGTAATATTAAGTAAGGCTTTTAAACGCAATCCATTTAATTTTATGTAAAGTAAACACGTTCTTGTAATGTTAATAATGTTGTAACAATAATTAAATTGAAGGAATGTGGCACTTTTAATTTTTTGTTAAGGTAACTTCGCCGACTTCCAGAATTTATACATAGTATAAGACGAAGTCGTTTCCCGCTGTCTCTGCGAACCGTTAGACCTTTTAAAATACCCAACAGGTTTTAATGCAGTTTTCACTTTTTTTTTTTTTTTTTTACCTTTAGACCTTTTAAAATACGCAACAGGTTTTAATGCAGTTTTCATCAAAAGGTAAAGTGATTTAAGCGGAGTCATATACGTACCTACTATCTCTCCCTCTCTTCAGCCTCAGAAAATCCGCTGCTGAACATAGGCCTCCCCCAAGGATCTCGATATGTATATATATATCCGTTGGAGCGGCCTGCATCCAGCGACTTCCCGAACCTTCACCAGGTCGTCCGTCCACCTTGCAGGCGGGCGTCCGACACTGCGCTGGCCACATACTACCACTTTGCTACTACCTTTATACTGCTAGATTTATTTTATTGCTTGTCTTTCCGGAGTGGAGTGGAGTAAAAGAATATCTGCATTCAAGCGCAGCTGGGTCGGGCCGCTGGTACGTATTAAATAAATACACCTAATCCTTATTCCCACAGTCCTGAGCCCTGTTCTCTATTTAGTAATGACAATATTACTTTACAAAGCTTTAATAATATGTTATTTCATTCTACCTTAACATTTTTAGAAACGGTAGAGTCACGCTGTTGTCAGTCATGACTCAGCATAAATGGGCAGGCTCATCCGAGGCGGTACCGCTGTCTCACTGTCACACGTGAAGCGACGTCGTGTCGTACTTCGTTCGGTGAGATTGCCGGATCTCCAATACCCCTTTCCTCTTAACATCCTTTTTCCTTCTCGCTCCCCTCCCAACTGAATTCTTCATGGGCGACAGTGATCATTTACCATCAGATGACCTGTTTGCTCGTTTGCCGGACCTATGCATAGAAAAAAACATTTATCATATATTGACATGTACATACGAGCAACTTGGCTTAATGCCAGCAGCGGCGGATTCTTTATTGGACCGCCTAGCCTCCTCCGTGGCGCTTTTATTATAAGTAATCTGTGAAACAAAAGGCCGCGGGTTCTATCCCTGCACCAAAACAAATGTTTGTCTGACACACAAGTGTTTGTGTCGGGTCTGGTTCGTTAGGCTGAAAATACCCTCGTGGTTTCTGGTATCTATAACACTTGACTTTATTGACCTTAGTATGGGGCCAGTACTAAATGTGTGATTGTTTGGTATGTTTAAGTAATATAAATAAGTAATAGTTTTAAAAAAAACATGCTTTAGTAAGAGACTCAACTAAAAAAGTAAAAATATTATTTTATAACTTTAGAAAATGAAGTGAAATTAATAGTACATAAAACATTTGTGCGAGTATACATACATACAGGCGAAGCTAATAAAAGCGTGTTAAAAATAAATGATGTGCTTATTACAGTATTTATTGTGTGGAGTGTGTAGGTAGATTCTAGGCCATCAGATTAGCCGTTTGATAGGAAATGTACAAAAAATATCATCAATAATAAATTATGTAATAAATAACAGAGAATGCCACTAGGTGTGACCGAACCGAGGTTTCAATTCATATTCGAAAAATATCTTTATAAAGTTGAATTTCAATAATATTTTGTTTTTAAATTGAAGAATATACATATAGACTGCTATATGCAGGTCCTGGGTTTCATTATTATACAAATGAGTTTTACGCTAGTATTTAATTACATCCCAAATAAATACACCTAAGGTTCTCACGTTGGGATGGGAGCCTAACTTTTTAACAATAAAAAGAATTTACAAAACACTCCATTTTCTAAACATTAACTCATTAGAAAACGATTATTTTTACGTTTATAGTTAGGTCATTAATATAGCGTTTTTTAGTAATTTAACTATTACGGCCCCGTGAATCCAGAAAAAAGATAAACTTCTGTTTGTCTAATTAAAAAATATTATGTCATCTGTGATGGATATGAAATACACTTGACACCAATATTGAAGATTAAATTATCGAGCGGTTATATTCAAGTTATGAGTGGTTGCATCTGATTTACATGCGGGTTATGCAACTAACAGTAAACCGAATACTGACCTTCATATATGTGCGAAAAGTTACGTGTTTATCAATGTCATTTACAATGTATAGTAACACTCCTCATCCAAGACATATCCCCTGGAATTACCCAACAGGCAACACCAATATCGGTAACTCTACTAATACCTGCCATCCTAATCTGTGGAAACTGTTGTAGATTATGTATATCTGCGTCCTTTTTATATTTATTTACTTATGTTGAATTGTATTTGTCCTTCCCTAATAAATAAATAGGAAACTCTTTCTTTAAATAAAACATATATACATGAGCTATATCTCTGAAGCGTTATTACACGTACTTACAACTAATGCCAACCGAAGATCCATTCGCCGAGCTTGATATGTGCGTCCTAACGTGGGATGAATGCAATTTCAGCTAAAAATTCCAAAACCGGGCAAGTCATGTGATTTTTGACACGAAAACTCGATCAAACCTCTTAATATATAGATTATACATGGGACTAGACCAATAACGAGACCATATTGAACATATTCTCATAATACACTGGGGCAGAAGTTCCGCTATATATTACGACAAGATTGAGATAGACAGCGCAGCGACTTATCTGATAGCATTGCATTCGCATGGGGAATGGAAGTGACTAAGCTAGACATTTTTGTATAGTGAAGCATTAGGCCGAGGCCACGATGGTCTACAATCACGGGACGGGGGTCGCGGTCCTCAGGCGTCAACTGCGCTCGCATTGCCGCTGCCGTCTCGCTCGACGCTCGTGTCCCGCTACCATTGTGGGATCGGCCATAGGCAATCTCACAGAAAAAAAGAGCTAAACTGTTATTTCATATTGGTTTTGTAAGATAATAAGACCCGGAATGGAGCAGGCTGCTTCAAACTGTAGCTCTGCACAATACTACAATCTAGTTTTCCCAAGCACCTTTTTTGTTTATACGTAGTTTTTAAAGGTAATAATATTACGCCACACTGGACAATAATGACGCGACACGTTGAGCCAAACTGGCTCGGTTTAGATGCGAATCGGTAACACCGGTAATCCTTGAGTGAGACCAACCCGAATTAGAAAACGTTTGTAATTAAAATAATCGAATTTAGAGTTCCACGCACCAAACAATAACTTAGTAGGAAAAAAAGCATGTATGTGTGTCTCAAAATAATTCCCGCTCAAACGGCTGGACCAATTTTGATCAAATTTGAAAATAGCTGATAATCTGAATTAACACATAGGCTATAAAAGGTGGCCCGATAATGTAGTGTTACCGTAGGATGAGCAAGGAATTCAAATATGTAAATTTGCTATTCTTTCACACTAAAAGGGATGGTTTGGAATTTATAATATAGGGCGGATGAAATAGGATATAAGAAAACAGGATTGCATGCCTTGAGTCATAGAATATATTGAGACGGGACAGGACGGGATGTAACGGAACGGTACGAGAAAAGCATAAAGTATAAAGGACGGCAGTCATGTTGAGTTGAAATATAAAACAATTAGTACGCGAAATTATAATATGTGTCTGATGAGGACTGGATTCAAAGTGCCAGCACCCGGGCGAAGCCAGGATCGGGCTACTAGTATGATATATTTAGACTAAAAATTACTATACTTCCAATTCTTCAAAAATGTCTGCTTCTTAAGAAGGAAATACGTTGTTAAAAGGATAATAAGTAAGATAGCGTATTAATATTAAACGTTTATTTAGATGCAATTACTTTCTGTTAAAGAAATATTCATAGTTTATTATTGTTTAGTATCCCAAGGATTTCTATTGTTTTGTTTCAAGTTAATAGTATATCAGTTCTATTTTGAACTGCCGTGTACCTGTGTGTAGCAGTGTGTATGTAACACAGTGTGTTGGGATCCCTCGGTACAGGCTTATCTAGTGAGGTTTATAGGTCCAGCAAACAGCAGGTCACCTGATGCTGTGTGAGCGCTGCTGTCCATGAGCATCCACAACGCCGGGATCATAGATGTGTTGCCGGCCCAACAAATAAGAAGGGAAACGAGAAGTTTAAGTTTAATTTTTAATATTACAAACGTTTACCTTTTCTAAAATATTTCTAACATTCATGTCGTTATTTGTGATTTATATTTTTAAAAATCAATACATTTGTAAATATTTTCACGGAACCCTTATCAGCGACAAGTTTGAGTGACAATGGCAGTGTGAAATATTGTATGTTTATATAGAGAGTGCGCGGCGGCGCGCGCCAGTCGCTGTCGTGTGCTATGTGACGCGAGTGCTGTGCGCCATGTTTGTGTTCGTGCTGGCTGTCGCCGCCGCCGCCGCCGGTGCCGCGGCTGGCGTGTCCGGTAAACGCTGTTTGTTATTATTAGAGTGAATGGTGGGAGGGTGAAAGGGGTGAAGGTATTGTCAAAGGGATGTGGTGGATGAAATAGAGGTGGTGGAAATTGGAATTTGGTTTTTTATTTTCAAGTTCGCGTTTCCTTGTTTTGTATTATATTTTTTATAGATATACAATATTTGTTTTAAATTAATAAAAACACAGGTTTTGTACAGTATGCAGTACTAAAATAATGTTAAAAATAAGATAACACTGGTCGCCTATCTGGTCGCCTTTTTAGTCTGATTTTAATTATATTCAAATTATATTCATTTTTTATGGAATTGTTACAAACATTTATAAGGTTTCTAATATGGTATTTATACAATTATTATAGTTTCATTGACCCCTAAGTTTTTAAATTATATTTTTGTTTTCGTTACACGCAAATATAATAAGGGCCTTTTATAAATCGACATAAACTAATAATATATTCGATTATAAACAATAAATATATTTAGACAATTAATATACGCCATGATTGAAATTCATTATTTTTTCACGTAAACACTTAAAGATCACACTTATGTGCGTGGTGGCCTGTTGGTAATGGACCAGACGCGGCTGCCTACATGTTCACGGTAGTCGCGGGTTCAAATCCCAGGGCACACCTCTGACTTTTCGGAGTTATGTGTGTATTGATAGTCAATCACCACGCATTTTAACGGTGAAGGAAAACATCGTGAGGAAACCTGCATACCGTAGCGATTTTAAAAAAATTTCTACGGTATGTAAGTCCGCCCACCCGCACTAGGCCAGCGTGGTGGACTATATGGCCTAACCACTCTAAATCGATTCTCTCGACTGTAGAGTAGGCCCGTGCTCAGCAGTGGGACGTATAAAGGCTGATAAAAAAAAAGATCACTCGCCACAAGTCAGTATAAACATAATTATTTTAATAAGCAATTCACCCAACAGACATGCACATAGTCCACATACCACATTGAAACACCAATTCTTGTGTTGCGAGTATCAGAAACTACGAGACACTTTCATTCACGCAACGCCCCGCCCTTAAATAAATATTTATCATCAATAAAAACATATTTACAATTTAGAGATTATCAACTATAGTTATTTAAAAGGTAAAGTAAATCAGTTAACGTTTATTCAAATTGAAGAGAATTAAAAAATATGAATTAATTGTTGTGCAAGGAAGTAAACATCAGGCGTTTTATTTTGGCGTACTTATATGGATCGTGGGTTTTTGCAAAACGTCACACTGTATTTCTCACCTACCGCTGGAAGTACATTATAATTTTAGGTATTCTGCAAATTAAACTATTGTCTCGGTGAGGATCGACCACGCGCTCTTTCATTTTACAACATCCTCGTATTAATAAACAAATGATTGTGAATGTAAAATTTCTAGATAATAGTCACTGTCTTGTAAACAAGTTTTGAAAAGAGCAATGCGAGAGTTTCTTGCCCGTTCTTTACTGAAAACCGCTTTTAGTACCGGGTGGCAGAATAAAAAAAATACTGAATCTAAATTATGTGGAACATTTTTACGAATTCAATAAATTATTTCTTTTGATTTAATTAAATCTTTATTTAAGTCAAAATTATGCAGCAATGTTGATAAAAGCGGTTATTAGTGCTAACTAACATTTGACGAAAATTACGATGTACTTAAATGCAAATGAATTAAACTGGTCTGAAAATGCCCTGATGCACATTGGTCAGTGCCAAATAAAATTGGTACTTAATAAATTATTATGCAATAATTAATATTATCTGCCTCTGTGGCGTAGTTGTACAGTACGATTACAACGCTGAGGTCTCGGGTTCGAGTCCCGGGACGGGCAAAGAAATGTTGGATTTTTCTATCATATATCAGCCCCAGAGCCCCAGAGTCAGAAATTTGTGCGCGATATGCGATAGGCTCGCCCTCTTATCACATCGTCGGACGAAACATAAAAGGTGAAATGTTTGTGTCCTGGTACCAGGAGAACCACCTACCCCTTCTGTATGTCAATTAGTCTTTAAAAATTGTAACGTGGATAGTTTCATTGTATTTTCTCGAATGTTTATTTTCTTTACACAGGAAGGACAATATGACACATAAGAACATATTTGACATGCTCTTTTAATAATTTATCATTAATAATATGTCATTTTATGGCGTCTGATTGTGTGATTATAATATCTTCGTTGATATATTTATGAATTAAACATATCTAACAGTTTTCAATGATCACAGCGGCCGCAAAATAAAGTAATGTGTTCCGGATTATGAGTACTTTATTAATATTCAATGAAAATCGGATCATTAAATCATATTATTTAAATATTATATGTTATTAATGTATTACGTAGAAAAACCAGTAACAAATTGTCTCGTACAAACAAATGTTACTAAACTACAGTGAAGAATAAACACGCAACAAAATTAAAATCAACTATACTAATAAATCTTCGATTAAATACTAACGGTCTTAGATAATAGATAATTAGATAATAGATAATTTTAAAACCTATTTTAGCTATCGAACGGTTTGTCTTCTTCGTTCAAACTGAATTCAAAAGTTGTTCGAAACGGACAAAACACTCGAAAGCTAGAGTAGGTTTTAAATCTGTTTATGAATAAGGCCGATAATATCCTTGAGTTTTGAGCTTCTTTTAAACTGTAAACAGTTTTACCATTTTATAATTACCTGGACTTATATTACGAGCTAGTATTGGATGTTTTAATTGTATTGGTTTAAACCTACCACCATTGCTCTATGAAGATATACGAAACATATTTTTTTTTTATCGATTGATTGCCTCGGTGACCTAGATGTACTACGGTACGATTACAATGCTGAGGTCATGGGTTCGAATCTCGATTCAGACAAAGGGATATTGGATTTTACTATTCATTATCAGGAAATTGTGCCCGATACGGCGATAGACTGGCCCCCTATCACATCGTAGGACGGAACACATAGGGCGAATCGTGGGAGTACTGGTAACACCTCTGCCTACTCCTTCCGGGAAAAAGGCGTGATGTTTGTGTGTACATATGTGCTTTAGTTTCGTATGCATTTGTTTGCAACGTCATAGTCCAGTGACGGATGTGTCAAGTGGGGAACTGGTTCATAGGGCGTTCAAGGTATGATTTGTTAAAGTAAGCAATAGTTAGTGCCAAGTTAATGTCCATGAGATACCCGTAGCGTCTATGCTTGGTGTCCTTCAGCCACTGATCCTGGCCAACAGGACTTGCAGTGGCGGGAGTGTGGATTATTTATCACTGTATAAGCCAATCGTCTACTGTTGATCTCGGAACATCCCTATAATCGAAAGTTCTAGTGAGATGGTTAGGCCATAGCCCATCTTGCTGATCTATTGTGGCTAGACGAACTTCACATACCATAAAAATATTGTAAATTACTATGGTATATAGATTTCCTTGCGATGTTTGCCTTCATGGTTCAAGGGCGGGTTGATTGTCTCTCAGTACACACATGAAAATGGGCATGGAATAACCTTAAAAAAAGACGCTATTGATGATCATGAAGCTTTCTTGTTCACTCGTACCAACTGTACAACTTACAGCATTGAGTCTGCTTGTCGATGCTGCGATCTTCTTAATCTTGTTACGTTTCCGTTAATAACCTGATAAACATGTGAAACGTTTCCAGTATGGAGCATAAGCTGTTTATTTTGCATAATTTAAAGCAGACACTCTCTGTCTTGTTTGTCCGTCTTATTTACCACGTATCTGACGTCAATGTCTTTAAGTTTTGTTTTAAATTTGTTTTTTGTTATTATAACTCGGTTTAATTGTTGATCGAGACCTAGATCAGGTCAAATATGAATTAATTTACTGATATTACATAAATTACCTCGAGTCTTAAGTGCTTTGTTATTAAGGAACAAGATCGGCTCTTACAGGTAAATGCAGTGAGAGATTGTGAATTAACGAGTCTTAAAATAGTGCGTTTCTTTTATTTTTATTCGAATATTAATTAGACTGCCTCGGTGGCGCAGTTGTACTTTGGTATGATTGCAAAGCTGAGATCTTGGGTTCGAATTCCGGGTCGGGTAAAGTGATATTGGGGTTTGCTATTCATTACCAGCCCGGGGTCAAGAATATGTCCGATGTGGCGATATGCGATACCTATCACATCGTGGGACGGAACATACAAGGTGGAACGTGGGTGACCTGGTTACACTTTTGCCTACCCCTTCTAGGAAAAAGGTGTGAGTTTATGTATGTATGTATTAAATTAAATTGATACGACCTGCACCAATGTGAGTTGATGGGTCGCGGGTTTTCTGAATTTAGAGTGATTATAAATTCAGGAAACCCGCGACCGCGATATCAATATATACATCATAGATATTATACAAATGATACGTTCAACATTGCTGCTGTATTGCCAAAGAGATATCATTACAGTTAACTTGAGCTTAAGAGCCATTTACTTAATTTTAAGCCTTACAGTCTATTGATATAACTTGATTGATGCCACCGCGATGGAATTAAATAGAGTTAATTTCGTGCATGAATTAATTAGTACTTAGTTGACAAGTTTTAATAAAATCTAATTTAAAGAGTAGGCCAGATGACTGCGCCTATCACGAATTAACGGCCTACAACGGCCTCTGAATTTATGTTCTAATTCTTATATAATCATATTCGACCCGTGTGAAGGTCTGGGTCGGGTCGGGCCGGCCTTGGAAACTCTGCGAATGCATCTAATGCCTAAATTAGAATACATTGGGTATTCACGGCCGGATCGGCTGAAATATTTAAATGCCTAATAACTAATTAGGTTAGTGATGTAGGATGTCAATGCGAGCGATTTTGTTGTCGTCTGTTGTTTTAGTTGTTTAGAAAATAAAATAGGGTTGTATTGTAGGCACCACTTGCCGGGAACTGAATATCTTTCGCTGGGACGCTAATAAAATAATAAGCGAACAATTGATCGGCTAAACAGGTTAATCAAAAAGGGTATCAGGTCGAGTTTCATTCCAGTTATACGTAATTTTTTTGGATGAAGGGAAATCTATATACGAGTACTTATTCTGTTCACTGCTGCAGACCTGCCAACGCGTATTGAAATCACCATAGTAATCGAGGCGTAACAGTGTAGCAAACAAAGCTACATTCACATCAATAGTATTAGAACTAGGAAAACATTCCAAGAATCTGTTGATTCAACGGAAAGCACCTTGCGTCGAAGTTGGTGTTAAAAATTGATGAATTTCAAGATGATACGAGAGTAGATAGTTTTACGCACGATGAAAACAATTTCACCAACTTGGTACAGTACAGAATTGGAGTTAATGCACACTGAAACTAATTTCATGAAACTTGTTACGCTAAATAGTAGTGAAATTAATACAAAAATATAGCCTTCGTGTTGATTACAGTGTACATAATTAAATTGAGCGTGATCAAACAATGCGTTTATACGTGAAATTGTTGATGAAATTATATCATAGGTACAAATAATTTCGCGTCACTAATTTCTCGTGATTCCTCTTTAAATCTCTTAGATTAGTTGCACATAATACGTGCCAGTATAATTATTTATTCAAAGGAAGCGTTAATTAATCAACCGTTCAGACGCACAGATCTGTTATCGATGCGTCCTCGTAATGTGTAAGAATTTATTCAAATGTTATGTTATTGTTAGAAGCACGTACGAACAGTTGTGGTGAGTTTTGATTAGATCTGATAATATAAGTGTGACAAGTAGGTTAGTATCGGTTTTATTACAACATATACGTTCCACTGCAGGGCCTACTCTACAATCGAAACTATCATAGAGAGTGTTTAGGCCATATAGACCACCGCGCTAGCCTAGTACAAGTTGGAGGACTTGACATACCATAGAAATTCTTAAATTTGCTATGGTATACAGGTTTCCTCACGATGCTTTCCTTCAGTATTATAGGGCGTGGGGATTGACTACAATACACACAGGACTACGAAAAGTCAGAGGTGTATACTGGCATTTGAACCCGCGACCACCGTGAACATGTCGGCAGCCGCGTCTGATCGGTTACCATCAGGTCACCATGCTTGTTAATTATTAATTTATTTCAACTGCATATAGGTAACTAATGCGGCTCACAAAAGTTATTATTAATACATAACATTTTCACAGTTTCTGGTAATATTAAACGATTTGCAAAACATGAACGAACTCTACGTAGCAATTTAGGCTCAGTATGTTACTATAATTGTTAGTTTTAATTGTTAAATTATACTTTAGCTGCTAATTAATTAGAAGCGGTAGTGTGCTTCTTGACACCCCTTTGGTAATTTTTTCAAACTCAAAATACTCTACATTAAGATTTGATGCCAATTCTATGCCAACAAAAAATATTAAAACATAGCAAAACCTTGCAACTACAAAAAAATACTCATTCATCATAGCAATAAAATATGTATGTGCAATATTACTGGCAAATAACAGAATTAAAATGTTATTTTGAGAACATACGAATCTTATTATTGTCTAGTAATTACCATACATACTCATATCGAAACAGTAAAAAAATCACGAACATGCACCCATACGTATGTATTATGTTCTCAATTTGTTTTATTTTTAAATCTTATTATTTAAATTCTAGGTAGTTAAACTAGTTAATACCAGTAAAGTAAGAAATATTTTAATTAACAACATAGTAAAGGTTGCAGAAAGAGGCCGGATTTAAGACGCTACCAACAAGTCGCTGTCAAAATGTTTAAAAGAGTTTTATGTTAAGCAGAGGACTTAAAGTATATTATATACTGTAGTTTTATACGTGGTAGGATATGATGTATAACATAGTATGTATCTCTAGTTAATGCTTTCATGGCTATGGGTATTGGGTTGTGAGCTACAATATCGTAGGTTGTATTTCCAGATCTACTATTCCACGTTCTATAAGTTTTTCAATTCTGTTAATGAAAAGCTATTGAGTATTAATGTATTTACAATTCCCCTTATTGCTTTTACAATTTTATTAATTTATTTGCTGTTGAAAAACAATGTAGACATTCCCAGAGACTAGTCGAGCTTCGATGCTCGGTGTTATTAAAATGCTTGCTGTCGATTCTGGCTTACAGGAGTGACAGGGTGTGTGAGGGCGAGATAACCTCACTTTCTAACTACAAACCAACTTTATTTTCAGAAAATAATGTGCATTTCCCGTCTACGTAAATGTCATTAGAATGGTACACTAATATATGATTCAAGGCGAGCAGAATACTTACATAACACATGGCGAAAAGACAAACAGAAAATATATAAAACTGAAGTGAACATTCTACAAAAATATATTTAGAACACAGTTATCAATTGACATTCAGATTCATGTAGCGATCTCGGGTGAGGTATGCAGTCTACACACACTGCAAGGACATTGATAAAATCGCGGTATTATTGAATCTATTGGAGTACCCATTTACGTCGACATGAAATATTATTTTACAAGTTTTTTTTTATTGCAATGAATGGGGAGACGACGCTTACTGTCATACCATTCGCCTGATAGTAAGCGATACGACCGCTCATGGACAGTAGCAAAACCAAACAACACCGTGAATTACAAAGCAATGCGCGTTCCACTGCGCTCGCCATCCTAAGACATAAGGTGTTTATTATGTCCAGTAGTTACGCCTGCAACAATGTCCTAAAAACCGGAACACAAAAATATGTTTACACTGCTGTTTGGCGAGAAATAGACATTGCGGTGGTACCTACCCAGGTAACTTGGGGTTTCCCATGACATTTTTTTAACGAATATATAAAGTCTACCAAATATATTGTTACTGTGATGGAGAAAGGCATCGACTGATCTCAATCGTACAGGAGGTTGATCCCAACAGTCGGGCTGGAATTATATTGATCGAATTAATTCATGAATAAGTACCTAATTTGCTAATATTTGTTAAAAGTGATGGTGCCGGCAAAATATACAAAAATCGTCCAAGACCATGTCAACATGGTGTAGTGGAAGGTTCCGCCGGTGCATTTTCCCATCACAATTGACGGACTTAGAAGGCTTATTGTGTGACATTATTCATATTAGTTAACATTTTAGTGGCTTATAAAGTAAACACTGAAACGTAAAAGTAGATATTTATGAATTGTAATATTTGAGGAAGTTATGATAGTTATTTTGTGGTTTAATAATTTTACTGGTATTTGCTGGTTTTAATAATAAATGACAACTTCATATAAGTAATTTTCAATTGAAAATTCTCGTTTTGCGTATAGGGAAAAAAAGAAAATAACAAATTTTTCTACTTTGTCGGCATGATTTATAAATATACATACATGCCAAATACTTACACGTCAGTGAACTAGCACACAGACAGGTAAACAGACACACACGGCGAAACTGTAATGGTTCTTTATTGACGACAGAACCCAGAACCCTAAGAAACTAATTTAAATGTTTTCTTCGTATTTGGACATATAAGGTTTAATTACGAATCCAGTTTTTCTACATCAATAAAAATAAAATTGTTAATGTAGTGTTATTTTGTAGAAATGCGAGGTCTTTGCCCTTCGCCTTTCATCTCAATCGTATAAAAACTAGATCTTATTCTATTTTTTGTTTTCCCGTCTTGTGTCGATGTTTAGAGGTAGTCTTTTAAAACTATAATAATAATTTATTTATGATCTTAATACAAAATTTTGTAAAACGTTTCTTATATCTATTCATTCAAACTTGGATGCTAAAAACGATGCATATATGTATATATATATGTTACCTAAAAATAAACCCAGCTTAAAGATCCAAGAGATTATAGAACACACACTTCAACATAATCTGGTTATGTAAATTATTTACCCGTGATGTTGCCACAAACATTAATGTTTTTTTTAAACTAAAACGATAAGGTGACTACAAAGGCACCTTGAAGCAATAGCACTGCAGTCAACAGAATATCAACCGACGACTGGGCGGTTGCTCTACGATCCGAAACGAAGTACGAATGTTCGCACGTTCGACGTCCGAATCAACTTATAAGTTTTCCACTTTTCAAAATCAACATAATATTTCTTTATGACATTTATAATTCACTCCAAACTTGGTCTATGGTTACGATATTCGATAGACGATTCGAAATGTTGTATTGTAAAAGTACCTAATAATATTCGTACAGTTTTATGTGCGACGTTTGAACACTTGAAATTCTTTTCGGATCGTAGAGTAACCTCGCTGGCTATCACGGATTGAAACAAATAACAATGCTAAATGCGAAACGCGACATATTTGTCTTTCACCAATCACCATGCCGTTTGTATCAGAGCGAATGCTCTGAGGAATTGTTCAATGACCTCTATTTTCTTTAGCAAAAAACGCGTGCTGCATCCGATGCTATAGCTTGATGGTCAAAACCATCTCGACGCGAAACAAAAAGTTCGCAATTTTTTTGTAGGTACTGCATCGTAAAGCCGTGGAATGGTTTGCCGGCGCAAGTTTCTCTTTCCAATAATCCTGGGTCCTTCCGCCGTAGTGTGAAGCAGCATCTGTGCAGGGCGGCATTATTGAGTCGAATGGCACCGGACCATCGTCTCATGCGGATTCGACCCTCGGTCTGGACGGCATTGCCATCAGGTGCAGCGTAGTCACTTTGCCGTGCCACTTTAAAAAACACAGTTTTTCCATCGTCGTATCGCTATCCGGACGGATACGAATATCTTACAAACGAAGTTAGTTCTTCGTCTGCATAATAGATGGCGCTATATCCACTCATTAGTGATTTTAAAGCGTCAAAAAACTAGAATTGAATATACCTACCGATGTAGCGACATGAATATGTAACGCACTGGTTGACATTTGGCGATATTATTGAAATAGCCACGAAGTGTTCATGAAAATTCTAGCCTTTTAGACACGCGTACTGCACAGATGCAATAACAAATATTTATATTAAGGGCGGATGCTTCCAGTCTAATAAAAAAATCGAATAGAATACAATTCATTTAGAAATTATAATCTATCTAATTTTAAAAGTTCCATTTGACATATCTCAAAATTGTGAAATAGGGATGATGTCAAATAAATCGGTTAGTACAATATCCGATTATTAACGACATATCGATACTATTTTTTTGTATTTCTTAATCGATTACAGTTTATATTTTTAGTTTACATTATTTCGTTTTTTTTTATGTACATCTTTATCCTAATGAGACATCCACAATTGCATAAGTCACTTTAGTATTAAGGAACAAAAGCAATGATTTATTTATTACTAGCGGCCCGGCCCACTGAGTCGAAATGGCAATTTTTTGTGACACGATTTTTTTCGGAATTTCCAATTTATTTTGACGCCAACGGTTCGATATTATCATTCCTTACAATATTTATTCTTTGTACATTTTTGTTTAACATTTTAAAAAAAAAAAATTTAGATTTTTGATGTATGGAACGCACGATAAAACCCTAAATTTCTACGAAATCCTGCTAGATCCTGCGTTGAAATCTTATTTTTCTGAATCTTGGTCTTCTACTATATTTGTATACTTCGGACGTCTGTATCGACCTGCAATTTTTTCAGTTATGCAGTTCGAAAGAAAAGATAAAAATCAATATTTCCCAAAACTCTTTTTACGATTATCTTTAGTAAATTTGACACAAATAAAATAAATTAATCGAATAAATTAACAAATACCAAGGAAAACTTGTATATGTGCGTGCCAAATTTATAATACGAAGGATACAATTGAAAGCCTTTTTCGATTGCTGATTCTCTTAGGTTTATATATTGTATTTACATTACTTACTTTTTAAAATTAGAAAATAACTGGATTAAAATTGCTCGATTATTTCTATATTTTTACCGATTATGCGTATACAAATCCGTTTGCATAGTCTCAACTCTACACATGGAAGACCTAACGACGTGACTTTGTAATGACGTCTAGTAAAAAAGTACCTATGTTGTTTAAAATGGTTGTTTTGCTTTATTTAAAGGATTTATATTTAAATTTAGTTATTATGGATTGTAAATCCTGTAATAAAATAAGAATAGCTTCATAATTCTATGGTTTTACGGAAAGTTTTATTGAAATTGTGTGAGTTACGTCTTCACAAAGTTATTTATGATAAAAGTATGAAATGTCAAATGAGACTTCTTGAATTAGAAATACTATAAGATGTAATTCGGCCAATTCCCAAGTTGGGTTGTGAGAGATTTTAATAAACAAAATCATCTGTTACTACATTTCAATAAACAAAAAAGTTCGGGACTGAAATTATTTCTGATGTGAATTGTGATCTCATGAATACCAAGTATTATGATCATTAGGTTGCCCAGGGACCTTTCAGAATGGAATAAATAAACCACGGTCCATTCCAAATAATGATTACTCGTAATATAGGTACTAGGTATAATGAATAATGTGTGGTTCGCATTAAACTTTAAATAGTACTGGATTGTATACGGACATTCACAAAATTAAAATTCGCATGCATGCCTGCGGTCAGATGTAAAATAAAACATAAAAAAGAAATGATAATGTTATAAATGCGAACCCAATTTAATTTAAATATTGAATACATTATGATTCAATAAATTGTTGACAAAAGTTACGAATTAACTGGAGAACTGAATATTTATGTTCTTTACAACATTATGAAGACGTTGGATTGAATTTGTAGTTTATAATTTTGCACCCGCTTTGGTATAACGGAAAGTTTATTGCCAACTAGTCCTATTCGTTTACTGTTTGATTAACTTCCTTGCGGGTTAGACAATTTAGAAATTCTTTGAGACTCGCTGAGCTTCAGACCTCGTTCAGAATAAAATGCTTGCCGCTGTCAATCCTGGCTTACAGCAGTTGCAATAGAGGGTTTTTCTTAGGAAACACTACAAGAAAATGTTTAACTTGTCTATACTCCGCAATAATAAATCAAAGAGTAAAATGAACAGAGTTTAGAAATAATGTTTATCCATTGACATCCACAGCCAAGCGGCAGACGAAATTATAAACTAGAGAGATAATAACCTTAGATAAAAGGCTTTTACAGCCAGAGGGTCAGATGTCAAGCAATAAGCATCATGGAATAAATTAAATTAAATGGGTTTTATTAAGAGAGCTGTGTTACATGGTTTCAATAAAAGGTATGGTAAAATCGTGGGAAAGCACGGAACTTCTCTACAAGGACGAGTTTGTGTACAAGTCCGGGTGATAATTGTTATGTTATGCTCATTTTACTTAAGACTATACTTTGAAAGAATGTGATGTACACACTGTGTATCTGCGAGCGTATGGAGATGACTGGGGTAGGTAGAAGTGAAGTCGTTAAAATAATTTCGCGTCAACACACGGCCTGGAATAGAATAAAGAGTAACCGCGATACCATAAACCAATGAAAACACATCTAGCACAATAGCTTGGAATTTGAATAGGGGACGCTAACTTATTTTCAGTCCACAAAGATTCAATCAAAAATAATAGAAGTTGGAAACAAATATTAGTTCACTTGTCTCTATAAACCCAAAGACAAATATTGGATCTAGAGAATTATGTGTCTACTTCTTATAATATATTTGTTTTTTACTAGAATTAATGCGTCATCATCCTTCGCAAATATAATAAAACTGTTGCCTATTAAATAAACTATTAACTATAATGAAATATAGCTGATACCAATAAATTTACATAATATTTAAACAATATAATACTAATACCATAAACCAACATATATTTGATGGCCATGCTTACGAATAGGCTCAATTAAAATTCTAATAAGTCATCAGTTCATTAAACGGTTATCTAATATATATAAATCTCGTGTCACAATGTTTGTCCTCAATGGACTCCTAAACTACTCAACCGATTATAATAAAATTTGCACACCATGTGCAGTTCGATCCAACTTGAGAGATAGGATAGTTTAAATCTCAAATTATAGTCGCAATTTTAATTAATTGCTAATTATTTGTCTATTATTATTTGACAGTCACAATCATCTGTTAACTCCAAATGATTCTACAGTTCGATCCAACTTGAGAGATAGGATAGTTTAAATCTCAAATTATAGTCGCAATTTTAATTTATTGCTAATTATTTGTCTGTTATTATTTGACAGTCACAATCATCTGTTAACTCCAAATGATTCTAACAGATGTCGATACCTTTCGACTGGGTTGAGTAAGTAATCAATAGATGGCGCTGCTATGGTAAATCTACGAACGTGTCATATAAGCTACATTTTAACAGTATAATTACCACGTGTTGTTGACGCTATAAAATTAATTAAATTTATTTTGTAGTGAACGAAATACCGTATAATTCAATTATTTCCAATTTTTAAATTTTTGGTGTTAGCATAGCCGGCCACGTGTTACTTAGACTGATGTAAGTATTATCAAATAATTATAAAATTTAATTAAAATGTCAATGCAAAAATGATACACAATTTCCTACACTTTTTCAATAGTTGTACAAATAGTTTTTTTTTTATATTTCATTAATATTGTTACCAATCTATATATCTATATATATAAAAGAAAGTCGTGTTTGTTACACTATTTATAACTCAAGAACGGCTTTACTGATATGGCTGAAAATTGGTGAGGAGATAGCTTAGAGCCAGGAGACGGACATAGGCTACTTTGTTTTGTGAAGAAAAGGCTTGAAGGGGTTGAAATAAGGGATGAACGTTTGTATGGAAAAATCTAAACCGTTAAAGTTAAGATGTTAAACTTGGCACTTTAGTTACTCATTTAAAAATAAAAATATATAAATTAACCCTAAAGGGGTTAAAATAAGGGTTGGAATTTTATATGCAAAATCGAAACAGCTGAAGCTATTTCTATAAAAATATATATTTCAGCTCCTTATTACATACAAAAAATAATGGCTTACAATAATTTTGGAAAAACATCATTACGGGGGTAAAATAAGGGTAGAAATTTTGTACGGAAAATCAAAACCGCTAAAGCTATTGATGTGAAAACTTATAATTTGACACCAGTAACGAAAAATAATGTGCACTATAAAAACATCTTAGCTAATGCATACATAAACACACGCCTTTTTCCCAGAAGGGGTAGGCAGAGGTGCTACCAGAACACCCTATCGCCATATCGGGCACAAATTCCTGACTCCGGGCTGATAATGAATAGAAAAATCCAATATCACTTTGCCCAACCCGGGATTCGAACCCGAGACCTCAGCTTTGCAATTGTACCGTAGTACCACTGCGCCACCGAGGCAGTCAATAGGTAATGCATAGTCTTCTTTATTAGCCTAAAGCGACGAAAAGGGGTTTGTTTTGACGAACATTCTTAGCGCTGTTTCAGGTAGGAATTAAACGACAGAAATCACCAAGAAGGGAAAAACGTTATGACTATTGCATTGTTTACATTTGAGAAATAAGTAGTTTACTATACTTCGAAAAATCAATTTCGTAGTCAGAATTTTGGCTGAGCGGAAAGTTTTAGCAGGAATTTTGCAAAGTATTTGTGTTAGCGTATTTTTTTAATTATATTCGTCGTATTTTCGTGGTAATATAAGGCCTATCTACAAAATAAAAGCAATTCCAAAAAATTGTCAACATGCCTATTTAGGCATTAAGGGATGAAATGGGATAAAGTGGGACGAACGCGATGAGACCGGTCAGATCCAGATTGCATTCGATGGGAAATAATGGGACGGGATGTAACAGAAAGAAAAGGAGCCAGATAAGATGGGATGGGATACGATAGGAAAAGGGATTTGGGAGGGAGTTTGAACGGGAATAAGATATTTCTGGTGTGGAGTGGAGTCTAAACATCTAAGCACCCAGGCGAAGCTGGGCCGGGCCGCTAGTAAATTATATAAATGACAGGCGTTAAAAAGCCGTAAAACTCCGTAGTTACTTATATCTTGGAATACTGTATGAATGCCATTGCCGGAGTGGTACCACTGTCTCACACAAAACCGAAGTATAGCGACGGTTTGGCTGCCGTGTTTGTTAGGTGATAGAGATTGCTGGAAGCGTAGTAACCTTTTCTATTTTTTATTATTAAATATGACCAGCGAACGAGCAAACGTCATCTGGTGGCAAGTGATCACTGCCGCCCATGAACATGTACAACACTGGGATCATAGATATGTTGCCGGTCCATCAAATTGGTAGGAGAACGGGAATAAAAAATAATAGGAAGAGGAAATGCGAATTGGGCATTCGGCAATCTCACTCACCGAAGGAAACAAGACAGTATAGCTATCACTTTATGTCGATCTCCTGTGAGACAGTGGTACCGCCCCGGACGAGGCTGCCCATTCATGACTGACAACAACATGGCTCTGATACTTCGTATTTCCCCGTAATTTTTCAAACCTTTTTCTCTCTCATTTGAAAGGAGTGACATTGAACCAACGATCCAAGTGTTGTTGACATTCAGGGGAGGAGTCAATCACCTATGAAGTAAACCGTTTGCTTGAATATCGGATTTATGCAATAAAACATAATACTCGCATTAAATCATTGTCTTTTTTCGAGTTAATTAATTCATTGTTTTCATGTCCGCTGTCGACCTTCATCAGTGTTATTTTGATTCGCTTATTCTGCGATTAATTTTATCACAATAAAATATGTACATGCATGTAAATTGAATCATACGATGTAATTCATTATGTATGTTCATTTATTTTAGATTATATCATTTTAGTGTTGTAAAAATATCGAGATCGAATAGGTAAACACAATGTTAATAAATGCCATCATACATATTGATAAGTGACTAGATTTATGTAGAGCTTAGAAGTCGATATATTTTTCGTGCTATTTAAATAGTTCACGTCAACGAAATCTAGAGTGGAACAATCTGCACCTGCTCTTTTATTTTAATTGACATAATGATAATGTTAGTTATAGTAAAAAAAAGATTTACAGTTTATTGATGTCATTGGCGTCGATGTACCCGTTTTTGGAAAAGATAGAAAAGGGTGAAATTGGTTCTTCAGTGAAAAGAATAATTTTGTTAAGAAGGTTAACGTTACTTAATAAATATAGTTATACATTCGTAAAAAACTCGAAGCAATCGCTTGATACAAGACTCTTAAGCCCCATTTACACGGGGAGAGTCTTACGCCTCGAGAATACTATTATCATACGAATATAAAAAAGTCGCATCGTGTAAACGTTTGTCAGAACACAATACTCTATGGCGGTTATGTTATGCGATAATAGACGATTCTCGACCCGAGAAACTCTCTACGCGTAAATGGGGCCTTATATTCAACAGTAGATTTTCTTCGCATGATAATATTAAAGATAATGATTGTAATGACGATTTGTTTCCAGACGAGGATTATGCGAAGTTCCCGCGGCTGTTCCACCTGGACGACTACGAGCGCTGCCTGACGCAGCCCGAGGGCCTGTACTGCCTCGGCACCTTCCACGTCAAGCCTGCATCCACGCCGCATCATGTTTACGACCTTATGAAGGTAGCCATATTCTTCTGAATTACCCATTTTTTTTTTGCCGAGAGAAAAGCTGTTAAACTACCTTATAGTACCTGGGGAAACCGATAGGGGACGCTAATGTCACTGGCCTCACAGCCTGGCACATTGCAGATGCTGCAGCCTTGCCGGGCTCTAACAAATCTTACGCCAGAATACCTTCGGTAGCTATCCCATACATTTTCAGCGCCACCGGAGATTCAAGCATGAAAATCGCCCCGTTTCATTTCCGCGGACCCGCTAGGCGTAAAACCGTAACTGGTCCCTCAAATTTAGTGGAATATTAACCACGCTTATCCTTAACATGCAATAAGTCAGTTCAGCACATTCTGATATCATGTTTCCGAATTTGCCTAGGTAGGTAGTCATTTATGATCGGACCTTTATCAACCTATACTGGGATAGTGTTTGTGATCAACCGTCCCGACAATGTGGCTAGTAGCCTTCACCTTTGAAATAGTCGTGGAAAATTTCCTAGTGGATTTTCCCACGATATTAAGCAATTTTTATACGTTTTGTTGTTTGCAACAGTGTTTTTAACAAGCTGCTATTTTTATGCAGATTTTAAATAATTCTGTAGGTTTTGCGGCACAATAACTCTTTGTGATCCTGTTTTATATATTTAATGCCTCAGTTAAGGGCTATAACGTCTTCCGCATGTTTTCATGTCTATGTACTCGTATACAATATACATAATACATATTGTGCGAGTTTATTTACGGCAACGGAAAATAAGTACACAATGAAATCACACAAAATGTCGCATTCAATTTTCCATAACAAACTAGTTTAACTTCTGCGTCTCGTTGATATTCCTATACAAATGCACTGTTCGTTAATTTTCTATTTTTGTACATCAGTTTCTATTCGGTAATATTTATGGTTGTGTAAAATACCGATTTAATTTTACCTGTGGGACTTTTATTTATAACGCTGGTCGAATGTGGCGCGCTGGTTAATTGAGACTGAAAATGTGCGTCATTGCAAGATGACCGTGCTGAAACGCATCTTGGGACCGACAAAAACTTGGCTAATTGTAAATTGCATTGGTATCTCTTCCCTCCATTTAGAGATACAAACATAATCTTATTTATTAATAAAACAATAATTCCTTGAGAACCACAGAACGCTGCTCTATCAACTGTGTCGTAGCTATGTGCATAGAGTATCCTTTTTAGCCACGCGTCATCACAGTGATGGGAATAAGAGCTTACTACTAGTAGATAGATCTTTATTACAAAAATATAACTTTAGTTTGTTGAATTACAACTTTATCTTTAAGAACTTATATATTACTAGCGGCCCGGCCCAGCTTCGCCTGGGTGCTTAGATGTTTAGACTCCACTCCACACCAGAAATATCTTATTCCCGTTCAAACTCCCTCCCAAATCCCTTTTCCTATCGTATCCCATCCCATCTTATCTGGCTCCTTTTCTTTCTGTTACATCCCGTCCCATTATTTCCCATCGAATGCAATCTGGATCTGACCGGTCTCATCGCGTTCGTCCCACTTTATCCCATTTCATCCCTTAATGCCTAAATAGGCATGTTGACAATTTTTTGGAATTGCTTTTATTTTGTAGATAGGCCTTATATTACCACGAAAATACGACGAATATAATTAAAAAAATACGCTAACACAAATACTTTGCAAAATTCCTGCTAAAACTTTCCGCTCAGCCAAAATTCTGACTACGAAATTGATTTTTCGAAGTATAGTAAACTACTTATTTCTCAAATGTAAACAATGCAATAGTCATAACGTTTTTCCCTTCTTGGTGATTTCTGTCGTTTAATTCCTACCTGAAACAGCGCTAAGAATGTTCGTCAAAACAAACCCCTTTTCGTCGCTTTAGGCTAATAAAGAAGACTATGCATTACCTATTGACTGCCTCGGTGGCGCAGTGGTACTACGGTACAATTGCAAAGCTGAGGTCTCGGGTTCGAATCCCGGGTTGGGCAAAGTGATATTGGATTTTTCTATTCATTATCAGCCCGGAGTCAGGAATTTGTGCCCGATATGGCGATAGGGTGTTCTGGTAGCACCTCTGCCTACCCCTTCTGGGAAAAAGGCGTGTGTTTATGTATGCATTAGCTAAGATGTTTTTATAGTGCACATTATTTTTCGTTACTGGTGTCAAATTATAAGTTTTCACATCAATAGCTTTAGCGGTTTTGATTTTCCGTACAAAATTTCTACCCTTATTTTACCCCCGTAATGATGTTTTTCCAAAATTATTGTAAGCCATTATTTTTTGTATGTAATAAGGAGCTGAAATATATATTTTTATAGAAATAGCTTCAGCTGTTTCGATTTTGCATATAAAATTCCAACCCTTATTTTAACCCCTTTAGGGTTAATTTATATATTTTTATTTTTAAATGAGTAACTAAAGTGCCAAGTTTAACATCTTAACTTTAACGGTTTAGATTTTTCCATACAAACGTTCATCCCTTATTTCAACCCCTTCAAGCCTTTTCTTCACAAAACAAAGTAGCCTATGTCCGTCTCCTGGCTCTAAGCTATCTCCTCACCAATTTTCAGCCATATCAGTAAAGCCGTTCTTGAGTTATAAATAGTGTAACAAACACGACTTTCTTTTATATATATAGATATATAGATTGGTAACAATATTAATGAAATATAAAAAAAAAACTATTTGTACAACTATTGAAAAAGTGTAGGAAATTGTGTATCATTTTTGCATTGACATTTTAATTAAATTTTATAATTATTTGATAATACTTACATCAGTCTAAGTAACACGTGGCCGGCTATGCTAACACCAAAAATTTAAAAATTGGAAATAATTGAATTATACGGTATTTCGTTCACTACAAAATAAATTTAATTAATTTTATAGCGTCAACAACACGTGGTAATTATACTGTTAAAATGTAGCTTATATGACACGTTCGTAGATTTACCATAGCAGCGCCATCTATTGATTACTTACTCAACCCAGTCGAAAGGTATCGACATCTGTTAGAATCATTTGGAGTTAACAGATGATTGTGACTGTCAAATAATAACAGACAAATAATTAGCAATAAATTAAAATTGCGACTATAATTTGAGATTTAAACTATCCTATCTCTCAAGTTGGATCGAACTGTAGAATCATTTGGAGTTAACAGATGATTGTGACTGTCAAATAATAATAGACAAATAATTAGCAATTAATTAAAATTGCGACTATAATTTGAGATTTAAACTATCCTATCTCTCAAGTTGGATCGAACTGCACATGGTGTGCAAATTTTATTATAATCGGTTGAGTAGTTTAGGAGTCCATTGAGGACAAACATTGTGACACGAGATTTATATATATTAGATTATATGTTTCCTAAATAATTAAATTTACCCTCCCCAGGAGTACTCCAAAGATCCGGCCAACTACAACCGCACCCAGCTGCACCGCGGCTACTGCGTCAGCTCGCGGTGCCCCTCTTCATTCGAGGAGCGCAACAGCTCTCTTCGCTTCGAGCAGTGCGCCTCTCTCTGGGCACGTCGCCGAGGCTTCAAGCTGGGCCTGCAAAAGCTCCAGTACTGCCGGTCGTCGGCCCAGGAGTACGCGCGCACTCACAATGCGGAGCCGCTGGACCAGCCCCATCGAGTGCTGATTTGGGTCGTGTATGGCCTGCTAGCTTGCAATGCTGTCGGGACTTTGTATGATTTGCTGCTTGATGACGGGACTAAAAGTAAGTATTGTTAAAGTATTTACTCTTCTTATAAGTCTGATAAGAGCGTATAGATGGGAAATTTATATTGATGGTGTTAAGAGGTAGTAATTGTAACATCCCATAAGTTTGTTTAAAGTGTACTGATAATATTTGTGACAAATAACAACGGTTCGTTGCAAACCGTCAAGGGTAAATTCCTTGTACCAAAATATTTTGTATTGGTATTTTACTTTTATTACGGTGGGTAATATAATAAAATAATACTTTTGGTAATTAGTCATATACTCGTTTCTTGTTTTTTTAATTGTATCTCATTTAAATTCCACTGTCACTTTTAGTGTCCGTATAAGTAGTTGTTTTAGCAGGTATTTATCTGTACATTTATCGTTCTCAAACTTACTCAAAATTAGTGTTAATGAGAAAAAAATCCAATTAGGTAATTTATTATGTTTTTGGTGAATGTCTGTAAGCGTAATGTTGGTGTTGTTTATTAAATAAATAAAGGACAACAAAACCTATTTAATACTTTGCACTGGTTGTGTATTTTGTTATGCGCAAACATATGAACTGAGATCATACAAACAAAATTCTTTAAAAGTCGTAAATAATTTAGTTAAGTCATCCAACATGTTGAAGAGGCAATGGGCTGGCCACATATGTGCCGGAACTGATAACTGCTGGCATAAGCGTTTTCTGGAGTGGATACCGAGTCTTGGCAAACGTACCGTAAGACGTCCTTTGGCCAGATGGCAGGAGGCTTGCACAAGAGGACCGGCAGCGACTGGATGCATAAAGCAGCAGACCAGGCTCTGTGGCCTACTTTGGAAGAGGCTTATGTCCAGCAGTGGACTGCAAGGGGCTGATAATGATGATCCAACATGTTGCCTTACGCCGTCGTGTTCTTATTAGGTACCTACTACCTAGATTTTTTTATTTTTTTTTATCAGCTCATATACGTCCCACTGCTGGGCACGGGCCTACTCTACAATCGAGAGAATCGATTGAGAGTGGTTAGGCCATATATTCCACCATGCTGGCCTAGTACGGGTTGGCGGACTTACATACCGTAGAAATTCTTTAAAATCGCTACGGTATGCAGGTTTCCTCACGATATTTTCCTTCACCGTTAAAATGCGTGGTGATTGACTATCAATACACACTTTACAACAACTAATAAATCTCTTGTTCTGTCGCAGAGAACAGTTTGTTGACAGTGTGGTCGCTAAGGTCCAACTGGCAGCGACTCACCGCCACTTATGAAGACGGAGACCCGCGAATTTTAGCTCTCAGCCCTATACAGGGTGTCAGGTGAGCTAATTTAGTTACAATATTATGGCCTAAGTATATTACCGGCAATTAGAGTTGTGATTATAGGGGAATATACATCTGAATTATTTTTGGTTGAGCAATAGACAATAAAATGCACAAAATCTGATACAGTGATATCAAATATACTCTAATACTTAGAGTTACTAAGATTTCGAAATGTTGAGAGGTTTGTATGGTGTAGGTACAAGGCCTACGTGATCGTTCGTGTGCACAAGTTTCAACATGTCTATATTTCGATTTGTCAAGTGTTTGCGTGAAAGAATTTTGAATAACCGCGCTTTTTTTTTTAATTTTCGATTGATTTTTTTTCTTCCAATTACCGAATGTATCTAAAACCATTGAATTTATTTAATTTATCGAGAGTTTGGCTAGGCACTCAACAGTGACTTAGAAATTATAGAGACGTTTGAATTATCGAAGGTTTTGCATTATCTAGTCAACTGTATACAACGGCACGTTAAGGGAAGAAGTATTAAATAAAACCATGTTTATTATTGTATGTATGTGTTTTCAGAGTGCTCTTGTTGGTGCTAACTATGATGACGCACGCTGGAGTCATCCACGTTATGTCCTACTCATACAGCCCGGAATTTATCGAAATGGTGAGCATATTAACAAGTATACAGCAGAAGCAGACACCTCTAGGATGACCTTGATTATCAACGGAGTATCGCTATTCTCTACCAATGTAAAAAACAAATAAACAACATAGCACATGTCCCCGCCTTTTCTATCAATGAAAAGGGTTAGTTCGTAGGTAGTCGAGGGCGTAATATCTGTCACATCGCGCAGGGTCGGAATCCTGAACAAGGTGCGTCGGTTTTTCACGCCCGGTCAACTATACCGCTTGTATAAAGCACAGGTTCGGCCGGGTATGGAATACTGTTCGCACCTCTGGGATGGATCCGCCCAGTACTTACTCGATGCCTTGGATGGATTGCAGCGGCGGGCCATCCGCATTGTAAATGATGCAGACGTTACGAGCAACTTAGAGTCGCTACAGTTGCGGAAGGATGTTGCCTCTCTAAGCATGTTCTACCGTCTGTATCACGGTGAATGCTCTGAGGAATTGTTTAGTTTGATCCCCTCCTCTCCTTTCCTTAACAGAACCACGCGTGCTGGCTTGCGAAGCCACAGCTTGACGGTTCAAATCATCTCGGCGCGAACAAAAAAGTTCGCAAATTCTTTTTTGTGTCGCACTGTGAAGCTGTGGAATTGTTTGCCGTCACACGTGTTCCCTCCTTCCTATAATCCTGGGTCCTTCCGCCGTAGTGTGAAGAAGCATCTCAGCAGGCCGGCATAATTGTGTCGAATGGCATGGGACCGCCGTCTGATGCTATTCGATACTCTGTCTGGACGGCATTTGCGCTTAACATCAGGTGCAGTGCAGTCATCATGCCGTGACAGAATAAAAAATAAAAAAATAAATAAAACCTATAACATATAACCTTTGACATTGAACTAATTGAAATAAAATCTGGAATGAAAAAGTCTGGAATCAATATTATCCTTGAAATTTTTAAGAAGAATTCTCAGATATAAAGATACTTTTGACCACAAAACAGATGAATTATGGCAACATCATGTCTAAGTTGTATTATGTGAAAGTAACCAATTGAATGATCTAATTCATTCCGCAGAAGGCGCACAACCCGAACATGATGCTGTTCATGAACGGCACGGCGGTGGTGCAGATCTTCGTGGTGATCTCCAGCTTCCTGCTCGCCTACAACCTGCTCATTATCTCCAAACACCACCGCCTAGGCCTCAGACACCTGCCCTTCTGCCTCATCAAGAGGATTGTCAGGTACGGACTGTCAAGTACAGGTATTGTTTGTTTTATTCCTAGCAGGCTGGCATAACCCTGTCCACCGGCATTAGATACATTATAAATTACCATCAGATGCACCTACCTCCCGTTCTAATGCAGCGATATGGTCAGGAATACACTTGTACATAAAGGTTGTTGACGTACCAGTAAGTAACACTTATTACAAAAATATCACTAGTATCTTTTCTGTTATTTATCTGTTTCTTATAATGCATATATTTATCTAGAAGCACATTTTTTAGACTTCTTCAACAATTATCATCATATTTCACCCAATTAACAAACCACAGCTGGCTGTACGAACATTATATGTATATTATTTTAAGACCTTAATAGAAACTGACCTTTTCCTCAGGATATACCCGGTGTATCTGCTGGTGATAGGCTACGCGGCGACGTGGTGGCGGCGCTCCAACTCCGGGCCGCTGTGGAGCCCACTCGTGGACAGCGAGGGCGACATCTGCCGCCGCAAATTCTGGGCCCAGGTGCTTTTCATCAACAACCTGGTGGAGTCCAGCAGCCATTGCCTTGTGCAGACCTGGTATGAAATCTACTAGTGTGATAATAAATACAAACCAAGTAAATATTTTATTTCGTATTTCTCTTTCAACAAACTGTGGACCTTGGAGTAAAAGTATTAAGCCGAAAGAAAATACTTGGTCACTGTTATGTTGTCCTGAAGCTCATAAAATCATGTCTCATCAAAATACTCTTTCTGCAGTGCAGTGCACATTTAGAACACTGTAGAATTTGGCACACATACATACAGCCTCCGTGGCGCAATTGGTAAGACGCCGCCTGTGAAACGAGAGGCCGCGGGTTCGATCCCCGCACCGAAACAAATGTTTGTGTGATCCATAGGTATTTGTTTCGGCTCTGGGTGTTTGTGAGACCGAAAAGTCTCTCTTAGTTTCTGATACCCACGACACAAGACTCGATCTTAGTTTGAGGTCAGGACTATGTGTGTGTCACTGTTGGGTGTATTTATTTATTTATTTACATGAAAATGGTTGGACTTGGACTGCAGCAAGGGGCGATTCAAAAATCTTGTCTAGGTCTGTTAGTTCTATAACAACTGGTGGTAGTTAATATGGTCATGGTGCAATATTGTGAAGAACCCAAAAATCATCAACAATAGCTTCCTGCAGAGTTGTCACAAGTGCGACTACCTGACCTGACAATTGACCACCACGTTCATAGCAAATTATTCATAATGCCGAAGTCCTAACCGTTCTCACACTCCTCAGGTTCATAGCAGTGGACATGCAGCTGTATCTGGTGGCGTCGGTGGTGACGCTGGTGCTGGTGTCGCGCAGACAGATGGCGCTGCCGCTGCTGGGCGCGCTCGTCGTCGCCTCGTCACTCTTCAACGCTCTGCTGGCGTACATCTTCAACTGGCAAGCGCTGCTCTATTTTGTTAGGCCTGAGTAAGTACCTAACTCTGGTTTGCGAAATTCTAAGACAAATGATCGTTTTCAGTTGTTATCTAGTAAGGAAGGTTTGGCATTGATGGACTACTGCATAAAAATTGCTTATATGTTATGAACAAAACAATTTGACTGCGCATTTTGGGACGGATTAAAATAGTTTCGAGGTGTGCCATCTTCGATTTTAGGTTTGCGAGTAAAATGGCAGTATTTGTTACGATTTGACATGATACACGTACGTGTTTAAAATATCACTTATTCATTCCTACGCCATCCAATCCATCAGCCAAAGAAAGTCCACTGCTGAGCATAGGCCTCTCCCAATGATTTCCACAGTGACCTGTTGGAGGCAGCCTGCATCCAGTGACGTCCCGTGACCTTTACCAGGTCGTCTGACCACCTAGTGGGTGGACGTCCTACGCTGCGCTTTCCGCTTCCGCACTTATTCATTGATGTCCAGTAATTATTTACCTCCAGACAAAATATAATGCTTCAATTTGTTGATGACAGGACCCTTCGCAACCTGTACGTAGAGGTGCCGTCATTCCATGGGCTGTACATGTCTCCGTGGGGCAGCCTGCCATCCTGCTTCGTAGGACTTTTCCTCGCTCATCTGCACTTCGAGCTGCATGAGAGGGGAATCAAATTGTCTAACATTACGGTAACTACTTGAGTCATAGCTCTAGTCTGTTGAATACAATATCATAATATAATATTAGAAAGAACTAAATTTATATATCTAAAATAAGTCTGATGATAGCATCAGACTTTCTTAAGATATTCTAATTTAGGGAATAGCTTTAATTTGCTTGATGAATAAATTTTGAAACAGGATTTAATTAATTGATTTGTCTAATTAGTACTTACTATTTAAATTTTCAATGACATCTGTTATTGATTATCCTGAATTATGGTCAGCTGCAAACATATAGTTTTTACTAGACCTTTTGTTACTTTTGTTCCATATTGTGTATTCCATTATTTTCCGCAGTGGTTCAAGCTGCCATACCACATGGCGCTGCCCCTGATCATCTCGTGGATCCTGGCCGGCAACTGGGCGCGCCAGTACACGTCGCCAGCCTTCATGGCCGCCTACGTGGCGCTCGAGAGACCCGTCTTCAGCATCCTTGCAGCTATCATCCTGCTTGGAGCCTTCAACGATGTTGAAAGTGAGCATTATTTTATGCTTGTCCTTTTTTAAAATCAAGCAAATTAGATGTAATTGACCATGCAAGGCCTAAAATACTCACAATACTTTACGGGCTAGAATGAGTTAGCTGCTTGTGAAAATGGATGTCTAATAGGAGGAAATTTTTTCCTCCAAAGAAATAGAGAAGGCAAGGACCAAAATGAACGTTAAATAAATCTGAATGGCAAGTAAAGTAGATATTAAGTTGGTAGACAATGGTAGCTCAAGCGTTGCAGATTCGGCCAAGTATATCCGAATACAAAAACACCGGCATAATTTTATTAATCCTGACTGTATTGGACTTACTATTACGTGCATTGTAGTTAAAATGACTTTTTAGTATAAATATAAGTCTATCAAACATACATAATATAACTATTAATAGGTGACATTGTGTTTGTTGTTATCAAGTGAAGCAAGAAGTTTAATGTAATGTGTTGGTCCAGACGTCCTGCTGCGCATCTGCGGCTGGCGCGGGTGGCAGGCGGCGGGGCGGCTGTCGCTGTCGGTGCTCATGGTACACTGGTGCGTGGACATGACCCTCGTCGCCTCGCGCCCGCAGCCCTCCATGACCAACACCTTGCAAGTCGTGAGTAATACTACACACTATCCAATGCATACACCGATCGACACAGACAATGCCCAAAAGTCATTGGCTAAAAACCCTCAAAGTTAAACATAACAGTGATTACTGCTACTTGGCTGCAGAAATAGTTAAACCATTGGTTCCTAACCTATGAAAATCCAAGTGGTAATCCTATTTAGTGTCTTTGGCTAAAGATGGTGATGACTGGTTTTATACTAATAAATCAATTCTCTGTAATATACTCGTATTTGTTGCAGGGTGTGGACTTCTTCTCCACTACGGTGTTGTCGTATATCTTTGCGATCCCTCTCACGTTGCTGGTAGAGATGCCAGTGCAGAGGTTCATATCCACGCTAGTTTTTTCGAAACACAAAGACATTATCCAAAAGTGAGTGCGTCTGAGAACACAGTGAATTGTGATGAATGACACTAACATGGTCTTGAAATTGATCAGACTGTTGTAGGCTTATTGTTATTTCTATCATCATGATAGAAGACTTCATCTACGGGAATATTAATGAAGAATATTCTGAAGACGAAGAAAAGAGTACTTTCAATGCAACACTATGATGTAGAAGTATTTTAAGCGTTTTACATTATGATGGCGATCACAGTTCGTACTCAGTCAAGTACATTTGATGAGTGCAATGTAGATTCGACCAGGGAAGTTACGGATACTAAGATTGAAGATAGAACCTAAGACGAACGGTGACCGCCATTGTAGTGTAGATTAAGCCTAAGTTTTGCTCTTAAAGCATAAATAAATAAAGCATTACACTGAATACATAAAGTGTTTGTATAGAAAGAGTATGACGCCTTCCATTAGATGTAGGTAGGTAGGTTATGGTGAATTTCGTGATCTGAACCCGTCTTGCTAATTTAGATAAAAATCGGCATTGTTACGGATAATAAACTTGAATTTTTAAGTGCAATAAAATTTAATAGTGGTACAAAGCAGTTAAATGATAAGATGACGTACGTCAAGGATGAAAATGGCTGGCACATGTAATACAAGAAAAGATAGGGTAGACGATGGTCTCCGGTGATGCCATTGAACATAACTGTCATCAAGGGGTTTTACGCCAGTATACCAGCATAGGATAGTTGGAGCCCCAGTACAATATTCGTAAGTATGCCGGTCTGAAAGATCAATTACATCGGTAGAACCCCTTTCCTTTCCTCCGGGCTATCAGAAGGTGGTATAAGGGTTTTCCTTTCCTTACAGATGCATAGAAAGAAGCTGTCAGTTTCAAACTGACTTCAAAATGGGAGAAAGACCAGGCTAATTAGTTCTAGTGTTATGTATATTTTAAACCAAGTAACTTCGTGCCTTTTAAATGTTTCGAGACCATTGTCTGACATTCGTATCTAGAAACTCAATGGAATTTGTACTTTCTATCTTACAAGTACTTCGGAAGATAATTGCCAGAAAAACCGTCTCAAAAGAAAAAGTTGTATTCTCGATATCCTGGTCTCACATTATGTAATGTAATGTACACTGACATGTGTATCGTTGGACATGTGTGAGAGGAGGGCGCCGCTTTATAGACGTAGATCTTTTTCAACGTCGTCTTGTGGGCACATCTATGAGTATTGGTAATGCAAAATAAAATTTGAAAAAAGATTCCGGCAAATGGAGAACATCCTCCTTTTTTGAAGTCGGAATCAACTTTATATTCGTGGATATAAGTTTGTTTTTGTTATATTTGTTAAATGATAATTTCTGGTGTACCACGATAAATAATAATTTTAGAGGCACATTACTATGTATTTGTGTTTTTACTAAGCATGAAATCTCCAGCAAATTTTATTGTTTCTTTGGGATAGTTATTGGTATAGTTGTTTTGTGATACTAAACTACGAAAATAGTTTAGTTTTACACAATGCGTTGTATATGGCTGCTAAACGCGGAAGTTAGAACTGTATAATCTTGCCAAAATGTATATATTTAGTATTCAATGGTCTTGAGGTGATGTTTTTTACACGTTGTATTATTACGTTACAATTCAATGTTAGTAGCTAGTATCTGTTTATTTAGTCTATTCATATTAATGAGTATGTTCATATTATTATTATGTATTGTAATACCTGAAGATATACAATTGTTAATTTTATTAAACCGGCTCGGTGGCGCAGTTGTACGGTACGATAGCAAAGCTGAGGTCTCTGGTTCAAATCCCGGGTCGGGCAATATGATATTGGATTTTTCTATTCATTAACAGCTCGGAATCAGGAATTTGTGGCCGATATGGCGATAGGCTCGCCCCCTATCACATTGTGGGACGGAACATCGTCCTAGTAGCACCTCTACCTACCCCTCCTGGGAATAAGGCGAGTGTTTATGTATGTATGTAATTTTATTCCATATAAAGTGAACTAAGTTTTCTAACGGTCGATTTGTAATTGTGTTATACAGCTGTGTGATTAGGGACTGATTTGTTATTCATAAAACTCTGCAGGATAAAACATAACGAACAAATTAAATATCACAGCTGTATTAATGAGAAAAACAAACTGCGTCACTTTCATATTAAATCAGGCTTTAATTTATGCGATGCAAAACTGTGGAACAAAATGACTTCAAAATAATAACGTATCGAAAAGATATATATGTATAATATAATTCAATTTTCTAAATCGCGAACTTATTGCAACGTGTAAAGTGTGTCTATATCAACATGTAACATAGTTTTAATTTTAAGTCTGTACAGTTATGTATAAGTGAAATAAAATTATGATTGTATTTGTTGTCTTTACCTTTTCACTGAAAACGATTTGAACGCTATCTTAAAATCTTTATTGAGAATAAACGGCGTGACTGCCTCGGTGGCGTAGTGGTACTACGGTATGATTGCAAAGCTGAGGTCTCGGGTTCGAATCCCAGGTCGGGCAAAGTGATATTGGATTTTTCTATTCATTATCAGCCCGGAGTCAGGAATTTGTGCCCGATATGGCGATAGGCTCGCCCCCTATCACATCGTGGGACGGAATATACAAGGCGAAACGTGGGTGTTCTGGTAGCACCTCTGCCTACCCTTTCTGGGAAAAAGGCGTGTGTTTATGTATGTATGTAAACGGCGTGACCTACTGCCGTTCATTTACGAATGGTATGTTTTCAGTGCTCTTTCTTACCACGCACGTGCAAGCTCGGGCATGAACTCCTTGCTTCAGTGTTTCCCGAGTGCTGTCCTTCTTCAAACGAGGCCACTCGAGAGTCGAGAGGCAGCGGCTTGTTTGTGGCCCAGGCATTTTAGAGTCCATGAGCAGCGGTAGCCGTATATTATACATAATATACGTATAACATACATATAACATAATATACATGTTTTGTACACAAGACTGTTACCGAAAAAAAAGCCAGGTGGTAGTTTTAGTGACTACAATCATGATGCAACTAAAAATTTCTCAAAAAAAGCAACAGGTTTTTTTACAATTTTTTAAATATCATCGTGTTTGCATGGTAAATCCCTAGATTTTGCTAAAATTATAATTTAAACCCTTGCGTACCATTGAGTCTTTAAAAATAAAAGGGTGTACATTATTTTTTAAAGAAAATGTATGTATTTACCACCCAATATGATAGGAAAAAAAATTGAAAACGTCGCTTGTTTTTGCAAAAAAATTAGTTGCATTGTGTCTAAAGTCACTTATACCACCTGGCTTCATTTTCGGTAGAAGTCTTGATATACCCTGTATACTCCGCTACGCTGGCCTAGTGCGGTTTAGCGGACTTTACATACCATAGAGATTCTTACAAATCGTTATGGTATGCAGGTTTCCTCACGATGTTTTCCTTCAATATACACATGACTCCGAAAAGTCAGAGGTGCGACCACCGTAAACAAGCAGTCGCGTTTGGTCCATTACCAACAGGCCACTAGGTAAAAAATATTTAAAGAGTTACAAAAATAAAATTAGTCTTTATAGTAGGTACGAGTATATCCAGGTCTAATAATTCAGTAAGACATCACTGGACTACTAATACAAAGGAAACATTATTACGTCATTACAATTAAGAGCAACATAATCACGATCAAAATAAGAAAGGATAGGTAAATAAAGCTGATAAGACAAGTGTTGATTGGTCGGTCCCGGATCGCGAAGAAGGTTACACATTATTTACAAATATATTTAAACATATTCATATTTAACTTTAATTCACAGAAGTGCGCGCCTTATTTGTGGTTTAATTTTATTTTTTTTGTTTAGTCAAATAAAAATATTTTATTAATTGTAGTCAGTTTATGCATAGTGTTTCGTTTTTAAAAATACTTCTAGACTTCTACTTTGTGTCTATAAAAGTCAAGGACGTAGCATTCATAATTTAATTGTTTCTCCAGTACTTTACTGTTTTTCTGTCTTTGGGTATCTTTTGAATTCTTTTTAAGTCTCTGTAAGACTTTCCCATAAAATTCATAAGAGTGGTGTTCAGTGGTAGGTTTAGGAGTCAGAAGACTGATGTATCCAAAAGTACTAGGTATTGTAGTGTTTGTGACAGTGGGGATCCTTGGAGTTGTAGCTGAAGACAAAGCAGTCACCGGTAAGTGAATTATTAATAACATACAGCACCAGTGGTAACCCGATGCGCCTTACGAGTATTATCCCACAGGCCTAAATCTCACAACGCGATTCAAAAGCATACTGTTCATATCGCCAAATTCCATTACATACGAGTATACTATGGTTTATGTTTTAGATATTGTTGGATGCCCAATACAACTTTCCTCTTCCCATCGTTTTTCCTTCCCGATTAAAAGGGTCGGCAACACATTTATGATCCAAGACGTGTAGATGTTCATGGGCAGTGATCACTTACAATCAGGTGACCTGTTTGCTCGTTTGCCGGACCTATTGTTCATAAAAAAAAATGGAATTTTACCTCTTTGATTCGTGATTTATCGGATTACATGGTACTTTTAAAAAGTCGGGTATAGAGGGGTCTGTGACAGTACTCTACATTGCATTAGCCCACAAATGACTACATTAAACGTGCCACTAAGTGAATTGAAACCACATTAACATTTGTCGACCTGAACCACAACACTTCCGCGGTTCTATATGTGTAACTGGTTTTGCACTTATTATAATAAACAGATTCAACTTTTACCTAAGTATTATTCTTAGACTTTGCACATAAGCTAACTGTAATATGCACTTATGAATCTCGACAAACCTTGGGTGAATTCCCAGAGCGGGGCTCATAGAATGCGGTGGAACCACTAATATCCACAACCAAAAACCCAGAAGGATAATAGGCATATAAGGGCAGTGTGAATTGTTCGCACAATCAAGTCCAAATACAGAAGTAATCTTGTTAATATTTTTTTTTATTGCACTGAACGGCGAGACGAGCTTGCCATTCGCCTGATGGTAAGCGATACGACCGCACATGGACAGTAGCAAAACCAAGCAACACCGTGAATTACAAAGCGATGTTTGGCATTACACTGCGCTTGCCGTCCTGAGATATAAGGTGTAAAGTCTTAATATGTCCAGTATTACGCTGTTAGTTAATTGTTTTTGTAATAGTTTCTTGAGGACGCGAATGTTACACATTAAAATAAAACTAGGTTTTACGGATTTTATTGTGGTTTTGTTACTTCCCGACGCTTCGTCCGCGCCGTGACCACGAAAGCTAAGTATAAAGTGATCCAAATGTGCGTCAGGAAGTTAAAAAATGTAAAACTTAAGCACATTGCGCGATAAAACCCGTAAAAACTAGTTTTATTTCAATTGTTTTTGTATAATGTATTTCTCAAAACATGCGTCGTTTGTACGTCTTATATTTTATGAATATATCGATGGGAAAAGTTCTTAGTTGGGCTGCAATATCTATACTAATATAACGCAGAAGAGCTCCTTTGTTTGAACGCGCTAATCTCTGGACCTATTGATTCGAATTGAAAAAATAATTTAGTGTATGATGATCTATTTATCGAAGAAGGCTTTAGGCTATATACCATCATGCTATGACGAATAGAAGAGGAGCACCAATGAAAAATGTTACTAAAACGGGGATTTCTGGTGTAGATTGGAGTAAAATAATATCTGCCCCCTGGCGAAGCTAGGCCGGCCATTAGTAGCTAATATATAATAGGTGAATGTTCACTAGATGAGGCGTACTCCCGGTTCCCGCGGCTGTTCCACCTGGATGACTACGAGGGCTGCCTGGCGCGGCCCGGCGGCCTCTACTGCGTTGGGACTTTCTCCTTGAAACCCATGAGGGAACCGGACCCCGTATATGAGTTGATGAAGGTACGGACTATTTGGTAAACAACAGAACTTGGGTATATCCAGGGAGGTTACTCTATGATCCGAAACGAAGTTCGAATGTTCGAACGTTCGACGTCAGAAGTAAGTTAAAACATTTCCACTTCTAAAATTAAATACTAAATTCTCATGTATTCTCTATGACACTTATCATTCACTCCGAACCTAGTCTATGGTTACAACTTACAATAAAGGATTCGAAATTTAGGGGAGTACCAAGGCACATTCCTACTGTTTTACGTACGACACGGACGTGTGAACATTCCAACTTCGTTTCGGATCTTAAAGTAACTCCCCAGATACAATCAGGGCTGTATTATTGTATCGAGTGGCAAAAAACAGCTACATCCTGGTGATCAGTACTCCGCCTGGACTATACCTACCGTCAGGTACAGTATAGTCTCTTTTCTGCCAAGCAGCCAGTATTAAAAACGTTAAAACGACATAGAGAAGGAGATTAGCACGGTATATTTCTTGTGTCATATTAATTTTGCATATTGTAGCCAATTTGAAATTATAACAGAAATTGTTCCGTTATGTGCTAAAATCTATTACTTTGATTTAACGTCAGCAGCGTAGTTATTATAAACAAATATTTTCAGCTATACATCCGGTAAGACAGTCAATAACACAGTTAAAAAAAAATACAGTTAACATATGAGTATTTAAAAAAAATTGTCTGTGTTTTGTTAAGCCGTTTATGTTCGCATGAATATTATAATGAGTTGCAAGTTTTGTTAAGGGCATGTTTTGCTTACCCGACAAACTGAAGGTTGAATAAAATTATTGTTATATATAAAAATGGCATTGTTAATTCGCCTCGCTGATTGCATTTTTAAAATGTTTTTTACAAATAAGGATTTCTTGCTCCAAAAATTATTATTTTGATAATTTCCTGCATAACTACAATCTAGTTTGCTATTTGTGTGTAGAATTTGCTATTGAGGCCGGCGGGTTTTGTATTCGCATCAACTGTGAAATAGTACACGAAAATAAGGGTGGATATCGATAATCATTTTATCATACGAAAATAAGTCAAAATTATCAATAAATGTCATGTTTTTTGTGAGCGAAACTTTCGAGGCCAGCAGGTCGCTCACCTGTAAGTAATCGTGACGCCTGTCCAAAAACAAGAGCAACACGAATTAAAATTATTAAGCACTGCACAGCACTCATCACTAAGAGACTGCGGCAGTTATATCTCCTTTTGTCTAGTAATCACTAATAACTTGCGATGTACTTCAAACTAGAACACAAAAGCACATACGAAGCCATTGCTTGGTGACAGAATAAGGTAAAGCGGTGATAAATGACACACGGCCTAACAATTACAAGGGATCTACCATCGATATATGAAGCCCCGGCAGAATAGGAATGTATTTTTTATGCAATAGGTCCGGCAAACGAGCAAACAGGTCACATGGTGGTAAGTGGTCACTACCGTCCATGAAAATGCTTGGATCATATATGTGTTGTAAGTGCATCAAATTGAGAGAGGAGCGGTAAAGAAAAAGAATGGGCGGAGGAAAGGTGTATTGGGCATGCGGCAATCTCACTCACAAAGCGAAACAGCTATTCACGTCGATCTCCTGCGAGACAATGATACCGCTCTGGATGAGCCTGCCCATTTGTGCTGAGCCATGACTTACACAAGCGTGGTTCTACCATTTCTAAACGTGTTATCATAGGATGTTATAATTGTATCGTGTGTCTGTAATTGTATTTTATAGCTTCTAAACAATAACCCATTTTAAATATTAGAAAATTGCTATGGTCTTATCCCCAGGAGTACTCCAAAGACCGTCACAACTACAACCACACGCTGCTGCACCGCGGGTTCTGCGTCAGCTCGCGGTGTGGCAGGCAGCAAGGTGACAATGCTGAGCGGTTCCAAGAATGTGCCGCCAGGTGGGGACGGCGGCAAGGATACCGTCTCATGCTGCAGGAGGTTCGTATTCATATATTTTGAAAACAAAATTATTAGAAGACTTACTACGACCACAATGTCTATTTCTCCCGTCAAACAGCGGTGTAAATGTCATTAGGCAAGTCATGCATGCCAGTATGACACATTTGTGTACAAGTCGATTGCATTGGAAACATGACTTCGAGACTTCGAACAAATGAAGACGTTCAAAATTAAGTAGAAAATCATGATTGGAACTTGGAAGCCGTGCTGCTGTGGTTGGTGCTGCATGACGAGTCATTTGTGTAATTATGTTTCGATAGTTTGTGGAGACTGCCTCGGTGGCGTAGTTGTACTACGGTAGGATTAAAAAAATTAGGTCTCGGGTTCGAATCCCGGGTCGGACAAAGTGATATTGGATTTTTCTCGGGTCGCCCCTTATCTCATTGTGGGACGGAACATACAAGGCGAAATGTGAGTGTCCTCATAGCACCTCTGCCTACCGCTTCTGGAAAAAAGGCGTGAGTTTATGTATGTATGACTTTATGTAGTTTGTAGACGAAAGACACTCCCTCGTTCGCAATTCGAAACATGCAACTTACCTGTGCCCGTCCTTGAATAAAAATTTACAAGTTCAAACTATCCACATGCAAGTTGTAAATAGTCTGGTTTGTTCTAGTTGCATGAAATTTGCACTTGCGAACAAGTCACTTTCCTAATAGAATCGCACTTTAAGCAACTCTAGCCAGCAAGTACTCTATCTGGATTGCTTTACATTTACCATCATTTACATTGTAGCCACGTTTTCGTACCTACCAGTATAAATAATATCTACTTTTTATTTATATGCCGCCGTACGCAGGCGAGCTAGCGGCTCGTCCGATCGTAAGCGGCTACTGCTGCTCATGGATTCTAAAGCTGTTGTTTCAGGATAGGAGGGAGAGGAAGGAATAAAGGACGGGAGGAGCAAGGGCCCACCCCTCCTCCTTCTCCCTGTTTTTGAGTCATGTCTGAAATTTATTTTTCTCTTCCAGGTGCGATACTGCCGTACGCATGAGCAGAATTTGGCCGATCAGTCCAAGTCTATGGACACGCCGCAGCTAGTGTTCTTGCTCGTCGTCTTCTGCCTCCTCCTCATAAATGTCGTCGGAACACTTCATGATGTCTTCAGTAAAGATGACAGAAGTATGTAACTTTTCTAGCAAGTGTTATACGAGAACGCAACAGCATCTTTATAGTTTATACATGTGTTTGTGCATGTGTATTTATATGTCACTTTTTAATAGAGTCTCGTCAATTATTAGGTTTGTATTAGGTATCACCTTCAGTATAAATGTGGACTAGATTGATTATGAAGTCGTGGAATTCTGCACTGTCTGTCGTTTCACAATGGAGTGATTCTGGGAAGAGTCAGTGGAAGGATTTGTCCCTTTTGCTCTTTCACCAGATTTGACTAAGACTTTTGTCTAAAATAAAGCCGGTGATGGAAATTCTTCGAATTCTTCTATGTTCATTCCATAATCAATGCAAAAGCACCGTCATGTCTAAGTAAACTACATACTTATGTTTTACAGAAAGCAGTTTACTAACAGCGTGGTCCATACGTAGCAACTTGCTCCATCTAATGGGACCCTACCACGACGACGACCCTCGTCTTGGCACCGTGCTGCCTGTAGAGGCGTTCAGGTACTATCTACAGACCCGTCTTCGAAATCTAGTACAGAATTAAAGGTTTTAGCGATGTTGCCTTACTGACGACCTGAAGTGTTACAATAATATTGGTGGTAACATTGTCTTATCTAAAACTGACGAAAAGCAGCAACTTACCATTGCGTCGAGTTTAGTCAGTGAGATTGGTAAAGCCGCGAACGTAGATGATAATTTACATCAGTTTTCTGTGAGACAATGGTACCACCTGGTCGAGCCGACAGTAAGGCTCTATCACTTGAGAGAGGTATAATAAGTAGGTGTGTGTGTGCAGGGTGCTGATGTTGCTGCTGGTGATGTTCGCGCACGTGGGCATTGTTCACGACATGATGTACTTGCAGAACCCGCGCGTCGTCGAACTGGTAAACAATAAGAATCTTTTTAAACCTCATCTATTATTGACAACTGCTAGAGATGAGTCTTCGTAGGCGGTGGAGAAACTATTGATCGTTTTTTTTTTAACCCCGGCTTGATTGGGTTAATAATTTTTTTTTATTCAATCACGGAATTCTTAAATGACTATTTACAACCTATTACAACTAATATAAAGTACAACTTAAATCATTACAATTATTATAATAGAGCTGGCAACTGGTCTCCCCTATGATTGAATGGGTCTAGACTCTAGACCATGGTCCCCCTTACTAGCCAATAGCGAAACAAGGAGAACTTCACAAAGCATAGAAACTCTTGCACGGAGCCTGGTTGCACGGTATGCAGATTTCTTCACAATGATTGTCGCAACCATTCCAGTTCATATAATCTTGTTAATTATGTTATGATATACGAAAAGTTGGAGGCCACGAAGCGAAAAGCGCAGCGTGGGACGTCCATCCACTAGGTGGTCAGACGACCTGGTAAAGGTCGCAGGACGTCGCTGGATGCAGGTTGCCTCCAACAGGTCACTGTGAAAATCATTAGGAGATGCCTATGTTCAGCAGTGGACTTCCTTTGGCTGATGGATTAGATTGATTAATTGATACGAAAAGTTGAAAAAAATGTGTGAAATTCCAGGAGTCGCACAAGCCACGCATGATGCTGCTGCAGAACGGCAACTCATCGATCCAGATGTTCGTGCTACTATCCAGCTTCCTGCTGGCGCACCAGCTACTGCACCAGGAGATACAGCCGCCCAGCTTCACCACGCTACCTAAATTAATCATGAAGAGGATTATTAGGTAACCACTCAAATATGTCCGACTGCAGGGCATATAACTCTTCTTCAATCAAGAGTACGATTGACATGGGTTAGGCCATATAGTACGCTGGTCTAGTGCGGGTTCGCGAACTTTTACTTACCATAGAAATTCTTACAAATCGCTATAGTATGCAGGTTTCCTCACGATGTTTCCTTCACTGTTATAGTGCGTTGTGATTGACTATCGATGCATGCATGACTCCAAAAAGTCATAGGTGTGACCTGGGATTTGAACTTTATTTAAATTTTATTTAATTTTCATGCCACGCATTTTTCTTATTGCATAGTTGCGGCAACTAAACAAACTGCGTGCGTACCTGAATGCAAGTGATTACTGTCACCTATTATAATCATATACAACGCTAATCTACTCGTAGAGACATATATTCACGGCCTCTCACAATGCGAGGGAAAAGTGAACAAATCCAGAGCGAGCAACGGATATCGGGTCTTCGGCAATCTCGCTCACTGAACAGAACACAAATTTAAAACTGTCGAATCACGTTGGTTTTTCCGTGAGACAGTGGTGTCGTTCTGGTCCAGTCAAATGTTCATAGAAGAATTCTGTTGCGACGTTGCCATTCCGTAATAGTTATTTTAAAAACTAAAATCTGAAAATTGACTGATATTTCCAGGATATCTCCAGTGTACCTGGTGGTCCTGGGCTACGCGGCGACGTGGTGGCCGGTGTCTAGTTATGGGCCCCTGTGGTGGTTCTCAGTGGGGGAGGAGAGTGAGGTCTGCAGACGCAAGTTGTGGGCCCACGCGCTCTTCTTGAACAACATTGTTGACAGCAACTCGCATTGCCTCCCGCAGACTTGGTAATTTACAATTTGTTGCTTATATATCCAGACAATGTCGTATTTTGTCTGCCCTATTCCACATTTATACGAGTTTGGTGCAAATGACTTTACAGCTATCTTGGTCAGTGATTAGGTACATCATTCTATGACTAACTGCCTGCCTGACATCAACATTACCGGCAGTAGGTTTTTTGCTCTATCGTTGTCGGTTAAGGCATTAGTAAACTTCACAAAACTTTGAAACTATTTAGTACAACTAGAGTATGCGCTATTAAAGGGTCCTCACGATGTGTTTCTTAATTTTTTGAGGCAAGCTATAATTAACCAAAATCAATGTAGGTAACTAGTTACTAAAAAAATAATTACGTCCAGGTTCGTAGCAGTAGAGATGCAGCTGTACGCTGTGGCTTGCGTGCTCACGCTGTGTCTAGTCCGAGCGCGGTGGCTGGCGCTGCCCGTGCTTGGAGTTGCTTACCTGGTCTCCAGTGTCTTCAACGGAGTCATGGCGTATATACATGAATGGAAGCCACTGTTCCTCCTGTGTGTGCCGGAGTAAGTTCGTAAGAAATATTCAGTCTTGGGCAAATACAAATTCAACCAAAAATCACAAACACAAACCCCTAGTAAAATATCAAGTGTTGAGTCTTACCGTGGGTATTAAAACTATGGACAAACTTATCGGTCTTACAAATCCAGCCAAAACGAACAATTGTGAATTCTACCATAATTTGCCTCGAGGCGAAGTAGGAAACCATAGCCCCTCGTGTAGTTTCAGTTTAAGTTCAGTTTAGTTAGATTGTGACGAAAAGTCAAGAGATCAGTGTTAATTCACAGGAACCTGCGCATGATGTTCCGTGACGCGCCCGCGTTCAAGGACTACTACAACCGACCTACCGGCAGTCTTCCCGCCATGTTCATGGGGCTCTTTGTGGCGCACCTGCACTACGAGGTCAATAAGCGAGGGTTCAAACTTGCTGACCATAAGGTAAACCAAGTTTCTATATAAAATGACGCTTAAATATTTTTTGCAAACTAGCTTCCTCATCAATATCATATTATAGCTACTAACCCATTAGCACAGCACCATTTAGGCGTCCCCAAGTAAGTACCAACTAAGCGTCCGCTCAAGGGCGGATCCAGGGGAAGGTGATGGTGGTCATGCCCCCCCCCCCCCCCGGGCTGGCTCGATGGTAACAATGTTATTATCTTGTTGATAAAATTAATAAGTACAAACTACAAATGCTTTAAATGACGATAAATAAAGTTAAAAAAGTGTGTTTGTGCAATTGACACACGGCAGGTGCCACAAAGTTTAACAAAACTTTTATATGTATTATTGTAATCGAATTCGAATGTTCTGACTATATGACCCCCCTGACTTGGAAACTGGATCCGTCCTCCGCTACCCGTCATGTTTCCGGTCCATCATGCAGCAGCAAGCCACGCACTACATTTATCTGAACGCGGTCTCCATGCTTGTCTGCTCCATCGACCATCTGAATTCGTTTTTCCGTTGCATGTTCGCCTGGCTTATCAATTATTCAATAATGTATTGCAGTGGCTGATAATGTCGTGTCAGCTGATGGTCCCCCTCATCCCGTGCTGGACCGGGAGCGGGTACCTGCTGCGGGAGATGACGTCACCGCTGTGGCAGGCGTTGTACGTGGCGCTGGAGAGACCTGTCGTCGCCCTGCTCAGCGCGGCTCTGCTCTTCGGAGCTTACAACGGCATCGATAACAAAGAAAGTGAGTTATTCCAAGTAATTGTCTTGTAATGCACTTTTATTGAATGGCCCCGTTTTTGTTTAGAGTGATATAGGCTGTAGGATTAAGGATAGCAGTACGTAATATATCGGTTGCTCGATAAGAGGCTGGTTATTAAGAAAATAATTTCGATTTGATTTCAGAAAAGGCAGTAAACAATCAACTAAATAACGGTAAGAACTCTACTACAGCGGGTAGAGTCTTTTAGAGATGTTAAAATTATATCTAAAAGTTGATCTCGAGTAATTAATTACTTATGTAAATCGTGCATTTTTCATTACTTCCAGATAAAACTCGCTTAAAATCTTTCGCAAAAGGTAAGTGCAATACTATATTTGTTGAAAATTCGACGTCTTTAATAGTATCCCCTAATAGAACTGCGACTACACCTGTATAGTCCACGGTTGAGTAAGGGACTCTACAATCGAAAGTTCAACTCAGGAGGCTACGACCATCTTTCACCACGTGTGGCTATTGCGGGCTAGCATTTGACAAACTTTGCGCGCCTGCAAAGTGGACGATCGATCTGATTAAGGTTGCGGGAAGTCGATAGATGCAGGTTGCTTGCAACAGATTGATGTTGAGGCCCTCGGTGCAAGTCTACATTAGCCAGTGGACTTCCTGTGGCTATAGAGAGAGAGGGAGATACTGCGCATACCATAACATTTGTTACAAAGATTATATTATATAGTTTATGATGCTTTCCTTCGATTTATTCATTTTTCATTTTATAATCATAGTTATTCCTTCATTTTAATCTTTGTAAGTACGATGATGTTTCTTCGTTCTAAATTAAATTAAAATCCTTTTCTCTATTTTAACGTCCTGTTTTTCGCCTTCTCATTTAACTCTAAACTTCCGGTATAACAATGATAGGAATCTTCAATCAGATAACAATCTTCTCAGTCAGTATCTCTCTCGTAATTTTGACTTTTTTCACTCTTGTTTCTTTATTCAAACTGATTGGTGAACAATCATAATATTTTCTATGTATCTACTATTTATATATGTAGCAAAATAGGTAACTGATCGATATCTGTACATGGAAGCTATATGAGAAAAATGATTATGGGGAGACCGTATTAACGTAATAGAACCCAAAACAATGATTGTTAGAATTTTTGTCTGTTTATCTATTTGTCTGTGCATTTATGCGCGCTAACTTGATATGGTGGTAGCTGACATCGTGGATTTTCTCATAGGCTGCGTTTTATCCTAAAAAATGTAGCTTTCCTATTAAAATGAGCATGATTTTTTTTTATTCTGGCAAGGCATATTGACTGCACTGCTCCTGATGGTAAGCGCAATTCCGTCTAGATAGAGCATCAGACGGCTGGCCCATGCCATTATGCCGGCCCGTTCAGATGCCTCTTGACGCTACGGCGGAAGGATTAAGGACTATAGGAAGGAGGGAACACGTGTGACGACAAACCATTCCACTGCTTGACGGTGCGGCACAAAAAATAATTGGCGAACATTTTGGTTCGCGCCGCGATGGTTTATACCACGATTGAGAGTATATTTGATACTCTTTCAAAGTCAAAGGTATGGAATGGGACAAAAAAGGATAGGCTTTAAGTTATGGGACAAGATGAGACCGGACAGAACGGGAAAAGCAGGATAGAGGAAGGTAGTCACATTGACTATATTATCAAAAATTTAAAAAAATCAGTAGATATGTACGCCAAATAATTTGTCGCTGATGTGGACTGGACTTAAAAAGGATCCGCGGCCAGGAGAAGCTCTGCCGGGACGCTTATTATTTAATATATTATTCTTAGTATTTATGTAAGGATATTCTAAATTAAGTATTTGTGTATGTACTACTATAAATATATTTCCTTCTTTTACATCACATTTTTATGCACCTTCTTTACTTATTTCTGCATCACCCTAAGGCTTAGCACGCACTGCGATTAAACGCGCGCGGTTTAGGAATAGCTGAAAACGCAAAAACGCGCATCACCACCCACTGCGGCTAGCGTTTTGCTTAAATTTATTCCATTTCACCATGGATTTCTGGCGAGCAGCATGTGTTGTAGCTTTGATATTGAAATAAAAAAATAGAAAACCTAAACAACGCCGCTGCCATAGGTACTGGATACATCCACTAACTGATCAAAGACATTTGAAAGGATACTTTTGCAAAATGTACAACAACGTGCGTCAACATCCCGAAAAGTTTTTTAATTACTACAGAATGTCGATTTGGCAAATTGTCGATACATTCGATGTTTCTGTGTCGGACGACATGACTTAACCTCTGCAAAAACGTCTATCCTCCGCACTCCCATATTCGAGACTGAATAAAAACCGAATGCGATTAACCGCCTTGCGTGCGCCACAGTACTGTTACTATGGGACACAAAAAACCGTGCGTTTTCCAACCGCGGTAAAAACGTAACAAGTTGCGTTTTTAAAATCAGTCACTGAAAAAAGTCACTAATGCGTGCGCTTGTATAGACAGCTATGTGTTACATTTTTTTGCTGTTTCAGACCTGCGGTTAATCGCAGTGCGTGCTAAGCCTAACGTTGGCTGTTAGAAAATACCTTTGGCTTTAAGCCGTGCCTTTATACGAGTACAACAAGGTATAAGAAATAAAAAATAAATAATTGTAACTGGTACAGGTTACCTTCAGCACACGTTCTGCTGGCGATTGTGGTATCCTCTAGGCCGCGCGTCGCTCTCCGCGCTGATGGTGCACTGGTGCGTCGCCATGATGGTCACCGCCGGCAGCCTGACGCCCATCACCACTTCTGCCACGGATATGGTATGACCACCTCACATTAATTACTAGTAGTGAGGGCGCCTGAACCTATACAGTGTAGTGTGATTTAGATATGCACTGAGGAGACGAAACCATCTTCATACAATTAATCAAAAGTGGTAATCTATTGCTGGTGGACAGAATTTTGCCGGTCTGGTCAAATTCAGTTGCACAGAGACTAAACACAACACGATGCACTTGTATTGGTGACTACGAAGGGTTTCCACCATCCTTAACGGTGATAGATCTTAGGCCGGCTATAACAAATATTCTACCAGCAAGTTTTATCTTTGGGATTGAACACATTGCACATTGCCATATTGTTTGTTTTTATATACTCACGCCTGAACTCCGCGGTTAAACAGAGATGCAACTAGTTCTTAACCTTCTAATAGGCACCACACTTGTAACGAGATATCTGTGCAAGTCTGAGTTTGCACCAGTATACTGGAACGTGCGTAGGCAAATAACTGCGCACACTACATACTAAGCTAGGTCCCTTTTTTGTTACGTGTTGTGGCGGCCATAAGATCGCGCAATCTCTTCGATATTGAGAGACTATTGATTATATGAAATGGTTTGTGGTTGTCTGTACAGACCGTGGACTTCATAGCGACGGCATGTTTCACCTACATGATATCGGTGCCTCTCACGCTTCTGGTCGAGATCCCCATGAGAAGGTTCTACTCCGCGCTCGTGGCGTAACGTGGAGCAAGCTACACTTGTGATGTGCTTTAGTGTAAGCTAAAATAAAATGAATTAATAAATATTATAGTGTTTTATTAACAAATCCGAATGTATTTTTCGTATCTCTATTGACTCTTAGCGTCTCTTTTGTAGTTTAAAGTAATATTTAAACGCTTTTTAAATGTAAGAATATACAATGTAATATAATATAATGTATACGCCAACATACCACACGAGACTGCCAACATTTTGAAGGTAGTCGCGGATTCAAGTGCCAGGGCACACCTCTGACTTTTCGGAGTCATGTTTGTATTGACAGTCAATCACCACGCACTATAATGGTGAAGGAAAACATCGTGAGGAAGCCTGCATAACATAGCGATTTGTTAGAATTTCCATGGTGTATATAAGTCCGCCAACCAGCACTAGGCGGGCGTACTATATGGCCTAACTCCTCTCAATTGTACTCTCGATTCTAGATTGATACAGATCGATACCAAAAATAGACACGCTAAACCCGCAACGTGACCCTTGCGTGGGTCACTAACACGTTACAATGTGGTATATCCGAGCCAATATATAAAGGGTGTCCCAAAATTAACGCAAGATTTGAATTAAATAGAAAACACAGTTTTTAGTCTTTTGATTGTAATTTTTTTATTGATTCATAAAGTACATAGGATAGGGTTATTTATGGAATAACACATCGGGCAAATGGCCTCCGCGGCTTTGCATACACATACGCACTCGTTTGTCGAAATTTTCCATGACCGTTCTGCATAAATGTGGCTGAATTTCGTTGATGCAACGTTGAATCTCCTCCTTTAATGCACGCGTAGTTGTGGGCTTGTTGACGTAGACCTGTGATTTTAGATATCCCCATAAAAAGAAATCTAATGGTGTTAAATCACACGATCTAGGGGGCCAATTCTGATCACCGAAACGAGAGAGTACACGACCTGGAAATGTCTCATGCAATAATTGAAGTGTTTCACGGGCTGTATGGCATGTGGCACCGTCTTGTTGAAACCACATATTAGCCACATCAATATCATCCAATTTCGGCAAAAAGAACCGTGTTATCATATCGCGATATCGAGCAGAAGTAACAGTCACTGCTTGACCAGCCTCATTTTCAAAAAAGTATGGTCCAATTATGCCTCCAGCCCAAAATGCACACCAAACTGTGACACGTTGTGGATGCATTTGTTTTTCGACAATCACATGTGGATTTTCAGAACCCCAAAAGCGGCAATTTTGGCGATTAACAAAGCCATCAAGGTGAAAATGTGCTTCGTCGCTTAGGATGAGTTTGCTCGAAAAATCAGCATTCATTTGTTGTTGCTCAATAATCCATTCAACAAACTCTCTTCGCTGTGCATGGTCATTGGGCTTCAGTAGTTGTGTTAATTGAATTTTGTAAGCATGGAGACACAGATCTTTAGTGAGTATACGCTGTAGAGAGCTTCTTGAAATTTGCAATTCTTGTCCACGACGCCGAATTGAGGTTCCTGGATTGTCACCGACACTCGCACGCACTGCCTCTATATTGACATTTGAACGGCTTGTTTTTGGACGACCAGTGTGTTTGGCGTCTCCCACGGATCCTGTCTCTCGGAATTTTTCAATTAATCGCTTCACAGTTGACGAAGTTAAAACACTATTCCGACCATATTTTGTATGAAATTTTCGAACTACGGCCGCCAAGCATTCATTATTTTTGAAATATTGCTCAACAATGAAAACACGTTGTTCTATTGCGTAACGCTCCATTTTTACTAACCCTAAACTGTCAACTGTCGATTTATTTTGTTTTTAGGGTTGGCAAGACTGTACTGCATAAATGGCGGCAAATTCAAATCTTGCGTTAATTTTGGGACACCCTTTATATCTTCCCATCAGCTGAAACTTCATTCATCATCATCATCAGCCTTTGCAGTCCACTGCTGGACATAGGCCTCTCCCAGGTTACTTCACAGTTCACAGAGCCCAGCCTGCTGCTTCACTAGCTAAAAATTTGCCGCTACTAAAAAATCCGCTAACATACAATGTATTTTCAACACATTAAGAAGTGCATGTAGTCAGCGAGGTCAAGGGTCGAGCTTCATTGTAGTTCCATGAATTAACAGCGCTAATATGCATGTGTTTTTGTCACATCTTGTATGGAAACATACACACGTGTGGTATAGATGAGACTGTTCTGGAACAAGCTCATTCGTGATTTATTTTATAATACATCATATATAACGCCTTTTTCCCAGAAGGGGTAGGCAGAGGTGCGTCCACGATACCCACGTTTCGCCTTATGTGTTCCGTACCATGATATGATAAGGGGCGAGCCTATCGCCATATCGGGGAGAAATTCCTGACTCCAGGCTGATAATGAATACAAAAATCCAATATCACTTCGCCCGACCTGGGATTCGAACCCGAGACATCGGCTTGGTAATCATGCCGTAGTACAAATACGCCACCAAGGCATTTATTTTAAAGAATATTAAAATATCTGTAAAAATAATTAAACAATTACATAGACTGATTATTTTGATCATATAAAGTAGTTGAATGTAGGTCCCTTGTACTGTTCCAAGTGGCTTATATGTAACAGGTTGCTTGGAATTTTTGGCAGAGGCCTAAACACGGCGGCAGATATCAAGTTGATAGTGATAAAGTATTTTATTTATTCTATATTTTCACTCTCATAGAAAAGAATACACGCACTTTATGGTTCACGTGACCTCCATTACTCTTGTCACTGTGATCCACAACCTTGTATTTAAACAATAGAAAGGATTCGTTTTTATAAGCACATTATTTTGCATAATTTATTTAGGTAGTATCTTGCTATAGCGATTTAAAGTTACATAAGTAATAGTTACGTCAGCTGATGTGAAGGAAACTTTGTTATTGCATTTCTTTAATGAGTGAGATTACAGGAGGTCCTGTCGCTGATAGAAGCATAGACTCTCGTACCTGATTGGGCATCCACCATCGCATTTATGGTAAAAACCCATTACCCAGTAACCAATTTAAATGTGGTGTAATCCGGGTTCAGCCTGTGTCAGGTTTCAGCAGGCCTCCGTGTTGTATTGTATCAACCCATATAGGTCCTACTGCAGGGCACGGACCTACTCTACAACCGAGAATAGGATTAAGAGTAGTTAGGTCATATAGTCCAACACGCTGGCCTAGTGCAGATCGGCGGACTTTACGTACCGTAAAAATTCTTTGAATTCACTATGGTATGCAGGTTTCCTCACGATGTTTTCCATCACCGTTATAGTGCGTGGTAATTGACTATCAATTTACACAGATGAGTCCGAACAGTCAGAGGTGTGCCCTGGGTTATTAACCCGACCACCGTGTACATGTAGGCAGTCGCGTCTGGTCCGTAACCAACAGGCCACCACGCATTTCCAGGCCTCCGTAATTATAGATAATTTATTTGTATTGCATTAAGTTCATAATCAGATGCTTTGTAGACACTCTGTAGCGCCACTATAAACAGGCGCTTACATATGACTTAAACTTATTAATATTTTAAACAAGTAGTTTAATAAATATAGAGAAGCTACAACCGCGCAAGTTCCGTGAATATTATCATTGAAAAATTACACATCAGACAAAATGACTCGCAGTGATTATTATCAGCACGAAGGGAGTATGGACGTGAAGTTAAAGCATCATATAAAATGTTTAAAGACTCATAATGTGTCATTCTTGTCACACAAGTTTCCACATGTATGACACGAATGTCACTTTATGTCCCTTTAACTGAACACTGAAAAATAACTTTCCCTGATGTGATATCCGGCAGAGAGAAACGAAACCTTCCTCATAATAAATTACTTACTTATCCATTATTGAATACAAAATATATAAGTAAGTAAATGTAGCCAGCATTCAATAAATCGCATACATAATCCTGGGCCAACACTAAGTTACGAGTCCTGTGACGCGGACATCACAAACTACGAAAGGCTTTTAAATCATACAAACCCAATCCAACACAAATATTTATGTATCCAGAAACACAAAACATTCTGTCTTGATACGGGAATAAGTGGTCTGTTATAAAGGTATTGTGGCGTGTTATAAAGTTGATAAAAAATATAGCGTTAGTCATTTAAGCGTTTAATATCCTTATTGGAAATAGGAAAATCTGGATAAAGAATAGAATTAATCTCTTTTATGCATTTTAACGTGACGTCCAAAAATACTTCTTTATTTTTTTAAAGATAGCTCATTATAATTCATAACCCTTTAAATTCGGATACAGTCTTTGGAACAAACCCCGGTCTTCTGAGGCTATATTAATTATTACAATAAACATTCATTGCAGTTTACTTGTAATAAATGTGTCCTTGAAATGCATAATGTATTGATGTCCGTTATCGATGCGCACGCGTGTCCTCGCGTATAGGACGTATATGGGCGTATACTATCGCACCGATCGGAAGCGCCGGTCAAACACTTGATGAAAGTTCAATTGTAAAGTCAACAGTCATTAGTCGTATATTAAGTAGGTATAATGGCAGCCTCCGCGGCGCCGTTGGTTGAGAGAAACGAGACCCTGCGGGTTCGTTTCTGCACCGAGATGAATATTGGTGCGGTCAGGAATGTTTGTTTCGGGTGTGGGTATTTTGTCGGAAGTCTCTCGTTGTTACTGACACCCGCCACATAGTTAAGATTTGTATTATCTATGGAGTCAGTGTAGCTGTGATGATACAGAAATTAGTCTCAATCTGGGGATCGAACCCCCCAAGTCTCGTTCACAGCCGGCATTAAGTCGTTCCAAAGGCCAAAAGGTCGTCTCGTTTGGATTAAATGCACCGAAAGCTCGAATCAATAAATCTGTAATTACTAAAAATGTGTCTCACCTTGAGTTTTATTAATGCATGTTCTGCATTCGTATTTCGTACCAAGTTTTCCGTTAACCTTTTACTTATTTACATTATAATATCACAGTCAATAAACTGCTTCTAAGAGAGAAACAGTTCATTATGTGTTTTTTTTTTTGGAGGCCATTTTATGTTTTTTTATACAATAGGTCCGGCAAACGAGCCATCAGGTCACTTGATGGTAAGTGATCACTGCCGCCCTTCAACATCTACACCTGGAGATTATAAGAGGCGTGTTGCCGGCCCTTTAAACCGGTAGGAGAGCGGGAAGGGGAAAGGGGTATTGGGCGTCTGGCAATCTCAGTATTTCATTTCTCAGTGTTGAGAAGCAAGCGACTCTATTAAGCAAGCAGCACAAAATTCTATTTAACTTAAAAATAATGGCGTTGCAATGTACGTGACAAAGTGAAGGTTGCAAGAAGTCGCTGGCAGCAGGGCACTTCTAACAGGTGCTGTGGATGACCAGACCCTGTTGTTCCATGAGACACTGCTGGACCCTAGTCAAGGGGACCGATTTTAAACAGTAAAAAATGAATGCAGTTTGGCTCTTCGGGAGAGCCTCCTCCACTTCACCTTTTACAAAACCTACAACAAAAACTTTGAAAATTCTGTTTGATTTATTGATGAGGTAAACAAAAAACATTTCAATAAGCTAACCAAATATTCCTTCCCAAGAATGCGGAAAGTACCCATCACCTAAACAAGCATGCCCGAAAGTTACTAACGTATTATCCTCATTTTTTATCTGCGAGTCAGTATCATTCATTGACTCGTTGTTTTGGTGGTTCCGAATATGGATTATAAACAATAAGTACCTACTCATTTTGATTCCCGGGTGGGAAAAAACAGAATGTGTTTCCAACTTTGATTAATATTTTGATTTTTTTTCTACATTTTTAAGATAACGTAATGTAGAAAACTCAGAGAGAAGGCCTGCATATTTGAGATCTTCACAATAATTTCAAAGGTATATGAAGGTCGATTGAGTGGCAATAGTCAACCCTGTTGGTCTATTGCGAGTTGGCGGTGTACGACAAACACGATACATTTATATTATTTATGCTATAAAGACTTCCTCACGATGGTTTCATTCGCAGAAAAAGTGCATTGTGAATAGTAATTTACTATCACACAAAGACGATTGTGAAAAGCTACAGCAGTGCTCTGGGATTCGAACTTGTGAATATCATTTGCAGATCGCACCCGATTTATCAGTTAGCACGCATTTCTTTCAAACCGGTGTAAAAATAGAAATCCTTTATGCTTTAAGAAGGGCTATTTGTTAACCCCTCCATCATTTCTCAAGTACTATCCGTTTTTATTGAAGGAGACTTTTCAGACCCATTAGGTCTTGGGATCTTCCACTCACTGTGTACTTTGTCACCTTAGTAAACACTTACCTTGCCTTTAAGAAAGGATATTTGACAATGATTTTAAAAATTCACTTTCCATAAGTAGGCTTGTGTGTTGACAATAATATCGTCAGTTCCACAGAACGTCAGTTCAGTCCCCTTTTACTTTTATACTGACATGACGATGTGAGTTTAATGCACGTGGTGGTAATACGTTGTAGTCAGCATATGACCGGCCTCCACTATCATTTTACGGTAGGCAGTGACCTGGTTGTGTTGGACCCCTAGCTCTGCGAAGGTCCATGAGCGGCGGTGATCGCTTACCATCAGACGGGCCGTATGCTGCGCCTGCCTGCGAAAAGCCATAAAAATCATGTACGGTTGTTGCTTTCCTTACGAAAACGAAAACCTTACCATCATCATGTATATGATACTATTAATGATAGAAACCCGAATTATTTTCTACCAGCAAAGGTTTTGCAGAAATGACATGTAGCCACATATACAACATTTCATCACCTATAATTAAGTCGCACTCTGCGCAATACAATTATTAATCTTGCAGTCAAATGACTTATTATTTTCCATACCTGTTATTAAACATACATTGTCGTATCATTATGTGTATATGGGGCATGAATCATAGGTACTTATAATGAACGGAAAATGTAAAATAAATAAGAGGAATAGAGTCAATTAGGAGAGTACCAAATTAGGAGAGCCAGCTACGTAATGAAACGGTAAGCCCTGAAATTAATAAATTATACTTAATTATTGAACTACACTCTAAATATTAATTATATCAATGAACTTCTAACATCTCTAGAGATTAGAAACTTTCTACAATAAATGATAAACATATAATGGGAAACAAAATAGATTCAGGTATTGCACTTATGACTGAAAGAAGGAACTATAAAATAAACCAATTTATGACACCCAAGTATCAATGAAACAATAAGTAAATAATCTGTATAAGTTCGACGCCATTACCATAACGGTAGTTAGAAGTATTTCTTCAAGTGCGGATGCACATAAAATCAACTTGGTATGAGTTTATTTAACAACCATTTTTTTCTAATAAGGAAAGTCTTTTTGATTTCCGCTTGCATTAGAGACCCTTCGGACACTGTACCTGGTCCTATCTCGTATTTTAATGTAGGGCTTGCCTTACAATTTTGATTGTTTTTTTTATACAACCAAGTAGTTAAATATAATGTACTTCATACCTAGCAAGAAAATTACAAATGAAATAGAGTATCCATAGACGAGACACAGCTGTTATTACTCGTTGGATGAGACAATATCTGCTTCTACATAATGACACAGAAGGACCCAGGATTATCAGAAAGTGATGAACAAACAATTACGAAATTTTATGATGCAAAAAAGTGAAAATTAGTGAACTTTTTCGTTCAAGGAGAGGTAGTGGCTGCCGCTTCGTAAATCAACACGCGAGATTGGTTCTGTTAAAGAAAGGAAATTGGGAAAATCTTCCAATATCTTCGAAAATCTTGGGGAAAACGCTCAGTAAGTTTTCTCACATTTGCCTTGACTATTAAACAGACTTACTATAAGTTTGTTATTGAACATTGATCGAAAAGTTAGAGTACTTTGCTTTTAACAATTAGCAATGGAAATTTTCGCAGGACACGACGTCAACAACAAAAACCCTGCGCGGCTTAATGACAATACTACGTAAATAAATAATTACTGTAACCTGCGCTGGAATGCACTGTAATTATACTCTGAAACTGCAAATTGAAAAACCACGTAGTATAATTTAGTATATTCACAATAAAGTGACCGCATTGCATCCGATAGTAAGTACAGTCGAATGAAAATCAAAAATCGTGCATCCACGAACAGGTAACTCGCCGGTCGTCACAATTATGCCGGTCGGGTCGAATTCGGATTTACATTATACAGAGCCTGAATGTGAAATGTAGTTCACTCTTATGGATCACTAAGTTAGATGTATATTATTGTCCGCTCTCTGGCGAAAACAGTCTTATTAACCGGGTAATAGAGAAAAAAGTGACCGAATCTAAATAATGTGTAAAATGTTACAACTTTAGCTCTGAAAATTAGTAGGTTGAAGTGGCAATGGGCTGGCCATATATGTCGCAGAACAGATAACGGACTTTGGAGTAAGCGCGTTATGGAGTGGAGACCGAGTCTTGGCAAACGTGGCGTGGGACTTCCTATGGCCAGATGGCAGGACGACTTGCACAAGAGGTCCGGCAGCGACAAGATGCATAATGCAGCAGAGCGGGCTCCGTGGCGTACCCTGGGAGAGGCCTATGTCTAGCAGTGGACTGCAGTGAGCTATTGATGATGATGATGTTACAGATTCAATAAATTATTTTTATTTCATTTTCATTATTTATTATGGAAAGATATTGTTTCTGAAATATGTAATCTTTACCTCCAATTATAAAACTAATTAGCATCCTAATTATATTATTATTTTTATGTGATTATTAGCACCACAAAAATGTAGATTTTTAAGATTATCAGTATCTAGAAATAATTTATTTTCTTGCACCTGCATAACTTATAATTAATGCTGTGTCCGAATATGATAAGGGTTATACACAAAATAAAAAGATGAAAGCGAAACAAAACGAGGCATCACTACGATGGACAAGGGTCAGAGGCAACAAAACGGAGAATTATTAGCCACACAATTGCGCCGACTGTATACGAGTATGACATAAGGGTGGACAAAATAAGATGATTTCATAATAATAATAATAAATACACCCAACAGTCACATACATAGTTCCGACCCCACACTAAGATCGAGTCTTATGTCGTGGGTATCAGGAACTACGAGAGACTTTTTGGTCTCACAAACACCTAGACCCGAAACAAAAACCTGTGATTCAAACAATTATTTGTTTCGGTGCGGGGATCGAACCTAACCAACTAACCAACTAACCAACTCTAACCGGTCTAACCAACCGCGCCACGGACGCTGTCATTTGATTTGAAGTTTATTTGTCGGAGGGTTAAATAAATATTTATTCTGGTTACTGCCACGGATCCTCAAGGATACATTCGGCACGCTGGAGATTTTTTTAAACTTGGATGACGAAGTGACAAACAACAATGCATCTGATGATAGTACGAGTAGTATATTATTATCTCTAGAGCATTTTAAATAAATTTAATATAATATAATGCAAATGTTACCTATGGACCGGTGAGAAATTTATCTGTGCAAATGAAATTATGCTAATTCGTTCTTAATATTTATGGCAACCTTATGCATAATTATTCAGAAATTATGTTTTATTTAATATCAGTAAGGAAGCGGCCATACTGCTAACGAGTAGCGGAGTTAACGTTTTTTTCGTAATAAAGATATTATTATAGTGTTGAGCATTCTTGTATATTTGAAATTAGTACTAGGATCCGTCCGGATAAGGAGAGGTGTACTTCATCACTTTGGCACAGAAAACCGGCTCGTGTGCATACGATTCCAAACAGAGGGGATTAAAGTCATATGTCAACGTAACCTTGATAATTTGATACCTGTTTTAAAGATAATCTGTGACATTACAAAGTAGTCACTCTAAAATGATCAAGAAATTACTAATACAGAAATAGGTTATTGATGGATCTGCATCCCCACACCAGCCCATCAGTGAGCTTAAATGTATTATCTACGACTTACATACATTCATTAACCCACGCCTTTTTCCCAGATAGGGTAGGCAGATGTGCGACCAAGACGCCCACATTTCGCCTTGTGTGTTCCGTCCCACAAATTCCTGAAATATGAGAGACCCACCACCACACTACCAGTACCACCATATTTGTTCATCAACCCCCTTTAATATATGATTTTTGCTTATTTTTTTCCGCTGCGACACTCGTTAATCACTGCAAGTGGAACCACATCCTTAACCAATCAGCAAATATAATATTTGTTTAAGAAGGACTCGCGCGCAAATATCGGAGAACCGCCGGACATACGCGCGTCCCTTGTTTTAACACGCAAAATAATTTAGTAATAATTTATTAATATACAAATACAATATTTCTTATATCTAGCTCTAAATTGGGAACCTTGGGAACCAAGCAGAACTAGTATCTGTAATAAAATACACGTTTTAGACTCTTTCAGCAAACACTAAAGTTTATTTCAAATTGTGGATTAACTTGTCTATGAAGGTGAGAGTGATGTGGGCGCAATGTGTGTTACTGGTGCTAATGTCGACTGTATCCACGGCATTTGAAGTGACTGGTATGTATTTATTCATTTAATATTATAATTAATTAATTAATAAAATAAATACACCCAACAGTCACATACATAGTCCTGACCCCGCACTAAGATCGAGTCTTGTGTCGTGGAGATCAGGAACTACGAGAGACTTTTTGGTTTAACAAACACCCAGACCCAAAACAAACACTCGTGGTGCACTCAAACATTTTAATGGTGCGGGGATCGAACCCGCGGCCTTTCGTTTCACTGCCGGCGTCTAACCAACAGCGCTACGGAGGCTGTCAAAATAATTTAATTAATAATTAATAAGGGCATATTAGGTAATGACTTGAAAAGTTTGAATCATCGTCATCATCAGTCAGAAGAAATTCATCGCTGAGCATAGATTACAGTGTTAGTTGCTATTTTTTTATGAATAACTACATAACTACCTACTTTTGTAGACTATTTTAAAATAATTTTATAGAATTATTAAAGTGGCCACAAAATGTGTTTTCAGTGAGAAAGGACCAGCTATCCCTCTGTTAGATGCACCCAAAACACTAGTATTTAGTCAGTGTTCATATTTATATTTTCCCTTTTTTTGTATTGTATCAGCCCATATACGACCCACTGCGGGGCACGGGCTTCCTCTACAATCGAGAGTACGATTGAGAGTGGTTAGGCCATATAGTCCACCACGCTGGCCTAGTGCGGGTTCGCGGACTTACATACCGTAGAAATTCTTTAAAATCGCTACGGTATGCAGGTTTCCTCACGATGTTTTCCTTCACCGTTAAAGTGCGTGGTGATTGACTATCAATACAAACATAACTCCGAAAAGTCAGAGGTGTGCCCTGGGATTTGAACCCGCGACCACCGTGAACATGTAGGCAGTCGAGTCTGGTCCGATACCACGAGGCCACCACGCACTTCATATTTTCCCTTACTAAAAGAAAATATAAGAAAAAGAAAGATATGAAAATTAAATAAAACTTTTTATTGGCCTGTTAATATCAACATACATAAATTCATTTACATTCTGTGAGCTTTTCGGTTAGAGAAATCGATTATGATTTGTCTGGAACTGTGTGTCCATCATCGCGATAGGATCATCTATCTATCGTTGAAAACAACAATGAAGCTTCTCCTAACCTGTGAAATTAAGGAATAATGGAATAATCCTAAAGCAACATTGGCGCGATAAAATCAAAGACCTAATATAATTACATTTACGTACTATATATGATATCGAAATAATAAGCGGCCCAGCTTCGAACATGCTAGAACGTGATAACACAAGGTCCCCAAGCTTACTAAAGTATAAGGTTTCATTTATAAATTATATTAATTACTGCAATTAATCAACTGATTATAAAAAATAAATTATGCGACTTAAAAGTTAGCCATACACGCCACACGCACAAGTCTGCCTGACAGGGCACGAGCCTCCTCTACAATCGGGAGTCCGATTGAGAGGTGTTAGGCCTTATGACCACCACGCTAGCCTAGTGCGGGTTGACGGGCTTTATTATTTATTATCTTTTAATTTATAAATTGAAACTGCTAATCTCTGGCAATAATAGGCACATATTTCAAATGTCTGCTGGAAGACCATCGTGAGAACCAACCAACCATTATACTTGAATTTCCTGGTGGTATATGTGCTCATATGTGAGGGGTTGCCTGGGTAGGTACCACCCTAATGTCTATTTCCTTCGCCAGACAGCAGTGCAAATGCACTTTGGTGTTCCGGTTTGAAGGACATTGTAGCCAGAGCAACTACTGGACATAATGAGACTTAACATCTTATATCTTAGGATGGCGAGCGCAGTGGAATGCCAAGCATTGCTTTATTATTCATAGTGTTGTTTGGTTTTACTACTATCTATGAGCGTTCATATCGCTTACCATCGCCTGATGGTAAAGGCGAAAGGCACGCTTGTCTCGGCATACGTCGTAATAATAAAGATCCGTAAATGTCTCACGTGGAACACAAGATAAGGATTCAACGGAACACAAAATAAAAATGGGCGACAGTGATCACTTACCATCAGGTGACCTTACTCGTTTGCCGGTCCATTAAATAAAAATAAAAGTTTGAATGCATTTTTTTAAATAACTTTATTTTAATAGCTTAATACGTTTTCCTCTTATATGGCCACTCATCGTGATTGTTATTATAAAAGTATTAACGCAATAAATTAATTTAACGCACTGCATCTAGATAAGCGGAAAATACTTGCCACACAAATACTTAGAAATTTTATCATAACCACATCGCATGATTTTAAATCGAATAGATAGCCATTCTGGGAACGTCCAATAACATATTTCTCATGCCAAAGTCTACGAAGCCGCATATTCATGGTCATTATCACTTCGGATGCAATCAGGAGACTCGCTATTTCATATCTCCGTACAACTATCACGCTGTTTGATATTTAGCCGGACCACGTATACGAGTATATTATTTATTTAACATTGTGTCCTTTAAATGAAATGTCAAACACCAATACAGTAGCGCACGACGCGCCACTGTTTTGATATCGATTTAATAATTTTGACGAAATTCTTCGATCTACTATCTTTACTGGGCAAAAATAAAAAAATAATTCCCGCAAGTCTTATTTTAGAAACAGTTATGTTGTATTATTTGTTTTCTTATATATTTTTTTTATTAATTTAAATGTTTTATTTGTGTTTATTTTTTCCTTTTTTTTATTTGTTTTTATTTTAATGTTGAGTTTCTTATTATTGTGCTTTGTTGATTTTGCTTCCTACATACTTTTATCTTGTATCTGTGGCTAATAAATCAATTTTCTTTCATTCTTTCTAAACAGAGGGCCACCTTCTAGTAAGTCGTTAGGGCCGCGCATAAATGTCCACAGCACCGTAACAATGTGTGGTACATTGCCAGTATTTAAGAGGTGTAGACTCTCTCCCTGAATGTTCCAGTGTAGTATAGTAAGCTATACCTGTATACAACGTAATATTGCTCCCAGACGAGCAGTACCACCAAATGCCGAAGCTGTTCGAGCTGGACAACTATGATGAGTGTTTGTCGAGCCGCCGCGGAGCGTTCTGCGTGGGCACCTTCGACCTGCTGCCACACGCGAATGACAAGCTCCTTCAAACTATACAGGTAATGCTCATTAAATATGGCCGGACCCCTCTCAATCGTACTCTCGATTATAGAGGAGGCCCGAACCGTACAGTACCATCCATCAAATTATTCGGACTTGTTTTAAAAACACGATTATGCTTCCATCATCATCTTAGACCACAGGAAGATATAGAAAGAAAGAAAGAACTAATTCCTAGTGATGTTGATAAGTGCTTAATTTTCTAAGATTGGACATTCCATCCATCAGCTAAAGGAAGTCCACTGCTGAACATAGGCCTCTCCCAATGATTTCCACAGTGACCTGTTGGAGGCAGCCTGCATCCAGCGACGTCCCGCGACCTTTACCAGGTCGTCTGACCACCTAGTGGGTGGACGTCCCACGCTGCGCTTTCCGCTTCGTGGCCTCCATTCGAGAACTTTTTGGCCCCATCGGCCATCAGTTCTCCGTGCTATGTGCCCCGCCCATTGCCACTTCAACTTGCTAATCCGCTGGGCTATGTCGGTTACTTGAGTTCTCCTACGGATCTCCTCATTTCTGATTCGATCTCGTAGGGAAACCCCGAGCATTGAACATTACCAATGTGTAATTACTAAAGCGTTCCTTTACGACCGATATTCTGATACTAAAATTACCAACGTAACGTTGGGTCGGACACCCAAACACAAGGTGAACAGACGATGTAATAAGCATTACTGGATTGCCGAGTGGAAATCCTTGGGGAACGTCTATCTTCAGTAGATTTCCTATTGCATACAGTTTACAACCAGTTTTTTATCAGCAATTCTCCGAAGACAAATTCCACTTCAACCACACACATATACACCGCGGCGTCTGCCTCACTCAAAGATGCTCGCACATCCAAGAGTCGACCCTCAAGGCCCGCTTCGAGAAGTGTGTGGACGAGGCCATCGTGTCACGGTATGGCCTGGACACGAACCTGACGCGGCTCGAGTACTGCAAGGTGGGCTCCCGGGCCAGATCGAGGCCAGTGGACCGCTGGGACATGGTCTTCGCGTATGTAGCCGCTGTGGTGCTGCTGTGCAATGTTGTTGGCACTGTTTATGATGTGATGCGGAATCCTGAGCAGAAACGTGAGTGTTTCCTACATCTTGATATCAAAAATTTCACATACGCTTTAATAATTAGCTAGTGAGCTTCCTTAAGTATGTTATAATAACACAGGTTTAAAAATAAAATGTAAAAATCATAAAAAAGCTGCGGTAGTGCTGGTTTAGCAGTGGACTTCCTGGGGCTGAAGAGAGAGAGAGAAAGTGCTGGTTTGTGGCTTCGTCGGCATTTTGATTTATCAGATAAGATAATAGTCTGTTCTTGTGAGAACATTGGGTCACCGGAACTTGTATCATAACCTAATGTCTCGGAGTGGAGCGGTGCGGTGTCATGCAGTACTAAGTAAGGATGCGACTTTTTATGTTAGTGACGAAATCTATTACCAAATTTAAATATTCTTGTTAATATAAATTTCAGAAAAGACGCTATTTTTGCCTTTTAGCACCTCTAGATGTAAAGAAATTTAAATAAATAAAAGTAAAAGAAACCTATATCTGAAAGGTCAGCAAAACCCGACTTGTGTAAAAACTCAAACTTCCATGTTTGACGTCATAACGTATGAAATAACAAGTACTATCTGTAAAAATACATAATTACGCACGCTTACTAATTTTAGAAAACATTGCACAATCTCGGTATTTTTTTACAAAGGTCCTTGTAAGCTATTTAAAACAGTCTAGAGTTGACTTATGTTTAACCAACTTCAAAAAATGAAGGTTATGTAGATTGTATTGAACCCGCAAATAGTGAATGTACTGGTGTAACCAGAGTGCGACCGAAAACGAAGCCAAGAGGTAGGAAGTGGCTTTAGTCTTACTGACTTCACAGATCTGACACAATATAACTAAAATTTCGCAAGAAAAGGGACCTATTTTTGAAGTAAAACTTCTTTAGGCACGCTTGACTTGGGGGGTAAACTGGTGAATGCATGACAAGAGCGTTACGGAAGTCGTGTGACACGACGAGGCTAACGGAAGTGGAAAATGATCAATGGAGATCCATGATTAATCATTGAAGGAGATCAGTCGATTTGGTCCAAATACGGACAAGAAATTCATGATCACAAAAAATTCTGACTAATTTTTTTAGGTTTATTTCCCATTTTATTTTCATCCTACACCATAGTGATAATATTTATAAGAAAAATAAGGACATATAAGTAATTTATTGTAAGCAATATTCATATTTGACACCTCCCAAATCATTAGTATGAAGTATTTGTCAAACATCGTTTTATATTAAGGGTAAGTGAAAAATTCTTGACAAAAGTAACTTTTAACATTAAATATATATATATGAGTGTAATTGTCGGTACGTATTCTTTTTTTTAGAAAATATTTATTTATAAATATACATGTCTGTATGTGATTAAAAATAATATGTGGTGGTGAAGGATAGGCCATTGTAAAAATTCGTGATAAAAGTTAATTTTATCAATTATATAGATGGAGCTAAAGAAGTTTTACTTCATTCGTGTGGTCCAAAGCACACGCTTTTTTTTTAATTATTACCGTGTTTGGGTGGATAAATTGACAGCCTTCGTGGCGCAGTTGGTTAGACGCCAGCTGTGAAACGAGAAGCCGCGGGTTCGATCCCCGCATCAAGACAAATACCTATATTTGTTAAGCCCAAAAGTAATTGTTGAGTGTATTTTATTATTATGAATACATCGAGTTTTTGCTAAAATAATAATTTATATTATTGCGTACCATTGCGTCTCTTACAATAAAGAGTGTATAGGTATTATTATTTTAGTAAGAACTATATTTTTTTTAATTACATCGTGTCTGAAGTCACTAAAACTGCTACCTGGCTTCGTTCTGGAACGCACTCTGGATATACTCGATATGTACTTTCTATGTCCGCGATTTTCTCAATAAATACTCATCCCATTTGAATGGTGTATTCGTTGTCTGGATACTATTGTGTTAATTTGGCTTGATATTTATGGAATATTATGGAACTAAATAAAATCAACAATCAAGAAGTATCTGATATTAAATCGTAACATTTGTTGAAATGTAAAGAATTGTATTCTTGACCTATCGTCGTGTCGTCGGCTTCCAGTCGCTACATTACGAAGACTGTTTATATTGCTAGTTTATTCAAATTGAAAACAATATATTCGCAGCCCAAAAACACTGTTGCAACGTATATCATTAAACAAAGACTTCAGTCATCCTAAATGTGTCTACAATGTCCTTTTAAGTTAAGCCGTGGGATAGTTATTTCCAAATTGTCATGGGCACGTTCGAAGACACTTTTGTTTTATTACACCGACCTTATGACCATTGCGAAACCTTAGCTTTTCACGTAAACATTAAAAAGAAACACTGATTGGGAATTCCCGGTAACTTAGCTAGGACTTTAAAATGATTAACCTTAAATTAGAAAGCTGCAAGCCATAATGTTACATAATATAATAACTATTTACGTTAGGTACGGTTGCCTCGGTGGCGCAGTTGTGCTACGGTACGATTACAAAGCTGAGGTCTCGGGTTTGAATTCCGGATCGGGCAAAGTGAAATTGGATTTTTCTATGCATTATTAACTCCGAGTCAGGAATTTGTGCCCCATATGGCGTTAGGTTCGCCCCCTATCACATCGTGGGACGGAACATACTAAGCGATATGTGGGTGTCATGGTAGCACCTCTGCCTACCCTTTCTGGGAAAAAGACGCGAGTTAATGTATGTATACATATGTATTTACGTTAGGCTGGTATAGGACCCATAAATAATACAATGATAGGACCGATTATTGCAATGACAAGCATATACTACTCGTAATATATAATACTGGAAAACGCTTAGTAAATTTAGTAAAAATTATGGGTTCATATCTGATTAAACTATTGAATAATTAATGGTCTAAACTCTAAACACTTATCTGACTTCGACTGTTCTGTGAACCTTACATTAAAATATATTAAGACATTAGCCAAATTCCAAGAACAGGTGCAATGTTTGAATCGAGATATTATGTAGTTTGAAAAGGAATTGACAGCGCCACATCGTCGGTCCGGCGGTAGTGTTATGCATAATTATTTGCATGTAGGTCAACACTCAACAGCAGGCGGCCTTCGCCTTGCCGAGCTAACGTACTGGGCCCTGATTATGAAGAACTCGATCAGAATGAATGATATTAACATAGTAGACTAGACAGACTATTGTAAAATTGTAAATGTTGCAGGAAGTCGCTGGATGCAGACCGATTGCAATAGATCTTTAAGCAAGGAAAGGGAGGTTAATGTTCAGCAGTGGACTTTGCTGGTTGTACATAATGATAAAATTACCCAGATTCCTTGTTGTTGATAGAAAAAAATGCTAGTGGTAGGATATTAATATCCCAAAATAGTGACCGCTGACCTTGGTGATAGAAGACCTGATAAACAATAGCAATAGTATAGCGTAATGGGTTCTTTGATTTACGCGAATGTTACACGTTGAAGTAAAACTGATTCTTACGGATTTTATCGCAAATTAAATTTAATTTTATAAATTTTTTTACTTCCTGATGTTTCGGTTACTTTACAGCTTTCGTGGTCACCGCGCAGTCTACCCTGCATTAAAAAAAAAGTAAAAATTAAATCAAATTTTAGAAGTGGTAGAGCCACGCTGTGGTCAGTCATGACTAAGCATGGCTGTCGCGTTTCGTTCGGTCAGTGAGATTTCTGGATGCCCAATACCCCATTTCTCTTCCCATCCTTTTTCCTTCCTGCTCCCCTCCCAATTAGGTCGGCAACACATCCATGATCCAGCGTTGTGAAAGTTCATGGGCGGCAGTGATCACCTACCAACAGGTGACCTGTTTGCTCGTTAGCCGGACCTATGCAATAAAAAAAAATTGCGGTAAAATCCGTAACAACTAGTTTTATTTAAATAGTATGGCGTTTTTAATTGAATCTGTGTATTTATTGGTTTTGCGAAGGCCGTCATAATTATACCGATCGGGAAGTGATACAATTTCTCACTGATGGATACATTGATAGTTCGCTGTCCTTAACATTCAATACGTTGTCTCTTGGTCGTGCGAGTATTAAAAATGTTTCTTCAGCGTATTCACTACGCAATTGATAATTTCTTTACCTGGTTTCTTTATTAATTTTCCAGCAAACCGATATCTGATCACGTGGTCTCTGATCATGAACTGGCGTCGCCTCACCGCCAACTATGATGAAGACGGGGACCCTCAGCTAGCGGCTCTCAAACCTGTCCAAGGTGCGAAGTAAGTACATTTTTATATAGCAGAGTATTCAGGCTATTGTAGTTTTTTTTCCCTCTTAGAGAATATCTATATCAATGACAGAGAATTATTGTAAGTATTTTTTCCCCCGGACAAAAAGAATCCCTCCTTGTTAATTGTTATGGTGTCTTTTCATGTAGACCACCCTTCTTAATCGTCTTGTATAGTAAACTCTCTCCCAACAGTCACATGTATTGTCCTGACCCCACACTTAGATACGAGACATGTGTCTTCAAACTATAAGTCTTGAAACTACGACTTTTCACCCACAAACACCTACACCCGAAACAAATGCATGTGTAATACTAATAGGGTTTCATTTCCATCCACAGAATTCAGATATGTATTGGATTCATATTGATATGGACAAGTTATTAATTGATAATATATTTGTGTTCCAGAGCGATCACCTTGATTCTGATCATGCTGGCGCATTCCGTGCTCGCGCACTTCATTACGTATCTACACAACCCGCAGTTCCTCGAGAAAGTTAGTATTTACTGGTATAATATGTTGATATACTTGGTGACTATATGGCATAACCCCTCTCAATCGGACTCTCGATTGTAGAGGAGGCCCGTGCTTTGCAGTGGGACGTATATGGGCTGTTATAGTATTATGTTGATATGCAACTATGTATTTAGTAAACCTTGGACGAGGTTTAAAATATACGCAAACTGCCCGTTGTTGTTGTTGTTCCGGGACATTCGGAAGTAATGCAAAAATGGCATTTAAAATCAAAAATATTTTTATTCGAGTACACTGCCACACTGCAAGGTAAAGGAACTGTCTCTTCCTTGTTTCCATTTAGAAGATGAAAAGTAACATAAAATCATTGATACAGAATTTCGAAATAAAACAAATTCCTGGAATAAATGCCTATGCGCTAATATCTTAGTATTTTATAGTGGAAAACTCTCGGGTATCCATGCCCTAACAACATTTTCCTCCACTGTGCCTGCAAGCGATAATAACATAATTGTATGAAGCAAAGTTTAATATTTATTGGTTCTGTCCAACATTTCAGAGCATACACCATCCGCTAGCGGCGTACTTCCAAAATGGCACTTCCATCGTTCAGACGTTCATCATGGCGTCGAGCTTCCTCCTGGCCTACAACATCCTGCTGCACGCGCACGCCAACCCTAAGAGAAAGCTCAGCTTGACCATGCTGCCGCTGGTGCTGATGCACCGACTGCTCAGGTACACGCTACAACACACAAATATATCACAACATAGCACAACACAACAGAGGTTCACATCTGTATCTGTGAGTCAGTGCCATCCGCAGTTCATGAGCATAGTTTCCTTCCAAGATGTTAGAAGTAGCAAGCCTGTCGCCAACAGAGAAAAACTCAGTTCATATGTGCATTTTCAAATCGATAATTTACCCATGAACTCAAAGACCTAAAACCAATAATAACATTCACATCAACTTGCTTTGAGACCAAGATGACCTACTAATTAATAGAAATACAGAAAGAAGTGGTAGAGCCACGCTGTTGTCAGCCATGACTCAGCATTAATGGGCAGGTTCATCCGGGGTGGTAGCACTATCTCACAGGAGATCGACGTGAAGCGACAGGTATGCTGTCACGTTTCGTTCAGTGAATGAGACTGCCGTGTGATGTGTGTAACTTGATAACCTGAGATTCTACCGACCTAAAAAAAGTAAACAATATTAATGAACATGAATGATACGGAAAGGTGAACCACCGATGGAATCAGTTCGCATTCGTACGCGCCCTCAATATCATGCTCGAAAGCGAGGCGATATATGCAGATCAGGTGATATCGCTCATTATGGAAAGGGTTACCAGTCTCGATTTAATCAGGTGCAATTAATATAATTTCTTTAAGGTGCTATGTAGCATTCGTGAGTGTAGAATAACATATACTCGTAGTTACTTGGAAATGTTATGTAGGTCTTTCCGACAGGGAGACGTCCTTAAAATCAGTCACTAACACATTCTCTGATATTTATCTATAGGTCCTGACCACTTGTTGTCCTCAAACCTCTTCTACAACCAAGAGGGGTTTATCTTCCCCTCCACTACAATGGCCCATGGGTTGGTAGACTTCATATAAGTACATTTAAAACATCGTGTAGAAAACTCTCGCACTTTCAACAATTTCAAAGGACGATTTTGGCCTGTTAAATGATTACCGAAATATCTACAGATACACACATACTATGAGAAGTCATTATTGTGCAGTCTGCAACCTTTGTTTCAGCGCTCCATTATTTTTACAATTATATTGCTGCTTTTATCTGCAACATATAAAATTAAAAACAAATCTTTGTTCTCTTCTCGTTGAAAACATACTTAAAGATATGTCTTTAGACAGGCGACTAACACATATTATATTCCTCAGAATCACGCCAGTGTACATGTTCGTGCTGGGCGTGGCGACCACGTGGTGGGCGCACGCGGGCGACGGGCCCATGTGGGCGCCGCTGGTGGAGGCGGAGTGCCAGCGCTGCCGGGACAAGTGGTGGGCGCAGCTGCTGTACGTCAACAACTTCTACAGGCCCGACTACAAGTGCCTCGTGCATACTTGGTGAGTAACACAAATATTAGTTCTGTGGTAATAGGACAATTTCGTATTCATCATTTTATATAACATGGGGATAATATTATTGATAGAATTCAGCTGATCACAGGATATATAATCAGTAGTTCGTACACAAAAACAGTTGCTTCATGGTACTTTCGTTATAAACATAGAGCCGCCAGACCCTCATCATTTTATAGAAGCTGAAAGTGTTTCGGAACATGTCTCAACTGTAATACAATGCAATTTTACCAGCGTTGTAGTATAAATCCTAAATTTTATATATGTTTCTTAGGAAACTATGACAAAGTACTTCCTTGGCAACCGGACACTTTTGACGGTTCTTTCAAACGTGTCAAACACATTAAAGTTGATATCTACCAAAGCCACCACGACCCAAACTTCAAAATTGCTGCCTATGTTAGAGGCATGCGTAAACTTCCAGCTTTTATAAAATAACGAAGGTCTGGCGGTCTCTGGCTGTAGGTCTATTACTAGAGTGATGTTATAAGATTATCGGAAATTTACAGCGAAAAAGGTAGTCCTGATTTAGAAAAATTCAAAAATGAGATTGAAATTCAATGTTTGGCGAATGACTTGACAATTTACCAGTGGGGCTTTTTTGTTGTATAAGAATTATTTATCGTAAACATATAACAATGAATTCATTTAAATAAATTGGAGACTAAGTTTTTAACTTATTACCATACTCAAAATAGTGTTGCAAAATAGAGATATTTTTGAATATAAATATAATTGTAATTTATGTATCTATTATCAATTAGTGTTCTACGGAGGTGTTAAGTATATTATATGAAGGTCGTGAGAGAGGACATTATCAAATACCGAGTGCCTTGGACCTCCTTTCATGTTAAATTCTAAATATGTGCCTTAATGTATGCCAGAGCTGAAAATTATACGAGAATATGCCCATTAGTGTATATCATTGTCGCCTACAAACACAGGTGTAACTTAAGGATTGTTTGTTTAACCCTATTCTTGACATTGTGTACAATTTGATACGTTCTGGTTTAAAAAAATCCCCCAACTTTATTTGACGATATTTTAAATTTTTTATTGTTTAAAGTGGTAGAAAATATACTTATATATCTACTAAACATACTATTTATTTACTAGCAACACCAAAAACAGTAGTAGAACGCAAGATGGCGGACCGATCGAATGCGTCTACGCACCGTAAGGTAAGAAAAATCGTTATTTATTATATTACGTTCCATTTTTAAAAAAAAGCAATCAAATATACATAACTTATTATATATTGTAACCATAAAAGCTATTTTTCTGTTTTTGAATCAATTGTAAGTGCATGTAATCTTCTTTACTTTTCGAGTGTAGCAAATATGATACGTTGCCAGATGACTAATATTCTAGATACTTTTTGCTATGTATCAAATATGTGACACTGCCAGGTATAATAGATAAATTGATAATATTTAAGATCTGTTTTTTTTTTGTGTTTGTGTGCTTGTGTGCATGCGTGTGTGTGATTTTATGCAGTTGATTGGAAACACTGAGTGATATACTACTTGGGTAGGCGAAATATGTCATTATTTATATATAAATGTAATTATTTCATATTTTCACAGGTATTTTCTAACTTGACTATACAGCAACAAAGAAGAGCTCGGCAGCTCATAGCTCTTATTCCAAAACGGGGAGCTAAATCGGATTTGGACGAAAGTGAGTCATCTGAAGATGAACTGCCAAGCTACACACGCCCAACGTACTCGGATAGCAGTTCCTTGCCTCCATCATTACCATCTTCCATGGAAAACTTAAATCTTCTATCAGATGATGATATTGAGGTAAATGAGGTTGTTGCTTCTAGATCATTAGTGCTGAATCAAGAATCATCACCTTCAGTCAACCCTTGTTCGCCTTTACTTTTATCCAGAGAGTTAAATAGACCGGTACGTTCACCATTGTCACCATCTATACTGGCTACTTTCTCACAAGTACCTTCACCACGAGATTGTACCTTGAAGCGACAGAATCTCTCACCACCGCCGTCGCCATTAGCTGTACCATGTTCATCAATAGCCACTCGATCAAAGAGACCTAGACTAGTCACAGTAAGACGTAAAGTAATACCACCTAAAAGGTTAGAACCTAACTGGGGTCGCTGCAAGTATACTGGTTGTGCAGAGGTGGAGAATATCGTATTTGAACCACGTGAAGAGAAAAGTGCAATTGAATACTTTAGGCTGTTCTTTTCTGATGACATCATTTCTCTTATAGCGCTACAAACTAATTTATACAGCACACAATCAAAAGGCAGCTCGATAAATATTACAGAAGACGATATAAAAGATTTTCTGGCAATTCTTGTATATATGGGTATAAATAAATTGCCAGCTTATACAGATTACTGGGCTAAACTTACGCGATGCGCTAAAGTAGCTGATATAATGACCCTCAAGAAGTTCCAATTACTGAGGCGATATTTGCATTTCAGTGACAATTTGAATGATGATGGTGATAGATATTATAAAGTGAGGCCAGTACTTCATATAATACGGGAGAATTGTTTACAAGTAGAAGAAGAAACGCTTTTTAGCATAGACGAAATGATGGTTCCACATAAAGGAACAAGAGCAGGCAGCCGTAAACAATACATAAAAAATAAACCCAAAAAATGGGGTTACAAAATATTTGTAAGAGCAGGTGTCTCTGGAATAGTCTATGATTTTCTGATCTACGGAGGTGATGACACGTTTAGATTTCACTCATTCACAGATGACGAAAATGGTATGGGACTAGGTTCAAAAGTAGTTTTAGCATTGGCTAAATCTATTCAACAACCTGCTTGCAAAGTTTTATGTTTCGATAACTTTTTCACCTCTATCGAGCTGTTACAATAGTTTACGCAATGAATATGGTATTTTTGCAATTGGTACAATACGAGCGAACAGACTCAGAGGAGCAGATAAAAAATTACCCACGGATAAAAATCTTAAGAAAATGGGTAGAGGATCTCATGCACAAGTCGTATGCAATAAAAACAAAATTGCTGTTGTCAAATGGTTCGATAACAAATGTGTTATTGCTGCAAGTACTTATGTAGATGCCTATCCTACCCAGACTGTAGTTCGTTACAAGAAAGATCAAGGTAGAAAAATGCCAGTAACTTGCCCTAATTTGATAAAAGAATACAACACTAACATGGGCGGTGTTGATCTGGCCGATATGCTCATTGCCTTGTATCGTACACCATTCCGAGGTCATCGTTGGTATTTACCAATATTTTCACAAATGCTCGACATCTGTATAAATAATTCTTGGCTTCTCTACCGGCGAGATAAAAAATCCAGGTTGGATAATAAAACACAAAAATCCTTAAAATCTTTTAGACTGGAGATTTTTGAAAGCCTACGAAATTTTGAAAGAATTGACACAAGCGATATTGGTAGACTTGGCATGAAGTCTACTAAAAATATACAGAAACCAACAGCTGAAAGACCGCCAGATGCTGTTCGATACGATCAAGTTGGTCATTTTCCAACTATACATAGTAGTAGAGGAAGGTGTATGTATTGCACAAAAGGACTGATTAAATTTTATTGTCAAAAATGTAAATTGAGGCTGTGCTTGTTACCAGAACGTAATTGTTTCTTTGAGTTCCATACCAATAAATAATTATATTATAATGTAAGTAATGTTACAAAGGACCTATTTGTGAGACTGATTTTTAGATATGATATTTATTGTTGATCTCAATTTACCAATGACTGTGATTTATAAGATAAAAGCTGTTTTATTTCTTTGAATTAGTATACTTATGGAAAATATATAATGATTGTTTTAATTTTTCGAGATTTAGTTTATTTTTGTTTGATTTGTAATGTAAAACGCAGTAATTAGCTTCACTCAATAACTGGCAGTGTTGCAAATTATATACGTAGATTATACAGCGTTGATTGTTAAAGACCTGGTGATGTATCTAATATGATACGCTCAATAAATCCAAAAATACTAATATAATATTTTTTTATTTATTTTTTATACCTTCAATGAACACCCCAGAGCATATGTTAAGTATAATTTTTCAATAATTCTAAAAAAAAAATTCTTGCCAAGTATAGGGTTAAGCAACATGCATTACTATTTAAAATAGCATCGACCTCTCCTTCTGTCCGTCTTTATTGCACACCTATATGGGTAAATGGGACACACAACATGACATTCTCCGTGGCGCAGTTGGTTAGACGCCGGCTGTGAAACGTGAGGCAGTGGATTCGATCCCCGCACCGAGACAAACATTGATGTGATCCACAGATATTATTCGGGTCTGGGTGTTTGTGAGACCGAAAAGTCTCTCATAGTTTTAATTACCCACGACAAAAGACTCGTTCTTAAAGTGGGGTCAGGACTATGTATGGGACTGTTGGGTGTATTTATTATTGTCCGTCCCCAGGTTCCTAGCAGTGGACATGCAGCTCCACCTGGTGTGCTCTATCATAATACTGGCGCTCGGACGGCGGCCGCGCGCGGCGCTGCCGGTGCTGGGCGCTCTGCTGGCGGGCTCGGTTGCCGCCAACCTGGCTATAGTGATACACTGGCAACTCAAGCCTATGGTCACGCTTATGTTCCCGGAGTGAGTTGAATTCATGTTTTGTGGGTGTGTGAAGGGGTTGTGGGTAAGATTGAAGAGTGATGTAGTTAAAACTACGGCTGTGAAATAAATGAATACAAAGGGGAGACAGCGGGTTCGTTTCAAAAATGTTTTTTTTTCGATCTGAGTGTGGAGAGGTCAAAAAGTCTTAAGGCTTAAAATTCGTCCAACAGTGATACACATTGTTCTGATTCGCAGTGAGACACAAATCTTGTGTGGTGACTATTATGAGTTACGAGAGAATGTTTGATCTCGCAACGTAACACTCGAAACAGATATTTGTAGGTTTCAGTTCTCACTAATATTCATCTTAGATAAAACCCGCGGCCCCTCGTTTCTCATCCGTCGTCCAAAGCAACGGCGCCGCGTAGGCATTCAAATGTGTAAAACGACATCCTAAAATTGTTCCGAGGCTACACATTAAAATAAGTCATTGACATTTTCTTAAAAGTACTAAGGCCAAACTTACTTTTGCAGATTGTAAACACATACGAAATAATTATGTATGGGCAGAAACCCGTTATGTAGGTACCTTCTGCATGTCGTATTAAGGTAAAAATATGCTAAACGATGAATTTATTAATGAGTGTACAGTCTACACCCAATCATTATATTTAGAGGTAATATTAATTCATCTATGAAATAATAATAATGAGTTTGATGAATCATCTCGTAGGTTTAGTTGCAGTATGTATTGGCTCTTAACCGTGAAGTCCTCGGTTTGAATCTCAGACCGGGCCCTCGACTGTGTGTAAGTTTCCAGTAAGAGATAGCTAATATTAACTGTGTGGGAATTGGAATTAGAACTTGTGCCCCGTATTGCGATATTCTCGTCTCTTATCACATCTTGACATCATTGTGGCACCAACTGGCCTACTTTTGGTAATCCAAGAGTAGGCCAGTCGGTGCTAAATATTTTAATATCCCAGGTATTAATATTAGTAAATAAATGAATATTAGTAAATTATTAATAATTAAATAAATAATTAATATTAGTAAATTATTATTAGTAAATAAATGAAACATGTTTTTGACTGCCTCGGTGGCGCAGTTGTGCTGCCGTATGATTGCAAGGCTGAGTTCTCGGGTTCGAGGACTGGGCCGGGCAAGGAGATATTGGATTTTTTGTTTTCATTATCGGCCCGGAGTCAGGAATTTGTGCCCGATTTGGCGATGGGCTTGCCCCCTATCACATCGTGGGACGGAACATACAAGGCGAAACGTGGGTGACCAGGTTGCACCTTTGCCTACCCTTTCTGGGAAATGTGCTTGAGTTTATGTAACTATGTACGTATGTACATATGTTGTGATTTTCGATTGTAGAGGAGATCAGTGCCCTGCGGTGTGTTTATTTATTAGTTATGAATGTTGTTTGTTGCAGGTACATGCGCATCCAGTTCGACGGGGAGCCGTCGTTCAAGTGGCTGTACATGGCGCCCTGGGACAGCCTGCCGTCCGCGCTCATCGGCGTCTTCACCGCCTTCCTGCACTACACGCTGCAGCAGGCCGGGTACAAGCCTGCTGAACATCTGGTATGCAGCGCAGAGAGATACGCGGAACGTGTATACGTTACTACAGTATTGTAGTTAACCTACTTGAAGTAGTCTTGGCAGCCAAGCGTTCCGAGCCTTATTGATAATTTGATGTGGTAGAGCCACGCTGTTGTCAGTCATAACTTAGCATGAATGGGCAGGCTCGGCCCTCGGTTACTAATACATACATAGCCAACCCGCACTAGGCCAGCGTGGTGGACTTTATGGCCTAACCCCTCTCAATCGTACTTTCGATTGTAGAAGAGGCTCATACCCTGCCGTGGGGCGTATCAATGGGCTGATATAGTACAGTACAGTAAAAATACATTAATATGTTGGTGCAGTGGATCCGCGTGCTGTACCGGCTGTCGGTCCCGCTGATGTTTCTGTGGGTGCTGGGCGGGTACTGGCTGAAGGCTGCCTCGGCGCCCTGGCTCGTGTCGCTGTACGCCGCCGTCGACCGGCCCGTCTTCACCTCCCTCACCGCCTTCACTCTCTTCTGCGCTTTCAATCAAGTCGACAGTGAGTAAAACACTTGACCTGTATTCTGTACCCAAATTGCGAAATGTGGAGATTAAAAAAGAACTGAAGTAATAGTTTGATTTTTTTGAAAAATCATACGAGAACGTGCTCCTAAATTATTTCTTCAAATCGTCATTGATGATGTCACTGGATTCTAGTACGATATTTTCCATCATAGTAAACCTCAGACTTGTTCTTACGTTTTTATAACAAGAATTTATCCAGTTCTGCACTGACCGGCGATTTATACACGACATGATCATTTAGGAGGCGCTGCATCAATACAAATCAAATCAGATATTTTCTAAGCTCCATAAACTATGCATATTGAAACGTATATTCCCCACTGATGAGTTTTGGCTTACCATTCCAGCTGAATTGTGATCCTACATCTAAGCACGAACTATAAATAATTACTCCTAGTATGACAAGCTTTAGACTATTTAATTTCCCAGGTATAATATGGCGGTTCTTGTCGTGGCGCGGGTGGGAGATCCTGGGCCGCATGTCTCTCTCCATCTACCTGTTACACTGGCTGTTTGCGCTGATGCAGCTCGGAGTCCGCTCACAACTCTCGTCCGCCTCCGTACACGAGATTGTGAGTATTCTCCTCTTCAATGTATTGTTTTTGTTATTAGCTACAATACAAGCAAGATAATAGTTTGATGATAAGCCTTACGCCTGTCCATAAACAGCGGCAATACTTCTCAGAAGTAATGATCAGTAAGCAGGGTATGACGTTGTATTGCGCTCATTTCGATTGAAAGTTAATAGTTATTAATGTTCTGTAATTACTTGGTACAATAGCCATGGTGGTTTGGCGCCTCAATTCTTGACTTTTGTTACAGGGTGGTCATTGGCTGTGGATGATTTTGTCAACATACGTGACTGCTGTCCCACTACATTTATTTGTAGAAGTTCCCATGCAGAAGTTCCTACAAGCTTTAATGAGATAGACATAGGTATATGTTTTACTATACGTCTAAAAGGCAAGGTATAATGCCTACAGAATCTGGGGCATAATAATTATTGGGCAATCTTCTCATATTGAGCAGGTGCTTCTAAAATATGGGCAGGATAGTCATTGATGTTGGGTCTGCGGGTTAATATTTGTAATCACAATGATGGCACAGATGATAAAAATGCATTTGAATAAAATAAACTAATTCATACTACCTAACGAAAATAACACTGAATTACTAATCACATATTATTAAGTAAAAACTGGTTTCTGTCTTAGGGAATAAGGTTGTTGTTAAGGTTAAACATCTGTGATAAATTATTTAAGAGCGTGTTAGAAATATTTGTATTTTGTCTGACTAAAGAATTATTCTAAGGAAATTAATAAATGGATTATGCAAAAATCTTGTTTTAATGTAGCTTTAAGATTTTTTACGGTCCGAAAGTTGTATATTGCTATTTTGTAAGCAATTCGTGTGTGCACACTTTTATTATGGAAAATTATCACACAGAGAGAATAGTCAAAGACAGCTGTCTATAAACTGGCATCAGCTGGCAAGTTAGGATATTATATTTTGTATTCTATTGATGATTGCAGTGCATAGCAGTGGATAATGATAATAATACATTCCACTTCATTTATTTATTTCGAATAATAATTTTCATATATTGTTGCTATTCCGCAACAGATGGCGTTAATCGTATTTTAACAAAACTATTTTTACAAAAGTGTTGATAATATTTGCTTACTTACTTAATATTTACTTACCACGGACTACGGTTACGATATTTATATTCTTTAATGATTATACTTATACTCAGTTTTATAAGCTGGAAGCGAATATTAATATCGCAATACATTACTTTCCAGTGATTATCAATATGTATGTTGTCACTTAATATAATTAATGAGCACCAGATGACGTTAGTAGTACTATTTACCCTTAATGTTATAATGATCCATTCATCCATCCATCAGCCAAAGGAAGTCCACTGCTGAACATAGGCCTCTCCTAATGATTTCCACAGTGACCTGTTGGAGGCAGCCTGCATCCAGCGACATCCCGCGACCTTTACCTTTACCTTTGCGAAATGTTATAATGCACATAGGTAATTAGAGTTCTGTTGGTTATTGAACGTCTTCACCGCTATCGAAGATTTGAAGTTATTTTTGTGTATTACAATATTACATAGGTACATAACCTAAACTTTCATTTGCACAGCATAATATTCACACTCACCAGAGAAATGTGACCAGAGAAATAGCAGAGCACAGTTTTTGATTTTATCTTTTTATCGATGAAGAAAATACATAGCATTAAAAATAAGCTTGTTTCTCTTAAGGCATAGTGAACGAGTATTTATTAGCTGTTGAAACGTGCGGTTGAAATACTAGTTATATAAATTATAAACCAGTACAAAACTAGCAGCTATGTGTTTTGTATTATCTAAAAATTTCTAGGCTTTGCCTAAGTCTAAAAGATTGATAGACGCCAATTAATCAAAAACTATAAACTCCTTTGTTTATGAATACTGCCACGCGTTTCCGAACGAATATAAATTGACAGTCTACGTCAGCTGTCTGTCACGCGTGACGTTTCAGCCACTCTTCATTACGGATTTGTTTTTACACGCAAAACTTTTCCACACACAAGAGTTCACTGATTATTATTACGTAATTAATATACTGGTGACATTTTTGTGGTATTACGCTATGGGGAGCCATCACAGTCACGAGTCCAAGTCTGGAGGGGAAGGGAATGCGAGCGGGGGGAGCACGCCAAGAGGTTCTCAAAGAGGCGCCGGGTCGAGGTCTGGGTCTGGAGGAGACCTTCAAGGATTGCCAGCAGCATCAGAGAGGCAGGACAAAGCGCCTCCCTCGATGATTCCCGTGGAAAAGCTCGGCAAGGTGAGTTTAATTAACATCAGTCTGCCATAGGTCTGTCAATGACGTCTGCGCATTTGTTTTGATTCACATCTGATTGTGATTCAGTTTTATCTATTTAGACCACACATACACACGATGATTCAACATGCATGAAATTGAGTTTGGGCGAAAAAAATAGGGCATTTTACCATTTTATTGTTTGTATGATTAATGAAGCGTGCGTGAAATTCGCCAAGGTTCGCGATGCCCGAGTAATCTTAGCACAAGGTTTTACATATCTGTATTCAATAAATATAATTTAATTAACTTTGGAATGCAATAAAATGAAATGAGGAAGTAATAAATGTGCAAGGGTAAATATTTTTCAATAATTCTCAATACAACAGTAATAATACAAATGACATTCTTTACATTTTCAAATTATTCCAATTTATAACACAACACGTTAACATCAAACTGTATGGCTGAAAATTATAAAAATATGTATATTTAGCCATTTCTACTCTCATCATAAAACTTATCAAGCAATAGTAATTATGCACAAATGATTCACAAAAATGTGTAGATAAATCTTATCAGCACTTTCTTGTTGTCTTGTGAGATAACTTTAAAACTAAACAAAACAAAAAAAAATAAACTTGTAATTTTTATTGCTGCAAATATCACAATATATCAACAATTTATAACCATGATAAAAATAAATTTAATAATATTCAAGCTATAGAGTGTGGTCATTGATAAGAAAGTGATAATTTTGATCAAAATGATGCCAATTTTATTATTTGTATGATGATGTCATTAGTTTTTTGTGCTTCTTTTCCTGTACCCAATCATTTAATAGTTTTATGATCCTGCAGATGATATGAGAAGACTAACAAATTATTTTTAGACTGTAATTTTATTAAGATGATTTTCATTCACCTTAAGTTTAAGTATTACATGGGAACTGCATTTGTGTTCCAAGCATATTATCTAAATAAATAATACAAAAATGCAACATGTACATATGTGTGCTCCACAGTCAATGTATGAATAATACTACATAATTATTATGAAAAGCTCTTTAAATAAAGTTCCAATATCAGCTTAAGGACATACAAATTTAAATAAATTCATTTGAAACAGCATATCAAATGTTTTATTACTGAAAGTGTTGCAAATTTAAGCATCTAAAAAGTAAACAAATTGTTATGCCTTGGACAAATAATACAGTCGAACACACTGTATACAGTTGTATGACTGATAAGACATATCTCAGGGTTTTCTTACAAATTCTTGCTGTAATACACAATGTACTATTTGTGGAATAGGGAAATGTAACATTGTTCTGTTTCACATATTATAATACACCTAAAATTAAAAAAAAAAAAAATACAATTGTTAATGGATTTTATTGCAAACTTTTGTATGATGACCATAAAAGCTAATAATGTAAAGAATATGTCATGAACTCCATAAAAAAAACTTTATTTTTATATTTGACATTTCCATTACCTTAAGAAACTATTACATCAGTCTCGTTGTGGGGATTACACCCACTGTGAACTGCTTCAGAGTATTCCAACCAACTGCCCAGGTAGGCTGTTACATAAACTAAACAGAGTACTCTCTTCACAGTAGGCAACAACCTAACGAGGTTGTTGGGGTCCAACACAACCATATTGGTCCGCTGACACTGCAAATGTTCATGAACACCAGTGACGAGTTACCCTCAGACAGGCCACATGCTCGTCTATTAAGCTATAAAAAAGAGGTACTACCTGACTTATTTATTAAATGGCCAAAATGTTAAAGCTTTATACGATTGTAACATTGAAGATTAAAGTCTTTTGTGCCAATTACAGCAGCTATACTTGATCGCAACAATGTTAACATCAACTAACATAACTCCAGTGCAATAACATGACTTAAATACAATGATGTTACCATCAAAACTACGAACCACCTTTGAACTTTAACAAAGTCGTGTAACAGACATCATATGTGCCGGAGCTAATTTTGTATCATGTGAAAATATTTCGCACATACACTATAATTTGTTCAAGTAATATGGCAGGAGCCGCATACATTTTTGTGTCAATAGTGTAAATAAACAAATACGTATGCCGGAATATTCTTTATCCGTCATTCATTATTGATTAGTATATTTAATGTTTAGTTTAGTAACGGACCGGACGCGATTGCCGAAAAGGTGGTGGGGGGTTTCAATCCTAGGTGGAGCAGCAAAAGAGGCGTTACAATAAATAGAAACGAGTGATATCCGTCTCACATTGGCTGACACCCTATCTAGACTGCATTGTATTCCAAGTATACAAATGTATTCGAGTAAATGTGTTACAAACAATGAATAGTACAAGTCTGCGAAAAACCCGCAAGGGTTCTGTGTCAACGAAAAATATAATTGAGGTTTTATTATTATCGATCTAATGCCTTTTACTGGTGCTTTTAAAGCAAATTGCTTAAATACATTTACCATTAAAGAATTGGGAAAAAACAATACTAAGTAATAAGGAGATACGGTCAAGTAAATGATACGAAAAAAATAAGTCCATGGTTTTTGTTAGAGCTATATAGGCTGTGGCTAGACAATGTGCAATACAGTACGGAATCTATTGAAGTGATTATTGGCTGGTCTATTTAAAGGCGGGAAGTGATGTCAGTGCTCATAGCAATTTACACGCGCGACCCGACGCAGTGTCACTCTCAAGGATATTCTAATATTACATGGCTTGATTAGGCTGCTATCTGCTGCACTAAATTATTGTATTGTATCAGCCCATATACGACCCACTGCAGGGCACGGGCCTCCTCTACAATCGAGAGTACGATTGAGAGTGGTTAGGCCATATAGTCCACCACGCTGGCCTAGTGCGGGTTGGCGGACTTACACACCGTAGATTTTTTTTAAAATCGCTACGGTATGCGGGTTTCCTCACGATGTTTTCCTTCACCGTTAAAGTGCGTGGTGATTGACTATCAATACACACATAACTCCGAAAAGTCAGAGGTGTGCCCTGGGATTTGAACCCGCGACCACCGTGAAAATGTAGGCAGCCGAGTCTGGTCCGATACCACGAGGCCACCACGCACTTATCTACTAAATCCACTAAATTATATGATATTTAAATATATAAATACGCCCAACAGTCGCATACGTAGTCCCAATCCCACACTAAGATCGAGTCTTGTGTCGAGGGTATCAGAAATTACGAGACTTACCGATCTCACAAACATCCAGACCCGAAACAAATACTTGTGGTTCACACAAAAATTTGTCTCGGTGCGGGGATCGAACCCGCAGCCTCACGTTTCACAGCCGTCGTCTAACAGACTGCGCCACGGAAGCTATAGATATTTACTTTGTTATGGAAAATATTACTCTTACTATAAACGCAAATTCTAATGACATCAAAAATGTTGATGAGATCAGGTATATACCTACATTGGTTTTTGATTAACTTACTAATGTTTGCCAATATCTGATTCTCGAGCTTAAAAATTGTAGAAGTATTGCTCGGAAAATTTAAAGCTAAATCAGACGGCTCCATGCGTCGAATCCAAATAAGTGTAGAGCGACCGGAGACGAGAGGTTTATTGACATAGGTAATAGGCCTAACTAGGCCAGCGTGGTGCACTATATGGCCTAACCACTGTCAATCGATTCTCTCGATTGTAGAGTAGGCCCGTGCACAGCAGTGGGACGTATATGGGCTGATAAAAAAAAAAGTTTATACATATACATAGGTTATCCTAGTAAAGGTCGCGGGACGTCGCTGGATGCAGGCTGCCTCCAACAGGTCACTGTGGAAATCATTGGAGGAGGCCTGTGTTCAGCAATGGACTTCATTTGGCTGATGGATGGATAGATGTATAAAGCATAAAATCACTTACCTTGTTAATTTCACTTACGGCTCAGCGTTAACTACACTGATTAGGAAGAATCTTCTATGTCACGTGAACGACAGCAAAGATCAATAGCTAGCCATACACACATAGATTTACTAGATATGTCTCAGATCTGATCCGTGATTTCACTACACACACCCTCGGTCATAGTTCTGATCCCCATATTATAATCCGTTGGCTTTAGGGCATATCTCTGTATTCTCGCCAGCCATACATTTGCACAACTTGCTAGGTATGACTGCCAGGCAAATGTCAGGTAAATCCGTGCGTGTATTTCCAACTATTGACCATGAGGCGAGCCTGTTTTGCTTCTCCCATAAGATAGCCACAACACTGCCGAGACGTCATAGTACAACGTCGGTTATGAATTGAACAAAGCCTCGTGTTATCATTCGATTGTTTTACAATCACGTGATAACAGTTAATGTAACGCTCGCCACTGGACGTCTGCTTATGCAACTCAGTAGTGATGCGGCTATGTTTTTGTTTGTATTCGTTGTTCACATGGATGGTATGATCTTATTTACTGAGAAGGTGTTGTCAATTTTACTGGAATTATTTCTTTGTGGTTTGAAAGATGTATTATAATATGAGGTATCAAATGCCATGAAAATCTTTATTAAACCTGGGTCAAACACAACCTTTGCCTGTTTAAAAGCGATGGCAGAAAATTTCATTTGTTCCCGCTCCATAAAAAATAGCTATAATATCTGAAAAAAGGCAATCTTCACCATAATTTTCTCAATAAAATAACTTTATATTTTATGTGCGCGCTATTTATAGACTTATTACTAAATAAATGTCGTTGAATACAGGTCGCGCTATTTCCCGACATAGTAACAGCATCGTGACACTTCCCGCCGCGGATGTTGTTGGAATTAACTAAAAGTGAATATCGCTACATTGCGGCTGCAAGTGCCTATTCCAGCAATTAGCTAAAAAGCTATTTCGCCTGATAGAGGCATGGAAAGCATAGATAAAATGATTAATTATTTTTCCTTGGGGATTTTATTTTATTATCAGAGACTCAATTAAACTGTGTTTTTTTTTTTCAATAAGATAGTCCAATTTTAAATTTAAAGTTATGAACATTAGATTCACAACTATAATATCTTAGCAGTCCGTTTGACTCCGACCTTGGTTGTTACTTCATCTTAATTTGGTCTAAATTAAGTTCAGTTTAATAATAAACCTTATGTCAACGATGTAGGCAAGTATCTTTACGATGGTAAAAAAAAAACAAATACACTTCGTGGAATGTTATCAAGGCACATGATCACAGAGATAGTTATATCTAGGAAGCCTCTTCGATGCGCGGTGATTGCTCTCCATATCGCCTCCGAAAGATCTTATCTCAACAATAACAATGCACATTACCCCGTTTGAAAGGAAGACATAGTAACGTTCTATTTACGTGGGGTATATATTAGATGGCAATACTGGGTTCAGTATTTTCATTTAAGGGTAGGGTTTCGGGCTTTTGTCAATTATAGTGATAGTAGATAAAAAAAATTACTGAATCTAAATAATGTTGAACATTTTAATGGATTTAAAAAAAATATATTTTCATTTCATTTCATTTCAGTGGTCTAAATAAATAATTTCAATGGACTCACATATTGTTCCGACCCCACTCTATGATCCAAGTATAATAGTATTATTACAATTAATAAAATGATTAATAAATACACCCAACAGTCACACACATAATACTGACCCCACACCAAGATCCAGTCTTGTTTCGCGGGTATCAGGAACTACGAGAGACTTTGCAGTCTCGCCAACACCCAGACCCGAAATAAATACCTGAGGATCGCACAAATATTTATCTCGTAGAGGGGATTGAACCTGCGGCCTCAACGTTTCACAGCCAGCGCGGCGTCTAACCAACTGCGCCCCGGAGGCTATCAAAATGGCTGAATTTAATATCCATTTTATGTAAACAATTTATTTGCTGCCAGCTTCCGAACAATGTGGTTTTATAACTTTTCATTACTTGGAATGCTCTCTATTGAACATGACAAGAGTTCAGCGTTATCACGTCACAAAAGCATGTTGCTCATGTAACGCTACACTGTAAATTATTGCTCGCAGCCACTCATGAAACTAATTAAAACCCACTTAATCACATCGCCTAGATGACGCCGCTTGCAATTTAACACTCGTTTTTTTATTACTTACTATATTATGTTTTAAAAAAATACCTACTTATAATTTAACAAGTATGTGGCCCTCCACATACCTGTACCCTTACTTAGTACCCTTACTAAGTAATCCGCATCATGCAATCGTGATGGATTAAACAACCTATTCGCAATAGGGCTGGCGTCAAGCTAGTCGTCAAATTAGGAAGTTAAATCAATGACAACATGGATAAAACATATGTCTCATGATTGTCATCTCCTTTACATTCAAAGGTTCGGTTCATAGAGTTTAGGCCGTATTCCACCTTACTGGCCTATTGACGTATTTCACATATCACAGAAATTCGAATGGCAAAATAATACTGTCCAGTTTATTCGCAATAAAATAATTCCCATCACTACAACAAATGAACGAGCAACTTTATCCATTAATTTGAATCGATATCAGCCGAGTGCTGATGCTATCTGCAAATCAGTTGCGATAACACTGATTCTTTTATTTCATTCGTACGGTGTTGTTTGTGTGGTGCCATGGCCCAGGTGACGCTCCGAAAGCGTAGGGAGCGACTGGCGCCCGCGTTGAAGAACCTGCACCTCAAAATAGTTGGGATACAGGTGGATAATATACAGAAAAGAGCTTCAGCCAAGCCTACTTGTAAGGTGCGTTTCGTATTCACATGGACTTGTAAAGTAAACAAGGTTTGCGCTAACCTTCATGCTGTGGACAAAGAATTGATGGAACGAAAAGTAGCAGATAAATACATTCTGTCTGATCGAGAGATTCATTTATTTATAGGACTATAAATTTCTTAAATGTATTGTTTTCTACAAAATATGTATCATAGTGTGGAGGCGAGATTACTCCGAAATCTGTACGAAAACAGTCGACGTCACACTATCAGATTTGAGAAGATGAGCCAAGACAATGATACTTGTAACTTGACACTATATTTAGTTTGATGGTAATTTCCTCAACAACTCAACTTGCTGACTTGTAAAAACATATTAGTTAGTGACAACTTACACTTCGAAGTAATTCTATCAATTATTTGGATCATCGACTGGCGACTCATTAGTGTAAGGGAATGAAATTAACATCCCGTCTTCACGTTTTCTCTATTCATATGGGTATTGAAGAATCCTGTACCTTCTGTGGGACTGTTTGCTCCTTAGCTTTTCAGATTCTTTATGATTTTTGTAACGTCAAATTCGGCTACCTCGGTATCAACATTGTATACTCGAATATCTTCGATTTTTTATTTCTTTAAAGCTATATAAATGAACCTGGTTTCGGTGCCAAAAAACGCAAATTATAATAAGCTTTAAGATGTTTAATAACACTATCTGAGGTGTAATGTGTGAAGTTTACGGCCAAGGTAACTAAATATAAGTGAACAGCCTTGAAGTGCTCCAAGCGAAAAAATCACAAACAATAATAATTTTATTTTTGTTTGTTTGTTTACCTCGCTGAATTATTCTTTTTTTAACCTCCGACGCAAAACAGGGGTGTTATAAAAAGTATGTCTTATACGGATTATCGACACCATACCCACCTTAATAACTAAAGTAGCCAAGTGCATCTAAAGATCCTAGGAAATCCGTGTGTGCCTAATTTAATTAGGATTTAGGACCGGTTTAACAGATTAGTCTAGAAAAAGTAGCAGAAAGACCTAGTTACAGGTAGACCATATAATTTGTTATTGCGTATTAGCAGAGAACACATATCATAAATTCTTGGAAAGATCTCTTAGTATTTAGTTAAGATAATATTTATTTTTCATTACGATATTTTTCATATGATGCATACATGACTCCGAACATTCAGAGGAATCATGATTAACACGCACAAACTCGTATTTATCTTATGAGAATGTATTTTTGTATAAAGAACTTACCTATAATACATCCGAATGAAAATTATGTTAACGAACTATTTAAACATTAACATTGTGTTCGATGGAATTTCCTAATCTCAATGATCTCAGCCTTCTTCCATATTTCAAACTTCAAAAACAAACATCTTATTTATTTTAATACCTATAAATAAATAAATACAGCCAACAGTCGCATACATAGTTCTGAGTCCTGACCCCACGCTGAGACCGAGTCTTATGTCATGAGTATCAAACACCTATATACGGGGTATATCAAGACTGCGAGCGAAAACGAAGCCCAGCTGTAGTATTAGTGACTTCAGATACAATGCAACTAAAAATCACAAAAAAGAAGTGTTTTTGTTTTAATTTTTTACTTACTGTCGTATTTCGGTAGTAAATACATCGTTTTCCTAAAATAATAAAGTACACCTTTTTATTATTAGACACAATGGTACGTAAGGGTTTAAAATATTATAATTTAAGCAAAAGCTAAGGAATTACCATCCAAACAAAATGCTATTTAAAAACATGTAAAAAAAAACAGTTGCTTTTTTGAGAAATTTTTAGTTGCATTGTGTCTGTAATCACTAAGACTACCACCTGGTTTCGTTTTCGGTCGCAGTCTTGATATACCCTGTATAATAGAGGCACACAATTCCGATTCTATACTAAGATATATCGTATCAGAAACGAATAGCAGCAAAACCGACGTTCTATGGTTTTCTGTGACATATTTGCTGATTCTACAAACAATTGTCTCTGTACGGGTATTGAACCCACTGTCCTCGTTACAAGCGTTGTACCTATCACGCCAGAGGATTACCTTCAAGTCCATTTACACAATATTGTTTGAGCTTCCTGTTTCTCTATAATCGTGGTAACGTTATCCTCTGGTCTCCAATACAAATCAAAGCTACTAGCATTATATTTAATTGTCGACGCAATAAATAATGCTTAGTGATTTATTTACTTAAACCGGATTTGATATGATCCGATGTCAGGTGGGTTCAATGATTGATTCGCATCTTATCAATTTGTTTATCAGTAACGTGATAATTGATTAGTAAGAGGGCTAATATAATTAATCAATACTTAATTACCAAACGCAATTTTTACGAAACAGAATCGTAGCTTTATTTTTTATTTTTCATTAGATATATAAGTCTGCTTGTTTGGTAAAGAAAAATAAAAGACATAAGGCCGCAGGTGCAACTTCTAAGGATTTAAATTAGTGTAGTTCAACGATGCTTGTACTTTAATACCTTTTCATACAATCTCGACGGTCAAATTCCACATGCTTGAAGACGAAATTACGATTACGCCATGATAATATTTGTACACAAACAGATTTTCGCATTGATAACGATATAATTAGATTGATTTTCGGCAGTCAATTGTTGCATGTTTAATTCGCATTAAAAACAGTTTGGAAAAGAGGCGATTATGCGTTAATTTGGAAATACATTTTGAAAACTTCTCCACTGAATGAATTTTGAACTCTTAAGTGGCGAGCGACCTCGTTCGATGCTAAAAATTGCAAATCTTTCAATGCTTCGATGAGTATATAATGTCATCGACCCCGGTTGCCGCCGATATCAATATACCTTTTATTTTTTCACGGACATCCTCCGTGGGGTAGTAGGTTGGACGCCGGCTGTGAAACGAAAAGCCGCGAGCTGGATCCCCGCACTTAGATAAATGTTTGTTAGATCCACAAGTATTTGTGTCGAATCTGGGTGTTGTGAGACCGCAGCCTCTCGTAGTTTCTGATACCTACGTCACAAGACTGGTATCTTATCTCCTCTGGTGTGGGGTCAGGATTTTGCATGCGATTGTTGGGTGTATTTATTTGAAGAATGTATGTTGTAAGAAGGAAAATTTATGCGGAAACAAAGTCTTCTCCAAGTTTGCGATCAGTCCCAGGGCCTCAATACACAAGACATGTGTCAATAAGATAAAGTTGTATGTACACAGTTCGTCACGGTTTAGTATGCAGGCTGGTAAAATTCGACCTTGTAAGGTTTTCACGGTTTTCCTCAACACTGATGAGTCATCGTGACGTCCGATTGTTTTGTGATTAGCTTACTTCAATCTATGTACTCCTTGTATCAAATACCAATAGGTATATACGCCTATATCGTTGAAGGAATAAGCAGAAGTCACTACTGCTACCGACATACTTATATCTCTCTCATCATGTAATAGGAGGGCGATTCTCCTCCCCTATCCCTATGCCGGGCACGAACCGTCTCAGGCAAACTTATATTAATCATCAATCCTTCACTTTTTTCACTTTTAATTCAAAACTCAGAATGATGGTATAGAGAAAGTGATTTATGTAAATAATAATATTTATCTTTTCAGTTGCTGTCACAGCGTTCACAAAAGGAAGATGGAGTCAACGGGGTCACTGAGAAATCTTTTACCGTAAGTCATAACTTTCTTCGTACACTCATACTGCGTGTTGGTGTATTTTTTATACTGGTACGACACTGCCTACAATGCCCGGTGCATTGTGCATGGTGAGTGCACTGCAAGATACTGCAGATAGACCATCCACTGATGTGACGGTTGCCTCTCGCCGCTCGACATATTAATGCCGGGTTTTTAAGGAATGTGTACCATAGTCGCTATCCCGGCGAATACGAATGTCCAATCACGAGATTTTGGGTCATAGCTTTATTAAACGCAGCCAGTTATTTTTACTCAAATTAAATCAGATCGACAAAATCAAGATACCTTGGCAATGGACCAAGAAAGTTATTCACTGCGTTGACCATATACATTTTGCAAATACGTGTTTAAATTGTTTCAAGGAAAACGCATTGACATTACCAAAGCCAACTCCAGGATTTAAAATATAGAGTTTGGTGTGAGGGGAAAAAGTCTGAGTAAAAATAATCACATATTTAAATGTTGGGCGTTAAGTTGTCACGCATAATATAGAGTAATAATCGAGTGACACCGTCACTTGCGAGAGTAGCTACGTATCGATTTACCTGACAGTCATGCCTGACGGGCAAAACTGCGCAAAATGATGAGAATACTCCCAGATATGACAGATCTGTCTGGTAGTCTGGTCTGTCTGGCTGCTGAGCAAAATTACTAATGTATAACATGAAAAAATACAGAAATTACCGAGTGTAACAGTAGCAAGGATATTAGTTGTGATAATGTGTATGCTGTTATAGAACATTAATTCAATAAATAATTAAATAAATGCTTGCCGCACGCCTAATTGCCTTCTTTGCTCAAATTTCAAAGGATTATAATGATGTCATGTTTAGAACGGATGGTTGAGACTGGTAAAACCACGCATCACAAATAAATAAATACACCCAACAGCCACATACATAGTCCTGACCCCACACTTAGGTCAAGTCTTGTGTCGTGGGTAACAGGAAATACGAGAGCATTTTCGGTCTCACAAACACCCAGACCCTAAACAAATACCTGTGGATCACACATTTATATTTGTTTCGGTGCGGGGACCGAATCCGCAGCCTCACGTTCCACAGCCAGTCTTTTACCAACGGCGCCACGGAGGCTGTCACAAGATTAAATGCTTGCTTATAAATTATAATATTGAAGTTATCAAAAGTCTAAAGAAACTTGTCGCATAAAGCTTCGGTCTCTCTTTGTTCTGAGATCTTATGACGGCGAAACAATATTGCTAAGAGTATATTATTATGTACTCAACTGTTATGCTAATTGTTATTTGTCAAGACGGTTATAAAACAGGTTGCTTCTCATAAGATGGAATTTTCTACGTGGAATATTTGTGAGTTCTTAGAAGGCGAATGACCTTAGAAATATACTAGAAATTTTATAGACTTCGGCTGCCCGCTGTCAACTCCTCCTGTTTGTTCTTTCTTTCTGATTAATTTCGATGCGAGTTAAAGACAAGTTAGTGTCCCTAGAGACTCGTCGAGCTCCGGAGCTCGGTGCCGATTCTTTGCGTGCCACTGTTGATCCTGGCTGACAGGAGATGCAGTGGTGGCTGTTTGTTTATTTAAGTTAAAGCCGTCGGCTGTGGAACAAGAGGCCGTGGGTGCGATCCCTGCACCGAGACAAAAAATCTCGTTGTTTCTGATACCCAGGACACAAGACCAGGGTTCTTACGATTAAAACTATAGAACTGTTCAGCACATTATTATATTAGGCCATTACAATTGTCTCGACCAGGCACGGATCACCATATCGCTTTGGTGGATATATCTAGACTACACCGTACTTACCACCGAAGATAGTCACTTTGTCGTACCAATGTAAAAAAACTCGAATAAAAGAAAAAAATAACAATAATATAGTGCCAGCTGGTCCATCCATGTAGTCAAGAGGGAAATATCTGTGCCCTCAGAAATACCTGTTTCCAATGTACCCGGAGCTGGCGCGTCAGTTCTACAAGTACGTGCACCGCGCCGGCCGCTGCAAGAACAAGCACATCCCGCCCGCCGTTTTCAAGACGCAGTGCGAGAAGATCCTCAGTATGCTGGACGACGCCGCCATCATCGACACCTACGTCAGGTGGGGAACTACATCGGTTAATAAGATTACATTCATCATCATTAGCTGTAGGAAGTCCACTGATAAACTTTGCCAAGAATTTCCATGGTGATTTGTTGGAAGCTGGCTTCATCCATCGGTTTCCTGCAATCTTTATTTGGTTTATCCATACTCCTCGGTATGTGTCCCCACAATTGTCACTAGAACTGATTCATCCGCAGAAAAATACAAGGACAGGAAGAGTCTAAAGGTATTAGACCTCCGGTAATCTTATTCACCAAACGAAACATCAAAGCCATCACTTCACGTTAGCTTTCTATGAGGCAATGGCACCATCTCTGCCGGATCAACCCATCCCTACAGTAGCCCAAGATTCCTACAGTAACTCCTATTATTTATAAGCTGATCAGATGCGTTTGTGTGCAGAATGTTCGGATCGGAGACGGATGAGAACGCGGTGACGCCGGATGGGCTGCGCAGTTTATTGTACACGAGTTACAAGCTGTCTATGGACCATTACCCTGAAGGACCGCAGACCTGTTTAATGGTAAGTACAATATAATGCACAAACAAGAGTCGGAGCTGTGTTCCAGGATATATTCAGTTTCGAGAAGAGAAAATTAACATTTTCGGAAGTACGACTGTACTAATGACTACATACATACAACCTCATATATACTTTCAACATACGAGGTGAAGGTTCAAATCAATAATTATCATTGAGAAAGCATATTATACAGGCTTCCTCACAATCTCTCATATAAATACTCAAGTATTTAGCTGCATTTTTCCCTTTAAAAATATCTTAACCCTCAGAACGAATGAACGGTTATCTAAAGGTGTTTACACGTGGCCGCAGCGATAGGACTATAGTCAAAATCGCGTTGTCGCTGCATTAGTAACCTTTGAATTTGAGTACTTCCATACGGCGCTAAGCGAGGTTTGATATCGCGGCAGTAACGACGCCATATTGAAGGGTTTAATATATTTGTTTCAGATAAACAAAACGTTGTCGGCAGTGGTGAACGGGTGCTTCAATAAGAAGGATTCGCACAGCGTGGGGTTCGTGGTGCGCTGGCTCGAGGAGCACTGCCACCGCCTCGTGTTCCCCGTACACAGGTCAGTACAGCAATCTATGTAGTGTCTCGTAGTTTCAGATACACACGACACAAGACTCAATCTTAGTGTGGTACTATGTCTGTGTTTGTTGGGTGTATTTATTGAGTTATTTATTCAATCAAGATTAGAAGTAATCCTTTTTACCAATATGATTGATTGTTCACGTGTGTGAGTGAGTAGGTGTATGTGAGCGTATGTGCGTAGATACTGCGTGCACCTGCTGGCCACGCGGCACCGCGACATGGAGGCGTGCGTGGAGTCGGACGGCGTGGGCGCGGGGCTGGAGCTGGCGACGCCGGTGCTGGAGCGCGGGTGCGCGGGCGTGCGGCGCGGCAGTGCGCTGCTGCCGCTGTCGGCGGCCTGGCTGCTGGCGGGCACGGCGCCGGCGCGCTACTCGCGGCCGCTGCAGCCGCCCGCCGCGCCCGCCACGCTGGCCTCGCAGGCCTGGCTCGCCAAGCTGGTGTGCGCCGTGCCCAGCCACTGGGTGCCGCTCTACGTGTCGCACGACCATGGACTGGGCGCCAACCGGTTCCTGCATCACACGCTCGCCTACAGGTATATCTACCATGTCTCTGTTTTTACCCCCCAAATAGATTATACAATTTTAACTTAGATGTTGTAGTACTAAGATCGATTGTATGCTTGTATCTTGTGACGTCATCAAAGAAAATATGAGAGCTAGTATATATATCAACAAATATGTGTGTGTGCGCAGGGGTCCGACGCTGGTGGTGCTGGCGGCGGAGGAGGTGGTGGTGGTGGTGTGCAGCCCGCAGGAGTGGCGCGAGACGCACCAGTACTGGGGCGGGCCCGACAGCGCGCTCATACAACTCCTTCCCACGTACGTACACACTATGCCTACTCTTACTACATTATTAATCAAAACACGCCATGTGGGTCATAGCCGCACGGCCGTTGCTTCCGAAAAAATACAAAACGAATATTTAAATCGCAGTCAGCGTATTTACACGCGCGGGCTTACTCATTTGCAAAGGTTTCCGATTCAACTTGTTGAAATGTACTCTTTTAAAATTGGCGCTACAAAAATCATAGTCTTTTCAGTCTCTATGTATTGGTCGAATTCCTTTCATTAGAGTAGGAGACTGTCTCGCCCTCACATCCGCCACTGCAACTCGTGTGAGCTGGGATCAACAGTGGCACGTATTTTAATGATACCAAGCATTGAAGCTCAGCGAGTCTCCGGGAATGTCTAACTTGTGTTTAACCCACAACAAAATTAATCATAAACATTAGAGTATTAAACGATGTTGTGTTGGTTCAGGTTCAACGTGGTGGAGCAGGCGCCGAAGATGTTGTACCTCAACACGTCCATCCGCGGCTACCCCAAGGGTCTCCGCGCCGGCGCCGACCCGCGCAAGCCGCTGCTCATCGTGGGCGAGGACTTCGACGAACTCACATTCAAGGGCGTACCCTACCCGCTGCAGGCCATCGAGGTACTCACACCCACACGCACACGCACACGCACATGCATACGCACACGCACACGCACACGCGCACGCGCACGCACACGCGCACGCGCACGCACACGCGCACGCACTCTTTTATAGACGTATGTACGCACGCCCTTACGCACGCTTGCACGTACTCATTAAAGGAAGCACCCAGGCATTTTCCATTATAGATTACCTCTATGCTTGATTAACTAAATATGTGTAGGGCAAAAAAGGATAAATAAATATGTGACTAGTCCAAATTCTCGAAACATTAACAGGTGCATACCCTTTTGGGCCTACCCTATAATAACTGAGATGATATATGATATGATACTTCTACATTTTTATCTCAAAACACAGAAATATGGTAAAATTAAAAATACAAATAATGAATAAATGTGGATAATAAACTGTATAATTAATGTTCAGGTCTGGGGTTGCGGAGACCAGGCGTCGCGCGAGACACAGCTGGAGATCAAGAAGTGGCAAGTGAAAGAAGCGGAGAGACAGCGTCAAGTATGTATCATATCCATATAATCTGTGAGACCCAATATTATTGCCTATTTAGTAAAAAAATATTGTAGCCCTCCTAACTGCATAGAAACTGTAACTTTCTATGGTTCCCATCCATTATTCAATTGCAGAGAACCACAGAAAATTACAGTAAAAGTACGACAAACAAACCAGATAAACTGGATAGTAAAATTATCTACACTCTATCACTTACAAATGATGTAGATTTGAAATACAACATGACTTGGTGTACCTTCCAGGTAAAACTCTCGGCGGCGGACTGGATTGAGCACCCAGACAGATACTTACTGGAGCTGGCCGGTCGGCCGCAGTACAACAACTCTGCCAGCTAGTCTACTGCTGCTGACACTGCGGACTACTGACAGTACTGACTCTGCTGACGAGTGACTACTGACACTCCAGTGATAGTGCCTGGGAACAGTGCTACTGAGCCAGCTGTGACCTAAGTGTTTTGTGTCTCGAAGTGTGAATTGTGATTGAAGTGAACTAAAGATAAAGTGATCTTATGAAGACTGTAACTCAGGAAGATACAGGTGGATTCAGAACTTTTGTTGCAGAGATTTGAAGGGCGCATAAAGGCCCTATAATCTAGCCTTAGGTTGCCTTAGGTAAAGCTGGTATTGCAAATATATATTGGCCGAATCTACAGTACTGAGCACAAGTTGCCACATGTTGTAGTTGTTCCTGTAAGCATATCACATTATATGTTAATAGGCCAAAGTAAGACTATGTTGACTAGTGTGGAATGGCGAGATGTAATTGTCTGTCATCAGCTAATACCACCCTATCTGGACAACAATGTACTAATTGCAGTATACCCACTGAAACATAGAGGTATAAGAAAAAGACTAAAAAGCTTCATTAGTTGCTCAGACATGATTACAAAATGTTGGAGACATGACAGTAAACTTCAACATTATTACTATTATTTAATCAAAATGCTTGAACCCAAAAATTGGATAACAATCTATCCTTTAATAAACCTGATAAAAAATATTTTGAGCCCATTGATTGTTGTTTTTTTTTAAATCGTCAGGGCCTTTGCACAGGGCGTATTTTTAACACGCCGATGATGCACATACGTTTGCTCGCTCACGGCGCTGTAGATGATCAAAAGTTTACTATTGAAAGGTTGACAGCCTCTGTGGCGCAGTTGGTTAGACGCCAGCTGTGAAACGAGAATTTGTTTTGTAGCTACATATTTGTGAGGCTGAAAGGTCTCTTGTTGTTTCTGATACCCACGACACAAAGCTCGATTTTAGTGTGGCGTCAGGACTATGTATGTGACTGTTGGTTGTATGTATGTATGTTTGTTTACTCAGTGCATCTGTATTTTGTATAAGGCGCGTTAAAAATACGCCGTGTGCAAAGATAACAACAACTTTTCTTAATGTTGTCATGTCTCCGACATCTGGTATTTACTAGTATTATTCAATGAGATGTTTTATCACATCAAACACATTGATTCTTAACTACTGATTCTGTATACTATAGAATATGGTCTATTAGAGTTCTATAAGGTTATTTTTTAAAGGATTTATTAGACACTGCTTAATCTAATTATTATCTACTTAAAATGAGTTTTTAATATTTTGTAACATTAATAGAATGTAAGACTACTCCCGACATTGTTTTTAGATGGTAGTGGCTATGGATTTAATGTTACTAAAGAATCTTTTTTTTCTTGCATTTTTCATGCAGCATTATGTTTGTATAAATAAATATAACAATAATTTATTATACTAATCTTTTTTTTTACTAACGCAATGTAATGCAAATCAGGTGATGCTAAAAGTCAACGACGTGTAACCTTGAATTTTGTATGTATTACATTGCTGGGTTACTAAGTAATGTATTAAATAGTAATTTCCTACTTGTCTTCGCCACTGAGTTTTGACAATACTATCTTCTTCGAGTGTCACTTCAGTGTGGAAGGTTGGCCGTCAGCTTCTCACCACTATACCATGTTTAAATCGTAAGTAGGTGCAAATCCCAAGTGAGATTTAAGTTGTGTTCATTCATGGATATTAATAGCCTTTAATATGGAACTTTTAAATCACAATAACTACACTTAAAATGGGGATTATTAAACACCATATGATCTTTTTTATTTATAGTATTAATGGTTGTAACCTCGTATTCTTATACTCTATGGAAAATTGTCGCGCATAATCATTGTACCCTTGTGTATTATATTACTAATTATTAATATACCTATATTATTATGTATCCATTACTTCAGTACTTATTACGTACTTAAACACACCATGCTTTATTTTTATTTCTCATGATATACACTTCATAATATACGGTAAAATTCGCCTTCTTGAAAAATGTGTTTTAATTTTGCTCAATTGTAAAAATTCCATTTGAGCATAAGTTAGTTTTAAAATTGTGTCAATAGAACGTAATCAATGAAGTGAAATGCCTTAGGAAGTTTCTGAAATACTTTAAACTGATGTTTAGAGAATAAAGATATATAGGGTATATCCAGACCGCGACCACAGACGCAGCCAGGTGGTAGTATTAGTGATTTCAAACACAATGCAACTAAAAATTTCGCCAAAAAAAAATCGTTTTTTTTTTTTGTATTTTTTACTTATCTTATTTGGGTAGTAAATACATGATATTGCCGAAATTATAATGTAAAGCGTTTTATTTTTAAAGACCAATGGTGCGTAAGAGTTTAAATTATAATGGTGGCAAAATCTAGGGATTTACTACTCGAAAACGATGATATTTATAAAATTGTAAAAAATAACCTGTCGCTTTTTTTATTTTAGTTGCATTGTGTCTTTAATCATTAAAACTACCACCTGGCTTCGTTTTCGGTCGCAGTCTTTATATACCCTGTACATTGTTTTCTCTGAGACAATGAGACATATTTAGTTGCCAGGTAGTCATAGATTATAGATAATATGTTATTACAACTACTTGGCAGAGGTACATTTATAAGTGAATCTTATCGGCCGCAAGCAAAGTCTTAAGCAAAACTTTAGTCATGAAAATAATTGAATTAGTTTCGATTGGGAAATTTCTTAAATTAATGATAAATAAAAATGTATTAAAAGATAATATTTTTTAAATAAAAATATGTATTTTAACTAACATTATTGTTCCTAGTGTAAGCCATATTATAAAAGTCATTGTTGTAACTTAAATGAATTGTTTAATTATTAACTATCGAGAATGAATGAAGCAGATATAAATTAAGAAATTATTTATAAGTTGTACCAATGATAGACAAATAATAAGAGATTTTCTTCCGTTTCAACCTAGTTAAGATTTTTGTGCAATTAGTTAAAATCTTTTTCAGTCCAGCATTAATAGAAACGAGAAATTAATATGACTTCATCTATTTAATGAATATTGATTGAATCAAATATTTTTTATAAACAATTTGTAGATGTTTGTATCTTTGGTGCTCACATTGTAATATTTATAAATTTGAGATAAATAGCAGTTGTAGTTCTCAATAACCTTTAAAATGGAGGATAATACCTTACTAGATAAAACTAAAAGGAAAAACAAAGTAAAGGTCCTTTAATTTTATTCAAAAGGTACCTTAAACATCTCATAAACTAAAAGATATATTCTAAAATTAGGGTATTTGCTGGTACATATACATTTGAAGAGAATCTCTAGTAAATATGCTTTAATATGGTCGCTCATTACAGCCACGCAAATGCGAAAGGCATAGGCTTAGTAAATATAATATACTAATATACTACGTATTACAAAAAAATATTGTTCATAACTCACACGCGCAAATTCACACCACAAAAATATTTTTTTTCCAATGTACGCAGCCTATAATCGATACAAATAATCAATATTATGATTCGATAATAGACCCATAGCTTCGATATGACTGTTTAATGCAATGTTTTAATGCACAGTGAGGCAATACGCTTTTGAACATAGGTGCTATGTAGATCGCTTTCGTAGTATAAGGATTTACTATGATATCAATACCTAAAGTATATTATTAATTTGTAAAATGACGTAATAAATATATTTTAAATACACTTGCTATTTCATTTCCCCACTCATACAATCTTCATTTACAATGAGAATTTTAAAATAAGAAAAAAATAAAATAAATAATAGACCCTATAAAAAAAATAGTTACATCTATAGTATATAACAATATTTTATAGATGTAATTAGGGTCGAAACTTTATCGATAGCGCAGATGGTAACAAGCTGGACTGTCAAGGCAGAAGTCGCAGGTTCAAGCCCATAGATAGATATGTGGTATAATCCGTTTAAACCCAATACGGGCCCGCACTCGGATGGATTGTTGCTAAGCATAGAAACCAATTGTCCTAGCTTGATGTAGTGTACTTTTAAAACCATAGACGTTCAAAGCATTTTGCCATTTCCAGATTTTCAAGACCTCTATACTTCCTACACATTTGAATACTTTCATTTTCGTACTTTGTACATTGCTGGTTCTTCAGCTCATTACAAAATAAAGTAAGTTGAAATCTAGGGACTGGGATCATCAGCTACTTTTATATCAAAGTCTATTAAAGTAACTACTGTTTAAAAGGAAATCAGTCTAATTGCGTGTCTTAAATATTATATTTTTTATTTATATTGTTGGAAAAAATATGTCTGAAAACTGCTTTATTTGTTAGTTTGTGCAAAACTGCTCAATCAAGGATAAAGAACGAAAAGAAAAAGTCATATTGACAGAAATCAGATGACAGATGATGTCAATCGGCCTTTGACCCGAGCCATAAAGTAAATAATTAAAAATGTTTTCCTAAAAACCAAATAAAGGACATATTTGCCGTAACTTTATTAACGTGTTGTGTTAAACAATGGCAGTATACGCCGCACATTTAACTCGGACGCTGCAAGGTACTCCCACAGTGTTTCAAGTTACTGCTCAGGAAGCACTTGGTGCTACAGTCAAACCTGCCCTGAGGAAGGTTGTGGAGGTAAATTAGCATTATTATATTGATAACATCCCTGGTAATATTTCTGTGATTTTGTACTATAAAAGATTTATCTCTGATCAATTATTATCTCGGTGGCTGATTATACTTTTCAGAATCCTAATTAATTGTGGCGTACATATTGTTTACATGCAGGTAGCGTTCAACAGGTCGATTTAGAGATTCTTGGGGGAGGCCTGTGTTCAGTAATGGACTTACTGTGGGTGAAGAGAGAGAGAGAGGTTTACTGATGGTAGGTCTCTCATATGTGAGAGACCGCCTGGGTAGGTACCACCGCAATGTCTATTTTTCCCGCAAAACAGCATTGTAAATGAACTGTATTCTGGTTTGAAGGATAATGTAGCCAGAGTAACTACTGGATATAATGAGACTTAACATCTTATGTCTTAGGATGGCAAATGCAGTGCAATGCCAAGCGTTAATTTGTTATTCATCGTGTTGTTTGGTTTTGCTACCTTCCTTGAGCAGTCTTATCACTTACCACTAGGCGAATGGCATGCTTGTCACGCCTTTCATTGCAATAATAAAAAAAATAGAGAGTATATTTTGTTATAGCTAGACAACTTTAAAAGGAGATATAAATCAATAAGTGCACTCACATGAAGTAGCCATATAACATAATAAAGGAAGCAGGAACAGAATGGATGCAGGCCAATTTCAACATGTTACTGAAATCCTTAGTAAATGCATATGCTTAGCAGTAGACTTGCTATGGCTGATGAAGTAGAAAGAGAAATAAAGTATTTAATTTCCAGTAACATTCTTATATTATCATACTATCCCAACCCTTATGATCTCAATTAACATGTCACAGAGCATCCCAGTATTTAAAACAATATTAATTGACATTTCAGTACCTAGCAGCAACATACCCAAATAAGTGTGGGTGGTGCCTGACATGGTATGATGAACTGTACTTGCTGTTTGATTGCTTTCTGCAGTACCACTACCTCAAACACTATGGTAAGTTGGAACAATCATAATATTGGTCATTTCTGTATTATAATATTGGCATTCTTAATAGCATTTTACCATCACAACAAGATACTTTTCAAGGCATTCAAAATAAATTGTTTTAATATTTTTTGAGGGACCAAAGTGTCTCGTAATTTCTAATACACTCTAAACAAGAGGAGGGATGAATGAGAGAGTTATGAGGTATGAAATTACATAAACTTCTGCCCAAAGGTAGGTGGTGTAGGCCATTAAAGGACTGACTTCAGCTAACATATGTATGATGTATGGTTTATTATTTCTATACATATGAACTGCAAAGAATATCAAGCAGAATGTTAGAGGATTAAACAATCAGGTATCTGTCAATGTTTACCAACTAAAAGAGTGTGTTTAACACATTGTCATTATTTTCCAGCTGCATCATTCTCAGAGAGTTTCTATGGGCTGCTCCGAGTGCCGACCTTGTTCACTAGTGAGTTCAGCTCTGGGCCGCGCCTACCGGAGTTCCTCGAGAAGGCCTCACTAGCCCTGCTGGTTCTGGTGCCTTACTTCAGTGATAAAATTGAGAAGATTATCGATCAGTGGAGAGATGATGATGAAGATGGAAAGCTTGGAAAGGTATTTCTATTATTATTAGTCCTGCCTCACTAGTTACTACTACAAAACTTTCTGAATAACATAAAATACACAAAAGGTAACAAAACACTGTAAATTATGTGTAAAGTTTTGAATTAAGATCCTTTTTAAGATTTAATAGCTTATCATTCACTAATAATGTATATCAATCTTAACATTTTCACATTGGTTGTTTTACTGCTGGGCATGAAGTCATTTCATATTTTTATTTTTTTCTACCTTGAGCCAAGTATATCCAAGTTTTCCTGGCCAAATGCATCCCCTGTCCCCAGCATTACAGAAGCCTATAAGCTGTGGACTTGGTGACCACTTACTATCAGGTGGGTCGTTAGGTCTTCTGCCTGCACAAGAAATAGCGTGAAGATTGTTACAGAGCGCCAAAGACAGACTCCGTCGTGCGGTCATCCGCGTATACTCGATATCCCACGTGGCATGGAGCGTGGTGCGCGGCGTGCAGGTGGCGCGGTACATGTGCGGCGCGGCGGGCGCGCACCACCCCGCACTCGCCGCACTCGGACTCAAGCTGGCCGAGGCGCCGCCACAACAACTACCCGAGGACGAACACACCTGGCCAGACTTCTTTAGGAACATCATCACTGGACAAATCGGGTGAGATGTTTGTTAGTAGACAACATTAGTTTATTGTTATATAGGTTGGTATAACGCTGTGGAACAGTTAGTAACCCATCTAGTTTACTGTTATTGATGCAACATGTTTATATATGTACATAATTACATATATACTATTGCAATGAATGTCGAGACGAGAATTTCATTTGCCAGATGGTAAGAGATACGACCGCTTATGGACAGCAGCAAAACACCATGAATTATAAAGCTTGGAATCCCACTGCGCTCGCCATCCTGAGATATAAGATGTTAAATCCATGATGTCCAGTAGTTATTCCGTCTACAATGTCCTTCAAACCGGAACACAACAGTACATTTATACTGCTGTTTGGCGGGAGAAATAGACATTGCGATGGTACCTAGCCAATGTTGTGTTGACTCCAGATAGTTATCGATTTATAAAAAATTGAAGTGTTGTGATATTAATTATCATTGGCGATGTGATACATTGTGTTGTGTTGCAGGAGCGCAGTGCTAACGTTCCCAATGCTGGGCAACATGGCGCTGGGCGTGGTGGAGTACGGCGCCTTCGCGGTGCAGTTCCTGCGCTGGTGGGAGGCGCGCGCCACGCACCACGACACCAACGTGCTGCCCACTCCACCACCACCACTGGTACCATCTTATCCCCAAATATATACTAGCTCCTTCACACAACAGTACATTGATTTCAACATGGTGGATACACTGCCGTGTCCAAATGATAATAAAAATATTGCCTATTGTTGTTCATATAAAAGCCAAATCATTCCGCAATATGGATAAAATGACATATTACACAGCCTTTGTGTAAATTATTTGAGTATTCACTAAATACGAGTATAATGGACAGACAGCAAAAAACACTACATGTAATTAGTGGCTCAATGTTTTCTTTGCAACGAATAAATATGTCCAGTAACCAGTTCATCTAAAATAATATTTTTTCTTTTTGTGATATTTAATTTACGTCTGTTCAGAGAGACGAGCGCTCGACTCGATGGAAGAACAAGTGTCCGTTGTGTCTGCAGACTTGGAAGATACCCACCGTGCTCCCTGTATCAGGGTAAGTCCTAACTTTTATTACTTGTGTTTAGTTAATATTTACCTCAGGTTTAGACTTTAGAACGAATTGGTATACTCGTACGAGTCATTTCGACATTTTTATCTTACCCCGGTCGATATAATCTGTAATTTATAGTCACGTTGTTTTTTTATTTAATCCTTTTGTGTACTATACAGAAAAAATAATAAAAAAATACATAATAATAAAAGCATAAGTGGCCTGATCGCACTAGGTAATTTCTTACAATGAACCCTTGTTTTGCCAGTTTAAAAATTACATATATATTGTAGGACGAGTAATAAAGACTAAGGATAGACTAATAAAACATCTATACCTTTATCTTTAACATGGATATGGCTATGTTGTCAGGTACATATTCTGCTACGTGTGCATATCGCGGCACGTACGGTCATCAGGTGCGTGTCCCGTGTCGGGATGCCCCGCGACCTTGGAGTCGCTAGTGAGGCTCTACATCGACTGACACACACAACACACTCCGGAAGAGGTGTGACACACAGTTTTCTACTGGTACCTATATACCACGAACTTTATGGTGAAGGAAGACACCGTGAGAATTTCTTCATACCATAGAGGTCTATTAAAAAAATGTCTATGGTATGTGATGGCCAGTGCGGTGAACTATCTACTGGCATATGATCCAAAATAGTATTTATCTATATAAAGATTATAAATCCAAGTGAAAATGCTACGTTAAAGCTTCATCTACTCCCAGTCTATAATAATCTACTTATAAATAAAAACGCGATACATCAAGTCCTTTATATATATTTTTTATTGTGATATTGAGGTATCGATAATTTCATTCCATTTATAATCGTGGTTAATGTAATTATTACTCAATTAAAAATTATATTCAAAATATAATTATTATATTATAATTTAGTATAAAACCTTATTTGTATCCGGCATGACGATGGGCGTTCCTTTATCAAATGTTGGAATAAAAATAAAATGTGTGAACTGTACCTGGTACCAGTAGTAGCTCTGTCTAGTTCTTCGGAGATAGAAGCGTGAGCATACCTATATATACTAATAAACTTGTAAAGCAATAAAATCCAATGGTGCCTGTGTAATGTGTATAAAAGTGGAATGGGAGATTGTCAATTATTTTGTCGGTGGTAGCTACTAGCTATTAGCTTGTGATTTTTGGTGTAAGACAACATATTTTTCTAAGCATGTTCTAGTCTACCAATTTTGAGCGTAGATTATAAGGTGCGTCCACACAATCGTTCAATGGTTGGATCAATAGTCTTCCAATATTTTTTTTTCTAATTTGAATGAATTTGAATACCCTGTTTGAAAGGAAATAAATATAGCATGTATGCAGGCCGCTTCCAACAGATCGATGTGAAGATCCTTGGGGGAGGCCTATGTTCAGCGGTATATTCAAGGGTGATACTTAAGAATGAAAATATTCTAAGGGTTTAATATATATGTTGGTTGGATATATCATTAAGTTTTAACGCTAGTGTTACAGCCTTGAGACATGTAATTTTCACGATAAAATTGTAGAAAAACGTTTAATTTAATGATAAACAACGATATCAGATAACAATATTTGAGATCTCTACATTACTGCAGAAATATGGAAGTTGGACTATTGTGTGGATGCAACGTTATTCTAAATATCAATGTTTGCTAATATTTTAATGTACAATATCGAAGCTAAACCGGATAATTTGCATTTAAGGTCAAGCTATGAAAGTATAAGTACAAAAATATGTCATAAGAATTACTAGAGACCGTGACTCGTCGATGACAGAACATTTTAGTTCGCAGTGTACCATAATAAGTCATCCATACATTTTTTTGAAGAACGTTCGTAGCACAGTAATTGTTCGCTGTGCTGTGTATAGGGATTTATGCCATTGCTTTCCTGTAAGTTTATATTAGTACATTAAAATATTTGCAAACACTTCATTACCAAGATTTTATTTGGTAATATTTATTTCTGTAATTATTTTGTACAGTATTTTATGGTAAATAAATAAAAACTATTTTTTGTTAAAATGTTTTATTTTTTATTCTAATTAAATACAATTCGTAGAACAGTAGAAAATATCATAAAAATTACTTACTGGGAAATTTGGCACCTCAACTTATATTAAAATAAATCTTTATTAAATAAAGATATGTCTAGTTTATTAACGATTGTTTTAATAGGTCATTTGACTTATTTGATATTATTTTTTGGCCAAATAATCTTTTAGTCTCATTTTAAAAGTCATCAGGGTTATTTAATAAAACGATATGATTTAAATATAATTTGTATGTTTGTTCTTCCAAATTCAAGCTAGCATCGTGATCAAAAATTAAGCGTTGTGATATTGAGGTAACAACAATCACTTTCTTTTTTCCTTGTACTGGGTAATTAATTTTCAGTGGTAGGTTTTTCAAACGTATGTATTTGACGAATAGGGACGAACACGATTTGGTATTTATTACACGATATATATTGATTTATAAGTAATTTCACAGATATTCGTTTTACCGATTTTACACGTTTTACAAGCACGAAGTAAAGTTGTTCCATAAATTGGATCTCCCGCCACACGGCGGATGTTCATGTTCGCTCCAATTCGCCGAACGCATGCGAACGTTCAACCACCGTACACTTACGCAGGATCTATCTATAGCTGTTACAAATATTCGACATCATTAGTGATGACGCCTCCATGTAGGTACAGATGAGCGATCTGCCTGCCATTGTTTGCGACGAGCGCGATGCGCGGCGTGGCGTGGCGGTGCAGCACGGGGCGCGCGTCGGTGGCGTCGGTGGTGGGCTCCAACGACGCCACATAGTCGCGCAGCTCTTCGCGAGTGGCGAACTGCCTGTCGCCGTAGAGGAACGCGCCGTCCGTGCTGTCTAGTGTCAGCCACGGCGTGGCTGTCGTGAAGTAGCCGCCGTCGCCCTTGAAATAAAAAAACCGATGAATATTACAATATAAAAAAATAGGTTGATATAAGGCAAGGAGCCGGTTATAAAATTCTATTTATGAATAGCTTTTTATCCGATATATAAATCCTACACAGAATGCAGAAGCACCTAAAATCAAAGATGTAGGAAAATACTCAGTACCGGACATCGTCTGCATTATGCAATGTTCAAAAGTTCACCAATCTCAACGTAGCTGTTTGACTGTTTCCCTGGTAATGCAAAAACCCATGAGCTACATTGGCCTATTACTTAAACAGGCAACAAAATATCGAACCTCAAAATTAGAGACGGCATAATGATTCCCCCTCTTAGCGGTGACGACAGAGACGAGCTCTCCATCTTTGTTGACGATGGGTGTGCCCGCCATGTAGAGGTTGGCGGACTCGAAGCTAGGCGCGCAGCGCCACAGCGCCAGCTCGCCGTTGCCCGAGATGAGTAGGATGCGCTTGCTGCGGTTTATGAACACCTGGATAACATAATATAGAGGCACACTTACATAATGTTATGGATGTTTATGTTTCTGCGAATGGTACACAATCGGAACTTAAAAGACCAACAGCCAAGCCTAAAAACTACGTGATCTCCTGCGTAGATCGAAACGTAACGACCAACTTTTTTAATTTTGTATACTGGCGGGAAAAGTGACTGCAAATTGCAATGCACTGATAGGAAGTGCAGTGCAGTAAGCAGAGTATTTACCGACGTGAGATTTGAGTACTGTACTCTTTGCGTGAGATAATTGCCTTACCAGTCGATATGACTATACCGGTCTGATTGTACTCAGAATGAACTCGATATGTGACGCGCTTGCATGGGTCACTATGACGGAGTATTATCCATTGTGCACGGTCGCCGCTATACGTGCGGATACGAAAATCCTACCACCAGAAAAAAAGGTAAGACTCAAGTTTCAATTGCATGTTGTTTAAATAAAATCATGTCTCGGTTATGGCATCAAAGCTTTAATTAATAGCCGGAGTGTTATGCAACGGCGCGGCGCCACCGAACTGTCAGTGTATGCAGAATAACATACCTTCTCTGCCATGTTTTCGTCGAGTCGTACATAGACCAGCTCTCCCAGTGGCGCCAGTATTTGGTCCGTCAGGATGTCGCAGTAGTGGTGCGTCGTTTTTGACTTCTCTGCTATCTACCAATACATATTTGATATATTTTAACGCTTTAGCTGCGCATCACACATGCGTTATGTTTGTTTTAATGTAAAACACGTGTGCTGCAGTCAAATTAATACACGTAATACGAGTAGTGGTGTACATACATAGCCCCGATTCCACACTAAGATTATCTTGTCTCGTGTGTCGCGGGTATCAGAAACTTATGGTATGAGAGACTTTTCAGTCTCACAAACACTAGACACAAAAGAAATAATATTATGGAACAAAAATACTTGTCAAGTCATCATCAGCCAAATGCAGTGTACTGCTGGACATAGGCCTCTCCCAAGGTACGCCACAGAACCCGGTCTGCTGCTTTATGCATCCAGTCGCTGCGTTCCTCTTGTGCAAGTTTTTTTTTTTTTTTTAAGCCTTTATAGGCAGACGAGCTAGTGGCCCGCCTGATGGAAAGCAGCTACCGCTGCCCATAGACCTCCGCAGTGCCAGGGGTCCAGCACAACAAAGTCGCTGCCTACCTTAAGGAAAGTACTCTCTTTAAGCCTCGTTTGAAGAAGGACAGGTCATAGCGCTCAGGAAACACCGATGCAGGGAGTTCATTCCAGAGCTTACACGTGCGTGGTAAGAAAGAACGCTGAAAACGTGCCGTTCGGGAACGGTACGCTTCCAGGTGGTAGGAATGAACTCTGCTGCGGTGACGGGTAGTGCGATGGTAAAAAGGTGACGTTGGTACCATCTCAAACAATTCCTCGGAGCACTCCCCATGGAACAGACGATAGAACACACAGAGAGACCCGAAGTCTCTCCGCAGTCCTAACGGCTCCAATTTGTCCGTGAGATTGGGGTCATCGACTATTCGACAAGCACGTCGCTGTAAGGAGTCAAGTGGTTTGAGCTGGTATTTTGGGGCACCTGCCCAGAGGTGAGAGCAGTACTCCACGTGGGGCCGGATAAGTGCTTTGTAGAGCGTCAATCTATGACCCGACGTGAAGTACCGCTTGGCTCTGTTCAGAATACCCAACTTCTTGCTCGCCAGTTTGACTTTATCCTCCAAATGGCTCCTAAACTCGACGCTGCTCGATATTTCGACGCCGAGGATCCCAATACTTTCGGATCTTTGGAGAGTAACTTCTTGGAATTGTGGCGCCAAGACAAAGGGGTCCTTCTTCGCAGTGAATGCGCAAACTTGTGTCTTTGAGGGGTTAAATTGAACTAGGTTCAATTCACCCCATTCGGAGGCCCGCCCCAAAGAGCTCTCGATTTCAGACACAAGTTGAGACCGTCTTCCCCCAATAGAATCTCGAGAGAGACTCTGATGGCCGATGTATCGCGCGTCACTCGTACTATCATCTGCATAACAATGCATGCTGTCGATAGACAACATGTCATTGATATGCAGGATAAAGAGTGTCGGCGATATCACCGATCCTTGTGGAACACCAGCATTAATGGTTTTGGTGTCGGAGCAACAGCCGTCCACCACGACTTTTATGCTCCGACCATCCAAGAAGCTGGCGATCCAAAAGTAGTAAGTAAGCAAGTAGTCCTGCCATTTAGCCAGAGGAGGTTCCACGCTATGTTTTGTCTCAGTGATCGAATCCGCAGTTTTTAATTTCACTGAACGTCTGACCACCTGCGCTAGAAAGGCTGTTAAAGCCAATAATTTCGGGATAGTTGATTCTCACCTCTTCAGGAGTGCAGCTGTGTATGGGCACCACAGACCCAAAGGTGGCGTACTTCTTGCCGTCCCGCTCGTGCACCTCGGCGGGGATAGAGAAGGACTCCACCAGGCCCTTGTAGTTCTCGTTGTAAACCGTTCGCTTTGACATTGTGCTATTCTGCAACCAAATATATAATACCATACAATAAATATAAATATAAATATTGGATTAATACGTTATATGGACAGCCTGCGTGGCGCAGTTGGTTACTAGCGACGGATACTAAATCCAAAACAAACATGATTCTTAACTTTTCTAATACAATTTCGGCAGTCAATAAATAAAGCCTATTTTGCTATAAAACCACCACTAGGAATAATATGCTGAACATTTTGATAGATACCTCTCAACCTCGTAAATGTACCCGAATCTACATACATATAACTCTGTTACTAAACCTAATGCAAAAAGAACCATTGTAATCCTACTCAATTTTGAGGAGTTTTACTCTCCAGGTCCGAAGATTTTCATCAGATCTTGACCATTTTTTAAGGGGCCACATGCGAAGTATACGCTTTGAAACAAAAATTGAATTTTTCAAATCGGTTCACGCGTCTTTGAGTAATCGGTAAACATACATAAAAAAGAAAGATTCCGACTATTTGAGAACCTCCTCCTTTTTTGAAGTCGGTTAATAAAATAGCAATCGCAATACGCTAATGCACCACCTAACAGTGTTTACGCTCCTGTTAGGTTAAATTTAAAATACTGTATGTACCTATAGCAGTCTTTGGACACAGCGGTCAGTTGTAACTTGCATGATATGCATAACGAGAATTCCAAGTATTGTAACTTGAATATTGTTCATTGTTTAGCAGTGGCGAAGGGTGATTTTTTTAAAAAGGGAAGCCGAAGCTCAATACGCGAAATAAGTGTGTTTATACCTACTGGTCCTATATAGGGAAGACAATGCGACTGATACTTGATAGTAAACATAGTGCAGTCCGGATTGAGTAGATCAACTTATCGTGAGATGCTTCAGAGAATTAGCCCGAAACGCGACACATTTACATAATATGTACGTGTATCCTTATATCCGGACGTTTGCGAATATCCAACCGCCAGCAAATTATTCCTCCGACAATCTCACTCACCAAACGAAACAATTGCGTTTCGTATGATGGCATCTACGTACTGCGGTCGTCAATTATATTTTAATATTTCCAATATACAAAAGTTGCAATGTCATCATGAGAAAATTAAAAAAGTATATTTTTAAACCGCACGTGAATATAAGATTAATAAAGAAAAATTAATGATCTAGATACAATGTTAACAAGTACGTTAGCCGCGCTTTTATTAGTTGTATTATTAGTAGTCGAGCACTTCCTAAAATCTAAACAGTAACGTTATTTCCGAAATTGACAATCTAAACATGTACGTCCCTCACGATTATTAATTTCCATTACAACATAATAATACTATTAATATTTATGTACATTTTGTAATTTAAAACATTAAAAACTAAATGCGTGAACCAGCTAATACTCGTATACTGTCAAAATGTTAATACAACACTTACAAATGCAGTGATATCTACACAAATACACACATAAACACACAAAATGCTGAAGAGCCGCAGCATACCTCCTGCTTTTTTAACGGAAATTGAACCTTAAATCATTATTAGTTTAAGGTACAATTTTGCGTGATTTGTTGCAAACTACACAACCATGTCACACCAATGCGTAACATGCAGCCGACGCGGGCGGTCGGCGCACGGGCCGCGCCACTGTTATTCAATAAGCCGAACAATTTTGGCAGTAATTCGCCAGAGGTCGCAACGCGGCGCAATCTAATTACATGTTTGCTGTGCGCCTCCGCAGTAATATTTACCTATGTGGCCGACAGAATATGTCGTTGAATAAAATTAGTTTAGATATTACATAAATAATTTTGAAAAATTTGCTTGTTTATAGTGTAATGATAAATTACAAAAGGTAAGCCGCAGGGAATCGAGTTATATGGAGCCTTCGCCACTGTTGTTTAGCCTAATATACCAGCGTCGATAATCTTGAATTATATATTTTACGAATACAGAGAACGATTAGGTGTAATTCTGTTTAACATAAAACACGTAAGTACATGTAATGTAATGTACTTCACATTATAATCGGTGGAATAAATCGATTAAAGACACGGAACATTACGGCCAATGGTAAACCAATAAAAACTAGGTACCTCAATTTGTGAAGGATATTTTTATCAGAGGCCCAATACCGCTCGTCCTTCCGCCTTTTTTGTTTCCTTTCCCAACCTTGGCGAGGGCAAGCATCACATCTAAAATCTAAGTCTATCATGAGCGGCAGTCAATAATCATGTGACATGCTCGTTTGCCGGACTTATAAGTTATAAGTACAATAAAAAATAGGATAGCCTTTGTGGCGCAGTTGGTTAATCGTCGACTGTGATACGAGAAACCATGGGTTCGATCCCCGCAGAGAAACAATTACTTTATGATTGTGTGGTCACTGATCCGCTAGTATCGCAAGATCTGGGACTTTGAGAGACCGAAAAGACTCGTAGTTTCCGATACCCACGACACAAGACTTTGATGGGCTCATATTATAATCATGAGTGCGACTGTTATGAGTATTTATTTTAAAAAATCCTACCTTAATTTGCCCAAGCGTCCTCAACTCCGAACTGTCCATTATTACGTAAATATACCTTATCAACAATATGTATTGTATTTTGTTTACAACAGAAAGCGACTGGCCCCGCCTTGATAGTACACGCCAGATATAATAATGAATGATGCAAATCTTACGATTAGCTGACGTTCAGCCTAATCGATTGTATTCATTAATATTAGTGTGGAGTCGTTTCGTAACACTTTTACCAAATAGTAGGGCAATGAACCCCAACATATACGGTAGAAAGAAAATATATTTCCTAATAAATATTTCGGATTTCTAATGCGTCGTGAAAATGCTATGAAATGGGATACCACGGGCTAGATTCTAGCACTGAGAAATAGAAACCTATATTATTTATGTGGTCCAAGAGTAGGTGTGGGTTTCGGTTCTGGGCATTGAGATGAAAAGTCTCTCCGCTCTCGTAGTTTCTTGTACTCATACCACGACACTTATTTCTAAATAAAAGATCAGGGCAGAGTGTGTGGCTGTTGAAGCTATATAATATCATCGACTGCCTCAGTAGCGTAGTTTTACTACAGTACGATTGGTAAGCTGAGGTCTGAGGTTCGAATCCCAGGTCGGGCAAAGTTATATTGAATTTTTCAATTCATTATCAGCCCAGAATCAGGAATTTGTGCCCGATATGGCGATATGCTCGCCCCCTATCATTACATCGTGGGACGGAACTTACAAGGCAAAATGTGGGTGTCATGGTGGCGCCTCTGCCTACCCCTTCTGGGAAAAAGGCGTGAGTTTATATATGAATGTAATATCATGGATGATATATGTACATAGGAAACTTCGTATACGGATAAGAACTCAAGATTGACATCATTGTGTCGGACACTAAATGGCTTGCACTGCACATAACATCCGGTGCATAACGTAACTTTGTCGAAACGTACAAAAATAACTCTCTAATTATCAAAGTACGAAAGTTGTTTACTTTACAATACATTCACCTTCTATTGACTAGGTACCTGCTACGCTTATATTTGTTCCAAGGATCTAACACATACAGTTTATGACACATTGCATCGTCGCAAAATTCGCAGTAGATTCGTCATTGAGGCTTTTTACGAGTTACTAATGGTATACCTACCAGCGTCCTACAGTTGGTGGTGTGTTTAGTAATTCGTATCTAAGGAATTTGATTACATTTGGGTGTATAAATAAATACACCCAACAGTCACCTAATCATGACCCCACACTAAGATCGAGTCTTGTGTCGTGGGTATCAGGAACTACGAGAGACATTTCGGTCTCACAAACACCCAGACCCGAAACAAATATTTGTGATTCACACAAACATTTGTCTCGATGCGGGGATCGCACCCGCGGCCTCTCGTTTCACAGTTGGTGTCTAACCAACTGCGCCACGGAGGCTGTCCTTGTATAACATGCATCTTGTCTGGAGTGGAATAAAAAATATCTACACCCAGGTGAAGCTGGGACGGGCCGCTAGTTCTAAATACTTAGGGTAGATACTTAATGTAAATATTGAATGTCCTCTGAGCTCTGATTCTAGTATTTCTTATGGATACAGGTACATAGAAACCTATCCCAAGAGGAAAAGAGCTCAATATGCACCTACGATATTAAATAACGGTATGTTGATAGATGATATTTTGTGACGCGAATCCATTTCTACACATAATAGAATGTAAATTGTGCATAAATCTTTACAAAAAAACTCTATGCTATGTGAATTTCAATATTCACAAGGTAATTGGCCAGGGTAGTTTATATCCAAACTCAGACCAACTCTCGACTGCACAGGAGTCCCGTGCGCAGCAGCGACTTAATTAAATTGTTTACAAAATTATAATCAACAATTGTAAATCTCAAATTTTTTTTAATTTCTTCATCAAGCCGTAATTTGTATGAGAAGCTGAGGCGATGAGACTGAACATTAATTAATATCCATTACATAACAATAGTTATTAATTCAATACAAATTAGCATTAAAAAAGAACAAAAATAAACACATTGACAAACCGCAAATAATTATCATAACACCAATCGTTAAACAAATCCGTGAGTTTGAATTCCTTTATCGCAGTAAGATTTAAAAAATAAACTCACCGTATTCGTGAAAAAATCCCAAGATTGCAGCCACTTTGTGGTGCACACGCGTAGTTTGCACACTGAGTTACTAAGATAAAGCACGTCTTATCACTGATAACAATGTGACGTGTAACTAGTGATTTTGACAGAGTTTGTTGACAACCAACTCTGCTGTGACGCGCTTAGCGTCTACCCACCGTGAGCTACGCAAAATAAATAATTGTACAAACGAATGTTACTGCTATTTGGGGATTTAAGTGTTATGGAAAAGTTATTTTTTACTTTTTTTTAAATATTCTTACTAATTTTTTGGTCATGTAGTTTCTTCTTTTTTTATATAGCATAGGTCCGGAAATCCAGCAAGCAAATCACCTGATGGTAAGTGATCACTACCGCCCACGAACATCCGCAACGCTTGGTCATGAATGTGTTGCCGGCCCATCAAATCGGGAGGGGAGCGGGAAGGAAAAAGTATGGGAAGAGGAAAGGGCTATTGGGCATCCGGCAGTCTCAGTCACCGAACGAAACGCGACAGCGTCACTGCCTCCTGCGAGACAGTGGTACCACCCCGGACGAGCCTGCCCATTCATGCTGAGTCATGGCTGACACCAGCATTTAAAAAATTAAAAACTAACTCAATTACGTCTAATTTTATCTGGAAATTTGTCGCAATACCCGATTGAGCAACATGCATACAACTAAGAAGTCATTTAAGCTATAAATAATGATAAATATTGTAATTTGTAGCGTTTAGGTAAGTGATTACGTTGACTCATTGTTCCATGCACATTGTTGTAAGTTGAAGTGGCAATGGGCGGGGCACATAGCACGGAGAACTGATGGCCGATGGGGCCAAAAAGTTCTCGAATGGAGGCCACGAAGCGGAAAGCGCAGCGTGGGACGTCCACCCACTAGGTGGTCAGACGACCTGGTAAAGGTCGCGGGACGTCGCTGGATGCAGGCTGCCTCCAACAGGTCACTGTGGAAGTCATTGGGAGAGGCCTATGTTCAACAGTGGACTTCCTTTGGCTGATGGAGGGATGGATTGTTCCATGCACATGGTTCGAATCTAACGTATCAATTGTAACAGAATGTTGTGTAGATCTCTATTAATCTAACTCATCAAAGGACCACTTGGACCAGCACTTATTACATCAGATATTTCGAATATTTCTGTGATGCCAATACTTTTGACGTACAATAAGTGCGTGGTGGCCTGTTGGTAACGGACCAGACGTGGCTGCCTACATGTTCACGGTGGTCGCGGGTTCAAATCCCAGGGCACACCTCTGACTTTTCGGAGTCATGTGTGTATTGATAGTCAATCACCACGCACTATAACGGTGAAGGAAAACATCGTGAGGAAACCTGCATGACATAGCGATTTGTATAAATTTCTATGGTATGTAAAAGTCTGCCAACCCGCACTGGGCCAGCGTGGTGGACTATTTGGCCTAACCACTCTCAATCGTACTCTCGATTGTAGAGGAGGCTCGTGCCCTGCAGTGGGTCGTGTATGGGCTGATACAGTACAGTACAGTACAATACTTTTGACGCAGTTGATAGCCTCCGTGGCGCAGTAGGTTGGCCGCCGGCAGTGAAACGAGAGGGCGCTGGTTTGAGACCCGCATCAAAACAAAAGTTTGTGTGAACCACTAGTATTTGTTTCGAGTCTGGGTGCTTGTGAGACCGAAAAGTCTCTCGTAGACCCTGATACCCACGACACAAGACTCGATCTTAGTGTGAGGTCAGGACTATGTATGTGACTGTTGGGTGTATTTCTTTATTATTATTTATATATAAATATATATATATATATTATTGGTTAACACTGGCGGCATGTTTCGGAGTAGTCGATGCTTTAATAGGGGTATTTATGTCCTAAAGTTTTTTGATAGGAACTGGTCAAGACGTAGCGGAGCAAAGGGATATTATAGAAAAGATTTGTATAGGTACTTAATATAAAAAATATCTTATTCCAAGCTCCTCTTAAGGCTCGATTGCAAGTAATAACAAGTACCTTCGAGGATAACTGACTATATCGATGTCAATGACATGTATACATTTGCCATGTCATGGTTGAAGTCAAAGTTATTACTAAAGTTTCTTGAATCTACCAAATACAATCAAGACAAAGAATACCTTAATCCAATGCGCAAAAACTGTCTTACGATACAGTCGCGGTGATGCCGGATGGGCTTATCTAGATAATGTTCTGCTGACTCAGCATATACCTACTGAGAGTATACTGCGCTGATGAAAACACGTCATTTGCACACGTCCTAACTAATTTGTATCTCATTTAACTTGTCATTATCATCAGCCGTTGCTTTCCACTGCGTGGGACGCCCTCTGGCCAGTTTTTTTTGTGCATGTTCTGTTTGTTTTTAATTAGTTGTACAATTTATGCAACATTGTTTTTATGTTTTCTTCTTGATGTAAAATTTAATTGTATAACTGTTAACAAACCTAATTAAATAAAATAAAATAAAAATAAATATGCAAATTATGCGCATCAGGCACCCAGCTGCAGTCAGTAATTTAAACAAACATCAACCGAATAACGAATTAATATACATACATATACGCACGCCTTTCTCCCAGACGGGGTTGGCAGAGGTGCTACCAAGACACCCACGTTTCGCCTTGTGTGATCTGTCCCACGACGTGATAAAGAGCGGGCCTATCGCCATTGCGAGCTCAAATTCTTGACTCCGGGGTGATAATTAATAAAAAAATCCAATATCAATTTGCCCGATCCGAATTAATATAATGTGGATTATGTATCCCTTCCAGTTTGGAGCGCATATGCGCATCAAATCCGCATGATAATACAATTGAACCATAAATCAAATTATAACCAATCTAAAGCTGAAATTAATATTATATTTAAATATTTTTGGTAATAAAATATATTAGAACAGTTAAATAACTTACAAATATCCCCAATAAGGCTCCATGGCACAATGGTAAGATTAAAATTGAACAAACTAGCGGCGACATTCTGTTAGAATCTTCAATAATGAGTTATTGAGGCGAAAACATGGTTTATATATCTTATTTGATGAAACAGTGACGGATTACAGGTATCGTAACGGGGGACTTTATATTGATTCGCAGCAGTGTATGTGTGCTCTAAAAGCTACATGTCTATCTGTTCATATAATGAGTACTTAACTTTTTTTTGTATTAACTTAGCGACTACTTTCCTTTTAATTAGAGAAGAGTGGGAGTGAAAGAAAAATTAAAGTCCATCGACACAGGCCAACAGTTATTTTTAATTTCCTTTATTTTTTTAAGAAGAAGAACGATAAATATAATATTATTACGGGGTTTTATAAATAGCATATATTAATAGCATCCATAATACCAGGCACAAATTTCAGTCACGGGTAACTCGTATAAGATTTTTTCACAGAAAACCTTACAAAGAAAACTTTATACAAAGTAGTAGATACTTGTTACAAGATGAAACATTCATATCGATATGCACAACTGTGGGTCTTACTCCCCTTCATGTTACGTAGAATCCGTCCTGATATGATAAGACGAATCATTTAGAAAAAATTATATATTATTATATATTATATATTATTAAATCATTTAGTTTTTGCGAATTAATTGGGGAAACACCCACTTAATAAAATGAATCTATATGAATGAGAAACAATTGACACGTGTATGTCGTCTCACTACTTGAGAACAGGTCAAAAGATTTAGCAGTTTTATTTATATTTTCTTAAGTTCCATGAATTTTTCTCTCTATTTAACGCACTGTTTGAGACATGTTTTCATAATAAAAACAACAATCGTTATACTCGTATTCGAATAGTAATGAACATGTCCAATGTAATAAAATGTGAAGAGAGAAAAACTATTCATATTATTTTGACAACGACGCTTTACGCGATCGTAGACGACCTACCCTTTATAACTCGGCAGCAAAGCGGATGACAAACGCTGAACTAACGAGGTAAATGACATCTCATAATATAGCCAGAGAAGCCAGAAAGCAACACGGAACCGAACGTACTGACTGAATGAACTTCGATAGATGTGTAACTACTACGTGCCAGACAATTTGTTCCTGGTCTTCGCTCTAGTGTATTGGGTACCTCAATGATTACACCACTCGTAGGAAGAAACTACCTGGGAAGAAAGTTAACTTTTTCAAAATTACTTTCTACCTCTGTGTTCATAATTTATCTTCTGTAATTAATATGATTTATACCTCAGTGGTTAGTAGGAAAAGTCAACAATTATGACGCATAATTCAGGGGGTGAATCGGTGCCGTGTGTATGAAAATCGATAATATTTTCAGGGTGTTCCCCTAATCTGATGCGGCGTCGTTCAGCGATGAAGTATGAAAATTCCTCATAATATATTTTGATTTACAGCTGAGACCTAGGCATATAGTTTTCCCGTTTTACGTATGGACGCATAAGTGCTATTTTTTCCCTTAATTGGTACAATATATGTTATTTGAGACACTAGTTTTGAGTTGTAGGTACCACTTTGTGACCCTGTTTGATTTCTCATACATCCAGACCGGAAAAAATCTGGATCGCTAAAACATTGTCTCGGTGCGGGATCAAACCCGCGCTCTATTGTTTCACAGTGGACCTCTCTACGTCTTAAAATGTATTTGTTATTATTGATAGTATTGTTATTATAGATAGTGACACCGCGGATATAAAATCTAGATCGAGGAAAGTAGTAATACCTATGTTATTGTGACATGCTAATAAAACCGGTAGAATACGTTACTAAGTTTGAATACCTATATAGAAAATGACTTCAATTCTTTTAACATAGATAATTATATTTAATCCATTTCTAACAGAATTTGAAGAAGCTTGTAAAATGTAGACCAGTATTTAAATGATTAAAAATTCACTTAAAGCAACTGTGGAAACTAACGCAGCATCCTTCATTGGTAACATCCAAAAACTATAGAATAAAAACAGGATATAACAATAGTAGGTAATACAAAGTAGTCAGTAGTCACTCACCTAGAAATAATAGAAATAAATTCACAATAAACACGATTACACCTCACTGCAGCAAATTAAGATTCTGAACTACGAACCCCAGCAAAAGCACTCCTCTATATATAGCTAATATGACTTCAAGAACTTCTCTCTGGTCATCCCCGGTGCTTTTATAACCATAACTCTTGGTAAATCTCGCATAGACACAATGACAGACATAGACAACTGTTAGATAGAATCTAGCGCAGAAATGAAAGAGACGAAGCGAACACACGGTCACTGCTCTCTTCAAAGATTAAGTCAGTTTCATGAAACTAGAGGTATTAAATATACACTCTCTATATTTATGGTATAATGGCGCCCTTCTTCTTTGTCTATGATATTTACAAAGCATAGGTATTTATTTGGAAACATAAATCGATTATAGAGTTGGAAATAAATACGTTTTCAGCGTAAACAAATGTTTGCGTGCGTGTCGCGAATATTTGTAGGCGGGCCAAATGGCTTCAATGAAACGTGGTTGCAAAAAATAGCACTTAAGCATATTTGTGTTATTTGGGTCGAATAACGCTCTAAGGTCTGTTTGGACCCTTTAAAGAGGCCCTTTGGGTCGTTATTGTCCAACGACCTGCTTCTCGAAACAACGCTACCAATTCCCTTTCATTCCGTGATTACGCATAGTGGGGAAAACTTCACTAAAGATACAGCATTTGAAACTCTATAATTTTATCATAAAGTATGTTTTTGAATACCGTCTCAAGTACAGGTGAGCAGGAAAAAATTGTACTATACAAATTATTACAACAAAAATAATTCCGGGCATTTTCCACCGTGACAAATAATTCAGCATTAAACAATGCAGCTGGCACTTTTATTAGGTATTTACAATTTGTATAAATATCCAAGACCCGTTTTCAGTATAGAGCAGCATGTTTACTTATTTATTAATTTGCAACTTTGAATAAACCCCTAATGCGCCATTTACACGGGGAAAGTTTCGCACGGCGGCCGAGAATCGTATGCGATTATCGCATGAAATAACCGCCATAAATTATCGCGTTCTGACAAATGTTTACACGATACAACTTTTTTATATCCTTACGATAATTGTACCTTCGAAGCGAATAACTCTCCCCGTGTAAACGGGGCTTAACTGTAGAAATTGGTTAATAGCTAAATGTTTTCAAATTCATAAATAGCAAAAGAAATGAGTTCTTCATCCTGTAAAAACCTGTAGTGCTCAACTAACGTGCGTGTATCAAACGTGCGAAGTATTCGTATTTAACTAAAATATAATATGTAGGTACAGATAAATCAAATCAAATCATAATTTATTTCAGAATAAGAATTCCATAAAATGTTAGTAATACAATGAAATTAAACTATGTTAGTAATCAAAAATACTATTTTATTAACCCTATAACTCGTTCCACCCACACCTTTTGTAGAGGACAGTCACAGCGGTCCGCAATCATTTTTAGAATACTGTTAGAGCTGCCACGAAGTCTGGTTAGAATCGATGCAGCTTTCTTCCGCATTATAGCATGAAAGCCATCAACACGGGCATTTGTAAACATTGATGACGCACTACAATATCGCGGCAGATAACTCCAAAAAGTCAGAGATGGACACAAATGATTGGAAAATGGAACTTGGAACTAGAGTGTTGGATCATTACAACCAGTCCATTACAGACAAATTACGACTTCACAGTTTAGTGAGCTTCTTTTCAATATAATATGATTACCGTGGAAGCCAATGTTGTTAGGATGTTCATATGTTTGATAATAAGTGACAATAATTACAATTACTACAGTATATAAAACCCAACAATATTTCGGATTGCCTATCCAAATAATTAAACTTTAAAGGGTATTGGAACTCTCGCATATTTCAAATCACCCCACACCCCTCACACCCCTTCGCACTTCCTTCGCCAGTGTCAAAGATAGAATAATACCGGGTATATCCAGATTACGATCGAAAACGAAGCCAGTTGGTATCTTTAGAGACTACAAGCACAATGAAACAAAAAGTTACCGCAAAAAAAACGTATTTTTTAACAATTTTTTTAAGTGTTATTATTTGGGACCACCTATGCATAATTTTTGCTAAAATAGTAATTTAAACCCTTGCATGCCATTGCGTATTTAAAACTAAAAGGGTGTCCATTTTCATTAGCAGACTTGCGATTTGGCGTTAGAAAGTTAGAGGTAACTGGTATGGGCCAGTCGAGAAAACCTCAAAGTCTGTGTACAAGTTAGGTACAAAAGGTCCACTGTTAACTTCAAGACTTAGACCTCCTTCGGGTTTCTTTGGTTTTTATCTTTTTTTTGGTAGCGGCTTGTATCTCGCGACGTTCAGCAACCATTAATAAGGTGGTCTATGAAGTAAATAACACGCATGCGAATTAAGTAACATGTGAATTCACATATATATATCGCTTTATCCTCAAAGAAATCGGCAGATTTTTTTTTATGGCATATGTCCAACAAGCGAGCAAACAGGTCACCTGATGCTAAATGATCACTGCCACCGATAAACATTCACAACGTTTGGATCATAGATGTATTTTCGGCCCATTACATCGGGAGGGGAGGGGTAAGGAAAAAATGGGAAGAAGAAATAGGTATTAGGCATCCGGTACCGGACAGCAAAGCTGTCGTATCACGTCTATCTTCTGTGACACAGTGGTACCATCCCGGACGAGCCTGCCCATTCATGCCGAGCCATGCCTGACAACAGCGAGACTCCACCACTTTCATAAACCACTACAATAGTACATACACACACACACACACACACACACACACACACACACACACACACACACACACACACACACACACACACACACACACAAAATTTGCAAACCTATGTTATAAACGTTAGTCCAACTCAGGCACCCAAAATACAAGCATTGCGCTTAGTTTGGGGCCACAGTCTCTCAATAAGTTATAGTGTTATGTTACATTTCTTAACTGCTCTCATTAGTTATTAAGACAAACTTTGTAACGCAGTTTAAATAAATTTTATTATTATTTTTATACCCTGTGGATAACTCAGTTTTAACTGGTAGTTAGTAATGGTTACGAGCCATAACTAGGTAACCATTACTTAAGATTGGCCTTGTGATGTGACGTCAGGTTCCAGGTTGTCACATTGCATAAACTTTCTTACTATTCGGCAGGTATTCAATATTGCCGCCTTTTGCAGGAGATTATAGGTGTGTGGGGGTAGGTCAAGTAACTTCAGGCTATGGTGTAAGTAATTAGGGATGACTCCTGTGGAAGATATTACAATAGGAACTATGTATACTTTTTCCATTCGCCATATCCTAGCTATTTCCTCCTTGAGTTCAGTGTATTTTGTAACTTTTTCGGTTATAGTTTTCAAAAGATTATGGGTATTTGGGATTGCTGTCTACAATATATGTTATTTTATTAAGTTTATCCTGCAGCGTTATGTCCGGTCTATTGTAATGTATAGTTTTATCGGTAAGTATTGCGCGGTCGTAGTACATTTTATAATGGTTATTCTCTAACACGGGGTTTGGTGTGTATTTATAATATGGCGTATATGTGTTATTATCTGGAATTAAATTATATTTTGTGGCTAGTTTCTGGTGAATTATATTAACAACTTGATTATGTCTGTGAGTGTAATCTGTTTGGGTGAGTGTAGGGCAAGCTCCTGTAATGTGCTGAATAGTTTCTGGGTATCTATGGCATTTTCGGCATTTATCGTCTGTAGCGCTGGGGTCTTTAATTATATATTTCCTATAGTTTCGGGTATTGATAATCTGGTCTTGTATAGCTATTATAAAACCTTCGGTTTCGGGGAAAAGATTAGCATTAGTTAGCCATTTATTTGAAGCTTCTGCGTCAATGTGAGCTTGCTCAAGATCATGGGGGTGTCGACCATGTAGCGTTTTAGCTTTCCATCGATCTATCTTTTCTTTATCCGGGGGTGTGATCCTATTACCTGGTTCTATATTATTTGAAGAGTCTGATAAATTTAGGGGCGTATATTTGTTATCATTTTCGACTATGGATTTGTGTAGTAAACTGTCATTTGCTTTTCGGTAAAAGTAAGATCTCAGATTATCGATCTGATTCTTCCACAATGATGGCAGATCGATAAGGCCTCTGCCGCCGTATTTCCTTTTTAACGTCAGCCTTTCTATTGCAGATTTTGGATGTAAATGATTATGTTTAGTAAGAGTTGTCCTGGTTTTAATTTCAAGGTTGTTAATATCTGTTTTTGTCCATTTTATTATACCGAATGAATAAGTTAACACGGGGATGGCGAATGTATTAATGGCTTTAATTAGGCGTTTACCTATAAGTTGGCTTTTACAAATACTGTTTACTCGGCTTTTATATTCTGTAGATAGTTTTTCTTTTAACTTGATATGATCCAATTGCTGTGCCTGATAATATCCTAAGTATTTATATTGTTCATCGGATTCCATAGACGATATAATTTGATCTACATGTATAATATAATCTCCGGGCACTACCTTACCTTTTTTAATATGTATTGTTTTGCATTTCTCAAATCCGAATTGCATATTAATATCGTTGCTAAATTTAGCTGTGATTTCAATTAAATCTTTCATATCCTTTGAAGTTTTTGCGTATAATTTTATATCGTCCATATAAATTAAATGCGACAGGATTATATTTTGTGTGGAGCATTTAAGCATGAGGCCTTTTTGTGTTCTTTTTAACAAGCTTGATAACGGGTTTAGAGCGATGCAGAACCATATGGGACTCAAAGAATCTCCCTGGTAAATTCCTTTTTTAATGGCAATTTCCCTAGTCTGAATTAAGTTACTGTTATTTTTAAGATATAGCGTAGTCTTCCACTGCTCCATAACTTGTTTAAGAAACTTTATTATGACCGGATTAATTTTATATATCTGTAACACTTTAAGCAACCATGAATGTGGGATACTGTCAAAAGCTTTCTTATAATCAATATATGTACAATGTAGGTTTTGTTTTTTCGAGTTAATCTGTTTTAGGATAGTAGAATCAATAATTAACTGCTCTTTGCATCCCATATGGTTCCGTCTGCATCCCTTTTGTTCTTCCGCTAATATTTTGTTTGTTTCAAGATGTGTATTAATTCTTTTAGTTATCGTTGATGTCAGAATTTTATAAATTGTAGGTAAACAAGTTATCGGTCTGTATTGTGATGGGTTCTGTGTACTATTGCTTTTCGGGATCATATATGTAATGCCTTTAGATATAAAACAAGGTATGGGTTGCTTGCCCAAAATAATGTCAGAAAAATTTTTTGCTAAAGAACTATGTAATATATTTAACTTTTTAAACCAAAAATTGTGAACGTTATCGATTCCTGCACTTTTCCAATTATGTAGCTTTGATGTAATAACTGATATTTCTTCCGCTGTTATTTCACTGAACTCCATTTCATCTATACCGTTCCATTCATCTTCTTCTTGTTTTATCCATGGTGATTCAGTATTGTGTGAAGTTGTTTTCTCCCAGATATCCGACCAATATTCTTCTAACTGTTCTTTTGCCGGTGTTTCAGGGATATTATTGTTATTATTATTGTTTTTTGATCTGAGCTGTCTATAGAATATTTTTTCGTTCGTTTCAAATAAGTTATTCTGTTGCCGTCTTTTTAGCCCTTTAGTATATCTGGCCAGTCTGTGAGCTTTAAGAGCTAATTTTTGTTTTAGTGTATCCAGAAATTCTTCTGGAGAGGTGTTATTACTTTCATGCCTAGTGTGTATTCTATTGTTTTTAAATATGTCTTCTACCCGTTTTACTACTTTCTTTGATCTGATGCCTCGGGTATATTGAGTCAACCTTCCTATATCTGCTCTTAGTTGTGATATGTTATTCTCAAGACGTCTCTGCCAGGCTGGCTTAATCTTCGTGCTATGGGGCCGATGTTCTGAGTTATCGGAAATATTGTAACCTAGTTCTTTTGTGATAACCATCGCAGTGCAATAAACAAGAGTGTGTAGACCTAACAAATCAGATTCTGGTGTTAGGAATCGGTTGAGTATGTTATTGTTGAAGATGTATAAAAGTTGCGTTAGTTTTCTACAATATTTTAATTTGGCGAGTTTCGGTCTTACTGTAGGATCCGTGCCAGTGTATTTTATGAGGGTGGATTGTAATTCATCGATAAGCCTCTGTGTGGTACCATCAGGCGAAGAGAAATTATCTATTGAGATATTATCACGAATATCTGCTGTTAGTATTTGAGTGAAAGTCTGCAAAGAATACTCAGGTGGGTTATTTGGCATATATGAGGATATTGAGTCAATTAAGTTATTAGGCGACGTTAATGTATGCTGCGTTCTTAATATATTTTGAGTATCAGCGGCTGGTGCACGAGTGGGTGATGTTGAAAGATTATCTTGTTCTAATTCTACTCTAACTTCTTCTTTAATTCTATTCAAAATGTCTTCAGACAAATATTTGTTTTTAATGATTACGCGTCTTTGGTCAGATATTCTTTGTTCTGTTACGTTTATACCAGGGTACCGTTCTACAAAAAGTTTATGCAATGTCTTCCTATAAGTCGTCATGTCTGTCTCTAGTTTTGTTATGAGATAATAAGAACGCATTATAAATATATTGACATCCATAGTCCATTTCATACGCATTCTTACTTTTCCAGCTTTGGTGGACGCGGGTAGAAAGGCATTAATTGCCTCCCGCGCATCACTCGCAGCTAGTATCGGGGAGGGAATATCGATTTGGTCTTCTTCATCGGATGCGCTTGGTGCATAAGATGTTGTACTAGGGCTATAAGGTTCTGTTACTGATGTTGTTGGGCTTTGTGGTGGGTTGTCAGTCAGTCGGTTTTGTGCGTTGGCTGTAGTATTTTCGGGTGACCCGGTGGGAGCCCGCCTATTCAACTCCGCACCGCTGACGGTTCGTATGCTGGAACACCCAGCGTCAGCTCCAGGTGTGCCCCGGCGATCGCCCCCGGGAAGCGGCCCTCTCAGTTTCTTTTTCGAACGAGTCTCCATATTAAATGGGTTACCATTGCCACGTTAGCCGCATCAGTAAAACATTGCGTTGCCCGCCCCCCACGTGATCAGGTGTTCGATCAGGACGTGTGGTTGGATTTTAGGGGGCTTATTATTATTATTATTATAGTTTTTTATGTATAATATATTCTGTATCGCAGGATATTACAACTTTTTCTACTGCCTCGTAACCGACTAACAATTGACTTAAATAAAAATATAAAAACGAGATCTGACGTCATACAGGCAGTACTAACTACGTCGTAAAAATATAATTGAAATCCTTTTGCAACAGGCACGTGTAGATAACGTTTCATCACTATGCAGGTCATTACGGGCAGAAACGATTGTACGGTGCACACGGGTTGATATATTTTATTTTTATTTTATATTCATATTAATTATTTAGCTTCTATAGACGGTAAAACATAGTTCATTATCGCTCACATCCAAAGGCTATGTTAGAGGAAATACCTGCTGCATATCTAAGAGCTTTGCATAAATTATGTACCCCCAGGCCTGCATGAAAGTCTACAGGTTCTGAAAGGGTGGTTTTCAAATCAGCAATCGGCCTCAAAATCCATGGAAAAACATAAACAACATGTTATTACTTTTAAGAATAGTTAAATTAAGTTCCGGTAGATAGCTATAGGAATTTTTAATATCGCTATATAAGTACAATCTGTGTTCGTATCCGCTCATATATTACGTCCCACTGCAGGGCACGGACCTCCTTTACAATCGAGAGTACGATTCCACCACGCTGGCCTAGTGCAGCTTGGCGGATTTTACCTATCTTCTTTAAAATCTTTTCGGTGTGTAGATTTCCTCAGGATATTTTCCTTCGCCATTAGAGAGCGTGGTAATTCACTATCAATACACACATGGCTCCGAAAAGTCAGAGTTGTGCCCTGGGTTTTGAACCCGCGACCATCGTGAATATGTTGATAGTTGCTCTGGTCCGTTACCAACAGGCCACCACGCACTTTAATATAAATAAAATAGTATATATCAGTGTGTGTTCCTCGCACCTGTACTCACTCGAAGGGAAATCCCCTAGGATGATTCAACAAATGTTGTAAAACACGTGTTTTTAGCCATTTGGAATTAATATTGAAATACTAAATATGTATTTATACAAGAGCAATGGCACAGATAGTACTTATAATATACAAAATTTAAAAAAACAAGCTGGAAATCAATTATTTTGATCGGGGAGTTACTCATTGGCCATTACCCAGACTCGTAGATAATAGATAAGAAATTTCCGAAGCAATTTTTTTCTCAAAAAAATATCAATATGTTTTAAAAATGTAGATTTATAAACACCTTGTTAATCCAGTTGCAATATGTTTGGTCTGCAGTTTGAACCTTTACGTCCTGGGATCGATTCCCATGTCGAAGCATCCGTATCATATAAATTTGTCATTGTCATCTACGATTAGTGTTATGTCTGCCACAACGATAAACCCGCCTCTTATTACATCCGTTTCCCTTAAATATTATGAGTACCTACTACTAAGTATTATTTAAATTACGTATCACATAATAACACAACACTATCAATATATAACTTCGCAAACAAATGCTTTTTTAAAATTATGATTTTATCAAAAAAGTGTAAGCAGTTACAAACCCGTGTATTTTAAAAGTAGTTTGTGGCTTTTGCGTCGTCATTTGCTTTTAATGTTCATGATACGACACAGGACTGATTCTCCATTATAAAGTTCAGCGGTCGATAACAGACGGAGACGAATATCCTAATAGTAACCAAAGATCAATCATTATTCTACAATAAACAATAAAAAATAATGTTAATATAATGTATTGCATGAGACAATGCAATTAATAAGATAATATAAATAATATCCAACATATCAAATCGGCCTCTATAACGTTACGATGACAGATTCACCAGACTGGGGATTCCCTCGACTATAGACAAGACGAATACTAGAGTGTGGGTTGACGTCACCATGTCAAGTGCGCGGTGAGCCAAAACTCAAAGGTCATTGTTCTCTAGTATAAGTGTATTATCTATGGTCATTGTATTCTCATATTTGTCAACGATTGCTAGGATTTCAATGTATTCGATGGGTTGATTAATTTCAAGTTTTGCAAGAAAATTTGTATACATGTAAATATTCAATATCTTCGACAGCTTTGAACCGATTTCCTTACACGATCACTTCTCCGGCATTTAAATGCCTATCAACACTAAAAAGACACAAATAACCTGTGCCATATATAAATTTAAATTTCTATTTGTTTGGTATTTGGCGACCCCGCTGCTATATGTTCCGCATATATATCTTTATTTGTTGGATCGTAAAGTCAATAAGCAAACTAATCAACGTGTAAAAGTACAATGAAACAGATTTCATTTCTTACTTTGCAGTGTTTTTTTTTATCTTTTATTATACTGGTTTTCGAGAAGTCGGTTTTCATTTTTATTTTTTATTACCGAGACCCTGACTGCAAATTTATAAACTTGACATTGAGCTAATGCTCAACTATGCTGAGAATTTAATACTTATTTATGAAATTCTCTGTTATCTATAGCGAAATTAATTGTCACAGTTACATGATAGAGTTAAAGGATAGTCTGTGTGCTTAATTACATCATAATTTATTTGAGCAGTATTTAAAAGAAATCATTGTCCCCCATTAAGATTAATTTTACTGTAAGCGCGTAAATACGAAAACATATTTTTATGCACATGAACGCAGATTACGAAAAACGTATGATTATTATAATTCAGAAATATCTGTAAGTCACATAAAGTTAGGCTATTTAAAGGTTCGAGCTAATCTCATGCAGGGCATTCATCTCAAAATTTTACATCTAAAAGTTGTTTAAAAAATCGCCTGAACCCTGAACAAAAATACCAATATAGAATCAATTTGTATGGGTTTAAGGGGTTAGTAAGCTTTAGGTGATAAAAGAAATAAAATTCAGATTTTTACATATACTTTATGTATAAACATATTTCTATATTAATATATCACAACACATTTGATTTTATATTTAAAATACTATGATCATAATATGGTAGTTACATAGTCAGCCTCTTATAAATTATTCTACATTTTGATTAGCCTATTTAGTATTAAGAATAATTTCAGATTAATAATAATAAAATAAGCTTTGATATATTTTGCGTTTGTACTTAAAAAAAACTTACATTGTTTCACAAGACCTTCCTAAATTTTAAATTCACTATTATAAAGAATTTAAATATTATGTATAGAGCAGTAATAACTTGCCAACGCAATTTAATAATATTGTAATAGTTTATCAACCCTGTCTACTCGCATGGTGAATTTACGGCCAAAGTTAATAACCGATCTTCGTTTTTATCTAGAGATCAATCTCAAGAATAGACCAATCGGGTGATAGGTTTACTGTCACGCCCACATTTGACTTATTTTGATTGGTTAATTTAAAGATCAATCGTTAGATAGCGTTTGTGATTACTTATTGACAGCCTCCGTGGCGTAGTTGGTTAGACGCTAGCTGTGAAATATCAGTCCGCGGGTTCGATGCCCGCATCGAGACAAATATTTGTGTGATCCACAAGTATTTGTTTCGGGTGCGGGTGTTTATGAGACCACAAAGTCTGTCATCGTTTCTGATACCCACGACGCAAGACTCGATATTAGCGTGGGGTCAAGACTATGTACATGAGTGTTGGGTGTATTTATGAATGAATTTGGTCTGCAGTGATGTGTGTGGTAGTGTATATGAGTATGGCGTCGTGGTCGGTGCCGGGCGCGGCGGCGGCGCGCGCGAGTGCGGCGGGCGCGGCGCCACACAGGCGCGGCGGCAGCGCGGGGTCGCGGTACAGCACGCGGCGCCCCGTGTAGCCCACCGCCACCACGTAGTGCCCCGAGTAGCTGCCGCCGAAACAACGCCTGCACAATTGTATGTACTTATGTACATGTTAGCTCACCTGCACTGCACCTGAGTCGACTATGACGGACTAAATAGTAACAATTTTTGGATTAATTTAAGTATATAGACGCTATAGCTCAATTGTTAAAACGCCCTTACTACTCTGGTTGGCCGAAGTATAGGTAAAATTGAGACTAAGGAAATTGCTTCACGGTACCCTCTTTCGCTTTATATGGCGTACCAGGCCGCATACTTGCTAACCCCTGGCTAAGCCATTTGTTTGTACCCCGCACCTATGCTACAAACTCACCTGAACTCGACCTTCAGTTTGTTGTGTTTACAAAAGTCACAGACTAGGAGCCCAGCGTCCACCAGCAGTATCGCCGGGCCATGGTTGGACAGGTGCGAAAACAACTCCTCCATTGTTATAGAGTGATGATCCACCCTCAAACCCACGGACTTGGCCTCGGCGAATCTGCGCTGCACCCGCTCTCTATCCTGAGATGGGCAAATAAAATTATAATAGCTTCGTCGTATTTTCAAGATAACTTAACAAGTACCATTACCTTGATTTATGACATTTACTGAGACTATTTGACAGCAACATATAGAATGACCATTACAAATTCAGCTATAGCCTCCTTGTTATAGCTCATTATGAAGGCTAACAAGACAGATATGGGATTGCGACTGACAATTTGGTAAAAGTCTATCTCATCAAACAGGTAAATTGGTGACACCCTACATAGGAACCATGTTAGGAACACAATTGGTTAACATTTATATTTTGGCGATAGGCTTACCGCCTATCACATCATGGGATGGAACACATACGGCGAAACATAGGTGTCCTGGTTGCACCTCTGCCTACCCCTTCTGGAAAAAGGCGTAATTTTTATGTATTAATGTAAGTACATATATTTTTTATCAGTATACAAAACATACCAAATGTATAATCTTGTCATAGTACCCATAGCGGCTGTAAGCTTCATTGACTCCAAACATTGTGGTGTACATCCAATGTTTAATACCAAATCTGTTAACAAAGTTCAAAAAATTATTTACACTTCCAGTGTACATTCTGTAATATCTAGAAAAGATCAGACCTAGCAATAGTTTGTAAAAACTTACACTGCAGTAATGTGGTAGATAAGGGCATGTTAATGTGGAACTGAGGTTTGTTTGTACATAATGACATCATAATGACTCAGTACTCATACTAATTGGATAAACAAGATATTGGTAATTTAAATCTAGATGTCAATACAATTTTATTTACCATTTTAATAACTATGAATTTGAAGACTGGGTCTTTAGTAGTCTGGCTTACCTTTTAAGCAAATAGCACAGATCAATAGTCCAAGTGGACTGTCCGAACCCTTCCTCCTCGCAGATTGCAGTAAAGTTGTCTAGAAAGTGGTCTCTCTGATCTTTGGGGAGCAGCATCAGGACGCAGGACACCCCACAGTCCCAGTTGAACCTCTGTCTGCAATGCTCCACCTCATGTTCCACATGAGGCTTTGGAGGGACTGGAAGAAAATGTAAAATATATTGGTCACTCCAATTCACATTATGTTTTTTTCAGTGCCTTTTTATTCATTAAATGATCACTCATTTAAATTTAAGCCAAGGCATTACTGTGGACAGATTATTACTTTGGTCTCGCAAAGAATATTTAAAGTGAAATGCTAAAAATAGTCAAAAATATATACAAGTTTTATAAAATCCCAAATAATAACTAGTTTCCTCATTATGCAATGTAATTTAGTTTAAAAGTTTTAATATTATTTTTACTTTATTTATGTAAAAAAACAAAAATATTCCTCATTGAAAACAAAAGTCAAATGAAATTTTCCATTTATAATGAAACTAATTAGATAATATGTCGGCAAACAAACACAATTCGCGATTAAACTTTCAGGAAAAAAAAACATAAGATAAATTATTTGTACATGGAAGAATCATTCAATTCCTAAGGTTAAAATAGAGTTTATATAAATTAAATCTATGCACCACTTACCTATATTCGTAGACATTTTCGTAAGGTATTCATAGATACATTAAAATCAACCGGAGAACCACATAATCAGTCATTATCTAAATTTTTTCAAAAGATAAATACAAGTTTTGTTCATTGTTGTGAGCTTTAGCGTTTGGTTTCTGCTTTATGTTGTCAACCTATGTAATTTTATTTTAGAAAATGTATACGGTTTTCAAAATGATACAGGCGTAAGCAGAGAAATCTATTACTGTTTTTGTATAACATTATTTATATATAGCAGATTTTAGTCGTAAACTTTTTTCGATATATAGTGTATTATCTATGTTCTCAATGAAGGTTGCAAAACGATAAAGAGGATTAACAAAACGTTTTTATTTTTGGAATTCCAGTTTTGACGTATGTGACAATCAGCTGATTGCAATACTACGAAATTCTAACCTATATTTGTATTCAAAGAAATACAAAAATGGCTTTACGAGGCGGGATATGCAAACTGCTGGATAAGCGTAACACGTTCCAAAAAATATCTGTTGCCCGTAGACTAGCTAGTCAAACTGCTGCAAAAGATGCAACTAAGGACAGTCCTAAAGAAGGCCAAACTCACTTCGGCTTTGAAACTGTCGATGAAGATGAGAAGTGGAAGAAAGGTACGTTTATTCAAAATTGTCCATTACCACATTCAACAATATCACCATTCACCCTGTTATTGATGGATTATTATTTCTTGTTGTTATATTAAAGCTAATTGTTTTATATTGTAGTTTATACTAACGTTTTGGTTTAGTACCTATCTGCCTCGGAAATTATCAATATTCTTGACATCATTAAGTGATATATCGACAGCCTCCGTGTGCAGTTGCTTGGACGCCGGCTGTGAAACAAGAGACTGCGGGTTCGATCCCCACAATGAGACAAATATAAAATGTTTGTGTAAACCACAAGTATTTGTTTCGGGTTTAGGTGTTTTTGAAACCGAAAAGTCTCTCGTAATTTCTGATACCCACGACACAAGACTCGATCTTAATGTGGAGTCAGGACTATATATGTGACTGTTGGGTCTACACCCAGTCAATAAATAAACAAATACTTATTTATATAATTATAGTAGTAATGCTAAAGAGTGTTTTACTCATTGGTTTAAAAAACTATATGTCAATGGTTTTACTGTTACTGGTACATAAAAGTCTTTAATATTTAAATAAGGTAGGTACTTGGTTAAAGCTGGGTACATTATATCTAGTCGGTTGTATCAACTTTTTCATCATCATAATTCTTCAGCTAAGAAGTTCCAGATGACTTGGGTTTTTCTTGTTCCTGTTTCCTTCACTGCTAGTGTGCAATAATTATATCTAAATATCATCTAAAAAAATTAATGTACATACATATATTTATGTTCCAGTTCACCATGTATTTGAAACAGTGGCTAATAAGTACGACCTGATGAATGATGTCATGTCTTTTGGCATACACCGTGTGTGGAAGGATATCTTCATGCACAGATTGAGTCCCACTCATGGGACTAAATTATTGGATATGGCTGGTGGCACAGGTAACATCATTTAAATAGCAAGTAAGACTGAATAATATTTACTCTAAATCTTACCATCAGTCCACCTTCTCATGGCCAGCATTATTTTTCATGTATATAGAAGTCCTGATAAAATCCATACAAGAATTAGTACATGTTTCTTGTAACTATGCAAACATAGGTAATTATCTATAATTTTTTCTGTATTATCTTTCCTTAACTTCAAAGTTTATGTACAAAATATTGACCAATATTTATTTAGGATTTTATTAATTACTATATTCAATTTAATCTTCATTCTGTTGCACCAGGTGACATCTCGTTCAGGTACATTAAGTACTTACAAAACTTGGGGCCTCCAGCGGACGGGACTCGCAGCAGCGTCACAATTAGCGACATCAACCAGTCCATGTTGGACGTCGGGCAACTCCGAGCTAAACGGTCAGTAAATAACAATTTTGACATATTGCTTGCAGTAGAGACTTGTTGAGCGTAAATGGTTTACGGCTATCGCACGATACGCGCCATATTTAGCTAGATAATGCGCCTGAGTTGCAAAGGTGGAAGGTAGTACTATAATCCATGTCTCAAAGTATGGCTGGTTTTATTGTTATTACCCAATCTGTGATGAGCAACATCAGACAGTGTTGATGCAGTGTAGTTTTTTACCACAAAAAAAAATCGAGACAATAAATGACTTAATTGGAAGGTTTTGCTGGAATTAGCAGGATTATAAAATTTGAGGGAGTTAGCTTGAATGAAGCTGTAATAGCCAGAGGCAGATTATACCTAAGGCAAACTAGGCACGTGCCTAGGGGCGCGAGGTTGCGAACCGGCGCGCACGATTTCGGATATCTTTGTTTCATGCAAAACCATCGAATGTTATAATTATGATACTTATGAGAAACATCATCTACGTCTGATCATTTGCTTTATAACATGGTGTATTTCACTAATTCACAACATAGTGCAATCACGAAATTTGCAATAAGACAATTCCTCGGTCTTGCGAAGTTAGTTTTTTTAAGTGTGGCTGCTGGAGAGGCGCTTTGAGGTGCTTGCCTAGGGCGCTCTCAACATTTAATCCGCCTCTGGTAATAGTATAGAAGAAAACAACACAGAATATAAATATATTAATTTGACTATATTTTCAGGCTAGGATATACGTCGGAGTCGTCTCACATCGACGTGAACTGGCTGTGCGCAGACGCGGAGAAGCTACCCATACCTGACGAGACATACAATGCATACACAATAGCTTTCGGCATTAGGAATTGTACACACATTGAAAAGGTTCGTATTCATTTACTTTAGAAATCATTTCAGCGTTTGAAAAAATATATATATACACGGGAGACCCAACAATCACATACCTACATACATAATTCTGACCCCATTCTAAGATCTAGTCTTGTGTCGACTGTCGTGGCCCTTGGGTATCAAGCGCTACGAGACTTTTCGGTCTCACAAACACCCAGACTCGAAACAAATACTAGTGCTTCACACAAACATTTATATATAGCGGGGATCGAAACCGCGGCCTTGCGTTTCTTAGCCGGCGTCCAACCAACTGCGCCACGGAAGCTGTTAAATACAGATCTTACCATCAGACGCATTGTAGCGACTTTACTGTCCGTTTAAATTAGATTTCTGTTTACAGGTATTGGAGGAGGCGTACCGCGTCTTGATGCCGGGCGGTCGCTTCATGTGTCTTGAATTCAGTCAAATACCCAATGATACTTTGCAATGGTATGTATAATTACTTTATTTATACATCTACTTAACCTTGTTGGATACTGTTGAACTCTAACGCCATATTCAGTTGCACTTATTAGTCTTACCATAGCCCCACCAGATAGTGGCAGAAATAATGAATGTTGCCACCTCATTCGAAATGTCCCAGCATACTGCATACTCACCTTAGGTTTGTCTGTAACTATAAAACCGGCGCTAGACGTAAGTACTAACCCTTGTAGTATACCTTTCATGTTTGAACAACCCAAATAACCTTAAACAGCCTCTTAGTGATATTGACGGGATCATGCAGGCGGAACAGGTCTGACTGTCGCGCGTGTCAGTGTTGAACCCGGTTTAGGACTTTTTAAAGGTAGGATAAGCTCGTTATGTTTTTGTGTTCAGGGTGTACGACCAGTATTCGTTTCAAGTCATACCAGTGCTCGGCCAGTTGGTAGCAGGACAATGGAAGCCCTACCAATACCTTGTGGAGAGCATCAGACAATTCCCTAATCAGGTAAAAGTTTTGCAAGGTTACTTTGTATAAAATGTAGTACGATATTTCTAGCCATCTTTTAATTTTGCAGAGTATTGGGTATGGTATTCCCAATCATATTAGTTTGGCAAGGCATAATATTATATAGTATGATATTCCTAATTTTTATTTAGTTTGTGGCGTAATGAAAACCACATGTACGAGTATGTACAAGAGCATATTTACAAAGATTTTACAAATTAATAGTTTTACAATGAATGACAAAATATATTTTACAAGGATTTACAATGACGTGTCATTTGTTGTTCAAATTGACTGGCCGTTTAGCGCTGATTCAGTGCAGGACTCTTTGGTCCACAAGTTATTCAAGGTATATGTAGAGTGATATTCGTAATGATACTTTAGTTTTGTAATGTGCGTGCAGTATATTCCTATTCGAAAATGTTTATTTTGCAGGAAAAATTCAAGTCGATGATCGAAGACGCTGGCTTCAGACAGGTGACCTATGAAAATCTCACGTTCGGCACGGTCGCAATACACTCGGGCTTCAAGATATAACTTCGCCGACTAAGAGTATGTTAGTCATTATGTTTAAGTCTAGATAATTATACTATGAAATAAATAACACTATTTGTATGTTTTGTGTATTATATTTGAATATTCAAACTTGTCATCGGGATATGAAAGGAACAGGAAGTTCATGAAATAAAAGAAATACATTTTTTTAAGGAATTTATTAAATCCATCAATCTCGGTCTTTGGAATGCAGATCCAGTATCTAAATTACATATCTTTTATCCACAATTAATAATCTATGATATAGAGAACATCGACCGAGTGGGCCGTGTGGTTTTATATAAACAAATGATTGTCACAATTTAACTTTCACATGAATTAACACTTTACTCATTCAACACATCTAGTCCTCTATTTGATACATAATAACTTTAGAGTCAGACTTTGTAAACACGTAGCCATCCGTCCGCGAGCGCGCTCTCCCACTCACACATCGCCTCGTACTTCGCTGGTTTATATGAAAGCTCGAAAAGCATGCTAATTACACTGTATGGACACTGAGATTGTTAGGTCTGACACACTAATGAGCAAAGCTAGTACCTATGCCATCGTCCTACGTCTATGATAAATTAACGGCAGACATCGATAAGCAAATAAAGTGTGAGTTAAGGATCCAAACAAACATTAATAGATACGTCCGTATCGAGCGTGCACTCAACATAAGTTATTTGCAATAATTTGAATGTCATACCCGAGCGTCCGTCCGATATCCGAGTATCCGAGATCCGGGTCGCAGCGGCGGCTTACTCACGTTACAACGGCCCCGCTACGATCCGGCCCCATCCATCCTGCGGCGGATCCTCGCAATCCTCCGGTACGATCCAAACATCAAACGATCCCGCGCAGAGTACTAATCCGATCCTACACGCGATCCGTCCTCCCGATCCTACGGCATCCTGACTCACACCTCCAGCCAAGCAAATCCAACGATCCCATTCCACAGTGGATGAAACAAAAGAAAACGGTTTTAATAATGTGTCATCGCAGTCTCGGCACACGGGACGAGCGCCGCGCGCAAGCACAAGGCGCCAGCCGGCGGTCGCGGCTCGCGACACACTGGCGCCTTGTGCGTGCGCGCGGGCCGCCGTGACGTCACGCGGGGCGCCGCGCGGGCGGGCGGCGGCGGCGGCGGCGGCGCGGCGACTCGCTAGCGCTGTCGATAAACATCACCTTCAGTTCTCACCTCACCACGTCCAGCCCACATCTCACCTTATGCTACGATCCATTCCGTCCTCTGTCTTATTTTATTATCCATCAGGTCTAAATTACATCAAATGTCTTGCATTGTCTCTGTACTTCATTATAGTATTTTCACATTTTGTATTACAAATTACGATGATGCGAATGTTATTTACAATGTTTTATCTACCTTGGTCTGTTCCATATCATTCCAAATATAATCCATTTTATGCAGCTTTTAGTCCAATGTTATAGTAATTATCAATTTCATCTGCTTCCTCGGCAAGCGCGAGGCGTGTGTCCAATTGAATGTAGTGAATTGTCCATTACTGGATAGGTTCCTCACGGGCCATGGACGGCATATTCAATATTCTTATCCATTTTCATTGTAATGTTTCCTCCAAATTTGTATTGTGTACAAACTTTAAGTCCTCAGGTATATTAATCCTTATACATTGTGAATGTGGGAAGAGATTGTCTTTACATAATACATTTACAATTTAAAAATAAGGCTAACTTTGGTGTAAAAATATAAGTATGAAATTGGAAAAAGGAGTATTAGGAATCATTCTGTTTTGTCCTCTCCAATGTCCAAATTCACAGTCTGTGACTCTGTATTGTGTAATATAAAATTATTAGAATACTGTAATTTTAAAGTTAATGTTAGTGGAGGGTTGAATGTAATGAAGTAGGGAGAGGTAGTGTAATGTTGCATATAATCTAGAAGTAGTGATACGTACGTGTGGCAGTGGCTCAGTAGTTGTGCGAGCGGGAGCGGGAGCGCGAGCGCGAGTAGGAGCGGCGCACGGGCGAGTAGGTGGGCGAGCCGCGCCGCCGCGGGGAGTACGAGCGCGACCTGCCCGACATGCTGCGCGCATTACACACTCGCACGCACACACACACACACACACTGCAGGGCACGAGCCGCCTCTACCATCGAGTACGACTGAGAGGGGTAAGGCCTTATTGTCAACCACGCTGACCTACTGCGGGTTGACGGATTTTACATACCATAGAAATCATTACAAATCGCTATTGGTTATGTTATGGCAGGATTTTTGAAGATGTTTTGCTACACCATTATAGATATTAAATAAATGAATAAATATGCCCAACAGTCACATACATAATCCTGACCCTACATTAAGTCTTGTGTAGTGGGTATCAAAAACTACGAGAGACATTTTGGTCTCACAAACACCCAGACCCGTGACTAATACTAGTGGTCCACGCAAACATTAATTGTGGTGTAGGGATCGAACCCGCGGCCTCTCATTTCACAGCCGGCGTTTAACCAACTGCGCCACGGAGGCCATCAAAATAGTTTTTAGATGTGAAAATTGCAGCTCTTGTTTTTGAGGCTGTCTTAACTGTTTTAATTTCTTAACTCCTTTTATTTTATACTGGCGGCCCGACCCGGTTTCGCTCGGGTGCCGACACTTTTTTAATCCAGTATGGATCTGACTGATATCGATCATAGTCAAATACGCTATTCTTACGGTTTTTACGGAATTAGACTGAATATTTACCTGTCACCGCCACCACCGCCGCCGCCTCCGTAATCTTCCTTCACGCGTATGTATGTCACCTCTCCCTGGAAACCACAACAAACAATAAGGTTAATAGGCGTGACAATCAATAAGTTCGTAAAAAACAAGTGGATTACAAGGCATACTCTTACAATAAAATGTTATAAAATTGTAGGTCAAATCATTTTGCAGAATGTGAACTATTCAAATTCCGAAAAGTTATTGGGTTATTCCATTAATTTAAGGGTACCCTACAAGCTAATTTACACTGGCTATACTTAAAAATAAAAATAATATTTAAATCTCAAAATAGTATTATAAAGCCTACAAATCATAATCAATAACTTCTAACAGTGTAATCGCCAATCCATTGCGATTAATATGAGATAGCGAGACACGTGCTCACCTCGTGGCTTCTGAAGCGCGAGTCGTCGAGCTTCTTGACGGCGTACTTCATGTCCTCGTGGCGCAGGAACTCCACCACGCCCGTGCCGTCCTTGAACGTGTCCGCGAAGCACACGTCGCCCGCCTCGCGCATGTGGTCCTGCGCAGTATATTACATTACATTAACTATTTCCAATGCGAAAGGACTCGTTATTTTATGCTATGTCATTTGCACCTCAAATTTATCAACTTCTCTCTCAGCATTCATAGCATTATAAGAATCCCTGGCTCATGCTTCTGGACCTATCCACAGCACTTCCACATAATGATTTATACAGTTAATGGAACCTGGTACCAATTATAGGAGTTGTTGGAAACCATGACAAGAAAGTTGTCTAGTGTATTATAAGGTTTTCTTAAAAAATATCCTGCCACTCATTAATTATGCCAATTAGCTAGGATCAACAATAGTCCGCAAGGAATTGGCAATCCGTAAAAAGCTCAGTAGTTTGGTAGGCATACTAGTGTGTACCTTGAGGTCTTGCCAGGAGCCGGAGGGCGGCAGGCCGGTGACAAGCACGCGATACTCGGAGCGGCGTGCGGGGGGCCCGCGCCCCGCGCCGCGCGCGCCGAACCGCTCGGCGCCTGCCCGGCCGCCGCGCGCACCACCGCCGCCGCCACCGCGCGGGAACTCTACGCGCAGCCGGTACCCGTCGTAGTCGTACCCGTCGCGGGCACGCACCGCGTCGTCAGCATCTCTGTAAACCATACGGACATTTTATATTCCAATACTGTCATACAATAACACTTTCATCATTTCAACATTTCGCAAGCATTTGGTATGCGTGGAAAGCATACAGAATGCTTCTTCTTTCATGTGTGCTTGCTTACAATTAAAAAATTCAGCACAACATGTTGTTGCTGTGGTTGAATGTTTGGGACTGTTGGAGTAATGTAACCCCCGTTGTGGTTATTTCTTTAAATTAACACTGGATAGTAGAAAAATGTATTATGTTCTAATTTTGATAATATACTTTTGTTTTTCTAGCCTTAGTTTTCAGTACTTAAAATATACATTTCTGACAGTCAACATCTCATTTTATTTATTCAATCTTTATATAAATAACATTTTTCTTATTATTATTACAACACGTTATCAGCACGAATGCTTGGTGTTTAAAATGTTATATTTTTAAATAAAGTTGAATATAAAGTTTTTTTTTTGTGTGGCTAAAAAAAAAAATAGTCGAAATATGTCACATGAATCGGGAGATGTCTCGAGTGCAATAAATTACTCTTCGTCGAGCTCATTTATGCCATCTATTAGTTTGAGGAATAAAGATGGATTTTCCTCATGGAAGTTTAAGATGCGTAATTATCTTATACATGAGGACCTGTGGGAAACAATTGGTGGATACCCAGACGGTGATATGACCCCCGCCTCTATCAAGGTAAGAAAAGATGCCAAAGCGCTAGCAAAGATATGCTTGACAGTAGACGGTGCAGCTATGACTCACGTTAGATGTGCGAAAAATGCATCAGAAGCATGGCAGTCTTTACAAAAGGCTTTTGAAGATAGGGGCATGGGACGAAGATTGGCACTAGAACGAAAACTGTACAGGTTGAGTCTGTCAGATTTCAAGAATGTAGAACTGTACATTAATGCAGTTATGTCAACCGTACAGGACCTTGCTGATATAGACGTAGTAATAGAAGATAGGTCTGTTGCTGCAATACTCTTGGGAGGACTCACTCCAAGATATGAGCCTCTTATTATGTCTATAGAAAATTGCAACGTCGATGTGACTACTGACCTAGTAAAAACTAAACTGCTGAACGAAATGTCCAAAGATGCAGCTGTATCATCCGACTCTGTTCTATATGCAAAAAGGAAGCCTAAGTCAAAGAAGAAGAATATTGTCTGTTATGATTGTAAAACACCTGGACATAAGAGACCAGATTGTCCACGGAAAAACAAGGAGAAGGTAAATGTGGTAACTGCTAAAGATACGACATATACAACTCTCACTACTTGGGATAGTTCAAGTAAGGATACATTTTTTGTAGATTCAGGCTGCACAAGACATATGACTTCTAGACGAGAGTGGTTTCAACATTTTAGGACACTGGATCAAGGTACTGTAACTGTCGCAAACGGAGAACATATTAAATGCTGCGGAATTGGAAATATATCCATAAACACACCCAAGAACATTATCACCAATATTAGTGATGTTGCTTTTGTACCAGATTTAAAAGCTAATTTATTATCTGTACAGAAAACTGTTGAAAAGGGTTTTATATGTGTTTTTGATAAAAATGGTTGTAACTTTTATAAATCTGATAATTTTCGTTTTACAGGTGAATCTGTTGCTCATGCCTCGCCCTGTGATGGACTGTACGTTTTAGACGCCAGTATTAATGTTTCCGATAATTTGGCGGATAGCTATTTGACTCAGGATGTGCACTCTGGATGTCAGGATAGTTATAAAATTTGGCACAAAAGGTTGGGACATTTGTGTCGCATAGGCATGAACCAACTGAGGAATCACCAGGTAGGCGTAAAGTTTTCAGTAGTTGATAAAAGTAATTGCATCGCTTGCGTGGAAGGTAAACAAGCAAGAAAACCGTTTAAGAAGATAGCGTTTAATAGGGCTACTTCCCCGATAGAACTAATCCATATGGATTTGATGGGACCTATGTCTACTACGTCATTTCAAGGAAATAAGTATATGTTAACAATAGTAGACGATTATACGCGTAAAGTGTTTGCTTATTTCATTTCTTCAAAAACAGAAGTCAAAAATAAATTTTGTCTGTTTCAAACTTTTGTTGAAAATCAATTAGATCATAAAATAAAAGCCGTTAGGACCGATGGAGGTAAGGAGTTCGTGAATAAGGATTTTGTAGATTATCTTGCTTCGAAAGGTATTAAACTTCAAATCACAACGCCTTATAGTCCTCAACAAGTTGGAGTAGCGGAACGCACTCATCGTTCGATCGTAGAAAAGGCGAGAACGCTGCTAGCAGAAAGCGCACTGCCGAAAGCATTCTGGGAAGATGCGTTCAAAGTTGCCGTATACCTAAAAAATAGGTCTCCTCATCGAGCCTTAGGTGGACAAATTCCTTATGACAGATGGTATGGACGTAAAGGTGATCTTAGGCACTTAAAAGTGTTTGGTTGTAGAGCTCTCGTTCATATACCTTCAAATCAAAGGAATAAATTAGATGTCAAGGCACAGGAAGCTATTTTCGTCGGTTACTCTGAAAATCCAGGTACTTATGTTTTTAGAGATCCTGTTAACCCACGAAAAGTTGTTATATCTAGGGATGCAAACTTTTATGAAAATTGTTTTACAGCGCTAAAGAAGAAGCAACCTGAGTCTTTAGCACAGACTGACTCTATCTTATTATTCGAAGAAAGAAGAGAGTCTGAGCCTGAGATTGATCATGACTGTCAATTTTATGATTGTGATGATACTGCCAGCCCAACGGCTGAAGCTCCTTCTCCAGTAAATCTAGAGAGCTCCGAAGAGCCAGTTACTCTGGAAGAGCAAGAGCCTCTCAGTGGTTTGAGGCTATCTAATGTGGATGAAGAGGCAGTTAATTTGGAACAGGGATCTTCCCCTGAGCGCAGATATCCCTTAAGAGATAGGAAACCACCACACTTCTTAACATATAAATCTTATAATGCGTCAGCGGCCGATTCCTGTGAACCTACGACATACCATGAAGCTACTCATGCCGATGATGCCGATAAGTGGCACCATGCTATGGCTGATGAGTACAATTCGTTAAGAAAACTTCATACATGGGATTTAGTAGATAAACCTTACAAGAAGGTTATACCCTGTAAATGGGTTTACAAGATAAAAAAAGACGCTTATGGTAACATTACAAAGTATAAAGCGAGACTCGTCGTCAAAGGTTTTCATCAAGTTGAAACAGTAGACTATGACGAGACGTTCGCACCAGTGATTCGACATTCTTCTCTTCGCACGTTGTTTGCATTAGCTGCAGAGATGGAGTTAAGAATGAAGCACTTGGACGTTGATACTGCGTTCCTTAACGGAGATTTAGAAGAAGAAGTTTTCATGGAACAACCTCTTGGTTTTATAGAAAAAGGCAAAGAAAAAAAGGTCTGTTTGTTGAAAAAATCCCTTTACGGTCTTAAACAAGCACCGCGAGCCTGGAATAAAAAGTTAAATGAAACGCTTTTAAAAATTGGTTTTATAGGATCTCCTTCCGAACCATGCGTTTATACCAAACTTTTTGGTAAAGAACTCGTAATTTTGGGAATCTTTGTCGATGACATAATAGTCTTCTTTAAATCGGATTCGACATTTGACACTGTCAAGAAAGATTTGTTAAAATATTTTTCACTAAAAGATCTTGGAGTATTGAAAAGTTATTTGGGACTTCAAATTGAGTATGATTCCGAAACTATTAGAGTCAACCAGCGAAATTATATTCTTACTATACTAGAAAAGTTTAATATGAAGGATTGTAAGACTGTGAATACTCCATTAGTTAAAAAGAATATGGAAAAAAGAGCGGATGGTCAAGTCAGTGAGTCTTATCCTTATCAGAACCTGATAGGATGCCTCATGTATCTAACAGTAAGCTCACGACCCGACATCGCTTACGCCACGAGCTACTTAAGCCAATTTAATACTTGTTTCACTAAGGAACACTGGAATGCTGCTAAAAGGATTTTGCAATACCTAAAGGGTACTCTACACTATTCATTGATTTACAGGAAGAGTGGAAAACCATTGAAAGGTTTTTGTGATGCGGACTGGGCAAACTGTCCAATCGACAGAAAGTCATATACCGGATACACTTTCAAATTGAGTGGGGGTCCAGTTTCGTGGGAGTCAAAGAAGCAACCTACTGTTGCGTTAAGTTCGGCCGAGGCTGAATACATGGCACTAGCGTCTGCCACGAAGGAAGCGTGCTACTTACGTCGTTTTATTTACGAAATAACAGGTAAACTTTGTTCAGTTAACATAGCTTCTGACAGCCAGAGTGCCATTAACCTCGTACGAAATCCGGTACACCACAGCAGGACGAAGCATATAGATACTAGATTTCACTTTATTAGAGAAAAGGTATCTAATAATGTTGTTCAGTTTATATATATGCCAAGTAGTGATATGCCTGCTGATATACTTACTAAGCCACTCGGGCCTCTAGCACACAAGCGATGTGCTGTTAACTTAGGGTTAGAAACATAGTTTTATTTTTTCTTTCTTTTTCTTCCGTGTTTAGTTTACCACAACTTCGTTTAAGGGCGGCTGTTGGAGTAATGTAACCCCCGTTGTGGTTATTTCTTTAAATTAACACTGGATAGTAGAAAAATGTATTATGTTCTAATTTTGATAATATACTTTTGTTTTTCTAGCCTTAGTTTTCAGTACTTAAAATATACATTTCTGACAGTCAACATCTCATTTTATTTATTCAATCTTTATATAAATAACATTTTTCTTATTATTATTACAACAGGGACGACAGAAGGAAAGGGGTTTTAAGTTTAAACTAACGTCGCAGGTTCGATCTCTGCAGCAAGACATGTTTGTTACATGCACAAATGTTGGTTTTGGCTTAAAATAACTAAAAGGTCTATCATAGTATCTGAAATTTCATACAAACCCCAATATTTAATGACAATTCTCCCCAGTCCCTAGAGAATGATTCTTCATTTACAATGGCCTTATGTAATAATTATTGCTCCTTAATAACCTTATAAGTTAAATATTTTTATCAACAAGTCTACATAAAGTCAAGACTTATCATTACTCAGGAATTATATTTATCTATATAAATAAGCCACTAACAAAATGTGAAAACGCAACATGTGAGAGATAAGAACAATTAAAATAATTATTCTTCAAACACAGGAATTCAGTTGAAAACAACATGTCCTTCAAACTCGAGTCAATTTACAATCCACACAGTTGGCAAGTAAGATACTATTGTGTGTTAATAATCAACTCTTTATTTACTCAACATTTACTAATTATACATTTAAAACTCTGGCAACATTGGTATTGCATTTATAAACTTGTGGTGTTTATTACAGAGTTCATTTTAGCTTTGCATGTATAATGAAATTTTAAAATTCAAAATTAATATGCAGCACTAACTTAGTGAGAAGACAGGAAATTACAGTCAAGATACAAATTTTGTTTGTAGAGGCTTCATTTGTTTGCTGTTAAAACACCGAATCTCACGAATTATGAATAGTTTGAATGGGAGTGAATTGAAATTATCAAAATAATAAATATACATATAACCAGGAGTTACTTGTTGAATTTAAAATGAAACAATTCTCAGTCCAACACTGTACTACTTGCCTTATACTCTACGGCTACCCCCATGCCTAGGCAAATGCTTGTCGTTTACAAATATTTGTTTCAGGCCAGCATGTTTGTAAAACCAAACACTGTGCCCTCGGGGAGTTTCTGATATCCATTTCATAAGTCTTATGTCTTATATTGTGGTGTAGGGTGTCTTTTCATATATATGTTACAGTTGGAAGTGTTTGTTAATTTGTTTTATTTTACCTGTTTACTAATATTGAGATTAGTACAGTATAAAATACATATAAAACATATTGATATGTTAACATATAGCAGGTATGTTGATCTCCTGTTAGTTATATGTTACTGAGATAACAAATGCTGTAGGGATATGAGGTCAAAGGTGAAATGGATAATTACTATTTTAAGTGGCAATTAAGTCTAGTTTTTTCTTCTTAACTATAGTATAGTTAAGAGCTATAGTTTAGTAGATTTAACTTTGTTTGGCGCCAAACACTATTTTTTACGATACAGACCACATCGTTAATGTAAACATTAGATATAAACACAGTAAGATACATTTACAAAAGCATAGATTTTAGAAATGTTATTTATTTGTAAAACAACAAATGGAGTAAGGAGTAATAACCTTATTTGACCCCAATAAACCCCCACGTTGATACGATGCCAGACACAAATATTATCGTAATTTAGGCGGTTTTTATTACGTCAGTTATCGATAAGTTGTATCGAATAACTCATTTATATTGTTAAAAAAGAAGTATTACATACTAGTACGTTATGAATGCAACGTAATTAATGGACTTAAAAAACATCATAATAAAATTTATTTAATTCAATTATTATCGATTAACTTACCTCGGATCCTCAAATTCTACGAACGCGAATGGCGGGCCTTTCCTATTTTTCAGGTCGACGAACGTAACTTTGCCGAATTTATAAAACAGGTCTTGAATGTCCTTTGTTCGTATGTCTGGTGGCAAGTTTCCGACGTATATTCTGCACTCGTTTCGGTTGCTGCTGCTGCCGCCAGACATTTTATGTTGGTTTCTTAGTTATTTTTTAATTATACCTTATTAAAACTACTTTTTTCTCGTTTCACTTATATCAGCGTTGCTCAATTTGTCTACGGACTAATCAAATATGGCTTCTCCTGATCCAAGGAAACGGATGTTTGTGTGTTGATTATATGGCACTCTGCACTTGTCTATGGGCATAACAACTAATATAGGATTTTATTTTAATGTGTAAACTGCAAATTAATTCAGAAATGTATAGAAAATGTTCTGTTGGTTAAAATTTAGATTCTTCGGTAAATTGTGCTAAAACATACTCAGTAATTAAAGGTTTTATAAAAAAATATACCTGGCCACTATAGATGATGGAGAACGCAGCCATAAAATTTATATTTCGAACGTATTTGAATTTGGAACGCCCTCTGGTGTATGTTGAAGTTACTTTCGCTGAAAGAAGCCTGTGAAAGAATCCTCTGGAAAGTAGGCAATACTCAATAGGCATTGAATCTGGTTATCAAAATCTTTACGTGAGAATTTGTTCGTAACCCGAAGAAAAGTGAGTATTTATGAATTATTGTGTTTATTTATTGGTTCTTAATAATGTTTTCGACTAATTATAGTGTTTTGCATTGTTTCCGCGAAAATAAATGGATATTCCTAAACTCCGAACAAAATAGTTCTGCAGTGTATCAATAAAATGTGCAACAAATCGCATATATTGATTAAACTAAAGTTGTTTCTATGGGGATAATCTAGTTTAAAATGCGTTTGATCGTTTTCGACCTCAAACCACTTGAACGTGGATGCCTCGTTTCTAATTTACTTGATGACGGGTATTAGCGCCAGTGCTTCCGTTAGAATTACGACAAAAAAGCCTTCGCAAAACGTTGTAGAAACCAGGTAAAATATTAGGTAGATTTGCCGAGTCCGTAGTACCTTTAATATTATTGTACTAGTAGGTGTTTCGCCCGCATTTTGTAAAGGGCGCGCATTCGGTTCCCGGATTTCGCGCTTGACCTTTCACTGGAGTTTATTTATAGCTTGTTATTGAAAATAAACAAATCGATGTCTCCCCTCTGGTGTAGGGCGAGGAAAATCAATGTTTTCAAATGTTATCTAGTAGTTAGAAAAGGTTGCGATGCGATAACCTACTGCAAGATACACGGATGCAAATAGTTTGATATAGGGTACTACAAATAAAACGTGTTTTTTCCGATTTATTCCGATTTCATGTCAGTCTTTTTTAGCAGTGTAGTGCTTTGACAAGAGGTCCCAAATTTTCGTTTCATAGATTCTGATAATTTTTGGTTTGGGATGACCTCTATTTGGGTATAGGATCTTTGCCACTTACCATGGAAAATCTAAGAAATTTTATGGTGCAGAAAGGACATGGTCTGCTATATTTAGATCTATGTTTGAAGGGCCCGGGTTCTTTCACGCTGACACAAACTCTTCGCATCTTGTCTACATTCATGGTTGATGTAGTCAGCTTTAGGTACCAATGTTCTTTCCTAATGCCTTAAAATTGTTCACAGACAAATAACTGACAAGATGTGTGATCGCAAAGCAGTGATCAAGAATGCTGACATGAGCGAGGAGATGCAGCAGGATGCTGTGGACTGCGCGACTCAAGCACTTGAAAAATTTAACATTGAAAAGGTGCGTCATCCCACAAACACTAAACACTTCTTTGTAGTAACACGATTTAGCTGGTTTACTGAATACTAATAGTTGAATGGAATAGTTTATTTGCATGAGTACAGCAATCATTTCTCACAGTGATAATTTGTGGTTTTCCTGCTGTGGTTATTTTCATTTATTTATTCAATAATGTGCTAACAATGTACACATTGGTTACAGGACATTGCTGCATTTATCAAGAAGGAGTTCGATAAGAAATACAACCCAACGTGGCATTGCATTGTAGGGCGTAACTTTGGATCGTATGTCACCCATGAGACGCGTCACTTTATCTACTTCTACCTCGGCCAAGTTGCCATCCTGCTATTCAAGAGCGGCTAGACTGTGTTGTGCACTCTTCCAACCCTTTTTGTTAGCAGCAGACGCCTTATATTCGGGTTCACCAGTCTCCGTCGTCTCTCACACGTGTTGTATTGCAAATGGCAGTCGAACATTCCCAGTAGGTAGCTCTACCTAGCCCGTGGCTGCTCAAGGCTGCAAGCGTACCCGTGTGGGCGACGACGGAGCTCTAAAATTGTATTTATGGAGCGAGAGGTCCTCTTGTATGTATGCGTGAGTGAGTGAGTGGCGCACCATGGCCCGCGGAGTGTGACTCGAGCCTCTACACCCTGTTCATTTATTTATTCACGATGCTGGACATTAGCTGCGTCGACTGTCTTCACTTAGTCCCCGGCGCACTCAATGTATGTTTGTACTGTGTTTAGCTATACTTAAGGATCAATATTGACTTTATGGAACATTCACTTCTAGTGTATTTATATTAAAGAAAATTTTAGTTAAATATTCCTAGACTTATACCTAGTATAGTGTAAAAGTCATAATTGTTAGTACCTAACTAAATTTATTGTTTAATTTTCTTTGTTAATACATTCACTGGAGATATTTTCAAATACTTCTATGATTATTAAACTTTCTTACAAACCATATGGCTACAGTTTTATTTGCTACATGTTCGTTTCTGCTTTCTGTGCAATGTAAACACTTCGAGAGTGACAATTTATACCAAAGATGTACCTACTTTGTAATCGGTTTATTAGAGGGATGAAATAAACTTTTAAAATATTCTCAATTGAATCAATTCGAATTCTTTTGACTTAACCCGTGTGTCAGCTTGCCTACATAGGTAGTTTATTGCAACTTGCCACTTGCTTTCACGTAGAACATGGTAGAACCATCCACCGCTGCTTTCAATATCGCATGGTGCATTGCATGGTGTCCGTAGTCTAAGCAGCTCGCCACATGTCCGGTCTTTCAGCTCGTTCTTAAAACGAAAAGCCGAACGAGTTTTATTTGGAGTCGCGTACCTAGTAGCTAAATCTATGACGAGGGCTCTAAACCACAAAAAAATCCATGTTAATACTTATGAAAGGACAATTAATAGGAAAACGAATTGTACTTAGCAGTAAGATATTCGCCATGCAGTCAATCACCAACTGTAATTGATTGCCATAAAATATTTTCGGTATAGCCATCGCAATTTTCGATTATTTTTTTGGGATTCTTAGGTCTTCTGTTTCTGTAGTGTAAAACCTTGCTTCTGGCTGAGTTGATGTAAATTATTTTATAATTTGCTTTCTAGATAGATAAGTTCAAACGTTGAATAAGCCCCTGCTTAAGTGACTTATTTCTGTTGCCTTGCTAAGACGTGATTTTTTTACATTAGTGAGGTCCACATACATAAATATGATACCTACGTAACTACGTATTTAGTACTAATTTTAACTTGATAGCTTGAGAACGTTAACTTGATACCACGCGTTTTTGTGAAAAACTGACAGACGGACAACAAAGTGATCGTATATGGTTACTTTTTAGGTACCTCCGGTGACAACAAAATCCCAACATTTTTTAATTGAATTACATACATTTTGTGTCAATTGTGCCACACGATGCCACATAATCATTAAGGTGGCAAAAACCATTGTTCGAGACATGATAATGAGCACGTGAGGCTATACTAATGTTAATTATTAACACTATAATATACACGTAGATACTACATAATAAGTACATATTATGGTGTCAGTTTGTTTTGCATACCAATAGATAAATAATTGAAACCAGTGATAGCTAAATAAGTATTCTATAAATCGAATTGAATGGAACATTGTATTACGTGGTATTACCAAGGTTTAGATAGCTATTTATCCTTGGGAGGGGAATTTGCAGGTACCTACAAGTATTGTCCTTGAGCCAATTCTACCCCTTGCCGACTACGGCTCGGCGCGGCGGCTGAAAGCTCGCGTGATTTACTCCGCAACGTCATAGAACTATTCACGTTACTATGTAGTACATTCTTAAACATATACCTGCCTACCTATTAATATATGTTACAAGGATAACATTTACTGGATAAAAGAAAACAGTTTCTTAAGTCATACAATTATGCTTCGGAAATCAGACTACGAACTGGATACACCGGAACTTTTGAAAAGGCCTTGCAATAAAAATTGGCCTTTGTTGGTATCTCTATTGGCACTCAGCTAAGCAATTATAGCTTATTATGTAAAAAATTGATCAAAATAAACACGTTTAAAAACATGTGCTAAACACACAGACGTAGATCTACCTGCTGAGCAGGCACTAAAAGGCTATTGACACTTGCGTATTCAATTCTAGTGATATTGTGTTTGAAACTTCCGTTTAAACGTTGTTTCATTTAGGTAGGTTTTTATACTTACATGGGCCAGTACGGAATGTACTTATTCATATTATTATATTTAACTTTATTTTCTTACATTAGTTGTGGTCGGAAACAGATAATTAACGGGCTAGGAGAGATTTGAGGTTCGTCTCGTAGATAGAAAGTCGAATTGAAATTCAGTTGGCATTTCAGTATTCGGGCGTAAGTAGATTCACAACCACGGGAAAACTAACCACCTCCTGCATAAATAGGGTTTAAGGAAGTCACCATAGTTGCGACTGCGGAGCACCTGACCAGACTCTGTCCCAAGTGGTAAACAAATGCTTACTTCGTTATTTTTCCGGAATGGCGGAACTACATAAATACATTCCTGCTGCAGCTAAGCTGACTAAAAACCTGGACATAGAAGTTTGATCCACGCAGAATGAATGTCATACGCAATGATGACAAAGACGGTAACTATGATCATTTATTATTTTACTAGGCGGCCCGGCCCTGCTACGCTCGGGTGCAAAGATTTCTTGAATCATCTTCATTCCAGTAACATCTTATTTCCAGTGTTAGCTTTTGTATATTCTAACTCAACATACTTAGGTATCATACTGTCCTCTTTACTTCCTTTCCCATCTTGTCCGCTGTTTTAAAATGTAAGAGGCATATAGACACACACTATAACGGTGAAGGAAAACATCGTGAGGAAACCTGCATACCCTAGCGATTTGCATAAATTTCTATGGTATGTAAAAGTCCGCCAACCCGCATTAGGCCAGCGTGGTGGACTATATGGCCTAACCACTCTCAATCGTACTCTCGATTGTAGAGGAGGCCCGTGCCCTGCAGTGGGTCGTATATGGGCTGATACAAAAAAAAAAATCTAAGACACACATCTGTTCTTGTAGTAGAGACGAAGATATCCGCGTTATGAACAACAGTGTCATAAACAATGACCAAACTTTACAAAAAACACCCGTATAATTTTCATTTTCATTTATTTCCCGTAAGTTGCAGTACGTGTACCTACCGTCCCCTTGTCTGTACTGTGTTATGGTGTGTGGTGATTTATTTATTTAAGTATTAAGGTTTGCTAACAGTCGTTACAATAACACATTATTATGAGATCTTATAACACATATACAAATATTATGCGTGTTGCACAAGCGACCGACAGACTCGCAAAATATGTCTGCATCAGTATTGCATCCGTTAGACAATTTCCATAAGCGTAGTATTTGGGAATGAGAACCAAAGATAGTTCTTCGGCGAGGTGGGTAGAAACAAGTGATTGGGGCGCGGGGGTACCTAGCTGGAACTCTTATATTAAGCCTTTATACTGATTGCGGGCAATAAATTTTATGTATAAGAAGACTATGAACAGAATAATGTGGACGTCATGCCACGCTACAGTATTCTAAAACACGTCTAACAAAATTGTTATACAACAAGACTTTAGTTTTAGGTTTGCGAAAACTTTTTCCATTTCGTATAACAAAGCGTATTCGTTTATGTGATTAGCAATACACGCATGACTTCGAAAAGTCAAAAGTGTGACCTGAGTTTGAACCCGCGACATGTTGGCAGCCGCGTTTACCCATGACACAGCATTTCGATTTTAGTGTGGGTCCAGGACTATGTATGTGACTGCTTGTGTATATTTATTTATTGCTATCGCGACCTTCATTATCCTTACTTCGTAGCTATGTATCACAGTATGAGAACTTTCAGATATGTTTTAATCAGCAACCGCACGTGAAAGGGCGATAACTCGACCACAAAAATAATTGTTCCCATGGATATATGGTAAAACAATTGCACACGGTGTAGTGGCCAACGTGCCGTGTGTTTTTTTTGGTATATAAGCCATGTCGAGGGCCTGTTCAAACACAGTTGAGCCGTGCTTCACGGCTTAAAAAAGCCTTCATAGCATTATTTGTTCCGGATAGTTGTGGTGAGTATTTCTATATTTATGTTTTTAATGAGGAAAGTTATACGAAATATGTCTTATCGTTTATTTTAATTGGTTTTGTATCGAAGAGTCATGTGTAAAGACTTGTTCAGACCCAATAAGGTCGTAAAATTCGTAAGCATACCGGCTTGGGAGGCCGCTTTCCAGCGATTACAGTATCCTTTAGGCTACCTACAGGATGGGATCTTGAAACATACCTCATGTCAAAATAAGCAGTAAATAATCTAAGAATGGAAAATAGTATTGCTGCAAAACGTTATTTGATACATTGTTACGAAAAAGGCAGGTCCGAAAAAGGCATCAAGATGTCTGAAAGCACGAAAAACCTGTTGTACTTCTTCGACCGTCCAAATGAGCCCTGCTTCATGCAGAAAGGCGAAGAAAAGGTCGTCTTCGAAGTCCCAGACCACTACTACGTAAGTTGTTTTTATTTACTTATACCACTTTATATTCTTGATGTCTTATTCTCTTCCTAGCATACCATTTGTCAGTTTGTAATCGCATAATCCTGGTTGTCCTGATTTGGAGAAGCTTTCTGCTGTATCTCAATACTCCAAGTCCCCAAAATAATGTAATTTAAAATTTAAATTGCAAGAGCATAATGTTGTGTTAGTTTACTATTTAAGAGATAAACAAGTATTTGTATTAAATTGCTCTTACCATTAGATTGCATTCATTTTCTCGTGCAATATAAAATATATACCATGTTTTTTTTGACAACCTCCGTGGCGCAGTTGGTTAGACACCGGCTGTGATATGAGAGGTCGCGGGTTCGATCACCGCACCGAGACAAATGTTTGAGAGGCCAATAAGTATTTGTCTCGGGTTGGGGTGTTTGTGAGACCGCAGTCTCTCGTAGTTTTTGAAACCCCCTACACAAGACTAAATTGATTTTAATATGGGGTCAAGACTATGTATGTGACTGTTGGGTGTATTTATTAAAAAATATAAACTATGACGTTTTCTGTAGCCGGAAAAATATAAGGGCGTCTCCAACACCATAAGCAACCGTTTCGGCAGCGACGCGACCAGGAGCATCCCCGTGCGGAACATCGCGCTGCCCAACCTCGAGCTGCCCATGCAGCTGCCCTACAATGAGCAGTTCTCGCTGTTCGTGCCCAAGCACCGCCGCATGGCCGGCAAACTCATCGACATCTTCATGGGTACGTCTTAAATATCTTTCATACACTAGGTACTTTCTAATAATTAAGGATATTGAAACACTTGCATTTTTTGGTGAATATTAAAACGCTTTATTTTGGAGGAAATTGTTCGTTAGGAATATCGATTGCATCCCCGATTAATAATTATTATTCATAAGACAATCAACTACAAAAAAGAGAACTAAGCGTTTACTAGTCTTTGACACAGTGTGTGGACTTGCGTCAAATTTTTATTGACATCATCTAACCACATTTTGCCGGTGGGTACTCTATCTGAATGAAATCGATTCTGCTAAACTCTATCACGTATAATCTCTCATTAGTCATTACTGAGCATGGTACTCCTCAGTTACAATCTCGAGTTTCATTGAGAGGACTTAGGCATTATTATTACTATTAAGTTTATTGAAGTCGTGGCTAGAAGTTTATTTAAAGAGAGTAATGACTGTCCTCAGGCATGCGAGATGTGGAGGACCTACAGTCAGTGTGCGCGTACTGCCAGCTGCGCATCAACCCGTACATGTTCAACTACTGCCTGTCCGTCGCCATCTTGCACAGGTAATGTATTTCTGTAGTTTGTTAATCCCTTGACTACTAGACCTACACCAGCATACCAACTAAAGAACCTTGGTGGTCGTCGCGCGCTTTTCGGGTGACACTGGATACCCAAGTCGAGAAGCGCCCCTATTCCTTCCAAGTCTGGTCCATTTTATTGGGGAAGTTGTCTCCCACTTACATCTCGGTTTGGTCTTGGACGCCATTGGAAAAAATGCCGTGGTTTTCAAGCCTCCCGATACAAATATTTATATATTATAGTAATATCAACTTCTTTATGTCTGATAGATAGAAGGTCTCGTTTTCATGTTTGAGAGGGGTTGTTGCCTTAGTTCACCACGCTGGCTTAGTTCAGGTTGGTAGATAGTGGATAACGACAAGTTAACTATATATGGATCATTTTATCCTTTGACGCTTATGATAAATTGTCACGGACATACCCGTCGCAGCACCCTTCTTAAATTTTAGGAACACCATATTTTCTGGCGACTTTTCCCTTAAGCCAGGTATTTACCAACGAGCTATAACTGTAACTTGCATGTTACAGTAAAGAGGCCACATGCGTACACATTAGAAGTGTACGCGTGGGACAGTTTAAGGTTACGGAATGAGTAGGTACCTTGAAATCGTCGGCTCGCTGTGAGCCGCTCGCAGCAGGTTGGCGAACCACGTACATCTATGTAATTGGATTACATACATGGCAACGATTACGGTTACGGCTCGCTAGTGAGTACCCGGGTTTACAGTATACATATTTAATTTTACAGTCCTTATTTTCGGTTGTTATTGCAGACCTGACACCAAGGGTCTGAACATCCCGACGTTCGCGGAGTCATTCCCGGACAAGTTCATGGACCCCAAGGTGTTCCGCCGCGCCAGGGAAGTCTCAACCGTTGTCGTCTCTGGATCCAGGGTAAGGAATATTTTAAACTAAGCAATTTGGGGAAGATTCTGAATGTTTAGAAGTGGGTATTCGTGAAAGGCCAACGTGCTGCTGGTTCATGATGGCGATAAAAGCTAACACGTGGAACTTTTTGCCAATTCTATGAATATATTTTTGTCTATTTTCGTCGTAGAAAGAGAGGGTTAGTAATTAATAGTTATCAATTATCATAATTACTTCTCGATGGTTTTTTAAAACGCGTGTTTTGTAATGTATGAGTAGAGATAGATGAGTGCTTATTGTATTTGACGATATTTACTGATTCTAACAAGTTTAACAAACAAATAGCATACATAGATTAGTACTTTATGCAGAACTTAAATATATGATTTTTTATTTCAGTTTTGCATACTGATTATTTTGTTAAAACAACCTATTGCTAATTGGCACTGCCCATAATCAAATATTACTTGAAAAGGGCGGCGGATGGATGAGGGCTGTTCAAGACTGTGATGGTTGGCGCTTACTTTAAGAGACCTACGTCCAGTAGTGGACGGCGATAGGCTGAATATATCAAATATATTCACTGGTCTATTATTCTAACCAGAATAACAGCAAAAACATTAATCAATCAGATGCCGATCCTAATCCCGTTCAACTACACGGCGAACACGTCCGAGCCGGAGCAGCGCGTGGCGTACTTCCGCGAGGACATCGGCATCAACCTGCATCACTGGCACTGGCATCTCGTGTACCCCTTCGACGCCGCCGACCGCGCCATCGTCAACAAGGACCGCCGCGGGGAGCTCTTCTACTACATGCACCAGCAGATCATTAACAGGTATTGTAGCTACAATTTACAAATAGAAGAAAGCTTCTAGGATTACGTAACTTTATAATTAACTTAGCAAAAAGAAACTAGCTGTTGGTGTTTATCATCCATCCATCCATCAGCCAAAGGAAGTCCACTGCTGAACATAGGCCTCTCCTAATGATTTCCACAGTGACCTGTTGGAGGCAGCCTGCATCCAGCGACGTCCCGCGACCTTTACCAGGTCGTCTGACCACCTAGTGGGTGGACGTCCCACGCTGCGCTTTCCGCTTCGTGGCCTCCATTCGAGAACTTTTTGGCCCCATCGACCATCAGTTCTCCGTGCTATGTGCCCCGCCCATTGCCACTTCAACTTGCTAATCCGCTGGGCTATGTCGGTTACTTTAGTTCTCCTAGGGATCTCCTCATTTCTGATTCGATCACGTAGGGAAACCCCGAGCATAGCCCTCTCCATAGCTCGTTGGTGTTTATGGATGAGGATTATTACTCTTTATCGAAAGCTCGTTTATAGGACGACGACTTGACGCGTCAGAACGGTGAAGGAACTGAACAATTAAGGATTAATAAACCCACACCCCAGTCGCATAATTATGCATGTAATCCTGATCACGAAAATATTTACTTTGGCAGAAAGATCTTGCATGCGGTCACTCGTATCACCAAAAACAACCGTTATCTTAATCAACAAGTCAACTATAGATCCGATAAAAAAAAGTATATAATACATAATTTCTATGAAGATTCTAGATGAAGTCTCTTTGAACCAGTTCCTTGTATTGATACCGTCCTTCTTGCAGATACAATGTTGAGCGCATGTGCAACAACCTGAGCCGCGTGAAGAGATACAACGACTTCAAGGCTCCCATCGAGGAGGGATACTTCCCCAAATTGGACTCGCAAGTCGCCAGCAGAGCCTGGCCACCCAGGTAACTCAACTAATTTTCATAATTATTCTTATGTAAAGACTGTAGTAACAACATCACCCGACATTTTGCACAACTACGCCAGCCTGTAATGCCCTGTTCCCAGCTAAGAATTGTTAGAAACAAATCTAGCACAAAACATTTATGTTACAGATTCGCTGGTACCACCATCAAGGATCTTGACCGTCCAGTAGACCAGATCAGAATTGATGTCGCCCAATTGGAGACCTGGAGGGACCGCTACCTGGAGGCCATCAAGAACATGTCAGTCATGCTGGTAAGTTAGGGTTGTTCTTAAATCGTCTGTCTTGAAGTCAACCATAATAAGAAGCTCCAAAGTCATATTGGTAAAGGTCGCGGGACGTCGCTGGATGCAGGCTGCATCCAACAGGTCACTGTGGAAATCATTGGGAGAGGCCTATGTTCAGCAGTGGACTTCCTTTGGCTGATGGATGGATGAAAGTCATATTGAATTTAGGCAACTTCGTTTCGTTTCCGGGACTTAGCTGATCGGTAAAATACTCGTTTATATACAACGTGATCTTGAAAACTAAAATTGCGGTTTTTGACAAACTACCGTTTGTATTTTATTCCAATTTTGTAAAAAGTTGGGCTCGCCCCCTATCACATCGTGTGACGGAACAGTCACGGCGAACCGTGGTTGTCCAGGAAATCCTCTGCCTACCCCTTCTGGGAAATAGGCGTGAGCTTATTGTACAAAGTTACCTGGGGTCATTGGAAACATGTGGTTAAAATTAGTGATCATATGTACGAGTATATCACGCAGGTTATTTCCAAATCCCATTCTTCGGTGACGAACTGTGTTGCGAGTTAAATACAAATTAATACCGCTGAGCTTCACTGTTTAGCGCGCTATTTTCTTCTTTTTTTCATGATTCAGTAAATTATCCAACACCATACGCTATTTCTTTTGCCTGTAAATGAATGTATTTTAATTAAATTTTCAAGTCTTCTTTATTTTGTGTTTTTTTAATTCTTCGCTATTGGTTGGAATCGAGGTTTTGTGTGGGTAATCTCTAAATAATCTTTGTTCCCCTAAAGGTCGAGCGAAATGAATCGAGGGAGCTAGTAAATAGTAATACTGTTTGTCTTACAGCCAGGGGGTCGCCAGATGCCGTTGGACGAGGAGACAGGTATCGACGTGCTGGGTAATCTGATGGAGGCGTCGATCATCAGCCGCAACCGCGACTACTACGGGGACCTGCACAACATGGGACACGTGTTCATCTCGTACTCCCACGACCCTGACCACAGGCACCTGGTAAGTTATCACTCTTGTGGACTTCAAGAGATAGGGTTATGGTTACTGAACAGAAAGCATGAAAAATGGAGGTAGAATATCCAAATAAAAATAAAAATGAGGAATTTTATTGTTTTAATATCTTTTTTAGAGGGAAAACAATTACACATGTGGTTAATTGATTAATTAGTGGAGGATGATTTCGTGATAGGTGAAGTTTGCACGTTTCTCAAATAAGGAACCGACGCATTCAATAAATATAGCAATTGCTTTTACGGGTTGACACAATAATATCAGCCTTAACAAAACCGTGTATAGGCTGATCCCAAACGCGTACTTGTGTTGGTTACTATGACAGTATGTACCATAGCGTACGGTGTCTCTTCCCGGGCGGATGTGAATACAAATGTAATATGGCTTTTAGTATCTACTTTGTCTCAGATTCCTTCACAACTGATAAATATGATATTATCATAATAATTAAATATATTAACATTATTTTTCCTCACAGGAACAATTCGGTGTGATGGGCGACTCGGCGACCGCCATGCGCGACCCCGTGTTCTACCGCTGGCATTCCTACATCAACGATATCTTCTATCAGTACAAGAACCAACTTACGCCTTACAGCGCACAGACGGTAAGAACTGTCACATACTTAATCCTGAGCCCACATTAAGATCGAGTCTTGTGTTGTGGGTATCAGGAACAACTAGAGAGTTTTCAGTCTCACTAAGACCCCGACCCGAAACAAATACCTGTGGTTTATACAAATATTTGTCTGGGTGCGGGGATCGAACCCGCGGCCTCTTGTTTAACAAGCGGCGTCTAACCAACTGCGCGACGGAGGCTGTCTTTTACAGCCTATGTAACGCAGTTGGTTAAAAAGTTGGCTGTGAAACAAAAAAATAAATCATCGCTGTGTAAACCTTTTTTTAAACCAAAGGAAGCGACCTAAGCTCCTCCCCTAGTGACTCAAGGAAAGTCGGAACGTGTATGTCTCTTTAATAGATTAAAGGCAGCTAAAGGTTCTCCAGTCCTTAAGAGCAGTTGGAAAGATAATATCGGTGTCGTACTTTTCCAGCCCTACGGTCACCAACTTAACCTCCATCAGCCGTGGGAAGTCCAATGAACGAACCGCTTGGATTTTCAAAGCTATCTTAACAGATTGGTTTTAACAAACCAGCTCGTATCTTACACTAGCTGATGTTTGATGTTCCCTCCCCAGCTGGACTTCCCCGGCGTGCGCGTGACGTCCATCAGCATCGAGGGCCGCGGCCAGCCCAACACCATCAACACTCTATGGGAGCAGAGCACCGTGGAGCTCGGCCGGGGACTCGACTTCACTCCTCGTGGCAGCGTGCTGGCGCGCTTCACTCATCTGCAGCATGACCAGTTCGAATACGTGTTAGTACCTTATTTCTTCGTTATTAGCTTTGAGGTACACTTTACACACAGCGGAGAAAATAGAGGAAGATGGCATCGTAAGACCTGCATTACTTTAGAATGTAAATGAAACATTAAGCTGGAGAACAGTTTGCAGTCTGTCTTGTTACTATGGAGCTATGTAGGCCCATGTATAACTTTTTAATAGACATATGCTACCTAGACGGCTTCATGGATATCTGCACTATTTTAAAACAGCACCAACCAAAAGACAACTGAATTTTCCACAGTATACCTTGGCAAAAAAATGTAAAAATAAATGGAGGCGCCACTGAGCCGTTTATATGGTATCACTTTTAAACTGGGGTTTTCATATTGTTTCTTATTATTATTAATTTAATGATAATTAAATAACAAAAGTAACTACTAAACGCTCTGACTGAAAATACTTCAATAAAAACGTAAACTTCGATGCGAGATTTAATTAAAATTTACAAATGTGAAAGATGTGACAGTGCTGCCAGGTGAAATAAAGGGTTAGTTCCGTTTTTACACTTTTTTGCCAATCTATAAATGTGCTGAAAAAAATAGATTTTCCAAGGTGGAGATATTTTCAATCCATTAGTGCTATAATTTTCTAAATCGTCCCCAAATTAAAAAGTAACACTGTAAATGTAAGTTCCATTGCAGGATCGAGGTGAACAACACGAGCGGGCAGGGTCTGATGGGTATGGTGCGCATCTTCATAGCGCCCACCGTGGACGAGAAGGGCCAGCCCATGTCCTTCGACGAGCAGAGGAAGCTCATGATCGAACTCGACAAGTTCTCGCAAGGACGTGAGTAACCAAGTGTTCTAGAAACCTGGCAACAGTTTAAAAATCAGAATTAAGGATGGACCTTCGTTAATCTTTCTCATAATATCGTATTCTTTTAGTATTTTTGTTTCCTTATAAGTTGGACGGCTCGCCTGTAGTTTCGGAGATTATGATACTTTAGCATTTGAAAAGGTGTCACTTCAAGTACCCCCTATGATTATCTTCATTAAAAATTAACAGGAACTAGCAACTTCTACAGAACCCTTACCTACCTACATAAATATTTTTAATAAGCCTATTTAACTCTTAAAATATGGTACGACCTACTTTCAATACACCTTCTATATTCAATGCCGTTTCCTCTGGTGTTTACACTTCAGCTATCATTCCAACTATTACAACTTTCTGACCAACAATTATGATTTTTTCTGAGCAGTCCGCCCCGGCAACAACACCATCCGTCGTCGCAGCCTGGACTCGTCCGTGACGATCCCGTACGAGCGCACGTTCCGCAACCAGGCGGAGCGGCCCGGCGACCCCGGCTCGGCCGAGGCCGCCGAGTTCGACTTCTGCGGCTGCGGCTGGCCCCAGCACATGCTCATCCCCAAGGGCACCGCCAGTGGATACCCCATGGTGCTGTTCGTCATGGTCTCCAACTGGAACGATGATAGGGTGAGTATTGTATAGGGACAGCCTCCGTGGCGCAGTTGGTTGGACGCCGGCTGTGAAACGAGAGGCTGCGGGTTCGATCCCCGCATCGAAATAAATATTAGAGAGATTCGAATACGGTATCGTCATGTATTATTTGCTGCGACAGAAGTCAATGTTCTCAGCTCAGTACACACGCTTTAATTTAAGGAATCATGTACATAGACATTGAATAACTATTCGTAAGCAGAGTTCTTTATAAGAACTTCTAATGACCTATACCACTATTTGACATTTGTGGTGAATTAAGTCTTGAACCTACCTTTATTCTAATATAGATAGATAGATAATATAGATAGACGGTGCTCGTGTTTGCCTCTCATAATTGTTACTTTTTTCCTTTTCCAAGATCGAACAAGATCTGGTCGGCTCTTGCAACGACGCTGCCTCGTACTGCGGTATCCGCAACCGCAAGTACCCTGACAAGAAGGCCATGGGCTACCCCTTCGACCGCCCCGTGCCCAACGCCTCCACCATCTCCGACTTCCTCCGCCCCAACATGGCGGTGCGCCAGTGCAACATCCAGTTCACCGATACCACCCGCCAGAGGGCGCAGCAGGGGTAGGTGATATAAAACGAGAGAGGGAGAATGTGTTGCAACAACTTTCTGTTATCCTAGACTCCAAGATGGATGAAATAATTTCAAGATGATAACCATCCGATTTTTAAGAAATAATGCATGTTTGCATTGAAAACTATTTTTGTCTGTAGCAACACTAATGTCTCATTTTTATGAAGCTCCCTTCTCTAATGACGTGCCAGTAACAACGACTGAAACTAATCCTTTCGTGTCAGATGTTATTATGAAAGACCACATCGGAACGAAAAGCCTTGTGGATGCAGAGACCTTACTCCGGCCGAGGTGGATGCCCTCATACGAAAACCTTACTATTATATCAAATGCAACCATAAAAACCATATATTTTGATGTTAAATTTATACTAGCAAAATTGTAGCCAAATTATACTAGAAATAATACATTTAATGCCTAGAAATATTATTAGCTAATTTCAGAAATATTGTTCGTAATAATTGTTAAAATATTTTTTGTGTGGTAGACCTAAAAATAATTTAAAAAAGCAGTACTGTTGTGATATTATAATGTTTAGACATTTAGACGTTTTTTATCTCTCTATTTCAATGTAGATCTAATGATATGTCTTTATGCGATCAGTTATTGTCGTCACTAATTCGTATCGCATCTATTAATTATTTTCTAACGACCAATAAGACGAATGTAATACTTAGAGATAAAAAACTAGATATTTTAACGCAATAAACAGTTAAAAAATCATTACAAACAAAACCATTCATAACACTGTAATGCTTTCTAATTCAAAATGCCGTCAGGTTAAGATCAATTTAGCAATGTATTTTCCGTATAATTCGTAAATGGTTCACAACTGAATAGTTCACTTTATATGATAAATATTACCTTTGTTTTCTTTGATATAGTATAATTATGCAACTTGCTTAATGAAAGATTATATTTATTTTATTGTGATTAACACTGTAACCTTAAAATATTAAAGTAAGGTTAGGTTAGCGACTAAACATCTGTTTAAAATCTCGTTGTTACTGGTAAAAGGCAATGTCAAACGGACTCCGAAAGTAAAATTAAGTGCATGTTAGATTATTTAGTTTTAAATAAACAGGTCAATTTATGGTTAAGTCAACTCTGTAAATATTGTACATATCTGTATACTTATATAATTCACAAGACTGAATAAAATTAGCCTTTCACAAAGTTGTTGTTTCAATTCTATTAATATAAAACCTAAAAGTAAGTGGCCAACCTACGTCAATCTTTTTGCGAGTAGGACTTTTAGTAGTCCACCGCGCTGGCCTAGAGTGAGCTGGGATTATCACAAACCTTTGAAATCCTTATTCAGAGTTCTCAGGTGTCCTTACGATATTTTCCTCTACCGTTAAGGTGAGCGATATCTTATAACTATGATTACGCATGCAACTCCAAAAAGTCAGAGGTGTGTGTAGTATATTGACATATTCATACTCTTTACATACATACATACATAAACACACGCTTTTTTCCCAGAAGGGGTAGGCAGAGGTGTTACCAGAACAACCACGTTTCGCCTTGTATATTCCGTCCCACGATGTGGTAGGGGGCGAGCCTATCGCCATATCGGGCACTAATTCCTGACTCCGGGCTGATAATGAATAGAAAAATCCAATATCACTTCACCCGACCCGGGATTCGAACCCGAGACCTCAGCTTTGCAATCATACCGTAGCACCACTACGCCACCGAGGCAGTCATTCATACTCTTTAACATTATTAATTGCATTCTATTTTATTAAAGCACGTATTAACCATAACTAGTGATCAATACAGTGTGCTTGAATTCATGCGTTCTTCGATAATTGGAGAAAATATTGTAGTTACATGGTGTTAATGGTTTTTGAATATCAATAGATGCATTTTGTCGTGATAACAACCGATATGTGTGGTGCTATCACTATTTAAAGCCACCACAACTATGGTTTTGTCTCACACGACACTCGAACATGGGTACATTCACACAGGTAGGTGGGCACTGAATTTGTTACATTATTTAATCAAAATTTTGATCATGGTATATAAATCGTGATGTAGGTAATGTTATTATTGAAAATAAAGGTATTGTTAAGAATAATTAAACAGTTGATAATACCTACATAGTCTTCGACGCTTACTATAACATTGCAGTAACTTTGAAGGACTAGAAATTCGTTGGCAAACAATTTCTAAAGGTCAGATTAATTTTATAAATCTATACGCCTTATTTATTTTTTATTTTATTTATTAAGAAACAAACAGTCTTATAAAATTGTTGCCTTGTTGATTAAAAAAAAATTCGTAAGTTTGTTTATTTAATAATATTCAATTCACTGATTCTGAGTTTACATCGATAGATGTTTTAAAATTGCGTTATAGGGTAATTAAACAAATAATATATTAGGTTTTATTTTTCTAGGTTTTTATAGCCGCGATATGCATCCTGGCAGTTGCTGAAAGCAAGTACAAATACTCATCCTCGTCGCGAGGCGCTAACCTGATATCATCCATTGTAAATGACGTCTTAGGCATCGGTAGCGATGAAGTTATGAATAAGCCTGGATCCGTCAGCGAAGACTCTGGTGACAACATCCCGGGATCACCAGAAAGACCTGACTCAAGCAACGCAGGATCTAAACCAGTTCATGATGTTATCAACGCGATAGACAACTTGGCAAATAACTTGATGAAGAATCCTGTACACGAGGATTCAGAACTAGTGGACGATGTTCATTCTAGCACAGAGAATGTAACCACAATAAGTGTCGAAAGGGCACCACACGATCCCGATTCTTTATTACCTTACCCGAACCACCATCCGGATCTAGAAGACCCTTCAAAGCAACAGCCCGTGTATTCACAGAAGCCAGCATACCCTACATATCCAAAGCAACCTGTTTATCCGCCACTTCAGGACCCAGTTTATCCGCCGAATCAGCCGCAGCAACCTGTATATCCTCAGCAGCCAGTATACCCAGCGTCTCCGGACCCAAATTATCCTAGTTATCCTCAGCAACCTGTATATTCTCCACACGGGAACCCAACTTACCCACCACAACGCCCAATTTACCCAGCACCGCAAGAGCCAGCGTATCCATGTCCCCAACAACCTCAGCGGCCTGTTTATCCTCCGCAACCGCCACGACAACCTTATTATCCACCCCGGCAGCCTATACTAGAAGAGCCAATTTACCCACAACAACCCCAGCAACCTTATTATCCAGCGCCACTGGAACCAATTTATCCACCACAACAGCCACAGCAACCATTATATCCACCTCAAGCGCCCCAGCTACCGATTTACCCCCCGAACAGACCTATTGTAGGTTGTGGGTCTGGTTGCCCCTATGACAACAGAGCAAATCATAGTATTATCATCATTAATCTCAACGACTTGCCATCACAGTACGGTGGTATTACTTCAATGCAGCTGTTGAACGTCCTCAAGGGAAAACCAGGGTTTGTCTACGTCCTGCAATCTGGAGGCCAGGGGAAGTTTATTCCTTTAACTCATCTCCATTTACTCCCACAAAATGGCACTCCAAGTTATGTGGTGCTATTGGTATATGGACAGCCAAATCTTGCCCTTAATCCTGGCTTGCAACCTATTAATGGATACTTACCATCTGGCAAACTCGGGTTCCTTTCTTCCAATTTTGGTGGTCTTGACTCTCTTCCGATTTACGTGGCGGATAGCTACTCAATCATATCCATTTTAAGCAGCTTAGGAATTTACTCTCCTGAACAAAACGGTAACTTTATTCCTCCTCCTTATCCTGGCGTGAACGGTTTTGGTGAGTTGCTAACGCCTGGTCCTATTAGCCCCACTATTCCACACTCAAACAATGACTTGGGTAACTTGCTACAGACTTTAGGCCAAATACCCTACGGTAATGGTGAGAACATGATGAGACCTGATGTAACTGATTTTGACTCAATCAAACTCTTGCTACAATTGTTAGACATCAAGCCAGGATATGGGATTGAAGAAAACATTTACAGGGAAAAGCATAACCCCGCTAATTTACTACGTATTATCATTGACCTTCTGGGCAAGAAGCTTGGATTACAGCAAGTTGTGGATAGAAGTCAGTACGAAAATAATCCTACCAAATTATTGCAGATTTTGATTGAACTTATGCTTGAAGGAAACGCATCAGGCAGGGTGATCATTCCTCAGAATAATGCACCCAAATTGATACAGCTATTGATGACACTCATAACCAATCAGCACAATTCTGGACACACATCTAGCCAATCAAACCTGTTGAATGTTTTGATTCAAATCCTGAGTAAACAACCAGAACTGCTAGAAATTTTAGCACCAGGCACTCGAATCGACAATCCGTCAAACCTGATAGAAATTCTTCAGAAAATACCAAATATCGCTAATGGTTTTGGCGAGAGCAACCTCAACTTGGGTGCGAACAGTGGTTCTAGCGTTGATATGAACAAATTGCTTCAGATCATACAAATTATGTTGAAGGAGCAGTCTTCCAACCCAACTATGCTCATTCAGAATCGAAGTCCGATGGTGTCTGAAGACGGTGGAGTAAACGCCAATATAATGAATATGCTTTTGAATTCTGGTGGAGGAAGGAATGTCAAGACTGGTTTGTGGAGCTACCTGCTCGGACAACAGAGCTGCGTGCCTTATGAAGGGGGGAGGGTACTTTGTGCTAAGTAAATTGTATTTATATTTGTTTCACCTTTATAAGTAATAAAAAATAAATATGGACATTACACTATACGATCCTACTTAATGCTTCTTAAGCCCGATTTATACTGGGAGAGTTTCTCGCCTCAAAGATACGATTATCGTAAGGATATAAACAAGTTGCACCGTGTAAACATTGTCAGAACGCGATAATCTTATGGCGGTTATGTCATGCGATACTGGCATACGATTCTCGCTGCGAGAAACTCTCCCCGTGTAAATGGCGCTTCATTGTGTAGAGTAGACCATAAATTTGTTTATTTTTAAACCATTGTTTCTGCAATACTCGTAACAGACTGAGTTTTTCATGTTTTCATACTAGTAGTGCATCATTTGATTGGGTTACTTGGAACGCGTCTAATGAATCTCTACCAAGAATAAATATTTCCTAAATTACAGACTTTTAGATAAACCAGGAATACTCATCTTGGTCCTATCGTTTTTGTGTCGAATACCAAGGAACTATCCAAATACTAGTTAATTTTTAAATGCTAGAATATGAGGGATGGTTTAACATTGACATTAAAGTTGTTTTGCTTGCCACAATATCATTGTAGATTTGTAACTTTGAATGCTGGCTGTATCGAGATTGGGTATAGTTTAAATGTTGATATTTTGAAAAATCCTTTTTATAATTCCAGTGAATAAATAATCACTAAATTGCATTGTTTTATTGTAGGACATGTATTAAAAGTAAACAAATTAAGGGCCTTTTAAAATTTTATTGTTCCTGTATTCTTTTTGTTTCATCATCATCATCCATCCATCCATCAGCCAAAAGAAGTCCACTGCTGAACATAGGCCTCTTCAGAGTAAGTAAAATCTGTATTTGAAACCGTTATGTTTATTTGTCATACTCGTATAGAATGGAACATTTTTGGAGACAAATGGTTTTTTTTACACCATGTAGGTACCGTTTTGCTTTGACCATAGCTAGCACGATACCTAAATGCTGCCATGAAATAGTTTACGTACGTTTACGTTTACGTATACGTTTTTTTATACCGCTTGAAGTGCATAATAAATTAAAATATTTTAATAAACGTGAAGAATATAATTACTTTTCTGAAAAAGAATCCAATAGGCAGTAATATTACAAAACTACTACAACATCGAATTCAAACGGACACTCCACCAAACCAACTACTCTGATAACTGAGCAGACTGGAATCTTGTTTTTAGATATGAGTAATAACATTATTTACTAAAATAATCTTTTACGAGATCTTTCTAATCGTAAATTACCTAATTTATTTATAATGGCTTCCTGTATTTTTTTCAATGACCCTTTTTCATCACATTAGCAATGTCATAATTGATGACTTCAAAGTTTCGTACATGGACGTAGTATCAAACTTTAATCAGGCGAAGTTATAATACTAGGGAAATTTACCAATTTTTCTGGAGATACAGTCATGGCCTTGTTCAATGTACTGTATCAGTCCATATACGACCCACTGCAGGGCACGAGCCTCCTCTACAATCGAGAGTACGATTGAGAATGGTTAGGCCATATAGTCCACTACGTTGGCCTAGTGCGGGTTGGCGGACTTTTACATACCATCGAAATTTATACAAATCGCTATGGTATGCAGGTTTCCTCACGATGTTTTCTTTCACCGTTATAGTGCGTGGTGATTGACTATCAATACACACATGACTCCGAAAAGTCAGAGGTGTGCCCTGGGATTTGAACCCGCGACCACCATGGTTTGTTCAATGTAACTTATATAAATTATTTAAATAATATAATTTAATTTCCGGTAGAAAATATACCAATTAACGGGTACAACCTTTTATATTCTCCGAGCAATTTACTTACACCAAAAAATCATAAAACCCCAGGCGCTTGTAATTCACATAAGAGCGGCTGCCAAAACCGCACAAACTCGGAGACCGCTATAAGGAAAGCAAACCAGTGTTTTTCTCAAGGAAAATATGCCAAGAGTAATTTTCCGTCGTTTCCTCACGGCAGCTGAATATTTCAGCGCACTCGGCGTTTCGAGTGTGCCATAAGTTTATTTTGCAAATAAGGTTTTACGTTTGGCTAGCAGATTAAGAAACTGGGTTTATTTTTTAGCACAGGGAGTGCACCGCACCTTCTTGTTGTGAGTGCTCTTTGGGAGACTGAGAGACTCTTTCTTTATAGCTTGAGAACTGGTAAAGAGTAGACGTGGTAGAGCTGTTGTTTTATGTACTAGTACGACAGAGTACCTATGAACTGGGTGTGCCACGGCGATGCCACATGGAGGGGAAGTAACATAAATATTGTAGATACCTAAATTTCCTGAAAAAGATAACATTTTAATGTTGAGAATAATTTAAGATGCATTCAAAAATTTTTGAATAATAGCATGTCTGACACGGGGCTCGAACCCGACATATAGTAATAAACCCATAATTTAACGATACCAACCAAAAGGCTCGATCACAAGGATTATTTTTCTCCATATAACATAGGATCTTAAATAAAAGTGAGTCCTTCATGTGGCATCGCCGTGGGACGCCCTGCATAATGCGTCTGATGCTAAGTGGAGTGCAGTCCAAAAATCTATCAACACGCGAGAGTTGGCTATTTCTTGCCGACTTACACAAAAAAGGCGGCCAGCATGAAACATGCATTAATGGTAAGGATAGGATAGATATATCCATCCATCCATCAGCCAAAGGAAGTACACTGCTGAAAATAGGCCTCTCCCAATGATTTCCACAGTGACCTGTTTGAGGCAACATAGGCAGGTTAGGTATATAGGGCATTAGAAATTCTAACCCAAAATTAGACATGCCTACAAGGGTTATTTTCAGATTTCCACCATGGCATTGATAGCTATTCGATTGCATAATGTGCTCATAAAGCGGCAAACTTTGATGACTACACCAACACTGCAACTTCATAAATAAGTTTAGCTATATATCCATCCAATATCTGGTATGACAAAGGGACTGATGGTAGGCGCAGTGCACTTCGGACAGGGTTTCAACCGGCGCTATATTTACACCGGCCTCTTTTTTGACAGCCTCTGTTTTCCTATATCTATAGCCTATATATATGGTATTATCTATGGCCTCTGTGGCGCAGTTGGTTAGACGCCGGCTGTGAAACGAGAGGCCGCCGCTTGAATCCCCTCAATGAAACAAATATTTGTGTGATCCACAGGTATTTGTTTCCAGTCTGGGTGTTGTGAGACAGAATCCAGATACATTTAAAAGCTTGAAATGCTTGAAATATACATCAATGTTTATAGCTGCAACGACGTAAAACGCGGCGCAGTGTCCGGGCCCTCAGGACGCGTCACATTCCCGTGCTGTGTACATTGCATGATCCCGCGGGAAATCAACATGGCCGCCAGTCACGTGACACTCGCTCCCATTACTCGCCTTTTTACATGTATAACGGATGTACTTACACTGCAGATATGTATTGCCTACGTGCCTAAAGCCCCATTTACACGGGGAGAGTTTCTCGCCGAGTTTCTACGAATATCGTAAGGATATAAAAAAGTTGCATCGTGTAAACGTTTGTCAGAACACGATAATCAATGGCGGTTATATCATGCGATAATCGCATACGATTCTCGCCGCGAGAAACTCTCCCCGTGTAAATGGCGTTTTATTGTTAAGCTGTGAAGGTCCAGGGCGCGATTTTCGAGCGCTTCATTTTGTGTTAGACTTTCTGTCTGAAAAGCCTCAATGCTTAAGTGCATCCTGATGGTTAGCGTATAGCCATCCAAATAGAGAGTCTGTAAGCTGCTGAGCAAGTGCGAATTAATTAATACCGCCAGCTTTTGGATTTTCGATTGTCTCACTGACTGAGTAAAACGCAACACCAAGCTTTTACTTAAATTCACAGTTTTGTGAGAGAGTAACACCATACTTATAAATAATGTAATTTTAACTAGGTACCTACACAGATCTTACATTATAAAAAGTAAGGAGCCATTCTCTCTACCCTTTTTAAATGTCCTATGGATGAAGTTTACCTTTAAGCCCCATTTACACGGGGAAAAATTCTCGCCTTGAAGATACGATTATCGTAAGGATACAAAAAAGTTGCATCGTGTAAACATTATCGAACACGATAATCGTAATGCAGTTATGTACGTCATGCGATGATCGCATACGATTCGCGCCGCGAGAAACTCTCCGTGTAAATGGCGCTTTATTGTTATCTTAACTCCCACAACAAACCAATCGCTTAAATATTCATATTCATAATGTCTGTTGCAATTAAAATCAGTTTAACCATGTCTTTATCAAGTGAACTCTGTGGTTATTTCAAGTATAAATATTGTATACGTCCTCACTTGTGTATCTGGCAACATGTCGGCTAAAGTTCTGGTAATTATTTTTTTAATATGATAATATATTTATTATGTTCCCCTATTGGCTACCACCACAGTGCTAGTCCACGTTTGCCCAATTTGAAGTTAAAATAACCCTACAACCATTGATCAAAGTTCACAGCCCATAACAATTGTCGTTAGTTCATCGAGGTGGCTATAACACTCTAAATAGAAAGATAATCGTTTCTCACCGGTGGCTACTGTCTTCGCATATCATCCGTACCACTTGCTTGCTTTCATGGGTCCTTTTTGGCTCTTTATCATTTCAGTAATATAATCAATATGAATAATTCATTATCAATAAACATAGGTTGCTAGAAATTGATGGATACGGGCGGCTGCCATGTGTAAATCCTTTGGAGACATGTATGTTCAGCAGACACTAGGCCAAAGCGCACAGGGGTAGCGTGGTTGACTTTACGGCCTAACCCGCCTCTGTCGTATTTTAGACTGTAGAGGAGGCCTGTACCCTGGCATGGGACGGATTTATGGGCTGTTACAGTCTTCACGTGGTTAATGATAAATGACAAAAAATGATTTATAATTCCCAGATTACCCTTGCTCTGCTATGCATCGCCAGCGCGAGCTGCGGTCTCCTCCCGGATGGGCCTCTTCCGGGTCCTGTGTCACTTCTAGACCCTCATAACCTGCTGCACGGCGTCGGCAAGGGTGTGAGGACCGGGGTCAGAGTAGTTGAGGATGTCGGCCACAATGCCCTCGATGTGTTCAACCTATTCCCGAGAGGAGGGGCCTGATCTGTATAGTACAAAGTCGGTACTGCGGTGTTGAAGTCTAACGAAATATAGATGGTTGGGGAAATTGTTGTTTTATTTTTTGGTGTTAGTTGGAACTCTCTAAATAAGTACTGTATCACCGCGAGTGGTGAATGACTATCAATACTAAATGTCATAATGATGCGTTTTGTAAAATTAAAGAATTGTTAGCGTCGGATAAATGTTTTTTTTGTAAATTTTCTTATATCGGATATTATATTGCTCGAAAAACAAGTTTAAAAAAAATATATTTACATCACATTTTTTTAAAGTAAAAAGGCGAATTCTAATATGTTTCGTTAGAACGGAATTTTGATATGGAGTGGGATTTTATTTATTTAATTTATACATTTTTTATTGTACATGAAAAAATAACAACATACAGAATAAAAAAAAACAACAAATGGCGGTTTTATCGCTTAAAGCATCGTCTTACAGATAGCCATGCGATGGATTTAAAAGACAGAGAAAAAGGGGGCAGTATTTTTAATAGGTTTTAGTAGTTTTAGTTTCACCAGTAATTTTAATAAGTTTCCCTGTGACGGAAATTTTATATATAGTGAAATTCTAAAAAACATTTCCAATGTAATCTTTTTATTTAAAAAGTGATATTTTTTTTTATTTATAACCGATAGAATAACTAATTTTAATAAGTTTGCTTATTTTATAATTTTAATAAAGTTGCTTATTTTGAAATTTTAATAAGTTTGCTTATTTTATAAATTTGCTAATTTTGGAATTTTAATAGGTTTTCTAATTTTAGAATTTTAATAAATTTGCTTATTTTGAAATTTTAATAAGTTTTCTAATTTACTAATTTTAATAAGTTTGCTTATTTTAGTATTTTAAAAAGTTTGCTTATTTTGGAATTTTAATAAGTTTGCTTACTTTGGAATTTCAATAAGTTTTCTTATTTTGAAATGTTAATAAGTTTGCTTATTTTGGAAATTTTACTAACTTTGCTTATTTTGGAATTTTAATAAGTTTGGGCATTTTGGAATTTCAATAAGTTTTTTTTAGTTTTTAATTTTAATAAGTTTGCTTATTTTATAAATTTAATAAATTTGCTTATCTTGGAATTTTAATAAGTTTTCTAATTTTATAATTTTGATAAATTTGCTTATTTTGGAATTTTAATAAGTTTTCTAATTTTGAAATTTTAATTAGTTTTCTAATTTTGGAATTTTAATACTTTTTAATATACTCCTATGATCATTTACGAAATTTAATAAGTTTGCTCATTATGGAATTTTAATAAATATGCTTATTTTGAAATTTTAATAAGTTGGTTTTTTTAGAATTTCAATAACTTTGTTCGTTTTGGAATTTTTATAAATTTGCTCATTTTGGAATTTAAATAAATTTGCTTATTTTGGAATTTAATGTTGTTTTTTTTAGAATTTCAATTAGTTTGTTCATTTTGGAATTTTAATAAGTTTTTTTTAGTTTATAATTTTAATAAATTTGCTTATTTTATAATTTTAAGAAAGTTGCTTATTTTGGAATTTTTATAAGTTTGCTTATTTTATAATTTTAATAAAGTTGCTTATTTTGAAATTTTAATAAGTTTTCTAATTTTGAAATTTTAATAAGTTTGCTTATTTTTTAGTTTTTTAGTTTATAATTTTAATAAGTTTGCTTATTTTATAAATTTAATAAATTTGCTTATCTTGGAATTTTAATAAGTTTTCTAATTTTATAATTTTGATAAATTTGCTTATTTTGGAATTTTAATAAGTTTTCTAATTTTGAAATTTTAATTAGTTTTCTTAGTTTGGAATTTTAATACTTTTTAATATACTCCTATGATCATTTACGAAATTTAATAATTTTGCTCATTATGGAATTTTAATAAATTTGCTTATTTTGGAAATTTTAATAACTTTGCTTATTTTGGGATTTTAATAAGTTTTCTAATTTTTTAATTTTAATAAGTTTGCTTATTTTGGAATTTCAATAAGTTTTCTTATTTTGGAATTTTAATAAGTTTGCTTATTTTGGAATTTTAATAAGTTTGCTTATTTTGGAATTTTAATAAGTTTGCTTATTTTGGAATTTTAATAAGTTTGGGCATTTTAGAATTTCAATAAGTTTTTTAGTTTATAATTTTAGTAAGTTTGCTTATTTTATAAATTTAATAAATTTGCTTATTTTGAAATTTTAATAAGTTTTCTAATTTTGAAATTGTAATAAGTTTGCTTATTTTGGAATTTTAATAAGTTTGCTTATTTTGGAATTTTAATAAGTTTGCTTATTTTGGAATTTTAATAAGTTTGCTTATTTTGGAATTTCAATAAGTTTTCTTTTTTTGAAATTTTAATAAGTTTGCTTATTTTGGAAATTTTAATAACTTTGCTTATTATGGAATTTTAATAAGTTTGCTTATTTTGAAATTTTGATAAGTTTGCGCATTTTGGAATTTAAATAAATTTCCTTATTTTGGAATTTTAATAAGTTTTCTAATTTTGAAATTTTAATAAGTTTGCTTATTTTGGAATTTCATTAAGTTTGCTTTTTTTGGCAATTAAATAGGTTTGCTTATTTTCTTTAAGTACTCCTATGATTATTTATGAAATTTAATAAGTTTGCTCATTTTGGAATTTTAATAAATTTGCTTATTTTGGAATTTTAATAAGTTTTCTAATTTTGAAATTTTAACAAGTTTGCTTATTTTGGAATTTTAATAAGTTTGCTTATTTTGGAATTTTAATAACTTTGCTTATTATGGAATTTTAATAAGTTTGCTCATTTTGGAATTTTAATAAATTTGCTCATTTTGGAATTTTAATTAGTTTTCTTATATTGGAATTTCAATCAGTTTGCTTATTTTGGAATTTTAATAAGTTTTCTAATTTTCTAATTTTAATAAGTTTGCTTATTTTGGAAATTTTAATAACTTTGCTTATTTTGGAATTTTAATAAGTTTGCTTATTTTGAAATTTTAATAAGTTTCCTCATTTTGGAATTTAAATAAATTTGCTTATTTTGGAATTTTAATAAGTTTTCTTATATTGGAATTTCAATCAGTTTGCTTATTTTGGAATTTTAATAAATTTGATTATTTTGGAAATTTAATGTTTTCTTATTTTGAAATATTAATAAGTTTGCTTATTTTGGAATTTTAATAAATTTGCTTATTTTGGAATTTTAATAAGTTTTCTTATATTGGAATTTCAATCAGTTTGCTTATTTTGGAATTTTAATAAATTTGATTATTTTGGAATTTTAATGTTTTCTTATTTTGAAATTTTAATAAGTTTGCTTATTTTGGAATTTTAATAAGTTTGCTTTTTTTGGAATTTTAATAGGTTAGCTTTTTTTAGAATTTCAATAAGTTTGCTCATTTTGGAATTTTAATAAATTTGCTCATTTTGGAAATTTAATTAGTTTTCTTATTTTGAAATTTTAATAAGTTTGCTTATTTTATAAATTTGCTAATTTTGGAATTTTAATAACTTTGCTTATTATGGAATTTTAATAAGTTTGCTTATTTTGAAATTTTGATAAGTTTGCTCATTTTGGAATTTAAATAAATTTGCTTATTTTGGAATTTTAATAAGTTTTCTAATTTTCTAATTTTAATAAGTTTGCTTATTTTGGAATTTTAATGAATTTGCTTATTTTGGAATTTCAATAAGTTTGCTTATTTTGGAATTTTAATAACTTTGCTTATTATGGAATTTTAATAAGTTTGCTCATTTTGGAATTTTTAATAAATTTGCTCATTTTGGAATTTTAATTAGTTTTCTCATATTGGAATTTCAATCAGTTTGCTTATTTTGGAATTTTAATAAGTTTTCTAATTTTCTAATTTTAATAAGTTTGCTTATTTTGGAAATTTTAATAACTTTGCTTATTTTGGAATTTTAATAAGTTTGCTTATTTTGAAATTTTAATAAGTTTCCTCATTTTGGAATTTAAATAAATTTGCTTATTTTGGAATTTTAATAAGTTTTCTAATTTTAGAATTTTAATAAATTTGCTTATTTTGGAATTTCAATAAGTTTTCTTATTTTGATGTTTCAATAAGTATGCATATTTTGGAATTTTAATAAACGTATTAAAACTAACAAACGTGTTGATTTTGGAATTTTAATAAGTCCACTTATGTTTGAAGTTTATATAATTTGTTTATTTCACATTGTAATGAGTTTGCTTGTTTTCGAAATCTTATAAGTTTTCTTAGTTTAATTTTTTAATAAGTTTGCTTATATTTGATATTTTATAACTTTCCTTTTTTTCGAATTAAAATAAGTTTGCCATACAAGATAATTTTTTCAAGGGAGCGTGGGTGGCCTAATTCGAAACCAAGAGGAATATCGAAGGCATATCGATTGATCAAACATTGAAGTATGCAGTTTTAGTTTTTTTTCAAAGTGGGCTCGTAACTCCTTTTAGCATTTTTCACTTTAACTTAAAATTTCTGATTTGGCCAATCACGCTCATTTGACAAATTCACTTGATATTTGACTTTTAATTGTTTATGTTTGAATATCAGAAAGTTTGCTCATTTTTTAATTTTGAAGATTATTTTTACGGAAATTTAATATAAAGTATAAAGTCTAATTTTGACAAATTTCTATTTTGATATTGGAATTTTGATATAAAAAAACCATTTCTTATCTCGGAATATTGATATAAAAAATCATAATTAAGATGGACCATGACACAAGACTTAATTGATCTTAATGTGGGGTCGGGACTATGTATGTGACTCTTTGGTGTATTTATTTATCTATTATGAGGAGTTTTCTTCTATAATGTGTGGTGGTCGCCATCTGGGCGGACGGAATATGCCACCACCAGGTAACATGCACCCATTTAAAACTCATCTAAATTCATTTATTTGATGTAATTAAACTCTGTAATGACTCTATATATAACGTGTTTAATTGGATCTTGACTCATCAGATACAATATGGCGGCCAAACTACAGGTATGGTGCTTATTTGAAATTTTATATATAGTATTGTTTATGAAGTTAATTCGGACGGAATTTCTCTCATGTACATATTTTATTGAAACTTTTTCAACAATTATGTGTCTTGACGATCAACTTCACAGGGACATTTATTTTTACGGAAAAGGAGAGTATTTTAAATACTTTATTATTATCATTATGCATCAGATTTCTCCATCAACTGATTCATTACGGTTTTTATTGTTCTGACGTACTTATCTGCTATGAGTCTATCAGTCGACATATGAAAAATATATTAACTAGATTTAATTTGTTATTTTTCTCTTACGAAAAGATATGTTAAATTAAAAAGTAACAAATTGTGCAGCAGTTAAGTAGTGGCACCATGTCTTATAAACGCCATATAGATATATATATATAAAAAATGAATCGCCAAAATCCATGGTCATCGCATCACGCGTGAACGGCTGGACCCCTTTCGCAAATCCTTTATTGTTGTGTTTGTTATTGTCAGGAGAAGGATCATATGAAGAAAAAAATAAGAAAGTTGCGCGGAACACAAGAAAATAAAAGAAATGTCACCAATATAATAATTGTCAGTTGTGGTCACTGGTGTCTCTCATTGGGGGACAAAGTCTCTCCCCATTTATGTCTAGATCTTGATGCCCCTTTAAGGTCCTATGGGTATCCACGACAGATGCGAGCACATGCGCTCTCTCGTCACTCGTCCATCTCGGAATCGCAGTTAGGGAGGGTGCACCATCGCCGCAGTACCCTCTGCCACCCCGATGACCCCTTTTGGTTGCCTCCTACGACAGGCAGGGTATAACGTGGCGGAATTCTTACGCTTCCTAGTCACGGGGTGGTTTGATTACAGCCCTATTAAAAATAGTTGTTCAGCTACCAACGACGCACAATAGAGATGCCAACTCATGTTACAAATTCGTGCAAGATTGTTTTTTACACATTAAAGACAGTATTTTATTATCACCGATTGATTTTTACTCTTTCGATCGCTGAATGAGATTATAAAGGGACTATCTACAAAATAAAAGCAATTCAAAAAAATGTCAACATCCTTGTTTAGACATAAGGGATGAAATTAGATAAAGTGGGACGGACACAATGGGATTGGTAGTGTAAAGAATGGCCTTCAGTTGGTCATATGGTCCTCTCTCATTGCATCTGGTAGTTGTACTTATAGGAATGGGTTTCTCTGGCTAAGAATGAAACTCCGTCTCGTTGAATACCAATATTACTGTCCGCTTGTTTTACATCAATTTATATAAAATACACGACATTACACAACCAAACCAACCACATCAAGACATCTGTCTTTTTCTTTAAATATTCAGTATTAGAATGCAACATTACAATATTTACTATAAATTCACGAAATCATTACAGTACGATCCAGATTGCATTCGATGCGAAATATTGAGACATGATGTAATAGAATGAAAAAGAACCATATAAGACGGGACTGGATAGGATAGGAAAAGGGACCGTAGGTACTTGTAGGTAGGTTGAGTTCAGGTATACATTATCCAATCCATCAGCCAAAGGAAGTCCACTGCTGAACATAGGCCTCTCCTAATGATTTCCACAGTGACCTGTTGGACGCAGCCTGCATCCAGCGACGTCCCGCGACCTTTACCAGGTCGTCTGACCACCTAGTGGGTGGACGTCCCACGCTGCACTTTCTGCTTCGTGGCCTCCATTCGAGAACTTTTTGGAATATATTAGTTTCAATGGGAATAATTTGTTTCTGGTGTGGAGTGGAGTCTAAACATCCAGCCGAAATTGGGTTGAGTCGCATACAAAATATTTGTGACAGCCTCGGTGGCGAAGTTGTTGTACTACGGTACGATTACAAAGCGAAGGCCTCGGGTTCGAATCCCTTGTCGGACAAAGTGACATTGGGTTTTTTTATTTATCATTAGCCCATCGTGGGACGAAACACACAAGGTGAAATATGGGTGTCCTGCTAGCACCTCAACCCCTTCTGGGAAAATGGCATAATGTATAATATGGATGTATGTAAAATGTTTAACATTGAAATATTCGGAGTATATTAATTTAAAATCCAAGATGGCGAGACAGGCGATGAGACATCGAATACAACTAATCAGATTCGTATGCTTTCAGTTGATCCTAGTCCTGCTCTACCTAGCCAGTGTTTGCTGCTACGTCATCCCTCCAATGGAGGTGGTGGGGGATCGACTCATACCTCTGGGGAGACATGGACTCCTGCACTCCGTTGGGAACGCCGTGAGGATGGGAGTCATCGCCGCTGAGGATATCGGCCGCGAAATACTCGACGCTTTCCGCCCGCGCTCGTATTATGACGACTATTATCCGTATTATTATTAATTATCTCATTGAATTATTCTTATGTGATAGAATTATAAATTATATCGCAGCATTATGTCGTTAATAATAGTTTTAATTTCAAATTAATCTTTGGTTTCGTTATTTTTGAAAATTATTTTCCTAAATTTATTGCATTATTGCATGTTGTGATCTCCTCTAGTTCTTTCCTGTTGTACAGTATTATTGCATGTTGTGATCTCCTCTAATTGAAGAAACACAATGTTTAAACTGCAACACTACAATAGCAAAGCTTGTAAAGTGTATTCTTTGTTGGAGATCGTAATAAATAAAAAAAAAAATGTCTATATCAAAGATTTTCGGAGCAATTTCTTAGAAAACATTCTAGCAGTTTAAACGTATTTTATTGTAATAAATGGTGTTGTTGTAATAAAATAATTATTACAATAAATGTATTTTATTATAATAAATTAACAAAAAAACATTAATTATAGTTATCTTAGACTATAGGAACTATAGGCAGGTACTTTAGGAATTGGCTGCTTGATGGAGATAAATCAATAAATGCATCCAACAGTCACATACATAGTCCTGACCCCACACTACGATCGAGTCTTGTGTCGTGGGTATCAGGAACTACGAGACACTTTTTGGTCTCAAACACACTCAGACCTGAAACACACACTTATGGTTTACAAAAACATTTCTCTCGATGCGGTGACCGAACCCGCGGCCTCACAGTCAGCTACTAACCAACAGCACCACGTAGGCTGTCAATGATGCAACTGTCTTCATAAACGCCAAGGTCAAGAAGGCTTTGCAGCAATGCTCCGTTTTGTAAGAGCATACAACAGATGTAAGATGGCCCTCTTTTACATACATACATAACCACACGCCTTTTTCCCAGAAGGGGTAGGCAGAGGTGCTACTAGAACACCCACGTTTCGCCTTGTATATTCCGTCCCACGATGTGATAGGGGGCGAGCCTATCGCCATATCGGGCACAAATTCCTGACTCCGGGCTAATAATGAATAGAAAAATCCAATATCACTTTGCCCGACCCGGGATTCGAACCCGAGACCTCAGCTTTGCAATCATACCGTAGTACCACTACGCCACCGAGGCAGTCTTTTAGATTACCTCTTTGTACTACCGTTATTTTCCTTATCTCTCCTCTCCTGTTTAGAGATCCTCAAGGCGCCTAACAGTGGCGAAGGCTCCATATAACTCGATTCCCTGCGGCTTACCTTTTGTAATTTATCATTACACTATAAACAAGCAAATTTTTCAAAATTATTTATGTAATATCTAAACTCACTTTATTCAACGACATCTGTCGGCCACATAGGTAAATATTACTGCGGCGGCGCATAGCAAACACGTAATTAGATTGCGCCGCGTTGCGACCTCTGGCGAATTACTACCAAAATTGTTCGGCTTATTGAAAAACAATGGCACGGCCCGTGCGCCGACCGCCCGTGTCGGCTGCATGTTACGCATTGGTGTGACATGGTTGTGTATTTCGCAACAAATCACGCAAAATTGTACCTTGAACTGATATAGATTTAAGGTTCAATTTCCGTTAAAAAGGCAGGAGGCATGCTGAGATTCTTCAGCATTTTGTGTGTTTATGTGTGTATTTGTGTAGATATCACTGCATTTGTAAGTGTTGTATTAACATTTTGACAGTATACGAGTATTAGCTGGTTCACGCATTTAGTTTTTAATGTTTTAAATTACAAAATGTACATAAATATTAATAGTATTATTATGTTGTAATGGAAATTAATAATTGTGAGGGACGTACATGTTAAGATTGTCAATTTCGGAAATAACGTTACGTTAGATACGTTAGATTTCAGGAAGTGCTCAACTACTAATAATACAACTAATAAAAGCGCGGCTAACGTACTTGTTAACATTGTATCTAGATCATTAATTTTTCTTTATTAATCTTATATTCACGTGCGGTTTAAAAGATATACTTTTTTACTTTTCTCATGATGACATTGCAACTTTTGTATATTGGAAATATTAAAATATCATTGACGACCGCAGTACGTAGATGCCATCATACGAAACGCAATCGTTTCGTTTGGTGAGTGAGATTGTCGGAGGAATCATTTGCTGGCGGTTGGATATTCACAAACGTCCGGATATAAGGATACATGTACATATTATGTAAATGTGTCGCATTTCGGGCTAATTCTCTGAAGCATCTCACGATAAGTTGATCTACTCAATGTGGACTGCACTATGTTTACTATCAAGTATCAGTCGCATTATCTTCCCTATGCAGGGCCAGTAGGTATAAACAAAATAAACACACTTATTTCGCGTATTGAGCTTCGGCTTCCCTTTTTAAAAAAATCACCCTTCGCCACTGGCGCCTAATATTTGTTTATAGGGGGTATTAATCATCTACCATCAGGTTAGCCGTTTGCTTGATTGTCACAGTTACCTTACAAAAAAAGGATTTTAATACACAAACAATTCAATCCGTTCTTTCCGAAGTTACAAATGTAAAAATCTATTAATCAGAAATTGCAGCTTATCAGAGTTGTCTCCATCAAAGCATTGCTTCAGTGCACCTCACCCCGAGACTGAGCTAAGTGTACGCGAGCTGCAATAAACTGAGCATTACTCTCGACACATTTCCTTGCTTTTAGCTCCGTGCCGCAAACCTTATATGCATTTCTCGAGTGTGTCAAATGGCTTGGGAAAAGATAAACTGGTTTAGTAATCCGATTTCTGCTTATTCTACACAGAAAATGAGTAAAAATAGTCAATAGTTAAAAGTGATTTCGATTGTGGATTGGAGATTTTTATCTACTCTGATAGCGCGCATCATGCATATACTCACGCCTTTTTCCTAGAAAGGATAGACAGAGGTGCTACCGGGAAACCTACTTTTCGCCTTGTGCGTTCAGTTCCACGATGTGACAGTGGGCGAACCTTTCGCCAGCTTTAGCTTTATAATCGAACCGTAGTACAAATGCGGCACCGAGGCAGTTAAGGAATAATAATGTACATTTTATTTTATCGCTATTAATGAAGATACGAGCATGTCATTCGCCTGATGTAAGCGTTACGCCCGCCCATGGACAGTAGCAAAACCAAACAACCACATGAATTACAAAGCAATGCTAGGTATTCCACTGCGCTTGCCATCCTGAGACATAAGATATTAAGTCTCTTTATGTCCAATAATTATTCAGGCTACAATGTCCTTCAAACCGGAACACAACAGTGCCTTTACCCTGCTGCTTGGCGGGAGAAATAGAAATTGCGGTGGTGCCAACCCAGGTGGCCTTTTACATAATAAGTGAGACCTACCACCAGTGAAGATTCATCTTGCCAGGAAATTTTGCATGCAATGCAGTTACCTTAAGAAGCATTGTAGATAGTTGTGATGGCAGTAAAATATAAGCTGATATTGATAACAGAGCCGAACCCCGACACGAATTCTTTTAAACGAAAGTAAGTTAGAAAAATTAATGTGGTTTAAATAGGAGGATTTCAATGTGGAGATCCTTGGGGGAGGCCTATGTTCAGCAGTGGACTTCCTGTGAAGAGAGAGAGAGAGAGAGAGAAACAGGAGCGTTGTAATGAGTAAAATGGTCGATAGAGTCAAAATGAATGGGATAAGGGCATGTAGAATTTAATATGGTGTAGTCACAAAAATAGGGAAAGGAACACTACGGGCATTTGGAAACTGACTGCTCTACAAACATCAAATGCTTACGAAAGGTCAAACGAGGACTGCTGCAAGAAGAGTTTAATGAGAATTATTAATTATAATGAAAACAGTATGCTTAGACTGTAGCATTTGGCAAAGACAAGGAGCCAGATAAGACGGGGCGGGATAGGATAGGAAAAAGAACCGTAGGTACTTGATTGAATTTAGGTGTTTTTGAACGTGAATTAGATGTTTCTGGCGTGGAGTGGAGTCTAATCATATCTGCACCCAAGTGAAGCTGGACTGGGCGCTAGTGAATGGATAAATAACCATTAAAGAAACCAAATATGACTGTCGAACATCAAGGAACTCATTGAAAACATTCCTAGATTGAAAGTAACGGAACTCCATTTATGAATCTGTGTCAAATTTTTATTTCAAAAGACTTGAAGATGGATTTTCTAATCGGCTCAGTGATTAAAAACACCTTAAGCAGCTGTTAGTTATCTAAGTATGACGTGATGTTTGTGGTTTTAAGAAGTTATGAAGACATTTAGTTTTGGTGATAATATCATTTCAACTCCAAACAGGATGGCGAGTGTACGGGTGAGTTTTAAAATATTATTTATGTAGTGAAACTAAAATTTTGTTTTGACATGCATTTCTTTGTTTTACTAGCAGGTTAAGAACAATTCTATTCATATTTGATAGTCCATTATGCCATTATGGGACATGTGTTTCTGCTTAGATATATCTAAAACCTGTGTGTTTGTGATTGCACCGGGGTAAAAGTCGTGTCGTATTGCCAGATCATTAAATTGTGTCTTCAAGTTTCATGTTTACATATTATGATAAATAGTACAACTGACATCTTGAACAGCAAATAAGTGTATAATTTGTTAGTATAAATAGGTTTTTTAATACTTTTTATAAATATCTCTTTTAACTGTGTGATTAATGTTTGAATTCTATGAGAAACAATGATTTTTCCAAACAGCTCGTTATTAATGGTGATTGATGCGACTAATTCGACTTGTCAATAAATAGACTAATCATCCATCCATCCATCCATCAGCCAAAGGAAGTCCACTGCTGAACATAGGCCTCCCCAATGATATCCACAGCGACCTGTTGGTGGCAGCCTGAATCTAGCGAGGTCCATTCGCAAGGTGGTCTGACAACCTAATAGACTAATAACTATGTTATTTTCAGATCCTACTGATCGTGCTCTGTGCAGTGAGTGCAAGGAGCCAGCTACTGCCAATAGACTTAAAAGCACTGACATCAGGTCTTCTGCCACTCGGTGGTGATGCTACCCACAGAGGGATCCTGAACACCGTGGGAGACATTCTAAGCTTAGGCGTGAATACAGTAGGAGGGTTAAGCCACACTGTTTTGGGGTTGAGGGAATCTGAAGGACAAAGTCAGAGTGGTGAAGGTTCTAATACAGGATATGAAGCTCTATATGCTATACCATCCGGAAGAGAGCCTGAACGAAATATTCGTGGTCCGGCAGAAACTCCTCTGCCTTTAGACGGAAAAGGTGATCTTGGAAAACTTCCTGAAGCTAATGGCAAATATAATCCCGCCAAAGATTTACTGCAGGCTCGCAATGGAATAACAGCACAATACTCTAACAATCAAATTATTTTGCCAAATGGACAACAAAATAAAGGTGTCCTATATTTTCCAAACACTGGCTTGAATTTCGGAAATCAAGGAGTTAACGTGCCCAATTTTGAAACGCCTGCATACACAGACAATCATGGATGTGTCTACTATGTTATACAGACAATGAACCAACTCGGCCAAAACACTCCGACACTTATTTGCCAGAACCTTTTGACTAATCAAGGATACGTTTTAATGAACATCAATGGACAGCAAGTATTGGTTCCAGTAGCTAGTTTACAAAACGGATTACAATTTGACACGTCAAAAATGTTGCCCAATCCTGGACCTCAAGAGCCAAACTACGTATTTGTGCCAAATAATGGTCAATTTTTACAAAATGCGATAGGGAACACACCAGTTAATAATCCTGTTGTAAATTATGTAACTGGTTCTCCTTATCTGAAGAGCGATAATATTCCTAATGTACCTAATGTCAACGCTGAGGGGCTTAACGTAGCCCTTGATAATACCGTAAAAGTTCACAACACTAAAGATGGAGGTGACGTGGAAAATAAAGCTGATGGTACAGAGATGCCCATTGCTGTATATTGACGGCCAGAGGTCCATTGAAACTCAAATCATGTATTTTCTGATATTTCTATGTTTATTTTATAAAATTATTTTTTCAATATACAATATAATTGATGTTTGTTCATAACTGTTTTGCATGTAGTGTGAAGGGAGGGTGAATAAAACCAAGAAATAATTCAATCATTTTAATAAATCTTCATAAAATCAACAAAGGTGAAATTAAGTAAGTATAATTTAAAAAATAATTGTGCGAATTCTAACGTCATAATGGTTTTATAAAAACAATTGATTACTGTGAATTGACGAGTTTGCACAAAACTATTGACAGTACGATATCAACATATAATTGAATAAGTGTCCGTAACCAATCTGATAATTTTTAAAAATCTCTGTGACTCCTATACCATCTCAAAATGCCTTAATTTAAGTAATTCTTCAAGATTTTTAGTATATTAAAATTTGAAAGTTAATATTTTAAAATTTTCATTGTATTTACATTAAAATTTAATTTTAAAAGCATTTATTTACCTAATATCTATCACAACATTCAAAGGCAAACAACTTTTGGACCATTCGCTTGCAAAGGATAAATTGGGGAATCTCCTTCATAGACATTATGTGTGACCACTCTAAAAAAACTATTTACACAACTCATACAAAAATCAACTCAGTTACCAAAGTTCACTGGTCTATTAATTAAAATAACCATTTCATTTGTTTATAAAATTACATTTACTACTCTTTTTTGGTTTGGTCATTTTAAACATATTTAACGAAAAAAAATCTCTAGTAATTTTTTCTTTCGTTGGTATACCAAGATAAAGGTTCTGCTTAGTTGGGGTGTGAATTGTAATATTTTTATATATTATTTCGAACAGTTGTTCTTTATTTCTCTAATTTCAAGTCTCTCTCGATGTATTAAATGTAAAAATGTATTTAATTTCTTAGAGTGAGGTCACAGCATACAAGTTTAACGTGAAAACTTATAAGAACTTAAGCTTAGGGCATTTTGTTTATTCGCTTTAAGAAACTTAAGTACTTAAACGACCTGATGAATGGACGACCCTATTCTAGACATAAATTGCCAGAATTTCGTTGTCTGTTCGGTGAAATAACGTTTATGTAGTTGCATTCAATATTAAACAATTTTTTTTTCAGGATTAAAATATAAAAAGACCATTGGCATATATACATACTTAAGTGTGTGTTTTGTTTATTCAAAAATATTTATAATCATTTATGGGCCAATAAATTTTGTTTTAGCCGGTATTTCCCATGTTTGATTATAATAATAGAAAAGGAACGATTTTTTCTTTCTTTTCCCGTTGCTATATTTCACACCGGTCAGACAACGAAACATTACACGCAGCGGCAAGCTCGTATATAAAAAATGTAAATAAATCTAATTTGACATTCAAAATTGGTCATTCACTTAACGTATCAAATATATACGAATATTTACAGGGTTTAGCTAAAATTTCAAAATGTGGGGGCGCAATTTCTTCGTAATTATGTGCAGTTATTAAAATGTAGTCTTACAGTATAATTATGCTAGGCTTTTCAAAAACATTATTTCTAGTTAAACTATTGTATGTCTAGTTCGATTATTTTTCAAAAAGCCTAGTAATATAATAAAAATATTATTTTAAGAACCTCCTTTAAGCCGTTCACAATAATGCATCATCAAACAAGCATTGAGCAATTTTATTAATGAATTACAATTGTTATATATAAATATTTTCATTATATTAAAATAATTGCCAAGTCAACATTTACAGAAGTCTTTGAAGAATTGAGAAAAAAGACTGCAAGATCTAGATACATCTAGATAGATTATAGATCGGTATTTTTAGTTCAATTGGTATTAAATACAAATAAAAAACACATTATGTCACAATGACAACATATAAAAATATTTTTCGTAATTTTAAAATCATAATTTCATATACTGCCTCCACCACAAACAATCTACCGTTTCTTTGTGGTATTTGTTAGTATTTTCTACAGCTAGAGAATTTCTGAGTTGTATGGGGACACTTCATGGTTGAGGCATTTCTCATTACATTGTATTGTATTGTATTGTATCAGCCCATATACGACCCACTGCAGGGCACGGGCCTCCTCTACAATCGACAGTACGATTGAGAGTGGTTAGGCCATATAGTCCACCACGCTGGCCTAATGCGGGTTGGCGGACTTTTACAAACCATAGAAATTTATACAAATCGCTATGGTATGCAGGTTTCCTCACGATGTTTTCCTTCACCGTTATATCCTCATTACATTACATAGATAAAATACACTTAGTCAGATTTTCAACATACTCGTTTCAATGCTCACTTTTAGTCCAATACATATAAAAAAATTAAAACAAACCCTTAATATAAAAAAGTGCGTAAGTATCTTAGACTATAATCGAAAATGCCAAAGATGTTAAGTATTTACAGTGTAAAGACTAGTATCTTATACCGTATAAAATCTATAGCTGTCGAATCACAACACTATACACTGAGAAATTATACCAGACCTGTCTCTGCAAAGAAAATTAAAAAATAATGCGGTACCGTACCGCAATTCTTCCGTCTCTGTTACTCCTAGGTAGTCATACATCTTCCTTCTCGCTATACTTATCAGTAGCACTTGCTAGTACTTATCAGTAAAGCGAGAAGGAAAATGTATGACTACCTAGGAGTGACAGGGACGGAAACATACACGCGGGATATCTTCCGCGTGTATGATGCGCTCACAGTTTTTGTTCTAGTATAATTCCCCAGTGACTATACAAGGTACTTCTATACATGTAATGTATTACTTCTATTGAAGATGATGCGGTGATGAAACCTCTAATAAAACCTGGTTGACATATAGATAAAAAAATGTCAAATTCGTCGTTCTAACAATAGTGCCTGTGTACGGATGCTTAGCAGAAACAGACGACATTTTTCATCAGTGAGATAGAAGAAGACCAAAAAATATATTACACTCTTGCTGCTGAGCGTTCTTCAGACAAAAACCATAATTCTGTTTATTTTACAGATGCCATTTTAAAGGTTACAATGTCGTAAGATTTCACATTTTTCGATCAAGTATCAACAAGGCGTGTAAATGTTACTTGTGTGGTCCATATTCGTGATGCTATATACGGCATTACTGCTCAACACGCAGTCGACTTTTGTTTCATCACCGCACCATGACATCATCCTAGGAGTGCTTTATTCATTGAAGTATTATAATAGAGCAGACATTGTAATGAATACACACAGCATTACAGTGTTCGAAAGCGTCCAAAAAAATGAAACTAAGTTGGCAAATTGAAAACGAAAATAAAAATATTTTATGTAATTACCGTCTTTTCCTTAACTCCGTCTGTGTCATTAGATATTCTAGTTTCGTAATTTTTATTTACTTAAAATAAACCCAAATTACGCAATTATGTTGCGGCAATTGAAGTCCAATTTGAAAACATTTTTAAAACGATTTACAAAGAAAATTATATTTTTAAATTAGGTAACTCAATGATTCGTTTTTGTTTTAAAAGTAAAGGATGGTAATTATTTCCATTGTTGTATTAGTGGAAAGTTTTCGCTTATATGATTTTATGGACCTATTCATGAATAGTGATCTGCGTTTTTTGATATTTTTACTTTATGATTGATTTCGTTGCGGGTTAAAGACAAGTAAGGCATTCCCGGAGACTCACTGAGCTTCAAAGCTCGGTGTCATTACAATGCGTGCCACTGTTGATTCTGGCTTACAGGAGTTGCAGTGGTGGGTGTGAGGGCGGGACAGTCTGTATAGTACGATTTTTATATTTTGCGTTTGCTCTTCTATAATACCCCAATGGTTTTATCAAAGTTACACTTTGGTCTATTACGGAGCTAAACATACTTAATGTCTATTACAAGTTGTAAAAATATATCTATGAATGTGTAAGGATAAGTGGACTTAGTAAAAATGCCTTACGAGGGATAAAATATTACCATACGAACACATTTCATATAAGTATTATGTAACTTGGAATTTTCCTAAAAACAAAAAAATATGTTAAAAAATTTAAAATGTTTTACATAAGTAACTTTGTCTTGTAAGTTTGGTTTTTAAAACTATGTTATAAGTAAGATTTCTTAAAGAAAATAATTATTCATCTATTTATTTTTAATAATTTTCATATATAAAAAAATATTTTTTATTACCAATTAAGTTTTAATTTTTATGAATTTTCCATTTAAAAAATGTTGAATTTATATTAGAAAACTAAAACTATAAATAAAAAAAAATTCAATTACCAATAATTTCATTAAATTTTACTAGTAATAATGTAATCAATATAAATATTTAATTAATTAAATATACATATTTTGAGACAAATATTAATAGTTTGAAATTATATTTCAGTAGTAATAAAGTCATATGTGCAGTAAGTATTTGAAGTGAAATTGAGTTTAAAGTTAATTCGGCAAAAAGCTATTATAAATTGTTACTAGCAATTGAGTGCTTATAAAAATTGGAGAGAATTATATTTCTTAAGTTTTCCTGGTGAATAACATGTCATACATTCAACTTCTTCATATTATGTATTTTATGGAGATATTGGCCTTAATTGTTTCCATGGTGTTCTGTAGTTTCTGTAGTCTCTATTTCTATAGTGGCTCCAAATTTTCTTTCTGATATATAGGTAGTTATATCCAATCCAGTAAATAAAATTTCAAGGCGATAATTTCGCCTCAAGTATATTTGCCAACTTTGGATTTAAACCTAGGACCTTACAGTTTACACTCTAATAAACGTTGCCATCAGATCCTTTGAGCGATATATTGTCAACCCGTATAGGCCAACATGGTTGACCGAAAGGTTTATTCCTGAAAGGGTTGTTATCAGCCAGACAAATCAATCCATAACGACATGGGTAATAACTTGCACCAACCCTTATAAGGACAAGGGATGTCTGTGTGATACAGATTCCTATTATTCAAATTTTTGTGTATTTGTTCTTTCTTTCTGATTAATTTCGATGCGGGTTAAAGACAAGTTAGTGTCCCTAGAGACACCGAGCTCCGGAACTCGGTGCCGGTTCTTTGCGTGCTGCTGATCCTGGCTGCCAGGAGTTGCAGTGGTGGGTGTGTGGGCGTCTCTATCCTATTATTCACCAGAAAACCAGTCCCTAATCGAACTCTAGCAGTATATGTATGCGAACCTCCCAGGGGGCGTTGCGGGCGGCGCGAGGGGCCGCGCGGTCGTATCACCGCGCCCCCTGCTTTGCCCCCCGCTCTTCTGCTTCTGTAGTCTTCGCACTTCTCTCTTTCGAAGCTTCTTGGGTCTGGTCGCGTTCTTGGACTGACTCTAAGGCGAGGTCAAATGATGCTTGTCTGTTGGAAGGAAGGTGAAATGCTAGTATTAAATAGTGAAATAACGTCTTTGTTCTCGGCGGGATACAAGCTAGCAATACCCCCATTGAATGTGATATTTAAATAATAGGTAAGACCCCAGGAATTCTTGGAATTAATAGTTATCTGTCTACGTGGCAATGAATAGGACGTAAAGATGAATTGTACATAAGTAGGTAGTCATTACATGATGAATCAGTTTATGTTGCTAGTTTATGTAATTAGTCTTAATTTTCATAAACCATGTAACTACGAGTACGAGTATAAGCTATTGATAAAATGACCTAGGTCAACACAAGATGGAGTTACAGGTGGTAACTCTTTGTATATAAGTTTCTATGATAGGCCTAAGTGAAAATACTGGTTCATCACTTATCTCACAACAAAATCCATATTGTTTTTTTTATTGCGTAGATATCGGCAAACGAGCAAACAGGTCACCTGATGATAAGTGATCACTGCCGGCCATGAAGATTGACATCGCTTGGATCATTGATGTGTTACCGGCCATTAAATCGGGAGGGAAGCGGGAAGGAAAAGGGACGGTAGGAGGAAATGGGTATATGTTAAATTGAAATATATCTAAAGATGTCTCGTCCATACCTGTCAGTGAGATAGTTGCCAGGCGCGGAGAGCGACCTGCCAGCCCTGGCAAGTCCTCCCCTCTTGCTGACGGCGGGAGACTTGTCCGGCTCCCCCTTCCCGCTGCCCGACTCCCGCCGCGCCGTGCTACCTTCTCTGCTTCGGAGGAACGGGTTCTGTGCGGAACAAGTTTAATTCTTCATGAATACATAAACAGACAGACTGCCTCGATGGCGTAGTGGTACTACGGTATGATTGCAAAGCTGAGGGCTCGGGTTTGAATCCCAGGTCGGGCAAAGTGATATTGGATTTTTCTATTCATTAACAGCCCGGAGTCAGGAATTTGTGCCCGATATGGCGATAGGCTCGCCCCCTATCACATCGGGGGACGGAATATACAAGGCGAAACGTGGGTGTTCTGGTAGCACCTCTGCCTACCCCTTCTGGGAAAAAGGCGTGTGTTTATGTATGTATGTACATAAACAGTTACTAATTTATGATGGGAGAGCGTTTTCTTGTGGAGCCTTGCTATTTGTAGGCAGTCAAAGCTGCTGAACAAATTGGTTAGCTCGACCAACTATTATGACTCATGAGAAAACCCAAAAAAAAAACCACCGGTTAGGTCTAGTGTTATAAAGAAAGAGTAAGGGTTTTGCTGGGGTATTCCGTTTGTTCAGTGAGATAACTGGAGACCCTTTTAGAGGGTTATTAAGATGCAGCAATAGACCAAATACCATACATAAGTATATATTTTAGCCGATGAACTTCTACAAAACTTGGAACGTAGATGCGTTGCCGATGTCTTAAATGAGAAATGGGAGGATATTATTATAATTGGTGTACACGATGACTTCCTTAACCTACTTTCCTCAGTCGGAGTTTAAGTGAACTAAGTGTGAATGCACAGCGGTACCTGGAAGCTGTGTTTCTTGAGCATAGTCTTGATGAGTATGAGCGTGGATAAGTTGGGGATGGAGGTGACCACACGAGCCATGTCCTCCTCGGTCACTTCCACGAGGCGGCAGTTCTCCTGTTCCGAAGGTAGCGGCTCCTTGCCACCTCCTGTCACCCAGTCGTCGTCCTGAACCAACGAATATAAATTTTTTAGACCATTAAATTGCTATTCTTTACAATTTGTTACATTAAAAATAAAGTATACTATTTTTGTCATCATATTGAATTGTATCATGCATCTGAAGGTATCTGTCTCTCTTTCAAATATATATAATTTTTGTAGATACACCGTCATTGTTTGAGATCGTTGACAAAAAAAAAGGCCTCATTCTTAACAGAGCGGAATCACATTTGACGTCACTCACATTTTTAAAAATGTGAATAGGTTCAAATAATGGTTTAAATAGTTGGGTAAATACTTTTTACATTTACAAAACATTCCTACAACTTTCATTTAAAATCACAAGCAATTCCTTATCTTTATTTAACTATTTCCAATCCTCCACAATCTACATTAACAAACCTACCTTTATCTCCTGCATGGTAGCCCGCGTCCCAGGGTCCTTGTCCAGCATCTTGCTGAGCAGCAGCTTCAACGCCTTGGAGGGCTGGTGCCTCGCCGGGTAGGAGAGCGGCTCGCTCACTACCTTCCGCTGCAAGTCTACCGAGGAGTTCGCTACCCAGGGCACCCGCCCCGTCACCATCGCGTATAAAGTAACTCCTAGGGACCAGATGTCTGCTGCCTGGTGGGAGAAACGTTTCCCTTAATTTTTCATGAAATAGTGGGTAAAATGCATTTTGTAAATGCAGTGAGTCCAAAAAGAGTATTGACTGGCGAAAGATGGTTGAAAGACTGTAGCCATTGATCCAAAGACATTGATTAATTTTCATTTTAGACTTTTGAACCGCAGCCGACAATAATTTAGTTACTCAAAAATTGTAGTTCAGGTTAAACAATATTAATTTCACATTTAACAGATGAACAATTACTGCTTCTAAACACTATAATGACGTCAATATTTTTAAAGCAACATACATATCGTGAATGTATTCATGTGATCACATCTAAAGCCCCTTTCTATCTTCCCGAATATGAACGCTGCAATAAAGCGCCATTTAAACGGGACATTTTCTCGCAGCGAGAATCGTATATCATTATCGCATGACATAGCCGCCACAGCTTTTTGTGTTCTGACAAATCTTTATACGATGCCATTTTTTTATATCATCACGATAATCTTATCTTCGAGCCGAGAAACTTTCCTCGTGTAAATGGGGCTTAACGGTGTCGACCTTTATCAGCTGCCCCTTCAACTTCGCTCTAGCCACAACGTCATAAGAAACATTTTACATGTTATGTAAAATCACACAACAGTACGTGATGGTCATTAGTTTACGATCTCCCTCACCTCGCCGTTATATTTATCAGTCCCCGCCGAGGCCTCAGGCGCGCGGAAGGCCGGGGTCCCCACAGCCCCCGTGAGTCTGCCTGCCCCCGCCAGCTCCCCGCACGCGCCCAGGTCTGCCACCTGGACCCGGCCGTCTCCCAGGAGCAGGTTCGCAGGTTTGATGTCCCGGTGCGCTATCCGCTGGTAGTGTACTGGGGATAGAAGGGTCTCATATAGACGATACTTTATCCAAGGAAGAACCTATGTAAGTCATTAGCAAAAAAAACTTATGTTTTTAAGAACTTGCCTCTCCATGCCCTATGATGTTGCAGATGTTGTTGGGCGACGGTGATCACTTATCATCAGGTGAGCCGTATGCTCGTTTACCCACTTTAATATAAAAAAAGCTTAATCCCTAATATACTCCTAGTCATAAAACAGTTGAACCCGTAGAACGTTATGTGCTAGTAAAATTATGTTTGAAGTCAACAGACGCTAACACAGCTACAGTACAAATAGGACAGCTCGGCCGGGGTGGTAGTACGGACCGCAGAAAACCAACGAGTTGTAGGTTAGTATCAACTGCCTGGATTGCGACCTTTATACGATTGTAGAAAATCCATTATTGAGATTAATGTGACACGTTATGGGCTCAGCCTATGTAGATAATAAATAAATACACCGGACAGTCGCTAACATAGTCTAGACGCTACAATTAAACATTACATTTGTAGTGGGTATCAGGAACTGCAAGAGACTTTTCGGTCGCACAGACACCTACACAAGCAAACATATTTTGTGGATAGCACAGACTCTTGTCTCCGTGCGAGGATCGAACCCGCGGCCTCACGTTTTACAGCCGGTGTCTATCCGACTCTATCAAGAACTTTGTCGTACAATAAAAAGTTCGAAGTATAAAATTATAAATAAAAATTGTAGTTGAGTTCTTGCATAGCTTACCTTCGCATAGCTAAAATCAATACGTACATATAATACAAAGGCAGTAAAAAATAATGAAGTATTTTCAAGCTGGTTACATGTCCTAGTTAGCAATAACATTCGCTTACTCCAAGTATTTTAAAACGCGCCAATTAAATAACTCCGCGAGCTAAGCTGCTCGTTAGTCTAATTAAAATATTTATCCGAATGTGTTACATAGAAGTATTCGCAGTTTTTCAGTCCAAATATTGCATGTGGTGTGTTCAATCAAAATGAATGTGGGTAAAATCTATTAGGGAATTAAAAAGTAGTAATACAATCCATTTGAAACAATATTTTTTTTACTACACAACATGATAAGTGAAGTCAATTTTTCAACATCATAAACAAAACACATCTGAATTTCAAAATTAATTACTAAACATCACGATTCTTCATATTATACCGGATGTTGGATGAAAAACCACACAGAAAAAATCAATTCAGCGTGACATTTAAAAGACTTTTGAGCCAATATTTTGAAAGGGATCGGGCATGAATTAAAACCGCCAATCCATCCGAAATACAAACGACAAATAAAAACAAAACCAAACCCCATCTGTAAAGCAAACATTTCTTCAATTTCGTATAAATTCTATTTTTCACCGGCCACACCGGATTCCCACCGGTTTGGCCGGGTGACCTGCACTATAAATAAATCCGGATAAGCCGGTCCGTCCGATCCGAACGCGTCACGTGTCAATAATAAATAAAATTTAGTTTCGGCCGGAGCGGAATTAGCTGGATGCTTTTGTATTGGACTGTTTTTCTAGTCCGCTTTTGATTTGTTTTAGATTAATTTGATTTTATTAATACACTGAAATACCGATGAAGAATTAGAAGCCATTGTTTTGAATTCAATTTAATAAACATTGTAGCGCCGAGATAACATGAGCGGTGGACACCCAACAAATAATTGTTGCACTGGAATAGTAGTGTGAAACATTATAAAAATGCATAAAAATACCGATTTAATGCCACAAAGTACGTGGTGGCCTATTGGTAAACGGACCAGACGCGGCTGCCTACATGTTCACGGTCGTCGCGGGTTCAAATCCCAGGGCACACCTCTGACTTTGCAGAGTCATGTGTGTAATTATAGTCAATCACCACCCACCACTATAACGGTGTAGGAAAACGTCGTGAGGAAACCTGCATAGTGCATACCATAGCGATTTGCAAGAATTTCTATGGTACGTAAAGTCCGTCAACCTGCACTAGGCCAGCGTGGTGGACTATATGGACTTACCACTCTCAATCCTACTCTCGATTGTAGAGGAGGCTCGTGCCCTGCAGTGGGACATATCTGGGCTGATTTTGGCGTTGGTAGTCTTGATAACATAAAATCTATATACCTAGTATACGAGTTAGGCAATTAAAACCAAAAATAATCGGTAATTAAAGCTTTACTCACGATACTCAACACCTAACAGCGCGTCCCTGAAGTATCTCCTGGCCAGGTCTTCGTTCAAGGGATTGTCAGTGGGGATGTCGATCACGGGGCCTCCTTCTAACAGCTGGAATACCAGGTACAGTTGGTCTTCCGCTGGGTCGTCCAGCACCTGGTGGCAAATTGTTTAAAATTTAATCTTTAAGAGCTGCGTCTGACAACCACACACAAGCCGAATGAATGTAGAACGCTTCCAATAGGTTGGTATGGCAATACTAGAGAGAGATCGATATTCATTTGTGCATTACTAAGGTTGAAGATGAAGAGTCTTTGTTAATTCCCCTGTATCATACCAGTACTCCAGTACTGCAAAATATTATTGTTTGAATTATAATTAAATCTCACCGGTCTTTAGCAGAATGGTCATGGGGGCAGCGTATCGTCGTAAAAATTTAAAACTATTTTTAACTGACATGCAGAGCCTTAACCGTTTCCCGTGTACCGGGTTGCCCTTTATACACAAAAAGCTGACTTTGACACCGATAAAACGTCGGAACACGGACAAATGCCTTAAGTTATACAAATATGTTCATGCAGGATTCAAACCTACAACATTACACATAGAAAGAGAATATTTAAGCCATTGATTTAAATACTATAGCTAGCTTAATCATTTGTAATTCTAAAAATAAAGTTTCTACAAGTTTCCAAGCACTGACCTCAACTAACTTAACAACATTAGGATGGTCCAGTTTCTTGAGCACGGCGATCTCTCTGTAGACCCTCTGCAGCGGGTCCGGTGGGGGACCAGGGCCTGGTCTGCGCGGAGGAGTGCGGCCGAACAAGCCGGCGCGCCGCATCAGCTTGCGTTTCGAGAGGATTTTCATCGCCTAGGGATGGAAGATGTTGGCTTATTAAAAAAAAATGTTTTCCAGGATCTGAGATATCATTTTAATACGACTTAGATCCAATTTTGGCGTCAATTGTCTTAGCTTAGAAACAAACAACAATGACATCATTTACGGTTCATACATGTAAACACTCTCATATTTCTTTAGTGAATTAACAGTGTGTACAAAATATTTAATATTTTCTACATTTATTTCTCGCTATGGAAAGTCTAAACTTATAATATAAATAAATAATAAATACACCCAACAGTCACATACAGTCCTGACCCCACACTGAGATCGAGTCTTGTGTCGTGGGTATCAGAAACTACGAGAGACTTTTCGGTCTCACAAACGCCCAGAGCCGAAACAAATGCCTGTGGATCACGCAAATATTTGTTTCGGTGCGGGGATCGAACCCGCTGCCTCTCGTTTTACAGCCGGCGTCTAATGAACTGCGCCACTGAGGCTGTCAACTGTTTGAAATGTTTTGTGTACTTGAAAATTATTTTAACAATTTAAAAGTGTATATATGTATGTGTATAAAGTGTTTATTTACTTACATAGTGCGTGTCATCTTCTTCGTTATACGCTAACTTGACGATACCGTATGAACCCTGAAACAAACAAAAATATTGCCAACTGACATTTTTTTTTGTATTGTATCAGCCCATATACGACCCACTGCAGGGCACGGGCCTCCTCTACAATCGAGAGTACGATTGAGAGTGGTTAGGCCCTATAGTCCACCACGCTGGCCTAGTGCGGGTTGGCGGACTTACATACCGTAGAAATTCTTTAAAATCGCTACGGTATGCAGGTTTCCTCACGATGTTTTCCTTCACCGTTAAAGTGCGTGGTGATTGACTATCAATACACACATAACTCCGAAAAGTCAGAGGTGTGCCCTGGGATTTGAACCCGCGACCACCGTGAACATGTAGGCAGCCGAGTCTGGTCCGATACCACGAGGCCACCACGCACTTAACTGACATGCCTAAATTTATTTTAGAAACTATCCATCGATAGTCAAGGACGCTGATTAATTTAAATTTTAGCTTTCCGTGGAACTTAAACATAAGAACTTGTCTAACATCTGACGTAGAAATAGAGATTTTATAAGTTTTACGTGTGAATTTTTGTTTCTATGTGACTGTCTGTAGTAGTTATCGTATCTCCTAAAGTCTAAACGAATGCCGAGATATCAAACGAGTTTGATTTCATATATAAAACGCCACAGGCGGAAATTATTTGTGGGTAAAAAGTTCGCGATGAAATAAAAGTAAATTCACGGCCAAGCGTCTGCAGTAACTCTCAACTGTTAATCTAGTTTCGGGAACATCCAGTGCAAACCCAATTAATGTTTACCGCACCAGTCGTTATTTTTCACTAAAACTGAAATTACCTGAAGCATATGAAACTGATTACCCCACTCGATACTAGATGTCGCCACTGTCGACTATTATCCAAATTAGTGTCTTCTATTTGTGTACAGATGGCTTAGATTTCGGTTTTATCATCATCAAAAATGAAGGGAGTAGGTTGTTCGCCTGATGGTACTCGTAAATGTTATGCTTGCCCATAAAAAAGAACAATAACTCAGAATTTATTAAGTGCTGTATTGATATTGCCCTGCACTCGTCATCCTGAGACTTAAAACTTGAGAGTTGAGACCAGTAATCACAGGCGTTTTGTCCCTGAACCCATAAATTTATTAAGTACTGTCATCCCTAGACTTACGGTGTTAAGTTCCTAAGACCATTTACCACATCACTATGTCTCTGAAACTTTATCCACAGATCATCGGTTGATGAAAACCGAAGGCTTTATTGGCCTGTTTAGTGTGTTTAAAGGAGCTTACTCTTCAACTTGTTTTCATCCCTTTTTGAGAGTCTGGCAATGCATCTACGTTTGAAGCATTGCAGATGTTCACACGCGGTATTCACCATTATATGTATTGATTGCTAGTTTCTTTGACTGATGCAATAAAAATCCACACAAATTAAATCCTAAGCTGATGATTAGATCACATCTAACAATGTGTATTAGCTTGTACCTATTAACCCCGATTTAGTACTGTTTGTGCGAGAATTTTTGCTATACTCGCTGCAATTAGCAGATAATATATACCATTATCGTTTGCTACCATTTACGTGTGTTCGCTGACGCTGCCGGAATGTTTGGCCATGTCTAATTGGCTGGTGAATTAATTGGCCGCTTGGTCTCGTTGTATATGGGTATTAATCATTGATTGATGGCAGGATATTCTTATTTGGCCATATAGTGATTTGTAATAATGATTATGGCCTGCTATAGGGAGCTATCGGATTATGTTGCTTTGTGAGTTTATTATAAATTAAATAGTAAATAATTAAAGTCACAAAAGTTGTTTGATTCCATACTAAACATATCTTTTGTGTTTTGTATATCAAAAACATTAAAAGGCTTTTCGTTCTTACCAACATTCGGACCTGAAAGAACCAATAGTGAATCATTCAAACATTTGTCTCGATACAGGAATCGAAACCTCGGCCTCTCGTCGACTGAAGATTAGCCGACAGCGCCACCGAGGTTGTCTATATTGTATTAACCATTAAACTCATTTAAATCAAATTCGATGTAAAAATAGATATTCTACAATAGATAACAAGAAACAGCATAAATAAGTAAGTGTCTACGTTTAATTCATCAACTCGCAGACAAGAGTTTAAGCCAATGAATATGCGGTGACATTGTAATGCCGTGATTTAGCAACGACTCCCACGCTACTCACGCCTTCTTGATTAATATCCTACAATTCATTGTATTTGAAAGTAATTTATAATGTTTTATAACATTCCAACGGATATCGAAAAAGCCCATAGAAAACTTGAAAATGTTGAGGTAAAAGGCCTTTGATTTTAAACATAAATTAGGTTATGAAACACCTTATATTTTTTGTGTATGATTGGGTTAAGTGGCAGGAGTTGATGGGGAACTTTGAAATAAAAATAAAAAATTTAAAATTCTATTTTGCAGAGCGGCTATAAAGACTGCAACTCAGCATTTTCAATGGATACCGGAAACATTTATATCTTCCGATCCGTTATTAGTTATGATATTGATTTATGTTTAATTTTTGTCTGGTGATCCGTAAAAAATTACCACTTGACTACCCCTGTATTTTAAAAATTTTCAGAATTTATCTCAGAAAACTTTTCTTAACTTACAAGACTTTTCCGCGAAACATAAAGAATTAATAAAGCAGCAGACTGGGCTCTGTAGCGTGCCTTGGGGGAGGCCTATGTGCAGCAGTGAACTGCAACGGGTTGATGGTAGTGATGATGATGAAAGAATTAATTAACCAACTGGACATAATTGATTATGTGTACTTTTCATCAGGCGTAGTGTTCTAAGGTAGTGTAAATAAATTACGAGCAGTCTTAAAATCCGTTAAAGCTCGTGAGTCAATTTAGAAATCTACAGTTCAAGTCCTAGAATAAAATCCTTAATAGTTATCTTCTCCATCATCTCGATTCCCATTATTGACGATGTGGAGAATGAAACCTTTTTGATATGTTTTATGTTTTTGTAATGGCGATTCGATATTTTTTTTTTGTTAGGTTTCACTTCCCACAACGATTATTTTGCTTGTCTTCATGCCGGACAAATTCTACTCTTAAGTATCTCAGATTATAACAGTTATTTAAAAGGACCGCAAAGTTCATCTTCCGCTACTACACCAATTAGACAATTTAAAACTAAATCAATTACTTGTCCGATAGGCTCCAGCAGTCTGTACTGGTTGAGCTGCACGTAGCCCGACGCCTGGGCGAGCGACACCCTCCTGGACTCCCGAGGCGCGCGGCGCGGCCGCGGGGAACCCTGGCTGCACTCCGCAGACTTGGCCTCGTGGCAACGGAGCAAGCTGGACCGGTCACCTGACGCTGGGTACGTTGATAGCCTGGAAGAAACGTGGAGTTTATAGAACAGGTTTTCTCTAATATATTCTTGAAGAAGACCTGTAGTGCTCTTACTGCTTTATGGTATAATGTTGGTCTTGAAGAGAGTATTAATGATCTCACTAGTTAAGAGTCAGCGTATATACGTTTTTCGGACTCTGACTATTCGGAGTTATGTGTGTATTGATAATTAATAACCACGCACTATAACGGTGAAGGAAAACATCGTGGAGGAAACCTGCATACTGTAGTGATTAGTATCTATATGTATAAATTTAAATCCATGCCGTCAAACCAAGCTTTTAATCCTCAATTTCGGCCGTCATATGAAGTTAAGGCAGGTGTCCAAACTAAAGGTTACCTTGGGTAGATGCTTTGGACTTCCGAAGAGGAGGATAATCCTGTAGTTTCAACTCCCAAAACATATTGTACCAAGTTTGGAACTAGCAAACTGTTTAAATCATTAATTAATTAGTTGAGACGTTGTCAATAACCGGACAAGTTTGGTGCCCTGGGGTACTTAATACATAAGCCCGGCCTGTATCCCCGTAGGAATAGGCAGAGATGTCACTAGTGCCATAGTTCGCCGAGAGTTTACGTCCTAAGATGAGATAGACTGCTCGAGTATTGTCACGCCGGACACAAATTGCAGCTATCTTTTACGAGGAATTGGCTATGTTTTATTGTTTTACGAGGTTTTTTAAACTGAAAAACTGTCACAAAGCCCGGTAATTATCTCGTGTCGTTCGATTTAATTATATCACATTGTTGGAAATCGGATGTACACAGGCAAAACCCGAAACGCGACAAACAGGTGTGGATCGTTATTAGATGTGTTTCGATAGCATTAATTGTGCTATTATTACCCTTTTGTATGTTTAGCGATTTCACTCACTTATCGAAATACAACAGGAAATCTGATATTTTACGTCAGATTTTCTGTGTAATGACTGTAGAGTAATCTCTTGTTGAGCAATTGTAGATTATGGGCTGAAAAAGTACAGTACTCATACCCAGGTCAAATCTACCCTTAGATGCCATACTTTTAACGGAGTACGCCAAGGATCTAATTAGCAAAATGTAGCTACGTAAATTGGTCATAATTTGTTTTAATTTCTATGGGTAATTATGCTCTAATTCTATTGAATGTTTTATCTCTAAATCTGTGAATTTGTTACAAAATTGTATGAATATAGTTGTAATGTTTTTTTTAGTAAGCTTCTTTTATCATTTTTACCCGATTTCGGTCAATCCATAATAACAAAAAGACAAATCATATCAATACTTCAGCATAGTTCGAATTAGGAAAGCGTTTTGCCCCAAATACTTTCACAGCTGAGATCAGTTGGCAATTGTATTGTATCCCATGCCAATGGGTAACTTTGCTTGCTATTCAGTGTTTTATATAGTTAATAGGTTCTTCATAATGTAGATTTACCAATAAAAATGTGGTAGATAAATTAATGTTCTTTGTAAAAATTCTGAGTATATTTTATAATTGATAGTTTAAAAAAATCCTAATTTGGAGCAAAGCAGAATCATTTTACCGTATGCCAATAATGGCCACGTATAGATTCCCTGAGCCCTCATATTGATACATATAACCCCGCAGCTTTACATACGTTTTCTCTGCGGCGGAGCACCGCGGCGTTTTAACGAGCCGTATTGAATCATAATGTTGCCGGGATTTCGATGGGGAGGTATAGGTACATGGTTTTATCGGTGTTGTAGGGTGACCAAATATAAGTAGGATATAAATATATAAAATTCTGTTGGGCTTTGTACAATGAGCTGTATGATAATCGCCGTAATTGTAGTTCAGATGTGGTAATAGTCACCACAAAGAATAGGAATAAATTACTACTAGCAAAGCCTCTTTAGTTCATTGTTTTGTCATCTGTTTTGTTACGGAGGGAAGTGAACAGAAAAGATGTCCAACTCCTCCTATTAATTTAAATTTAGGATTAACTTCGTTGCAGGTTAAATCCAAGTTAGACATTCCTGTAAACTCGTTGATCTTTAATGCTCGGTGTTAATAAAATGCGTTCTGTTGATCCTGGCATGCAGGAGTTGCAGTGGCGGGTGTGAGAGCGGGACAGTCTCCACTACTAGCAAAGCCGGTGTTTTTTTATTGCAATGAATGGCGAGACAAGCATGCCCTTCGCCTGATGGTAAGCGATACGACTGCTCATGGTCAGTAGCAAAACCAAACAACACAATGAATTACAAAGCAATGCTTGGAATTTCACTGCGCTCGCCATCCTGAGACATAAGGTGTTAAGTCTCATTATGTCCAGTAATTACTCTGGCTACAATGTCCTTCAAACCGGAACACAACAATGCGTTTACACTGCTGCTTGGCGGGAGAAATAGACATTGCGGTGGTACCTAACCAGGCGGCCTCTCATATATGAGAGACCTACCACCAGTAAAATGTTAAATGCGTACCATGCCACGAAGGTGGCTTTTATCTCAAAAATATTTTACGGCTTATTCGCTAAGCTGATTTGCTCGTTGTCTGGGCTAAGATTATATTTAAGTTTTAAAACACGAAAATGCAATTTTAGTTTAGCTGCTAGAATGTATGATGAGATCATTTTTAAAGACGCAAGATATTTTTTAAAAGCAAACTGAGAATTAAGCTAAAGCATATAAAACACGGTTGAAAGTATGTCGATGTGACCAAACGCAAATGTGGACACACAGAAAAAGTAGATGTATATATGTAGATTATGATATTATCCATTTGTATCATAGGCATTACATGTTTACAATGAGAATGTGCTATGACATATTAGCGGAAACACATAGCACTGGCATAACACCTCAACTTACTTCATTATACTTTCAAAGCTAAAAGTTATTTTACTACTGCGAAAAAGAAATACAATTACGCTGTATTTGTTAGTTAAAAATCGAGTTTTTTTTCCTTAACAAACTTAACTTGAAAAGTTGGGTATAAAAGTTGAAGCTAAATAAATTTCATTTATAACGTTTATGAGTAACTTGAAGTAACATCAAGGCTTTTTCGCGAAATATAAAACAACAATACAAAATTACAACAATACTTTTAATAAAAACAAACAACAAAAAATAAATTGCATTCCTTTTTCAAATTCTCGTTATCAGTAATCTTAATTGTCCCAGTTATACCCGTCTCATGGTGACACGGTGCACGTATTCCCGGGGTGTCGACCGCAATGTCCCTGGATACATCCCTACACCCCAGGATAACGAACGCGGATATCCGCAACTTGCCGATTCCATATGTTTAATTTTAGTCATCTGTATTTAGGAAGTATATTGAAGGTATTATTTTTATGTTTTCTTTTGGTGTTTGTGTAATTGCAACGTATTACAGAATATAATTTTTAAACTGTAAGTATAAGGTTCCATGCCTAGGAGAGGTATTTTTGTGCAATTTTTTTAGTTTTATTAACACTCATTACACATAAACCGTATGGTATAGACCATAGTGCATAACCGTAAAAATAAGTAAAATATGTGTCCATGCGGGAATTGAAATCGCCACACCCAGTGCAGAATGCCAACTTTATAAACTCTGCAGCAATTAGTTGAATCGATAAACTTTTTGATTAGAAAACTACTATTATCACCGGACTGGCTACGCTCAAACTTTTTTTTTTTTTTTTTTTTTTTATTCTGGCACGCCATGATGACTGCACTGCACCTGATGTTAAGCGCAAATGCCGTTCAGACAGAGTATCGAATGGCATCAGACGGCGGTCCCATGCCATTTGACACAATTATGCCGGCCTGCTGAGATGCTTCTTCACACTACGGCGGAAGGACCCAGGATTATAGGAAGGAGGGAACACGTGTGACGGCAAACAATTCCACAGCTTCACAGTGCGGCACAAAAAAGAATTTGCGAACTTTTTTGTTCGCGCCGAGATGGTTTGAACCGTCAAGCTGTGGCTTCGCAAGCCAGCACGCGTGGTTCAAAGGTCTCAAGGAGGTGGAGGTGGAGGTGGAGGAGGTGGTGAAAGGAGAGGAGGGGATCAAACTAAACAATTCCTCAGAGCATTCACCGTGATACAGACGGTAGAACACGCTTAGAGAGGCAACATCCCTCCGCAACTGTAGCGACTCTAAGTTGCTCGTAACGTCTGCATCATTTACAATGCGGATGGCCCGCCGCTGCAATCCATCCAAGGCATCGAGTAAATACTGGGCGGATCCATCCCAGAGGTGCGAACAGTATTCCATACCCGGCCGAAGCTGCGCTTTATACAAGCGGTATAGTTGACCGGGCGTGAAAAACCGACGCACCTTGTTCAGGATTCCGACCCTGCGCGATGTGGCAGATATTACGCCCTCGATGTGATTCCTTGGATTAAGATCACAGCGGATATCCACACCAAGGATACTCAGGTCATTCCGCATTGAGAGGGGAATACCCTGAAGATTGGGGAGGGGAGAGAACGGGGATTTTTTGCACGTGAACGCACACACCTGGGTTTTCCTGGCATTGAACTCAACCATATTCCTGGAACCCCATGTAGAAATGAGATCCAAGGACCGGTTGAGCTCAATGACAAGATCTTCGCGCCCGCTCACAGTGCCGTCACGGCAACCTGGGGGCCCATAGCAGTATCGCCCATGAACCGTGCTGTCATCTGCATAGCAATGAATGTTGCCGAGCGACAACATATCATTGATATGCAGAATAAACAGGGTGGGCGACAGTACCGAGCCCTGTGGAACTCCGGCATTTACCGACATGAGCGCCGAAGCGTGTCCGTCAACGACAACACGCATTCTATGCCCATGCAGAAAGCCAGAAATCCACGAACACAAGTTGCCGGGCAGACCGTATGCCGGAAGCTTGGAGAGAAGACCACGGTGCCAGACCCTATCAAACGCCTTGGCTATGTCGAGGCTCACAGCAAGAGCCTCGCCACGCCGGTCAATCGCTTCACCCCAGCGATGCAGGACAAACGCTAGAAGATCACCCGTTGATCGGTTGTGACGGAAACCGTATTGTCTGTCACTGATCAACGAGTGATCCTCCAGGTAGCGGACCAATTGAGCGTTTATGATCCGCTCCATGACTTTGCACATCACTGAGGTGATAGCGATAGGGCGATAATTGGTAGGGTCTGACCGATCACCCTTTTTGGGGATCGGTTGCACATTGGCCTCCCTCCAAGATTCCGGCACAACACCTGTGCGGTAAGACGCTCGGTAGAGGCGTGTCAGTGCAGGAGACAGCTCCGCTGCACAAGCCCTTAAAACCACCGCCGGTATTCCATCCGGACCACTGGCTTTCCGGACATCGAGGGATCGTAGCTCACGCCGCACATCACACTGCCTGATGCGAATATCAGCCATTGAGAAACCGTAATCAGGCAGCGTGGGCGGCGTCTGGGAACCACGGTCCTCGAGGCGGGAATTAGCCGCAAAAAGATTTGCCAGTAAAGTGGCTTTCTCTTGCGGCTTATGAGCCAGTGATCCTTCCGGGTACTTCAGTGGTGGCAATGTAGGACGGCAGAAGTTAGACTGGACGGCCCTGGCCAAACTCCAATAAGCACGACTGCTAGTTGGGTGATTGGCCAACGCACGCCCAATGCTACAAACGCGCTGGGCATCCGCTCTAACGTAGGCCTTCCTGCAGGCCTTGGTGGCTCGGTTATAAGCTTCCTTGAGGGAGCTGATATTGGGATCCTTCTTGGCGCGACCCCTGATCCAAGCGCGATACGCCGCTTGCTTGTCGCCGACAGCAACGGCGCATGCACGATTGAACCAGGAGCGTCCACGGCCCTTACTGGCGATCTCAGAGGAAGGAATGTAGTATTCCATACCTAGACTGATCTCGCCAGCAATAGCGTTGGCACTCGCTATAGGATCTTTGCCCTCAAAGCAGCGCTGCCGCCAAGGGATGGATGCGAAATATTCCCGCATACCATCCCAATCCGCCGACGAGTAGTGCCAGACCCTTCGCTTAACCTGCACGGGACGTGGAGGTGAAGCGAACGGTACTGACGACTCGACCAGGCAGTGATCGGAGGTGCCCAAAGGCGCACCAATGGTCACACGATACCCGGCCGGGTGACTCGCCAGCAGAAGGTCCAGCAGTGAAGGCGCATGACTCGCCACATCCGGGATCCTGGTGGGCTGGTTCACCAGTTGTGTCAAGTCATGAGTCAGAGCGAATGCATGGGCAGCCCTGCCAGCATGATCAGTCTTAGAGGAGCCCAACCACAACTCGTGATGTGCGTTGAAATCCCCCAAGACCACCATTTCGGCTGACGGGAACTGCACCTGCGCGTCATCTGTCGCCCGGCTAAGGTACCTAAACAGCCGAGTCGTCTCATCATCCCCATTGTGCGACCTGTAGAGGCACACGTAGATGCGGCTCAGGGAACCAAGATCCACGTGCACCCACAGAGCGGAGAAGGAAGGGTCCTCCATGCAGCGCAAACGGTGACAGCAGACGTCCGACCGAACATACAAGCATACCCCGGCTTTAGGTTTGAAGTTTTCTTCAAGCGAATAACCGGGGTACAGCAAGTAGGAATCTGCGTCTCCGTCAAGAAGAGCAAAGCAGGCCGGGCCGTCTCGAGATGGTGGTGGACGGCATTGAGGTTCGTATGGAGTCCGCGGATGTTGGCGAACTCCATAGTGAACGCGGTGGTGGGGTTATGCACCGCTGAAGGACCTGCTCTCTTGATTTGCACTGTCATGGGTTCGGGATGGGTTTGGTGAAGAAGCATCGAGAGACTTGAGTTCGGGCACTAAGAAGACCGAATGGGTACCGGGACGAAAGAGTCGATAGGAGGCGAATTGATCCGCCGGACGGAAGGGCCCCCGTACCCTCCCGGGATGGGCCGCCGGGACCCCACATCCGGTCACCAACCGGCACGACGGACCCACCCAAGATTATGCGCGGCATGGTGAGGCAGCCTCTCGTGGTGGTTAGCCACAATTGGGCCCCTGTACTGTACCGCGGGCGGCCAGCGGACAACCGTTTCTATGGGTCTCCCTGGCCGACGGGTCAACACTCCTCCCACCGACAACGAACCGAAAATACCCACAGGGTGCAACCTCATGCCCGGACTCAAGCCCCTCGAGAAACCGGCTGAAAACGGGCTGATCCCGGAACGCGAACCCCCTGCGGGGATCACTATGGCGGTATTTACGCCACGTTGATTCTAACATTATTTGTCACTATATTTAGCCACAGAAGTCCACTACTATCAGAATTTCCCACAGATTTCCACAACGACCTTGTGGAACCTTTTTTATCCAATAGGTCCGTCGAATGAACAAATCGCTCACCTGATGGTAAGTGATCACTGCCACCTATGAACATCTATAACGCTTGGATCGAAGTCGTGTCGCCGGCCCATCAAACTGAGAGAAGAGCGGAACGGAAAAATAATGGGAAGAGGAAATGGGTATTAGGTATCTAGGCAATGTCAACCAATGAAACGAGACAGCAAAGCTATCAGTCCACCTAGCTCTTCTGTGAGATAGTGGTACCGTCCCGGACGAACCTACCCATTCATGCTGAGCCAGGACTGATAACAGCGTGGCTCTAGTCTCTACCACTTCCGAATCTCCATGCTGACACTTCACACGTTTATTTGTCAACCGATCGTTCAGATGTAGTGTAGTCTAATAACAAGCATCCAGTGTATTTTACTATTTCCGCAGTTAATTAAGAAATATTTGTAGCGGCGGTATTTCGGCACCAATTAGTTGTTCATACCAATCCGGCAGAACATTAACCCGAACGGTTTCCTGCTAAATGTTTTTGGAATTCGTTGTAATTTCGCCAGTTTAGCCGCGTGTGATGGAATCTGTCTAGGGTTTGGATCCAATTATACTCAAAATACGCATATCCGGGAAAAGCACAGTTGCATTTGGTTTACGAAAGCTTTTGTAATGAAATCGGTAATATTTAACCAATAAATACGTGACAAACACATGCATAAGCTCGACCCCACATTATGATAAACCTACTGTCGTGGGTATCGATAACGACGGGGCACTTTTTGGTCCCACACAAACACACATTATGTTGATAACTTTACAGCTATGTTTCCGTTGGGGATGGTAGAGATGGCCTTACTATCAGTAAACCCTGGTCTGGTTAATTTCAATTTAACGTTAACAAATTCTAGAGTAAAACTACATCACGTCATCTCGTCAAATATTCCTTAGTGCTTAAAGACGAAAGTCTTTTAAAGACGAAAGTCACTTTAAGTTGTTGTATTTTAGAAGAAGAGAAGAGAGAGAGAGATTCGAGAGTAAAGTGATCTTGACCCCGTTTTCCCTTTTGGTACGGAAAGATCAAAGAAACCTTAAAAGAAAAGAAAAACCTGATCACGACATGTTATAATATTCTTGATCTCCATTAAGACTAAAACCTGGATCACTCTGGTCTCCGTAATAAACTAACGTCTGCTTCTTGAAAGGGTTAGCCCGCATAACCTGTGAAGTTTAGTAATATTGTAATTAGCGAGCTGCCACACAAGCTGTAAATTCTCGCGTAATTAAAATAGTTTGAACATTTGTATTCGTCGCCTCAAAGGTCACTCTGTACGCAAACTTACTGTTAATTTCAAAGTAAACCCTTGTGTAGCTCGAAACATACTGTACACATATTAGGCTCACGCATGTATTTCGAGAGGGGTGAGCAGTGGCGGTAATAATTCTGTAAGTAATAGATCTTAAGTATTTGCGTCGTTAAATGTGCAATATGAATGGATCGGCCCGAGCGAAGTGGTACCGCTATATCACAGACAACGAATGTGGAGTAATAACAGCCTCCGTGGCGCAGTTGGTTAGACGCCGCCTGTGAAACGTGAGACCGCGGGTTCGATGCCCGCACAAGTCTAATATTTGTGTGATCTACAGATATTTGTCTTAGGTCTGGGTGTTTGTGAGCCCAAAAAGTCTCTCGTAGTTCTTAATACTCACGATACAAGATTCGATCTTAGTGTGGGGTCAGGACTATGTACGTGACTGTTGGGTGTATTTATTTCGAGCAGCGAGTGAGATAGCTAACGACCTGGTAGATTGTGGTAGAATATTCCTCTCTCTCTTTCTCTTCAGCCACAGGAAGTCCACAAGTGGCGATCGATCGGGGAGGCCTATGTTCAGCAGAATCCTATCCGCTCGGAAACCATGGTTCACTATGGCAGGAAACCCGTCACATTGACCAACACAAGTATCTTGCGTTTCAGAATTAGTCCATATTTAGTGGACGCCGATAGGATGTGTGAGTATCAAGTTTTGAGCTGGCTTTACTAATGTATACACTAGTGAAAGACAAGAATTTCTCATTTCTAAATTCTTTATTAGACTGTCTCGGTGGCATAGTTGTACTACGGTAAGGTTACAAAGCGGATGTCTCGGGTTCGAAACTCAGGTCGGGCAATGTGATTTCTTTATTGGATTTTTCTATTCATTATCAGCCGGGAGTCAGGAATTTGTGCCCGATATGGTGATAGGCTCGCCCCCTTTTACATTATGGGACGGAACAAATAAGGCGAAACGTGGGTGTTCTAGTTGCACCTCTGCCTACCCCTTCTGGGAAGAGGGCGTGATGTCTATGTTTATGTATGTAAATTATTTATTTGGATTGCACACTAGTCTTACTATACAGATATCCTATGTGATTGTCGATATTAAGTTATTCCTTTTTATAGTGCTCGACCTGTTCTAATACTTCGTGTAGTCTGCGCGATGCATGTTTTATGCCTCGTAAATGTTCAGCTTGGCGTTTTACTACCGGTTGCCTGTCTCGCTTAACTCGTTCAGGAAATTATCTAATCCCAGAGGTCGTGTTTTCGATTTAAAACAATTTCAGAGTAAATAGATGTGTGTAATAATATAGTGTCTTGGGAATCAGACACTGTGGGGGTTCAAATAATACAGTGACATACACAAATAACAAGGTAATGTTTTAAGCAATTGTAACAGAAAATAAAAATGTGTGCCTGATTTGGCGATAGGCTCGCCCCCTATCACATTGTGGGAGGAAACACACAAGGCAAAACGTGGGTGTCTTGATTGTGCTACCAAGGGAACCTCTGCCTATCCCTTCCGGGAAATATATATATATATATATTAGTGGCGGTACTTCCATACAAGCCCAAAAGCCCGGCTTGCCCTACTTAATACGCAAATACAAGATAATGAACAGAAACCATTACATTCAATACATTACAGTAATTTATTACGACACATATACCATTTTTGAATTTACCGCGTTGGGTCGCGTCGCGGCGCGGCGCAATTCAATGAAACGCAACTACGAGCGACGGAGCGCCGCCCGCGCCTCGCAATGCTTGTATTAAATTCATTCAATAATTTAACCTCTCGCGTAGCTTCACGCATTTTCTAAAAGACGTAACTCGCGTTCTTTAAATGTCTCTTTCTCTCTCGTGTGCTTTTACGAGGCTTTTGGAAACTCATGCTGTCTCTTTCACACTTAAGGTTGAAATGTTACACTCTGCCACTACGAATGTATAGCTACAGATATGCAACTATAGCAATTTGTACTAAAAAATCAAACCGTTTAAGCCCAGCTTCGCGGAGTGAACATCGTACGTTTGAAGGTCGTCACGTGTAACATTATTCGTTTAGTAAATTATATTTGTTATTATTAAATTATGTTTGTTCCTTTTTGAAATTATATTATAATTTTTTAGGTAAAAATAATGTAGTTTTTATATTTTTTTAATAAATTGTAATTGCATGTTGTAATGTTTATTTTTACGTTTCGTTTCGCAATTTCTGAACGGATTCGTACTAACTTCATAGGTGTTTTGGCATTGTGCAATTGTAAATAGTTCTGTTTTTAGGTTAATGATTAGTTTTTTATGTTCATTAAGCTTTTTGAAACTAAAATGAGTTGTATTGTTTCCTGTGATGGTTTAAGTGTGGTGATAAAAGTGTTCATTGCTGGTATAAAGGTAATTTAATTCGATTATATTGAAAAAAAAAACTGGCGCGAAAACAACGCCGGGTTTGTGCATTTCTTAAATTCGTGGTAAATTACAAGAGGCATTTATCAGCTCAGTTTAAAAAAACTACCTACGTAATTTGATTTCTACATGCTCCCCTTCAAATGAGTTATTAAATAGTCGTGTTTCACATGTTTTTCAAGCGACACTTGTATATTAGAATGTTTGTACTATGTATAATATAATGATTTTAATAACTTAGGTGGACCTTTCAAAAGGCATGTTATTACTTGTAATTCATAAAAACTTAGCGCTAATGCATTAATAATATTTTCTGTCCGCAATTTCGGTTAACTGCATAGTAATCACGGCAACATAGTAGCTACCGTTGTGCTAGTGTACCTACTAGAAGTTTTCAGTAGTTAGTGTATTACCAAGTTACGGTTGCATATCCACATGTAATCTATAATTTTATTAATCTTAATATTTTATAGATTGTTTGTTAGGTCTGCTGACGTACATTTGTTTTATTCGTTCTTAGTATATTTTCCTTTTAAATCAACATGTATTATACTTTAAAAAAAGTTTTGGGCTTGCCCTACTTCAAAACCCTAGGCACGCCACTGATATATATATATATATATATATATATATATATATATATATGTGTGTGTGTGTGTGTGTGTGTGTAATACAAAAAAAACATGATTAGTGATTGCCTAGCAGTCGAATTAATAAGTAAAAGTTCAAAATGGCCGCCTCAATATTTCATTTCTTATTAACAAATACTTAAGCGTATCTGTAGCAACAAAACTGTTTTCCTTCATCTATAGACAAATTATATGAAGTTAAAACTCCAAAAGAACAAACTCATAAATTCAGAAACGACAAAACAACGCGAAGATAAAACAAAAGGAAATTACACCCTCGACGAAGTTTAGCTTAAAGTTCTATTGAATTATAAAGGGTTCCTTAAAGTTTGGCACGTGTTAAAAAACACTTACGTGGGCGGTGCCGAGTTCAATGTAACTGTATCAACTTTTTTATTTCATTCAACTATAGGAAACAATATGTTAAAAGCTTTTTAGCAATGTCTGCTGCACCGGATGATACGTGTTATAATGTATTGATATCGGCAGACGATTATTTTTTTTACAAATACTGTAGCATACATATTTATCCAAAATAGGGTATTTGTGTGTATGCAGTTTGTGTTTGTAAATCATACCCATGATACAAACAAATTCCGGGTTCAAAGACTTACTTGTAAAAACAGGATTAACAAAAAAACAGCATGTTGAAAAAAAAGATTCCCTATTACAATCTTATTGATACAAATGTTTTAATCTTACAGGAAGAGGAAAATAAATCAAAATTATAAAAGTATTTTAAAAATGTAGAGAATTCATTCCTTCATATTTCAACACGTATTTAGAAGAGAGTCCAACGGACCGCGAAAAGAAACAATGTTTTGAAATAAAACAATGATTTTTGCTTTGTTTTTACAATGTAGCTGTTGTACAGGATTAAAGCTGAGGTTCTAAAATATTTTTTGCTTCAAACCTTTCTTGGATTAAAAGATTTTTATACCTATCACGACAAATTGACCACGATGTATATATATAAGTATATCTTTTTCCCATCCCGCACTAGGCTAGCGTGGTGGACTATACGCCCTTACCATTCTCAATCGTACTCTCGATTGTAGAGGAGGCCTGTGCCCTGCAGTGGGTCGTATATGGGCTGACACAGTATATGTTTTTCTAGTAATCTGTAAGACGAGACGGGCAAGTCGTAAGTTTGATGGCAAACGATACACCTGCCCATAAATAATGGTAAATTACACTGCATGGCACTGTATTGCGCTCGTCACCCCGGATCGTAAAGTGTTCAGTCTCTAAATGCCAGGTACCGCCCCGCATAAGCCTGCCCATTCATGCTGAGTCAAGACTGACAACAGCGTGGCTCTATCACTTCAAAAACATTGTGACAGTTTGACAGCCTCCGTGGCGCAGTTGATTAGACGCCGGCTGTAAAACGAGAGGCCGCGGGTTCGATCTCCGCACCGAGACAAATGTTTGTGAGGGCCACAAGTATTTGCCTCCCGTCTGGGTGTTTGTGAGACCGAAAACTCTCTCGTAATGTCGTAGTCTCTGTTAGCTTGATGGTAAGTGATTTGACCATGGTTAGTAGCAAAACCAAACAACACTATGATTAACAAAGCAATGCTTGGTATTTCACTGCGCTCGCCTTCCTGAGACATTACATGTTAAGTCTAATTATGTCCAGTAGTTACTCTGCCTAAAATGTCCTTCAAATCGAAAGACAACAGTTCGTTTACACTGCTGTTTGGAGGGAAAAATAGGTATTGCGGTAGTATATACCCAGACAGCCTCTCACATATGAGAGACCTCCCAGCAGAAAAATGGCGTACATTCAAATTCTGTATACCCAGCTTCTTTGCTCACTTAAAACTGAAGATCTATATGTAAGCAAAAGTCAGTATAGCTATTGCAAGGAATATACATGGTACATATAGTAGAACCAACCGAGTAAAATTCTCACCAGGACTGTAGTTGAAGCGCTATTTACATGGAGAGAGTTTCTCGCAGCGAGAATCGTAGATTATCGCATGACATAACCGCCATAGATTCTCGTTTTGTGACAAATGTTTACACGATGCAACTTTTACTTGATGCAACGAGGCTTTAAAGTTCTTTATAACAATTGCGTCACCCACAATACGGATGGCCGACGCTGCAGCCGATGGATCAAGTGAATATTTTCCGGCACCCGCCCAAAGGTGATGATTTACATACCACGCCTGCAGTTTATTGAGACAAAGCTGATAAATATGAAAGCTAAAATAAAGGTCGATTCTTTAGAATATTCAGTAGATACGACCGGCAAAGTGGTTGTTTATTTGGCAAAATTTTCAATAGTTGAATTAGAAAGTAATCATTGTTTTTTAGATATTATTAGTTTTTGGTCGTGCCGATATAGATTTCAGTGGCGAAGGCTCCATATAACTCGATTCCCTGCGGCTTACCTTTTGTAATTTATCATTACACTATAAACAAGCAAATTTTTCAAAATTATTTATGTAATATCTAAACTCATTTTATTCAACGACATCTGTCGGCCACATAGGTAAATATTACTGCGGAGGCGCATAGCAAACACGTAATTAGATTGCGCCGCGTTGCGACCTCTGGCGAATTACTGCCAAAATTGTTCGGCTTATTGAATAACAATGGCGCGGCCCGTGCGCCGACCGTCCGCGTCGGCTGCATGTTACGCATTGGTGTGACATGGTTGTGTAGTTTGCAACAAATCACGCAAAATTGTACCTTAAACTTATAATGATTTAAGGTTCAATTTCCGTTAAAAAAGCAGGAGGCATGCTGCGGCTCTTCAGCATTTTGTGTGTTTATGTGTGTATTTGTGTAGATATCACTGCATTTGTAAGTGTTGTATTAACATTTTGACAGTATACGAGTATTAGCTGGTTCACGCATTTAGTTTTTAATGTTTTAAATTACAAAATGTACATAAATATTAATATTATTATTATGTTGTAATGGAAATTAATAATCGTGAGGGACGTACATGTTTAGATTGACAATTTCGGAAATAACGTTACTGTTTAGATTTTAGGAAGTGCTCGACTACTAATAATACAACTAATAAAAGCGCGGCTAACGTACTTGTTAACATTGTATCTAGATCATTAATTTTTCTTTATTAATCTTATATTCACGTGCGGTTTAAAAATATACTTTTTTAATTTACTCATGATGACATTGCAACTTTTGTATATTGGAAATATTAAAATATAATTGACGACCGCAGTACGTAGATGCCATCATACGAAATGCAATCGTTTCGTTTGGTGAGTGAGATTGTCGGAGGAATAATTTGCTGGCGGTTGGATATTCGCAAACGTCCGGATATAAGGATACACGTACATATTATGTAAATGTGTCGCGTTTCGGGCTAATTCTCTGAAGCATCTCACGATAAGTTGATCTACTCAATCCGGACTGCACTATGTTTACTATCAAGTATCAGTCGCATTGTCTTCCCTATGTAGGACCAGTAGGTATAAACACACTTATTTCGCGTATTAAGCTTCGGCTTCCCTTTTTAAAAAAATCACCCTTCGCCACTGATAGATTTTATCAATCAACTGTGGTTGTCATTTGTTATAAGCAAGTTTCATCATTAAAATGAAAAGTATTTTTTCATATCTGCATCACTCTAGGTTACCACCATATATATACCATCATACATATAATACCATCTATACACAAATATAAAGTGTATAAAGTGATAAAAAAAATGGTATCCTTCGAGAACAGTCCTTCCTAGAGATGATACTACCTTACGTAATTGTTTGTATCACTAACGAGATATTAAATAATTTTAAGAGATTGGGAAGATAAGGTTTGAAAGCGTAACAAATGTACAAACTCATTTTCGAGTTAATAGCATTAGGTAAAGTATGGACATTTACTTTTGTGCGAATCAATAGACGAGTTAGAAATCTAGAATGGATGGGATTCTATAATAATTTTCTTGCATCTTCGAGATGAATACCAAGTCAACGACTTTTCGATGGAACTAATAACTTATCACGTTCATCGAAGCTTGAGAGTTTTATCTCCGATCGCAAGTCATTAGCTGATTCATCGATAGAAGCGTCTGGTCTAGTTAGTATGATGAATATTATTCATATCTACAGGTCACATCCAGACTGCGCACGAAAACGAAGCTATGTAGTAGTTTTAGTGACTTCAGACATAATGTAAGGAAAAATTACGGAAAAGAAGACACATACATACTCGTAAACTCACGCCTTTTTCCCAGTAGGTAGGCAGGGTGCTAACAAGACACCTACGTTTCGCCTTGTATTTTCCGTCTCATGATGTGATAGGGGTCAAACCTATCGCCATATTGGCCACAAATTTCTGACTCCAGGCTGATAATGTGTAGAAAAATCCAATATCACTTTACCCGACCCGGGATTCGAACCCAACACCTCCGTTTTTATTCTAAAACTCAGAAGTGAATTTTGAATGGGAAGCAATCACGTTTAAAAACAAAAGTCTTAAGTTTCTCCGGCAGTTAAAAGATTGATAACAGTTGAAAAGTTGGCAATGTCTGTAGTCTTTTAAGCGTCTTGAAAATATCTTGGTTTTTCAATTATGATCTTAGTGGCTACTAATTCAAGTACCAGATATATCAGACTTATCAATCGCTTATGTTTTTATTTATTTTAATTATCCAGTTAAAATTTTGTATGTTTTTAATTACTCTTCATCCTATGTATATTTTTGCTTCCCGTTTTGCCACCCAAAAGCAGAATTTGCGTCTTAAATTTTTATTTTTATATAGAGGCAATATAGAGGATTATTAACTATCAGATAATTTGCCTTTGATATAATATAATATTGATGAAAATTGAGGCTTGTATGTGGTAGATCTATTTCAAAGTAATTTAACTTTTAAATCTAGTATTACGCAAAAATATATGTCAACAATTACCTCAAATAGGCGTCTCGTGTGCAAATATAGTGTAATTAGTCAAATTAAGTCATAAAGGGTTATTATAATGATGTCTCACCTGTCGACCTTCTCCGAGGGCTGCCACCTTCCATTCTCGTGTTCCTTATTGCTTCCATTGCTCACGTCTACTGCAGTGTGTCTGGAACAATAGAAGGTATTACGTCAATATATTTTATGTACATCAAGGGTAAAATGTTTTTTTTTTCTTTTTTTTTTAATTCTGGCACGGTACAGTGACTGCATTGCACCTGATGGTAATTGCTAATGCCGTCCAGATAGAGTATCGAATGGCATCAGACGGCAGTCTCATACCATTCGATACAGTCATGCCGGCCCGCTGAGATGCCTTCAACGGTATTTTCAGGAATTTGTTGATGTTTTTCTTTCTCCTGTCAATAAATTTAGAAGAACAGTAGGGTAATTCACGTAATTAAATAAGTTTAGTTGCAGTGCAGTTGCAGTTAAGTTTCGATCAAAACAGACCTTTTTGTATTCTCGTAGTTTTGACAACCGCTGTCAGATAAGCTCTCGTCAAGTTCGCGTCACGCGAGCAGTTTAGTGTATTCTACTGCTGCGTGTTTTATGTGCGTGATTCAGATCGCAACTTGATCGGTATTCACGTATAAGCTTCTTGCATACGACTGACGTACAGTTGACGCGCAGCACACGCGCAGTTTACGCATAGCTTAGGTGTAGATCACGCGCAGCTAAACAATAACAAGAATACCATTTTGCACTAAGACGTAAACTTCATTGCAACTGCACCGCAACTTGATCGGCGCGTCAAAAAATTACGTGAATTAGCCAGCTGGTTGAGTTGCAATTTAGATCTAACGCAACATATGTGGTTTTTATAAACGATGTTTTCTTAAATATAAGTCCCGAAAACGAGCAAACAGATCACCTGATGGTAAGTGATCACAACGCTGGATCATTGATGTGTTGCCGGACCATCAGATCAGGAGGGAGCGGAAAGATAAAGGAGTGGGAAGACGAAAGGGGTTTTGAGCATAGGGTATGGTATAATAGTAGGGTATATGGGTTAATACCGGGTAACATATTCCAAATTGAGTTAGCTGCATTTATTTTTACCTATTTCAGTATATGAAACACTTAAGAGTTGACATGAAGTCTGAGTTTTAAAAAGGCTAAAAATCTTGTGCTTCATTTTAATCCAGTAGCTTCAAACCATTGTTTATACAATGGCTTGAAACTAATGAATATGTATTTGAAAATGCCGTTATATACAACAAACAATGACAAACCACAACGAAGAGAAATCAAAACATTCACAGTATGTACACAGAAATAAAAAATCAAACAAAAATGTATGTATGAAACGGGAATTGCCGACAGGCATCGGGCACGCACGTCGCTTCTCAAAGATTAAACAATTAACCCACGCCCCCGCTGTTACAGCCGGCGCTACGGCTTTCATTTACCTTTTATTGCCTGTTTTATTTTGCTTTGTTACGTTCCACAGCGCGTGGGCAGCGGCCCTCAAACTGTAGAACTAGCGTAATTTTAATATTAAGGCGATAGGCTAGCCCCCTATCAGATCCTGGGACAGAACACATAAAGCGCAACGTGGGTGTCATGGTTGCACCTCTGCCTACCCCTTATGAGATAAAGACGTGATATTTATAAATGTATGTAAGGTTTATACTCATAAAGCGGAAATAAGCTCGTTAAGTTGTGAGCCTATTAGCCCTGGTTGGCAAAAAAAAACAGTTTGTCAATACTGTTTGTAGCAGATTTTAGTCGTGCATTTTTTGTCCCCGTTATTGAACACCTAAAATAGCAATAATTAATTAATTTATTTATTTACAATAAATATAACATTTTAACAGCCGAGGCCAATGTGACACTATATTAAAATAAACAAAAATAAATAAATAAGCACTACTTAGCCAACTTACCCTAATGTATTATTAAATGTAAAACTTGATCCTGCAGTCAAACTGTTTGTACAGTTTTGCAGGACACTTTATTAGGTCATAAGAATGTTCTTTTGTTATTAATAAATAAATAATAATAAACAAAGGGAAACCTAAAAATATGCAAAATACAACATTAAAAATCAAACAATAAACATAAAAAATAGATAATTGTGTGTAATACTATAAGCATGGTGAGAGGAGAAGAGGAATTAGGAAAACAAGGCCTATAACTTAAAAGAAAGTAAGCAATCGTAAGAGAACATCTGTTATTTCACTTCTTTAGTGACTTTTCTCCAATAAGCAACACCGTACATTAAAAGCAAAATATTCCAATGCTTACTTTACAAACTTTGATTTCAATCCATTGAGACTTAACTTTACAAAGAAAAGGAGCAACTCGCCCCAATTTGGGAGGATGAAAGGAATTTGTTTATGAAAACAAAAGTTTGGGAATCGCTCGTTTACAGTGTAAAGGTGTTATACGGCTTTTGTTTGAGGCCTTTGTTATATGAAATAGGAATGTTTTGAGAGAGGACCATCTACTGACAACTGAAGAATGACGACTCAAAGGACAACTGACGACTAATTCCTGTTTTATGAGTGTTAATTAGTTTGAAACACATCTGGTATATTATAAAAACGCTTTTATATTCAGTGGAACTTTTTTTATGTCATTAAATTTGTACTTTCTCTCTCTGATCGGAGAAATGTTTGCCAGATAAGAAAGGTTGGCTTGCTCGATTTTCTATTTACATTTCATTTTCATCAATGTACCACCAGTTGCACCTATGTACCAAAATATAATGTATTGAATTTGAATATTAAAATTAGTTTCCAAGGCCTTTGATGAGTCCATATAGGAACGATTCTTTTTAAGACTCAAGTAAGTTCCCGAATCGATCTAAAGGTCAGCTAAGCGGAAAAAATACTCGTATCTATACAGGGTGGCCTAAAATCGTGAAAACTAAAACCACATTTTTCGACAAAAAATCGTATACAATGTCACCAGGGGAGCTGAGAAACATGTGGGTTAAATTAAGTAACATATGTAAAAATCACTCTGTATACTATAGTACCTAGTGCCAGGTTTTAAATGTCTTAGTCAGTTTTAGATTCCATTGAGGTCATGTCATCAAGTTAATGTAAGTATTTCATTTTATGAAATATTTATTTTTGAGGTACTACATTTGATGTTGTTTAGGAAGCTGTAGTCCATTCAAGTCTATAAAATAGGAACTACTTACATTCTCATACTACGTTACAAAATAGGAAATACTTATACGCAAAAACACAAATTTCTTCCTTGTAAAATAATACTGTTCCCGGTATCTCTTACAAGCCTTACACATAAGCTTCTGTACAAGAAAACACGTTATCTGTGGCGGTATGGCGTCGAGACCGTTTGTATAGAAGCTCTTTGTACTTAATTATTTTGATACACGGGCAAAATGTACACATAATTATTGTACACTTACGGCCGAGTCAATGTGACATATTATTATATATTTACAGCTGGCATGATGGTGAATATCGCTAACTTTGAAAATTTACAACACTTGGATTATAGGAGCTGTGTCATCTTAAAAATAATAGAAGAAAGTAGGAGGAAAGAAGTGTTGGGCATCCGGATTTCTTATCCTTTTATTAGAGCAATAAAAAAAATACATCCAACAGTCAGATACATAGTCCTGACCCCACATTAAGATCAATTAAGTCTTGTGTCGTGGGTATAAGACACTACGAGAGACTTTTCGGCCTCACAAACACCCAGACCCGAGACAAATACAAGTGGGCTACAAAAATATTTGTCTCGGTGCCGGGATCGAACCCGCGGCCTCTCGTTTCACATCCGGAGGCTACCCAATTGGGCCACGGAGGCTGTCAAAGGATAATAAAAAAACATAAACTCTTGCCTTTTTCCCATAAGGGGTAGGCAGAGGTGCTACCAGGACAACCACGTTTCGCCTTATGTGTTCCGTCCCCCGGTGTGATAGGGGGCGAGCGTATCGCCACGTAAGTAATATTAATGTTTTATTTTTTAAAGGAACTCTGTTTCAATATCACTAGATGGCAGGTGTCGTGCACGAAATAGACTGTCTCATTTCACTGTGTGTGAATATTTATACAATGGCAAAAACATATTGCAAACCTTATATATTTTTTTTTATCAGCCCATATACGTCCCACTGCTGGGCACGGGCCTACTCTACAATCGAGAGAATCGATTGACAGTGCTTAGGCCATATAGTCCACCACGCTGGCCTAGTGCGGGTTGGCGGACTTACATACCGTAGAAATTCTTTAAAAATCGTTACGGTATGCGGGTTTCCTCACGATGTTTTCCTTCACCGTTATAGTGCGTGGTGATTGACTATCAATACACACATAACTCCGAAAAGTCAGAAGTGTGCCCTTGGATTTGAACCCGCGACAACCGTGAACATGTAGGCAGCCGCCTCTGGTCCTTTATCAACAGGCCACCATGCACTAGAAGCAATAAATAAATAATATTACCAATAATAATATTTTAGATTTCTCCATAATTGTACCGAGCTGCGACTGATAATCATCTCTGGATCGCTTTTATCATAAGATGGAGTAGCTTTGCAGTGCTAGTAAAAATATTGCTCATTTTACTCAAAGCCTTCACTTACCTGAAGTCAACAAAACAACATTTCCAAAGAGCTTGCACAAAAAATAAGCTTAACATTTCACGTCTGACCGCGTGCCTGAGAGCTCAAAACTTAATTCAAAGCTTGTCATCTTGGAACTTTATGGAAGATATTTCCAGAGGTAAAAAACTATGCTCTATTTTGTATCTTTTGAAAAATGTTTTAGAAAGTGAGGACAGGATATTGCAAGGTTTATCCGATGGAGTTGCAATATAACGTGTTACACTAACATTTTGGGAAAGGTCGCATATTTCAAGCGAACTGCGTCGGTGTAAAGGCACTCCTACGATATTATTTGCTTCATGTACTTTAAGTGTTATGCGCTTGTAAATATTTCAGCTGAAATATAACAATTTATTTTTATAGAACAATGCATAAAATAATCATGATTTCTATTCATTGTTTGTATTTTTTAACAAAAGAGTTTTAATATTGACGTATTATTACTACTGTAGGCCTGTGAAGTGGATTGAAGTGAGAGGGATGAAAGCGGGCTGGTAAAGTAATTTGTACCCATTTGTGAAGCCGACTCGAGCCCCTAGTTTTAGTATATACCTACTATATACTGATAAAATCGTTACCAAAACTGATTTACGATAAAAAGCGATACGAGTATAAACAAGTCTTCTGATTATATAGACAATTAGAAATAATGACCATAAAAAGACAATTTCACATCGCGAGTTCTATAACAAAATAAAGACTTATTTAATCAGAAGGTTAGAGAACTTACTATATCTAGTAATAGGGCGTGCGAAAGTTGAGGTTGCGGGTTCAATCCTAGGTTAAAACAAATGTTCTACCATGATAGTTCATCAGCAAGCTATAGGAAGTCCTTTGTTGACGGACCAATTAATTATGATAGAATATTATATGACTGCCTCGGTGGCGTAGTGGTACTACGGTACGATTGCAAAGCTGAGGTCTCGGGTTCGAATCCCGGGTCGGGATATTGGAATTGGAAGTAATATTGGATTTTTCTATTCATTATCAGCCCGGAGTCAGGAATTTGTACCCGATATGGCGATAGGTTCGCCCCCTATCACATCGTGGGACGGAATATACAAGGCGAAACGTGGGTGTTCTGGTAGCACCTCTGCCTATCCCTTCTGGGAAAAAAGGCGTGTGTTTATGTATGTATTATATAATCAATTTAATTTGTACTATCAAGACCATATTGCTTTTGTGATCTAACAAGCATGACAATTGGAATAACAAAGATTTCGATACAGAAAGATAAACTAGACAACTTATCGAGATAGACAATGGCGCACTCCAATGAAAGTGTTATGAAGCAGAATGTGAGGGTTCAATCCCGGCCCCGAGATAAATGTTTTTGTGATCTTCATGATATTTTGGTGTCAGGCCTGGATATTTTGCGACTGAAAAGACGAGGCTAATATATAGTATATTTATTTATTTATATTGAAAATATATTTTCCGCAGAAAGTGTGACACTTACTTAAATTATTATGTTAATTATTAAGTGCGTAGTGGTTGGTAACGGACCAGACGCGACTGCCAACATGTTCCCGATGGTCGCGGGTTCAAATCCCAGAGCACACCTCTGACTTTTCGAAGTAATGTGTGTATTGATAGTCAATCACCACGCACTATAACGATGAAGGATAACATCGTGAGGAAATCTGCATACCATAGCGATTTTAAAGAGTTTCTACGGTATATAAAGTCCGCCAACCCGCACTAGGCCAGCGTGGTAGACTATATGGCCTAACCCATCTTAATCATATTCTCGATTGTAAAGGAGGCCGTGCCCTGCAGTGGGACGTATATGGGCTGATACAGATAATGACTTATGGGGGATGACACGTATCTTAGAAGGCTTTTAATACTATGTGAGGTTAGGTACATTTTACACAGAAAGGGTGACAAGTACTTAAATTATTATGATAATTGTTATGGGAGGGTTTCGAAAATTATCACTAAGTTGACGCCGGGCGGGCGCCTGCTCGTAAAAATGTTTTACTGCTGTGATACATTGACCGTGACGTCCAACGTAAAATCCTATATACGGAAAAATATTGTAGAATTATAGTATATCTTATTATTGTCTACGTGAAATGCCGAGACGGCGGTCGCTAGTTGGATTTGCAAGGCACACCCCAATTTTTCAGATATCGTGATTGGTTCGAGTCCATCGACGCTCTTTCTCTACTACCACAGGAAAACCACTGCTGAACCTACCAATATCTACCAATGATTTTCATAGCGACTTGTTGGAACCGACTGTCTCCTGCAAAAATATATACCGACAAAAATACCTTTTTTCTCTTTATTATTATATTTAAACGAAAGTAATTTTTTTACAAATAATCTCGAAAAACCAATTGCTCGGTTTGAAACCTAAGTGGCTGTTACGCAGATTGAGAACAACAACATTTCTTAGACGAGTACTGATTTCTTTGTTCGAGGGCAAAGATATCCCAACTTATTGCTTTGTTTGAACGCCCATTAAGAATGTTATGGGCGTCCACTACAGAGACTATGCATTAGGTTTTGCTATTCTTATTTTAAACAACGTTTTTAGATTCGATTTATAGCGTAGGTGTAACACAATAATGCGTTCTATATTAAAACTAGAACATAAAATATTTAATTTTAGCGTTCGTTGCGTGTTCGCAGCATAACCTAAAAACTTTTATCGTACATGAAAAGCAATGTTCCGAACCATTGACCTTGCTCGATATAATCAAATTATTTATTTTACCACTCGTTATCAGCCTACATCTGTAAAATGCTCATGGTGTTGCTAGCTTTGAAAATGTCGCCCAATTTTGAGGAGAATTCTTTTGGTAAAGGTTCCTTCGTAGAATTATTAAAGTTACAAATACAAATGGGTCTGCTCTACCGGGATGGTAATGCCACTGTTTCACAGATAATCGACGCCAGTAGCTTTTTTGTAGCGTTCAATATACATATTATATTATGAGTTTGGTTGCCGGAGTTCAAAAGATTGTGGTAAGGTTTTTGTATTTTCATCGTTTGAAGTGACATCTGCCGCGTTCCTGAATCAGCCTATTTTTATCCTTTTTCGACCTGGCCGCCATAACTGTGTCGATTGGGAAGAGGTAACTAGCTCCCATCGGTGAATCTCTATTTGGATGGCTCCCCACTTACCATAGGGATTGTCTAGACACTCTTGTCCCAAAGAATATAATATAAAACTCCTTAAAAATAATTTTGAGGCTGTGTGGAGGGGCCCTAAATATATTAAAAGTGTGACCAGTAGACATAACTCCCGCGTGTGCGTCAGATCGTTAACTTTCGCGCCGAATTTCTCAGTAACTGTTGTGATTTATCGAACAATGGTTTGCAGACGGTGACGTCAGCTAAATCGGGAATTAGCCAAACTAGTCGATATTATCGCGTGACCGTTTCTAGCGGTAAGTTTTAAGAAGGCTTTACTGTAAGAAAAAGGTTTTTGAATAAAATAAGTTAATAAGCACAATGCCTTTGTAGTGCAGTTGTATGATTACATGAGGTCTCGCGTTCGAATCCCGGGTCAGGCAAGGTGATATTGGATTTTTCTATTAATTATCAGCCCGGAGTCATGAATTTGTGCCTGATACGGTGATAGAGTTGCCCCCTGTCACATCATGGAACATACAAGGCGAAATGTGGGTGTACTGATAGCAGCTCTGCCTACCCATACACACATATGTACATTGAAACTATACATAATATTGGTAACGCACCTACGTCTTCTCATCGCTGCATCAGTTTTGGTTCGATTGTAAGAAATTGCCTCATGCATTAAATCCACCTATACAAGGCCACCTATACCATTTTGGAAGTGGTAGAGCCACGCTGTTGTCAGTCATGGCTCAGCATGAATGGGCAGGCTCATCCGCGGCGGTACCACTGTCTAACAGGAAATCGACTTGAAACGATAGCTTCGCTGTTGCGTTTCGTTCGGTGAGTAAGATTGCCAGATTCCCAGTACCCCTTTCCTCTTCTCATCCTTTTTCCTTCTGCTCTATTCCAAATTTGTTGGGCTGGCACAACATACATGATCCAGCGTTGTGGATGTGCATGGGCGGCAGTGATCACTTACCATCGCGTGACCTGTTTACGCGTTTGCTGGACCTCCTTTTTTTGAAGCCAATAAAATAAAGTTAATAAAATAGTTACTAGCTCATGTTTTGCATTGAAACATACGACCTTTCATTACACCGCTTTATTTCCGACTAATTCGCTCCAGAGGCTATATGCAATATACGAGTACCTACATACTACATATTGTGTACATCTCGCATTAAATACAGCAATGTTTTCAGCTTCCAATTGAAGGAGCCGGACTGTACTCGTATTTTAGTGAAACTTTTCAATATCCCAAATGGACAGTCGGCACTCCAAATAAAGTTGTGAGTTTTCCGAGCGTTTTCAACGTTCTGACACCAACTTCGTCCTATTTACATCTACTACGTTTTTTACTCTCGTGGCGAAGGAAAATGTTGTTTCAGCCTTGACTAGAATTTATTTTTTATCTCATAGTAGTTCATTTATGTTCCTATGTTGGGCAAAGAAACTGTCGCGCCTTCACACCCGCCACTGCAACTCCTGTAAGCCAGGATCAACAGCACGCATTGTAATGACACCGAGCATTGAAGCTCAGCGCGTCTCCGGGAATGTCTAACTTGTCTCTAACCCGCAACGAAGTTAATCATAAAGTTAAATTAATAGGAGGAGTTGGGAATCTTTTCTATTCACTTCCCTCCGTAACAAAGCAGGTAACAAAACGATGAACTAAAGAGGTAAATAACCTCGGATCAAAAGACTTTTACTATCATAGAAGCCAGCTGTAAAGCACCACGGATCAAATTACTATGTTTAATGGGACCTCTCATGTGAGCTGATACTTGATTCCAGTAAGAGGTATGGAAAAAACGCCTGTAAGCACGGAAATTCGTCCTAGATGTTGGGCAAAGAGTTCGCTACACTTAGTTGTGCAAAACGATAGTTGGTATTGTTAAGCATGCATTAGCCGTCTAGATAACAACATATTTTATAGCCACCAAAACAATTTTTTACTTTTGTGTGGTGGTCAACACTGATCTATTACAGACTGACTGATCTATTTCATTTTCTAATTGATGTGTTAAATCTTTGTACTTATTTATTAGAATATTATTCAATTAATGGTACAGGTATGTAAGTCCGCCAACGCGCACTCGGCCAGCGTGGCGGACTATATGGTCTAACCACTCTCAATCGATTCTCTCGATTGTAGAGTAGGCCCGTGCCCAGCAGTGGGATGTATATGGGCTGATAAAAAAAAATAACATAATTTATGTCTCTCGTCTGGATTAAATGAATCACAATTTCGAATGGTTTTAGATAAATGTATTATAAATTAAAGGATAAGATATACTACCGCATATTTTTAGCTGATCTGTATACAACAACCTGCTTAAAGCTAAATAATTGCGTCACTATGTTTTCTGTGGAACCATAGTACCTCCTGAGTCGAGTCGTCCCGTACCGCAGTCCTAGGTGCAACGTGGTTTAACCAATTACAAAAACATACTTCTTGACGTATATTTCAATACTTAAATATCCGAGAAATATAAAAAATGTAAAAATTAAATCAAATTTGCGATAAAATCGGTAAGAATTCGTTTTATTTCAACTTAAATATCCATTTTCATGAGTTCGCTTTATTATGCTTCCCTTCATACACGCTGACGGTTGTAAGCACCCTTTAACGTGTCATATCGAGTACTCCACTTATGCGCTTTTAAAATAAATATATAAAGCTGAATCCACGTGGAAATGAGGAATGAAGTTTTGGCGTTTCATACAAAAATCTCTTTTGAATTAATAAAGTTAATATTATTGACGTTATTTAGGTCTGATACCCATGACACCAGACTTAATTGATCTAAATGTGGGGTCAGGACTATGTATGTGATTGTTGGGTGTATTTATTTATTTGTTGTATTTATATATTTAATCAGCGCCTATCAAACTACAGCAGGATTTAAGACTCCTAACTTTGCTGTTTAAAAGTATTGGTACTTCCTACACTTATAATTATAAATTTTCAAGCTGTATTAATATATTTCCATGTATAATAATTCATACGTGGTGCAAGCACAATGTAATGACTTTGAGTAAGCATACGTTTAGCGTTTCTGAGGCGTGTATCCTTTCAAAACACGCTTTTGTGTGCTAAGCGTCGTAAATTAACTTCACGTGGGACAAACAGTACTGCATGTTTGTTTTTAATTTAGAAATTAAGCATGTCGCATGATACATTTCTAGTAACCGTGTAATAATGTAGTAAGCCTGTTCTGGAGTGGAGATCGCTTCTTGGCAAAGGAAAGCGTTCTACGCCCTCTGGCCAGATGGCGCGACGACTTCACAAGAGCAGCATGCCGGGCTCTGTGGCGTACCTTGGGAGAGGCCTATGTCAAGCAGTGGACTGCAACGGGAACTGATGATGATCATGATAATAAATTTCTAAGAAAATATTAAATAAATTAAGTACACCCAAAAGTCACCATGAATCAACCAATCAAGACTTGTGTTCTGGGTGTCAAAAACTAAAAGACATCATCTGGGCCTAAAGTAAATATTACTAAGTCACGCAAATATTTTTCTCGGTATAGGAGTCAAAATCGCGGCCTCTCGTTTCACAGACAGTGTCTTAAACAACAGCGCCAATCAGCTTATAAATAAATAATTGTTGGGCACCAGATATCGATTAAATCGTAAATTCTGTGGTTAAATTTGAAAAAATTACAGCCTCCGTGGCGCAGTTGCTTGGACGCCGACTGTGAAACGGGAGGCCGAGGGTTCGTTCCGCGCATCGAAACATATGTTTGCGTGAACCACAAGTATTTGTTTCGAGTCTGGGTGTTTGTGAGACCGAAAAGTCTCTCGTAGCTCCTGAGAGCCACGACACAAGAATCAATGTTAGATGCTCCTGACCCCACAGCACTATGTATGTGACTGTTGGGTGTATTTATTTATTTATTATTATTGCTTACTACTGTCCTCCTCCTTCTCGCGTAGTTTTCCTCATTGTTAAGAGTTGTGATCCCCTGTACATGAAGTAACCTTGGTCATGAATATGCTGCGTCTCTTGTTCCTATCTTTGGCATAGTGGGGCGCAAAATGAAGTTTGATATGAGGTCTCGGGTTTGAATCCCGGGTCGAGTAAAATGATATTGTTTTTTTCTATTTAATATCCGCCAGTCAGGAATTTGTGGCCGATATGGCGATAGGCTCGCCCTATCACATCGTGGGACGGAAGACACAAGGCGATACGTGGGTGTCCTGGTCGATACCAGGAGAAGCTCTACCTATCCCTTCTGGGAAAAAAGACGTGAGTTTGTGCATGTATGTATATGGTGGGACATCGGCCTCTCGGACGTGTGCCCGAGACTTTGCTTTTTACTATACCTTCCTCATAAAGTACACACTTTGACCTACACTTAAAGCGGAAGCCTGCGTCCTTGTCACGTCATTTTCCGCCTCCATCCTACCCACTACCCACTAATCCTGACTGACACAGCCCGATTGCCACCAGGATTTGTTAAAGCCGGTATTTCGTAATATTTTCGCGTTTCGAGTACACGAAACATTATTACGGGATTAGGCTCAGCCCTTTCGCGTACGACTCTTGTAATCCCAAGGTAGGTGTTAATGTTACGATTTGAAGGTTATGTTTTATGGTTCTTCGTCTAGACGTTAATATGGAATTTGTTTTAACTACGTGAGTTTTGGCGGTGAAGGAAAACACCTGGATAAATTATATCTGAGAGTTCCACACAAAATTTTAATGATGCATCCACACAGCAGTTACCTTTCTAGAGCAACATCTTGCAACAATATTATCGATTGTTACATGTTCGGCAACCTACTTAACAATATTTTTTTATCAATGTTGCTAACATATGGAACTGTAATATTAAGTAACTGGGGTGTGGATGCACCATAGGGCATGGGAAGTCTAATGGTGGACTAAAATACCATCTACATCTTAAAGGAGAAGGAGCATCCCAGCCTATCGGCCAATAACGACGAGCTATATGTCATTGCAAAGGTCTTTCCAAATGCTACAACTTCTTCTATGGTAACAAAACCCAAATCGCTGTATTAAAAAAAATACAGCTACTTAAAGACACAACGAAAATCACACGAAAGTGCCTCGGCATAGTGAGCAATAACAACAAGCGATACGTCGTTGGAAAGGTCTTTTGAAATGCTAAAACTTCTTCTACGGCGACAAGTCTCAATTCGGTGTGTGAAAAAAAAAAATCGCTGCGTAAAGGTAACGCAAGGATGAAAATATGTATATGGACTCGTAGCCTATTGACCAATAACGACAAGAGATATGTCATTCGAAAGCTCTCTTCTTTTTCTACAACTTTTTCTTTGGCAAGAAATACCGATTCGCTGTATGAAAAAAAATATTTCGACATAACAATAACTGCATTTCTTTATATACTCATATTGCAAGAATAGTTTGTCTTTATCAAAAAATAAATAAACATGGTACTTATACGAACTAAAATTCTCGTCTTGCGTAATTAATTAACAATTACATTTTCAAACGGTGGGCGGTATTACAAGTGCAGGAAATACATATTTATGGATTGTGTTACAGCACAGTTTTCTGAATCTTGCAAGATATCGAACGATAAACACAGTGACAGACTTTTTAGTTATGATTACATTTCTCGGAACTTGGATTTTGACCTCATGATTAGAAATTATGAGAATAACATCAAGAGTACCATTGTATGCGACGAAATGTAGACATATATTGACAGCCATCATGACGCGACTACCGGCTATAAAGGTATCAGGTTCGATTACCGCACCGAGACAAATATTTGTATCGGATCTGGATGTTATAAGACCGAAAGGATGAGCTAGCGACTTGCATAATAGTGAGCAGTCACCCTCAGTTATGGGCTTCTGCAATGCGAGAGGCACAGTTAATTTTTAATGCAGCTATTTGGGTTTTGTTAACGTAGAAGAAGTTGTAGCATCTGAAAAGACGTTTCCAATGACATATCGCTCATCGTTATAGGTTAATAGGCTGGAGTCTATACATATGACCCTCCTAATATCTTTCTTTATGTTGAAATATATTTTTTCATACAGCGAATCGGGATTTCTTGCCAAAGAAGAAGTTGTAGAAAAAGAAGAGAGCTTTCGAATGACATATCTCTTGTCGTTATTGGTCAATAGGCTACGAGTCCATACACATATTTTCATCCTTGCGTTACCTTTACGCAGCGATATTTTTTTTCACACACCGAATTGAGTCTTGTCGCCGTAGAAGAAGTTTTAGCATTTCAAAAGACCTTTCCAACGACGTATCGCTTGTTGTTATTTCTCACTATGCCGATGCCCTTTCGTGTGATTTTCGTTGTGTCTTTAAGTAGCTGTATTTTTTTTAATACAGCGATTTGGTTTTTTTTACGATAGAAGAAGTTGTAGCATCTGGAAAGACCTTTGCAATGACATATAGCTCGTCGTTATTGGCCGGTAGGCTGGAGTCCATACATATGACCCTTCAAATATCTTTATGTCGAAATATTTTTTTTCATACAGCGAATCGGGATTTCTTGCCAAAGAAGAAGTTGTAGAAAAAGAAGAGAGCTTTCGAATGACATATCTCTCGTCGTTATTGGTCAATAGGCTACGAGTCCATATACATATTTTCATCCTTGCGTTACCTTTACGCAGCGATTTTTTTTTTTCACACACCGAATTGAGACTTGTCGCAGTAGAAGAAGTTTTAGCATTTCAAAAGACCTTTCCAACGACGTATCGCTTGTTGTTATTGCTCACTATGCCGATGCTCTTTCGTGTGATTTTCGTTGTGTCTTTAAGTAGCTGTATTTTTTTTAATACAGCGATTTGGGTTTTGTTACCATAGAAGAAGTTGTAGCGTCTGGAAAGACCTTTGCAATGACATATAGCTCGTCGTTATTGGTCAATAGGCTGGAGTCCATACATGTTTGCGCCTTCTCCTTTAAAGTCAAATAATTCTGCAACATGGCTATAAAGCATATTTAGCTTATCCATCTAAGTATAATTTAAGAGAATGCGGAGGAAGGAAATATACATTAAATTATGTGTAAAATAAAATATATATCAACTGAAAAGTAAATACATAGTATAAATGAATGCGTCGAGCATAATATTACAAACCACTAACAAGTGTCTTTAGTGTAGTTGTACAATGATAGGTAGAAATATTAATCTGTTATTGAAAAAACAGAACAGCTGCTACAACATGGCTTTCTTATCAAAACACCACATTCTTATTACAGCAGTTGTGTCTTACATAATATATTCACACCTGTATTACTGAAAATGTTGAAGATTCTTTTATAATGTACATTTTACTAGTATTACTCTTGTAAAATTAAAAAATCCAGGTATACATTCTTCATCCATCCATCATCATCATCCATCAGCCAAAGTAAGTCCACTGCTGAACATAGGCCTCTCCCAATGATTTCCACAGTGGCCTGTTGAAGGCAGCAATATACATACATATATACATTTTTATGAAGCTCCAAAATTCTTAAAATATTTACTCAAAATTATTAACACTCAACACAATATTGTATTGAACAGTTTTACAATAATAGTCGGAGGTAATTTCGATCTGACTTCCTGTCATGGTTAGTTTTTATTAATAATCTCTAAAACTGAATTTTAATTTTAAACTGCAATTACTTCTGTTATACATATCATCCGACATATTCTAATCATGACAAGCAACCAGCTCAAGGATCTTTGTCAAATTTTTCCGTCAATAAAGAGCTGGTTGCGCGTGTCGCCTCACAAAATTTTCCAATACTTTTGAATATTAATTGGGATTGAGGGAAGATTGGCCGCCGTCCCTGCTTAGTATTCCGTCTACGAGCCAGACTGTTTCTAACACTGGATTAACTTTTAAACTAACGCCGGCTCAGATTGATTTATTTAAACGTAAATTAGCCTTTGTTTACTCGGCATTTAAATATTTTCATTTGTCATTGGCGAATATTTGATGGAATTTCTGTAAGTATTTTAGTAGTGCTTTGCTTTTGTGTTTCATTCCAGTGAGATTGTTGATACCTGTGTCCTTCTTTATTCATTATTTATTTATTTACATACTTTATTGTACACCACAATACAAAAAGAAACTTATAAACAGATAAATCACTTAAAACTAAAGGCATGGTTACCATTGGCCTTGTTGCTACCTGCGATCTCTTCCAGGCAACCTTTGTATGGATTGGATTATTATATTATAGAATTACGGGGTACTAACAAGGGAATTAAAAAAAGGACAATAATACATGTACGTCCTATATAGTATATCTAACCTTTTTTCGTTTTTTAAATATTGAAGACGTTTATAGGCATTTACCATCAAGGAAGTATATGAGTGATAGCTGTTTAATCAAAAGTAACTGATTCTGAATAGAAAAATACTATTCTTGTGTTGGTATATTTTTTATTCGTTTTATGGTAGATTGAAAGCTCAAAGTTATTGTCAAACAGGGTGGATGTGAAACATGGACCACGATCGTTATATGACGTATTTTTATTTGAATCGACCAAAGCAAAAATGCAATATTCTATCGCTATTAATCCCCTACCAACAAAAGTTTCCATAACCAGCTTAAACTTAACTCTTAAAGCGGTAGAGCATACAAGACCTACAAAGTAAGCCTACACGGTACAGTATCAATAACTAAAACCCCATTCGTGTAAAGAATAAAGCACGCTCATACTAAATTCCACATCCGATTTTCTTGACGATGGAAAAGAAACCCAAAGACAATGGGGGTAGGTGTAAAATGTGATGGTTTATGATAGTAGGGAATAAAATATGAGAGGCGTTGAGGCACAGCGATAGTTACAAAGTTGATGTGCGGATGAATAGTTTAGGATGTTGGAGTAGGCGCGGGGAGAATCAAGAACTGTTGTGTGATGGGGTGTATCATGGTTTTGGAGGGGTAAATATTATTTCTAAATGGTGTAATGATAAATAAACCCAACAGTCACATACTCGTACATAGTCCTGACCCCACATTAACAACAATTAAGTCTTGCGTAATGGGTATCAGAAACTACTCTCGTAATTTCTGATACCTGAAGGCGAGAGAGAGCCTTGTCGGGCTCACAAACATTTAGACCCGAGACAAACACTAGTGGGCTTCACAAATATTTGTTTCGGTGTGGGTATCGAACCTGCGGCCTCTCGTTTCACAGCCGGCGTCTAACCAACTGCGCCACGGAGGCTTTCCACAATGTTATGTTTAATGGTCAGTGGTTCACGAGTGGCTACAATGTTAGAGATTTTAAAATATATATTACAACTTTAAGGTTATTGGATAATTTAAGAAAATACTGAAATTCCGGTAAGACAGGGTTGACTATAATATATTTTTATGATCGCTTCACTCTATCTCATTTCGATTTCTGCTTTTATTAAATATTGCAATGAAAGGCGAGACGACCGCTCATGGACAGTAGCTAAACCAAACAACACATGAATTACGAAGCGATGCTTGGGATTCCACTGCGCTTTCCATCCTGAGACATAAGGTGTTAAGTCCCATTATGTCCAGTAGTTGCTCTGGCTACAGAGTCCTTCAAACCGGAGCACATCAGTGCATTACATTGCTGTTTCTGCTTAACCAAAATGAAAATACTTTGGCACTTATCTACAATACCTTTCTACAGATATATTTTTTCTGAATGCACTATTTAACATCAAAAGCCTTCTCCCTTTTCCTATCTCTATAATATTCCAACAGATCTAGGACTATAAATTACCAATTACTGAGAATTTGAGAGGTATTCAGACCCGCTCATTAGCTACGGGGTGTGCCTTCGTAGCGTGGCGTCGTCTTTCACATTCCCCGGCGAACGCTAATTAGCTGAACATCTAGCTATATCACTGCTCGGTGCATGATCCTTTGAAACGACGGATTTGAGGAGGGGCGGGCAATATACACTGCGGTTGGGAATTAAAAAACTCTCTTTAAAAGACAATCTAGAACGGCTGTTGGATGTATATCTGGAGCGTGTGACCTTACCAAAAACGACTCCTAATAGAGAAGGACAGTCGTAAATGTCCATAAGGTTTTAAATGGGCATCCAAAACAGTTTTACAGCTGTGTTAAATGGAAGTCTGCGAATAGAACATATTAGTACTTTAGTAATTCCTTTACAACGCTAAACCGAAATAGTCTCATGACAGAAAGTCTGGGCGTCTCTCTTCCTTAGATGTAAGATGCTTTCCATAATGCATTTGAAGGTTACCGAGGAACTCTAAGGGATATGCATGCATTGAATGTTAGGGAACCGTCACCGCAAGTCCTTGAAACTGGTATGGTCACAAAAGAGAAGCCGGGAGACTGCGTGGATGGAGGATCATACACCCAATTTCAAAAAAATTGTTGACCATTCAAAGGATGACTGGTAGAGAATGCCTCAAGCTTTAAATCCGCTTTTATATTTTGTATAAAAAGTATTTAAAATAAATAAATAAAATTGCATACATCGTTATTCTAACGTGCATTACATTTTCACTAAGTCTTTTGAGTATTGAACCCGTTTTAGCGTTTGTACGTACAGTAATCCTTATAAATCAGCTTATGGATTTCATGAATCTGTGAGCAATGCGCACGAGATTTGGAGATTATTCGTTTGAATTCTAATTAAATTTATATAAGCTTAGAGTTTAAATGGAAACTATTGAGGCATGAAACTATTTAGCTGTGATATTATTGATGAAACTTCACATTTGGAAATTCTACCAGTCTATTAAAGAAAAGGGGTGTAAGAGGTTAAGAGTATATTTTATTGGAACAATAATTTGTAATCCCGTTCCTAAATATATAAGTATGGTAAGCTTTAATAGCTACAAATAAACGAATACAAATATCAGACAAAGATAATTCTGACCTCACATAATGTCTAATATCGGGAGTATCAAAAACCACCACAGATTTTTCGGTTGCACAACGCCAGACCAGTAAGAAATCTTTGTAGATCACATCAATATTTATCTTTTAATTCTCATTTGTCAGCCGGTGTCCTAACCAACTTTACCTAAAGCTTTCAACTGCTAAAAGCACAAAAAAGTGCTCTTGAACTACATTGCTTATCTCTTTGTTCTAGTGGTCTTAGTGTTTTGAATTTGTTAAGATATAACTGGCATAGACATCGCAAAAAGCTAAGCAGGTCACCTTGCCGGCTTGAGCCAGACATCGCAGTTTATTTCGGTTACCGACTCACTTCAATATTAACGAGGCGCTAGCGGTATTCCAATTGTATTCTGATAGAAAAATATACAATTGCCGTATATACACAAAGTATCAACCGAGTAAGTCAGACAGTGTAAACAACATTTACGGCCTATTCAGACAGTTATAAGTTTAGACAGTTATAAAACCTATTTTAGTTTTTTTTTTTTTGTATCAGCCCATATACGACCCACTGCAGGGCAGGGCCTCCTCTACAATCGAGAGTACGATTGAGAGTGGTTAGGCCAAATAGTCCACCACGCTGGCCTAGTGCGGGTTGGCGGACTTACACACCATAGAATTTTTTTAAAATCGCTACGGTATGCAGGTTTCCTCACGATGTTTTCCTTCACCGTTAAAGTGCGTGGTGATTGACTATCAATACACACATAACTCCGAAAAGTCAGAGGTGTGCCCTGGGATTTGAACCCGCGACCACCGTGAACATGTAGGCAGCCGAGTCTGGTCCGATACCACGAGGCCACCACGCACTTCAGTTTTCAGTTTAGTTATCGATTTTTTATCCCTTTCGAACGACTTTAGAATTGAGTTTGAGCGAAGAAGACAAAACATACAATAACCAATACAGGTTTTAAAACTGTCTATGAATAAGGCCGTTAGTATTTACTAGTATGATAAATAAATGAAAATACCCAACATTTACATACATAGTCCCGACCTTGCATTACATATAAGTCTTGCATCGCGGGTATTAAAAACCTAGCACTCTTCGATCTCACAAACATCCTGACAAGAAACAAATATCTGTGAATTGCACACACATTCTGTCGAACCCTCGGCCTCCCGTTTCCGCGTCCCACCAACTGTGCCATGGAGGTTAGTACATTGTATGATTCTATCAAAAGACCAAAGATTAACACGTTACTTTGCCTACCACCTCATCTTTTTCAAGGCATAAAGTTATATCAGTTCCATTAATGGTTCTGTACCCAGCCCGGCACCAGATAATGTATTCATGACAACCGATAGTGATAATGCGCCGGGAATAACGCCGCATTGTATAACTTATCAGGTGGACGCAGCTGCAAACAGCTCGGTTACGGCCTTGTGGAAGGTTCAGAGTCACTTTCCTTTATGGCTTAAGAATTATTTAGTTCATCTGTGGTTATGATTTATGGTATTTTCTATGCATTGTAGGAGACAGCATGCCTGACCATAAATTTTAACATTTCTACCCAGAACTAGTTAACAAGCTCCCTGCATGAACTTCATTTGTCAGCCCGACAGTGGCGAAGGCTCCATATAACTCGATTCCCTGCGGCTTACCTTTTGTAATTTATCATTACAGTATAAACAAGCAAATTTTTCAAAATTATTTATGTAATATCTAAACTCATTTTATTCAACGACATCTGTCGGCCACATAGGTAAATATTACTGCGGAGGCGCATAGCAAACACGTAATTAGATTGCGCCGCGTTGCGACCTCTGGCGAATTACTGCCAAAATTGTTCGGCTTATTGAATAACAATGGCGCGGCCCGTGCGCCGACCGCCCGCGTCGGCTGCATGTTACGCATTGGTGTGACATGGTTGTGTAGTTTGCAACAAATCACGCAAAATTGTACCTTAAACTTATTATGATTTAAGGTTCAATTTCCGTTAAAAAAGCAGGAGGCATGCTGCGACTCTTCAGCATTTTGTGTGTTTATGTGTGTATTTGTTTAGATATCACTGCATTTATAAGTGTTGTACTAACATTTTGACAGTATACAAGTATTAGCTGGTTCACGCATTTAGTTTTTAATGTTTTAAATTACAAAATGTACATAAATATTAATAGTATTATTATGTTGTAATGGAAATTAATAATCGTGAGGGACGTACGTGTTTAGATTGTCAATTTCGGAAATAACGTTACTGTTTAGATTTTAGGAAGTGCTCGACTTCTAATAATACAACTAATAAAAGCGCGGCTAACGTACTTGTTAACATTGTATCTAGATCATTAATTTTTCTTTATTAATCTTATATTCACGTGGGGTTTAAAAATATACTTTTTTACTTTTCTCATGATGACATTGCAACTTTTGTATATTGGAAATATTAAAATATAATTGACGACCGCAGTACGTAGATGCCATCATACGAAACGCAATCGTTTCGTTTGGTGAGTGAGATTGTCGGAGGAATAATTTGTTGGCGGTTGGATATTCGCAAACGTCCGGATATAAGGATACACGTACATATTATGTAAATGTGTCGCGTTTCGGGCTAATTCTGTGAAGCATCTCACGATAAATTGATCTACGCAATCCGGACTGCACTATGTTTACTATTAAGTATCAGTCGCATTGTCTTCTCTATGTAGGCCCAGTAGGTATAAACAAAATAAACACACTTATTTCGCGTATTGAGCTTCGGCTTCCCTTTTTAAAAAAATCACCCTTCGCCACTGCAGCCCGATACATTATGTGTGAAGACTCTTTATTACCAACTTCAAGAAAAAAAAAAGAAGACGTTCTCAATTCGTCGTAATCTTTTTTTTATGAATGATCACCGATTACCGAAAACGCCTGAACCGATTCGGAAAACACTTTTTTTGTTTCAAAGAAAGAATTTCTACGGTATGTACATGAAGTTTGCTAACCTGCAATAGGCTAGCGTGGTGGACTATATGGCCTAACCCCTGTAAATCAGACTGCCGATTTTAGAGGAGGCCCGTGCCCTGCAGTGAGACGTATATGGGCTAATACAGATAACTTAACTTACCTAAGAATTTGAACAATTCAAGTCAACAATGAACAAATCATTAAAATGGCAGACCCAACTCTCCGTTTATGCAACTATCATTCGAATCTCTTTATAAAGCTTAAGACGAATGTTTGAAATTCGCAAGTACAAATGGAGTTGATGTAAGACAATTAAATTTCGGTTAACTCAGCCGAGTTAACCGGGGTCCCAGGGCTGTCCACGTTAAAGTAAATTAATCTTTCTAGCTTAGCTATAACATGATTTTATTAGCTGCGATTACCGAAGTAATTACTTATATTTAATCTTTCCCATTTGTTTATTCACATTGTGACATGGCTTTCATGAAGATTTTGTGGCTAACAATTTCACTGCTTTCCATAACAAATTGAATCAAAATGTTTATCGGAAACATTAGGAGATATTTTCTCGTTGTGAGAGTCTCCGTGGCGCAGTCGATCAGCTGGATGTCACATAATAGGCAGCGGGTTCAATCCCTATGCAGGAACAAAGGTGTGGTCCACGAGTATTTGTTTCGGGTTTGGGTTTTGTTTCAGATACCCACGACGCGACGCAATATTTGTATCTTACTGTTGGGCCAAGACCATGACAATTGAGTGTATCTATCATATATTTTTTAAGTTTCTGTAAAAGTCCGAACTATGATCAATTCTTAGATTTCCCAGTAAATCCCAAGCTTTACGAACTCCTAACCAGGACTACAAATGTTGTTTTTATTAGCATTATAAACGAAGCAGCGACTAAATACCCTACAAAGAATTTTCTCCGCCATTAACCCCTAGATTTCATTAAAAAAGACAAACACGACCCTAATAAGGCTAACAAAACAAGGGTCCTTTGAAGGGAATCATTATACGGGCGAGGATCCTGTGGGAACGCGCTGCCATTGTCTAACACATTTCTTTGAGCAACTTCACTGATGTTCAAATAAGATGTGCTTGTTTGTCTGAACTTTGCAAATGTTTAGGTCTGCGAAGTTTGATTATGTTCTGGGAATTATTGTTCCAACGTATTTTATGTATAGTTGTAGTTGTTAAGACGTACATAGTTTAATTGGCAGTGGAATATCTTGTGGCCGAGGGTGTGGGTTTGATACAATTGGTGTACAATTTTATGACCAGCAGTCTGTCCAACAACTTTGTAGGCTGTAGCTTTTTACTCCACGACGATGGTCAGATACATAGACTCTACATATCTTTGATCTTATGTAGGGAATTGGATGGCATGCAGTTTTTCTCACAATTTTCATTTAATTAATTCCTTTCCTACGTTTCATTATTAAAACATGCAATAATAATTATTAAATTAGAGTACACAAGTAACACTGGAGTGTCAGTTGTGAGTGCCCTGGGTATGTATCTGCTACCTCTGTACGGGCTATACCGTTCTCACTCGGCTCAACTATCGCTTGCTTCTAACTTCATATATGAATTAACATATTTTTTCTAAATCTTGTTACATACAGCAATAGGTGCAGTATATCCACAATGTTTATTTCTCCAGTAAAACAGCAGTGTAAATGCACTGTTGTGTTCCGGTTTGAAGGACATTATAGCCGGAGGGACTACTGGACATAATGAGACTTAACATCTTATGTCTCAGGATGGCGAGCGCAGTGGAATGCTAAGCATTGCTTTGTTATTCATGCCGTTGTTTGGTTTTGCTACTGTCCATGAACGTTCACACTCGTATCGCTTATCAACAAGCGAATGGCATACATGTCTCGCCATTCATTGCAAAAAGAATCTATTTACACGTGTGAAAAAACCACCATCAATATATTGCCCTAAATAAATGAAAAACGAAACGCTATTTCGAAAGCTTAGAAAGTTGGTAAACGTGCAGAAGACTTTTAAATAACCACTCAATTTGTTAGAAGAAGCCCGACAAAGTGGCGGGAAGTGTACAAGTTTTTTATATTTTGGCTTTCGCAACGAATTGCACCTACAGGCACGTGTATAACTGAGAATTTGCCGTGCTATTTCCGAATTTTTTGAACTTTTTGCTATACTTATTATTAGGTTCAAGTGTAAGAGTTTGCTTCATTGGTTTGTGGTGTTGTTTTACTGTATTTGTTATTAAAATCAACAGTAAAGTACGGTCATAGTGTTCGATAGTTTAGTTGTTCTGTATAGTACTGTGTCAGTTTTCATACTTCCCACTGCAGGGCTTGACTGCCTCGGTGGCGTAGTGGTACTACGGTATGATTGCAAAGCTGAGGTCTCGGGTTCGAATCCTGGGTCGGGCAAAGTGATATTGGATTTTTCTATTCATTATCAGCCCGTAGTCAGGAATTTGTGCCCGATATGGCGATAGGCTCGCCCCCTATCACATCGTGGGACGGAATATACAAGGCGAAACGTGGGTGTTCTGGTAGCACCTCTGCCTACCCCTTCTGGGAAAAAGGCGTGTGTTTATGTATGTATGTATGCACTGTAGGGCAAGGACTTCCTCTACAATCGAAAATACGATTAAAAGGGGTTACGCCTTACAGTTCCGTAGAAAGTATCAATCTCGTCTTATACATAATGTTATGTCTTAATTGTTTATTAATTATTGATTTAAAATCGGAATTATTTAGGCTACCAGATTACGATACTATGTCAGGAAGTCACGCCAACCAGCAATTTGTTTACTAAAATTATTTAAATTACTGGCGTTGAAGGGCTATTTGCTTTGATTAATGTCACACGCTTCGAAAATCGGCGCGTAACCTTGACATTGTTTTATATTGTTATTTTATTAGTCAGATCGAAGAGACCAATAAGTTTCCTGGTGATAAGCGTCACGTCTGCCCACAGGAGCGACACCTGGTAGTCCGTAGTAGTAATAAACGATACAAAAGATCTTGTAAAATACATTTTGTATTTGAATGAAGAATGTTTTGATTTTGCTTGATTTTGACTATTTCCTATTACTAAGTATGGTAGTGCACTAAGCTCTTCATTCCGGGATGTTAAGTATCATTATGTATAATCATTTCACTGGCTACAAGGTCCTGCACACATCAATTGCAATGGGATAGACTGACAAATCAGGAGTCAGACTATCATCATCATCATTATCCCGCTGCAGTCCACTGCTGGACTGCAGTTTCACTGCCTTTCCCGCGGTACGCCACGGAGCTCGGTCTGCTGCTTTATACATCCAGCCGCTGTCGGCCCTCTTGTGCGAGTCGTCCCGCCATCTAGCCAGAGGATATCCTACGCTACAACTATGTAAGTTAGACTATAACTTACCGAAATTGTGAGTGGACAATTTATAATTTATCGTCCATTTGGACGGTGAAAGAAAACGACACGAGGAAACCTTAGTACCTGGAAGTTCGTCCAAAAAACCGGTAGGTATGTGAAATCCATCAATCCGCAATAGCAATACCCATCGTGATGGAATACGGCCTAAGCCTGATAATTAAACTCCTGACTATAGAATTCCATGTTGAGCAGTTAATGTTCCGTCTTGCATAACCTTTTTGAAGTTTACCTCTTCATACCAAGCGAATAATGTTTTAATTAGCCGTGAAGTAGGTACATGTGGAATGATCTGCAAATAATTTGCAAAGGTCGACAATGGACAATCGGAATACAGAACAATTGGGTCAAGTGATAATATTACGCTTGCAGTGTTGGTTTAATTAATAGCGTGCGGAAATATTACATTAGCTGAACTGTTTCATTAAATTGTAAGCATATTGCATTGAAAGTAGGTTAAAGGGTGCATCACTGAAACGGTAGGCTGTGTTACCAACACTGCCATCCGCATTTGTACAATTTATTTTATACATTTCGAAAAGAGTAACTAAAGAACATGTAATTAATAACTTCAAAAAAGGAGGACGCTCTCAATACGACGGAATCTTTTTTACTAATGTATGTTCACCGATTATAAAAAAATAAAAGCGTTGAGCGGTGAGTGAGTTTACAAAGGGCGTTCTACGTTTAAAAAGGGCGGTGGTATTAATCAATGATTCCTAAGATATTTCGAAAGACCACTTAAATAAAGGATAATTAAATTTTCATAAATCCAAATTAATTTAATTAGTTTACAATCAAAAGTAACGAGCCAAAAATACAAGTCGATGCAGAATTCATAAAATGCATATAGAAACCTTGTCGATGCCTTTCGAGCCTTACACTGAACTTTTGTCCATTTCTAAAACTTCTCTAAGGATGCTACCATAATTTATTTTTGAACTCAACTTTATTCCTCACAGTATTGTCCAATGAAATCAAATCAAACAGCATACATCATACACATGGCCTCATACAAAAATACCGATGTTTTCTTTCAATTAATTCCCGCGGGTGTTCCCCAGGCTTAAACAGCGTGGCGGTATCGAGCCGTGTGTTGTGCTTAAATTCCTGGACAGGCATTGTGCATACATATTGCTGATTTCGCATTGTCTGTACGATTTAATTAGCGAAAATTGGGATGTTGCAATCGTAAGCTTGTTTTTTAAGCTGATGGTATTATTGCCGGCCGCAATCATACCATCAACTGCATCGGTGCCGTAGTTGTACTACGGTATGATTACAACGCTGAGGTCTTGGGTTCGAATCCCGAGTCGGGCAAAGTGATATTGGATTTTTCTATTAATTATCTATGGCGATAGGCTCGCCCCCTATCACATCATGGGACGGAAAATACTGTTGAACCCATAAGATAAAATATAATTTAAAAATATTTATTTTTTTATTCTACCACCCGGCGCGGAAAGCGGTTAACTAATTTATCTCATTCGACACGAAGTTAAGTCGTAAATAAGTATATTTGAATCAAAACTCATCATATTTTCAGATTTCATTACCTTCACAATAACACAAATTCAATTACGTCTACATTACAGAACATAAATCTGTATTTTGATTAACCTTTGCACTTCCTCAAAGCAATTTTATTCGGATACACAGAACATTGTCCATAAAAAAATAGTTAATACGTACTATTTTTAGGTTGTGTTGGCGAAATGCGAAGACAAACCGAAATCCGTAACCAGAGTCCCGGGAAATATAATTTTTCACGCCCACGCGTAACGAGGCTTGTCTCAAAATACTATGTAAAGGAATACGATAGAAATGGACATTTCTTTTGGCATATTTTTAGAGATAGCTTTAAGGAACCATCGATGGGCATGCTGGATGTTGAGTAATTACTTCCCTTTATGACGCTCTATGTGCTGCTAGGATGTTTAAGAGCCTCTGTAGCACAGTTGGTTAGAAGCCGGCTGTGATACAAGAAGCCGCGGGTTCAATCCCCGCATCGAAACCATTGTCCGTGTGGAACACAAGTATTTATTCGAGTCTGGGTGTTTGTGAGATCGAAAAGTTTCTCGTAGTTCGTGATACCCACGACACAAGACTCGATCTTAGTGTGGGGTCAGGACTATGTATGTGACTGTTGGGTGTAATTATGTAGTCACGCTCCGATGTTTTTTGACTTATTAGATTGCCATACGACAATTAGGTTCATCAAAACACGATTAAACTTAAAATCACCGAAACAGAACATCACTAAATTAACGTGATGCCTCTGTTCTCTTTTGCGAAGCCACAGTAGATATCAAAAAACGACACGCTTGGCTTCAAACATTCGAAGGAACTTCAGAAGTACAATAAGCTTCAACTGTTTAGAATTTAGATCTTATATAGATTCACATCTGGGCGTGCAACAAAGCATTGAAAAGTCGCAGTACCCTCAGGAATTTCAATAAAATCAATAGTTCCTATACCGACAGTGTAGGCGTTGCATCTATTTCCAGTACTTTATATATTTAACTGGATATTAAAGTACCTGGCAAGGCTGAGCGGCTCCCGTGCGACGCTGCAACGTTAAATTGCAAATTCTTATCGGATGCCTCCGATGTATGCGACAAATATTTAAATATTGCGTGATATTTTAGATATTTTGCAGATGCGACAATACAGGGTATATCAAGACTATATATACTATATTCGAAGCCAGGTGGTAGTTTTAGTGACTTTAGACACAATGCAACTAAAATGTTTGCAAAAGAAAGCGGTTTTTTTTGTAATTTTTTCCTATCATCGTATTTGGGTGGTAAAACATATTGATAACATATAATTTAAACATTAAAAAAATCGTCGCGATTTTTTGCAAAATTTTTAGTTGCATCCTGTTTGTAGTCACTAAAACTACCACCTGGCTTCGTTTTCGGTAGCAATTTTGATATATCCTGTATATTATAAAAAGTATGGGTATATTATGATTTGAGAGTTTTAAATATCGTAGATTTTTATATTATTAATGCTGTGAATGTTACGGCTGATTTAACTCTTATTTTCGAAATTACTTGAGGCAACGAGCCTAAACAATAAGGGACCTAAATGTAGACTATTTTAAGCAAGAGATTACATGTGGTTGTAAATTATGATAATGTTGATAATTTATTTTAAATTGTTAACCAATAATTAGTGTTGTTGCTATTATTTAAAAGCAGTCGTGATTAACCATCAGACGAGTGACTAGGGGGGTTACTCTATGATCCGAAACGAAGTTCGAATGTTAGAACTTTCGACGTCCGAAGTTATAAGTTTACCACTTCTAAATTCAGTACTATTCTCTATGACAATTAATTCACTCTCACCTTAGTCTATGGTTACGACATTCGTGCAGTTTTACGTCCGACGTTCGAACACACGGATCGGAGCATACAGCAAACCCCTGCTTATTTCATTATTTTCATTACTAAAACAAAATATATTTTAAGTATTATTTCTCGAAGACTGTAAAGATGTAAAAGATTTTACTAAGAATAATTTGATTTGATGTTTTTGTGGTCCAAAGTGCCATTTCCGCGAAATAATAGGACGCCTAAAATGTTCACGAAAACGTGGTTCCCACGGCGAACAATGCCTTTCCGCCAGTTCTTGTTGGCGGTTGTAATATAATGTTTTTTGATGTTCGTACTAGAAAGATCTCAAAATAAGATTGAGAATTTTAATGTTGTTTGTTTATTTTACGAAATCATACTCATCATCGTCAGGAACAGGGGCCTACTGCAGGCCTAGGTCCATACATAGTTTTTGACATAGCCTTCCACTGAGAATCTCTATAGCTCCCGATATGGAGCGATCTGTGTCCAGCGCCATCCAGCAGATGCATATATTAGATTTTTTTTTCTTTTTGTTCTGAACTAATATTGATATAGTTATTGCCGGGTTGCTAAATTTCTTCTTGCTACAGCGTTATAAACCGGCTCCACAGCTTAATGGTAAAGATATAAGGGTTAAAGTACTCATTGGTTCGAGAAGGCTTCTTAACTATAATCACGCTATAACACGCTATAACACGCTTGAAACCCATTAATGAAATTAGAATTTAGAGATAAAGAAACTCTTAGTGCAGGCTTTGAAGGCCTTATAATAAAACGAGGTTATACATATATGTATATACACACATAAACTCACGCTTTTTTCCTAGAAGGGGTAGGCAGAGGTGCCACCAGGACACCCACGTTTCGACTTACGTGTTGTCGAGTATATCAGGTACAAATTCCTGATTCCGGGCTGATAATGTATAGAAATATCCAGTATCCCTTTTCCGACCTGGAATTTAAACCCAAGACCTCAACGTTCTAATCGCATCTGCCACCGAGGCAGTCAGAAACAGAAAACAAGTTATAATACTCCTGAAACGCTACATTCGTACAATTGACGAGAACTCACACCTTGTGATATATTTGTTATTTGTTCGGGTTCTAAATATGGCGCGTGATTGACGTATCCCTGTTTCCGACAATGAGCTGTATACCGCTGGTAACGATGTGTTTTCATAGCACAAATAGACTTGCTCAATGAGTTTCAAATTAACTTCTACACAGAATTGCTGTTGAGGTGAATGAATGGGAAGTGTGAACTGAATTTACGACGGGAATTGATTGATAAAGGTAATAAGTATAGCTCATAATATTGTATATTGTATACAAATATACACAAAATGCATAGATGATGTTATTTATCTCTCCAGACAAATATTTGTGTGATCCATAAGTATGTTACAAGTCTCGATGTTGTGACATTTAAATCTTTGTTAATTTTTGACGCTCATTACACATAAATTGTGTTGTTTGGGATCAGAAATAAGTATTTGACTGTGGGGAGTATAGAAGACCAGAAACAATTTTCATATGATACCATGGGAACTCTATCTATCTTGGCATGCACTAGACCTAACAGAGTTAAAGCCAAAATATTATTTTTAAGTACCTAATCATTACGTTTTACAAGATCTTTCATGTCATTATGTAATACTACTAACACCAATTACCATAATTTGTTTATATATTTTTTTAAGTGAAACTTCTACGAAATCGTTGTGATTTGAAAATTTATGAAACGAAAATGCGACACAATAAAGGCTACCTGAAAAGTTCTTACATATCATAGTATATTTATACTTTTGTTTAAACATTAATTTATGTTTACAGTATACATCAATACCACCAGGTACAATCATCCAGCCTCCCATAAAAACAAAGTCCCCCCAACTTCCGTCCCGACACCGTTGCGCAGCGGAGTGCGACTGGCGACAGACGCAGACGTTCTAACTGGTTTGTGTGTAAACATTGACGAGTGCCAAGGACGAGGCTAACGTGTCAACCTGTTACAGCTATTGTGGTCTCACAATTGAAGTATTCTACAAGGGTTTAGATCTGGGCTTGGTCTGGGTAATTTTTGGCTGCTTTTTATAAATGGGGCTAATAATACTTGGCTCATGGCTGCCTCGATCGCGTAGTTGTATTACGGTACTATTGCAAAGCTGAGGTCTCGGGTTCGAATCCCGGGTCGGCCAAAATGTTAATTTTTCAATTCATCATCAGCCCGGAGTCAGGAATTAGCTTTCTAGGACAGTTTTAAGACATTTCAAGAAGGCTCAAGATGTTTCAAGTCGCTTATTAGTCTAGATTGCGGATAAGCACTTGATGTCGGAATCTATCGTTGAGTGCATTGATTGTAGCTCATTATCAATGGCTTGAGTAGCATCATTGAGTTAAGGTTGCCACTCGATTCTTAATAACAAGGTTTTCTGGATATTTTGCAAATAAAATGTGCTTTTTACTAATAAAAGATCTCAGGTATGTAGGTTATCTCGTGACGTTTTCCTTCACAGTCAAAATGTGTGGTTGATCTAAAAATACACACGTAAATTCCACAAGTCAGTGGTGTGTGCGTTGGGGTCGAACCTCCGACCACTGATTTGTCAATCTGCTCCACTGTTAACTAGACCAACGTCGCTCTTCGCAAAAACAAATGTAAATTCATTGTATAAATATTATAATTCAATTGAATATGTTATTTGAATTGATCAGAACAGTGCTTAAATTAAAATAAGGTTTAATCACCACACAGATTTCGAATGTTTTACTTTTAATGTTTGTCTTTTCTACAACTTTTGTTGTAATTATTGTTTATTCATCGTAGAGTTATGTAATTGCTTTCAAATTAAACTAATTATTATAACTATTACTAAATGTATATACTAAAGTATGGTTTTTCTGTAGCGTACTTCAATAACTTAGAATATATAAAAGAAAAATAAACGGGGCGCGACACTTAATGAGCGGACATAATAATGTAGTGTCAACAGATTAGAAATTAGCAAGAATTCAAATACCATACAAAAATATTCATAGATATATTTGTGGTCTATGTGTGTATAAACAGATAGATCAATATATCTACCTACCTCAGTTTAAATATAAAAAAGCATCGACATATACTATTAGTAGCTGTCCGTACTTCTTGTCACAGATAGATAGGTTATAGGGCCGTCCGTAAGCTCTCTTAGAAGAGGCCCGTGCTATGCAGTAGTTCGTATACAGCCTGATTTATATTCTAACAGCGTAGCAACCCTAAGTTGACGCTTAAGTGTATGCAAGTGCCCACTACCTAGGTTCATGCATTATTAAGCATAACGCAAATTAAGTGAATACTAAGTAAGCACTAAGCAATTTCAATCGTTCTAGGAACTTGTGTGCTTTACCTTTGAGGTGGACTAATGAGTTTCTGGGATCTGGTTGGTAACTATGAGATCGATTGTGAAGCAAGATTAACTACTGGGACCGTCAAGCTGTGAATTGGTTTTCATTCACACTTGTTCTCTCCTTCCTATAACCCTGTCCTTCGGCCGTAGCGTCAAGAGGCATCTCAGTGGGCCGGCATGATTGTATCGAATGGTATGAGACTGCAGTCTACTGCCATTAGATACCCTGTCGTGACGGCGTTATGCATACCACCAGATGCAGTGCGGTCACCAGGCCGTGCCATATTAGAAAAAAATGATTACCAGCTTTGGTTAAGTGTTTATGGGACACTGATATTTTAAAAGAAAATATGGAGTTCAAAACTTCTTGTCTATGTGAGTTGTTACTAAACTAGAGTCACAACTGTGAAAAAAAATTGTATTGGCAATCCCATTGTTTAATTATTAATTTATATAGTTATCTAGATTACAATTTCTTTTCGTGAACAAGGTTTCCATTAACGCAATACTTACAGATACAATCAAATAACTTCGCCATTAGTGTTACATTACCTGGGGACAAAAAATACATATTAGTTTGACAATAAATATTTATACACCTAACAGATCCCACACATCATCTTAATTTCACAATACGATTTCACAAGTATCAGAAACTACGCGATATTTTAGCAATTTTCTAACACTCCGATAGGTAAAACAAATAAAAGATAACTCACTACAGATATAGAACCCGTAGCCTCTCGTTAACATCCTTCATCTAGGCGTCCAAACCATAGAGGATAGTAATTTAAGTTTCTACCAGTAATAATGACAATTTAATATCGCACATAACTCGAATATTCATATTTCCAACTCCTCTCCTAAATTTAACTCTACGATTAATTTCGTTGCGGGTTAAAGACAAATTAGACATTGGTGTTAATAAAATGCGTGCTGTTGATGTTGGCTTTGCAGGAGATGCAGTGGCGGGTGTGAGGGCTGGGCAGTCTCCAGCACATATTTTACAAACACAAGCCATGTTGTGGAATGAAAACTGTTATTTGCGGTACACACTTGCAAAGTGTAATTACTGTTTACAGTATTGTAAAAGGACAAAGGTTATAACAATATTATCTGACCTTATCGCAGATGCGTGGGTTCGGTGCATTACCGCGTTGCAACGCTATTATTCTAGTTTATTTGTCTAATAAAATGAAAGATAAATCCATTTTTACGCGAGCAAAAAATACTTCATGCGGTTTTTATATTTTATTTGCGAGTTATTTTGTGTCTATCTTGAAAATGGTCACGATATTATATCTATTGAATAAACAAGGCCTTATTCATAGAGTGATTTAAAACCTATTTTAGTAACCGAATGTTTTGTCCCTTTCGAACGACTTTCTAATTCAGTTTGAGATAAGAAGACAAAACATTCAATAACTAAAAATGTGTTTAAAATTGTTTATAAATAAGGCCTAAAGTGATTTTTTTGATCCAATAGGTCTGGCCAACAAGCAAACACTTGATGGTAAGTGATCACTGCCGCCCATGAACTTTCACAACGCTAGGATCATGATGTGTTGCCAGCCCATAAAATCGGGAGGGACGCGGGTAGAAAATACAACAGGAAGAGGAAAGGGGTATTGGGCATCCGCTAATGTCAGAATCTCGAATTCCAGTGAACACCTTGTGCCTGACGATGATCTATACAGTTTTATAAGCGCGATACGTAGTTAGATAACCAAGTGTTTGCATGCGAGTCGTTCGCAATCATATAGTCAAGTCATCTGAATAATGACTGGTGAGTGACGGTAATTTAACATTAAAACGTCTAGGAATTTAAATTGCAGCGGACATGAAGATTATCTATTTATTATCGTTATGTAAGATGAGAAAAAAAACTGTGAGATCAGGTTTTTATGCCGGTATTACAAAGTGACCACGATACACCTGAGGGTAACTGCATTGCACGCTAGATAGAGCATCCATCGATACACATATGTACATAAACTCACGCCTTTCTCCAAGAAGGGGGAGGCAGAGGTTCTTCCGGCAGTAACCAGGACACCTATGTACGTTTCGCCTTGTCTGTTACGTTTCAGTGTGTGATAGGGGGCGAGCCTATAGCCATCGGGCACAAATTCTTGACTCCGGACTGATTAAATGAGTAGAAAAATCCAATTTAATTTATGAACTGTCCTGAATTAACCCGTACGACTTCTGTATAAACAATAATCACTTTATTGTAATCCGGTTTTGAAAAGAGGTAGAATTTCTTTCCCGTTCTTTTCGGGTGAAAACTACCTTCCAAATCAAGTGGAAGGAATTTTTATAAGTCTAAAAACATAGACAAAATGTTATGCCCCACGTGGGAAACGAACCCGAGATACACTTGCTGCCGAGTTAAAAAACCCACGTGAGTTCAATTATTATTGAATTTCATGCAAACATAACGGAGCATCAATTTGTCACACAAACAAAGCTTGGATATTTCGTATCGAGTGGCGTTTAATATAAGGACCGAGTGTCGCGTGATTGATGAGTTATCGCCTTCCCCGTAATCGGGTAATTAATAAACGAAAAGCATGTAATTTTTCATCGGCCATTGTCGCCCCTTTATTATGGCATTATGAATAATTATACTTTAAGTACGATTTTGTGTTGAAAAATATTTTTGGATGCTTGGTAATTAATTAAAGGTAAGTCGCTAGGTTGAGAGTGCGACGTTTTGCGGAGATACAACTTGTGGGTATTATACTAGGAAGCTTCTAGTGTATAGAACCACCAAGTTATCTGTTCAGTCGGAAGTTCGGAATCGTCGCTAGTGAGGAATTGAGTATTGCCACTTTAAAAAAAATCTTGAATTAGATTAGGGTAAATTAAAGAATTATATACACAGTTATGTATCTTATAAAATACGGTAGAAACGACACGGTAATATAACATTACCGTTGGCAGTGTTTTGGTAAAAAAAATAATGTGCATCTGCAGTAATTACCGAATATCTGATAACACTGGTTTAGTTCCAATTATGGCCACCTGAACAGATAAGTTGGTGGCTCTGTATAGACTTGTACTAAAATATATAGTACTGGTATCATATTATGTAAGGGGCCACCTGGTACCACCGCAATCTGTATATCTCCCGCCAAACTGCTGTGTAAATGTACTGTTGTATTGTGTAAATGTAGATGTTTATGCAGATGTATGTTTAAGTATCTTTATATTACGCAACCTATTTAAATAACTGCCGTGGTGGCGTAGTGGTACTATGGTATGATTGCAAAGCTTGAGGTCCCGGGTTCGAAACCCGGGTCGGGCAAAGTGATATTGGATTTTTCTATTCATTATCAGCCCGGAGTCTGGAATTTGTGCCCAATATGGCGATAGGCTCGCCCCCTATCACATCGTGGGACGGAATATACAAGGCGAGACGTGGGTGTTCTAGTAGCACCTCTGCCTACCCCTTCTGGGAAAAAGGCGTGTGTTTATGTATGTATGTATGTACTTAAATAATATATATTCTTTTAAAATTTATTTCTTTTAACATTCCTTTTTTGTTTTGATTTTTGAATTTTTCTATGGGTGTTTAGTTCATGCGCCTACTCTGATTTCTCTGTACCACCCAAAAGTTGACTGGGAGAGGATGCCTCATGCATTAATTCCGCCTTTATATTTTGTATAAAAAGCGTAAATAAATAAATATTGTTCAAATAAACCATTGCAATGGAATCGAATAGCGTTTTCCCTTATAAATGAGAATGTAAACAATAGTTTATGTGTAGTTAAACCACAAAACTAACTACATATTTTATCCGCGGTCGGCATTTCTCATGTAATTATTCATGGGATGCTAGTCACCAGGGGTTTTTACATTAATGTTTTAAGTGTTTTTAAACATTATTATATTTAGTATACATATACTTATGCCTTTTAGAAGGGAACAAAGATGCTACTAGGGCAACCAAGTTTCGCCTTGTATTGTCCAACGATGTGATAGAGGGCGAGCCTATCGCCATATCGGCCTCAAATTCCTAACTCCGGGCTGTTAATGAAGATTCGACACACTTCCGCATATTTTTATCGTATGATACATATATAGATACATACATAATCGTCACGACTTATATCTCGTAGGGGGCACAGACTATGGATCGCCACTTTGCTCGATCCTGACATATTACTTTCGCTTCATCCACTTTCGTCAATCTCTCCATGCATTCTCGTCGGTTCTGGGACTGTTGAGCTGACCCTTGTTGAGGGTATCACTAAGTAGGTATGGTAAGAAAACATTGTTTATTGCAACCACTTTAAACTTCTTCTCTTAACTAAGGTAATAGTCAATTTTAAAGTTGGAATCATCATTATTTTCAACCACCGAAATTCTTTAGTTAAACATAGGTTTCCGCCAGGCATCTCCACAGACACCTGTTGGAAGCAGCCTGTATCCAACAATTTCCTGCAACCTTCAATATCCAACTTATGAAACTTAAAACTCAGAATAAAACAGCTTTTTGGCACACAAATGCACATTATTTAATAACAAAGAACACTATTATAAACTACTCCAGATGTTATGACGTCATAATGCATGGACTCACTTATTTTAACATGTGTAGACATAAAAGATTTTAACAAGTAGGTTTTAAAGTGTGGGACGATTGGACAGAGCATTGAACTGCACCTTGACTAGCAGTGACAATTTTTTTAATTATCAAGGTGTAAAACAATTGTTAAAATTGATTTGGTAGTAATAATTAACACATTTAAAATACTTTGTAACAAAAATATAAAAAGAGAATATTATAACAACAAAAACTATAATAAGCGTAAAGTTTCATTTATTTATTTATTTTTCATGCGACAATATTTAGCGGTCTGAAAAACTTTAAAGACTTATCAACTCCTGACTTATATCTGCCTACTCTTTCTGGGTAAAGGCGTGAGTTTATGTATATATGTACCTCTCGTATATATAGTAGAACGCCAGTGGGACTACAATGATGCATATGGTAAGTGAGCTGAAATCCAAATTGATCATCCACCAATAAAATAAGGTTATTTCGAACGACGATCGATTCGATGGAGCTTTTCTATTGCAAAACTGTCATATCAATTGCCACGGACGGAAATTTGTCGGAAATAAGCTTAGCGTACTGTACTAGTAATACTTCTGCCTATACCCTCAGGCATGCATATAATCTATAATTGGCATCCTATTTGGTTTTTCTGATACCTCGAAATATACTCGTATTTTCGTTTTTTTTATTTTCGTTATGATTTCCTAAAGCGCCATTTACACGGGGAGAGTGTCTCGTCGCGAGAATCGTATGTTTGACAAATGTTTACATGTTGGATCATTTTTATATCCTTACGATAATAGTATCTTCTACGCGAGAAATTCTTCCCGTGTAAATGGAGCTTTACTCGCCATTGGCAACATCTTTAAGAACATCTGTGCTATCGACATAAATATTAACTTGCGTAGATTGAGATAACCCCAGTTATCTGAGGTTACGTGTTACTGCTCGGATCGCGGGCGCCGCTCGATCAGCGGTCATCGACTCGTCGATCATTGTTAAGCGCATTGCACATACATTTACCGGTTTATTTTGCCGGCCCGGAATCCGGCATCCGTATATATAATAACCCTTATACGTCCACTGAAAGGCTCTGGCTTATTCTACAGTCGTGAGTACGATTGAGAGGGGTTAGGTCATATAATCCACGGCGCTGGATATCCGGTATTTTTTATATCTTTGAGATGTTAGATAAATAATTATTGTCATTATATTGCATATTAATACGTTGATTAATTTCCCGTATAGTGTTTGATTAGATTCAGATGCCGATTTTTCTGTAGAACATCAAGTTTTTATTATGTTAGTTGTACTCAATAAATATATCTAACAATTATTTACATGGCCTAACCACTCTCAATCGATTCTCTCGATTGTAGAGAAGGCCCATGCCCAGCAGTGGGACGTATATGGGCTGATACAATACAATACAATTATTTATATAATCTTGCACGGTGTTTCTTGTATTAGAATAAAAAAAAGAAGGGCTTTTCTTAAAACACTTTGGAATGTAACTGGTTTTCTTACAAATCATTGAACTCCCATCCTCTTTTTCACAACCTACATAAAATTTATATTGTATATTAATTTTCCGGTCCAATTTCCGGTATTCACGAACACATTCTTTTGTGTGAATCGCTTAGATTCTGAACAACGATGTTCAATCAAAGGTCAATGACTTGTGTTAAGAGTATTTTACATTGATTTACGGGTACAATATCCGGTATCTTTGTATCAAGTACTTATCTTTTGAATTCGTTGTCGGCATTCAAACGTATCAACTAATATCTTTTGAATTCATAGACGGTATTGAAAATTCTCTTTTTGTGTCATAAACGTACTATTAGGACGTTTGAACTTTAGTCATGAAATTTTATTTTATTTATGTAAGTACAATGTGATTGGTTCTTAAACACAGCAATTTTATAGCAAAAAATGATAAGATATTGTACAATGTCGTTTTTCCTGTTGTAATACCGTTAAGTTTAACTGTGACTAACTTGAAAATAATGTAACGTTCAAGTGATAGATTGCGGTTTGTGTATGAGTAGCAAGCTCACTATACGGATTATGAAACCAAAAATTAATAAAAAAAGATACAACGTGTTTTTTTATACATTAAGCTGGTACTATCAGTGAAAATATCCATTTCTTAAATATTTTTATGATAGGTAAAATATGACCTGAGCATTCTCAATCAAATTCATGGTTATAGACGAGTTCCGTGCTCAAAAATATTCTGATTATGTACTGACACAGAGGTGAAGATCTAACCTACAGCATCTCCGAAAAGTTCAAAGATTACCTTCCACATCAATAGAAACTACATACATACATAAACACACGCCTTTTTCCCAGAAGGGGTAAGCAGAGGTGCAAACTAGACACCCTCGTTTCGCCTTGTATTTTCCGTCCCATGATGTGATAGGGGGCGAGCCTATCGCCATATCGGGCACAAATTCCTGACTCCGGGCTGATAATGGATAGAAAAATCGAATATCACTTTGCCCAACCCGGGATTCGAACCCGAAACCTCAGTTTTGCAATCATACCTTAATACAACTACGCCACCGAGGCAGTCAACAGATAGAAACTACGAAATTGACTATATGAATAAATTACTTTTGACTCTGTCGAAATATATAATATACTGTCTAACTGCAAGTTGAAATCAAAACAGCGCCAAATATCCCTAGATTTATGGAAATGGAGAATCACTTACCAAGTCTATTTGTTGAGGTATATGCTCTACTAATATTTAAGTTACGTACAAACGGCTTCTATTAGCATCATAATTAATTAACAGCATCAAAGTGGGGATGCTAAGTTCTTGAACGCCGTAAAATTAGTACCGGAATACGGGAAAAATGGAGATAAAAAGCTGATTTTCTTAGTTTTTAGACCGCTTTATGTACTAGCTTTTATTTTTGTTTAGTCTACTTTTTAATTAGGATACTAGAGGGAAGTGCGTGGTGGCCTGAAGTGCGTGGTGGCCTCGTGGTATCGGACCAGACTCGGCTGCCTACATGTTCACGGTGGTCGCGGGTTCAAATCCCAGGGCACACCTCTGACTTTTCGGAGTTATGTGTGTATTGATAGGCAATCACCACGCACTTTAACGGTGAAGGAAAACATCGTGAGGAAACCTGCATACCGTAGCGATTTTAAAGAATTTCTACGGTATGTAAGTCCGCCAACCCGCACTAGGCCAGCGTGGTGGACTATATGGCCTAACCACTCTCAATCGTACTCTCGATTGTAGAGGAGGCCCGTGCCCTGCAGTGGGTCGTATATGGGCTGATACAGTACAGTACAGTACTAGAGGGAATTTTAAACGTTATAAACGACTTAGTATTAGCAACTAGCGATTAGTACCGTCTCTACTTGGATTTCTTATTAAGAGGTACAGTCTTTTTTAACTTATATTTTAATGGATTCTAACAGCGCAACAGCGGTTACATTAATAAAATAAAAATATTTCGTGTGGATCCCATTTATGTATAAAGTTAGTGTTGAGATTTACGCTGAGACCTCACTCAATTGTTTATAAACACAATGATGCACCCACATCGTGGTGACTTTTTGTAGAGCAACATTTCCGAATGTTACTCAGAAACATCTGATAACAAAATGTCAGTACATGTAGCCGTATTACTCGTAGTGTATGTTAAGTAGTGTTGCCTTACATGTGGTGACAATCGTTAACATTGTCGCACAAAGCTGCTCTACAAAAGAGAACTGCGGTGTGGAGGCACCATAACATTCCAATAATATCAATAACAATTAACCATCAACAAAATGATTTTTCATATACACCTTTTTAAGTATATGAACTTGTGCAAAGTCATTACAACATAATATGATTAACCTAATGATTGCATAACAAATGTTTTGTCAACAGACGCTGTGTTCTCACGTTTTTGTCAACAGTCCTTGACTTTTGGTATTAGTAATAATTTTAATTGATGTCTGCACCTTTTAAAATAAACATTATGTAAGTATTTAAATGTTATGTTTATTACATAATGGTCGGAATTGCGGTTTATGAAAGATAAATTATTTAATGATTTTTCTTATATATCCTTAAGATTAGTTATGTATCGTGTGTGCGTTTACAGATACTATTAAATACATACTACAAACACAAAAATGCCGCTACTGTTCAAATAGACCGCTTACTTCCAAGTTTTGATTCCGCTTATTGAATTATGTACCGGTATTTTGAATATTGATCGGTTTGACATTATATCTTATTAATGGAAGGCCAAACAAGCTATGAATAACTGTTAGAGTACTAATAAATTTATAATGCTGTGACCCAAATATAAGTGGTAGTAATGTTATTTCATTTCGGGTTGAAAGACGAGGCTTTTTCCTCGGATTTGTTTATTTGTTATGTTTTCTTTATTATACATATATTGTACTCTAACTACGATGTATGATATTGAAAACAGCGAATTAATTAGCTTAGTTTTTGTTCTTTGCTATTATAGAAATAGCGCCCTGTGTCGAAATATTTTTTTTATTAGTCTCCTTACATGATTTAAATAATATAAACATATTATAAACCAAATTAAAAAAAGGAGGATGTTTTCAATTCGTCTGATTCTATTTTTGTATATTTTAAACATTCCGGTTATAACAATGAATGAGATGAAATACTAAAAATCTCAATTTAACCGCTTGAAACAGTAAAAACTGTTATCCATCCTTACACACATTAAAATTTGTGTGCAGTGTATATTACCCACCTAGTAAAAACCGATCTATCCATTAAGGAACCACACATTGCATCAAACAGTGTTAACAATATTCCGGTTCGAGTGAATTCCCGGCGCTCCCAGTGCAGTGTGCACTCCGCGTAATTTTGAATGCGTTTCACTTATGCGGGGTGACTCGTCACACATCCGTCGATATGATCGCAATTTTATGCATGTTTAAAAAGTTTCCTTTCTTGACAACGATTATGAAGAGTCGGGTGGTGTTATGTGTTAATTTAATGTGATTTTTATATAGTTGGAAATTAAATCCTTTGTAAATAAGCTGAATTTCGGGCATTTTCAACAGAATAGTTTGCTCATTACAATAACAAAATTGGTAACATGGTAGAATTATTTTTATTATTCTGTAATATACTGTTATTGATGAAATTGTTGAAAAGTAATTTGTTATTGATACGAAATGTATAAACATCATAATTTTCTTATTTATTTTGAATATTATAAAAAATAAAACTGAAATTTCAAACAAAGCCATGCTTTTTATATAATATATAACTAAGGTATCCTCTCTAAGCGAAAGTTGCTTATTTATAAGTGAATGGTGGTTCAATTAGGCCAAGCTCTCCAGTTGTACGGCTAATATCGGTTGGTTAGCAGTTCATTGGAAACTGCGGTACGACTACAACTTTGACGCAACTGCACTGTATACTAAACTGTTAAGTTATTACCAATAAACACTAGTTTTAAAACCTAGTAAATTGCATAAATTCCTCTTGAAAAAATGTCGTGGTTTCTAGGGTTTTTGTTATAGCTATATACTGTATTATATAGCCCACTGCTTGGCACGGGACCAATCTACAAGCGAGAGTTCGATTGAGAGGGGTTAGGCCATAGCCCACCACACTAGCCTAGTGCGAAGTAGCAAATTTCAATCTTCGAATAAATCTTCTTAATATCACTATGACATGCAGGTTTTGCTCACGAAGTGTATTTCACTATTAAAATGTGTGGTAATTTACAATCAATACACACATGACTCTGAAAATAAAGAGGAATGCCCTAGGATTTGAGCCCACGACCAGTCCCGGCAGGCGAGTCCGATCCGTTTTCAACAGGCAATCAAGCACTTAGATAAAAAGTGATGTAAGAACAAAAAATACATTTATAAAGATTAACTGTATAGACACATGTAGTAAGACAGCATTAAATAATAGTTCCCGGTTCGTCGAGTGAGTGAGCCCCGTTATTTCATATTGAGGGCATCGAGATCAAGTCGAGATTGACGGTACAACGATGGGTTTACTTTATGAGTCTACAAGTGCATTTAGTTCGGTTAAATGTACGATGATTGGTGAAGTAGGTTTGATTGATGGGGATAAACATTAAACTCATCACGTGTAATTTTGTATCTAACGTGTTAATTTGTGTAAATATTTCTATAGACCGTCGGAATGTTGAAGTTTATGCAATCATCTTTTATGCATCAGCAAATATCCAGCTTCCGTGGCGCAGTTGTTTAGATGCGGGCTGTGAAACGAGGGGCTGCGGGTTCGATCCCCGGACCGAAACAAATATTTGTGTGATCCACAGGTATTTGTTTTGGGTCTGGGTATTTGTGAGACCGAAAAGTCTTTCGTAGTTTCTGATACGCACGACACAAGACTCGATCTTAGTGTGGTGTCAGGACTATGTATGTGACTGTTGGGTGTACTTATCATTTATTATTAATATGATGGGACTCATACAAAGAGCAGATTGTGTGTGTTTCAGATGAATCTTGTACAAAATTGCTCGGGACTGAAACTCGTGCCTGGCATGGTGAGATGCTTATTACATGACATGTTGAGACAGTAATAAGTTTGACAAACTGCGCGTGGCATGTGTGACATATCTACAATGCCCCTCGGGTTATAGATACAAGCAAGGTCCTGTTTTGTAGCAAACCGTAATCGCCTACAAGTGGTAGATCTCTCATATATGAGAGTGCGCCTGGGTAGGTACCACCGCAATGTCTTTTTCTCCCGCGAAACAGTAGTGTAAATGCACTGTTTTGTTCCGGTTTGAAGGACATTGTAGCCCGAGTAACTACTGGACATAATGAGACTTAACTTATATGTCGCAGGATGGCGAGCGCAGTAGAATGAAAATGCGTTGTAATTCATGGTGTTGTTTGGTTTTGCTACAGTCCATGAGCGGTCGTATCGCTTACATCAGGCGAATGTCACGCCACACCATTCATCACAATAAAAAAAATGTGAATTTTTGAATAACCTAGTTCGATTGAGACAAGTTAAGTCACAATCCACCACGTTGGCTTAGTGCGGGTGTGCTCATCACATACCATAAAAATGTAAAGATCTGCACAACATGCAGGTTGCCTCATGATGGTTTCCTTCACCGTTAATCTTCATTATTACACAACTGTACTGAGTCCCTTATAAGGTGTGCCAGAGCATCGTGTCAGCTGATGCAGCAATCGTAAGTTATATGGAACAAGTTTCAACCGAACGACCTTCGGACGGGCCCACGTCGAGCCATTCACGAAAATATCCGCGGCTGTTGGCGGCTTATTTAAATTATGTGGAGTTTTTAAAGGGTTTTCTGAAGATTATGCTTCTTACTTTAACAGGAGTAGGAATTATAAATATAGTTTTTGGTAAAATTATAATGTAAAGCCTTGCGTACTAAAGTATCTTTAAAAATAAAAGGATGTACATTATTTTGTTACGAAAATGTAAGTATTTACCGCTCAAATACGATAATAGGTAAAAACACAAAAGAAAAATTGTCGCTTTTTTGCAAAAAAAAAATTAGCTGCATAGTGTCTAAAGTCACTAAAACTACCACATGGCTTCGTTTTCGGTAGCAGTCTTGATATATGTACCCTGTATATAAGTATATGCATTTATGATGAATTGAAAAATTGATGAAAATTTTCCGTGTTTTGTTAAATCTAGTTGGATTTATGGGCTGCACCGCAGTTAATGGTTACTGCGATACCGTGCCCCGTCCAGAGAGATTACTGATGGTCAATTTTTGCCACTTAACATAACTATGTTAGCCTGGTTTCTTCAAGGTACGACAAAGAGTTAAGGATAATCAGCTCAGCCCCGATTAAAATGATCGATATTGACTCTGTGTGCGAAGTTATCATAGTTTAATCTTTAAAAGATGGCATAAATACATATTATACCAGTGCCATTTCAATTTAAAAGACTTGAGGAGATCACAATAGACATTTGAATAATCTTTTTGAAAGCCAAACTAGTTTTCCCCTCTTCCGCTAGATGGCAGTGATTGTCGCACAAAGCGACGCCGCGCCTTTGTGCCTCCACAATAACTATGCAAATGTGAAAAAGCTCCAGGTTTTATGTAATTTTATGCTCAATACATTGTACACAGCTGTGCGTGCTCTTATAAAAATACTAACAACATGTATGAAAATATTTTTATGATAAGTGTCGAACGAGCCGTGTCTATAAGTGGAGCGTCTCTTCAACCTCACTATGAACTATGCATGGGTGAGATTGAGTAGGGCATATTGTATTGACTCCTGGAAATTGTAGAGTAACAGGTTTGGTGCTGAGTGTGGGTCGGTATTAAAATGCAGGAACCATAATAATCCTGCATTCTTTGATAGGAGATGTTATTGTCATGTTATTGGACATGTTTTTTTTCTACTTCATTGAAGCTGTGTAATTTTTTTACTTTGGTTTAAGTTCTTAGTTTATGGTTTCAAAGACCACATTTTAATCTGACAGTCCTATGAAAAAAAAAACATTGAAATTAAGAGATATTTCTAATTTAATATGTTTTTTTAAACATTGCTGCCCCGGTGCCGTAGTTGTACCATGGTACGGTTACAAAGCTGAAGTCTCGGGTTTGAATCCCGGGTCAGGCAAAGTGATATTGGTTTTTTCTATACATTATCAGCTCAGAGTCCGGAATTTGTGCCCGATATGGTGATAGGCGCGCCTCCTATCACATTCTGGGACGAAACATACAAGGCGAAACGTGGGTGTCTTGGTTGGTACCAAGGGAACTCTCTGCCTACCCCTATAGGGAAAAAGGCTTGAGTTTATGTTTTAAACATTAATTCTATTAAGAAACGAAATTAAAATTTAGAACCCGTATTAAACTGAGAAGACAAATGAGATGTAGCAAAAGTAATTATGTAATTAGATTAGGACATATTTATTCTATCTCTAAGGGTCTTTAGAAGGTACGTCCTAAGATAATAGGAACAGCTGTGGAAGGGAAAAAGTAATTATCTCATAATAATATAATTATTCGTCTCTTGCCATTGCTTTTTTAATATTTAATCGACAAAGTGGCAATACACCTGATGCTTAGTATAGAGCAGGCAGAGAATATTATTTTTTACATCTCCAATACTATTCGAAGAAATAATATTTTAATTTTGGCATACACTAAAATTAATTTATAGGTTATTTCGTCTACAAAAACAAAGCGCCGATGATTATATTTTTTGTCACGACACAAGTTTTGCAACTTTACATTTTTTATTTGCTTAGACTAGCTTAGAACATAAAATTAATTACAAGGTTATACGCAGAGTTTTTTGTAACATAAATAAAACGAGCATTTAGGCTTTACGGTCTTTGTCTATGGAACATTCGATGATGTAACAAAATAAATGAAACTTATACTAATTTCTTTTTTGGAGGAGAAGTAAGAATGAGGTGAGCGAGTGGCACTTAACGGTGCTAAAGGTGTTATATTTGACACATTGTGATTTTAACATATAAATAAAGTATAAATAACTTCTCGTGTCGTGGGTATCAAAAACTACTAGAGGCTTTCCGTCGTTAACAAAGTAAAAGAGGATAGAAAGTGTTGCTAACGGAGTTTTTTGGTTAGTTTTTTCTCCACAGCTTTCATATGATCCGAAGTAGTGGTAGTATTACTTGCTGGTTCATAACTTCGTTTTAAAGAGTGTTTAAGTTTTTCTCATTTATTTTTATCGGCACACAATACTAAAATAGTTTATTTTGCTAGACGTACAACGCAGTACGCAGACTAATAAATCAATATATATTTTCTCCGCTTTATAAATAACTCGTTCACCGGTTCGTCTTAGCACGGGTGCAGTTTTTTTCACTAAAATTCTCTAAAATGTGTGCAAAATCATAATATTATTTTCATAAAAACTTTGCAAATATCTTCCTGTATACTACGATTCTCTCTCAGATCGGGGCAGGGCTTACGGTCCCTGTTTTATTTTATTGCGATTGGTACAGCAGTTTAGATATAAAATAATAAACAACTTTATTATCGTATCTAATATTCAGTACAAATAGTGAGATTGCTAAAACTCATTGATTATGATTTTTGACAGCCTCAGCGACGCAGTTGGTTGGACACCGGCTGTTAAACGAGAGGCCGCAGGTTCGATCCCTGCATCGCGAGACAAATGTTTGTGTGAACCACAAGTATTTGTTTCGGGTCTGGGTGTTAGTAAGATCGAAAAGTCTCTCGTAGTTTTTGATACCCACGACACAAGACTCGATCTTACTGTGGGGTCAGAACTATGTACATATTACGTGACTATTGGGTGTATTTTATTATTTATTTTAATAAATGCCAGAAATTTTCTTTCATAACTAATGGTGTTACATTAAATTATAAAGCCTAGTAAATAAAATATGTAAGATATTTATGACTCGTAAAAAATGCCAAATATTTGCCAGTTGCGTAGACATTTTAGAGGCGTGCAATGCTTATGTTTATCGCACTGCCATCAGTCATGGTGCAAGTCCATTGTAAAACGTTATCGGTTTACGTTCCGCGAGCATTGTGAATGCGCATTAGCATCGCCACTACTGATATTTTACTACTATGTGACATACTTGTTAATATCCTTGGTGGTAACTAAAATACCGTATAAACCAAGAATTAAATTTTATGTTTATTTTCCCCTCCAAACAGTAGTGTAAATGTACTGCTATTCCGGTTTGGAAGACATTGTAGCCAGAATAAATGCAGATCATAATGGGACTTGACATCTTATGTCTCAATGGCGAGCGCAGTGAAATGCCAAGCATTGCTTTGTAATTAATGGTATTGTTTTGTTTTGCTACTGTCCGTGAGCGGCCGTATCGTTTACCATCAGGCGAAAGGCATGCTCGTGTAGCCATTCCAGGCAATAAAAATAATTGAAAACAGCTAGGTCCTTAATATTATATTTTATCCGTATCAGCCCTTACACGTCCCACTGCAGGGCATGACCCTACTCGACAATCTACAATCGAGAGTACGATTGAGAAGGGCCAGGCCGTATAGTCACAATCCAAACACACTTCATTACATAAATTAGACCGATCTTGATAATACTAAAAAGCCCAAGCTATTTTCCCAGTAACCAAGATAGAGTCGCCGATAAAAAATCACTCTACTAAACAACATGTTAAACATTTATAGAAGTACCTACGTAGGAAGCAGGTCCGTGCCTTTGCAAGTGGATTACATCGTTCCATTTCCATAAACTGGTTACGGCTCACTACCAACATTAATTCTGTAATTACCACACGTGGTGGTAGCTTTTCTGTGTGTTTCCTATATGCTGGAGTGTCCTTTTCCTTTTGTTTATTTCCAAACGAGCTAATATGTCACTACTGCCTATGAACATCCACAACGCTTGGATTATAGATTATCCGTCAAATCGGAGGAAAGCGGGGAGGAAAAAGAATGGGTAGAGGAAAGGGGTAATGGGTATTTAGTATTCTCACTCACCAAACGAAATGCGGCAGGAAAACAGTCACTTCACGTCGGTCTTCGGTCAGAAACTTGTACCGCTCCGGACGAGCCTGACTAGTCAATGCGAGTCATGACTGACATCGTTACTCTACCATTTCCAGAAAGTTCCTTTCTGTGTGTTCCCTGCATTTTCTGTCTGTATTATGATATAGAGTATAATATGGTCCAAATTCTTCATTGGTTAAGTCTTATGCAATGTGTACTCGAAATTACGAGAGACTTTTAACTCTCATAATAATTAGACCCTGAACAGATAGTGGATTACCAAAAAAAAAAACAGTCTGAGAATCGAACCCGCGGCATCTAATTTTGCAGCTGGTATCATAATCAAACGTTCGACGGCTGTCAAATAAAACTTGGAATCAATTTGAACAATCGACCCCTCGGTGTTTCGATGGCCAATAAAACGATCGGCTATACTAATTTATCACTTAACAGATATTGAACATACGAATCATACGAATCAATCATCGAAATGTTTTAAAACACTTATCAAGTGTCATAAAGAGACAGGCTCGTACTTGGGCGTGAATTAAAGGGGTTATAATGCTCGGTAAATAATGTCCTTGTTTTTTTTTTAATTTCACGTGTCATAATGTAATTTGTTTATTCTTTTGCTGTCTGCAGTTATATACAGAAATGTGTATTGGAAAATATTATATTTTTAATCAAATAAGTTGAGAAATAAAATATCAATTTAGTAAGCGAAGCGCTTACAATAAAGATACAATATCTGATTTAAAGTTTATTAGTTTTGCTTTATAACGTTGATATATTTAATAAAAAATATTTAATAAAAAAACTTAAATAGACACATGTTAATAATGTCAATAAAAAATAAACAAATACTTTAAATTTACATTTTACGTAAATAAAATGATTTTCTTTCGCTCACGTTCCTCAGTACATCGTTTTACGTTTTTATCATTACCGTGGGTGAATCCTCGTACTGGTTATGCCTGATTACAGCCCTGTGACATGGGCATGTCAGCGTGATATTGCTACAAAGCGCATTGGACGAGCGTGGTCCCTTTATAACAATTAAGACCCTCTTAACTCCCAAAATGAATTGTCTGGAATTTGAATGGACCAAATGTACAACGTTATTTTGTGAAACGCTCTTGTTGTGGACGAATGAAAGTTAAACACGTTTTGGTATTATAGATTTTAATATTATTTACCTTCTTTGAGACAAATTGTGTGGGAAAATGTTAATGTTTATAATTGACTGCTCTGTATTTCGGCTTCAGTTTAAACCTGGTTAGACGTTATATATTACAATAAAAGAAAAAATATTTTAGAATGAGCTATTTTAAATTGTAGTGTAACCAGCCTTCAAAATTATAATGTTTCTCTTGTGTAGCATATGTTGCCCCTTTCCATTCTCCAATCATCTCTGTCTAAGACCTTTCAATGATCTCGCACAAAGTAGATTGGTAATTTCGGAAAAAATCTTTATAATTTACATTTACGGTTCGGAACCCGAATCTGAATTATAAATCGGACTAACAAAATCGCATGCAAGATATCACACAGATAACCTTAACCTATCAATAGTTTGGGCCAGTATCGATTCGTGGCCACTGCCCCCCTGCGAAGCCCCGCAAGGCGGCGCTGTTGGGCAGGGTGAAGGCCGCTTGTGTTGCCAAATACCACGTAAACATTGAAACGTGTCGCGGATTTACCGCGCTAAGTCTGTTATCAAGATTTGGATTGATTAGTATCTTGTAGTGTTTTATTATTTTTAGTATATTGGAACTAAATCAATACAACAATCATGCAAATAATACAGATTTTTCGACGGGGAATAGCGTAATAAAGTATTCGTATCCTCTGTTAAACGATGATACGAAACATTAATTTATAGTGAATACGTCATTATATCGCATTTGCATTCATCCTGTGTATGTATTGTTTGGTAAAGGACCAGACGCGGCTGCCAACCAGTTCACGGCGATCGCGGGTTCAAATCCCAGGGCACACCTTTAACATTTTACGTCATGTGTGTATATAGTCAATCACCACGCACAAAAACGGTGAAGGAAAACATCGTGACGAAACCTGCAAACCATAGCGATTTGTAACAATTTCTGTGGTATGTAAACTCCGTTAACTCGTACTAGACCGGCGTGGTGGACTATATGCCCCAACCACTCTCAATCGTACTCTCGATTGTACAGGAGGCTCTTGCACTGCAGTGAGACATATACGGGCTGCTACAGTATATCTGTTTTCATGGAAGGCCCACATAATACTGTCGACCGGCGAGTGCTGTCAATACTGGTTGATCATGGATGGATAAAATGAGATGAAAGGACGCGTAAACAAGTAATACTGGGCCTTTGGTAATCTGACTCTGTATGAGCCCAGATAGTCCTACTGCTGGCACGAGCCTCCTCTACAATCGAGAGTACGATTGAGAGGGGTTAGGCCATATCATCTAATCTCACTCTCCAAACAATAATATTATACGACAGCTAAGCCGTCGCTTCACGTCGGGATTCTGTGTGTTATTTGTAAATAGCCATTGAAACGCAATCGCTATTGCTATTAGTGATATTTATAAGCTTAAATAAATAATATGAACAGACTGTGTAACTGGAACTAGATGCCACAAAAACTCGTTTAGCAATGAATCGTAGGCGAACTGGACGTAATGACTGTTTAATGTTCCTAATGTCTTATAAAATGCGTGCCTGTGTGGTTTAGCGATTAATTCTTTGCCCGAAAACGAGAGGACTTATGTTTGATTAATGGCTATAAAGTATAAAACAAACGCTTCCCGCTGTCTGTCTATCCCTATGTATGCTTAGATCTTTAAAACTACGCAATGGATTTAGATGTGGGTTTTTTAATAGATATACTGATTCAAGAGGAAGGTGTATGTGTATTTACGTGTAGCCGGAAATTACATTCCAAATCCTTTTTGCAACATCCGTAGATGCATGTTGCGCTAACCCGACGTTGAAACGGCTAAACGCTTGTAAACGACTGCCTCGGTGGTGTAGTTGTACTACGGAATGATTGCAAAACTGAGGTCTCGGGCAAAGTGATGTTAGATTTTTCTATTCATTATCAGCCCGGAGTCAGGAATTCGTGCCCGATATGGCGATAGGCTCGCCTGTCACATCCTGGGACGCAAAGTACACGCCAATAAATGGGTGTCCTGGTTGCCGTCCGCCTACCCCTCCTGGGAAAAATAATTACAATGCATGTATGCAGATTTCAACATGAACTTTTCTTGTTGAAGTTCATTAATTGACTACCAATGCACAATAAAGTGATAAGATCCTATAGCTATCATCTCGACAGCTGCGACCGATCTGTTTCCAACTGATCACATGCACTTAGCTTACTAAGCTTACACACGTATTATAATATAAAAATATACATAGTTTTTTTTTATTGCATTTAATGGCGAATCGAGCACGCTATTCCCCTAATGTAGCAAAACCAAACAACACCATGAATTACAAAGGAATGCTTGGCATTCCGTTGCGCTCGCCATCCTGAGACATAAGATGTTAAGTCTCATTATTTGTAGTAGTTACACTAGCTACAATATTCTTCAAACCAAAACAGTGCATTTACACTGCTGTTTGGCGGCCTCTCACATATGAGAGACCTACCATCAGTTTATATTTTTTAACTAATATTAGTTCGTGAATTTACTAATAACCACAAAATCCACGTGAAATATAAGCGGCAGGCGTGGGCCGCTTGGATTACGGGATCGCAGGATACGCCGTGCTAGCATCGAGCGCAAATAGTCGGCTTCTAAAGATTATCCGGTTTTATCGAGTCTTAGTACTTGGTAATACGCAATATTGTGAAAATATTTCTACTAGTGGCGGTGGTTTGATCTTTCATTGTTGAGTTGAATTAAAACTATTTTGAAATATATTTGTTTTTTTGGGTTAGGTTGGGATAAAATATTTGCTTACTTTTTTATCACATTGTATCGCCAATATAAACATCGTCTACGCTTTCAAATAAAACGAATTCATACGGATTTTATCGCGAATTTAATTTAGTTTTTACATGTTTTTAATTTCCCGACGTTTCGATCACTTTACAGTTTTCGTGGTCACGGGGCTGACTGCTCGTCCGTCGTCTACGCTCTTTTGGCGTCCGAATGCGTTGTTGTCATGCTGTTGTCAAAATATTAGGAACTGTCTTTCTCTTTTCACACATTATTACTCGTATATTGGACATGTATATACTATTACACGTTGCTATTATATTACGAGTATAAATGTTTTTTGTTTAAACTATGAAAACATATCTACAACTTGCGTTAACTATTTTTTTTTATTTATTTGTAGTTCCTAATTTCGCCACACGTCAATTGACTTTACATGAAATAAACGACTTTTATAAATACATTACGTAAAATTCCTGCATTGGTAGCTATGAATCTTTATTCTAGACTAATTATTTAGCAGCTTGTATTCCCAATATGATTTTATGTTGCCACGACAGTCTACAACACAGTTGACGGTAATTAGTAATTACAGAGCAATTCTATAAAAATTTCGAAGACAAAATTATGCCGGCCGGCTCTATGATACACACGATCTGAACCAGAACGCAACTCACACCTACGGGCTACGTGTGTTACTATAGCGGTTATTCTACCCACGAACAAGATAGAAAACGCGTACACTAATATTCTCTGTAACAAAACATCAATCAATAAATCCCAAATGATTTAAACGCAAAATATCTATCGCTTTATTCGATACAATATTATAAACCATTGTTTATAATAATATATTACTTGTACAACACGAGAACATTGTTTATCTTCTGAACGGAATGTAGACAAATTAGTTCGCAGTCTGGTCTAGTAGAAACAAGTTATTAAAACATGCGGAACGATTCATCAAACACAAACAGTAGGTTATTATCTTTGAAAATACATTGAAGGCCTAATATTTGTTATATGTATTATGGTAATAAATACGTCGGATAGATACACAAATTTCATATTAAGATACGTGTCTTCCGCCCTGTGATTAGGTGGCAAGAGAATTTCGCCCATATCAACCCCTTCGAAAAAAAATACTGGTAGGTCTTTCATTTGTGAGAGGCCGCCTGGGTAGATACCACCGATATGTCTATTTCTCCCGCCAAATAGTAGTGTAAATGCACTGTTGTGTTCCGGTTCGAAGGACATTGTAGCCAGAGTAACTACTGAACATGAGAATGAACATCTTATGTCTCAGGATGGCGAGCACAGTGTGCACACACATGCCAAGCATTGCCTTGTAATTCATGGTGTTTGGTTTTACTACTGTCCATGGGCGGTCGTATCGCTTACCGTTCAGCGAATGGCACGCTCGTATCGCTATTCATTGCAATAAAAAAATGTAGTAGGTATTAACGATATATCTACCCACCCCTTTGTAAATATAGTTGTCATCATGTATGCATGTTTAATGAATGTAACAAATTTTCTTAGAAGCGAATTACATTTTGAATGCATTGGGACCTAGGTTTCCCCTGAAACCATTAAAACTCAGGAACTGTTCATAGCAATGTTACACGTGACAAGGATTTGTGTAAAGGTCAACCACTTCTATTTATGTAACACATACTTATGTACAGAGTTATTTTTCAAAGTCTGACCATTTTTTTTATTGAACTCAAGAGAATAATACTAATTAATAGATAGTGGAAAATATTGCAATATACACATAGTAAGTGATTTATTGCCTCTGCCTACCCCTGGGAAACAAGGCGTGAGTTTATCTACATATTTGTATTATTGCCAAGACCTCTATACCTCCACATTGTGTTCACTTAACTAGGTTAGCGCGTAAGCTTCCTAAATATTCAGGAGATGCGACGTTGAGCTCACAGTCATGCAATCTTAACCACCTCGTTTGCAGGGGACCCTCTGTTGCGTGGCTTCATCACTTACAAAATGGTTTGGAGGCTTGTCAAGGTTTTACTGAGGACTTTTGGCTATTTAGTCTAGTCTAGTCTAGTTTCATGTATTTTGTGAAAATAATTTAAATTAAATTAGTTTAAGGACAATCAGGTTGACTGACGACCCGATAAGGGTTCCATGAAGTCGCTGGATGCAGCCGCTCCCAACAGGTCGGTGTGATCATTGGAGGAGGCCTATTTTCGCAGTGGACTTCCTGTGGCTGAATATATAGACAGATAGAAAGAAAACCAGTGAAATCGTATTTTTTTTTCATAAATTAATGTTATTAAAATGAAGTCCATAATAATTTGACTTACAACAGGTAAAAGTAAAAAAAATGCATTTAATTGATTTTTTATAATGACAAATAGTTGCTTGAGGTAGATAAATTGATTCATGCCAAAGCAAAAAACTAACTTTAAAATTAATATGTCTAGTAATTACGAATCACTTAAATTCATTTTTTGTTCATGCAATACATTACAAATTCTATTAATCGTCGGTTATATATACAGCCGAAAAAAAATTGCTGCCAAAAAAACGTAGTAAAACTGCCTCGGTAACAACATATACTTTTTTTTTTTTATCAGCCCATATACGTCCCACTGCTGGGCACGGGCCTACTCTACAATCGAGAGAATCGATTGAGAGTGGTTAGGCCATATAGTCCACCACGCTGGCCTAGTGCGGGTTGGCGGACTTACACACCGTAGAATTTTTTTTAAAATCGCTACGGTATGCAGGTTTCCTCACGATGTTTTCCATCACCGTTAAAGTGCGTGGTGATTGACTATCAATACACACATAACTCCGAAAAGTCAGAGGTGTGCCCTGGGATTTGAACCCGCGGCCACCGTGAACATGTAGGCAGCCGAGTCTGGTCCGATACCACGAGGCCACCACGCACTTATACCACGAGGCCACCACGCACTAAAAATATAGATAAACCATCCAGTTATTTAGCATGGTTTGTGCAACCTCATAGTCTGTAGAGCCTACAGATACAGTGTACTTATTCCCAACAACATATTACTTAACAAAATTACACGGAGATAAAATAAATTGCTACAGCGTGGTTTATTTAGAGTAATTTGGTCCTAAGTCATCAATCTTTTTTCTTACGTGTAATTTACTGTTGCCCTGAAAAAATCTTGAGGATGAATCTACCTCTATTTTACGTACAATTATTAGCTTGCCACCTCTCTTTTCAGCCACAGGATGTCCACTGCTGAACATAGGCCTCCCCTAAAAATCTCCACATCGACTGGAAGCGGCCTGCATCCAGCGACTTCCTGCAACCTTAGCTAGGTTGTCTGTCCATCTAGTAGGATGCTTCTGTAGTATCTTTCTATACAAAGCCATGTATAAGGGTTGAGTGTACTTATTTAAAAGTGCTGTTTAGTACTCTGCTATATCCATTGTCCATATAAAAAGTCGTATTTAATTCTTCCCGGTTCTTAACAAAATAGTACTTTAAAAAGTAAAATATAAAACCGGTTTAATCTCGATCATGCGAATACATCCGATGACGTAGCCGCACATGTTTGTAAGGAACGTGAAATGCTTACATTACCCAAAAACTGGTGCGGCGTTAATTTAAATACAAACAATGTACGACGAATATTCACGATCACGCTCACAAAGATATTACACCTTTGGCACTGATGGTTTTGAGAAAAAAAATACTTTTTCAAATATCATTATACTTTGAAGAAGGTTTTTAGGTACCGTTAATGGTCTATCTGTACTGTATCAGCCCACTGCAGGGCGCATCTCCTCTACAATCGAGTGTACGATTGAGAGTGGTTAGGCCATATAGTCCACGCTGGCCTAGTGCGGGTTGGTGGATTTTACATACCATAGAAATTGTTTTAAATCGCTATGGTATGTATGTTTCCTCACGATGTTTTCCTTCACAGTTATAATGCGTGATCCACAGTGATTAGTTTCGGGTCTGGGTGTTTGGGCTAATACATATGTACATACATATATATACACAACCTATTTACTATTTTCCGATTTGTTTTAGTTTTATATACAAAAAACCAAACAGTTTCATAATGTTTTCTTTTGTAATCGGCGCGGAGTCGCACGTCCGGTTAGGAGCCAGTCTATTGGAGCGAAACAGAGATATGATTTTTGGTTACTTTCCAATATGCATCCAGTGGAATGAACGTTATGAATAGACGAGTCTAACTAAAAATATTTATTCGTTTTTTAGTTTATGCTAGGAAAACTATAACTACGTGATGCCGAATGCAGTACATTGCTATCTGAATTTTCAAATTACTTTGAATTAAATGAGTAGTAGAAAGGTTTTTATACTTTAATTTAACTGCAATGTATATTGGTAATGTGCAAATCTAAGGAGGGCCTTAAACGATCAATTATATTGCGCAATATTACGTAATGTGCAATATTATTGATCATATACGGTTAATATTGAAGATTGCGCTACGATTAATCGTTTGGATTCAATGTGCTTTTCAATCTTATTGTAAAATATATTGTACCATATTATTGTAGGTCTAGGAGCCGCCTAATAGACCATATATGTAATAATGATGGTTATTCTACGCTGGTCGACACCACTGAAGGTTTCCCAAGTGATCTTTTACTAAAGGAATGCTTGTATCTCTGATGCCTCGTTGCTTTTTATAGTATTTTTTCATTAGTTAATTAAACATTTTTAGGTTTAAAATGGGAAAGACGTTACGGTAATTAGTACGAAAACCAAGGGACCAGCATTAGAGCGATTTTGTTTGCTTTCTTTATTTACCACCCGTAATTGTGGGGTGGGATACATTTAGGAACGAACTATATACAGGGTAATATTGAGTATTTAATTTACACCACATGTTTCCCGCCACCCCAGGTAACATGGTACCAAGTTTAGAAAAAAAACTGCCTTGTAGTTTTGTGAAAAATCGCGATTTTAATATCCAAGGCCTTTGATCAACCTGTATGGGTAAGATTCCTTTTACAGCTTAGATAAGTTTCCCAATCGAACCAAGATCAGCCAAGTAAAAATACTCGTACCCATAACGCGGTGGCCAAAAATGGTGAAAACTAAAATCACGATTTATGACTAAAAATCATTTCCAAAGTTTTTCAAATTTTGCACAATGTCACCTGGTGTGATGAGAAACATGTGGGTTACATTAATCAGCATATGTGAATATCACCTGTATATATTCTAGAATTTAATTAATATCTGTAACATGAAAGATGTGTACATCTGTAATTGGTCGCACATGGGACTAAAACGTTTTGTGAAAATTGTTGTAAATTATGTATGTACTATAATTATAAATATATTATAATAGACCCTACTTTCTTACTTATTGATCAAACTGCTTGCCAAAACATCAATAAATAAACTCAGTAAACAAAGACCAATATTTTATAAATACAATAAAATTGCAAACATCTATAATGTCTTATCCTCTTCTATAAACAAGTTTCATTGTATGTACACATAAACAGGATCTTAGATACGGGTTCATCTTAAGGTTATCGGAATAACACTGTCAAGTTGTATACACGTTGATTTCAATATTTTGATGTGCGTAAATGTATTTTTAATTTAGCCGTGTTATGTAAGATTAATAGAGCTTGGAGAAGTGCGTTCGAAGTCGATTAGTTATTGTTTTGTTGTGTAGGGTTTAGATTGTCACTTAAGGTCATAGTATAAGGACAGAGTAAAATACCGAATCATCAGAGTATTGTAATTTTATGCTGATCTGATCTAAGTGATTACTTTCCGTCTACTGGGCTTATTTCGATGGTTGATACATTTTTACCATCCTGCTCGCAATATACATATGAACTCAATACCTCGACTGCCTCGGTGGCGTAGTTGTCTTCCGGCACGGTTATAACACTGAGGACTTGGGTTCGAATCCCTGGTCGGGCAAAGTGATATTGGATTTTTCTTATATATTAGCCCGGAGTCAGGAATTTGTGCCCAAAAGGCGACAGGCTCGCTTCCTATCACATCGTGTGACAGAACACACAAGGCGAAACTGTTAAAATATGTGTAAAATTTAACATATTTTAAACTGTGTTCTGCTGGCACCTCTGCCTACCCAGGGAAAAAGGCGTGAGTTTATGTATGTATGAAATATCCTAGATTTATTTGGGTCACTATGGCGAGCATCCACCACTGTTATGGTTATCACTGTCCAGGCGAATATCTTGCCACTAGCAATTTATATTTGGGGAGGAGAATAAGTAACGGAGGGGGTGAACTCGAGACAATACAGCATAAACCACTGGCAATATGCAAATGAACAGCTTGCATTAATTATCTCTCGGTACGTGCAAACGTCAATAAATTACAAAGTGCGAACGATGCAAATGTTTTGGCGCATCGCATATTTCAGAGAAACGTGACGTTTCGCGGATCTACGATGTGTGTCCATATACATATATACGTATGTATATAGGGAAACGTAAAAACCGCTTTTGTATCCAGATTTCAATGGTTTATTATCAAAATACGTACAGATATAGTGAAATAGTTCAACCATATATTAACACAAATGTCGTAACATACGAAATATCATGAACATTTGACAGAACATGACCTTTAATAAGTTATGTTATACAAAATTTAATATATAAAACTGCCTCGGTGGCGTAGTTGTACTAAGGTATGATTAAAAAACTGAGGCCTCGGGTTCAAATCACGGGTCGGGCAAAGTGATATTGAATTTTTCTATTCATTATCAGCCCGGATTCAGGAATTTATGCCTGAAATGGCGATAGGCTCGCTCCCTATCACATCCTGGGACGAAACAGACAAGGCGAAACGTGGGTGCCTGGTTACTACCAGGAGAACCTCTGCTTACCCCTTCAGGAAGGGGCGTGAGTTTATGTATGTATATAATACAAAAAGCATTTTATACAAGTTGATGATTGTCAAGTTATAGAAATATATGCACAATATGAACTATGACGTCACCGCTATTAAAATTCAGGAGTACGAGGGAGATAGCAAGATGTTTCCACTATGCTTCCCACTTTTTCTTATTATGTTTAAAACCATGAAATATCCAATATCTGCTTCACTTTACGACCCTTTTAATTTTGTTTTTGAAGAGTGGTGTTACATTTCAATGGTGTTTGAATTTCCTTTTAAAATAATATAAAAAAAGAACAGGAAACCACCTTTATAAAATTTGACTACATGGCCTAACCACTGTCAATGGATTCTCTCGATTATAGAGTAGGCCCGTGCTCAGCAGTAGGATGTATATGGGCTGATAAAAAAAATAAACTAAATTGAAATGTATGGATGAAAAAAATCACAAATAATGTTGGAATATTCTGGTTTTTGGTAAAGACAAATGCAGAACAACTAATTTGGTAATAGAACCAATGTTTTTGCGGGTGACATTCGACATTATTCAATATACGTATTTCTATTCGGCGTGTAAAATTTACATCAAATAGTGAATGAATAGCAAGCTAGACCACGATGTCATTGTCAATACTTCAAGGTTCTGGAGGTTCGGGATTTTTATACATACATAAATAGTATATACATAACATATAACTCACTCCTTTTTCCCTGGAGGGGTAGGGAGAGGTTCTCAAGGTAGTAACCAGGACACCCACGTTTGCCATGTCTGTTCCGTCCCACTATGTGATAGGAGGCGAGCCTATCACCATATCGGGCACAAATGCACTCCGGGCTGATAATGAATAGAAAAATCCAATATCACTTTGCCCGATCCGGGATTCGAACCTGAGACCTCAGCGTTGTAACCGAACCGTAGTACTACCTCAGAAACTATCCGACGCCCCCGATTTTGCATTATCATATTTACAACAATATTTTTGCGTTTCGCCAAAGAGCGGTTATAAAAATCATAGTGGTCGTTTATATACATCAATATGTAATAACTTCTCATATCAAAGTGATATCGTGACAATTTTTTTTTTTTTTAAACGAAATGTCTTTGGGTAAATAAAATTGGAATCCAATTGTCGTTTTGCATAATCTTGAAGCTGCAACGGGGGACCAACGCGTAATATTAATAAAAAAGATAAGAGTCACGTTTGTTTTTGTTTTCGAACAAAGAGCCATTACGAAATTTTCCAATAAAAATGCGTTTATTAATTAACAAAATCCATTAAACGTGTAATGTAATTATTATTTAATCGATTCTTGGCAGCCTGTTGTTTACTAATGGAAGATTAAACGCTTGGAGATGGATACAAATGACCGTAATATATTTGTGATAATTTGTTTTTTTGATACAAGCTGAAAAGATGACTTGGTGAAGGTCGCAAGTCGTTGGATGCAAGCCGTATAATAATAGATTATTTCGTATGAAGGCAATTTTCAACAGTAAATAAGATTCAACCATGGGGACAGACTGTGCCATTCCATTCATTTCCATTCATCAGCCAAAGGCAGTCCACTGCTGAACATAGGCCTCTCCCAATGATTTCCACAGTGACCTGCTGGAGGCAGCCTGCATCCAGCGACGTCCCGCGACCTTTACCAGGTCGTCTGACCGCCTAGTGGGTGGACGTCCCACGCTGCGCTTTCCGCTTCGTGGCCTCCATTCGAGAAGTTTTTGGCCCCATCGGCCATCAGTTCTCCGTGCTATGTGCCCCGCCCATTGCCACTTCAACTTGCTAATCCACTGTGCCATGCCAGAACACAAAAAAAAATAGCACTTAATGGTGGAAAACCTGGTTTAATGTACTGCAATATCCCATGCATGTACGACACTTTCTGAAAATATTTTAATCTTGGTGTTAACCTTTTAGTGTAACCAAAACCAAAAATATATACATGAAGTGGACACACTACCAGCAATTTGCGTGCGAGCTACTGTTTTTTCATTGTTCCACGGGGCTCGACCTGCGCCATCGCTAACGAGAGCGGCTCAACTTTGTGCTCGTTTTAGACTAAATTGGACAATCTGGTTATATCAAGCCTAGATAGAAATACATCACTGATTTTACAAAGGACGTGAGTAACTACTGTTACTTTTCCGGACTCTAAAGCCTTATTTACACGGGGATAGTTTCTCGCCTCGAAGATACGATTATCGTAAGAATATAAAAAAGTTGCATCGTGTAAACTTTGGTCAGAACTCGATAATCTATGGCGGAACTGTCGTGCGATAACCGCATACGATTCTCGCCGCGAGAAACTCTCCCCGTGTAAATGGCGGTTAAGTCAATAAATAAATATACCCTACAGTTACATACATAGTGCTGTCCCCACACCATACTTTTGCCGTTTTTTTTAGCCTATATTGTGTCCCAACGCTGGGCAAAGGCCTTCCCTTTATTGCCCCACTTGACCCTGTCCTCAGCAAGCTCTTGCCATTTTGGCTCGAATGCTGAAGCTTTTGCCGATTTTATTATTTGAAAATAATAAGACGAGCAGATCGCTACTGTTAAGCGTCATGCATCCCCTCAAACAGAAGTCATACTACTCAGAAGTCAGAACTTATAATTACTAAGCACTGCAAGGCACTGCGCAGCGCTTATCATCTCCAGGCATTAGATCTCTTAATACCGAGTAGTTCTCACAACACAATGCATTCAAATTGTACCACACCTGTGCTTACACACTGCTGCTTGGCGGCAGTAATAGACAAATTATAGTGCCTAGACAGCCACTCATATTTATTTATTTATTAGGCTGACTAACAGCGCTACATGTTAATACACAGTCTCGTATCAGCCCATATACGTCCCACTGCTGGGCACGGGCCAACTCTACAATCGAGAGAATCGATTGAGAGTGGTAAGGCCTATAGTCCACCATGCTGGCCTAGTGCTGGTTGGTGGGCTTACATACTGTAGAAATTCTTTAAAATCGCTACAGTTTGCAGGTTTTCTCACGATGATTTCCTTCACCGTTAAAGTTAAATACACAGTATAATGTACAACATTAATGTTTAAATCTGATATGCGTCAATTACAGGTACAAATCATTAAAAAAAGACAGTAAATTAATTAAAAAGCCAAAAATCGAATCAATGCAGGGACCTACCACCCTAATAAGGGCATCAGAAACTACGAGTTGTCATAGTCTTACAACACCCACACCCAAAACAAATACTTGGGAACACAAATAACATTCGCGTCATAACTACATACAAGACATTGTCAAATTCTACACAAATGCAAATTATGTGCTCGTGGCAAATGTTATCGGTTTGTAAATATATTAAAATGTATTCAAGCAAATCGCTGAGATATTCGTTAATTTTCAAAACAATTTGTACAAAAAAAATCTTTGCAATACCTAATTCTTGTTTATGCAAATTGTTCCAAAAAATAATAGGTACATAAATATCAATGTTGCGTGTTTTTTTTATATTCTTACCTAATTTTGTTATGTAATCAACGTGGTTTACTGGCATTAATAAATAGCAACGCGATTTCTAAAGTATAGAAATACTCTGGCGTTTTTGACGTAAGTATGATTTTTCAAAAACTTTTTCCCGAGACATCGCAAGCTCGCAAGAAAAGCCGCGGGTAAATGTTAACTTGTTTTACATAAACACAAACGGATAAGCATCTATAGGCCATTCAAGTGTTTAACCTTGCGGGTTTCGAACCCGTATCTTCCGACGCAAAGTTTTACGATTCTGATCATTTTTGAATATATTTGAGGGTTGTGCATGACGACCTTTTTCTAATGAAATGGATGCGAACTGCAGAGTAGGTGGTCGCAAGTTCGAATCTAAAGTTACCTTTAACTCTACAGAATTATATGCGTGTTATTTGAATTATTTTTATCGTATTGTTGAAGGAAAACATAATATGGAAGTCTATATACTGTAGAGATCTTTATGAAAAAATCTGCGTCATGTAAAAGTTCATTGATCCGCAATAGGCTATCGTGTTAAAATGTGACCTATACCCCCTCAATCGAATTGTAGTTGATATTATTATTTATTAAATATTCTTTGGAGCAACGATACCAAAGCGATTTAGAAGAATTTCTATGGTGAAGTTCGCCAACCCGCACTAAGCCAACGTGGTGCACTATATGGCCTAACCCTTCCCAATCGTACTCACGATTGTAGAGGAGGCCTGTGCCTGATAGGCTGATACAGTACAGTACAACGGGTATATAGCTTCTACATTTATTTACTTCAGAAATAACATTTCGTTTCTATGTGATAATCTGTTACGAAGAGTAATTTTCTAAGGAAAACGCACAATTTCGTGTTTCCTGATAAATAATTTGTGCGTACGTGTTCAGCTAGCATTGATAGTAATCAGAGCAAAGAAAGCAGGAGAAATGTATTCAATCGTCAACAATTATCACGGTACGTGGATAAGCTTACTGTAAAACATTGGTTTCGCTTGATGAGACAAGTGTGTGTGATTTATTATTTATTTAAATAATTAATAAACAAATATTTATTTCTGGTTTAAGTGTGGTAGGATTGAAACATAATTTTAGTTTTTTTTTTATAATGGCTTGTATGTGCAATGCGCGTGTGTACAGTCCCCATAATTATTCACCTACGTTAGACTCTCTCGACAGACGACAAAATTGCCTATGTTTTTTACTGCTATGAATGGCGCGATGAGCATGCCTTTCACCTGATGATAAGCGATACGACCGCTCATGGACAGAAGAAAAACCAAACAACACTATGAATAACAAAGCAGTGCTAGGCATTCCACTGCGCTCGCCATAATGACATAAGATGTTAAGTCTCATTATATCCAGTAGTTACTCTGGCTGTAATGTTCTTCAAACCAGAACGCAGCAGTGCATTTACACTGCTGTTTGGCGGGGGTAATAGACATTGCGGTGGTACCTACCCAGGCGGCCTCTCACATGAGAGACCTACCATCACTATGTATCCAAATAAACACATAAAAAAGCTGAAATGCTTCACATTTACGTCGATCACTGCCACAGGTCCTTTACCACTGAGTACGGTGGCCGTTTTCCGGGCGGAAGCAAATACCCTACTACTAGAAACATTTTTTTTTGGTAAGTTCCGTGCAGTTCAGATAGAGTATACAACGACGCAAGATGTTTCATTATACCTCGATAGTTTATAACAACATCTTATGTACCTTATATATATTTTATATAAGAGTTGGCGTTAATATATAACTGTTATTTATAATGAAAATATTGTTGTTTATTGCATCCTTGGGTAATTTCCATGCATTTTAAATTAATATTTTCTCATAGTTTATGCTTACATCATTAAATTAAGAATTTATTATGAGAATTATGTCTGTATTCGCGATAACAATATGCTATACTACATAATAAATAATTTATGTTTTATCTCACATAATACCAAAGTTTTACGATCCATGTCACCGTCCAGGCATTTTTATGTAAAATAATCGAATCGATCCATCTTTTTGTGTTACACATATTTAATTTATTATTAATTATTTTTATTGTAAATACATATGATGTATCTAATAAATATTTTCAAGTAAATCAAATATATTATTAATTTTAATATGTGCATTCAAAATAAGACACCATAGAATTTATCAACACCAACATATATTTATGAATTTTTCGTTTTCACACGTTTCCTGCACATTCTACTCTGCTACAATTTGTACTGATTTGGAATTAAAAAAAAAAATCATAAATCGTTACTCATTTTTTAAACTACGAGATTATCTTCCGATATTTAAAAGGCTTAACATCAATTAATTTAATCGGCATCCCGGATGACTTCCGGATATCGGCATTTTCCGGTATGAAGTTACGGGAAATTAATGCTAGTCAATTTCCCTCGCACGCGTATATATATTGCTAAATTCATTTTATTATGAATAAATTAAATTAATGTTTTCCTCCTCAGATTAAATAATAAAATGTAACTTGACGCAGGATGTCTGTTTTATATTGTATACCAATGCGGTTGTAATTTTATTTTTAGCTTTGCGTTTTGTTATATGGTATTTTATTCACTAAGATTTACCTTAATGAAATCATATTAAAATACACTTTTCAATCGGTTATATAAATGGTATTATTTGTCATGTATGCTGTAAAAAAATATTGTTCCGTACCTAAAATTATTTTAGTATTTTATGACAAAAATTAAGTTTAAAAATATTATATTTTACTACCACGGAAACGCATCATTGTTGAAAATGTATAGGTAATTTTATTAAAAGTCATAATTTTTAATAGTAAATAAAGCTTTTCATTTCGCCAAATTTTAATAAGTGTTTGTTTTTTTAATAAAAGACGGGGAATTACTGAATAAAAAATATACTCGTGGTAATTGAAAAACTATTGCAAATTTGAAATTCAAATTAAAATTTTGCGCAAAAATATTGTATGCAGACTTCATGCGAATAAATTACAACATACCTGTCGATAATTCCCGCCTTTTCTGGCGCACGTTCTGAATCCAATACAATTCCATTCATTGTTCATAACACATAACACTGCACGCATTAAAATCAACTTAAAAACTTCACAAACTCACACAACATCAAAACTTTTTAAAACTTAATTATTAGCAAAGGACGCAAATTCATACAGCCTTGGTGGATGTTAAAAATATTTAAAATAAATGCACGTGCAAAGTTTTTGCGTTTGCGTAAATAAATACGGAAATAATAAAGGAAAAAACATAGACGTCCGTTTCGGTTAAGACGCCATGCGTTTATGTCGGAATTCGCGTACACCGAGATCGGAATGAATCACAGAGTATTTGTTTATGCGCAGAAGCGACATTTGTGCTTATCACAAACTAATATCGAAGCTTATAGGTTAATAATGAATCACGTAATATTTTGTTGTTTTATATGTGAGTAATGTATAAGGATAATAAAATAAAATATAATACTGTGACTTAAACGCAGTTGTTAATTTAAAGTTCAAGGATGCTATAGTGCAATGATTAATAGTAAATAATATAATTTAAATTGATAAATACTTTGCTATCAGCATAAACAATAAATTGTTTACTAAGCATTCTTATCTATAGTAATTACTTATAAAATATACAGTACCTATTGTGATAATGTTTGCTCTTAATTAAGCAAATAATTACATATTATTTATGTCAAAATTAGTTTTATGGTGACGTTATATTTTTTTTTCAATATTTTTATTAAATTTTCTAAAGGTACAATGTCCTCTAAGAGACGTTATGCTCGTGGGTATAAATCTATGACCGCTTTTGGTTTCTGAACAAAATTATTCTATGGTTGAAACCAGTTGCTCAGTTGTAGGAACGTTGCGCGCGCAAACCAAAACATTATTTATTTTAAATTATAGACCATTATAATTGAGTCAAAATAACGTCGGCTTATCACAACTCGCTCTGTTTTTGTAATTGTAATTGATGGTGAATATTTACGAAGGTGTTGTGGCCTTTTAACGGGTATGGATAAAGGTCATGTTCTGTTCTGCCTAACAACACTATTTTGATTTTTTTGAAACTTAATTTATATCTAATTTAAAACTGGGAAATTAGTTATAAAAATAATTTACTACAGGAAGGTAATAAGGCAATTATATTTTTGGGAAATAAAATAGAGTTCCTTAATGTTTCGTAGAGCGCAATTTAAATTAACGCAACATAGATTAATTGAGTTTTACATTGTAAACTATGTTTGAGATTGTTTTTTTTCAATGTATTTCGTTAATTAAATTTAAATTCCGTTACGTTATTTCATAATACTTAATTTGACCCCAAATAGAAGCAGAGATTCTACTACACTCCGACTCGACTGCAATCGACTCAAAAACTTACTAATATCTTTCTTAATACATATTTTAGTACCGTGATCGAACCCACACCTTTTCTTTTCAAATTAACTGTTGCGAACTTTGTATACTACAAAGCTCTCTACAATAATTTCAACATTTCAAACTCTGACAATTCTTGCTATCTCTACCGTTTCGTTTCATTTGTCTCAAATTTCACAAACTTTTATTTCTTTAATATTTCTCCAGACAGATATTTTAACATTCCCTTCGCACACTTGTTGGACACATGTCAGTAATACCAAGACTTGTTTATGACGTAATCCGGAATTTAATGCGTCGATTTCTTTTATTTACAACTACGGTACCCGACACTTCGGCGTTTATGCATCCATTGCGCTCTTTGAATGGTAGAGCTGTAGTGCAGCTAGTGTTGACTAGGTTATGGATATGGTGATTTCACTAGCGTGGTAATATGTCGTCTGGTTTTGAACGCACGATCTACGGTCACATATAATTATACGATTTATAATAGGAACTTCACACTCTTTTGTACTTAAGCGATAAGTGATCATGATGCACTTGAGTCCAGCATAGAGTATCCACTAGTCGACAGAATTATCAGATACATGACGATACACTCAAAATCACATGAAACCCTTCACTGATGATAAAAAAATATTACAGTAAAGTAAAGTCAAAGAAATATTTCTTTCGGAAAATACCGGAGCACTCCAACAAGCACGATAATATTATATCTTATGAATCAACCTGTCTTACCCTCCGCTTTAATTAAAGTTGCTAGTGAATTTTATAACAGAGTAATTGTCGGCTTCAATGGAATACTCACACATGCTACAAACCTGCTCATTATTCCTTTTCCCTCAGAACCTCAAAGAAATTATCAAGAACGCTACAATCGCCCCGTATTAACCATAATTGCCCGATAAATATAGCCACTTTGCCCCCAAGAAACCATGCGGAAAATAGGTTAATAAAAATTAAAAAACCAGTGCATCGATTGTCGTTAGGAGGGGATGTACGAGTATGTGGAAAATGCCGGGTATTTTTATCATGTGCTTTCACGGCTTTAATTTATGAGGGTTTAGCAAGAAATGGGATAGTTTATTGTATTTGAAATAATTGATTAAACACTAACAATTTCTGTGGTTAGGAATGTGCTTTCTTTTCATTATACTAAGCTTTATACGTCTGTGTATTGATAGTCAATCACCACGCACTTTAACGGTGAAGGAAAACATCGCGAGGAAACCTGCATACCGTAGCGATTTTAAACAATTTCTACGGTATGTAAGTCCGCCAACCCGCACTAGGCCAGCGTGGTGGACTATATGGCCTAACCACTCTCAATCGATTCTCTCGATTGTAGAGTAGGCCCGTGCTCAGCAGTAGGACGTATATGGGCTGATAAAAAATAATAAAAAAAGCTTTATACGTCTACTTCTAATCATGGGAATTGTTTACAATCGAGAGTCTGGTAGAGAGGACTCACCCACAGTCCACCACGCAGGCCCAGTGGAGGTTGGCGGATTTCACGTAGCATAGAAATCTCAATGAAGTCCTACGAGTATATAGCGCGGCGTGCAGGTTTACTTAATAAACTTTCTTCGCTGTTTTAAGTGACCTCGAAAAGTGAAATTTGTGTGATTAGAATTCGTGGGTAATGTATCTTCTTTTCGTCCGGTTAGTTACTAAAAGGCCACCTTGCTCTCAAGTATACAGGGTATATCCAGACTGCGACCGAAAACGAAGCCAAGTGGTAGTATTAGTGACTTCAGATACAATGTTTTTTTTACTTATAGTCGTATTTGGGTAGTAAGTACATCGTTTTTCCAAAATAATAATGTGCACCTTTTTATTTTTAAAGACACAATTACGGTACGCAAGGGCTTAAATTACAATTTTAGCAACAACTAGGGATTCACCATCCAAATACATAATAAAAAAAAAAAACAAAATAAAATATATTTAATACAATAAAAAAAACCTGTCGCTTTTATTGAGAAATATTTAGTTGCATTATATCTGTAGTCACTAAAACTACCACCTGGCTTCGTTTTCGGTCGCAGTCTTGATATACCCTGTATAAAAGTTAAATTGCAAGTGTAAATTGAATTTCAGTCGTGGTTAAACTAACTGTAAATATCTATTGTATTTCATTGCCTCGAGCATTTCATAATGCTACAGCTAGACAGCAAACTATATTTTACTGTTAAACTATATTCTTCGTTGTATTTATAGCTGTGTGTACATAAACTGCACTGCCTCGGTGGCGTAGTTGTATTTGTATTGTATTATATTGTATCAGCCCATATACGACCCACTGCAGGGCACGGGCCTCCTCTACAATCGAGAGTACGATTGAGAGTGGTTAGGTCATATAGTCCACCACGCTAGCCTAGTGCGGGTTGGCGGACTTACACACCGTAGATTTATTTTTTTAAATCGCTACGGTATGCAGGTTTCCTCACGATGTTTTCCTTCACCGTTAAAGTGCGTGGTGATTGACTATCAATACACACATAACTCCGAAAAGTCAGAGGTGTACCCTGGGATTTGAACCCGCGACCACCGTGAACATGTAGGCAGCCGATTCCGGTCCGATACCACGAGGCCACCACGCACTTCTACTAGTGTTGTACTACGGTATAATTATAAAGCTGAGGTCTCAGGTTCGAATCCCGGGTCGGGCAAAGTGATATAGGATTTTTCTATTCATTATCAGCCCGGAGTCAGAAATTTGTGCCTGATATGGCGATAGGCTTGTCCCCTGTCACATGATGGGACGGAACACATACGTCAAAACGTGGGTGTCCTGGTTGCACCTCTGTCCACTCCTTCTGGAAAAAAGGCGTGATGTTTATGTATGTATGTTAGTGTACATAAAATATGTAATTAGATTTTTTACTTAATTTTTCTCTCTTTCACTCTTAGATTCATTAAACACGATACTCAGATGTATGTTTAGTGCGTTTATCTTTTTCTATTAATTACAAATATGCCAAGCTAATTAATTACTTGTCTTTACGGCTTTTATGTTAAACTATACAGTTTAAATTTTATATATATTTACCTACATTCTAGATTTATCAACGTTCTCTTTGGGTTTGTATCGCTAAACATCAAACCGAATCTTATTAAAACTTTTATGAAGTTTGCGTAGACTATTACAAGTCTGTTGTGTAATGGAATTACTATTGGCTCCGGTGGCCGCCGAAATATCACCTCGCCCTTAAACAATTCACTAAATGTTTAAGCGTAGTGTGGTCGCCAAATTATTTTGAATCAAAAAATTAACTCTCATAAACGCAGGAGAACCCAAAAACTAATAATGTTATGAAGTGATGCTTTCTTTTTGTAAATTTTGCTTTTTGTTGCAATTTGTTTCCTTTAAGTATCTATTCATGTATAGAAAGACAGATGTAAAAATATTGTTTTAATGTACCTATTCGTGGAAACATTAAATTGGCCTTCTGTTTAATATTATTTAAAGGAATTATATGGCATAGTTATCTAAATGGAAACATAAAAAAAGTAAAAAAAAACATCTATGATTTAATCTAATTTTGTTAATGAATCGCGTCGTTGGTCTAACACCAGAAGCACCGTTAAAAATGGGTGGTACACCTGGGGGGTTATTCTATGATCCGAAACGAAGTTCGAATGTTCGAACGTCGTATGTGAAACTGTACGATTGTGCCTAGGTACTCCACAAATGTTCGAATCCTCTATCGTACGTCGTAACCATAGACTAGGTTTGGGGTAAATGATAAGTGCCATAGAAAATAGTATTTTTTTTAGAACTGAAAAACTTATAACTTTATTTTTTCAACAGTCACATACAAAGTTCTGACCCGACACTAAGATCGCACTAACCCGCACTAGGCCAGCGTGGTGGACTATATGGCCTAACCACTCTCAATCGTACTCTCGATTGTAGAGGAGGCTCGTGCCCTGCAGTGGGTCGTATATGGGCTGATACAATACAATACAATACTAAGATCGAGTCTTGTGTCGTGGGTATCAGAAGCTACGAGAGACTTTTCGGCCTCACAAACACCCAGACCCGAGATAAACATTTGTGGGCCTCAAAAACATTTGTCTCGGTGCGGGGATGGAATCCGCGGCCTCTCGTTTCACAGGCGGCGTCTAACCAACTACGCCACGGAGGCTGTCAAACTTACTTCGCACGTTGTTCGAACATTGGAACTTCGTTTCGGATTATAGATTAGCCCTCATGGGTTTAATTGTTGATTGGTATTGGGTCCCTTACTTTCAGTTGATTGTTTCATATTGAATAAGTCAGTTTAAGGATCACTAGACCTATTTTTAACCAACTTCAAAAAAGGAGGTTTCAATTTGACTGTATTTTTTATGTTTGTTACCTCATAACTTTGTACATAAATTTATAAAAAGGTTAAAATTGTAATTCCCTAAATTTCAAATCACATACATTCAATGCATTGAAATAATCTCTTCCCTCAAGCTACAATCTGTAAATAAAATGAATTACAAAAAGAAAATCCTATTTAATCACTTTCTCATATTAGAAAACCGATTTAAACGTCAGATAAATGCATAAGGACAGTGGGGGTAGGGGTATAAACGGAGGGATAGATTATCAGACACAAGGATCAAAAGAACAATTACTCCTTCACAAAAGAAATAATTTTCTTTATCAATTGCTCAAAGAATTCTCGTTTAAAATCGCTCGTGTTTTATTTTGAGAAAATTTATTTAAGACATTATTGTTTAGAATATAGTCGAAGAAGTTGGTATGAATGTGATGCGGGTTTTAATCTGTTGTAGGTTATTAAGGGCTGAATTTTCTTTAAAAGGCGGCATAGCATCCAAAAAATGATAAAAATAAATTCCATGTCAGTTTGTCCGAACCCGCGACCACCGTTTTGACCGTTGTTATACGGTTCATGCCTAACAGGACACCGTTCAATGTAATACGTCTTAAATCTTCACTTAAGACATGTTAAAACGTCCATGATATGTTGCAAATTTAATTTATTTTATTACGATGAATGGCGAGACGAGCAAGCCATTTGCCTGTTGGTAAGCGATACGACCGCTCATGGACAGTGGCAAATCCAAATAATATCATGAATTACAAACTCAAAATGTTCGTTCAAGACGTCACAGATTCCTATTTCTGTCAATCGTTTCTCAAATTTCAGTTCATTAAAATCGGAAGGCTGAGTTTTTGTGCCGGAATACCGTTTTTCTATGGACAAGTCTTATAGTTATTTTTTGATCCGCTGCAAAAAGTAATTGTTTTCGAGATAAAAAATATTCTAGGTCCATTTCTACGTCCCTGACAATGCTTTTGCAAAAAATTACCATAATCGGTTGAGTAGTTAAAGAGTAAAAGCGAATCAAAGTCACATAATCCTTAAGTATGGATCTACAATATCTTAATACACGGTAAATCGCAACACAAACAGTAGATATCATGAACAAATCACGCTCTATATCCAGAGAGCAACAATCGTGCACAAAGATTTACAAAGTGGAACACACGAGCCGCGAAAATAACGTGTTAATTAACGTATTGAGAGGAAGCATTGCTGTGAGTTGTAAATCTGATTGCATGCTTCTACATACATGGCTATGCTATGCTATAAAATATTTATATTATTATATGCCAATACGCTCTCTCCCTATCACATCGTGGGACGGAACACAAGGCGAAACTTGGGTGTCCTGGTTGCACCTCTGTTTATCACTTCTGGGATAAAGGAGTGATGTTGATGTGTATGTATGTATATTATCGAGTGGTAGAACTATAGTGTAGTTACATGAAAATTAAAATTACTTGTGGTTCATAGAAACATTTACCTTAGTGCGGGGTTCGAACCCGAGGCCTCACACTTTCCTTTACTTTCCTTCCTCATTTTGAGAAACTGTCAACGCATCTACTATCCAATTTTGTAAAAAAAAAAATTGATTGCCGACGCCTGAAGCTGCACATTATAGCATAGCATCGCTCTATACGTACCACAGCGTCTGTTCACGAACAGTTCGCAGTAAAACCACATTTATTCATTTCGTATTTAAATTTTAATTGAAAACGGAAATTTCTCTGTTTATGTAATAAATTCTGTTCCCGTAACATTCAATTGCTTATTTGTAATCAGTGTTTCAGATAGTAAATCGTTGTTTTGGTTGTTTATTTTCTTTCTTTACCTTTATTCCCACTGTTGGGCAAAGGTCTCCCTACCCTTCTTCCATAATTCACGGTTATTTTAGTTACAATTTATTTAAAGCCACTAATACTATCACCTATGGACTATATGGCCTAACCACTCTCAATCGATTTTCTCGAGTTCCGTGCCCAGCAGTGGGACGTATATGGGCTGATAAAAAAAAACTATCACTTGGCTTCGTTTTCCGTCGCAGTCTACTCGTATATCCTGTATATAATTAATTTAATTAGAAAGGTTTTTATAATCTAAAAATCATTTGTTTCGAAATTGTTGTAAACCCGGAAAATACTTCACAGTTTCCGATATCCTTGACACAAAACACAACCTACGAAGGGACATTTAACCCTTGTCGATACAATTATGGCAGCCAAACCTGAATACACGAGTATCTGCAGTTTCTTTTATAATTTCACTCATGTTGCAATGACTATTATGTTCACTTATTTTATCAAAGATATATAGTCTATCAGACTGACTGCCTCGGTGGCGTAGTGGTACTACGGTATGATTGCAAAGCTGAGGTTTCGGGTTCGAATTCCGGGTCGGGCAAAGTGAAATTGGATTTTTCTATTCATTATCAGCCCGGAGTCAGGAATTTGTGCCCGATATGGCGATAGGCTCGCCCCCTATCACATCGTGGGACGGAATATACAAGGTGAAACGTAGGTGTTCTAGTATCACCTCTGCCTACCCCTTCTGGGAAAAAGGCGAGTGTTGATGTATGTAAATAATCTATCAAATACGTATTAAAATGTCTTTCAAATACCTGAATTGTTAGTTCTATTTTGAACAATGCAAATAGCGTGATCATAGCAAATATTATCGCTTTGTGAATTCGCAATTGACAATGCTGTGCTAATGGCAATATCACGAGAACGCAGCGGTTAAATAATCCAAATATTACTTGCAAATTGAACATAAATGCACCACAAATACTTCACATAAGCAGTGTTGTGAGTAATGGATGCCAATTTGGATTAATTTTTGTAAATAATAATAAATACACACCACAGACGAACAGTGCGTGGGCCGTGGTGGTCTGTTAGTAATGGACGCGGCTACCTACATGTTCACGGTGGTCGTGGGTTCAAATCCCAGGGCACACCTATGACTTTTCAGAGTTGTGTGTGTATTGATAGTCAATCATCACGCACTACAACAGTGAAGGAATACATCGTGAGGAAACCTGCATACCATAGCGATTTGTATACATTTCTAGGACATGTGAAAGTCCACCAACCCGCACTAGGCCAGCGTGGTGGACTGTATGGCCTAACCCCTCTCAATGGTACCCTCGATTGTAGAGGAGGTCCGTGCCCTGCAGTGGGACGTATATGGGCTGATACAGTACAGACAGTACAGCACAACCTGCACAACCTGTACAGTACACAAGGTGTGTATTTATTATACTAAGATGGAGTTTGTGTTGTGGGTATCAGAAACTTCGAGATTTCCCTTTCATAAGCACCCATAGTCGTAACAAATATCTGTCTGGCTGATAGGAATAACAATGGCACGCAAATAATTGATACAGAGCATACCTCAATGTACAGAGCACTGAAGCTCGGCGAGTCTCTTAGGGACCCTACGTCGTCTTTGAAAACTAAATCAAATACGTGGAGTTGGAAACAAATAATTGTACACTATTCTCCGAAGCAAAGTGGAAGGAAAAGCATTGGCATGTTTTAAAATAAATTGAATAAACTTTTTTAACTATTCGAATTATATGAATTACTGGTTATTTTAATGTGATAGAAATTCACTTATAAGTTATTTCGTTTGATCATCAAAGATAGTAAGCGACAGGTCGACGTGGCAATCGGGGTATGAGGCGACGCGTGGGGAAGGGGACGCCCCGCACACCCGCACATCGCCCGCACCGTCCTAGTCTTAGTGCTGCACGGTCCACATCAACCGCGTTTATCGACTTCGATCCCGCTCACGTTGTTCTTTGTGTATTAAAGTGACTAGGGGAGCTTTTAAAGCTAAAGAAAAAACAATAATTCATTCTCATACATTCTCCCCATAATAGATTTTCTCATATATCATCCATATCTGCATATGGATGCACATCGATCAGATACAAATCTCTGTGTAAATTGTGCTTAGATAAAATATTGTGTCATATTGTTTATAAGGCGCTTGACTTAAGTTATATAATTTTACTGTTATTTCATTGCGTTACAAATAAAATATCGACATAAACTACGTGAAACGTGATACAACATCACTAGGAAATTGCCATGTCGGCATGTAGTATTCAGTCTCAATTATGTCAATTTGAAGAGCCTTACGTCCAACCGCGGACAGCACATAAATTGATAACGATTTCTGGCATGCCAAAGTAACTATAGTACCATAATGGAAATTGCAATTGTAATACGAATTCGAGTAGCATCCATCAACAGTCAATTAGCCGACATAACTTTTTTTGTTGCATAGGTCCGGCAAACGAGCAAACAGATAACCTGATGGTAAGTGATCACTGCCGCCCATGAACGTCCACATCACTTGGATCATGATGTGTTGCCTTCAAACTGGGAGGAGAGCGGTAAGGAAAAAGGACGGGAAGAGGAAAGGAGTATTGGGCATCCGGCAATCTCACTCAGCGAACAAAACGCAACGGCAAAGCTGCCACTTAACATCGATCTTTTGTGAGACAGTGGTACCACCCCGGAAGAGCCTGGCTAGTGGCTATTCATGCTGAGCCTTGACTGACAGCAGCGTGGCTCTACCACTTGCAATTATGTCTAGATGATCAAAGTGGACATGAAATACATAATCTACCCCCACATAAGTTGTGTTACGTCACAATTTTCAAAGTAAATAATATAGCTAGTAAGTTTAAAGGCAACGTCATAATTATCTCGCTAACTTTTAATAAAGGAACAAAGTTACAGTGCTGAGTTTTGGAAGATTTTGCTCTGACTTCGAAAATACGCAGTCACTGAAACAACTTACGAGATGAAAGTTATAATTAACAATTTAAATAATTATGTAACGTCTGGGGAGGTTCCCGGCTTAGGAATTGCTATGTTGTAAGCGACAGCTTCCGTGGCGCAGTTGGTTAGACGCCGGCTGTGAAACTAGAGGCAGCGGGTTCGATCCTCGCATCGAAACAAATGTTTGTGTGGTCCACAGGTATCTGTTTCCGATCGGGGTGTTTGTGACTGCCTCGGTGGCGTAGTGGTACTACGGTATGATTGCAAAGCTGAGGTCTCGGGTTCGAATCTCGGGTCGGGCAAAGTGATATTGGATTTTTCAGTTCATTATCAGCCCGGAGTCAGGAATTTGTGCCCGATATGGCGATAGGCTCGCTCCCTATCACTTCGTGGGACGGAATATACAAGGCGAAACGTGGGTGTTCTGGTAGCACCTCTGCCTACCCCTTCTGGGAAAAAGGCGTGTGTTTATGTATGTATGTTTGTGAAACCGAAAAGTTTCTCATAATTTCTGATTCCCACGACCCAAGACTCAATCTTAATGTGACGTCAGGACTATGTATGTGACTGTTGGGTGTATTTGTTTTTGAGACGCTGGCAAGGTACCTATGATTCAAATGTTGTAGATTTCCATAGGCGACGGAAATCACTTGTCATAGGGGCTCCGTTTGCTCGTTTGCCAGGCCTATCAAAAATTGTACATCATAAGAAAGTCAAGCAATCGGCTTACGTACCGGCCAGTAATTAAGATTTTGTTCAAAAGTCGCCAACTTAAAATGTACACAATCTTTCCTCTCGAACGCGAGCTAATTAATTCTCGTTAAAAAGGAAAAAAATAAAAAATCGCAGTTCATTTAAAAACCGACATAATGCCCGTGAAACAGCGACCTGCCGACATTAAAAGTTAAATCGTTTCGAGTCCCTTCCGACAATAATTGTTGCGGAAAAGATTTTTTGAATATCTTAATTGCTCTCCGTCGAGATTTAAGGCTTATTGTTTTTTGATTGTTGGAAATATAAATAGCATTTCATTTCGTAATGCTCTCGTATTTACGAGTGCGAAGTGATTTAGCTCAATGGGAAAATAATGGAGGACTTGTGGCTCAATTTAATTCCGTTTTAGGTACACTTTTGCAGGTTTTTTGTAAGAAATTTGTTAAGTGTAATATAATTATGTCACCACATATCAAAATATACTAAATATCAAAATCACTATTTTGTTTTATATTTACACATAAGCTGCCCATAGACGTAAATTTCTCGAGTGGAGGCCACGTTCCGGCAAGCGCAGCGTCTGACGTCCACATACAACGTAGAGAATTGACATAATAATACAGGAACTAGGAAGTTACTGCAGACAATTTGTTATATGTCACTAGAAACTCATGCGGGGGCTATGTTCAGCAGACTTCCTGTGGTTTAAGACGATGTGCTAACCTGCCAACCTGTGGGCATAGGTCCTCATCTCTGACTAATTGCTAAAAGCCTTCAAATCTGTAGAAATTTCTCGCTATGAATTACCAATAATTATGATTACTAATACTAATTATTATATGATACGATTTGTGACATTAAATGTTCTACCATACATAGATAAAACACTACTAATTTTGCACTTCTATTCACCAAGAATCGACTCGACACAGCGGTTACCACGCACCTAATGGTAAGTGTAAAATACGTTTAGATCGTTTATGTACAGGTTTTCTCTTGCTAATATACAGACTGAACTTAAAATGCACCATCATTAAATATAAATAAATACAGCCAACAGTCACGTACATAGTCCTGCCCCCACACTAAGATCGAGTCTTGTCTCGTGGGTATCAGAAAATACGAGAGACTTTTTGATCTCACAAACACGCAGACTCGAAACAAATACTTGTGGTACACACAAACATTTCTTTCGGTGACGGGATCGAACCCGCGACCTCTCGTTTCGCAGCCGGCGGTCAACCAACTGTGCCACGGAGGCTGTTGAATGGGTAATTATGTATGAGTTTTTCATTATTGTAAGCAAAGCTTTCTTCTAAATACTTGAAGGATGGGATAATATTGTGTCTTACGTGGTAAAATCATGCGTAATACTTGACGTTTGACAGTACCAAAAGTCTTCAAAACCAAGCGTATATAAGCTAAGCCTAAAATGCACCATAACTGAAAGGGTACCTGTGACAGGCTTTCCATCATAGCACGCAAAACTGCCTTCTAGAATCACTGAAATAATGCTTAAACTCTCTTTATTCTCATTAAAAGTAGCTGACAGTACGAAGTCTCATAAATACTGATTTCTTAAAATACTTCAAGGAAGCGTACTGTTGCGAATTTCCATTGACGGCGAAGCGGGGTTAATGACCCGCATTGGGGTCGAAAGCGTGCTTTTTCACACCTCAGACAAAATATGGAGCGAGTAGTAGGGGATATTATTTCGAGGTGAGACGTTCATTGAGTTATTTTTGGAATGAAAACTGTGCAATTTCATTTTTATGGATGTTGTATTTTGGCGTCTGCGTAGGCGAATTATGTAACATATTTTGAAATGTGTATTGTGCATTCTGTGTTACTTTTATGAGGTATCTGCAGGCACAGAATTCGGCATAGATGAGCTCTGTAAATGATCTCTATTTTGCATGAATCCCCACACTGTGGGTTTGAAATTTTAAATACCAGCTTTTGAATATACTGTAAGCTTGCATTTTAATACTGAGCATTTTAGTCGTTGTTTCTCTCTTATAATATATCTACTCTTGTACGAGTAGCAATAATATTAAATAAATACTCTTTCAAATTTAAGGTAACGTTTGGGTTGCCTTGTTTTAAAAGGAAATAGATAAAAAAATGTGAACAATGGAATGAGGAATTTAAAATGTAAAACAGTGGTCTTTTGATTGATGGCTTGGCGTGAGCGGGGCTGGATCGTGAATCGCAGAATAAATTGATGTAAAGCAATTGGAAATTACAAATACTTGGACGAGACGGAGTTTCATACTTAGCATGAGAAAACCTATGCTAGAAGTATAACTATCCAGATACGAAGAGAGTTTACCATAATAGGAGAACCTGAAGGCCATTTCTACAATACATATAGAAGAGTAGGAGAGATTAAGATATTAGAATCCCATAAAATGACAGTTACTATCGTAAAGCAACAGCAATTCTTCACTTCACCTTATTATCTAAGTACAGCAGAGCGTTTGATACAGAAAAGGCGTTGTTTTGTAGCATGAAACGTTTGGGAGCGAAAATAGGTTGATTAAACAATAAAAAAACAAATGAATGGATAAAAAAATGGTGACCCATACGAATAACACAAGGTGACCGGACCACCTGGTTAATGTCGCAGGAAGTTGCTGGATGCAGGCCGCTTCCAACAGGTCGATGTGGAGATCTTTGCGGGAGGCCTATGTACTGCAGTGGACTTCCTGTGCCTGAAGAATTTTATCCTGGTTCTCAAAATGGTGTAAAATAGCAATGGATTGAAAAAAAAGTTCTACATTTCACAAAAGTAAGTTCCTAAGTTAAGCTAAGTTTCCGTTGAAGTAAATATCCACGATAAAGTTCGTACATTTTGCCTTTACATTCACACATCAATTCTGTATGCTGCGCAAAATCAATTTACATAAAGTTACCGCATAATGTATGCTTTACCTGGGGCTGAATAGTTTCCAGAAAACGAACAACCACCAAACTAATAATTGCATGACAAAGTGATTACAATCCACGTGATGGTGAATGAAGTCAATGTCATATCAATCAATCTATCCATCAGCCAAAGGAAGTCCACTGCTGAACATAGGCCTCTCCTAATGATTTCCACAGTGACCTGTTGGAGGCAGCCTGCATCCAGCGACGTCCCGCGACCTTTACCAGGTCGTCATATGCTCCACCTGCATTAGACGGTTGTCTCTCACCGGTCGCCACAATTATGCCGGTCCGATTCAATCCCGATATACCTTAACCCTTTTACATACATAAACTCATGCTTTTTTCCTGGAAGGGGTAGGCAGTAATGCTACCAGGACACCCAAGTTTAACCTTGTGTGTTCCATTCCACCATGGGATTGGAGGCGAGTCAATCGCTATATCGGGCACAAATTCATTATCACTTTGAACGACTAGGGATTCGAACCCGATATCTCAGCGTTGTAATCGTACCGTAGCACAACTGCGCCTGAGGCAGTAATTACATTTACGTGCGTCCCTGTAATGGATTGTAAGAATCCTATTATGAAAACGGGCTAATACGAATACCCCTTTAATGCAATACCCCTTTCCTCTTCCCATCCTTTTCCCTTCCTACTCGCTTCCCGATTTTCGGGCTGGTTTCACATTTATGTTCCAGGCGTTGTGTATTTTCAAGGTCGGCAGTGATCACTTACCATCAGCTGTACTAATATACTACTGTATAAAAAATAGCATTAGCAAAGTTATCCTCCTCCTTGAGTCGATTTCCTCATTGCTGAAGGTCGTGACCTCCACCATGGGTATTTTTTGTCTTTAATGATGTTGCGCCATCTGGGTCTGCTTTTTGCGGTGTGTAAGGCTTTCTGTATGCTAGTGTCGAGGGCGGCGTCGATCGGACCATAGTAACGGGTTGCGGCCTCGTGGTCTCTCCCCTTCGATCTTACAAAAGTATATGAATTTAACCATCAGTGCATTCATAAACTTGGCTTGGCATGCCTTTATCACAAAAGGGGCAGGTAAGGGACCATTTGTGTCACACACTTTGCGGAATTTATATTGGTTTCAAGATCTAATGGACACAAAGTATTCGTAGGAAAGGGAATGAAATATGTGCGGCTTTTTCCGTCATCTGTCCATTTGTAGTTCGTGAAATTGTAGCAACATTAAATGCTTTGCGTGGTGTGATCCATCACCATGCTAACCGTACCGCTGTTAAACACGATGACTTGGCACAATGTCACGCAAACATTAGGAAGATTTCTTTTAGTTTAGTTAGCGTGACATTGGACTTACTTTGGGATAACTTTTTATTCGCAAAGTAAATACACTTAAGTTAGTACTTACTACATATAATTATATTTAGTTATACAGGCGATGGAAACATAAGAAAATAACATCAACTTATACTACTTGATCTCTTCCATCATCAGTTTGTAATAAATTAATATTCAAAATTAATTAACGGTATAGATACCTACTTCATATAATAATAAGAAATTAATTAATTTATATAGTTTTTTACATATTGTTTTCTCATCTAGTCGATATGAAAATATGGATACTTCAATTTTCATGTGACACCTATTTCAATGATTTTAAAGATGTTGGAGTCATGTGTGTATTGATATTTAACCACCACGCACTACAACGGTGAAGGAAAACATCGTGAGGAAACCTGCATACCATGGCGATTTGTAATGTCTATGGTATGTAAAAGTCCGCCAACCCGCACTAGGCTAGCGTGGTGGACTATATAGCCTAACCACTCTCAATCGTACTCTAGATTGCAGAGGCCCGTGCCCAGTGGGACGTATATGGGCTGATACAGAAAGATGTTGGATTGACTCGTAGTTATCGAGTTCTTATTTGATAAGGCATAGTTCCGCCACCAAGACCCCAGTCTTGATTTTATAGTAGTTTGCTTTTTTAACACACATACCATTAAGAGTATAACAAAAACTTCACTTAGAACATAGATTTATTTTCCATTAAGTAAATTACAGTGATTGAGTTGGGCATCCGTCATGCGGCGGAAAATGGCGGTCCAATTCTGATGAGCCAGCCGAGACCGATCTGATAAGAAACACATTAGGAATCGCTAATATTTTGCCGGGACGGAATTCTTACTCACACAAAGAACACCATCTTTATCTTCAACTTTGACAGCCTCTAGACAGAAACTAGAGGCCGCGGGTTCGATTCCTGCACCGAGACATATGTTTGTGCGAACCGCAGGTATTTGTTTCGGGTCTGGGTGTTTTGTGAGACCGAAAAGTCTTTCGTAGTGCCTGATACTCACGACACAAGAGGCTCCATCTTAGTGGGGCTAGAACTATATATGTGATTGTTGGGTGTATTTAATTTAATTAATTTGACTTGAAAGAAACCGTCGTGTGGAAACCAATACATACAGATCTCGATAAAATAATCCATGGTATATGAAGTCTGCCCGCTCTAGGCCAGCGAGGTGGACTATGACCTAAGCCCTCTGAATCCAATTTTCTATTATAGTGGAGTTGCGTGCTCAGCCGTAGACCATAAGTATGGATTTATATTTGCAATAAATATTGGCAGAATTTGTTTCTTGGTTCCGGGTTTGCTCTTCGACGTACAATTATTTGTATGACCTATTTAAGTTCATTATCACGCACTGAATGATAAAGGAAAACATCATGAAAATCATACATCTGTACTAGAATGTTCATAGTATGTAAAACCCGCAAACCCGGATTAGGCCATTTGATGAAATATGGCTTAAGCCCTCGCAATCACACAGGTTTTATTTTTTAAACAGTACTCATGAAAGATACTGGAGAAAGCCTGCAGAAATATTAAAAAAATGAGGAAAATCACAGATTTACATACATAAATAAACACACGCCGTTTTCCCAGAAGGGGTAGGCAGAGGTGCTACCAGAACACCCACGTTTCGCCTTGTATATTCCGTCCCACGATGTGATAGGGGGCGAGCCTATCGCCATATCGGGCACAAATTCCTGACTCTGGGCTGATAATGAATACAAAAATCCAATATCACTTTGCCCGACCTGGGATTCGAACCCGAGCCCTCAGCTTTGCAATCATGCCGCATCAGTCCACAAAACAGATTTCTAATCCCAAATGCCAATATTCACATGTCTTCAGATTCATCACGTTTCAGGATTTACTCAAAAATCAGAACATTATTTTACTAATGATACGTCACAGGTATAAATGAAAGTAAGATTGAATAAAAAAGTAGTTACGAAGATTCTCTGAGGATAATAAATAAGACACGTCTCAAACTACGATAGGGGGCGTAAATATAAGAAAATTGGGTCGGGTTCCATCGAGAGTGTGTGTGTGTGTGAGTTTGTGTGCATGTGTGTGCGTGCGTGTGTCTGTGAGTGTGTGTATGCGAGTAGTACGTTACAATAAAATTTAAATCAAGAACAGGTGCCCACAGCCCACCGACTGTATAAAAAATTCAAAAGTAATTACATGTTAAAGGCGACGAGCGATTTGCTTTATGAAGCTCATTGGGTTAAAATCTAAGAGAAAAGTGTTTTAAAGTAATACACAAATACCTAGAAATAATATGACCACATGAAATAATATTTTAACCAAAAACCTAAGGATTTTTCTTTAACTAATTTCAGTTCATTTTTCATTGGTCTTTATTTGCAAGTATATTCTTAAACTCTGGCACGACAACCTTCAACATATTCGATAGTATACAAAACACCTAATCGTAAATGCAAAGCAGATAAAATTAAATTGGTTCAAAAAAAGGCACTGGTTGTCGGCCACTTCCAGCAAGACAATGTGGAGATCCTTGGAGGAGGCCTATGTTCAGCAGTGGACTTCCTATGGCTGAAGAAAGAGAGATAAAGATGTCGCTGTATAGTGTAGTATCAGTCGACAACTCAAATTAATATATTTTATCATCGAAATATCTCGTCTCCGCAGGCACAAATATAGGCCGATACATCTTCTCCCCCGACGACCCCTATTCTTAAATTACACCCCTTTATTTTCGCAAGAGCACACCATCCCATCACGTATCCGGGCTGACATTATTCCTGTATCCATAAGTTAGTGGAATAAATTATTCATGGGACTTCTGCTTGATTGAACACAAAATTGTGACGTTTATTATTCATCTTAGCGGGTTAAGTCTATTGGCTCGGCATCAAATATTGATTCTGTTGCTATGAATAGTAATGGACTTTTAGTGTATTGTGTGGATTTTCGTGGAATCGGGAAGTTGAGATGGAAGTATATATAGATAAACTATGTATTAAGCTTAAGGAGTGGAGGGCTCTTTAACCTACAAACTTCAATCCAATTGTTAGGTTTAGTTAGATTTTTTTAAATTTCTTATTATTTAAATATATTTTTTTTCTTTGTTTTTATTTACGCGTGTAATTTATTTAAAGTGTTGTGTACTCCTTTATGTGGTATATGCATCGGAATGTAACAGTAGCACAAATAGTATTAGTTGCAATGATGTGGATACTGTTGGAGAACCTTAATTAAATAAATAAATAAATCCAATAGAACCTGTTTCCAGTGCACCTTACTAGCAAACAATGTTTTGCTTACAAGCTCTAGAAACCAATCGATGGTAAAATAACAATCGCAAACATGGCTTAGTAATATGACAAGCAAATAAAGAGTATCGGCGACTTACACGTCAGTAACTAAGCCTTGAATTGGACAATACCCTTGAAAAGTGTCGCGAGTATTGACAAAAACCTAAAAAATATCTCTAGGAGGGCCTTTGTTAAGCAGTAGACCTTTGGCTGACAATCAAGATGAGATAAGGGTTGTTAAACATTTAGGCATTAGCTCCCTACGTTGGCCAGATGTGCGTTGGCAAAAGACTAGATTTGATTTGACCGCTGTTAGAACTGTGAAGCATCATACGACCGTACGTGCCACAATATCATCATAACCCCAGACTATCATATTATATTTCAATACAGCAATTTCTTCGAAACCACCCCAAAAACTACAGATATACATACCCCTCACTTATCATTTTCATATACATTACAAACCACCAGTCAACAAAATTCAAAATCGCTACTTTTTACATCTTGCACCACACCCAAATGCCAAAAATAAGTACCCAGGTGCGAGTGAATCAGCACCGATACCGATATTTTCGGTCTGATCACGTGGGACTTGTAAATTAACGAGATTGATGACTGACCGAAATATCGACCTGAGTGAAGGACCTACGGAATACTCTTGGACCGAACTGTTGGTATGACCACGAAAGATTTGTGAATGAATGAGGTTGACGAGTGAGCGAAAATAGGACCGGAGTGGATACTTTCGCACCTAACTGTTGGTAATGAACTCGTGAGATTTGTGAACAAACGAGATCAATGACTTACCGAAATGAGAACTTGAGTGAAGGACCAATTGAATATTTTAGGACCTTACGGTCGGTCTGATCACGTGAGGAAAGAATGAACGAGATTGATGAGTGACCGAAATATGGAACGAGTGAAAGACCTATTGGATACTCTCGGACGTAACTGTTGGGATGATCACGTAAGTGAGACTTGAATGAACAAGAGTGATGACTCAACGAAAGTCATGACTGAAAGACGAAAAACCTATTGGTTTCTCTCAAATCGCCGCACGGTAATTTATTTGATGATGCGGACTTTTTTGGTCTTAAGTCCTTTCTATTAGATAGATTGCCGTTGGATATTCTATTTAAATGGCCTTGTGCGTAACACGATGTATAGTCACTTTGCCGAGCCAGTACATAAATAGGTTTGTGGTACTGTATTAATATTGTATGCCAACCCGCACTAGGCAGCGTGGTGGACTATATGGCCTAACCACTCTCAATCGTACTGTCGAGTGTAGAGGGGTGCCCTGCAGTGGGTCGTATATGGGCTGATACAATACTGTATTAATAAAACATAGTGGGTGGATGTAATTAGTTTAGACTTTAGTTTTGGAATGCTGTAGATAATTATAATGCTACGGTACGAGTGGGTGGTGGTCAGACGACCTGGTGAAGGTCACGGGACGTCGCTGGTTGCTGGTTGCCTCCAACAGGCCACTATGGGAATCATCAGGAGAAGCCTATGTTCAGCAGTGAACTTCCTTTGGCTGATGGATTAGATTGGTACAAGTAGGGCGCCTCGACCGTGGTAGCACCACTGTGGAGTAGGATACCGACGTGAGGTATGCTATTGCGTTTTTATCGGTGAGTAGGATAATCAGAGCCCCCAAAAGCTCAATATATTGTCTGTCATGTTCAATGTATTAGGCAATGAAATAAATAATAAATGTGGCAGCTTTATAGCAAAACTTTCTATTTGCGTGTAAATAACATTACACTGAATCCCAAATATTTTTTACTAACCCTTATTTACCGAAAAACGGTTAAAATTACACGCCAAATGAAATAAATAACTAGTTAATGACATATTTTCATAGCAAAAACTTTTGGTTTGTTTTCAAATAACTGTTAACTGAAACTCATATATTTTTCACAAACCCTTACTTACCAAATGGCCGATAAAAGCATTTTATTACCAATTTACATTTCATATTAGTAATAAACACCACTTTATCTAAACTACTGACTGCCTCGGTGGCGTAGTGGTACTATGGTATGATAGCAAAGCTGAGGTCTCGGGTTCGAATCCCGGGTCGGGCAAAGTGATATTGGATTTTTCTATTCATTATTAGCCCGGAGTCAGGAATTTGTGCCCGATATGGCGATAGGCTCGCCCCCTATCACATCGTGGGACGGAATATACAAGGCGAAACGTGGGTGTTCTGGTAGCACCTCTGCCTACCCCTTCTGGGAAAAAGGCGTGTGTTTATGTATGTTTATGTATGTATTATCTAAACTACTACAAGACATTTGGAATTAGTAAGTTTAACCTCTAAAACAGCCTTTATTTAACTTAGAATAAACCTAACACAAGTTAAATTAAAGGCAATAAATAGTTGCTGAAGTAAAAGAAGGAATTGGGTCCAAGTTTAAATTGATTCCAAGAATCCGGGCCGTACAAAATGTGCAACGTTCCCGGCGCAGATTGCGAAAAACGATAAAATAGAAATAATTAATTCCCGCTAGGCGCTCGCTGCAGCCGCGTCCACACTGCACCCGGAGCCTGGGATAAATTCTACCCGTCTGTCTTGCGATTAGAATGAGAATTATCTAAGTGGACGCTTCTGTCTTCATTCTGTTTGTTTATTGCCTTTCATTTGATTATTTAGATGCTAAACAAAGAGTCTTTGTGATCCTCTTGTTGCCATTATTCCAAGCGTACTTTTATCTGGCTCATAATTGCCTAATAGAGTCGAGGTAATATTGTAAAGAGATAAAAATCCTTGTATTTTCTACATCTCTTATCACTCTTTGTTACCCGAAGACCTATATACAACCTATTTTGCAATTATTACAGTGATGACGTAATTACATGACATGGCAATGCCGGGCAGCAACGTTATTAGCGCGACATGATTCATTTTGCGTTTACGAACCAATCTGCCAAGCGTAACAACTATTGGGAAAACTATGATAGCAAATCATTAAGGTTATCTACAATTAACTTCTTTCCATTAGAGATGATGACGAAGTTGTATACCCGCGTATTCGTTAGTATTAATTATAACACTAGGATCGGCAAACGAACAAACAAGTCAGTTAATGGTAAGTCATCACTGCCGACCAGGAACATCCATGACGCTGGGACTATGGATGTGTTGCCGGCCCATGAAATCGAGAGGGTAGCGGGAAGGAAAAAAGATGGGAAGAACGATCACTTCACGTCGATCTCCTGTGAGACAGTGCTACAGCTCCACACGAGCCTGCCCATTCATGCTGACTCATTACTGAAAACAGCGTCACTCTACCACTTTTTGGAAACTAGTTTAAAATTTGTTTTTAAAAATTAAAATACCCAGCAACACTAAAGAATGTTCACCTAACCATTAGCACGGGTAAAATATATTTTCCGTTAATAAAAAGCGCTAGTTTATTTCATTCCTATTGTGATGTACATGTTTCTCATCACGTACATTCGTTTCATCGCCGCAATTAATACGTCCCGCGCAACCCAGGAGCCGCCGACGCATTCGATAAATTCTTGCGGCCGATGATTATTCAATCTGATCCAATTTGCATCAGCTAGCAAATGTTCTGTTTCACGCAGGTAGTGTTTATGCTATTTTTTCTTGTCTAAATTACACCTTCCTGTGTTAGCATTGCTAATTTGTTATTTTGTTAGTGTATATCTAAAGGTAAGTCGTATATTAGGTACGACACATGATTCGTATAAATTTCTATGGTATGTAAAAGTACGCCAACCCGCACTAGGTCAGCGCGGTGGACTATGCATATGGCATAACCACTCTCAATCGTCATCTCGATTGTAAAGGAGGCCCATGCCCTGCAGTGGAACGTATATGAACATGATTCGTATCACAGTGTGGGTAAGGACTCAGGAATATGTGTGAGACTGTTGGGTTTATTTATTTATATAACTAAACAGTAGAGTTTTGTTTTAGGTTGCTAAAATTACAATAAAATATAGATTGGCTCGATCGTCATGTAATAACAACTTATTTATGTATTTCGTTCGATGAGAGGGTGACATAACTTTCTTTTTTTTTTATAGCCGTTATAGGCAGACGAACTAGTGGCTCCCCTGATGGAAAGCGGCTACCGCTGCCCATAGACCTCCGCAATGCCAGGGGTCCAGCACAACAAAGTCGCTGCCTACCTTAAGGAAAGTACGCTCTTTAAGCCTCGTTTGAAGAAGTACAGGTCTTAGCGCTCAGGAAACACCGTTGCAGGGAGTTCATTCCAGAGCTTACACGTGCGTGGTAAGAAAGAACGCTGAAAACGTGCCGTTTCTCTCGACAATACATACCCTGTTTAAATTGTATTGCATTCACCATCAGAAAAATAAATAAATAAACACACCCACACATATATCTATATAATGCTGACCTCACACTAATATTGAGTCTTGTGTTATGTTTATCAGGAACTATGTGTGACTTTTCGGTCTCAAACTCACAGACCCGGAACAAGTACCAGCAAAAGACACAAATATTTGTTTCGGTGCGCGGATCGAACCCGCGGTCTTTCGTTTCACAGACGGCGTCAAACCAACTGCACCACGGAGGTTGAGATCCATTGGAACTTTGTCGTAATATATAAAATATGACACTACAACGACTTACTTACTGAGGTTGTTATAAAGGAAACTACGATACAGAAGTGCTAAACGAAACGAAACAAAAAAAAAACCAATAATATTGTAATGTTTTAGTGTGGACGATGGGTAAGCTTAGGTCTACCCGAGCTAGTACGTTATCAAGCATATTTCAAAAGTTGTGTGTGCCCTGAATGGCGGTTCAAAACGCAATTACCGCACAAATTCAAAACTGTATTGGTTTTCTGGGAAACTTCGTTCCTTGCTGTAGAATTACATTTATTGTGGACTTTCTGAAACCAAGTTCTTTGTGCGTCCACTCTGACATTTCTGAGAAACGTGGATTGGTTGGTTAAAGGTTTTTTAGCTTCTATTTTTACGTCTCCTAACTTATATACCTCGTGAATGGTAAAATATTATTGTAAAGTTTTCTGAAAAGTTAGTAATGCTATGGCAAAGGATAAAACCTGTTTCCTCCTTGGTTTTGTAAATGGAAGTGTCGATCAAAGCGCCGGGCTGGTCGCGCAAAACTCATTTTAAAGCATTTTCAGTAAAAACACATTGACAAAAGTTGATCGGAACTATTATTTATGTCCATTATGTTGATATATTCACGCTTTATCAGACAAAGAAATGAAAATAAACTTGGCGAATTGTGAGTGGTACCTACTAATGTTACTTCTGTCTGTCCTATATATTTTATTTTTTGTATTGTATCAGCCCATATACGTCCCACTGCAGGGCACGGGCCTCCTCTACAATCGAGAGTACGATTGAGAGGGGTTAGACCATATAGTCCACCTCGCTGGCCTAGTGCGGGTTGGCGGACTTTTACATACTATAGAAATTTATACAAATCGCTATGGTATGGTATTATAGTGCGTGATGATTGACTTTCAATACACACACGACTCCAAAAAGTCAGAGGTGTACCCTGGGATTTGAACCCGCAAGCACCGTGAATATGTTGGCAGTTGCGTCTGGTCCGTTACCAACAGGCCATCACGCACTTATCCTATATAATTATATTTATAAAAAAAATATGTAATAATAGTTATGTTTGGACTAGACAAATTCGTAGCACCACTAAGGAATGTTCGCATTTTAAAATGACGAAAATACATTTTTAAATCAAACAGACTCATTTAACAAAGCAAGGTGACATAGTTGTGGACATAGTAAATAACTATGAATAGAAATTCATTAAAATCGCAATCATAAAAGACTTAAAAGCATTTTATCCTCGCAGTAATTCGTTCTAGATTTGCACGCCTTTTAATTACATCCATTAAGAAACTAGACTCAATTCAATTTCTACGAGGATTTCTCCAATAAAGGTATTGCGTCTAGAATGTAAATGCGCATAAATGAAACAATTTAGATCGTCCTATTATTTTTAGTTTAGTTTTACTTCGATTCTTTATTGGCGAGAATGACTAAAAGAGCAAGTCGCTTACCCCGAGATTATTTTTTTGAACAATGTATTGCGCTCGTCACCCTAAGTCATTTGATATTGTCTTCAACGTCCAGTAATCGCTGGCCCAAATTTCCTTTAAACTGAACCACAAAGGCTCTTTGATAATGCTGCTTGCTGCAACCGTGCTTAATTATTACATACATACATACATTAACTCACGCCTTTTACCCAGAAGGAGTAGGCAGAGGTGTAACTAGGAAACCCACGTTTCACCTTGTATTTTCCGTCTCGCTGTGGGATCAGTGATAGAGGGTGAGCCTAACGCCATATTGGGCACAATTTCCTGACTCCGGGCTGATAATCAATAGAAAAATCCAATATCACTTTTCTCGACCCAGGATTCGAACCCGATACCTCAAGTTTGAAATCATACCGTAGCACAACTGCGCCACCTATTTGTATTGAGAAATACGTAAAGTGAAGCTACCTATCTACTCAGATTGCCACTCACTGCTATTCAGGCATGTCGATTTATTTTGAGATAGTGGTACCACCCTGGTCGAGCAACCCATCGGTACAGTAGCTTATCGACCATACAGCAACATTACTATAAGCCGTAGTGGTTTCTTTCATGCTGTTCGTGTAATAATTAAAGTAGTGTCCGACCGAAACTAGTTTTTCAGCCGAAACCGAAACCGAAACTTATTAATGTTATTTAAAATTACGATTATTTACTAAAATTCACTGTTTTGTATTAAATAAGTTTATTAAATAAACGTAAAAAAACAGTGAATTTTAGTAAATAATCGTAATTTTAAATAACTTTAAGTAAGACACTAAATTTAAGTAAGACACTAAATTTAAGTATCGTTATCTGTTACAGCCCATATACGTCTCACTGCAGGGCACGGGCCTCCTCTAGAGTCGAGAGTACGATTGAGAACGGTTCGACCATTCAGTCCACCACGCTGTCCTGGTGCGGGTTGGCGGACTTTACATAACAAATACTAATAATTATTAAAATACTAATCAATCAATAAAAATAATTATTTCCTAAGTTACATTATAAGAACAAACGAACGAAACAATTTTCTCTTCTGCTACATTTACGTCATGTTGACACGGATCTTCAAGTTTTTGTCCAGTTATAAATGATATATAATGATGATGAAGTGCGTGGTGGCCTCGTGGTAAGTGCGTGGTGGCCTCGTGGTATCGGACCAGACTCGGCTGCCTACATGTTCACGGTGGTCGCGGGTTCAAATCCCAGGGCACACCTCTGACTTTTCGGAGTTATGTGTGTATTGATAGTCAATCACCACGCACTTTAACGGTGAAGGAAAACATCGTGAGGAAACCTGCATACCGTAGCGATTTTAAAAAAAAAAAATTCTACGGTGTGTAAGTCCGCCAACCCGCACTAGGCCAGCGTGGTGGACTATATGGCCTAACCACTCTCAATCGTACTCTCGATTGTAGAGGAGGCCCGTGCCCTGCAGTGGGACGTATATGGGCTGATACAATACAATATAAATGATCTCTTATTCGCTTGTTGACAATATCTCTTTAAGAGGTTTCCGTAATATTTCATGTCAAAGTTAAGTGGGCAAGAAGTAATGATCCAGATCTAGATATTAACGTAATGCCTCTTAGATACTTCTAGTTAGTACTAGTACTTTATTATTTTTAGAACAGGTTTGGTCATTAATGAAGTGCGTGGTGGCCTGTTGGTAACGGACCAGACGCGGCTGCCTACATGTTCACGGTGGTCGCGGTTTCAAATCCCAGGGCACACCTTTGACTTTTCGGAGTCATGTGTGTATTGATAGTCAATCACCACGCACTATAGCGGTGAAGGAAAACATCGTGAGGAAACCTGCATACCATAGCGATTTGTATAAATTTCTATGGTATGTGAAAGTCCGCCAACCCGCACTAGGCCAGCGTGGTGGACTATATGGCCTAACCACTCTCAATCGTACTCTCGATTGTAGAGGAGGCTCGTGCCCTGCAGTGGGTCGTATATGGGCTGATACAATACAATACAATTGGTCATTAATAATGTACCATAGAATATTATAAACAAGAAGGCAATGGAAATTTATATTCAATGAGAGCCTCCGATGCTTAATAAGTTAATTTAATGCTGCGAAACGAGCAGCCGCGGTTTTTTTCACGGCATGTGAATACAAAATGTCCTTCAGAAGATTTTTGAGTTAGTTATACGAGTACAAATGTCTGTTTATGTGACTCTAAAATCTTAATTTCGAGTGTGACAGAGAAGTTTATCGAAGTGTCTTATATTCATTGCAAAATATTTACATCTAACCATGATATCAAAAGGCTGTGAGAGAGGGTGAATTAATAATTATTATTTAGTGGTTTATTGCAATATACGCTAGAAATATAGAAAATTGTAACCAGAAATTAGATACAATTTGACAGCCTCCGTGGTGCAGATGGGTAGACACTGACTGTGAAACGAGAGGCTGCGGGTTCGTTTCCCGCACCGAGACAAATGTTTGTGTGAACCATATTTATTTGTTTCGGGTCTGGGTGTTTGTGAGATCTAAAAGTCTCTCGTAGTGTCTAATACCCACGACACAAGACTCGATCTTAGTGTGGGGTCAGAACTATGTATGTCATTGTTGGGTGTATTTATTTATTTATAAAAATTGGATACAAATCCATTAAACTAGCAAAGTTAATCTTCTAAACCTCAAACATTTCACGCACTCCACCAACACACCTATTTTTAAACTCCGCCGAGCCAAACTAGATCGCTCTACTGTCCCTGGAGTTTCATTTGTATCGTCGGAGCACAGGTGCTCATCGACCCAGAGTAGCTAGGTATATCAGCACGCTGTGAAACTAAATCTTCACTTCTTAATTTGGAGTTGTAATAAATCATGTGTACTGCCTAGGTGTGCCTATACACCACTATAACGGTGAAGAAAAACATCGCGAGGAAACCAGCACACCATAGCGATTTGTATAAATTTCTATGTAAAAGTCCGCCAACCTGCACTAGGCCAGCGTGGTGGACTTTCTGGTCTAACCAGTCTCGATTGTAGAGAAGGCATGTACCCTGCAGTGGGACGTATATGGGCTGATACAGAACTGCCTAGATATATTAGTACCCTGTGGATTTTTTTTTTAATTATTTAATAGGAAATTTCTTTCTATTTGGAGTTGTAATAGATGGTCTAAAATAACTGGATTGGTCAGTATTATATGAAACTAAGTCTACTTCTTTTCTTAATTGTAGTAAATCTTGCAATATTATCTTGGTAAAACAGTATCTTACCTAGCTTAATATTTACTGTAACAATGTGTTCGTTGGAGTTGTAACAGTCCTTGTTAAGTACCTCGGTATATCAATATCCTATGAAACTAAAGCTTTACTTTGTCTTGTGCAAGTTAAAATTGATTCATTGGAGTTCTGGTGCGTATAGATCTTTTTTAGTACCCGTATATCATTATTTTAATGAGCTCAGTCTACTTTTTGTCCTGGAATAGTAATAGATTCTGCGAGTACCTGGGTATATCAGCGAGTCGAGGCGCCCTAGTCCGCCGCACGGAGCCGCCCATCGGGAACACACCCACCTGTCGACAACATTCATATTTTATAAAAAAAAATAAAGGATAAAATGCATGCATAAATGGATCGATCTCAACCAATTTGTATTCTGCATCAACTACTTAAGTAGGCATTTTAAAATAAAGATGTCATATTTTTCACCGGCGAGAGAGGAATCCTAACTCTGTAGATCCTATTTCTACATACTCTTTTTGCATTTACTGCACTTACCATTAGGACCATCGTAGTCACTTTCCTGTACCAGTAAATATAAGTCTTATGCTCCATTGGCTCAGAAAAAATAATACATTTAGAAAAAAATTAGAAGTGGTAGAGCCACGTTGTTTTCAGCCATGACAAGAATGGGGAGGCCCATCCGGGGTGGTACCACTGTATCACAGGAGATCGATGTGAAGCGACAGCTATGCTGTCGCGTTTCGTTCTGTGAATGAGCGTATTCAGATTGACAAGGATCGCAGCCTGTACGTTGCGTGAATGTCGCAGGCTATAGAAAGGAATAGACGCAGGAAAACTAATATTAATAATAAAAAATTGAGCAATAATAATATATAATTTTGAGTTTATTACAGACGATTTCCACAATAAGCCATTTGCGGCAGGCGCCTATACCCAATTACAATTGACACAATGTCTTTAACAACCATATTCTATGAAACTGAATAGTCGTTAGCAAATTGGTGAGAATATCAAATTATTAGTCAGTGACATCAGCGTCGCGACAGTGTTTATTAATTTTGATTTGCGTTCTCAATAAGCTTCACTTGATTATTGTTAACAAGCTCGATTCACGCTCATTCATTATGCCATTTGATTGGCTGTAATTGGCACGTTGGTGGTTAAATCACTATTGTCTAATAATATGTTTTAGTATACGCTATTATGCGGAAAGCACAGCGTGGGACGTCCACCCACTAGGTGGTCAGACGACCTAGTACAGGTCGCGGGACGTCGCTGGATGCAGGCTGCTTCCAGTAGGTCTCTGTGGAAATCATTGGGAGAGGCCTATGTTCAGCAGTGGACTTCCTTTAGATGATGGACCGGATCATACGCTATTATCCGTAAAGAGTACGGAGATGCCATTATCATTATTAATTATGTTAGTAATAAAATTAGTGCGCATAATAATTCAGAATCTATATTGAGATATACATTTTGGGTATCAGAAACTACAAGGAACTTTTCGACTTCACAAAACCCAGAGTCGAAAAAAAACTTTCTTAATCATACAAAAAATTATCAGTGTGGGAAGTGCACATGACACTTTAAGGAAATTATTAAACAACAGTGTTTAAGGATCGTTCTGTTCTTACAATAATAAGAATAAATACATCCAACAGCCACATACATATTAGAAACTACGAGAGATTTTCAGGTCTCACAAACATAGTGACCCGAAACAAATATCTGTGGATATCACACACATTTGTAGCGGTACGGGGATCGAACCCACGGCCTCTCGTTTCACAGCGGGCGCCTAACCAACAACGCCATGCAGTAAAGCCCATATACTCGTATATTCTAGCGAGTGATTCCTGAGCATTAAGATTTAACAACTTAAGTTTTAGTGTTATTCAGTACCAAATAATATTAAATAAGTTCTGAGTGGGGTTACATCTGCTCGCAACCAAGACGTTTCTTCATTAAAGCTCATAAAATATAGAGCTTAGTCTTTTAGAAACCTTTCTTGTATGTACTAAAAGTGCGAAGTCGCCTGTTGGTAACGGACCAGATGCGACTGCCCAACATGTTCATGGTGGTCGCGGGTTCACATCCTAGGGCGCACCTATAACTTATCGGAGTTGTGTGTGTATTGGTAGTCAATTACCACGCAGTATAACGGTGAAGGAAAACATCGGATGGACACCTGCATACCGTACCGATTTTAAAGAATTTCTACGGTATGTTAAGTCCCCCAACCCGCTCTAGGCCAGCGTGGTGGACTTTATGGCCTAAATCCTCTCAATCGTGGTCTCGATTGTAGAGGGGGCCGTGCAGTGGGACGTATATGGGCTGATACACAAAAATGTACTAAAATCTCAACAAACCAATTTACATTGACCCCACTAACCTTGTGAGTGAAAACAGACCGAATTGAGTTGTAAAGTCAGTAGGAGTGAGATTCATCCAGCTGTATTCAGTTAATAAAATTAAGACACGTGATGTGAAATGTAAGGCAAACAAAACTAAAAGCACTTTCTCGGTAATGTGTAGCGTCTGGTTCACACGAGGACAGTTAGTGGGATAGTGAGCAAGCTAAACGAAATTTCTATCCAGGTTTTTTTATAACTTTGTCAAACGGCGTTGATTTGTAAAAATCGTTATTTTCTTCTGAAGGAAAAGCTTTTAACCTCATTTCTTGGTACTCCGGGGAAGGCTGAAAAGGGTATTCCGGTCTTACTGGTCTTTGAAACCGAGATGTTTGCAGATGAAAGCCTCTGTGGTGCAGTTGGTTAGACGCCGGCTATGAAACGAGACGCCGTGAGTATTTGTTTCAGGTCTGGGTGTTTGTGAGAGCGAAAAGTCTTTTGTAGTTTCTGATACCCACAACAAAAGACTCGAGCTTAGTGTGGGTTTAGCACTATGTATGTGGCTGTTGGGTGTATTTATTTTATTTATATTGCCATCGGTGGGAGCCCACTGGCTTTGAAATTGTTTTTAGTCACTTTGTCGTGCTAGTATAAAAATAATAATTAAATTTGGCTGTCCTAGTGTGAACCAGCAGTAAGAGCACTTTCTTACTAACACATGTAAGTATTAAACTTGTTTAGGAGTGAGCTCGCGGCTCTCCTCTGTCTCCGAACGCGAGCCGCGCACTTACAAAACACGCTTCGCTAAATAGAATATGTTATTGTAACACGTACCTCGTGCTAAAAATGGATTGTATTTTGGAGTGTTGCGTCTATTTTTGGTATTCATGAGAAAATAGTTTGGTTATATTGAAAAAACTCCCAGTAAAAAAAATCCATATGCTTTAATACTGTTAAATATAAGCCTGGGATCGACTTTGAGGTCATATACCGATTTTTTTAAAAAGTCAAAGAGACACAGTAGTTAATCTACTGTAAGATGGGCTGGCTGTACCTATGTGATGACTATAGAAAACTAATAGCTACAGCTTTGCCGACGTGTTTCGTACGGCAAGTGAGAATATCGAGGGCCCAATACCTTATTCCTCCTCCCCTCCTTGCCATTCTCTATCATCTCCCACTTTCCGAGGCTGGCAATGCATCTAACATTCAAGCAATTTAAACGTTAACAGGCGATGGTAATAAATAACTATTAGGTCTGCAGCTCGTTTCCTTGACTTGGAATTTAAAGTATGTTCACTTCACATTCCCTAAAACTCCTCAAAACTATGTACATCGTACACACATTCATAAACATCACGCCTTTTTCCCAGAAGCGGTAGACAGGGATGCTACCAGGGCACCCACATTTCGCTTTATGTGTTCGGTCCCACGATGTGATAAGGGTCGAGCCTACCGCCATATCGGGCACAAATCCCTGACTCCGAACTGATAATGAATATAAAAATCCAATACCGCTTTTCCAGACCCGCGATTCGAACCCTAGAACTCAGCTTTATAATCATATCGTAGTACAACTACGCCAATCAGGCAGCTTGTACATCGTAAGCACACATAGCAAAGTAACAAGGCTACATTAGTTCGCGTCTGTAGCGCAGAGGAGCGCTAACACCGCGAGATGAACTGCGCCATTTGAGGGAAAACTACACTTTTACACCTCGCTCGAGTTTTATTTGTGTTGGGGAATGTTTTGACGTCGAACAGTTGTGTAATTCATTTTGTGTAGGGAATATAACGTGGTAGAGTTACAGAACTGTCATGTAAATATTCTGATTTTATGTTGTATCGTAAATTTGGATTGGAACTGGCCAATAGCATGGGTGTATGCATGTTTTTCTGTGCCTTGAAAAATATGATGATTGTTGTTACAAGTTGCCATTTAAATAGTATTTATGTACATGGTATACATTTTTTTGCAAGAATTTACTAAATCATTTAACGTTTTTCATACTACTTTTTTCATATAATAAGTCCGATATGCGACAAACGAGCAAACAGGTCACCTGATGCTAAGTTTTTATTGCCCCCCATGAGCGTCCCCAATGTTTGAATAGATGTGTTGCCAGTCCACCAAATTGGGAGAGAAGGGAGAAGAAAAAAGGGGTGTTGGGTATCCGGCAATCTCGCCCATCGAGAGAAACGCGACAGCAAAACTGTCATTTGACGTCGATCTCCTGTGAGACAGTGGTACCGCCCCGGACGAACCTGCTTGTTCATGCTGATCCTACTTCTACGAAATAACTACAATGGAATCCAGATAGACTATCCACAATGTCGATACCCTAACTGCATTCGACAGCCTCCATGACGCAGTTGGTTAGACGCCCGCTGTGAAACTAGAGGCCGCGGGTTCGATCCCCGCACCGATACGAATATTTGTGTGAACCCATTGTGTCTTTGTTGCGGGTCTGGGTATTTGTGAAACCGAACAGTCTCTCATAGTTCCTGATACCCACGGTACAAGACTCGATCTTAGTGTGGGGTCAGTAGGGTAATTCACGTAATTAAATAAGTTCAGTTGCAGTGCAGTTGCAGTTAAGTTTCGATCAAAACAGACCTTTTCGTATTCTCGTAATTTTGACAACCGCTGTCAGATTCGCTCGCGTCAAGTCCACGTCACGCGAGCGGTTTAGCGTATTCTACTGCTGCGTGTTTTATGTGCGTGATTCAGACCGCAACTTGATCGGTATTCACGTGTAAGCTTCTTGCATACGACTGACGTATAGTTGACGCGCAGCACCCGCGCAGTTTACGCATAGCTTAGGTGCAGTTCACGCGCAGCTAAACAATTACAAGAATACCATTTTGCACTAAGACGTAAACTTAATTGCAACTGCACCGCAACTTGATCGGCGCGTCAAAATATTACGTGAATTATCCTACAGGACTATATTGACTGTTGGTGTATTTATATTTATAATTTTTCAACTTGTTCGGTACCGATTACGCACAGAATAAACCCGAAACCTGCGTGGTAGGACTTCCACCATGATGTGGAGTAGTTGCTACCCGGATACAATAATCCTAGCACGAATAGTATTGAACAAAATAAACAAAATCTACACAGGCAAGATTAACAAAAGAATGAAAATGGTTGAGCGACGATTAGTTAAGGAATCAAATCATTTGCGCAAATGACTGAAGGATCCATCTTAATGGGTATTCAAACGCTGTGATTTAATTAATGGTACGAATGAATAATGAACTAAACAAACCAATGAACAATGAACAAATCGCTTGTTTATAAGATTTGTGGATTATTTTGTAGTTCGTACGCTGTGGAGCGTGGAGTACTGTATTTGAATACCAGGTAAAGAAATACAATTAGGTGTAAATTTTCTAATGCTAATAAATTTTAATGCGGTTGAAAAGTCATGAACAATTCATACTTACCGGTGAAAATGTATGAAGATATCAATGGATTTGTAAGCTAAAGTGATGTTTAAGAATATCTGCATTTGTAAGCTATATATAGCTATATTGTAATATATATTTATATATAATGAATTTGTAAGCTAAAGTGATGTTTAAGAATATCTGCATATTAGTGAATTATCATCAATAATTTCGAAGGTAAATTTGATAATGCAATCCTGTTTTTATCCTGATGTACTAAGAAATAAACCCCAGTTTATTATAGAAGGGACAATGCTAGTGATACGGAAATAATTTACGAACTTACGTGTTTTAAATATTTATTTAAATTATGACTATCTCTCTTTAGCTTATGTTAGCAGTAACTTCAAAACCAATGACGATCTAAAGCCACAAATATTTGATTAAACAAAACCTAAGACTTAAACCGATTAAGGAATCCGATTAAACAACCTAATTTCCAAATTGAATGATTGTGAAGCACACAAGGAGGTATGGCACACGAGCGCACACGCTCCGGCGATCATTGCTTAATTGATTGTGAAACTGGGTGCTGATCGCGGGAACATATGCGGGAGGTTCTAATATCAGAGTGAAGAACTTGGGAATAACAACGAAATATTGTATTGTATTGTATTGTATCAGCCCATCTACGACCCACTGCAGGGCACGGGCCTCCTCTACAATCGAGGGTACGATTGAGAGTGGTTAGGCCACATAGTCCACCTCGCTGGCCTAGTGCGGGTTGGCGGACTTTTACATATCATAGAAATTTATACAAATCGCTATGGTATGCAGGTTTCCTCACGATGTATTCCTTCACTGTTATAGTGCGTGGTGATTGACTAACAATACACACATGACTCCGAAATGTCAAAGGTGTGCCCTGGGATTTGAACCCGCGACCACTATGAACATGTAGGCAGCTCCGTCTGCTCCGTTACCAACAGGCCACCACGCACTTCAACACCACCACACACCAACAACGAAACACACCAACGAAATATACATCTCAGTATTATGATGCTGAAAAAAAAATTGTGGCCATGTCACATAGCAATTTTATTATATTGTCTATATGACCTAACCTCACGTTAAACACTCACGTTTCGCCTTGTATGTCCCGCCCCATGATGTAATAGGGGGCGAGATTGTAGCCATATCGGGCACAAATACCTAACTCCGGGCTGATAATTAATATAAAAATTCAATATCACTTTGCCCGACCCGTGATTCGCACCCGAGACCTCAGCGCGGTAACCAACAGTAGTAAAACTAAGCCATGAGGCAGTGATTACACATGCATTTCAAATAAGGCTTTATTACTCATATTTTTTTCTCAAAAAATGCCAAATTAAGCAAGAAAACACGTAGGTAGAGCTTACATTGGCTGTATTACGGCGGGCGCGCGTGACGCCACTCGCTCAATTTAATGGAGACGGGTTTTCCTTCACGGGAAATTCTTTGCAAAGGGCGAGGCTTTTCCTGCTCAGATGTTTACGTGTGTAGAGTTCGCGACCTTATTAATGGTAGAGCTTTAAAATGTATAGTGGTAGAGCGGTTTTTATAAGAGTCTTTTCTTATGTGATGATAAATTAATCAGTAGTATGTTTAGCATCGTTAATGTGAAAATTAAAGGATAGTTCTACTACGGTAGGATTGCAAAGCAAAGGTCTCGGGTTCGAATACCGGGTCGGGCAAAGTGATATTGGATTTTTCTATTCATTATCAGCCCGGAGTCATGAATTTGTGCCCGATATGGCGACAGGGTACCTATCACATCGAGGGACGGAAAATACAAGTTGAAACGTTTCTGTCCTGATTGCACTTCTGCCTACGCCTTCTGGGATAAAAAGGCGTGGGTTTAGGTATGTATGTATAGCAAACCATTTTATTAAAGGAATGTAAAAGTATCCGTCCGCTACAAAAACTGTTAATACTTGATTATTTTGCATTTTACGCATTAAGATTTTGCAATTCCACAGAATGAACCTTAACTGATATTTTTTGACAACAGAAACATTTATGACAGCAATGGAAACCGAATCCTACACACATACTATGCAGTAAACCAACAATATTTTATACTGAAAGGGCTACAATCGGATTAATATTTTTCGAGAAAACAATTTGTTCAAAACATTTAATTACAAAGACTCAAGTATTGAGCGAAACGCTGTCTCTAAGCTCACTACAACTATTTCTTTGTTGTGTAACACTGTTGGACCGTAATCAGGGCTGCCACTATTATCGGTAACAAAACAATTTAATTTATTGATTTCACAATCGCTATCTCTCTCTTAGGCCTCCCCCAATGATCTCCATTGGATGGATGAACGTGTTGGTAGCAGCCTGCATCCAGCGACTTCCTGTATCCTAAACCAGGTCGTCCGTCTACCTTGTAGGCAGGCGTCCGATCAAAAGCTATCCATGTGAACATTAATAAATTTCTTTATTTCACAGTTCTTATCTAGCCCATGGAAAGCACTAATGGAACCATGTGTAATCATCGATTGATGATGATCTACCTATTTCCTTTCTTTCTGATTTATTACATTGCGCTTTAAAAACTATGACCGTAAGAGACTCACCGAGATTTGGATTTATTACATTCTGGCTATATCTATATCAGCCCATATTGTGTCTATTCAATTAATCTCCAATTATGGCTCACTGCAGGGCACAGGCCTTCTCTACAGTCGAAAGTACGATTGAGAGGGGTTAGTCCATATAATTCACAACGCTGCGTGTTGGCGGACTTGACAAACCATAGAAATTCTTATAAATCCTTCAATATGTAGGTTTCCTTGCGATGTTTTCCTCCGCTGTTATAGTGCGTGGTGATCGACTAGCTATGTATATACATGACTCCGTAAAGTCAAAGGTGTGCCCTGGGATTTGAACCAGCGACCACAGTGAACATGTTGGCAGCCGCGATTGGTCCGTTACCAATAAGCTATCACGCACAATTATTTATACATACACTCTTATTTCTGGAAACCTACGACTAATCGTATTTGGAGAGGTCAATAACTTTATTTGAGAATTGCGTAGTGGCAACCCTGCCCGCTACTCGCAGAAAGACAGCTCCGTTCGTTTACACAATGGCCGTGCTTGCGAACAAAAGCCTGAGACAAATATTGTAGCTACTTTTAAAAGCTCTCATTAAATTCTTACAATACGTCACACAAGAAATAACACGGTTCAGAAATTGACTTTGTGTGGACAAAGTATATGAAATTCTCTTTCTTAGTTTTACTTCCAAGTCCTTAACCTACTTATGATATTATATTAAGGTTTAAAAACCAGAATATTCTTTCCAGTCTTTTAAATTCCTGTATGTGTTGAAGTCCCTTATTAAAAATTACACATATATTTCAGTATCAAATCATTTTAAAGCAAATTCAGTTTTAAGATTCTTAGAGCTCACAAAAAAATATCATTTTATCGGTTGATCGAGTTTTTTTTAGCGTACATACATAAACATATTCACGCCTTTTTCTCAGACGGGGTAGGCAGAGATTCTCCTGGTAGTTATCAAGACACCCATGTTTTACTATGTGTGTTCCGTAGAATGTTATAGAAGGCGAGCCTATCGCCGTACCGGGAACAAATTCTAGACTCAGGGCTGATATTGCATAGAAAAATTCAATATCACTTTGCCCGACCCGGGATTCGAACCCGAGACCTCAGGATACGGTACCGTAGTACAATTGCACCACGGAGGTATAGCGATGGGTGTAGAGGTGTGCGCCATAGAGGCATGGAATTTTTTTTAGGTTTCTAAATATTTAAAAATATGATCATAATGATAGGACAATATGAACATCGTTTCAAGGCAAATTGTAGACACATAATGACGGATCTAAGGGCCAAACTAATGAGAAATAACTTAGTCTTCATAAACTGTGTAATTAAAGAGGAATGCCCAATTTCCATACATCTTTGGGCCCTAATTTGGTGTTATTTAGCAATATGGAATTAGTGCCTATCTTAAGTAATAATATAAGCTATAACTATGTTTTTTCTGTATCTGTATCAGTCTATATACGGCCCAATGTAGCGCACGGGTTTCCTCTACCATCGAAAGTACGATTGAGAGGAGTTAGGCCATATGTTGTAACTATGTTCCATCCAAAATAAATTGGCTATTGTATTGCCGAGATATATAGACGTAAAGTACTACTGATACATTAAGTTTTTTACATGTCAAATTGCGTACATGTCCCTGAAAATGTCCGCAATTTGCCATGCATGTTTTTCACATAAAAGGCGCGGTATTTGCAGTCGCAATTTATAATTGTAAATCGATTATACATATACTTTTTTTGTCACTTAGGGATATTTTTTTTCTTGCAGCGACGGCCTTATTCATAGACAGTTTTAAATATTTTTTAGTTATCAAACGTTTTGTCTCTTTCGAAAAACTTTTTAATTCAGTTTGAGCGGAGAAGACACAACATTCGATAACTAAAATAGGTTTTAAAAATATCTGTGAATAATGTGTAATTTATCGTAAGTATAAAAGAAATGGTTAACGCCGAAGGTTAACGCGCAGGCCCTAAAGTAGACATTCCTGTTTAAAATTTATACAAAATGGCTTACCTATCCGCGAAATAAAACTCATATCCACAGAAATCAAATTCAATAGACATCATCAGAATCAAAATTAATTACACATACATAGTCAATCATAGCTCGTCAAAGGAGTTCTAATGAACCCCCTTCTTGATGGATTGAAGAGGGTGGGGGTTAGTACGTGACCGCAATACCAAATGTGATTATGAGAAATTAATTTGCTTGACTTAAAGGATTTTTACATTGTTCAATCAAACGTCGACGAAACATGGCGCCTTTGTTTTATTGTTGTCCCTAATGACTTGATCGCTTAGTTGAGGTTTTGATGTAAGGGTTCCGTGTCGACTTTCATACATTTTATTTGTAGTATATTCTGCGGCCCATAGCCGAGTACTATTTTATTTATTTAACAATAACTTAAATAGTTACAGTGTCAGAATATGCAAAGAAAATGAGCATGAAACATATAATTCCTTTACATTTATTTTTCTCCCTGGAAAATATCATACAAATATGAGTAAAGCCAATCATTCGTACTTATCATTGAGCGGTATTTTAGTATTTTTTCTTTGTTTTAGAAATTGTATATACTAAGTTAAGTCCAAACAGCAGTGTAAATGCACTGTTCTGTTTCGGTTTGAAGGACATTGTAGCAAGAGTAACTACTGGACCTAATGAGACTTAACATGTTATATCTCAGGATGGCGAGCGCAGTGGAACCCCAAGCATTGCTTTGTAATTCATGGTGTTTGATTTTGCTACCGTCCATGAGCGGCCGTATCGGTTACCAAAGTAACTATAATGATACCTGTAGGGTAATTCACGTAATTTTTTGACGCGCCGATCAAGTTGCGGTGCAGTTGCAATTAAGTTTACGTCTTAGTGCACAATGGTATTCTTGTAATTGTTTAGCTGGGCGTGAACTGCACCTAAGCTATGCGTAAACTGCGCGGGTGCTACGCGTCAACTGTACGTCAGTCGTATGCAAGAAGCTTACACGTGAATACCGATCAAGTTGCGATCTGAATTACGCACATAAAACACGCAGCAATAGAATACGCTAAACCGCTCGCGTGACGCGGACTTGACGCGAGCGTATCTGACAGCGGTTGTAAAAATTACGAGAATACGAAAAGATCTGTTTTGATCGAAACTTAACTGCAACTGCACTGCAACTGACCTTATTTAATTACGTGAATTACCCTACTGATAGTAAGAGCAATGCACTTAAAATACCCATTAACTAAAGAAGCTTATCATACGCCAATTGGCACTATTATGTCGGCCTGGTCGAACCTAGACATAACTGAGTACAAAACGCGACACACTTGAGATAATTTTAAGAACAGCTTTTACCAAATCTTAAAAAGCTACTTAAACTTAAGCGCGATTAACGCGGCGTAAAATTAAAAAGCTTTAATTGAAGCGCACAAGGGCGCGTTCCAGTGTGTTAGGGGGTGGTAAGGGCAAGGGCTGGGGAGGGGGCGGACCGGATATTTTATTATCGTAGCCGGAAGTGGGCACCGCAAGGTCGTGCTACACTAGGACGGTTCAGTGTGGTGTAGGTCAGGAAAGGCCGCCCTTTATTGGAATTTTTTGCCCTCACTTATGGTAAAGGAATTTGCATGTGAAAAATATTTTATAACAAATAACATACTGTAGCCTGGAAAATGGATGTTAAGATTAATAAGGAAATTAATAGTTATATTTGGACTCGTTAAGTAATTTTAACTTCAACGTGTGTGTTACTTTTTTGCTTAAGCAGTATTTGAAATATATTACAGGATTATTTATTTGCATAAAATTGATTCAAGAACTTTTAAGGCCTTATTAATAAACTCGGATGAGCGAAGGATTAACTTTCATCCAAGGCTTTAGAATTGACTCGATGATTTTGCTGAGTTTTAAGAATTAAACACACGCATGATTTTCTGTCAACATTCGCCATCTATCGTTAAAAGACGCGAAGTAAAAACTAAGCCGCTGTTGGCTCAAAACTCGTGCTTCTTTTACGAAAGAGATATAAACGATGAAGATTGAACAGAATCGCCTCATCAGCGGAAGTAAAACTGCTCGCTGTAACGATAACCAGCGCCTTCCAGCCATTGAAAAGATATTAATTCGGCTTTGACAGGTAAATGTTTCCTTTTGGCCACACTAGGACATTTTTATCGAGTATATTTTATGTGTGAACATTTTTACTGTACTGTGTATGTATGTATCAGCCCAATTTGTCCCACAGATGGGCACGGGCCTACTCTACAATCGAGAGAGTCGATTGAGAGTGGTTAGGCCAAAATATAGTCCACCACGCTGGCCTAGTGCGGGTTAGCAGACTTACATACCGTAAAAATTATTTAAGATCGTAACGGTGTGCAGGTTTCCTCACGATGTTTTCTTTCACCGTTAAAGTGCGTGGTGATTGACTATCAATACACTTATCTATAATCGCCAACTGCTAAGGGTTTGGCTATAGTCCACTGGGCTGGCCTATTACTGGTGGGCAAAGGTAATATATAGGTATATGTTTTGGTGAGAAATATGTTTTATAATACAAATATATACGTATACAAGCACACATCTGGATCACAGAAGTATGAAGAGACTAGAAGTGTCTTTATTACCACCCACAATTCCTATTTCCCGAAAACGTGATAGAGGACGCAGTTATCGCCATGGCAATTAGACCACTGTCCTACTTAAGACTCAAAATCTCACGGTTCACACCATTAACAACTCAATAGGGACCAGACTATTCAGCCAAAATATAGGCTTTAGAAATATATTACCTTCAAAATTAACCGCAACCCAAGAAAGCAGGTTAATGAGGGTCCAAAAAGGTCAAAAGGTCTTTGTGTCACCTCATATCCTTAGTCTAACTGGAGCCAGGTGAAAGGCCGAGGTTAAAGGTCAGGGGAGGAGTAATTAATTGTCTTGTAATGCGAGTCAAGACAATGTCGCTTGGATAGATTGTCTACGATATTTTGGCGCCCGAATGCGTTGTTGTCATGCTGTTGTCAAAATAGTAGGGACAGTTTTTCTTTCTTCACATTTTATTATATTGGACATGTTTGTACTATTAGATTACGAGTTATATACTTTTTGTTTATGTTATGAAAACATATCTCAAACAATGAGTAAAATATATATTTTTTTAATTTAATTGTAGTTCCAAATTTCGCCAAACGCAATAGAATATAAAGCGCTTTATTGTGTAGTTGACAGTTCTTATAGTTGTATAGACCTGTACTTGAATGAAGGCTATTTGAGACTTTTTGGTCTCCTAGACTTCAAATATCTGTAGGTCACATTACGCTTTCAGGTTCATAGCAATTAGAAAAGGACACAGAATACTTTTCCACCAGTGTAAGAATACAATTTTCAAGGAATAGAAATAAGAGCTTTTTATTTTACATTAATCTTCCTTGATCGATCGATAGGCCCGCCCCCTATCATGGAACGGAATACACAAGGCGAAACGTGGGTGTCCCGATAGCACCTCTACCTGCCCCTTTAGTGAAAAAAGCGTGAGTTTCTGTACATATGTTTAACACTGATCTTTCTATCTCAACCGAAACCTAAATGACAAACCTACATAACCAACGAAACCGTAGTAAAATCTATTATAGTATAGACTATAGAGACTAAAGCCCCATTTACACGGGGAGAGTTTCTCGCCCCGAAGATGCAATTATCGTAAGGATACAAAAAAGTTGCATCGTGTAAACATTGTCAGAACACGATAATCTATGGCAGTTATGTCATGCGATAATCGCATACGATTCTCGCCGCGAGAAACTCTCTCCGTGTAAATGGCGCTTTACATAAAAGACGCAAAATAAAATAACACGGACAAAGCCTATCCGATACAAGAATATTATCTTGCAACTATCAGTCCGTCGCTCTATTGAAATGCTGAGGAGATATCAGCGTTAGATAATAATTTGTAATGCTCTGTGATGCTTGGTGGAGTATGTGCTATGTATGTATATAGTGGTATGAGAGACCGCGTATACAATACAATACAATAATTCTTTAAAAGTGCGTGGTGACCTGTTGGTAACGGAACAGACTCGGCTGCCTACATGTTCACGGTGGTCGCGGGTTCAAATCCCAGGGCACACCTCTGACTTTTCGGAGTTATGTGTGTATTGATAGTCAATCACCACGCACTTTAACGGTGAAGAAAAACATCGTGAGGAAACCTGCGTACCGTAGCGATTTTAAAGAATTTCTACGGTATGTAAGTCCGCCCACCCGCACTAGGCCAGCGTGGTGGACTATATGGCCTAACCACTCTCAATCGATTCTCTCGATTGAAGAGTAGGCCCGTGCCCAGCAGTGGGACGTATATGGGCTGATAAAAAAAATCTTTATTGCAAAACAAATTACAGTTTTCAGCTTAAAAAAACAGGTTATGTTTGGAAATGGGCGGTCTTATCGCTTAAAGCGATTTCTACAAGACAACCGTAGGATGAATTGAATCGGAAATAGTGATAGATGGCGTTAAACAATACAATAACGTAACACGCATGTTTTTTATATTTAATTTTGTAATATTATAGTAAGGTACGAAGCGGAAAGCGCAGCGTGGGACGTCGACCCACTAGGTGGTCAGACGACCTGGTAAAGGTCGCGGGACGTAACTGGATGCAGGCTGCCTCCCACAGGTCACTGTGGAAATCATTAGGAGAGGCCTATGTTCAGCAGTGGACTTCCTTTGACTGATGGATGGATGGATGATGATGGATAGTAAGGTATTCTTTCCTCTTTTTTAAACACCCACATTTCGCGTTGTGTGTTCAGTCCATTGCGATATGGGGCGAGCTTATTGTCATATTAGGCACTAGTCCCTGACTCCAGGCTGATAGTTAATAGAAAAACACCAATACCACTACGCCCGACCCGGGATACGAGCCCGAGACCTCGTTGTAATCGTGCCGTGGTACGTAGCGCTACCGAGGTAGTCCCTTAAACATTTGAGTGTAATAACCCGCTCTCTCCCATCACTATATCCTATCCCGGGACGTTTACAGCCGAGATTAGACAAAATAGACACGTAAGCGGAAGCCGGGATGCCGGGATATTCGGGATAAACGGGTAATGAACGGGAAAAATCCCGGACAATCACTAGTCTTATTTGCTTCACTTTTCTCGACCCCTATCACATTGTGGGACGGAATATACAAGGCGAAACGTGGGTGTTCTGGTAGCACCTCTGCCTACCCCTTCTGGGAAAAAGGCGTGTGTTTATGTATGTATGTATTCTCGACTGGAGGAAATTTTGTGATTTTGCTGTAGTCATTTGTTATAGACTACATTTTAAAGATGGTATTAGTAATACGTGATAGACTTTGGAGTGGATGCCATGTACAAGATGGCGAAGTGTCGGACGCCCACCCACAAGTGGACAGACGACCTGGTTAAGGTCGCTGGAAGTCTCTGGATGCAGGCCGCTACCAACAGGTTTATGTGGCGATTAATAGGGGATGCCGAGGCACTCTTTAGAATAGAGCAGAGTATTTAAGGAGTACGTCAAAGGGCTTACAATATTGCTCATGATTAGGGCTACATGCAAAAACCATTTTTTTATAAAACTATTTCAAAGATTTGCGTTTTTAAACAAACTCTTTACTTTTATTAATTTGTATAAAGGTCTAACAGATTTCATATATATACTTGGTACTTAATTCTCACAGTCATTGAAAAATAGCACCTTCTTGGAGTATTTAGCCAAAACTATGACCTTTACAAAGCACACAAAGGCGCCATTTTAAAGGGAATTCTTCATGAAGTCAACAACATATACAGAATTTAATATGGTGGCTAAACATTTCGGAATTTCAAGGGTTCCTTACAAAGCTGAATTTTCAAAATAAACTTTCGTATTTACTTTCAAAACTCGCAGCTTCAACTTTAGAAGTTAGATAGTTTACAAGCATTTATTTTTGTGTGGTATGTTAACATTCATTGGTTAAATAAATAAGCTCACTTTAAGATTTACGTCCCAAGATTATCGTAGTGACCATAGCCATCCAGAACGTGGGTATATTAATTTATTACATGACATCAAATCATCATGATCATCGTGGGACGGAACTCACAAGGCGAAACGTGGAAGTCCTGGTTGTACCTGCCTACCCCTTCTGCGAAAAAGGCGTGATGTTTATGTATGTATGTATGACATCGAATGTTAGTTTTAAAATTGGAATACGTAAACTAAGTAAATTGACCGACACTGGAATCAAACCTTGAACATCAAGATTTATAAACTACAAAAAGTCATGAGGCCATTAGGTCCACCTAATGATAAGTTTCACCATTTCCCATAAGCATCCACAGCGATGTGTTACTCGCCTTTATGGTAAGTGTAAGGGCCTTTTCCCTAGTTTAAGAAGTCTACATTATTTCTTTTACCTTTAAATATGCCAACACTGCCTACCTCTTCAAAGGTACAATCTTAACATACATATATACCGACTAAAAATAAACACAGTTGAATGTTGTCAAAGCATCTTGACTTGAGCGGCTGAACTCGCGTCTTGAAGCGCATTCAAAATTAGAACAAAAGAGTGCAATCTCCAGCGCTGCAGGCGCTTTATAGATTAGCTCAGCGGATTGACACAGCGCTGGATCCGCTGAAAGGTGATAGCCGTGGATTACTTTACAATCCTTTAATAGAATGATTTGCTATGCACCATTTTCCCAGAAGGGGTAGACACAGGTGGAACCAGGAGATGCTTTTTCGCTTTATGTGTTCCGTCTCATGATGTGACAGGAGGCGAGCCCTTTGCCATATCGGCCACAAACTCCTGACTCCAGGTTAATAATATGAATAGAAAAATCCAATATCACTTACCCGAACCGAGCTTCGAACCCAAGACCTCAGCGTCATAATCGTATTGTATTACAACTGCGCCACCGAGGCAGTCATAAGTAGTATTAACATAGAGAGATTGAAAATATTTACGCAAATAAGAAGAGGAGAGTTCAAAGCAGACATGATATTGATTTCATTCTGAGAAGTGGATTATTTGAAGAAACTTTATTAAAGTTATCTAGAAACAAGTTTCATTACTGTTGAGATAATAAGAAATTTTACAATAAATTCTGTTTTCCACCAAGTTCGGTTTTAATTAGATTTCTTAATTTTATTGTTAATTTTTAAATTTGCGTGAGATGTTTATTAAAAAGACGTATCAGTTATTTCATAAAACAATTACCAACTAGTTTTAGTACTCTCTGGTTAATAACAAACTCTCTGGCTAAAACATGAGTTGTGTTCTTCCTAGAGTTTGCAATGTAACTTTGATTCCAATATATGCAAATAGATATCTGCTAAAATATGATTTAAACGAGATTTTCTATCTTGTGAAATTTCTTTTCATTTCTATATTCCATTATCTATGCATCTTAACTATCTTCAAGAGTACTGCTGTACTCTTGATGCTGCTGTATCTACATGAGTAAATATAAAAAAGAGGATATTAAAAAGAAAAATGGTTTAACTTTTCAGCTATGATATTCTTAATGCAATAACTTACATATCTTGCGATATTACTTGTGAGTACTAATGTATTTTTTTTCATTTTTTATTATCTTTTGTTTATAAAAATGATTCTTAGTATTTATTTCCAAGGTACCTGTGCCATGAAACGTTTACATATTTCAACTTTAAGAATACAAATGTAATTTCTCATCTAAGTTAATTTGTAATTCTTTAGGTAATCATACAATCTTAAACCACGTCCATTCGGGTATTGTTCGTAGAATTAGCACGCTGAAGTAGAAGCGGGTCATGTCTGCCGCCGGACAGATGGTCGGTGGAGCAGACAAGTATTGGAGTGGAGACCGCGCTTAGGTAAACGTAGTGTGGGACGACCTGCTGCACCATACACCGACGACTTGAAAAGAGCGGCGGGTGGCGGATGCATGAGAGCTCAAGACCGGGATGGTTGGCGCTTACTTGAGGAGGCCTACGTCCAGCAGTGGACACGACAGGCTGAGTACATAAACCATATCTAAACAGGTAAACAAAATCTACAGAAGTTCACATTTCGCCAGCGGCAATAGCAATACCTTGCTGTCAAACTAGAGATTGGATATCTCTGTGTCCATCGTAAATTTAAACGCGAGGAAAATCATACTCAACTGTTGAACTCGTATTTTAAAGTCGACGAACTTTACCAAAGGCATACAGTGGTTTTCAAAAGGATAATATTGAAGTTTGTTTTATTACTGTAGTTACTAAGCTCGATTGCATAGCAAAAGGCAAATAAGCGTATGTTAATAACAAATTTAAATACATCCAAAAGCCTTACACGTAGTCCTTAGTTAAGACTTGATACCTAACATAAGGACTCCTTAACTATGGGGTAGTTAGGTACCAAGTCTTATGTCGCGGGTTTTTTTTGACCCGACACGAACATTAGGCTAATCACTTAAAATAGGAATAGCTGTGGTCACCAATTCTGCGGATCTTCTAGACAACCATGTTTGTAGAGTAGGTATAAATGTTAAAACAAATGTTGTGTTCGCCTGTTATTGGCACGTATACTTGTATTTGTCCAATTGTTACATTTACCTATAATAATACATTATGTATACCGTGCTGTTGGTGTACCAAATATAATCATCCATCCATCAGCCAAAGAAAGTCCACTGCTGAACATAGGCCTCTCCCAATGATTTCCACAGTGTCCTGTTGGAGGCAGCCTGTATCCAGCGACGTCCCGCGACCTTTACCAGGTCGTCTGACCACCTAGTGGGTGGACGTCCCACGCTGCGCTAATATAATAAATAAATTAATTATTTTTCCTATCCTCCATTTACAATTGCAAGCGTCACACAACAATGTACAGGATCAGTAATATACTCGTAAATACTGTTAACAAAATAAACTGTAAATCAAGTTCAAACGAAATCAATCAACGTTTTATAACAGAATTTATGTGAACCACGCATGGTCCTCGGAGTATAAAATGTTGTTTCGCGGAAATTCCGGTTAAACCGGAAACTTTATTAGCCGGCTGCGCGCTGGTTAACCGGATTACCCGGTGCGTTCCAACCGAATAAGCCGGGTGCGTTCCAACCGGAAAAATAATGCTTTTCCCGAGCCTGGGTGTCGGTAATTTAAGTCTTATTACTGTTGAGAGAAGAAACCACGAGCTTTAAAACAAAAGGATCGTAGGAGCGATCTTACAAAACAGAAAATGAATAGGGAAAAAGACGACACGAAATTTGGTATTGGCCAAAAATGCTTAACGTAATAAACATCATGCTTTTATAACTTGCACTTGTAAGAGTCTGATATATATGTAACATAATTTTTATATAAAAAAATACATACCAGTTTATCAAACACAGACAAAGTATTTCACGAAATGATTGTCCTTTTTTATGTTTTTGCTGTATACTTGCTATTTTAACCGAATTCAGAAAAAGGAGGTTGTCAATTCGTCGGAATCTTTGTTTTTTTTCTGTTTTTTATGTATGTTCACCGATTACTCGAAGACGCCTAAACCAATTTGGACAGTTTTTTTTTGTTTCCAAGCGTATACTTCACAGGTGGTCCCATAAAAAATTGGTTGAGATTTGACGAATATCTTCGGACCTGGACAGTAGAACTCCTCAAAATTGAGCAGGATTCGAATAGTTTTTTTGCAGTAGGTTTATTATAAGTATCAAATTACAGAGGAGAGGGGAGAAGAAGGGATGGGGTAGGAGGGGGGAGAAAATTAATATACATGTAAAAAATCAATATCTTCGAGAGTTTGGACCAATTTTAGTAAATTCTTTTTTATTTGTTGAATTTAAGTTAAATCGATTCCCACATACCTTCAAGATAGAACAATCAATTGATGAATCAAGTTAGAATTCCAGCAATATCGACAAAAAAATATTTTCTAAAAACTATTTTACTGAAACTTTCAATTGATTCTTCAGAGTAATTGGTGGTGGGAGTATAACCACTTAATTAAAAGACACTAAGAATATTCAATTAACTTTGTAAAAAGCTAATTTACTTTTCATTGGTCATAATAAATTCTGGGTGGCTTTGATAGTTTTTGTCTTGTCCATTTAATATTAATTACGGTTTATGTCGCGGCGCCGCCTCATCCAATCAATTACTGAAAGACGAGGGTAGATAACGCAGTGGTAAAGCATCTTTTTGTAATGTTTAAAGCCTGACATGGATACTAGGTAACAACGCAGTGGGATAATGGTTTTGTTTTGATTTTGATATTTTATGGCGCAGTTCAAGCCGTGACTTGAGACATAAGATTTTTTAAGAACTGGATAAGCTAAAAAGAATAAATAGTATTAAGATATATCATTGTAGACAGCTGTTTCAAAACTCTGATATGTTAACACAGCTGGTGGAAAATCTGATGCAAGATGGTTTTAGTTGACAAAAAACGATTGTCTCCTCTATTAAATAAATACACCCAACAGTCACATACATAGTCCTGATTCCACATTAAGATCAATTAAGTCTTGTGTCGTGGGTTTCAGAAACTACAAAAGGCTTTCCGGTCTCACAAATATCCAGACCCGAGACAAATACTTGAGGGCCTCACAAACATTAGTCTCGGTGCGAAGATCGAACTCGCAGCCTCTCGTTTCACAGCCGGCGTCTAACGAACTGCGCCACAGAGGCTGTCAAATTATATTATGCTCCACTTCTGATAATTTAAGACCTTCGTAAAGGGTATACCGGAGTTACCTTGCCTTTTCAGATCTGCATATGAAATTTCGGTAGAATCGTATGCCTAGTAAATCCTGGCATAGAAGTTCAGTAGAGGCCACGTACTAGCAAACTAAGCGTCGCCTCGGTCGCCCACCTACAAGGTAGACAGATCACCGACTGACCTTGTAGAGGTTGCTGAAAATCATTGGAAATCCTTGGGAGAGTCTTGTGTTCAGCAGCAAACTTCCTATAGCTGTAGAGAGAAAGAGAGAGGCAGAGAGAGACAGAGCTAAAGATAATCATGAAGTAAATTATGGTACTAGATGTTTCAAGGCGATAAGCGTTGATTAAAATAGAATAAGAAGGAAAATAGAGTTCGTGATGTTATTAGCTGTTACACAGCGCCAGCTTTTCCCCGCAAAAACAATGAAATATCGTGCAGTTTTTAATTAACTTTATGTACTACGTCGACTTGCGACGGCTATGTAACATTAAGGTTTTCGTTCCTTTTTATATGGCTTTGCGGAAAATTACTTTAATACCAACCTGTTTATTTAGTAAGTCAAGTGCAACTATTACGTTGACGTGGTTTCGCATTTTGAACTATGAAAAATAATACACCCGATAATCACACATATGAAATTTCATAATAAAATAGTCTTGATCCCACATTAAGATTCAAAGTCGTTTTTTCGCCCCAAGAATCAGAAAGTACGTAAGACTTTTCGATCTTACAAAACGTGAGCCCAAAAAAATTTGTGGACTACAAGAATTTATCTTGGTGTGAAGAGGTGGTGGTGGTGATCGGCTCATTCCAGAGCCGGCTCTCAACTAACTGCGTTAAGGCAGTCAATAAATTATAGAATTTTTCTCGATACGCAGACCACGTCCCTATGCAAATCCTGTCTATGATCAAAATTTACCTCGAATCGATCTACAACCCTCACGAAAATAATGAAAAGTCTAATGTCTTGAAAACTTTACCCTAGTTATTCAAATGGAGTAATAAAAGGGGAACCTTGGCCGCTCCGATCCGAAACTATTCCAACTGTGCTCACTGAGGTTTATAGGCGGAGCCGTTAAACAATTATATTAGATTTATCGGCCAACGTCGCAGTTTTATGGAAGCTTCGATGGCATCTGCATGTCGGTGAAAAATTTAATCTAGCATTAGGGATTATATTTATTGAGGAGTGGATGAAAGAAATCGAAGGGAAATAGACGAGAGGTTAGTCAGCTTCGGACCTGAGTTAGAAATGAGTGGTCAGAGATTCGAATACAATTCGTCGTTAAATATAATCATATATATTAAAGGTGGAGGAAAGCTTCCTAAAAACACGCATAACTGAGGAGGTGTTTTTTTTTTTTTTTTTTTTTTTTTTTTTTTTTTTTTTTTATTCTGGCACGGCATGATGACTGCACTGCACCTGATGTTAAGCGCAAATGCCGTCCAGACAGAATTAATTATAATAAATTATAATAAATTATAATAAACAAATATTCGATTATACTTTCAATTACACAACAACAAACATAGCCTAAAAATAAATAATTGTCAACTGAACAAACTATTTAGCAGATTTTATATGGATCGCCTAAAAAAATGCCGATGGGAGGTTAGAAGCCTGAGCTCTTGTGTCCAACCATAAAGGATTATATAATATGTTTATAATACATCCATTCAAAATCCAGTAACAGAACCCATTTACGCACGAAGAGGTTCTACAATCAGACCTCACACCGGTTCTAAACTAAACCATTCAACTCAAACTTGATTCCCACTGGAACCGCATGGAACACAAACTTCGACGGAGCCAGCTGTGAACCATCCACAATCAGCTTGCCAAAACTTTTAGTATAGGTAGATCTGATTTTAATATCTGAAATTCTGGTTGTGGTAATTGATATTCCTTAAATATTTGATGCGGAGGAAGCGTAAAATCTAAGATATTTTAAGATTTAAGTATAAACCAGACCTTATCGATCTCAAATAATTATACTTGGGAAAGCAGAAACTAATTGTTTTTTTTTATCAGCCCATATACGTCCCACTGCTGGGCACGGGCCTATTCTACAATCGAGAGAATCGATTGAAACTAAAAAGTAATAAAACAGAAACAGAAACTATTACAGTTAATAATTTATTAATAGAAGCAGACTTGTTATTAGTTATTTTATATGAGGTTATATTACTAAAATACATTTAATAGCATATAATATACCCACCATCTATTCACAGAAATAGTAGAATACCTGTCTGATTTCGTAGATATTAAAACATTTCTAATTGATAACAGACAAAACCAAGCTAATTCTTTACTAAATCAAGAAGTCGGGATTTTTTACATCAAACATAGTTACCATATATAGTAGGAAGTAGGTGTAGATATTTTTAGAAATCCTTGGATCTAATACATGCTTAGCGATAAACTTTTTTGAAGGTCTCATATTGTAACAACTTGAAGACGACGCTGCTGATATATGAGCCCCAATTTGTTCTAAGCTGAAACCTAATAGAGCCCCATAAATTATTAACCTAATAAATAGCCCAGTAATAGTTAATTTTAAAACGCCGCCTGCCGTGTTACATGAAGAAGAAGCAAATTAAAAAGGCATCGACGATCGAACACAGCGAGTTCGCGCCGCGCGCAGCCGAGAATTTCATTACCAACTTTGTATCAGCTTCCTAATAACTCAATTGGTGCTCTATCACTACTTGAAATTTACACTTTAACAACTTCGTGTGGGATGGAAAACTAGGGCTTTGCCTTTTTTTATCAGCCCATATACGTCTCACTGCTGGGCACGGGCCTACCCTACAATTGAGAGAATCGATTGAGAGTGGTTAGGCCATATAGTCCACCACGCTGGCCTAGTGCGGGTTGGCGGACTTACATACCGTAGAAATTCTTTAAAATCGCTACGGTATGCAGGTTTCCTCACGATGTTTTCATTCACCGTTAAAGTGCGCGGTGATTGACTATCACCACGCTAATAATAAGCTTTGTTAACAGGGACAAAAACGATTTATTTAGGATGATTCTTCTTTTTTTTACTGGGGCGGTAAAATAACTTCACAGCACCTGATCGAAAGTAAATATATTGCCGTCTAGATAGAGAATTGTTTCCCAATGGACAGGTTTCACGTGCATATTAAATCAACAAGGATTATAATTATTGGTGAAGCAAGAAAGGAACATGAAGGCGACCATCTGCTTCCCTATTGCAGGGTACAGAGAAGATAAAAAAATAGCGAACCAGTTGGTTTATGTGACGTTGGTATTGGCTGTGAAGCTGTGATTCCGTAAAGTAATCGTGGATATCAAAAAAATATCACAGGATATTTACATGCATAATAGATACTACAAAAATAGTATACGAAATGGTTGAAGATACACTCAGAAAATATAACATCTCTCAAAGCCTTTAACAAAAGAAATAGGATTTCAAATAGTGATTCGGGAATACGGGATAATTCCAAGTATAAACAAATAAATGGATCCAAATATACCGTTACCCGCATTTTGTACGCAATTAATCCCGGCGATTCGGGTAGTAATCCCAAAGGCTCTGTTAAAGGATTTCCGGGGTTAGATCCTACATTCGATACCCGAGGATTTACAATATTTAACGTGAGGTTTCCGTTATTTATGAGATTTTGAAGATACTTTCGAAGGTAACATTTCTATACATATCAGCATGTTTTTTGTGAAGCCTGGGTTTAAATTTCAAGGCTAGGGCTTTACTTTGCATGAGAGTTTAGGTTTGAGAAATATCATGTGTTTTTACCAGGACTAAATTATACAAATACGGCGAAAGTTTCGCGATCTTTTATAATTTGAAACGAAAATAAGCTCGGAAAATTATAAGTGGTATTTAGTTGACACTTTTGCCTACCGTTTCGGGGATACAAGTGTAAGCCTAAGTATTTATTTAATATTTTGACAAGTTATTGTCACTGGAGGCCACTGTGGAGATCCTTCAGGGATGTGACCTATGTGCAGCTCTGGACTTGTTTTAGCAGAAGGTAAAGCCTTAGATAGTGAAGTAATTACCAAAAATCTGTGATACATGCAAGCGACCCCAGTATCATCAAATTTTGGAACCTCGTAAATAACTAAGATAACGCTAATAAATTATGTATACGCACAAAGTTGAAAAAGTTGGATCATCAAGTCAGCTAAAACTTATCTACAAGTTGTAAGAGCATGTTGCTGACTTCCCGGAAAAGCAAAAGTTGGATAACTCCATTATCGATCGAATAATTTCCATATTAATGGTATGCCTTAATAACAGCTGTCCATAGGTAATTATACTTACAATAGAAAATAATTACATAATTACAAAGCTCCCGATGGTAAATGCAGCTTAGATAAAGTATCCATCGACGCAAGAGAGCTTAGCTTTTTCTTCTTTCGTAGACGCAACAAACAAATTAACATTTGCATAATATAATATTAGTATGGATGGAAAAAAAGGTCTTCGACCGTTCGATCCACGCAGAAAGAGCTTACGGTTATTTTTTATTGCATAGGGCTGGCAAACGAGCAAACAGGTCACCTGGACTGCACTACGCTTGCCTTCAAGAACATTATAGACAGGTATACCTAGCCACCTTGTCACGTCATTATAAGGTAACACGCGAGTAGAACTGCTTTCATAAGTACGGTATAGTTTCCCTAGGATCCCGGGAAATGAGGTGTCTTTGGCCAGGTTTGTAAAACCATTGTCATTGAACCAAGATTATTATCAACACATGCACGGATTGTATATTACCTGCCTAAGATTCATTATGCATTGATACTCTGACTAGAAAATTGGTAAGAAATAAGAATATAAATGTTTAAATAAATAAATAAATAAATAAATATAAATGTTTCTATATTATGTACAATTATTTTTGTCGGGTCTGACTGCACTCTCTCTCTATCTTCGGCAAGAGGAATTTCGCTGCTGAACATAGGCGTCCCCTCAGGATCTCCTCATTCTTGATTCGATCTCGTAGGGAAACACCGAGCATAGCCCTCTCCATAGCGCGTTGAGTAACATTGAGCCTCCGTATGAGGTCCATAGTAAGAGGCTACGTCTCGGTGCCGTATGTCATCACTGGCAACACACAACAATCAAAGGCTTCCGTCTTTAGGCACTGAGGAATATTTGACGAAAAGACTTGATGTAGTTTCTTGGATTTCACCAGAACCACCATATTTGCAGCATTAATAAACCGGTCTAAAAGAGTCCGGAAAACCACAATTGATATGAAATTCCCATATCACCTGGATAAAATATTCAAGGGATGATTCGCGAGTAACTACGAGTGACATTATTGCCTCCCCACTGTGCAGGGGTGACAAAACGGGGTGCGTGTGACGCGAGACAGCCTGTTTGATAAGGGATGGATTTATTTTATTTGTCCATTTTAATGACTATTATGTTTTGTGTGAGTGGTGCGTGAGGAGAATTTTTCATGGTCAAGCTGATGTTGAGGGGGTAGGCAGCGGAATTATACACATATTTTTTATTTTAGCGTTATTTTATGTGTGGGTTCCGGTTCGGATCCAATATACTATGTTATTGCAACAGGGTAGGTTGTCAACTATGGAGTCTCGGGTTTGTTTCCCAGGTCGAGCAATTCACTTCATGTGGGTTTTTAAAGAGTATTCACACAGTCATAAGCCTAAAGTAAGATATAACTAATGTGTCGTGGGTATTAAAATCTACGAAAAGACTTTTGTCTAACAATACCTAAAACTGAATGAAATACTTGTGGTTCATAAAAAAATTGTGGTGTGAGGATAAAGCTTATGGGCTCGTGTTGCAAAGCTTGAAGCAACGGAGCCCACGAATTCTGCAATAAAATCCGAAACATATTCACTTAAATTCAACATACGATTTCCTATTTAAAGTGGATAAAACTTATTTACATACATACATAAGTTCACGCCTTTCTCCCAGAAGGGGTAGGCAGAGGTGCTATCAGGACATCCACGTTTCGCGTTGTGTGTCCCGCCCCACGATGTGATAGGGGGCGAGCCTATTGCCATATCGGGCACAAATTCCTGACTCCAGGCTGATAAATAATAGAAAAATACAATATCACTTCGCTCGACCTGGGATTTGAACTCGAGACCTCAGCGTTATAATCGTACCATAGCACAACAGCGGCACCGAGGCAGTGTATTTTAAAACTTATTTTATATACACAATATCCAAGAGCCTTCTGTAATAACCTCCACGGATATTAAATTATTAATGAATACAATCACGTTGATTGGTCCAAACATTTGTCCGATAAATTGTGTCCACTGTCCAATGTTTGCTGGGGTGGAGTGGGTGTTGTGGACTATTCTTGTCACCTTTCGAGAATGTTCTTCGATATTGTAAGGCTATACGCGGAGTGTATGAGATACATGGTGACCTGTTGGAAAACAGATCAGATGCGGCTACCATATGTTCACGGTGAACGCGGGTTCAAATCCTAGGGCACATCTCTGACTTTTCGGAGTCATGTGAGTATTGACAGTCAATCACCACGCACTATAACGGTGAAGGAAAACATCGTGAGTAAACCTGCATACCATGGCGATTTCCAAGAATTTCTATGGTATGTAAAGTCCACCAACCCGCACTAGGCCAGCGTGTTGGACTAAATGGCCTCTTAATTGTACTCCCGATTGTAGAGGATGCTCGTATCCTGCAGTGGGACGTATATGCGCTGATACAGAATGAGACTCATCTATAAGCGAATGATGGGGCCTCAGATAAAGTCCATCACGCTTGGGTATGCCAGGTTGACGAACTTTGCATACCGTAGAAGTAATTGTTGAGATGTATTCCACCACTTTGACCTGGATTGGCGGAATTCTCCATCTATGAAAATTTTTGTAGAGGTCTCTAGGTTTTTTTTCAAAGGGTTTGAAGGTTTACTCGCGATGATTTCTTAAAATGCTCGGTAATTGAGTGACATTTCGCAGATGATCCTAATAAGTCAGAGGTGACCTTTAATTATTTTTTATCAAAAGAAACACTGGATTTGTTTAAATTGAATCGTGGAAGTTATTATGAAAAACCTGATAGTAATTCCTTTTAGTTGCTTTAGTACCTAATTCAGACCGATCTGTATATACTAACAACAGTGTTTAAGCCTTAGCACCCGATACTGGCCTAGTACGGTCTAGACTTCAAAATTATCTTCAAAAATCTTGTGAATTACTTCCAATTATAATAAACTACGACCACAAACACAGGAAAGTCACCGCTACGAAGATCGAACCTACGACCTCTGTATTCAACCCGACCTCTCACTTCAGCGTCCATTTCAGACTTCCAAAATCAGATTTGTATGGAACGCTTACGGCTATACAACGTGTTGGTGCAAATTGACGGACATTTATATGTCCAGTAGGTTGACCCTTGCATACAGTGGAACGCCATACACGTTGCGGGCAAAGGAGAGGTCTACATCCACTGGCAGGCTGGTTGACGTGAACCGATAAACTTGATTTACGAATGCAGGCAAAATCTAGGCAGGCTTATTTCCTATTGTGACATACATAATACGTAGTGTGAGATGCTTTTGAGGTTAAGTTGTGTATAATATTAGTTGAATATGTGTGTTGGAGATATTGCAACTATTTCTTAATTGTGACATGTCTAAGAAATGTGCACAGAAGAATATTATTCAGACATCTGACAGCGAATGTAAAAGAGCTGAATTTTGCATAGGAATACATGATTTCGTGTTAATTCCGTGGCACTCTAGGATTGCCACAAAGTCAAGTATTAACTCCATATGCATATCTTTATAGATTTGAAACAATAGATCGTACAAAAAGGTCAGTAACACATTAATCCTATAATTAAAACACCTAACTATCGGCTTAACACAACTGCCCTTTACGGACTATGGAACTCTCCTTCTCCCCTACCCTCCCCTCAATACGCCCTACCCTCCCCTTGACCGTGACCTCGGGTTCGATCCGCGATAGGCTTAGATGCCGTTACACCGCCATGCATAATGAGAACCCTTCTGAACTTCAACAACTTCAAAGGGTTTAAATTGGTCAAGTTTAGAGCAGATTTGATCTATTTAGTTGAAATATGAGGGTTTATTTTAACCCTATGGGCGGTTGTTATTATATCTTGGATGGGAGATGAAAATTTTTCCACGGACAAGCTCCTTAAGCTTATTTTCCACTTGTCCCAGGGAAGTGAGTTTGAGTGAGTTGAGTTGAGTTTGTCTGGGTCTCTCACCTGACAATCCTACCAAGCTGGTCTAATACGAATCGATGAATTAAAAAAGTTTGAAATTATTATACGAAATTCCCAGATATCCAAGACTGTTTAAGATATTCAGCCTCTGTGGCGCAGTGGGTTAGAAGCCGGCTGTAAAACGAGAGGCCACGGGTTCGATCCCCACACCGAAACAAATATTTGTGTGAACCACAGGTATTTGTTTCGGGTCTGGGTGTTTGTGAGACCGAAAAGTCTCTTGTAGTTCCTGATACCCACGACACAAGACTCGATTTTATTGTGGGTCGGGACTATGTATGTGACTGTTGGGTGTATTTATTTATTAATTCCCTTTCATGCTTAAAACTAGTGTAATTTTACAAAGAAGGCACTGGTAACTTTGAAAGTTAGCTGGACTAGTATCTATTAGATACTAATCTAATAGATGCACATATTAATCCAATAAAAACCTTTCGTCGACCCTACAAATAGAATCAGACAAATAAAAGACTCTTGGTACAGAAAAATCCATAGCGCAACTCCAATCTTTATTGGTTCTAAAGTGAATGATTTAAAGTCGCCGACGAGGCCGCGGTATAAATAGGAGAAAGCGCCGCTTGACCTACGGATTGGATCGGGGGATGTTTGATATTTTCACCCCTATAATAATCTTGACGGCAAGTTGACCGTGAAATGGGTTCCTGATAAAATGACGCTTTGTTTTTTTTTTGTATTTTTTTAAATATATCGCCATGTACCTACAAGAGCTCTAAAATAGAACACAAACTTCAATGGAAAAAAATCGAGTGACATTTTTACTAAGAAAGCTAGCTCATCATCATCATTCATCAGCCAAAGTTAGTCCAATGCTAAACTTCCTCCCCCAATGATTTCCACAATGACCTGGCTAGCTTAGCAGTAACATAAATCTATCGTGAAATATAGAATGACAAACATACAGAAAATGAAATGCACATTAAAATCGATCCTAGAAATTCAGAAAAACAAAAGTAATTAGATGGTATGGTATTCGGGGCTCAAAACAATATTGCCACAACACAGAGTTTTATAGAGACGTAGAGAGAAAATTGAATTGTTTTGTGTACCCAGTGTATCAATTCGGATAGTGTTAAATGCCTTCAAACGCCCCATTCAACCTACACAACGTAATATAAAGTCAAGTGCGCGGTTGATATCCGTCCCTACACAAACGGGAGCAGGACAAGGTCCAATAGAATTTCCTTGTATAATAATTTACATTCAAAATGTTTTGATTTACTATTTCAACAGGTCTTTATGGAAGTCCTTATGGCAGGCCTACGTATAGAACTTCTTGTAACTGAAGATGAAGAACGCATAGATTATGTAAGCCTACATACGTAAATAAATTCACGACTTTTTTCGTAGAAATTCTTGCAGATTCCTATGGTATGCAGGTTTGCTCACAATGTTTTCCTTCAGCGTTATAGTGCGTGGTGATTGACTATCAATACACACATGACTCGGAAAAGTCAGTTTTGTGCCCTGGGATTTGATCCCGCGGCCACTGTGAACATGTTGGCAACCGCGTCCGTGCAACCATAGCCACATAAATTTATATACAAACATATTAAGACACCTGTCGAACTCCTCACAAATACGGCACATATACCGGAAATCTCATAACCCCGGAAGACGCGAACCCAAACAAACTCTAGCAGAAATAGCCAAACAAGACTTCAACATACTTGAAAATGCAAAGATTTATTCAGATCTCGGTCTACGTCAATGATACGGCAAGCTTTGTGTGCGGGGTGTCGGTATTGCATCTCAGACGTACAGATATAAGTGTGAATAGATGCCGCAAATAAGAAATTGAAAAAATAAGTGCGTGGCAACCTGTTGTTAAACCTACCAGCAAGGAGATTATCAGCTCTTTTAGATCTTTAAATTGGTTTCAGATTGAAATTCCATGTTGACATGGAATGTCATCACTAAGCCACTGTAAAATTAAATAAATAAACCCAACAGTCACATATGTAGTCCTGACCCCGCTCTAAGAACGAGTCTTGTGTCGTGGGTAACAGAAACTACGAGAGACTTTTCGGTCTCAGAAACACCCAGCCCGAATGAAGAATGGGCGATGAATGAATGAATTCGAAAGAAAGCCCGAAACAAATATTTGCCTCGGTGCGGGGATCGAACCCGCGTTCTCTCGTTTCACAGCCGGCGTCTATATAACTGCAACAAGGAGGCTATCTATATAAATATGGCATAACGCCACAGTGGAAAGCAAAAACTGTCAGGTTTTAAAACATCTGAACTTGCGTCATCCCTTTAGATACATGTCTGTGGACGAGCGACTCAGTTCAAATCTAGTTGCCGTGATTCTATTTGTTTATCTTGGAATAGTATCCTTGGGGAACGGCGCTTTTTCCGGGATTAAAACTGTACTTAGTTCTTCAGACTTTGTGTTACCTTTTGGTTTTCAATCGACTTAAAAACAAAGATTCGATTGTTTGTCGTTGAATATCTTGCAAACCACTGATGGGATTTTAATAGAGTTTTTATATGACGGTGAAGCTACTTCGAAAGATAGTTTTTGGTGCAATTCACTAGGTTTTAAAAGTTACCAATATATAATTGATGTAATTTCGTTCTCTTTAATGCAACAGCAGATAGTGCCTTTTTTGATTTTTAGAAATTAACTGTAATAGAAAAATAGATCAACTAGACCTTTGAATACTTTATAATCTATAACTAGATAATGCCACAGGCTGCTTTCAATCTGGAAAATACTTCAAATTTTGTAGCAAAAAGAGGTAAAACCAAGTAACCTAATATTTGTAACACAAGCCAGTGGCACCGGGAAGTAACGGCTTAACTGGCTACACGAAGGCTTTTAAGATAATGAGGAAAAATATGTTCCCCTATATTGTCTCCAGAAATAACAAAGTGAATGTTATTACATTAGTTACATTCCGGGAGCGTGATGGGAATTGCTGAGTCCCTGGTGCGTATTATCAAAATTATCCCACGCAAAGTTTGGTAATTCCATGTTTTTGTGAAGGCCAAGTAAAATATGGAAAATGTTAGGAAAAATAGAAAGAGAAATAAAATATGTTATTGCTACAATTACGAGTACACGTAGCACTTAGGACGCTCGTATTATCTGGGTAAGATACCAATCCTATCCAGATAACCAACCACCATGGATGGTGATTTTGCCTCTTCCTGGCACCAAAGAACTGTTTACAAATGTCTATGTCTCTCGCCAAACAGCAGTGTAAATGCACTGTTCTGTTCCGGTTTGAAGGACATTGTAGCTAGAGTAACTACTGGATATGACGAGACTTAACATCTTATGTCTTAGGATGGCAAATGCAGTGGAATGCCAAGCATTGCTTTGTAATTCCTCTTGTTGTTTAGTTTTGCTCCTGTCCAAAAGCGTATCGTCATCAGGCGAATGACATGCTCGTCTCGCAATTCATTGCAAAAAAAAGACAATTATCTTTAAGGTAACAAGTCACAGAAGCTAATGAAATTATAGGGCAAGACAGGATAAAGAAACCACATGCAAAATTAAACAATTAACAATTAACTAGGAAGTAAACATGTAATCCCAAAGGATTCAAACTGAAAAGCAATTAATTCAGAATCAGTTATAACACGCTGAAAGTTTAAATGTAACTTTGCCAAGTTGCTTATCGCGGTTCGCACATCGGTGCGCTAATTTTGTCGTCATAAATCTTCTTGAACACTTCTGTACCGCAAAAATATTCAGATTAATTTATGAAAGTCATATTAAAACTTATTATCTTGTTCTTTCATAGTTCCTGGCATTTTTGTAGCATATTATTAGACGGAAAGTAATTTTGATTCTTGGTGTTATATCAATTCTTTCGAAGAATTTTTCTATCCTAAGTAGATAATCCTTTTATTTAGTACTAAATGCCTGGCCCAGCTTCGCTTGGATGCAGATACTTTTTGATTCGAGTCCACATCAGTAAAATATTATTTCGCGTACTAACTTTTTTATTTACTAGACCAGCCCATATAAGAGTAACGGCCCACTGCAGGGCACGGGCCACCTCCACAATATACCAAAATGTACCTCATAGAGCAATGCAGTTTAAATAGGGTCTCCTCAAATCGATTTGCCCTGCTTTTATGTTTTTTTTTTATGTCGTACCAGTGTTGAAAATTACTGTACTGTATCAACCCATATACGTCCCACTGCAGGGCACGGGCCTCCTCTACAATCGAGAGTACGATTGAGAATGGTTGTGGTTAAAAAATCATTTACACTATTAAACTATCATGCCTCGCTACTAAAACTTCTGTGAGCCAGTAACCGATTTTATTGGCCAAAAACAAAAAATTGTACAAGAAAGAAAAATCAATCGAAAGAACAATTTCGCGCAATCTCACTAACGAAACGCGACACCTAAGCTGTTACTACTCACTTCAAGGCTCGCGTTGCGAATATTAAGTACGTCGAACCTATTCCTAGTTTTGGGTTTCAATTTCCGACCCAAAATCCGAAAGTCGTTGACCTTTGATTGGAAATAAAATTCAGTTACACAAAACCCGTTTGCCAAGTCGTCTGTGGATGTATAATATTATATATGGTGGGTTGGAAGCTGGCCAACGGATATATTCCTCTGTTGACGTTAAGAGTTAGGCATTGTCTTTATTGCCCCTCCCCGGGGAGAGGGGAGGTTATATACGGTCCATTTCTGCTGAAATCTTATAACTTATATGTAATGGACCATATTTTTGATAGTATTTTGGTCTCTATCTAAATAGCGTCCACTATTTTACCTAAATCCAATTTGGAAGCCTAAAGAATATTTTATGTAGGTAATTTTTTAAGGGCACAAAATACTTTTAAAACAATAATTCTAATCATAAAAATACACTAAACAAGACGCAATAAAATATATTTTTGACCTGCGATTGGGATTTAAGACATAAGAAATAATACGTTAGTCTTTGTAAGAATGTATTTCTGTATGAGTGCCTATTTTACTAGTGGCAGGTCTCTCATATGTGAGAGGCTGCCTGGGCAGGTACCACGGCAATGTCTATTTCTCCCGCCAAACAGCAGTGTAAATGCACTATTGTGTTCCGGTTTGAAGGACATTTTATTCAGAGTAACTACTGGATATAATGAGACTTAACAGCTTATGTCTCAGTATGGCGAGCGCAGTGGGATCCCAAGCATTGCTTTGTAATTCATGGTGTTGTTTGGTGTTGCTACTGTCCATTAGCGGTGGTATCGCTTACCATCAGGCGAATGGCATGCTCGTCTCGCCATTCAAGGCAACAATGACAAAAATGTAATTAGTAATGAGATTATACAAGTACACTCATTTTATTGTATTTACGACAATATTCGTCATGGCTAGGTATATTGTAACTCAATCTTTACCAAGATAATAAAGAGGCAAATGTAAATAGGAAGGAAATGTCGCCATCGTTTGATTGTATTGTTACGTCATTTCCTTTTGTTTTCTTCGTAATCTCTATGATTAACAAACTTGTTTTTGTTGGGAATGTGATAACGTACTTTATTTTCGTGTATCACTGACCTCTATTCCGTGTACGTTGGAATTGATACGAACATTACTGGCCACAGACCTGACGCCACTCTTAGATAGACTCTTTTATCGTGGGAATCAGAAACTGTGATAGACAATTTGGCCTCATAAACACCCAGCCCAGAAATAAATACCTGTGGAAAACACAAATATTTGTCTCTGTACGGGGAAAATAAATACACATGCATCACACAAATATTTGTCTTGGCACGGAGGTCGAACCCGTGGCCTTTCGTTTCAAAGTCTGCGTTTAACCAACTGCGCCACGGAGGCTGTCTATAACAAAAGTTATATAGGAACATGTTTTAAAAGCATACCTTACCGATACCCCGGAACCCTTTCTCTATAAATCCGATTATTTAACCCTCCGCATGTTATCTGCCGTCAGCGAGGAACCCGCAACCGTGTGATATGGTACACCCGACCCTTTAACCCTTACAATAGTTATTGGGTAGTATGGACCGCGGAGTGTTAATTAACTTGTGTAATTATTTTAAGTATTTGCAAATGTCTTAGGTTATAACTGCGTGGTTTTAATTAAACGACCAAATGGCGTCTCCTTATATTGTGATTCGCGTATTTTCGTACGAAGCATAATATTATTATCCTAAGTTTATTTTATAAAACGTGTTTTCTTAAGGGTGGGTTTTACCCTGTGGTTTTACCCATATACAAATAAAAATGGCGCCATGGAATGCATTTTTATCCTAGGATTTGGACTAAATGTGTTATTACATACAGGTAGACAGATAGACCACTAAGCGCTGTTTACACGGGGAAAGTTTCTCGCGGCGAATCGTATGCGATTATCGCATGACATAACCGCTGTAGATTATCGTGTTCTGACAAACGTTTAAACGATGCAACGTTTATATCGTTACAATAATCTTATCTTCGAGGCGAGAAATTCTCCCGTGTAAATCGGGCTTTAGACATAGACCGTGAAAATGTGAAAATTCGTAATGTCGCAGTAGGAAACCTTTTCCCGTGAAAAACCGATTAATGCACGTATATTAATGTTTTCTATTGATGGGTATATAGCACAGTATATTGATTTTGTATACATTACGTGAAATATCGTAATTGCTAGGTTTAATCCTGGTACGAAGCATAATAAATCAGCTGGGCGGAATGAGAAGGCAGTGGGTGGACGCTCCGTTTGTTTATAAAATAGCTAGAAATAAGACTGATTTACGGGCACTGATACTTGCCCAAAAACAAAAGAATAAATTATGAATACATTCACATAGACCAGGGCGCAGATATATCGAGATTAGAGTAAAATAAGTCTCGTGACGTGTAAATTAAACTGCGACAATATACTATGCGACAATATGTATTAGTCGTCACAAAATTACCAGTCTTTTTTATTTGAAACGACAGTGTCGAAACGTGCCTCTTAATAAATAAAGTGTGATCAATATTTCTGGAAAACAAAATAAGATATTTTTACGAAGAAAACTTTAATAATTACCTTAAAATATTATTTCAGTTTAAATATTCTATTTTATTTAAACATTATTTAACAATAGTGTCGTTGATTTTTCATAAATTTATACCAAAAACATAATAAGCATTTCAATAATCTCTCAATAACACGAGTTGATGCACAACATTTACAGCGCACAACTGGTTCAGACAAAGTGGAACTTGTAACAGCCCTTGAGGAAGTGCGAGTGTGTACGCAAGATATACGGGGAAACAAAATGAAACATCTATTAGCCTCCCCTCGGCAGCTTCCGGCTAGTCTAGGAGCCAGTGGTACTATAAGACATAGTATTCATTTAATCCCAATTTTATTTTGTATTCTGTGTCTATATCAGCCATTATACGTCCCTCTGCAGGGCACCGAACTGCAGGCGCGGTCTCCTCTACAATCGAGAGTATGATTCCGAGTAGTTGGGCTTTATAGGTGTTGCTGTACTTTATTACCCCATATACGTCCCACTGCAGGGCACGGGCTTCCTCCACAATAGAGAGGACGATTGAGAGTAGTTAGGCCATATAGTCCACCACGCTGGCCTAGTGCGGGTTGACGGACTTTTACATACCATTTCACCATTATAGTTTCGTGGTGGTTGACTATCAATACACACATGACTCCGAAAAGTCAGAGGTGTGCCCTGGGATTTGCCGCGATTTACCCGCGACCACCGTAAACATGTAAGCAGCCGCGTCTGGTCCGTTACCAACATACCACCAAGCACTCTCTCTTATAGGTGTATGCCTAATGTTATTCCGGCAAGCATAGCGTCGGAATGTAGCAAGGTCGACGGACCCCGTAGTATAAGTTGGAGGTAGTCGCTGGATAAGAAGGGTCGCTAAGGAAATTATTTGGGAGTAGTAATGTTGCCACTTTAAATTATTGTGTGATCTATACGGGCAGAATTAGAATCAGAATCAGAAATCATTTATTTGCACAAAATGTAGGTACAATCATAAGGTCTTAAATAATACATAAGTAGTTCCAGTACATTTTGCCATGTGGCGTGCAAAAGTTAGTATTTAGAGAACTTAAAAACTTGTTGGGCTTGTATGTTATTTTTATGCAAAAAGTATAAAAAAAACTTACGGTGGTTTTTTATGGTAATTTGGTAGATTTCCCTTTGCTTACACGGCAAAACTGCCACGCCTTAAGATTCAACTTTAAACATTCTTACCAGGTATGAAAATATCCTTAAAACCTGCCTGTTTGTAATGACGTAACTGGTAAGGCTCTTAGTCTATCAGAACCTCCTACTTTTATATTACTCAAGCGTCTTCGAATTATCCCCCTGGTACAATATATTTTGAGATCTATCACTTTGAGTCAAGGTTTAGTTTCGCTGAACGACTTATTGTAAGAGCTTTGCTTACTTCGTAATATTAAATTACTATAATTATGTTTTATTTATAAGGGAATACGTGATTTTTGTTTATTAAATTTAATGAAATTAGAGGTTGGAAGTAAATATTAATACTTGACTTTTATTATTCTGAATTTTTCCTTTTAAGCGCTAAAAGGAACATTTAGTAAATAAATTGGTTTGAAAATTACAATATAAATTGCCGGTACTGAAATTCGTGCCCTATATAGTAATAGGTTTGTATAATGGTTTCTAGGATTTACGCGAATGTCACACATTGAAATAAAACAAATTCTTATGGATTTTATCGCGAATTTGATTGACCAACTGCCAGACCTCAAGACACAATGAGCTCCTTCTGCGTAAATCTGATCGCAACAACTAGTTAACTTTATAAATTAACTTTTTAAATGTAATAATTGTAAATTAAGGGAAGTTAAATTGTGACAGTCACTAAACTAATGACTAATACCTCAGTTCGCCCCGTGACCACGAAATCTGAAAAGTGATCGATACGTCGGGAAGTTAAAAAATTTAAAAACTAATCAAATTCGCCATAAAAATCCGTAAGAATTCGTTTTATTTTAATAGGTTTATTATTTTACGCATTTTGGGGCTTAAATCAATCTCTGTCTACCTCTTTTAACGTCGAACGTGAACGTATGCAAACGACTGAACATATATGATCATAATCTCAGCAAAAATAGTACAAAATGAAGACTAGTCACGTCACCTGGGCCTTGTTCACATAACACACAGCCATTGTCCGCACAGTCAGTGACAGGGATGGTCAGTGAAGGGTGGCCGACAAAGATAACCGACCGGCACGGGAAGCGACACAAGATACACTTGTCTATTGATTTCCATAATGTTCTAGTCATCTATTATTTATGGGGCAGTTGGACACTTCTGTTTGAATTTGTAGCGGTTTTTGTCTGTCTTTGTAGGAATAGTGTGGGATCAAGATATTAGGATTGTTCTGTCAATATTTTTGGAAGCTGTACCTGTATCAGCCCATATATTTACGTCACGCTGCAGGACACGGGCCTCCTCTACAACCGATTGAGAGGAGTTAGGCCATATAGTCCACCACGATGGCCTAGTGCGGTAATATTGTTGGAAATGGCGGTTATTGTGTGAATTGTACACAATTTATCTGTCTGTTATAGCAAGTTTATTATTATATAGATGTCCCTGCATTGAAGAGAAGGTGAAAAACGTTGCATTAACGGGTTTTGACTTTAATCGAGAAAAAAAGTCTAGTATTCTGTGTCATTTTTTCCAACAGTTCAGAAATGTTCTTTTTCAAAGAAATGCATCTTAGATTTTCATTATTGCCCTTCATTATAACCAATTCAGCTATTTTGAAAGTGTACTTAGGACCGAATAAACAAAGTTAATTCAGTTTTATAATCAAAACGATCATAGCTAATGTATAACCCTTTTATCTTCGATTCATTAATATAAAAATCACTTTTACCAATCAAATGGTACGTAGAATAGAACGACATAATTCCTACAGCTATAATGCGCACTACACACCAAAACCGGTCCGGCGACACAGCCAGCCTATGAGAAAAGAATCATGTCGGCAACAAGCTCCCGCACGTGTAGCCCGGCGACACTCAACGTCATAAATATTCCTCATGTCATGTCGAGTCGCCGTCAGGTCGACAAAGTTTTCCGATTCGCAATGAGGAAAGCCGCCAACTAGCTCACCAACAAAAAGTTGCCGACATACGTGGGCGGGTCGGCAGCTTTGGCGTGTAGGGAGCTACAGTGTGTCACGTGGTGTTGCTATCGAGGCCGCTGAAGGAAGCCGCTCGATTCAATCCGTGTTCGTGGAAATGAAACTGTGACATTCGTACTACTGTATTTTTATAGAAAATATGTTTTATTTCCTTTTGAAATTATTTATTGGGGCCATAAAAATGTTATACGTAATTTGGATTCGTTATTCTTACTTTGCCACCCGGTTCGGAAAGCAGTTTTCATTGAAGGAGAGCAGACTGTAAGAAGATTAACATGCATACCCTAACTCTGATGACTGATTGGCAGACAGTGGTGACGCTAATGCCATCTACAGTCAAAAAATATTATCGAAATAATTAAGATATTAAGATGCGAGCGTGTCGCCATGCCAGATCTTAATTTTAGTACTAAACTATTCATATGAGGTCTTGCTCTCTCTTCTCGTACAAATTACGCATACAAATTTAAATACCTAACCTGGCGATAGAATCTTAGATCTGATAGTTTACTATCCATACGCTCTGCCACTAGACTTATTTAATGACTAGCTTCTGCCCGCAACTCCGTTTGCGTGGTTATCTTTATAAAAAAATCCCATCCAGTCCCGTCCCGTTATATCCCGACTTTTCCCGTCTCATTCTCACTCAAGATATGCAATCTAGTCCCATACCAGCCATTTGAGTACACAAAAGTAACAAATATGTTCCACGGGCACACTCCATTTTTAGGGATAAAAAGTAGTCCAAGTGTTAATTCAGGGTGTCAGCTACCACCATATCAAGCTTCATGGAAATCCATTAAGCCGTTTCTAAGTTCACGCACGATCGCACAGACAAACAGACAAATATTCTAAAAATCATTGTTTTGGGTTAGATAGATTACAGTTTTTGCTACCACCACAATCTCTAATTACTATTTACTCAATCAAAACGACCATCAATTTATGGGTGATTATTCACCCGACTATCGGAACAGCTAACCAAACACAACATGGCTACATTTGTTTACTCAGCTTAATTATCAGCGTTAACAAAACACACCCGGATGTACGGATAATGAGCTACCCCGGTTATCCGGATACAGTCGGATAAGCCCGGGTAAATACCGTTGTGAATGGAACATTATTTGATATAGTATGTTTGGGCTTTGAAAAGTCTTTTGTTGTGGACGTGTCTAGCGGGTTTTGTGACAGAGTGAATATCTTGCTGCGAAATCAAAAGTTTTCGTATAGTAATTTTGATACATGAGAAAGGATAAATTATTCTGAAAATTGTCGACGCATTGATCTATATGCCGCTTGCATAAGCTGTCCACAGTGAGATGCTGGGTTTTTATTGGTCAGGTAAATATTTTATTGTGATTTAGATTTGAAATACTCCTATAATATGCCTGGGACTACGACTCATACGGGTAAAAGTTTGTGCCCCGGGTGGCAATATTGTTCCATCACATATTGAGAGAGTGGTCAATCAAACCACTCTCAATCGTTCTCTCGATTGTAGAGGAGGCCCGTGCCCTGCAGTGGGACGTATATGGGCTGATACTGTTACAGTTACATAGTGGCTCAGTGGCTCCTTATATATGGCCCCATATTACCTAGGACCTTAAGAATGACCGGACTCGACCGGGATGGTACCACTGTCTCCCAGAAATCTGATGTCAAGAATGGCTTTGCTATCGTGTTTCGTTGGGTGAGTGAGATCGTCCTCTCGTCGTTTTTCTTTATTTTTCCCCCCATTTCGGTATATATTAAGACGGAAATAAATTCTGCAAAATGTGTGACTCCTCTTACTGCCCTTTCAGAGATACGGGGGTCAATTGAATTTTATTTTATTGCAATGAACATCAAGACGAGCATGCCATTCGCCTGATGGTAAGCGATACCACGTATAATTGTACTTTTGGAGTGAATGTATCATCTCAATTATTTACCATAAAATATTTCGAAACGGTAATAGAATAATAAATTGGAAAACCAAAATAAATATGATTTGTATGAATTATACTGTTTGTGTGCCATTCAAATATAATTCTTAGCTAATTGACAAAATCTTGTAACAAGCAAGCGGGCATTTGAAATCCAAACCGCAAATAGAATAGCTATTGTACTGAAATAACTAAATAGATTTCGGGCAAACCAACGACTTTGGCTTCGGGAACTAATGTCCAAATCTATTGATGTAATTAAATTGTTAATAGGTCAGTGAGCGACTGCGCTTGAGTGATGGAGGTCCCAATTGGTGTAGAATCTATTGTACTTCAGTAAAACAGCTTATTGGGTGTTTAAAGGTTGGTTTTTGTTGTGCTCCATTTTTTTTTGCATGCGTCACAAACAGTTCACCTGATAGTAAGTGATAAAAGCCGTCCCTTGAACATCCTCAGGGCTTGATCATGGCTGTGTTGCCGGCCCATCAAATTAGGAAGAGAGCGGGAAGGTAAAAGAATGGGAAGAAGGAAGGGGTATTATGCATCCGGCAATCTCATTTCATTTATTGTGATTTGTTAACTTTCTTAAGGTGTCTGTAGTCTTTTTGCAAATAAATAAATAAATACACCCAACAGTCACATACATAGTTCTGACCCCACATTAAGATCAATTAAGTCTTGTTTCGTGGGAATCAGGAGCTACGAAGAGACTTTTTGGTCTCACAAACCACCCAGAACCGAAACAAATACCTGTGGTTCGCACAAACATTTGTCTCTGTGCGGGGATCGAACCCGCGGCCTCTCGTTTTTCAGCCGGCGTCTAACCAACTGCGCCACGGAGGCTGTCAAATACATAAAATAAATCATACCGCGAAACGACAGCATATTAACTCATGTTATAAGATTGCAATAATTCATAAATAATCCAGATCGAGCATCGTGACAGTAAGTACCCTATTTGTTTGCACTATTTTATTACCAACTTCCATGCTTTTTTCTTCTTATGTTTCGACTCTGTACTGCTATATCGCTGCTATGCCGGGACAAAAAGAATAGTGTTGTTCTACAACCACCTCAAACTCCAGCGCAAGAGAAAACAAATTATGCATTCTCATTAAAGCGCAAGCTTTAATATCAGAAATCTTGATAGCACCGGATCGGCCACGTCCATCGAATGCGACCGGTTTCAATTAAAACTTCCTCGTTTCTGTTTCATTTGTTCATCCACTTCACCCCCTCGCGTTTAGCTTAGTTTTATTATGTTCCCAAGTTATTACTTCATCCATTGGAATTTTTAATCTTTTTATTCGTCTTTCTGGTTGGGAAGATACTGAATTAGCAGCCCTCTTGTAGTGGTTGTTGGTAATGTACAGCTGTATTGACCATTTGTGTACAACACAAATACATACTACTGGTGGAAGGTCTCTCATACGTGACAGGCCGCCTAGGTTCAACCACAATATCTATTTTTCTCGCCAAACAGCAGTGTGAATGCACTTTTGTGTTCCGGTTTGATGGACATTGTAGCCAGCGTAACTACTGAATATAACAAGACATAACAACTTATGTCTCAGGATGGCGAGCGCAGTGAAATGCCAGGCATTTCCTTGTAATCCATGGTGTTTTTGGTTTTGCTACTGTCGAGCGGTCGTATCGCTTACCATCAGGCGAATAGCATGCTCTTCTCGCCATTCATTGCAATAAAAAAATGGTTATGACCTAATAATGGACGCCTCCCGTTTTTTCCCCCTTTTGACCTCATATATTGAGAATATAGTAACGCATATACGAATGAAATGTGAATTTCCCGTTCAGCGTTCGCCCGTTTGCAGGACTAGTGCAATAAAAAAATTCACACTATATTAACTTACTTGTCAATTATATTTAAGCTTGGAATAAGGGTCCCTACGCAGCAGTGACAGAAGTACGGACGGAAGAAGCTAAACACTGTTTATAACGCGACCAATAGCATTAAGGTTTCTGATAGGCCCATGTCACGCACCTTATTCTACAGATAAGAGACTGAAATTGTTCGCATAATCGCGTTTGTATTTTCTCTATTGGTTTTTTGAATCTAGGATTGGAACATACTTAATAGTGACTTGTTCTAAAAGTCGTTGAAGATCGACCTTAACCCATCTAATGACCAGATGCGACATATTTTTTTTATCAAATATTATTGTGATTGTCACCTGACCACCTGGCAGGTGGCCTGCCTCTGAGTCACCGTCATTCTGTCAGTGTCTTAGTCCATCTGCCATCTAAACGTCTAGCCAGATGCCCTGCCCAACTCCACTTCATATTCACATCGTAAGAGTGGCAGGAAAACAGTGGATTCGCTTGACATAGGACAGAAAAATGTGGCGTGCAAATGAGGAGGCCTATAACCAGCAGAGGGTTGACGTGGGCTGATATACATAAATTATTATGATTAAAAAACACGCCTATGATAACTTGCTTATTGAAAAGTGTTCATAGCTATGCATATCGAAAAGTTAAAGATACCGTCAGATTATTTTCCCGAGCTGAAATGCTAAAGCCGGTAATGTGATATTTTCTTTACATACTTTTAAATAAGTCTGCAAGTTTTAAGTGCTATCCGGCACTCGGCGTGGCGTGGGAGGTGTTTGTATATTTTCGGAATGTTTGCACTGAACGAGTGCCGAGAAAAATGTAATGTATATTGAAAAATACAGGTTTTGTTAGGTTTCTGCGAATATTTATTGAGTTTTATACATTCAATTTTATAGAATGCAATACGATGTTGGAATAGAAAATACAACGCGAATAGATGAATATTGATACATTGAATGCCTGAGTTGTGTAGTTTCTTCATGGCGCAGTTGTGTTACGGTACGTTTACAATGCTGAGGTCTCGGGTTTGAATCCCGGATCGGGCAATGTGATATTGGATTTTTCTAATCATTATCAGCCCGGCTGACTTTGTGGCGCATTATGCGATAGTTTCGCCCCCTGTCACAACGTGGGACGGAACACACTAGGCGAAACGTGGGTGTCCTGGTAGCACCTCTGCTTACTCCTGGAAAACAGGCGTGAGTTTATGTTTGTTAAGAAACCGAGTTTAAAACGACAGGCCGTAGGTTTGTCCCTCACACGTATGCAAATGTGCGGGTGGTCCATATTTAATGGTGTCAGTTAATAGTCTCTCGTAATTTCTCAAACCCACAACTTGGTACCTTAATGTGGGGTCAAGTCTCCACGTGTGACTTTTGCGTGTATTTTTTATTTATCGTCTTTACATATTACAGGAACTACATTAACATATTCAAAATGCTCCTGTATGAGTCAATTTATTGCCCATGCGAGTATTTTCATACATACATACATACATAACCACACGCCTTTTTCCCAGAAGGGGTAGGCAGAGGTGCTACTAGAACACCCACGTTTCGCCTTGTATATTCCGTCCCACGATGTGATAGGGGGCGAGCCTATCGCCATATCGGGCACAAATTCCTGACTCCGGGCTAATAATGAATAGAAAAATCCAATATCACTTTGCCCGACCCGGGATTCGAACCCGAGACCTCAGCTTTGCCATCATACCGTAGTACCACTACGCCACCGAGGCAGTATTTTCATTATCTTTCATATTATGTTCATTCCATTCTGTTCCTTTTTCTTTCTATTTCTACCTTCCAAACTCTATTTTCTTGATCCTATACCCTCAAAGATCTCCTCATACCTAGAAATCCTAAGGTCCTGTGAAAGTTAACGGGCGGCGGCTGTAGTAAGCTTTAAAACACTCAGCAAATAATTACACTGTATCGTGGTAACCAAATTTCGGCGAATTTGGCCACGAGCCACGTGAAGCTGTTGCGGTTAGGACAAGGGTTGCCACTTGTAGCCTAAAATCTAGTCTTACAACTAAAAGTTGACGCGTTTCGTTCGGTGAGTGCGTTTGTAGGATGCCTAATACCCATTTCCTCTTCCCATACTTTTTTCCTCCCCGCTCGCCTCCCCATTTCTTGGGCCGGCAACACATCTATCTATCTATCATGCGTTGTGGATGTTCATGGACGGCATACATACGGCGTTCACTTATAGTATTTCTAATTCAAGAAATCTCATTTGACATTTCATACTTTTATCATAAATAACTTTGTGAAGACGTAACTCACACAATTTCAATAAAACTTTCCGTAAAACCATAGAATTATGAAGCTATTCTTATTTTATTACAGGATTTACAATCCATAATAACTAAATTTAAATATAAATCCTTTAAATAAAGCAAAACAACCATTGTAAACAACATACTTTTTTACTAGACGTCATTACAAAGTCACGTCGTTAGGTCTTCCATGTGTAGAGTTGAGACTATGCAAACGGATTTGTATACGCATAATCGGTAAAAATATAGAAATAATCGAGCAATTTCAATCCAGTTGTTTTCTAATTTTAACAAGTACTGAATTATCAGCTAATAACAAGCATATTATCACCGAACAACCATCAGTAAATAATGTAATAATAATTTTAATAAAAGGCAATAATTTAACAATTTAATAATTTAACAATAATTTTGTGTATGTGGTGGCCTGTTGGTAAACGGACTGCTGAGACGCGGCTGCCCACATGTTCACGGTGGTCGCGGGTTCGAATCTCAGGGCAGACCTCTGACTTTTCGAAGTCATGTGTGTATTGATAATCAGTCACCACGCACTAAAATGGTGAAGGAAAACATCGTGAGGAAACCTGCATACCATAGCGATTTATAAGAATTTCTATGGTATGTAAGTCCGCCAACCCGCACTAGGCCAGCGTGGTGGACTATATGGCCTAACCACTCTCAATCGTATCCTCGATTGTAGAGTAGGCCCGTGTCCTACAGTGGGGCGTATGTGGGCTGATACAGAACAATAATTATTCATTTAAACATGTAGCGATGGTACTTCAAAAACGTAGATAAAAATCGTGATGCGTCATCTTTTTCCATACCACATCTAGTTCTAATTGTGACAGCTTGGAATGCACACCAATTATATTATTATTAGAAATTTAGGGTTTTATAGTGCGTTCCATACATCAAAAATCTAAATTATTTTTTTTAGCCAAAATTATAGGGTTAAACAAAAATGTACAAAGAATAAATATTGTAAGGAATGATAATATCGAACCGTTGGCGTCAAAATAAATTGGAAATTCCGAAAAAAATCGTGTCACAAAAAATTGCCATTTCGACTCAGTGGGCCGGGCCGCTAGTAATAAATAAATCATTGCTTTTGTTCCTTAATACTAAAGTGACTTATGCAATTGTGGATGTCTCATTAGGATAAAGATGTACATAAAAAAAACGAAATAATGTAAACTAAAAATATAAACTGTAATCGATTAAGAAATACAAACAAATAGTATCGATATCTCGTTAATAATCGGATATTGTACTAACCGATTTATTTGACATCATCCCTATTTCACAATTTTGAGATATGTCAAATGGAACTTTTATAATTAGATAGATAGTACTATCAGGTGACATATTTGCTCGTTTGCCAGACCTATTTTGTAAAAACAAAAAGCTACCCTTACATTTAATTGTACTAAAACTATATTATGCTACAAATAGCATGTGAGCCTCTTCAATATCGGTTAATAAGTGTTGTGAACCAGATATGGTTGAATATATAATAATATATACAGAATAAAACCCAGGAAGATATTCCTGGGTTTTATTTCCAAGTCAGCCAGAGGTTTCCCGGAGTTGGAATTCGTGACCAGCTCGACCTTAACAGATGTTAGGGCAGATATAAAGAAGTCGAATTGTGGAACGAATAGCACCTCTGCTTACCCTTTCAAGGACATAAGCATGAGCGTATTATATCCAGTTTTTATACAAAGTTAATTCTCTAACAAGTTGCACCTTAAATTCTGTAACATGAAAAGACAACCTTAGTAATGATCGAGCTGTAGCTAGGGTTGTCGCATCGTAATAAAAGTTTAACCCTTCTGGACGAAGATATTTTAGTCCGAACAAATTACGTAGGGCCGGATTTAAATTTGCGGCAGGTAAATTTACCCTTTAGCGATGATATCCCGGACATCAACCTGTGTGAGATTGAGATGGCCCTGAAACAGCTTAAGAACAACAAGGCGCCGGGTGAGGACGGAATCACTTCAGAGCTTCTGAAAGCGGGCGGTATGCCGGTGCTGAAAGTCCTTCAGAAGCTCTTCAATTCCGTTCTCCTCGAGGGCTCAACGCCAGAGGCATGGAGCAGGAGCGTGGTGGTACTGTTCTTCAAAAAAGGTGATAACACTTTGCTGAAGAACTACAGGCCCATCTCGCTCCTGAGCCATGTTTATAAGCTGTTTTCGAGGGTCATCACAAATCGTCTCGAACGCAGGTTTGATGACTTCCAGCCTCCCGAACAAGCCGGGTTCCGAAAAGGCTTTAGTACCATAGACCACATTCATACGCTTCAGCAAGTTATACAAAAAACCGAGGAATATAACTTGCCGCTTTGTTTAGCGTTTGTGGACTATGAGAAAGCCTTTGATTCGATCGAGACCTGGGCTGTGCTACAGTCTCTTCAGCGGTGCCACATTGACTATCGGTACATCGAAGTGTTGAAGTGTATATACAACAACGCCACCATGTCGGTCCGAGTACAAGATCAGAGCACGAAGGCTATTCCACTACAGAGAGGCGTAAGACAGGGGGATGTCATATCTCCTAAACTGTTTACTGCCGCGCTGGAAAACGCCTTCAAGCTCTTGCAGTGGAAAGGATTCGGCATTAACATCAACGGCGAGTATATCACTCACCTTCGATTTGCCGACGATATTGTAGTCTTGGCAGAATCGCTGGAAGACCTTAGCACTATGCTCGAAGACCTCAATCGAGTCTCCCAACAGGTGGGTCTTAAAATGAACATGGACAAAACGAAGATCATGTCGAATGTCCATGTTGTGCCCACCCCCATCGGAGTTGGGGGCTCGACTCTCGAAGTTGTAGACGAATATGTCTATTTAGGACAAGTGGTCCGGTTAGGCAGGTCCAACTTTGAGAGAGAGGTCAATCGTCGAATCCAACTCGGTTGGGCAGCGTTCGGGAAACTACGCGACGTCTTCTCGTCGAAAATACCTCAGTGCCTCAAATCGAAAGTCTTCGATAGTTGTGTGTTACCAGTGATGACATACGGCACCGAGACGTGGCCTCTTACTATGGGCCTTATCAGGAGGCTCAAAGTCACTCAACGAGCTATGGAGAGGGCTATGCTCGGGGTTTCCCTACGAGATCGAATCAGAAATGAGGAGATCCGTAGGAGAACTAAAGTCACCGACATAGCCCAGCGGATTAGCAAGTTGAAGTGGCAATGGGCGGGGCACATAGCACGGAGAACTGATGGCCGATGGGGCCAAAAAGTTCTCGAATGGAGGCCACGAAGCGGAAAGCGCAGCGTGGGACGTCCACCCACTAGGTGGTCAGACGACCTGGTAAAGGTCGCGGGGCGTCGCTGGATGCAGGCTGCCTCCAAAAGGTCACTATGGAAATCATTGGGAGAGGCCTATGTTCAGCAGTGGACTTCTTTTGGCTGATGGATGGATGGAAATTTACCCTTTCGTTTTGCTGCGTCAGTAGAGCACTTATAAAATGTGTTTCCACAATTTTCAGTAATTTGTGTACAAAGATTTATAACTGATATTATACTTATGATTATATCTCTAAAGAGAGTACGTATTAATAAATTTTTAATACACCTTGAATTACAAAGCAATGCCTGGAATTCCACTGCGTTCGCCATCCGGACACATAGATGTTAAGTGAGATGATGCACTTCAAACCGGAACACAACAGTGCATTTTTATAAGTGGTTAACTTGAACGGGCCGGTTCGGTTTGAGGTATCGCTACTATCAAATTGATAGAAATAAATCACCACCTATGATTAGGCGAAATATTTGAGTGCCCTAATTTAGTGTCTTTAAAGCAGAAGGAGTTGGAAAGGGGAGTGCAACGGAAAAGAGTAGTGATTTCGCATAGTCATGGAATTTCCCTGACAGAACGATATGCAGTAGTAAATGAGCGTTATTTCAAAATGAAAAACTGAGGTGCTACATCTCAACGAATTCATACTCTAATTAACATTTAGAACTTTAAAATTATGCATTATTTCACTGCCGAAACATTGGCACGATTTACCACGGTACTACTGTAGGCAGCGACCTGGTTGTGCTGGGCATCTGGCACTGCGGAAGTCTATGAGCGGCGGTGATCACTTACACTTAGGCGGGTCGCTAGCCTGTATGCCTGCGAAGGCTAATTTAAAAAAACCTGCGATTTTTTTTTTATGCAAAACGAAATTTAAAAATTCAATCTAATGATATAACTTAATTGTTTATCTGTACACACTCTTCACACTGCATAGTATAGTAGATACACGTTATAAAAGTTTGGTGCGACAGCCCTAGCGGCTTTGTGGTTTTGTTTGCAAACATGATAGCGTCGTTAGGACTTTCCCGAGTTTATAGAGCCGATGATTGAGGGCCGGTTTAACCTCTCAGGAGACATAGCTATAGACACTTGCATGCGAACCAAAGTACTCTATACTTTCCTTGGTTATTGGCTTTTATATGTATGCTTTTTAAAGATCCATGTTACCAACAGAATATGACCATTTAATACCTGTAGGTAAATAAGTACTATTCTAATGCTTGGCAGGGATGCACAAGAATCCGTCTTAGTGTAAGGCCAGGACTATATATGACTTTTGGATGTATTTATTTATCTAGTCGTATTTGCCCTATCATCTGTATAATACAATACTTATTTGAGGCTACAGACGGTGTCATAAGTTTAACGATCCACTGATCCAGCAAAATATAAAATCTGTATCACGTCCATATAAGTCCCGCTGCAGAGCACGGCCGACTACAACTGAGACTACGATTGAGAGGCGTTAAGACAAATATAATATAACTTTATACTATGCTATATTTAGTCCTTTCGAACGACTTCTGGATTCAGTTTGAGCGAAGAAGACAATACATTCGATAACTAAAGTAGGTTTTAAAAATTACTATGAATAAGGCCGTAATATTTTTGAGCCATTGACACGAAAGAAGAACTCGGAAAGTTTAATACAGCCTAGTTAATTTTATATGAAAGACTATTCTACTGTCAGCATTATAAAAGTATGTGCATACATACGAATTCTTTATACGTACTAAAACTGATAAATAACAGAAAAAACAAACTTAAAAATTCTCATTTCTTATGGGTACTGACGCGGTTAGCTAAACCAATCTTACATAATCGAGTGTTACTGACCACTACCACAGAACAATTAAATGTAGTACCACTACCTCATTACGCAGTCGACATTGTATCGGCAATACTCGACGAAACCGGTTCGTTTTCAAACAACGTCACGTGTTTTGCCTAGTGAATAGTGTAATATATGCTAAATGTCTATGGTTAAGAGGTCTCTTGTGTTTTTAGGTTATATTAGCTAACTCCACTTCCTTCTGTTCTTCTTTCATTAAATATAATGGCCACAGTTAGCACGCTGTCTATTATTTATGTATCTCACGAAGTGATTACCTTCCTATATGTGGCATCTCCGAATATCCACCAAATAGTATCAGCTTATAGTTGCCAAGTGCGTGGTGGCCTGTTGGTAACGGACCAGACGCGGCTACCTACATGTTCACGGTGGTCGCGGGTTCAAATCCCAAGGCACACCTCTGACTTTTCGGAGTCATGTGTGTATTGATAGTCAATCACCACGCACTATAACGGTGAAGGAAAACATCGTGAGGAAACCTGCATACCATAGCGATTTGTATAAATTTCTATGGTATGTAAAAAGTTCGCCAACCCGCATTAGGCGAGCGTGGTGGACTATATGGCCTAACCACTCTCAATCGTACTATCGATTGTAGAGGAGGCCCGTGCCCTGCAGTGGGTCGTATATGGGCTGATACAATACAATTATAGTTGCCAAATGCTGAACATGGGACTCCTCTAGAATTAACAGTTCCATTAAAAGAGGTTAGGCCACAGTTCAGACTGACCTTGCGGACAAATTTCACATACCATTGATTTCTTTCTAACGTATGAAGATTTCCTCAATCGTTTTATCTCAATATACCTCTGTAATGTAAGCTAGATTTCCCATATTACAATTCAATATATTGAGAACACAAAGAAAATAAATTCCGCTCCGACCCTCGATGCCCTAGAGGGAATAAAACGCGAGACGTCCTTTCAAGAAAAGTAAACTAGGTTTAAAGTTCCTTTTTTTCTGGAGTATAAACATCTTTGTTATCCTTCGCTTTAAGGGTACTGTTTTATTAGCTCGTAGTCTTTGGGGATTACAGAATCGTTTAGTTAGATTTAACTGGTTTTTATACTGTTTATTTTGAGTTTAACTTAGGAGCTGTTTTGACAGATAAGGCGGCGGTCGCAGGTTCGAATCTTCTTTCGAGTAAGTATTTATGATCGCTTAATTTAAGGGAAGATGAAAATATCTTTAATTTAATACCTACAACTTTTCCATAAAAATCTACATTAAACTTCCGCACGATTCCTATGAGTCAATCAAAAAAGACTAAATTAAAAAAATAAGTGTTTATACGTACATAGTGGTAACAATAGTACGTCAGGTATTTATTTCTGCTCTGTGTGTTTGTGAGACCGAAAAGTCTCTCGTAGTTTCTGATACCCACAACATAAAATTCGATCTTAAAGTGAGGTTAGGACTATGTATGTGACTGTTGTATTTATTATTAGTACCGATCCCATATTACGTACCTCACATTAAGTGTCTCAGGAGCTACGAGAATTTTTAGTTCTACGCTCAAACCCACAAGGAATTAATGTCATATCCTTCATTTGATTGGTGAGCAAGACCGATTCCAGTTAATCAATTCTTTTGTCCAATACCTAGTTATCAGGTCTGGAAATAGCCCGCCCAGACAACTGCGGAATTGGACTCGTTATCGACAGAATATATCTTTATGTATGAACCTATGCATCGATATCCGCGTCTAGCCGAGTGGGAGTCGACGGCGAAGCTTGCAGGTTCAATGTATGTACATAGTATAATATTGATATGGACATGTTCTGGTGGTCTAGTGGTGGCGGATGGGATACCAATCGTCGGAAGGGTTGTCGCGGGTTCGAATCTCAAGATAGTTTTACGTTGAAATAATTTTATTAAGTTGGTGAGTATTATTTCAACTTGGTAGTCCGCTATGTCTCCTACGTTCTCCTACGGATCTCCTCATTCCTGATTCGATCACGTAGGGAAATCCCGAGCATAGCCCTCTCCATAGCTCGTTGAGTGACTTTGAGCCTTCTAATGAGGCCCATAGTGAGAGGCCACGTCTCGGTGCCGTATGTCATCACTGTGGCAATGTACGGGGCATACAACATGGAGAACTGATGACCTATGGGGCCAAAAAGTTCTCGAATGGAGAACACGAAGCTGAAAGCGCAGCGTGGGACGACCACCCACTAGGTGGTCAGATGATCTGATAAAGTCGCGGGACGTCGCTGGATGCAGGCTGCCTCCAACAGGTCACTGTGGAAATCATTAGGAGAGGCCTATGTTCAGCACTGGACTTCCTTTGGCTGATGAATGGATGGATGGTGAGAATACTCACCGTATTACTAGTATTGCTTTGAAACATATTGTAACTGCGAAAATCAAACCAAGTTGAAATCCTCCAAAACAACAAATAACATCTTCCTCTGGTTTTTGTTGAAATAAGACGAAACGAACTTTCTCAACCAAAACTAACTTATAAATTGAAAAGATTGCTGTAAAATAATCTGATGTCGAAAATAAGTGTTTCTTAATCATGCTTACATCCTCGCACATTTAGCTCAGACAGACTTAAATTATAAAACCAGCATTTAAAATTACGAACTATTTCATGATTGCTTTACAGTTAATAAGCTTATAGACATAAACTAAACGAAGGCAGAATGCTTTCTGTTATCCGCTTCGTAATTGAATTTTTAATACTGTATACACAATTTAAAAGACAAGCACTAGCCTCCCGAGACGTGATAAGCATTTTAAATCTAAACGAGAAATTACACAGCAAATAAAATCTAAAGCAATTTCGACGCGTCTTTAAGAAAGCTATGACGGCTTGGCAAAAATATTGTTTTATATTCTGATTGACGGCAAAAAAACAGAGACGAAGAGGTTTATTAGTAGATAATGGAGTGTCTGTTGTCTGTTATTCTATAACACCATTAAGCGCCACTTACACGGGAAGAATTTCTCGCTGCGAGAATCGTATGCGATTTTCGAATGACTTAACCGCCATAGATTATCGTGTTCTGACAAACGTTTACACGATGCAACCTTTTTTATATACTTACGATACTCGTATTTTCGAGGCGAGAAACTCTCCCCGTGTTAATGGGGCTTTAGGCTGGATCAATGTAATATATAACACACATACATACTCACGCCTTTTTCTCATAAGGGGTAGGTAGAGATGATCCTACTATGTGATAGGGGCGAGCCCATCGCCATATCGGGCGCAAATTCCTGGCTCAGGGTTGATATGAATAGAAAAATTCAATATAACTGCCCGACCCGGGATTCGAACCCGAGACCTCAGCGTTTTAATCGTACCGTAGTGCAATATTAACACTTTTTTCTCCAGTCATCATAAACGTTTGAAATTGCAAAGCGAAAAGAACTTCGTCAAATAACGGTGAGAACTGGGCCACTCGGTGTCTAAGAATTTTATAATATAACGTTTTTATTATTAAAATTCCAAAAGTGAGTTTGTCTGTTTGTTTATTACCCATTTACACCTAAATTATGCAACCGATTGCCATAATAATATTACACGTCAAGGGTATAGGGAGTGACACAGGGTACTTTTCATCCAGAATCCAAGTACTAGGCCAGGGTGATGTGCTTATACTTGCCTCTCAATTGTAGAGGAGGCCCGTGCCCTGCAGTGGGACGTATATGGGCTGATACAGATACAGATAGATGGTCTAAAAACAAACGGTACCCCGGTATAATAACTCGTCCTTACGACATACAAATCAGCAGAATCTTAAAAGAAAAACTGTTTTTTAGAAAGAAATCTGCTACCGACTTACTTTAAGCATACAGACGAAGTCACGAGCAGAATTTAGTCTTTTATAATATCAAGGGCGGCTTTTTCTTAACTCATTTACTCGGCGGCGGAGGGTAAATACGTTTTGTATGAACAGACGCGTCTTTTAGACATGAATAAGGGAATTAATATTTAACAAAGTGTATTTTTCAAGGAGTAGGTTAGTTGGTGAAATACATTATATTAATATGGTTTAGTTACATAGATGTAGAGGTTGAGAACATAGACGCTAGGGGAATAAAAAATAGATTTAAGGGCTCCCATTGATCTTTAATAGATTAATAGTTTAATACCACAGCAGCCCTTAAGTTATTCCATAAAACCTTTAAGCAATTTATAATTTTTACATTAAGCTACCAATATGATCTTAGCGATATATAAGCAATATTATTTTCCGCCCCGTGACCACGAAATTCGAAATTCAAACCACGAATCGGGAAATTAAAAAATTTATAATTAAATTAAATTTGCAATAAAATCCGTAAGAATTCGTTTTATTTCAATGTGTAACATTCGCGTAACTCCAAGAAACCATTATACAATATTATTTTTGAAGATGGCGTATCAAGCCGGATTAGATAAAGCTAGTCTACTGTTGGAATGGAACGACTAGTTTGTTGTCACTGTTTTAGAGAAAAGAACCCTTGCTTTTTTGTTTCGTTCGAGTAGTATTATTAAAAGCCTCATAGCTCTTCTCTGTACCCTTTTCTACCGTTCCCCTCCAATTTTGGAAGACTTCCAACGCATCTACGAGCCACTCGTTGCAAATGTTTTTTTTTTTTTTGTATTGTATCAGCCCATATACAACCCACTGCAGGGCACGGGCCTCCTCTACAATCGAGAGTACGATTGAGAGTGGTTAGGCCATATAGTCCACCACGCTGGCCTAATGCGGGTTGGCGGACTTTTACATACCATAGAAATTTGTACAAATCGCTATGGTATGCAGGTTTCCTCACGATGTTTTCCTTCACCGTTGTAGTGCGTGGTAATGGACTATCAATACACACGTGACTCAGAAAAGTCAGAGGTGTGCCCTGGGATTTGAACCCGCGATCACCGTGAACATGTAGGCAGCCGCGTCTGGTCCGTTTACCAACAGGCCACCACGCACTTTAAATGTTTATACGCGACCGTATTTATCATTAGGCAGGCCGTCTTGTCACTCGGAACTATGATTTAAAGCTACATTAAACCGATTCTACCAGTTTACAAGCCTGTGTTTTGTCTAAATCACTAACCATAACATTCTGGAGCAGTGTTATGACAGCTTAAACCTAACCCTTTAAACTATTTTCCCTCAAGCAACGGTTTTATGATCTATTCGTATCCTATTTTACCAAAGCTCCAAGTTCCAACATTACACATAACTATTGCAAAAAGTAAAATGTGAAAGCACATTTTGCAGTAAAAATGGGTAAATTAAATAATCCTGTATACAAATTGGAGCATTACACGTAGATGGTTATTAATGTTATTATAAAATGTAGTATTATGATAGCTCCTATGCGTTTCGTTTCTCTAAAACTACTAAAATTAAGTTTTGTTACGATTTGGAATTATATCCATACTCTACCATCACGCTACCATAAATTGGCACGTGGCGAAATTCGGAACTAAAAGTAAAATCAAAACGATATCTATTTTACGCATTGTTTGACATAGTTATTATATTGTAAACAACAAGCATTTGTACTTGTAATATAATAGTAATAACATATCCAACTTATTAAAACGTAAAGATAAGAAAACTGTTTTAAAAAAATACAAAAAACTTTGCACAACAGCGCTGTCAGGTGACAGCAGATCGTAAATATCTTAAATATTTTGTCATAAACCAAGTCGACATCCGTAGGTTATGTATCATAGGTTGATGTGGAGGTCCTTGGGGGAGGCCTATGTTCAACAGTAGACTTCCTGTGGCTGAAGAGAGAGAGGTTATGTAACTGTATTATGAAACAAGAGTCCTGAAGTTCAGTTCGTACACCAAGACATTGTGCGTATTTGTTTCGAATTAACATGTGGGACAAAAAATCTGAGGCTAATTGTAAGTTACTGTTGCTTGTATTTTTTTAATTATTTATATTTGAAAAACTGCATCTAGAATTCCAAAGCTAATGAAATATGTAACAGTATGATGTAGCTTAAAGCTTTTCCATTTTTTGCCAGGCACAGTAGGTAATAAATAATATTTATTGCCATGCCAAATACAAAAAGATAACACATGTTTTGGCAGAAAAAATACAATTATTTATTCTGGTATATGTATGTATTTCTGAGCCAAAAATTATGAAATGTCTTAAAGAAATAACTTTTATATATACAATTTTGTGTCGTATATGAAGTGAGCAATAGTCTGGCGCTAACAAGAAAATTGTGCATACTTTTTTGTATTGTATTGTATCAGCCCATATAGGACCCACTGCAGGGCACGGGCCTCCTCTACAATCGAGAGTACGATTGAGAGTGGTTAGGCCATATAGTCCACCACGCTGGCCTAGTGCGGGTTGGCGGACTTACATACCGTAGAAAATCGCTACGGTATGCAGGTTTCCTCACGATGTTTTCCTTCACCGTTAAAGTGCGTGGTGATTGATTATCAATACACACATAACTCCGAAAAGTCAGAGGTGTGCCCTGGGATTTGAACCCGCGACCACCGTGAACATGTAGGCAGCCGAGTCTGGTCCGATACCACGAGGCCACCACGCACTACTGTTACATTGTTGTGCATACTTACTTGTTTTTAAATAATGTAATTTTTTTGTTTTCATACTAATGTGGAATAAACCTGCTTTGCTTAATTTCTGCTTCACCCAAAGGCTGAGTGTAATAGAATGCCTCTATCATTAAGTCCGCGTGCATACATTTTGGTATATAAAAAAATGAATAAAAAAAAAGTGCTCGTCTGATTAGTGATGACTGTCGCCTATGAACACTTTCAACATTTGGGTCGCAAGATGGCGTCTTTCAAAATAGAAGAAAACGAATGAAAAACTACAGGAGACAGATAGAGTTATTGCGTCTGTAGCCATCTCACTTACCGACCGATAAACAAACATAGTACCAGTGGTACCTACCTTGGTAAATACAATATGGTTCTGCCACTTCAAAACTATTAGTTTTATACTAAGTATACAGAGTATATCAAGACTACCGAAAACGAAGCCAGAGGGTAGTTTTAGTGACTTTAGACACAACGTAACAATTTTTTTTGCAAAAAAAAAACCGAAAAATTTTTTTTGTTATATTTTTCTATCATCGTATTTGGGTGGTAAATACATACATTTTTCTAAAAATATAATATAGACCCTTTTATTTTTAAAGACGCTATAGTATGCAAGACATTTTATCAAAAACTATGTATTTAGCAACCAAACACAATGATATTTAAAACATTACAAAAAAAATCGTCGCGTTTTTTGCACGATTTTTGTTGCATCGTGTCTGTAGTCACTAACACCTGGCTTGGTGTTCGGTAGCAGTCTTGATATACCCAGTATATATCGAAGCTCGACAACAGAGAGACGACGAGAGCTCCTATATAGCCCACCACGCCGCCTAGTGCGTGTTGGCGGACGTCACATACATATGGCAGCCTTATCAACGTGATTCCAAGGTTAGCACCAACATATACATACAGATATATATCCACTTTGTATTCACACTGAATTTAGGTTACGCCCAATGGCCATGACCCGAAACGGCCTATCCCTTATTTTCACCTCGATATCAAAGGAATAGCACGCGTATTTATTTTAGAGAAATGAATTATTGAAGCTCATCCCTCAATTATTTAATAGGCTAGTATGTATTGTTTTATGTAAACGTTTTCCATTTTAAATATCTATTTAAGTTTCGTCCACTTTACATGTAATAAATAATTTCAAAAAAATAAATCGACTTCAATATTGTGACAAAAGAGATAAATAAATCTAATCTTCTAATAAATCTTAAATACCTAAATATTCCAACTATTTTTGAGGTCGGTGCCAGCTGGCCTACTACAAGCTATACGGGTAAAACCAGGAGGCATAGATGATAGGCGGCATCGACCTCAAAAAAAAATGTTTGTATATTTAAGTATTATAGATTTAGTAAAAGATTAGTTGTATTTCTCTCTTTTTATTAAACCTTTGAAGTCGGTTTAATTTTTTAAAATTATTTTTTATTTGAAGTCGATTAAAAATTAAAAAATCAAATCCGCGATAAAATCCGTAAGAATTCGTTTTATTTCAATGTGCAACATTCGTGTAATTCTAATAAACCATTATCTAATTAAGTTGTTACATTGAAAATTAAAATTGAAAATCAATAGTAAGATTACTATGCACTGTAAAATTCAAAGGGATCAGGCCTGTCACCACATTGGCTTAAAGAGGTTTTGTGAACTGATATAGATTATATTTTAATTTTATTCCAAACCGATCTATTAGTAAAAACATCTTAGCTTATTAGCATCATTTCTCGGTCTTTTTGACAATGTAAAGTCTAACAACTACATAGGAAAAGTCAGGATGCGCCCAACTCATATTTTTATTTATACTATTTATCTTATTCTCAAGTTACATAATAATTAAATATAAGCTCGTAAACTTAAAGTAGTACAATCGGCGGCCATATCGCATTGAGCGATTTCTTCCTGGCAACCTTCAACTCAGAATATGCGAAATAAATAGATTTTCTTAAAAAATAGTTTTTCTTTCTTTCTTTCTTTCAAATAATACGAGAAACATATTTTGTCTCAACCTGGGGATACATATTTTACCATATTCACCCTGAAAGCTCTTTAAAACTATTTTCATTCACAATTTTACATGTAACGACTATTTGTTATTCAATAAATATAATATCATATCATTTAATTATTATGTATCTTGAGAGTACAATGAAGGGTATAAATAAATAAATAAATATCTTGATAGTTTGTCTCTACACAAAAGATGCGTTTTCCTTTATTACAGTCAACAGCTGTTACTTTGTGAGCAGGAAACGCCTTTGACGGATTTATTATTAACTAGCAGCCCTGCCCGACTTCGCTCCATTACAATGCATAACTGCATTGCATTGCTTGATAATATTCTCTTAACGCTTACCTACCTTATATTATGTATAGCATGTAATTACTAACGGCTTTATTCAAGACAGATTTCAAACCTATTTTAGCAATCGAATGTTTTGTCCCTTTCGAATTCTTAAGTCGTATTCGATAGCTAAACTAGGTTTTAAATCTGTCAATGTATAAGGCAGTCAATATTTATTCACAATCAGTTAGTTATACATGTCCCTGCAGGGTAAGGGCCTCCTCTAAAATTGAGAGGACTCAAGGCATAGTCCTCACAGTGTTGAGGACTACTTATTGCTAGTTATCGGACTCTAGATATTACAGAAATTCTTGTAGTGACCTTATGGTACGCAATAATGTGATGGCAAAAAAAATATTTTATTATTCATCATTACACAACATCGAACAGTCAGAAGTGTATGCCCAGCGATTTGAACCCGTGAAGTCCGTTTGGCCTGTTCACGTCGTAATGAACAAGCTACAGACTCAATATAATTCGTACAATTCCTGCTCTTATGATAAGTTTTAGCTGATAGGTTTAAATTTTTATATGTAATAAGTACTTTATATGATCTTGTGTGTATCAATTTTGCTTGGATATTAATCCTTTGACCTAAATCTTTGCTGTAAGAATACTTCTGACCTTCCCAACATTCTTTGTGACTCTAACAAGTTTGACTCTAAAGAATATTTGACAGCTGTAAAACATTTTTTTTTTAATTTTATTACACAAGTCAACTTGGGCAGAAATTAAATTAACCATTTAGCATATTTTAAATTTATTGAATATGGTTTAAATATAAATTAATAATAATTCGAGTCTTTGTTTTATTCATACTAAAGCAAAGTTAAACATAACCTGTATTGTTTTGACACCCCGGGGCAGTTGATAAGCCGCGCCGGCTGTGAAACGTGAGGCCGCGGGTTCAATCCGCATCGCGACAAATGCTTGTGTGATGCACAAGTATACCTGAGTGTTTGTGAGAACTGAGACCCGTTGATTATCGCAAAAGTCTCTCGTAGTTTTAGTCTCTCGTAAATTCCTATAACTGCGACACTAGACTTGATTAAGCTTTACGTAGCGTGAGGACAGCGTATGTGGCTGTTGAGTTCAGACTAATACTCGTATGTGTAATTTTGACATTTTTTCACTCTACAAGCGAAGCAATGGATTCATAGATGTTTTATACCCGATTTTCAGCAACCTGTGTTTATTCTACATTAAGAGACTTAAAGCCCATTTTATGCCAATGCTAAATAACTATATATCATACACATTCCCGACTCCTGCGTTCTTCTGAAACTTTATTACTTAAAACACCTTCCCATATTTCCCGACACTTTCGTAATTCATTTACTGTAAATACTAGTGTCCGACCGAAAGTACTTTTTCAGCCGAAACCGAAACTGAAACTTATTTAAAATTACGATTATTTACAAAAAAATCACTGTTTTTTTACATTTATTAAATAAATTTATTAAATTAATGTAAAACGAAACCAGTGAATTTTAATAAATAATCATAGTTCATTGTTTAGTTTGATCCCCTCCTCTCCTTTTCTTAACAGAACCACGCGTGCTGGCTTGCGAAGCCACAGCTTGATGGTCCAAACCATCTCGTTAACTAACTAAAAATTTCGCAAATTCTTTTTTGTGCCGCACTGTCAAGCTGTGGAATTGTTTACCGCCACACGTGTTCCCTCCTTCCTATAATTCTAGGCCCTTCCGCCGTAGTGTGAAGAAGCATCTCAGCAGGCCGGCATAATTGTGTCGAATGGCATGGGACCGCCGTCTGATGCCATTCGATACTCTGTCTGGACGGCATTTGCGCTTACCATCAGGTGCAGTGCAGTCATTATGCCGTGCCAGTGTAAAAAAAATAGGTTTAAATAATTTTAATAAGTTTCGGTTTCGGCTGAAAAACCAGTTTCGGTCGGACACTAGTAAAAGCCAACAGGTCACTGTGGAAATCAATAGGAGAGGCCTATGTTCAGCAGTGGACTTCCTTTGGCTGATGGATTGATTACTGTAAAAGCCTTCAGGCTTTGGAATGCATTACCAATGACAATCAAACGTGCAAATACCATACAAACTTTTAAAATTCAAGAACGGAACCGCTATCTACATTGCGAGTAAGCTCACCTACATCTATGTATATACGACGCAATGTATATGCATTAGTCTATTTCTATTATTAGTTTATAAGTATTGGTATTTTATATGTTACGAACATTGTATTTTTATTGTCCTTCTTTATTGTGAACTGCTGTCTACAACTTTTCCCTTGTACTGTCCATCCCACGGTTGTCTGGCAGATATCGCGTTAAGCGATAAGACCGCCCATTGTAACACAATTGTTGTTGTTTTTTTATTGTGTATTTCCTTGTTTTGGTTACAATAATTGTATTGTATCAGCCCATATACGTCCCACTGCTGGGCACGGGCCTACTCTACAATCGAGAGTACGATTGAGAGTGGTTAGGCCATATAATCCACCACGCTTGTTTACAATAAAGAGTTCTTGTATTGCATTGTAACTATACGTTCTCAGTGGTGTAGGTTATTGTCAGGCGAACCAACTGCTTTCTTTCAGCTGTCAAAAATTGTGGGTAGATCTGAAGAGTAATTCTTTACTGACGGAATGGAGGGTAAAAGCTAGTAGTCTTTATTCATCCATCCATCCATCCATCAGCCAAAGGAAGTACACTGCTGAACATAGGCCTCTCCCAATGATTACTAAAAACTAGTACTTACTACTTACTTACTTACTTACTTACTACCACTTTATTAGTAGTCTTTATTACTAAAATATATTTCTGTACACCGTCATAGCTTGTAAAGCTTATGTTTTACCTAGTTACAAGATAGTTCTTTCAAAATAAATAAATAAGAACTATGTATCTACGTTGAAAAACTTATTTCATATTGTTACGACAAAATGACAACAATGCAATTGCGGGTAACTGAAGAGCAATACAAACAGTAATCCCGACGAGAGATACTTATTTCCAGATAGACCAAATAGTGCCCTACTGTTAACCAGACATACGTAGGTTCAACCTGAAACGTGGCATGTTGGTATGAGTTAATATGATGGGCTGTTTAGTAGTTTTCGATGTTTCAGGAGTAAATCTTGTTAGATTTGCGCGGTAAGCAAGCTTAATACTTGTCAAATTGAGTGCATTTTTTGTATCTCAACTAATCCCTTCGTAGACACACGTGGGATAACATATTTTACGTTTATTTTGCATTTTGTTTACTTACCCACCCCATTACACCCACCTGACAAAAATAAACGCGAAAATAACTAATTTATAACTAAAAAACTTATTAAAATTTATATTATTTACGGAATAAAATAACGCACAAAACCGTCATAGATCTAAACAAAAAGCTAAATTTTCCACATATCGAAAAAGCTCGCGACAATATCGCAAAACAATGATAAGTTATCAACGAATCGGCTTACCGTACCGCCGGCGCATTTCACGTCTTCAGCCATCGGCAACCACTTGCAACCATAACGCAACCAACCTGGTTGTCACTCACTGGTATCGCGTGTTATTTATTTACATCGGGGTGGACGCGACCGGCCCGCGCGGTGGTTGAACGATGACTGGGTGCGCGCGCTGCCCGGTTACCATGACGACCGTACAGTTTACGATCTCCCCATCTGTGATAGTGAATGATAATTATTTACGCTTGATAAGTGTTATCACGGTTTGAGGGGTGTATCGGAGTACGTTCCACGTATTTCACAATGCTTTCAGCTTTGTTTTGGCGGCAGTAAATAAAAGCGTAAAGAATTTGGTCGTTTTTCGTTAAATGTAGGCTTGTGTTGATCTAATTTGGTACCTACATATATTGTTCATAAGCTTATAGATTTAAAATTACAAAAAATCTATTTAAATAATAAATTATGGAAATAAAATGTTGTTAGCCAATTTAGATTTTTCTGAATATTTACTTTAAAGGTGGCATTCCTTCTCTAGTAATTCTAAGATGAACAGGGAACCTAAAATATTTTCCCCATCAAAATAGAGTTGTATTAGTGGGGAAAATGTTAAGCTGGTGCCTTAAGATTGTGATATTTTATAAATTTCTAAATTCCGTCGAGAATTATATACCTAGTGACACAGTGATGACGAATTTATCCAATAAAGAAGAGATTCAAAATTATTACTATCAAGAGTCAATACCTGAACTAGCAATTAATTTCCTTTCTTCAATAAATTTATCATTTATAAATACGACTTCCCAGTAATTGTCAATACATTGCACTTTACAGTTCGCTTCGCAGAAAATGTCTGTAATTTCTTTATACGCGATACCGGGAAGCTTTCGCGGGGCATTCATATTTAATGCTTTGAAACCAAGCACGGACATTTACTTATTCAAAAAGGTTTAAATCTATTGATTTTTAAATCTATTGATTTTATTCCATGATATTGAATTGATTGCATGGTATTCCATTGATACACAGAGTAGTCTATATCGACCCCGAGGACTACGAAAAAGGAATTAGTTCTTCAAGATTCTAGATCTAATGTTGATTATAATCTAAAATCCTCCAAAACACTTGAAGTCATGTGTGCATTGATAGTTAACTACCACGCACTATAACAGTGAAGGAAAATATCCTGAGGAAACCTGCATACCAAAACGGTTTGTAAGAATTTCTATGGTATGTAAAGTCTGTCAACCCGCATTAGGTCAACATGGTAGACTATATGGCCTAGCCCTTCTCTCTTAGCTCTAGCTCTTGCCCTGCAGCGGACGTACCTATATAGACTGACACAGTTTAGTTCAATACCTCCAATATAAACACGAAACACATTTTAAGCGGAATTTACAAAAAAAATAATATTCAGTAAGCAAGGAAGTCTAACCTAAACCAAAAGATACGTTAAGGGGTCTACGAAATAAAAAGTTTGGGAACCTATATTTTATACAATATAAAACCTTTGTTTATTTATTGCCTAGTTTGGTACTGGGTAGTTTCGGGTTCATTGATAGTTCTATTAGCGGATTAGCAAGTTGAAGTGGCAATGGGCGGGGCACATAGCACGGAGAACTGATGGCCGATGGGGCCAGAAAGTTCTCGAATGGAGGCCACGAAGCGGAAAGCGCAGCGTGGGACGTCCACCCACTAGGTGGTCAGACGACCTAGTAAAGGTCGCGGGACGTCGCTGGATGCAGGCTGCCTCCAACAGGTCACTGTGGAAATCATTGGGAGAGGCCTATGTTCAGCAGTGGACTTCCTTTGGCTGATTGATGATGATGATGATGATGATGATAGTTCTATACAATCCGCCCGGAATAATTTTGTCGACCAGCGAAATAACAGCACGGTGATATATCACTATAGAAATTCCTACAAATCGCTATGGTTGCAGGTTTCCTCACGATGTTATCCTTCACTAAAACATAAATGAAATTTAATACCTGTAGCGCTAATCAAAAATTGACAATATCTAAGTACCTAATAACTCTTAATTTACCCACTAGTTCTTAATCTGAAAAGGTATCGAGCACCGAAATTTGGTGAGCCTTTGCGAAGAATAATTTGAACAAGAACGATTTAATTAGGAAACAAATTAAGAGTTATAATTTCAGTTTAATAGTACGGTAAGTTTACGTTTTAAAATTATATTTACTGTATAAAAGTTTCTAAATGGTATAATAAATCCAAATTACTTAGAATAGCCAACATTCGCGCCTTTAAAATACACGGGAAGGTAAAGTTTATTAAATGTAATAAGACACATTGTAGCCACTTCTTTCTCTACTTTTATATTATTTTTTTTCCGCCGGTCGAGAGTTCCCCTGATTTAATCCTTATGAGATATATTTTAAGCCCCATTTACACGAGGAGAGTTTCTCGCCTCGAAGGTACGATTATCGTAAGGATATAAAAAAGTTGCATCGTGTGAACATTTGTCAGAACACGATGATCTGGCGGTTATGTCATGCGATAATGGCATACGATTCTCGCCGCGAGAAAGTCTACCCGTGTAAATGGCGCTTTATAGATGAACCGAAGGCGATTTTGACGGTATGACTGTGTTTCTGTGCGTAGAATGCTGTGTTTATACCTGTTTAACTTTATAATTGTAATCATTTTGTAATATTATGTTGTTGATATTTCTAGCGTCATTTTTTGTACGTTACTTGTAAGTAAAATATGTTATTTTTCTCATTTTATTTTAATCTTTATATAGACGTATGTTATTTATTAGTGTTATTGGTATAACCGTATTAATTTAATTAATAAATATATTTAACTGATGGTAGGGCTTACGTATTTACAACCATACAACCATGGTTTAAAAGGGGAAAACTTGTCATAATGAACCATACAAGTACTAGTATATTGCAATTCAAATAATGTTGTGTGTTTAATATTTAAGTCCGGTATATATTTTTTAAATCTGGCGCTGCAAAGTGTTAGTGGAAGCTAATTGTAATCGCCTCCCGGGCAGGTTGTCGAAAGTCATCAAAGGGCGGTCCCATGCCAGTCGTCAAATTATTCCAGCCTGCAGAGATGCTTCTTCACGCTATGGCGGAAGGACCTAGGAATCAACCGAAAATTAAATCATCTCTTGTGAATTGATATTTATTTGTATTGCATTGTATAAATAAGCTAGGCTGTAGGTCACAATGTCGGACTAACAAAGATCGTCATAAAAATGTCTGTTCGTACCAAATTGATTCCAAAGCATAACTATAATGGCAGCCTTGGAATCTAGATCGCAGGTCTAGTCTAGACGCGGCTAGAGATGTTTGAACGCGAAATAAAACGCAAACCAATTACCTTATAAAAGTATTACGTTTGCACGAAGGCTGGCGACATAGCTAGTCGGGGAACAAATCAATAATTTTGTTTTTCATTTGTAGGTTTTTTGTATGTGGATATTAAGACCGCCATTTGTACTATTGATTTTTATTTCTGTGTGTTGTTGCTTTTGTCATTTTGTATGATAATGACTTATTGCCATATTCATAGACAGTTAAAACCTATTTTATTTATCGATTGTTTTGTCCCTTTCAAACGACTTTTGATTTCAGTTTGAGAGAAGAAGATAACACATTTGATAATTAAAATAGGTTTTAAAATAGTTTATAAATAAGGCCGTATATAAATTAATAAATAAATAAAATGTTTTTTTTTGCATTATGATGGAGTTGCTAAGGACGAGGGCTAAGAAATGAGAGTTCGCAGGATCAAAATTACTTGTCTAAAAACATCTGTCGAGACACTAACTATTGATCACTGTTGTCGAAGACTTGATGCACTGGGTGGTCAAGTATAATAATAAATAAAGAAATATACTCAACAATCACATAAATAGTCCTGACGCCACATTAAGATCAATTAAGTCTTGTGTCGTGGGTATCAGATACTACGAGAGACATTTCGGTCTCACAAACACCCAGATTCGAGACAAATACTTGTGGGCCTCACAAAAATTTGTCTCGGTGCGGGGATCGAACCCGCAGCCTCTTGTTTCACAGTCGGCGTCGAACCAACTGCGCTACGAAGGCTGTCAAAAGTATTTGTATCAGCCCATATACGTCCCACTGCAAGGCACGGGCCTACTCTACAATCGAGAGTATGATTGATAGTGGTTAGGCCATATAGTCCACCACGCTGGCCTAGTGCGGGTTGCCGGACTTTACATACCGTAGAAATTCATTGAATTCACTAAGGTGATAAGGTGCTCAAATATTAAAAACTTCTCGCAAGGTATAAAGAAAACCTTTCTTGATTAATGTGACATATTTGGGTTGATATACATAAATTAAAATCCAGGGACTTTCCCCTACTTGGGGAAGCATTTAGCAGTGGATGGCGATAGGCTAAGTAAATAAAGAAGTTAAAAGAATAGACAATAAGTATAAATACTAAAATACCCAGACTTTTTGTGAAAAAACTAAGAAATAAAAATACGTGTAATAAAAAGAAAAATGTTGGCCATTCTTGTACGTTGATTACTCAAAAGGGTAGGATCTCGGTTGGCATCTGTTTCCTGGCTTACGTCCGTGATTAAGTGTTTGTCCCGGCGCGGCTCGTGTCCGGGGATGATTCATTTTTAGTTTGTTGTTTAGAAGTGCTAATTCAATATGGCGTCTAGCAATAGTTTGCTTTTTCGTGTCTTGTTGGAGAACAAAATATTAATAGTTTTATATTAACCGACTTATATAAAGAAGGACGTTCTATAATAGTTTGTAAATATTTTTGTATATGTTGACTGATGCCTTAGTTATATTTTATAACGTCACGTCCAGTAAAGATACTACTAATTCATAAAATTTCAGTTTTGTTTTCAAGATTTTGTCGTGGATTTTCTGAATGTTCAGTAAATTGTATAATATGTAAAAGACACACTTTACAGTAGATTCTAATTGGACTGTGACGGTGAAGGGAAATATTTAAAGAGACTTGCGTACCATAGAGATTAATGCTAGAATTTTTACACCATGTGAGTCACCCAAGAGGCCAGTATCGACTATGGTTGAAACAGTATTGTACGAACTCTTGATTGCGGATATTTACATTCAACTTATTTATCTGCCTCGGTGGCGTAGTGGTACTACGGTATGATTGCAAAGCTGAGGTCGCGGGTTCGAATCCCGGGTCGGGCAAAGTGATATTGGATTTTTCTATTCATTATCAGCCCGGAGTCAGGAATTTGTGCCCGATATGGCGATAGGCTCGCCCCCTATCACATCGTGGGACGGAATATACAAGGCGAAACGTGGGTATTCTGGTAGCACCTCTGCCTACCCCTCCTGGGAAAAAGGCGTGTGTTTATGTATGTATGTACTTATTTATCTAACGTAACCAAACCTTTAACCTTTTGTGAAAACTACATCTTATTGTACGTAAAAATATTTAAAGTTCCACTTCGAAATAACAAATCCATATTCATAAAATTATTCATATTTTTCACAGCAAAATGTTCCGACTGCAAGTTTTAACGAACGCCAAGCGCCTGTCAGTTTACAATAGCAATAACGCGGTACATTCACAACCAACTATTCCAACAGGCGCGGCAAGAACGCCCGCACTCGTAACTTTTTTAATATTAACATGATACATTTTTGAAGTTATGTTTGTTCTTTCATTCCATATGTTTCTTATAAAGTACATGCCGTGGCAAACGTTTTTAATATCGAGTAAGTGGTTTGATAGTTTTCTAAAAGAGAATTGAGCTAACGAAATTCATCTTATCATCTTTCTCTGTCTTCAAGAAGTCACTATTTCAACCAGCCTAATAATATTCGTTTTTTGTTAAACTGACTGTCTCGGTCGCGTAGTTGTACGATTGCAAAGCTGAGGTCACGGGTTCAAATCCCGGGTCGGCCAAATTGATATGGATTTTTCAATTCATTATCAGCCCAGAGTCAGGAATTTATGCCCGATATAGCGATAGGCTCGTGGAACGGAACATACAAGGCGAAATTTGGGTGTCATGGTTGCACTTCTGCCTACCGCTTCTGGGAAAAAGGCGTGAGTTTATGTATTTATGTAGGTGTGTATCTTTTTAAATTAAATAATGCATAAAAATATGTATTCAGTATGGATTAAAATACCGTCAAGTAACATTGCATATGTAAATTTTTGCCTTACTATTGAACCGGATTTTCTATAGGTATCTGATATGAAAAAGTGACTACAATACCACTGATCGTAAGCTCACTGCAATCCAAATAGAGCTTCTACCAGCGAACATGGTTATCTATAGCTAGGCACACAATTATGCCGGCCTTCTTGAAACTAGATATAGTCACTATGACTATGGTCACTAAATTACAGGTCGTCTACGATCTTCTGTCGCCGGAATGCATTGTAGTCAAAAAAAGAAGAAAGAAAGAAAAACGATTTATTAGTCACAGACGCAACGTACATAACATGGATCATATAAAAGCAATATCAAATAAAAGCAACAAAAAATGGCTGGTCGCGGTGTGGCCGATAGGTGTCCACTCAGCTCAATGTTATGATGCGGTGCTTACTGCAACACAACGCTGACAAAACAATGAGAATAGTTGATGACTTTTTGTATTTTATTACATTGGACATTTCAATACTATAGATTATTAATATAAAAGCCTGTTCTTTTTCATAAAAAAATGCATCTCAAACAATGAGTTAGATAAATATTTTTTAATTTTTATTTGTAGTTCCAAATTTCGCCACACGCCGAAAGGACTTCGATGATTTGTATTTAAATCTCAAACTGTTTCACTTCATCAACGTTATCAAACATAACTCGACCAGGAACAAAAGCTGCCGTAAACTGCACGAAACTTATAATCTTATAGCTCATTATAACTTGCCGTGTTACACTGGAGACGATGTCGTTTGAGGTTTTCACTGACTTTGCCTAATTCTACCGAGGATATGAATTGTTATGAAAGTAGGGTAAGCAAAAAAAATATAGGATTAATTTATTATTCGTGAACTGTAATCTCGATAAATCTATCACTTTTTTCTTGTTTTTAAGGTGGTGGCGATTTTTAAAGCGCCTGTTGGTCACCGACCAGACGCGTCTGCCGACATGTTCACGGTGGACGCGGGTTGAAACCCCTGTGCACACTTTTGACAGTTCGGGGCTGATTGTATTGATAGTCAATTACCACCCACTATAATGGTGAAGGAAAACAGAGTCAATAAACCTGCATTCTACAACGATTTGTAAGAATTTAATGGTATGTGAAATCCGCCAACCCGCACTAGGCCAGCGCGGCCTAACCCCTCTCAATTGTACTCTCGATCGTGCCCTGCAGTGGAAAGTATAAGGGGCTTGTACTTTGCTATTTATGAAATCGTGATGAGAAACCTCCTATCATGGTAACAAAAGCAATGCTATTTTTTTCCTATCGGTACTGACAGCGCACACGCGTCAAAACTAGGAACTAATTCGGCGCGAGTGGAGTTATTCTCGTGATTGTGAGCTGCCGCCGCGTTGTCTTACGTACCTTGTACATCGTTCCGGCGTGTGGCTTTATCTAGGAGAGCGTTTATTTCTGCCATTCTAGTTAATTCTGTTTCTTCAATGTTGTATCACGCGTTGGGGTAGACAGAGATTATTGAACCATATTTTACAAACCAACGTTATTATTGGATTTATTTTTAAAAGTTATACTTCCTTTGGTGACTTTGTAAAATATGAGACAAAAAAACTTATATAAAGAGCGATGCAAGGTGTTACATATCGGATTCAGCCTAAGGATTTGTAGCGGGCCGGCATAAATATTATGATTGGTACCTGACAGATAGATACTTCTTTTAGACAGCCTACGTGTCGCAGTTGCAGTTGGACGCCGGCTGTGAAACGAGAGGCCGCTGGTTCGATCCCCGCATCGAATTAAATATTTGTGTGAACCACAGGTATTCGTTTCGGGTTTGCATGATGATCTGATACCCACGACACAAGACTCGATCTTAGTGCGGGGTCAGAACTATGTACGTGACTGTTGGGTGTATTTATTTATTTATCACTTTACCTACATTAAGGTATCCATTTTCGTGCTGGAATAGAAAATAGTTCCGATCCAACAATAAAATATATGTCTTGCGTATTGGATAAAAAAATAATAGAATAGAGCCTCTATAAAGTAATATGTTTGTGTCGTCCCTTCAAAGCCGAAAAACTCCTTTACTTAAAACACGGAACCTCTACAACTTACAAGGGATAAGCTGAGGGTCTCTGGGCTCTGTTTCTTAAAGTAGTGTTTTAGAACCTCCATAACTTCATCTATTTATAAGGGACTTTTTTTTTTTTGTATTGTATCAGCCCATATACGACCCACTGCAGGGCACGGGCCTCCTCTACAATCGAGGGTACGATTGAGAGTGGTTAGGCCATATAGTCCACCACGCTGGCCTAATGCGGGTTGGCGGACTTTTACATACCATAGAAATTTATACAAATCGCTATGGTATGCAGGTTTTCTCACGATGTTTTCCTTCACCGTTAACGTGAACATGTAGGCAGCCGCGTCTGGTCCGTTTACCAACAGGCCACCACGCACTTAGAAATTTACTAACTTATGCAAGGGACTTTTTAGAATAGATTTATTATATATATATATATATATATATATATATATATATATATATATATATATATATTATAGGGGGAACCGAGCATACGGCTCACCTGATGGTAAGTGATCACCGCCGCCCATGAACATCTGCAACACCTTAGGGCATGTAGATGCGTTGCCAGCCTTTAAGGTGGGAATACGCCTCGTTTTTTTTATATAAATAAATAAATACACCCAACAGTCCCATACATAATCCTGACCCCACACTAAGGTCAATTAAGTGTTATGTCGTGGGTATCACGAACTACGAGAGACTTATCGGTCTCAGGATCACCCAAACCCGAAATAAATACCTGTTGTTCACACAAACATTTGTCTCGGTGCGGGGATCGAACTCGCGGCTTCTCGTTTCACAGCCGGCGTCTAACCAACTGCGCCACGGAGCCTGTCAATGTCACTTTGCCGAAATATTGTATAAAAAGTAGGTAACTAAACCGTCGGATAGATATCCATAATCAATTACCACGCTAAGGAATCAACAAATTCGCCAACACTACGATGTTTATGGTACACGTGGCGCAGGACAATGTTTTCACCCCACGCCCATCGAACGTTGACCCATATCGGTCGTGGAATCGGTTCTGTCAAGGCGTGGATTATTCCGCATTCCTTTTGTACTTGTAATGGGTCTTAGTCAGCAGACAGCAGGTAATTGAGATCTTATATCCTAAAGATACTAACTGCCTTATTTATAGACAGTTATAAATCTATTTGATTAATCGAATGTTTTGTCCCTTCCGAACGACTTTTGAATTCAGTTTCAGTTAGTTTGCACTACGGTACGAATACGCTAAGGTCTCGGATTCGATTCCCGGGTCGAGAAGTGATATTTCATTTTTCTTTTCATTATCAACACGGTTAGGTTTGTGCCTGATATGGCGATAGGGTCGTTCCCTATTACATCATGGGACGGAACACAAGGCGAAACTTGGGTGTCTTGGTAACCTCTGGCTACCCCTTCTAAAAAGGCGTGACGTATGTTTTTTGTTTGTTTTGTATCTTTCAGATTTTTGGCAAGGCGAAAATTACCGAAAAACAAAATATGTCTGCTCACTGTTATATTTTTCTACATATCACTGATTCGAAGCAATGTTTTATTATTCATAGCCGTTGAGAACATCATAGGAATAATATAATCAGATAAAAACACGTCCAATGGACAATCGCTTCTCGATTTATAAGAATGATCACAGGCAGAAAAACACTCGCTCATACTACGAACTAGTTGATGTCTGCAACTTCATATAAAGATTATTAAAATATTCAACCAAATCTATCTATTCCATACATATAATAAATTTGTAACCGATCGATGTCTGTACATGGAAGATACACGAGAAAAACTAATATCGGGGGGACTATATTAACGTGCTCGTAATAGAACCCAAAACAGTGATTTTTAGAATTTTTGTCGGTTTGTTCGTGCCGATGTGCACGATGAACTCAAAAAGGTCTTAATAGATTTTGATGAAATTTGATATGGAGGTAGATGACAAACTGGATTAACACTTAGGCTACTTGTTATCCCGAAAAATGTTGTGTTCCCGTGGGATGAGGGAGGAATTCCGATATATTTGTTACTTTTTAGACTCAAATGGATGGGATGGACCGGATTATATATCTTGAGGGAGAATGAGACAGGACAAGACGGGATATAAGGGGACGGGACGGGATGGAAATTAGTCATAAACTAATGACAGATGTGAATATATATGTCTCAGACTAAATATTTTCCGATGGCGTTGCTAACAAACATTGACATGTTAGGGTATTTTTTGCAAAAAAAAAAAAGAAATCCTCTGTGTAATTTATTTATAAAATTATGTGCATTTGTTGCGTATATTTTGAAAGGAATCATTCATGTATTACAATTTATCATCATCATCATCCATCAGCCAAAGGAAGTCCACTGCTGAACATAGACCTCTCCCAATGATTTCCACAATGACCTGTTATTACAATTATAAATAAGTAATTAGTAGCTTAACTCTTTATAGCTTTCAATTACCTGACTTACAACTCCTCATTTGAATAAACATCTTAGCGTGTCCAACGTGAATATTATCGTAACATTTTACGTACAAACCTACAGACATACAATTTATTATGTATACATAAGCCCACGACGTCAATCCACGACCTTGTCCGGACGGACACACGTAGATATCGGTTCGCCATTTCTTTTTATTGTTTTTATTACATCTATATTTTTTGCAATGGATAATAACTTTGCCGTCAGCTGCTTTTTACATTAGAGCTCGATATTTACTGCCAGGATGGAGAAGAAAGGTCAGTTGAGGGCAAACACTAAGATGCGATATAGACAAGTAAGAGCGTCATTTACACGGGGAGAGGTTTCATGGCAAGAATCGTATACGATTATGGCATGACATAACCGCCATAGATTATCGTGTCGTGACAAATGTTTACACGATGCAACTTTTTTATATTCTTACGATAATCGTGTCTTCGAAATGAAAAACTCTTCTCGTGTAAATGGGGCTTTAAATTACGGCATCATTGTGTCGAGCAATATTGTATTATAGACAATATTGGGTCGTTGGGTCAAGAGCCAGATTCAGAAGGCAGTAGCTTGACACACAACGTGTTGTGAGGAGGTGTACTTTTGATTTCTTTTCATTGCTTTACAATTCATGATGTTTGTTTTTGCTACTGTCCTTGAGCGGTCGTATCGCTCACTATCAGGCGAATGGCATGCTCTTCTCGCCATTCATCGCTATTTAAAATGAATATCAACATCTTTCTGTATCTGTGTCAGCCTATATATGCTCCTGTAAGCTTAGATCTTTTAAATTACCCAACAGATAGAGTGATTCAAAAGAAAGGTTAAAATTATTAGTAGCCCGTAGTTATCCGGAGGGGTGAAAAATAATATCTCCACCCGGGCGAAGCTGGGTTGGTCTGCTAGTATTTTGCACAATTAGGTTACTCCAATGCAGAAATTCGCAGCAAAGGTAAATTAATTAAGTTAAAACCGAGCTCTATTTAAATATGGGCTAGACCCGATGCCCCGGGGATTGTCGTGCAAATGTTCAGGTGTAATCACATTCTGGGTAACAGGACAATGGACGGGAGAATTTACTTCGCTATGCCAAAAGTTATAGAACTATTTTAGGTTATGTTTGTGTAATAGCGACTGAAGGGGTTCTGTTATGAATGTAAAACGTTATATTGATTTTGGTTTAGGAAATCTAAGTTTTTTGCAACAATGCAATAGGTAATAATTTACGCGTGTAATAATCATGCGTGGTTGTCATGCGTGCTTTTAAATATCGCAGTCTATTGGCGTTGCCTATGGACTGTAAAATGTGAGGTACTGTGTTTAGTTCCCAGGTCGAGATATCCACTTAGCATTACTTTCCTTGGCTGGAAAATCTTACATGTATTATTTAAGACTAGAATTTCCGTTATTTACAATAGGGTCACAGTTCACTTCTACATATATTTTTGGGACGAAAATAAATTCTATTGGTGGCTATTACTATAGCCATACTACTATAGCCAGAGGTGCTACTGCACCTCTGCCTACCTCATAATATCGTGGAAACATATCGTGAGCATAACATGAATGTACTTGCAGTAACACTCGTGTACATTTAACATAATATTTTCAAACAGTTAACCACAATTTGCGTAATTAATAGCTTTAGGCAAAATATTGTCACGCATATGTGTATCACTTTCCTTTTATGATGCCTTAATACATACACATACATACATAAACACTCGCCTTTTTCCTAAAAGGGATAGGCAGAGGCGCTACCAGAACACCCACGTTTCGCCTTGTATATTCCGTCCCACGAAGTGATAGGGGGCGAGCCTATCGCCATATCGGGCATAAATTCCTGACTCTGGGCTGATAATGAATAGAAAAATCCAATATCACTTTGCCCGACCCGGGATTCGAACCGGAGACCTCAGCTTTGCAATCGTACCGTAGTACACTACGCCACCGAGGCAGTCAGTCAGTTAATACATATATAATTTGGTAAACACATAGCATATGTAATTTTCTGCGTTGGCATTAAACGTAAAATTAAAACTAAATCTGGTGTCTCACTAATAATAGATACATGACAAAGCTCGCATCCTTCTTTGCCATATGAAGAATTATATCCAGAAAGAAATGGGGCCTGATGATGTCCCGATTGGATTCTGGCATAGGCTGCTAACGTTAGGCATGATTTTCATTTTATGGTTGAAGTAGGTAGTAATTGTTTGACTCACGCTCTAAGCTTATACGGACGCCTGAACATCCCTGTCATTTTTATAACGGCAAGCAAAAAACAAGCGAAGTATCGAACACCCACCCACAAGGTGCACGGATGACCTGGTAAAGGTCGCAGGAAATCGCTGGATGCAGGCCGCTTCCAACAGGTCTATGTGGCGATCCATGGGGGAGTCTTATGTTCAGCAGTGGACTTCCTGTGGCGGAAGAGAGAGAGAGAAGGAAAATAACTACACTGTCGCCTGATGGTAAGTGTACCTATTGCTGTCCAATTAGATCCACCGGTCGATACAATTATGCTGACCTCTTCGAAACTGGATATAACTTATACAAATAAAGAATGGGATTGAAAATGTGCGGCATTTATATCGGCCTCTCGTTCGCACGTTATCGTGTGTGAACGAGATAGTAATACACACGTTGATCCCGAAATAAATAATAAATAGAAGTCGCATACATAGTCCTTGTATAGTGGATATAGGGAACTTCGAGAAACTGTTTTCAGGCTTACAACTACGCAGACCCGATACAAATACATGAGAATCGCACAAATATTTGTCTTGGTGCGGGGATCGAACCCGCAGCCTCTCGTTTCACAGCCGGCGGCTAACCAACTGCGCAGAGGCACTGATCGGAGGCGGTTACGGACATCCTACCATCAGTGTACTATTCTTCGTACAAACTAATATGTCAGTAGGAATTTAGGAAACAATATGATGTAATGATTTCCGAATGCGATGTTAGCATGGGTAAAGAGTTTTTTTTTTGTATTGTATCAGCCCATATACGACCCACTGCAGGGCACGGGCCTCCTCTACAATCGAGAGTACGATTGAGAGTGGTTAGGCCATATAGTCCACCACGCTGGCCTAGTGCGGGTTGGCGGACTTTCACATAGGTACTATAGAAATTCATACAAATCGCTATGTTATGCAGGTTTCCTCACGATGTTTTCCTTAACCGTTGTAGTGCGTGGTGATTGACTATCACTATATTGATTGGGTAAAGAGTATGAGATTTTAATTTTTTGTACAATGCTCGCTACCCGGATTGTTACGAATATACTAGTCTCCAATAGCCAACTAGTGACCAATATGACCAGAAAAAGCCACCATGATATGTCCGATGTGCCTCAACGACGCTCGCCATTGCCAAATGCGAAAGAAACGGAATTGACGAACAATGCCCTAAACGACAGCAAGGGACTATTACCAAAAATTAAAAAAACCGTAGTATTGCCAAAAACGATAGGTCGTAGGATAATAAAATAAAATACATATTCGTTTGGATTAGTAATGAATCTAAGTTTTCAAAGATACATGTGTATATTCAATTGCCTCGTATTTTAACGCTAGATTAACGAATCGTGAGAAAATAACTAAGAATTCTGCACAGGAATCTATATTGATATTAAATCCATCAATACTTAAAGACCAATACTAGCTGGTGGAATCATTTGATGCTTCTCGAAAATATTGAATTTGGACAGAAAGAATTCTGTACTGTACTGTATCAGCCTATATATACATTCTTCTGCAGGGCTCGAGCCTCCTCTACAATCGAGAGTACAATTGAGAGGGGTTAGATATAGTCCACCACGCTGGCCTATCGGGCTGGCGGACTTTATATACCATAAACATTTTTGCAAATCACGACGGTATGCAGGTTTCCTCACGATGTTTTCCTTCACCGTTATAGTCAATCACCGCGCACTATAACTGTGATGAAAGAATTCTATAATATGCAAAATAAAGTTGGGGCTTCCCACATAATTAAGGAATAATGATACGGCACTGTGGGGCCGGGATTGAAGAAACAAAATAAATACAGCCTTTCCCTATGTTAAAATCCAATTATATAATTTCAACTACAAACAAATAGACATAAGGAAATGCATATTAAATTAATTATACCATGACAAACAATATTTGCGGTCCCATTGTTACAGTACTTAAAGGAAAAAAATATCCCCAATCGGGAACCCAACCGCAACATTACGAAGAAAGTATAATTGATTCACCACTGAGTCACAGGGCGTTATAAAAACGCGTCCTCACGATTCGAACCCGCACTACGTCGCCGGCCGGCAAAAAGTGAAACCGATTAATTTAGTTTTTCTGTGATAACGCGGTAATTAAAGTCGGCTTTTTTCGTTCGTCAGTCGGTTCGGGTTCGTGAGTTGTACTGCACGAGTTTAAGATGAAATTTGTTAATTTGTTCTTCGTTTTTTGTGTTGAGGTATGTTGTTTTGATTGTCACAATTCTACAGTTAATCGATTGGCACGGTTTGACAATATATTCAAATAAAATGATAAACAGATTTACGTATTCAATTCACAATGAAACTAACATACTATTATACAGGGTATATCAAGACTGCGACCGAAAACGAAACCAGGTGTTAGTTTTAGTGAATAAAGACACAATGCAACTAAACATTTCTTAAAAAAGCGACAGGTTTTTTTGCTTTTTTTTAAATATCGTCCTTTTTGGGTGGTAAGTACCTAGTTTTTCCTAAAATTATAATTTCAACCCTTGCGTACCATTGTGTCTTTTAAAAAAAGTGTACATTATTATTTGAGGAAAAAGACGTATTTACGACCTAAATACGACGATAAGTGAAAAATTTAAACAAAAAATTGTCGCTTTTCTCGCGAAATTTTTAGTTGCATTGTATCTGAAGTCACTAGTACTACCACCTGGCTTCGTTTTCAGTCGCAGTCTGGATATACCCTATATATATCCCAAAATAATCTGCCAACGCGATCAATTGTCATAAGTTTCTAAATAACTCGCGTTGTTTATTTGAATTATATTTATCTATTGCTGCCATCGAGCACTTTTGATGTACGAAATTTAACAAAACTAGCTAGAACCATACTTTTCATTTGAAACATATTTTGACTTTGTAAAACTTCGATAATTTCAAGATCATTAACTTTTTAACTATTTTGTAAGATATCTTAATAATTGATTGAAATTTAAAATGTTTCGTTAATTAATTGATACAGTTAATTCAATATGAATAGAAAATTAATTGGATACAATAATGTTATATTGCTAATACCTAACTTGAAAGAAAGCCCTGCACTAACAATTTTTCAAAACTAGTAAAAAAATGATATTGGTATCTCTTGGATATAAGGATATAAGGAGATTAAATAGGCAATTTTTTTTGTCTAGATCTAGAAATAGTAAATCCGCTTTGAAATTAACCATTGTAATGTCGATGTGTCATGCGCCACGTAATGTATCCTATTCGATATTAATACATAATTTATTGTCTTGGAATAAAATTATAAGAGAGATAACATTTACTGCGATTTAATACTCTAGATTTTTTGTTTTTTGCATAGGTCCGGCAAACGAGCAAACAGGTCACCTGATTGTAAGTGGTCACTGCCGCCCATGAACATCCACATCGCTGGATCATGGATGTGTTGCCGGTCCAATTGCGAGGGGAGTTAGAAGGAAAAAGGATGGGAAGAGGGATGGGGTATTAGCGTCCGGTAATCTCACTCACCGAACGAAACGCGACAGCAATACTGTGCTTAGGTACTGATAACTCAATTAAATCGTAAATAGTGCTCCAATTTTGAGTCTCTGTGGCGTAGTTGGTTAGACCGCTGTGAAACGAGAGGCTGCGGGTTCGATGTTACTACAGAGATGTTTGTGTGATTCACAAGTATTCCTTGTGGGTCTGGGTGATTGTGAGACCAAAAAGTCTCTTGTAGTTTCTGATACTCACGTCACAGGTCTCAGCCTATACTAATAAGCCTACATAATCGATATAGGTATAATGTTTTTGAGTGTATTCGTTTATTTATTTAAGAAAGCAATTCTAAAATAAAAATTTCAGTTTTCAGTAGTCGTTAACCGGCGACAAGAATCCTATCTGTTGTAATTTGAATATGTTAGCATTGACATATTTTATGGTATCTTTGGAAATAAGTAATTGCAGACATTACGCGATCGTAAACATGAAAATCGGCTACAAACCATGTTTACCAGATGGAAACATCCATCCAATATTACATATTGGGCCATTGTGGAAAAATAAGAGAAAAGTATGTATATCATATACATACATAAACATTACGCCTTTATCCCAGAAGGGGTAGGCTGAGGTGCAACCAGGTCACCCACGTTTCGCCTTTTGTATTCCGTCTCACGATGCGGTAGGGCGCGAGCCAATCACCATATCGGGCACAAATTCCTGACTCCGGGCTGATAATGAATAGAAAAATCCAATATCACTTTGCCCGATCTTACCCGACCAGGTTCGAACCCTCGACCTCAGCTTTGTAATCGTACCGTAGGACAACTACGCCACCAAGGCGGTCTGAAAGTATATCATACACACATAAACTCACGCTTATGTCCCATTTGGATAGGTAGAGACTATACAGCGCCAAGTGTTACATGTTCAAGTGTTACGCTCCATGCATATTTATTTCGCTTCAACTACCATAATCTCTTTATAAACGCTTGTCGGTTTCAAAGACTCAATATATCCACTTTCTTTCATAGGTCTTATATTTGATTTTATTCCTATAAAATCAAAGAGATCACAGTCTCAGATCCTCGACCGACTTCACGACTTATTTTCGTACCATAAATCTCTTTCAACTGTCTCCTTGCATACATCTTCTCAATAAAGTCCAAACGTATAATGATTTCAAGTTCTATCCCATTAATAAATATACTCAACAATTACGCATACGAGCAGTCTTGATCCCATACTATGATACACGTTTGTGGGGATACCAGAAATTATAGTAGACTTAAGTCTAACAAACACCCAAACCTGAAGCAAATACTTGCGGACGGCACAAACATTTGTATCGGTAAGAGATTTGAACCCGTGACTTCTCGTTTTACAGCTGGCCTTTGCTACCAACTGCGTAATGTTGGCTGTCTTATTACAAGAGACACGACACGGAGAGAGAGATAGATAAAGATAATGAGATTGAAGTTTGAACCTGCGATCTCCTGGCGTTCGAATGCGTTGTCATAAAATTAAGTATAGATTTCCTCTTTTCACACTTTATTTCATTGGACATTTTATTATTATTACATTACGAGTGTAAATGCTTGTTGTTTATATTATAAAAACATATCCCAAACAATGAGTTAAATAGATATTTTTAAAATTGTATTTGTAGTACAATTTTCGCCATGCGCCAAAAGATTTAAGATGATTTGCATAAAAATTGTACTTAAAGCAAGTTTGATAGATGTCAGAAATCGCTGAATGCATGCCCTTTCCAATAGATTGCTTTGAAAATGTTAGAGTACGGTTATATCTTATGACTTACGACTGCTGATAGTGTTGTATTAAAACAGAAAGTTTTGAAACATTTATTTTTGAGGTTATAAAACTACGACAATAGAAGAATATTCGTATTTACCTGGATAAAGATAACCGTCCATGAAGGTGGAAGATCCTTAAGGCCCCACGCAATTGTGTCGAGTTCCGGGTTAACACTGTGTATATTCTGTTTTCACCAAGCTAACATAATAATGTCGACCTGTGATAGTTATTAAGCTATTAAGATTGCAATGCCCTAACTATCGAGTGAATTATAGATTATGCAGTGCTAATAATGTACTATAGTGTATAAGCCCAGCAACGGCCCACTGTAGGGCACGAGCCTCCTCTATAACCGAGAGTACGATGGAGAGGGTCAGGCCATGTAGTCCACCACGCTGATAACAAAAATTATATTATGTAGATCTGGCACACGAGGTTACCGACACGTGGGATGTCGACTTATTGTCCCGATTGTTGTTTCTGCACATGGATTGATACCAAAGAGCCTCGACCAACATCTCCAAAGGCTCTCATTGGGCGTTGGGTCAAGAGCCAGATTCAGAAGGCAGTATTGCTTGATATGTGACGTATAGTAAAGGGGTTCCTCTTTTTGGGGTCCTAACCACCAGTGGCTTGGGTCTCGAGCCTCGCCACCGAAGTGTCAATATTTTTTATTATTATTTACGTATTTTGTAGTACATATAGGTATACTCGTATGTATATATACATATATAAATGTAAAGAAAAAAGACTTATGTAATAAAGAGCAATCTTAAATAATATATTATAATAATTAATTATATTTCACACATCATCGATTTTAAGTTCCACTTGTAATCGTATTGGCCCTTATTACCGCTCTCAATTGATAAGGTTACATTTGTATGCGGTTTTACGTAACGCATATATTTTAAAATAACGTCCAATTTGTTTGTGACGAATTCATTAATTTGCAGTTATCTGTAAACGTAATAATTTAAAGTTAAATTTACTTTACGACTGTGAAGAAATATGAATGGTGGAACTATATTTATGTACATTCATTTACATAGATAAGGTGAAAATTAAACAAATGAGTTGAAATTATTGACTGGAATGTTTATCTGCTCTTTTTCGGTTCGCCTCCTATCATATTATGTTGTGATGGAAGCGAGCTAAGTACTTTACCAGTGGTTTATGTGACACTTCTAAAATTATTATGATGGTTGCCAAATCCACCCTTTGCCACTGCCTGGCATTTTAACATTTCTTAAGATTAGTCATATTACCGATTTGTCCTGCTACCTATAATTGTATTTGTATTGAAAACGCAATATATCACGACCCAAGACCTACATCTTAATGAGGGGTCAGAACTATTAGGTCAGTAGTCCTGATCCCACATTAAGATCAATTAAGTCTTGTGTCGTAGGTATAAGACACTACGAGGGACTTTTCGGTCTCACAAACACTCAGACCCAAGACAAATACTTGTGGGCCTCACAAAAGTTTGTCTCGGTGCGGGGATCAAACCCGCGGCCTCTCGTTTCACAGCCGGCATATAACCCAGTACGCCACGGAGGCTGTCAATTGTATTTTTTATATTAATTTCTGGACTAGGTTCGCGTTTTAATCCAAAAAAATAATTGTTCTTTTTACAATTAAATGTCATTAAGATAGATAAACAATGCCAATAATGCAAAGAAATAATAATCTGATCTCATTAAATTTTAATTTCTTCAACAGGTCCTGCTATCTACGACAGCAGCGAGCCCGCTATGTCCAAAAAACAACACGAAATATCCACCAAGAATGGGTAAATCAGACTACGGCTACGAAATCACAGAAAACATCATAGATGTGCCAGACACACGACCCAAACTGCCAATTGTTGCCAACTACAGCATCGAAAAACCGCTAAACCTAGCCGTGCTGCCAAACAAGACGGACTTCGAAAAAACCAGCTACAGCCCAATTAAAATCACTTCAGAAGTTGAAGACTTGGAGCATAATAACGATTTATTCGAGGGAATCAGAAAGACTTTTAAAGAACTAAAAGATAAAGTCATCAACAGCATTCATACTTGGATCAAAGAGAAAATCGACGACAGTTTTAAGTTTTAAAATCGATATTTCATATTATATTAATTCAAATCATATTAACTATAACTGTAAAATCGATTGTTTAGACTATCGATTCTTATATGAAATGTTGTAATATTGTTTATATTTAAGACATCGATATTAGGGACAGAGCGAAGTGGAGAAGACAAACGAAGAAAGATGACCCCATCACCATGTGGCCTTCATAGCTTGGAAGAAAGAAAAAGAGTTCATAATTAGGACATCATTAATACAGATATTTTGGTTGCAAATATAATGCTGGTCTAATATAAACTAGTCTGCTTGGATAGCTTCTGTAGCCTCCTTGTTTAAAGCCGGTCTGTATAATGGGGTGATGATAGGAAATTAACCTATTTAAAAAAAATTGAAAACGTCTCTGCCAAATATAATAGAAAAAATCAAGCATGTATTAATCGCATTTAATAAATTATATTATTTAAAATAAGCATATCATATACCACCATAAATATAAATATATTAGTGTATTATTAATGTAATAAAATGTATGAATGACTATATTTTAGTTTTCTTTCTTTATGACTCGACAAAATTACTAAAATGCACCTGTCGATAAATGCATTGATGTCCAGGCAGAGAATCCAGTATATATTGATATTTCTCGGACACAATATGCCACTTGACTATTCAATTTCTTACATTATTTTGCGTATAAACACAAATAAAAGTGACGTCACTAGTTTTGTTGCGTATTCCTTTTCTTTTTCTCCTACTACGAAATTTAAAATGTTTCTAACATGATAATTTCGCTCTCAATCGTACTCTCGATTGAAGAAGAGCCTTGGGCCCTGCAGTGGGACGTATATGGGCTGATACAGCTTGATATTGAATTAGTTCACAAATATATTTTTTGTATTTCGTTATTGACAAAAAATAATCTAGTACACTTTTATGCTAGCTTATTCGAAGCTGGATATCTGTTTCACCCCGTATATTCCCCCTGCAGGCTGCAGGGCACGAGCCTCCTCTTCAATCAAGAGTACGATTAAGTAGGGTTACGCCTATAGTCCACCACGCTGGCCTAGTGCGGGTTGGCGTTCTTTACATACCATATAATTTCATACAAATCGCTATGGTATGCAGGTTTCCTCATGATGTTTTCATTTACCGTTATACTTTATAGTGCCGGATATACACAGAAATAATCCTAAACTTGTCACTAGCGTGGCTCGATTGCTGAGTTCAGTTTGGCAGGCGTTCTCCCATCTACGGTAACATATATAGCTGAAGAATTTGTTTGAACGCGCCAATCTCAGGAACTACTTCGAATTGAACATTTATTTTTGTTGCCTTTTCTATTCAACGAAGAAGGCTATAGGGCTTTTTACCAGGAATATTTATGGCAGATTTTTCATCCTGGAAAAACCTTTCTACGCATGCGAATCCGCGAGCAATACTAGTCGTGTATAGATTAGGGCTTAATATTAGGCCAGTCGTTAAAATTATTTTGTTACTACGAGTACAATAAAGTCCTATAGTTTTTATGTATATAATTTTTCTAAATGTGTATATTGTTTTTTTCTTTGGGTCTATGTCTTTGCCTTGATTAATTTTAATTGTAAGTTGCTACAATATGATGCGTAACAGTGAAAATTTATGAAAGGTTTTACTGTTAACAAAAACAAACATGCTATATTAATTCTGGTTGTGGATTTTCTAAATAAATCCAAATGAAAATAAAATGAACACACGTTCAACTGATTCCATAATGCTATCGTCAATTCCACTCTGCCCTTATTTATTCAGAGGCAATATGATTCACGTCGTTATAAAATAATTAACCTTAATTAACTATTAAAACCCGAAATCCCCTTTTATATTTCATCAACGGATTAAATTAATTGTTTACTAAAATATGCAAATATAACTTTAATACTCTGTGGCTTAGTGATGTATTTTAACAAATAAAAGCTAGATAATATATTTGTTTTATTTGGTATTATTATGTCATAAAATTATTTACTAGTATTGCTCGGTGCTTCGCTCGCGTGGAAATATTTTTCCGGGATATCAGATTCGCTATATATGTATATAAAGTGAAAAGCCTATAAAGCCTTCCTCATTAAATGGACTTTTCAATGCTTAAATATTTACTTTGATTTGTGGACAGCCTCGGTGGCGCAGTTGGTTAGAAACGAGAGGCCGCGGGTTCATCTCCACCTCAACCTGTTGGAAGCGGCCGGCATCCAGCGATTTCCTGCAACCTTAACTAGGCCGTTACCGTTGAGGTAAAATAACTATGGATAGTAATAATCCGATAATGAATTTGTTTGTTTGTCACCCTTACTCTCTCTAAATACTCAAGTAGTCATCATGAAATTTTGCACACATGTTGTCAAGAATACAGAAACTGACACAGGGTACTTTTAATCTAGAAAATAAGTACTTCATGTGAGGGATAAAACATTACCTATAAGACATTCGTCCAGGACAAAACTTAGCCTACCGCCATAAATTGCAACAGAATGCTTGAGTTACAGATAATAGGGACTTATGTTATCTGAGACGAAAATATCATAACTAGATTTTTCTTCCATATACCCTAGTTATTTTAATATACGAACAAAACCGCGACTTAAATATAGTACACACATTGCTTCGAAAGCTGTAAATACGCGTTGCGTTCGAACCATCTACTGATGTGTCGATAATTCACTCGACAAAAATAACTGTTATCTATCAATATATACGAAGGAAAAGTGTTTCAAATACTTTGCAAAGACGTCAAAATATGTTAAATGAAGAGCGTAACAGTTAGCGCGACACGTTTAGAATACAAACACTCGCATGCAAGCGAATTTTACCTGTACCACTGCGGTCTACGTAAATGGTCGATGAACCGCCGGCCAGTTGTTTAGGGAAGTCTATAGAGAAGATACATACTATTCATTTGTTTTGAGAAGAGAAAAAGATTGTTTTTAGCAAAAGGATATTGTATTAAAATAGTGTTCTTTATTATTACGATTAAGCTAAGTATGATAATATAACAGTGTATGTTATGTATCAGCTCGTTTAAATATATTACACTGAGCTGGTAGCTATTATGATTTACATACTATTTAATCAATTAATACTCAATTGGCACACCTATTAGACCTCAATAATTTAAAACACGTTTACCAAATTTGTTATTGATAAAATTATTCAAATAAGGCCCTAAATTGTATAATTATTGACGAAATTAAGCATAAATTACGAGGTCTTAAAGAGAACTAAAAGAAAGAAGAAGAAATCCACAAAAATTATTATATTGTCCGATTTTATTTCATTGCTATTTATGGACAAAAACGTCACACAAAGTACCATGCTCTGAAGTACCTTAATAGAAAGCATATTAAGGTTTAAGGTTTAATGTTTAAGAAGAACTTTATTTCTCTTAAAGAATTGTATACATAATTCACTTACTGAGAAACAATGGTTAAAACTAAAATTACTAATTAGAGCACACAAAGGTATTTATAAAACAAAACAAGATACTTACTAAAATTAAAAAGAAATATTAAATAGAGAAAACGAAAAATAACAAACACTTATAATCGATAAAATATCGATTGTACAGTCTACACCAATCATACTTTATAGTCTCTACCTCCAATGTAACGAGTTGCGAACAGCTCTATAGGTGTCCGCAAGGAGGCGAGGGGTCAGTATCCTGGGATGCTGTGCCAGTGTCTCGGCGCCTGCGCAGCCTACACACGCGTTTTGTGTTGTACTGTGTGTGATTTTGTACCGGGACTGGTATGTATTCACTCTATATTGGACATTTTTAAAGTCACATTGTTAGGTTGAAGGGTTGAAGATTTTGTTTTTTGTGGCATGTTTTTCTGTTTATTTAGAGGATGGGATTTCCCTCGATTTTCCTCGTCGTAAGATATTATTACTTTGTTTTGCTCCGAAGTTTGTTGACAAGTTTCGTTGAGATGCGAAATTTGTTGCAGTGTTTTGTCGAGTATTTTCCTATTCGAAGTAATTTTTATTTATTATGTTTGTAAGGTTAAATGCTGTGTTTTTAATTATTTTGATTACTTATATGAAATAAGGTTTATGTCTTTGTTTGGTGTTATGCTAAACTGAGAAAATGCGGAAAAACACATTAATTTAGTCATTAAAATCGGCTATTGTTTGCATTAGTTAAGCTTTGGTTTTAAATTTTAATAGGTACATGAAACATAAAAATGAATCACCCTAGGCTGTATTCCCAGGTCTACCAACCTAATTTAAATGACGTTTTCCTTTCCAAAAACATTTGTCCACAAAAAATGGAGATTATATTTCGGTCACATGATTTTGTGTAATATAAATCTCATAAGTGATATTGTAAATTAAAAAAGGAAAGACATTGATTTAAATGTTTATCTCGAACGAAACAGGTTTAGTTATGGGTAGAGAAGGCTTTGACCGCAAATAAAATATCGTCCTCTTGTATTAATATTCTAATCTTTTGTTTTTGCTTACATTTAACACCAGTTGTGTTCCTCACTCCATTTGCTGTAGTTTTATTTAATTATTATTTTCATTTACTATTTATTTTACACAAAATAATGAAGCCTGAGCCCTGTTGAGGTTTTTCTTTTGACTATTATTTAAAATCAACTACATGGGCTACATCTTAACTAAATGGATACTAAAAAATCGAGAAAAAATACTAGTCTACTATAATAGACCAGTGGTTCTAAACCTAAGGTCACGTAATGTAGAGACCAAAATCGAGCAAAGAGAAAACATACATACATAAACTCACGCTGTTTTTCCAGAAAGGGTAGGCAGAGGTACCACAATAGGACCCACATTTCGCCTTGGGTGTCCCGTCACACGATGTGATAGGGAGCAAGCCTATCGCCACATCGGGTCTTGACTCTGGGCTGATAATTCATAAAAAAAAAACCCATATCACTTTGCCCGACCCAAGATTTGAACCCGAGACCTCAGCTTTGTAATCATACCGTAGTACAACTACGCCATCGAGACAGTCTAACTTATTTATCATAGCGTCATGATATACCTACCTGGCTAAACGCCACACTTTTATGGTCAAGGACCTCATGTACTAACGCGATTCTTGACCTTATTGGAAGACGAAAAACATCGACATTGGACCGACTACCTGACCAATATTAATTATAGTGATTCAGCCAGGCGGTATTTTAGAACGTATGGTTCTTTATCAAAATGACAGCCTCCGTGGCGCAGTTGGTTAGACGCCGGCTGTAAATGAGGGGCTGCGGGTTCGATCCCCGAACTGAGACAAATGCTTGTGTGATCCGCAGGTATATGTTTCGGGTCTGGGCGTTTGTGAGACCGAAAAGTCTCTCGTAGTTTCTAATAATTAAGACACGAGTGTCGATCTTAGTGTTGGTCAGGACTATGTATGTGACTGTTGGGTGTATTTATTCATATCAGCCCGGATAGCGACCACCGTAGAATGGTGTTACTGGTAAGCCTGTAAAATGACCAACTATGTCGCATTTTGGGCTTAGCCTGTTTAGCTTCGGTTTAGAGAAGGCCGGCATGATTGTGTCGACCAATAGTAGACGGTTTGATTGCACTTGATTTACCATTAGGTTCATTGCAGTCAGATTGTTTTGCCAGTATAAAAATGGTTACATATGAGATCCACATTAGCCTAGTTTCGTTTTTTATTGAGAAGGTATGGGATTTAGGACATTTAAATATATTTTCACAAGAAGGCCGGCAGCTACTGGATGCATAGAGAGGCAGACCGGGCTCTGTGGTGTACCTTGGGAGAGGCCTATGTCCAGCAGTTGATTGCAACGGGCTGATGATGAAATATATTTATGAAAGTCTCCATTCAAGAGTTGATATAGTGGCCAAGACAGAACCCTTATTTTACCACCCTGGATTGTTGCCGTTTGGAACACACTCCATAGTAATTCCAGTGATGATATCTAGATATCTACGCAGGTTTCCTTACGATGTTTTTCTTCACCGTTAAACTGCATGGTAATTGACTAAGATTACACAGAAAAGTCTAAAAAAGGGTGTTCCCTAGGCTTGGAACCCACCACAACCGCATCTAATGACTAACAGGCCTACAGGGTTCTTAAAATAAAAACCTATTATCTTTTGATTGTGAGTAATGAAGCGACCCGCTTTAGGTATTGATTCGAACTCGTATTTTATCCACTCGATCAATATTTTTTGGGTGCATTAAAGTTTTATTGCAATGTTTGTATTAATTACAAAAGATTGAAAAGGAAAACGAATTAATGAGTCAGCTTTGTTGATGAAAAATCGGACGTTCGCGCCTGTATCCCTGATGGAATGGGCAAAGAAGTTCCTAGTGTCAGCCGCAATTCACAATTCCGTCCCAAGATATTATTGTCTAATCTATATCATCCATCATCCATCCATCCATCAGCCAAAAGAAATCCACTGCTGAACATAGGCCTCTCCTAATGATTTCAACCTGTTGGAGGCAGCCCGCATCCAGCGACGTCCCGTCTAATCTATATACCATTGGGATAATTTCAAGTCCCAATCACCTCAACAATGACAGGGATTTTTAAACCAAAAAAAAAATAAAAATAAAGGGCTCGACTTTGTAATGGAACTCAAAAGTCAAAACCCTTTAGTTCACAAATCAGACATGCTGCTATTCTTGCTTCTAGTCCAAAAACACATCAACTAATTATCATCCTATGCTCTAAAAAAGTAAAAATATAAGTATGCAAATATCCCGATTCACTCGTGTTTACACTCACCCCGAGACACTTCTATTCACAAAGCACAGAAGGTAAAGATAAACTCATTAAACATTTAGCCCGGGACACTGAGGTCAGAACATCCCTGGGGGCGCGAAATTGTCGTGGAACTAACTTATTCCGGGGAAAAACAAACCTTGTTCCTTTTAATTCTTGTAAACGTATTTCGTATTTTTTTATTATGGGTATATGACAATCTGTGGATTAGTAGATGAGTAATTGGGTATGAAATTATTACCAGTGGGTTCGAATTCAATATTCAACAAATATTTCTAATACTGATATGGCAAAGTGCTACGTTGCCCTTTCAAACGACTTTTGAATTCATTTTTTGCGAAGAAGAACAAAAGGTCAACAACAGGTCACTGTGGAAATCATTAGGAGAGGCCTATGTTCAGCAGTGGACTTAATTTGGCTGATGGATGGATGGATGGAAGTAGAAAAAAACATTCGATAATTAAAATGGGTTTTAAAACTGTCCATGAATATGCCGCAAATCTATAGTTGGTCTTATAAACTGTTGAGAACAGCCAATAATACCAGAATGTTGTACAATATGTAAGAATAGAGGTGTATTTGTGTCCGCACGAGTCCTCAAGCGAACACCGTTAGATTCCGGTTTGTTCGACTAGGACTGCTGTTAATGTGCCGATCGAGTTTTATACAAATATATATAATATTCCGATGGTTGCGATTCAATTGAATATTCATTAGGAAGGTTTTAAGACAATGAGTCTTCTGATTTGTGGGATTAAGAAATATGAACATATTCAAAACCTTTCAAATCCATTTCTCTTACAATATTTCTTGGGGTGAGTCTATTGGCTAAAGGCTTGATAGCCATCGTGGCGCAGTTGGTTAAACGCAGGCTGTGAATTGACAAGCCGCAGGTTCGATCCCCGCACCGAGACAAATGAGCCATCTATAATAATTATTTGTTTCGGTTCTGGGTGTTGTGTGACCACAAAGTTTCTCGTAGTTTCTCATACTTTCTAAACAAGATTTGTATTTAAGTGTGGGATCAGGCCTATGCATAAGAATGTCGGGTTTACTTATTCATAACCCTTTGAATTCAATTACCTCACAATAATTCTTGGGGTTAAGTGCGTAGTGGCCTGTTGGTAACGGACCAGACGCGACCACCACCGTTCACGATAGTCGCGGGTACAATTATTTATAACGATGGTCAAAATGCGCCATGTTTCCAAAATTTCTCTTATTCTAAACATAGAATAAGAGAAATTTTGGAAATATGCCCAACAGGGCATATTGGGTCGAACGTTTGGCCCATACAGCCAACACGAGCCAGCCTTCACAATGTTCATTCCATAGCAATTTCTTAATGAGTTATAAAGTTTACGAGTGAGTGGAGGGTTTACGACCTCCCACAACTATCTGATTTCCTCCTTAAGAGTAATGGCGACGGATGGATCAAATATTAATGTTTGCACTAACTTCCTTACTGTCATTTAACTTTATCTTCAACCGTTACAGTTTTTTTATTGTAAATTGTATCGATTGTGGACCTGATAAAAGTCATGTATCGTTTATGGGCGTGTGGCGAAATTTGGAACTACAAATAAAATTAAAAAAAAATATTTATTTAACGCATTGTGTGAGATATTTTTTCATAATATAAACAACAAGCATTTATACTCTTCATCGAACAGTTTTAACATGTCCAATGTAATAAAATGTGAAATGAGAAAAACTATTCTTAATATTTTGACAAGAACGCTTTCGGCGACAGATCGTAGACTACCTGTAAAGGTTGATTTCTCTGGAATATTTTGTGGGGGTTCTGAGTTTAAAAAACCTTGCGAGTTGTGGCTTAATATATTTTGGAAGTTAAATTTTTTACATTAAAAATGGTTTTTAAAATAAGTTTAAAAATCCATAACCTCACCAACATTTTAAGGCCCAATTCCACAAACCAACTTTACCCACAACTTTGACTTTGAAAACGTCAATCCCATACATTATCATTGTCAAGTATGTCTCAAATGTATGGCGATGACTTCGTCAAAGTCAAAGTTATGGGCAAGGTTAATTTGTGCAATCGAGCCTAAATCAACAAATTGGATAACTATGTATGGGTTTTACTGTCCATGAGCGGTCGTATCGCCTACCATCAGGCGGATGGCATGCTCGTCTCACGATTCATTGCAATAAAATAAGAATAATAAGAAAAAAGTATGACATAAACAGCATTATATTCAACCGACAATATTGAATTCAATCTCTCGTAGTTTTCATAACTGAGCCATACAATTCTGAATTTCTCATGATTAAGGAGTATAATGATGACTTTTGTGTGCTTTTTGTTTCAGGCGACAAGATGATTCGACACGGACTACTAATATCGATACTGGCGACCTTATTTGCGGTAAGTGTAAAGCGCAATTTACACGGGGAGAGTTTCTCGCGGCGACAATCGCATGCGATTATCGCATGACACAACCGCCATAGACTATCGTGTTCTGACAAACGTTTCCACGATGCAACTTTTTTAAATCCTTGCGATAATCGTTTATTCGAGGCGAGAAACTCTCGCCGTGTAAATGAGGCTTAAGTCTGCAATATCCATTTTATTCGCAAAAGAAACACTCATGGCTTTAGTGGCGGAGGCAAGCATGAAGCAGGCTATAAAACGAAAGACTGTAGAGTCAATCTCCACATTGAAAATAATTCTTGTGTGTAATATTTATGTCCGTTCCATGTCCGTCCGTTGCACCGCAAGTTCTATTAGATGAATTATTGTATTCACTTTGACGTTCCAGCGCAAACAAAGTATGAGTTCCTATTTTGATGTGTATTCAGGAGTGTATTTTACAATAGACAATACTGTTTTTAACTGTTTAACTATTTCACTGTTGTCCCAGATTTTACGTTAAATCTTATCTTTATTCAAGGTTATATACTATTACGTAAATAAATAATTAGGCCTATTTAATTTGCATATCTATGTGAAATAATAGTAAGATAAACTAGTACGCACGTCATCCCCCATTACACCCGTATTTTTATTGAAGCATTGACGTCATGAAGCCAATTAACTCAGCTGAACCTTTATCTGTCTGTATCAGCCCGTATACGTCCCACTGATGGGCACGTGCCTCTCTTACATCAGAGAGTACGATTGAGAGGGGTTAGCCCATATAGTCCATCACGCTGGCCTAGTGCCATAATTTTTTTTAGAAATCGCTATGGTATGCAGTTTTCATCATTACATTTTCCTTCGCCGTTATAGTGCGTGGTGATTGACTACAATACACACATGACTCGGGAAAGTAAGAGGTATGTCCTGGGATTTGAACCCGCGACCACCATGAACATATTGGCAGCCGCCTCTGGTCCGTTACCAACAGTCCACCGCGCACTTTAGGATAAAAACACTTAATTAAGTTAATTACGTAACTGTTTACTATCCCAATGACGTCATAGCGCCCGTATGTGTAACTAACGTAAGCTATTCGTTGCTAATGACCCTGCATATGAATAATTCATCAATCGCTACATTTTTGCCGGCATTACGATTGTTATTTTCACTGGTGCCTCGCACATTTCACTTTTAAAATGTCAACCCACATTATGTTGCGACATGTAAAGGCAAGTACATAGCTAAGTATTATAAAGGGTAAATTAGATTATAAATATATTTGGTACTAGTATTGTTTGCGCCTTCGCCCACGTGGAAATAATTTTCTAGAATTAAAGTTCTGTATATTACCCTAGGATGAAAGTACCCGATAGCCTTCCTTGATATCTGAACTATTCAAAACTAAAATAATGTTTAGTACCTGTAATTCTAGAAATTTGCTTGATGTATTACGTGGGACGTCCACCCACTAGGTGGTCAGACAACCTGGTAAAGGTCGTGGGACGTCGCTCGATGCAGGCTGCCTCCAACAGGTCACAGTGGAAATCATTGGGAGAGGCCTATGTTTAGCAGTGGACTTCCTTTGGCTGATGGATGGATGATGGATGGATTATATAGACTATCGATTTCAAATACATTATAATTGGCAAAAGTGTATGTACGAGTACAAATATACACCTACCTGTATACCTAAAGAAGTATGTAGAGTTGACATTATTGACACACATTTCCCGAGAAAAAAAACGATTTATTTGGAATAATCCTTTCATTAAGGTTCATAAAAGATTCAAAATTGAATACACACTTTTTATTACGAAATTTTACGTGTAAGAAGCCTGATAAAATGTAAAACTATCTAAAAAAGATTAAAAAAATGTGCCAAAGAAAGCAAAAATCACGACAAAGAATAGTATAATTATTACTGCCAATTTAAATTCTCGTGTCAACGTGTAAACCCATCCTTATTGTTTTAGCGAGTAATGAAGTTTCACTCTCCGTTTTAAAAACCAATGTCTGCCAAAGTTTTACGTTTGTATAGATTTGTGTGTGTGTGAGAAGTGCGTGGTGGCCTGTTAGTATCGGACTACACGCGACTGCCTACATGTTCACGGTGGTCGTGGGTTCAAATCCCAGGGCACACCTCTTACTTTTCGGTGTTATGTGTGTATTGATAGTCAATCACCACGCACTTTAACGGTGAAGGAAAACATCGTGAGGAAACCTGCATACCGTAGCGATTTTAAAGAATTTCTACGGTATGTAAGTCCGCCAACCCGCACTAGGCCAGCGTGGTGGACTATATGGCCTAACTACTCTCAATCGATTCTCTCGATTGTAGAGTAGGCCCGTGCCCAGCAGTGGGACGTATATGGGCTGATACAACACAATAGATTTTATATACCTGAATTGAATATTAGATTTGGTTATAATTTGGTTGTATTTAGTCGAAACAATTTTGCCGGACGGGCAAGTAGTTATTACACGTCGACTTTCTGTAACGCAGTGGCAACCACCCGGTCGAATCCACATATACGTATTTACAATATCTTAGTCAATCTAGAAACCCCTAACTTTTATTTTTTAAATAAGACTTTACTCTCCAAAGACTTTGTAATAATTTTTTGGTGCTTAAGGTGTAGCAAAGAACCAATTTCCATTTGATTCATTACCACCGTCCATAGACACGACACTTCGACTATAGGTGCGATGTTAGTCTTTAAACCGGAAGGCGAAAGAGAGGGAAGAATTCTATTGGAAGCAAGGGCTATGAGCCTCCAAAAAATCTTCGCCTGTTACTACTATTATACAATGAAAGTTTATAATTGAAACCTAGAGCTTTGTTACGGAAAGAAGTGGGCAATAATTTATTTCCAACTCCTCCTATTAATTTAAGTTTAAGATAGATTTGGTTGCGGGTTAGACAAGTTAGACATTCCCGGAGACTCGCTGAGCTTCAATGCTCGGTGTCATTACAATGCGTGCCACTGTTGATCCTGGCTTACAGGAGTTGCAGTGGTGGGAGTGAAGGCGGGACAGTCTCCCAAAAAAATCGAAAACTAGAAATGTGAACAACCTATTTTTTCAGGTCATCTGCGCAAAACAGCAGCTACAGCTATCAGAATCATACCTGCCGGTAGCGATGCAGGTCATAGCCCACCTGACAGACCAGATGGCATACGAGGTGGACCTTGAAATGACTCCTTCCAGCAAACCCAGCACCACCACAACTCCACGACCAGCGTATGAGACCAAATCAAAATATCCGGCTGGCTTTGAGTCTTCTGCTTTCGGGTGGCGCATGAGCTATGACACTTTTAGGTTTTCGCTTTTCTATATGCTGTAAATGTTTGTATCTAATCCAAAGCCCCATTTACACGGGGAGAGTTTCTCGCCTCGAAAATACGATTATCGTAAGGATTAAAAAAGTTGTATTGTGTAAACGTTTGTCAGAACACGATAATCTATGGGAGTTATGTCATGCGATAATGACATACGATTCTCGCCGCGAGAAACTCTCTTCGTGTATATTGCGCTTAACCAACTAATCCATCAATCATGCAAACGATCACTAACTGTAACTCTTTAAAGCCAGGGTCAAAATCCACGAATTTCTCAGAGACACCAGTTTGCCTTTTTGAGGAAATTAATTAGAAAGAAGGAAAATAGTAGTTGGTGTCAAATACTAGTCCACGCAAGATCATTGCTTACTATAATGTAATGTAGGTTCCGTTTCACGTTTAACCATATAAATGGTTTTACGGAAAATGTAATTGAATGTTTATTTTATTGTATGTACGGCGAGACGAGCATGCCATTCGTCTGATGGTAAGCGATACGACTGCTCATGGACAGTAGCAAAACCAAAAAACACCATGTATTACAAAGCAACGCTTGTCATGCCACTGCGCTCGCCATCCTGAGACATAAGGTGCTAAATATCATTATGTCCAGTAGTTACGCTAGCTACAATGTCCTTCAAACCGGAACACAACAATGCGTTTACACTGCTATTTGGCGGAAGAAATAGACATTGCGGTGGTACCCAACCAGGTGGCCTCTCACATATGAAAGACCTACTCCCTGTGAAATTGGGTGAGTTACACCTGTACAAAGTTGAAAAGAAACGTCAAACGGTGCATATTTGTTTAATTCAATACTAAATTTATAGTATTTTATTAATCTGTCTATAAGTTATTTTATGATAATTTGACAAAAGACGTCGAAAATGGATAGATGTTGATTGTTTCGGTAATATAATTTCACAATCTTTGGAGATGGGGTATACCCCATTTAGCATTGGATATCCTGCGGCTGCCGATGATTATACTATAATATTATGTTGTAGTACTTTTTGAAGTATAATTGATCGAATAAAGAACTTCAATTTCCTTCTATAACAACATAAAATCTACACTATGAAGAAATAGGTATAGAATCTTAACCGTAACTAATATATTTGAGAGGTTTTATAAATCAATATTTTGATACCACGAAACTCGACTTATTTTGGGTATTGAGACGAAATAAATTAAGAATCAAATAAATATATTTTTATGCCAAAAATACCTTATAACATATAGGTCAAATTGCGTTATTTTTTCGACAACGCAAAAATGCCTTGGGGGTTTCAAAAAACGATAATTTCATTATCTTGTTCGTCGTTTCTGGAATCGATTCCAACAACAGTCCTATTGGAATATTCCATTATTTGAAATGTAATAAAGGAATGTTACCGAAATGTTTAGGTAATCGAGTTTTTGTAATAAAAAGTTGCCTCCGGTGTTACTTTGCTGAATAAAATAATTTAATTTGTTAGCCAATGGTATAATATTTTTCTTTACTTTATTATGGGTGTATTACGCTATTGGCTTATGTTTAACTGCCTCGGTGGCGTAGTGGTACTACGGTATGATTGCAAAGCTGAGGTCTCGGGTTCGACTCCCGGGTCGGGGAAAGTGATATTGGATTTTTCTATTCATTATCAGCCCGGAGTCAGGAATTTGCGCCCGATATGGCGATAGGCTCGCCCCTATCACATCGTGGGACGGAATATACAAGGCGAAACGTGGGTGTTCTAGTAGCATCTCTGGCTACCCCTTCTGGGAAAAAGGCGTGTGTTTATGTATGTATGTTTATGTATGGCTTATGTTCAAACAGCCTTTATATTACCAACCGTTTTTATGCTTTGATAATAGTATTTTTAATGCTTGAATTTTAAACTATGAAATGCGAAATATTTATTTTCACCCTGCTTGACCTGTCATATTTTGCTTGAGTTACAATATTTTGCTATTCCATCATGAATTCGCGTATTGCATAGAGCTTAATATGCCTTTGCCATTTATTTGTAAAATTTATTATAAATTTCAATATTTGCATTAAGCAAATAACTTGCTTCGCTTTTAACTTCATTTGCAATATTTAATTTTAAGACCTTCACTTTATTAAGCTTTCAATATTGGCACTTTGTAGCTCTATGTCTATTTGAAAATCATTAAATTGAAGTTCATTACAATCTTTGATATCTTAAAAGCGCATTTTTATTGGAATCAGTTGTAATGTAGTCTCTTTTTCTTGCTTATTTAAGCTAAAATATACCAGACTGTCTTTTGTTTCATTACACTTCACTTATAAGTTCCAGAATTTAAAAATCTATATTCGTCAAAATTCCAGATACGACGAAACCACGCCATATCACAAACCGGGATATTACGCCCCAGCCTCCCCTCCAGCGCCCGCTGACAGATACAAGAGCAACCAGCAACGGTTCGTCCTCTTACCCTTCGAACAACACGCCCCCTATACGGTCATCAAGCCTCAAGAACGAAGAACAGAGGCTCCATACCTCTCCATACACCACGAGCAAATCCGACCACTGGTTGACCCTAGTCCAAATGGCCCCCACCTCCTCCCACCACACTTTGACGTCAAAGTATCCAGCAGGTCAGATGGCGGTAAAATCGATGATGAATTTAGTGAAGAGAACCTCCAATATCTATCTGATGATGTAAAAGAAATGATCAAGATGGCGCGGAACCCTCATGACGATAGGCTGGTGAACATCTGGGATGGGCTTAAGTCTGGGCCGAATTCGGTCGCGACTAAGGCGAAGTTGTCCACATCTAACTTGAGGCTGCTGCTGCTGTATGATCTTCTGAGCAGAGACGCTAAGAGGCAAAAGCTTTCGGACTTCGTTGTAAGTACTTTTGTTTAATCACTAGAGGTATGGAGTAGATATCTGGTATTTGCCCAGCAGTGAATCAGTTTTTTATGCTTTGGATCTTTTGCCTACCATAGATAATAAAAACATCGTAATGGAAGTTATTTATCACGTTAGAGTTTTAAGAGTATGAATAATCCATCAACACGCGCTAGGGCAGGGGAATGGCATGGCCTAACACGTTTTATTTAAAGAACTTAATAATGCTACTACTTGTTATATGGCCTATAAGTTTAGTCCAATACAATTGTTTTCATATAGTTGTCATTCTATCCACACGTAAGGTTTTTATTAAGCTTATAACTCAAACATTAAAATATGTAGCCAGAACATCATTTAAATAAAACTTAGGTACAATCTTCGCGTGTCCATCTCAAATCACTTCAAATACCGAGAATTGGTTGCTAAAATTTTATTTTATACAAATGCGGCCTCAAAATGGTGACCATTTACAAAAATTAAAGGTAAAATATAAAACTACAGCCTCAATTTATTGCAGTGATAATCTAAATTACCCAAACCTAATGAAGCAATAAAACTAACCCAAAGCTAATTTATTACTTTATGTATAGAAACATTTTTAATACGGCGGCTTTTCTGGTTGGCTTCAATAATTTTGAGGGCAGTTTGGTTCGAATACATAATGTTCTCCTAGCTTAAAGACAGATTTTTTACGTAGACAACGACAAAGAATCTATGTTCTAATGACCACGATTTACTACGATTCTCTATCTCTCTCTTTTTCTGTCTTCAACCAAAGGCTGCTGAAACTGCTGAACATAGGCCTCCCCCAAGGATCTCCACGTTGACCTGTTGAAAGTGTTCCTAGGATTGAGGATAAAAATCTGAAATAATGATGTGGTACCAACCCGCACGCTTCCTACTTGTAGTAAACGATCGGATAGATAAGTCTCTAAATACGATACAGGAGTAAAACGTTACTAGGGAAGGTCATAAAATTATCAAAAATTAGATATCGGTCAGTACGCAATTCATCAACGCTCAAAAATTCGTCAGACGTCGAAAAATTGTCAGCACTCAGGAATTTGTCAGCAACGTAGAAAAAACTGTTAAAATATGTGAGGCTCTTATAAGTGATATAAAATGTAAATAGTAACTATTTATAGCCAGTAAATAAGCCCCGCAAAAAACTCAGCATTATTGTCTTTCTTTAAAGGCATAAGTTTGTTACGATATAATAAAGTTCAGAGATCGTATTAGTTATCTTTATTACTCTACGTAAAATTTATGAGTATCTCGAGGCTTTGATATTTTCCTCGTTGGTATAAGTATGTTTTACATAAACATAGGTCGACGATCGGAAAATATGAGGGTACTGTTTTATGTATTTTTAGCTCCGGTATTTTTTTGTGTTACCTGTGTTTAAAGCAAATTTTGAATTATTACAGACAAAAACACATTAATAAAAGGAGCTATAATAAGAGAAGTCAATAAGAACCCATTATAGTTTTTTTTTATTTTTTTTAGTTTATTGGAATAACAAACAATTATACAACTAAATAAGATGAATACAAGGAGAACATAAGAACAATAATATATGTATAATCATAAACGCTATTCACAGATTACAAGAAAGAATAGGGTGGTACAGCCTTAATTAAAAAAAGGTATAAAAATGACAAAATAACAGAAGAGGTCCAAAGGTCTTACACAAATTATCAATGTGAAAAGTATTACAAATATTGAAGAATGAGAAAAAAAAAACAAACAGCAATATGTATTGATCAAAAGTTAATTATTAACCATATTAGAAATATTTATTAAAATATTCTTTGTAAATTGAGATTGATTTAACTTAAATATGTCTATATCATCAATGCATTGTAGTGTAATAATATAGTATAAGTGCGTGGTGGCCTCGTGGTATCGGACCAGACTCGGCTGCCTACATGTTCACGGTGGTCGCGGGTTCAAATCCCAGGGCACACCTCTGACTTTTCGGAGTTATGTGTGTATTGATAGTCAGTCACCACGCACTTTAACGGTGAAGGAAAACATCGTGAGGAAACCTGCATACCGTAGCGATTTTAAAAATTTTTTACGGTGTGTAAGTCCGCCAACCCGCCCTAGGCCAGCGTGGTGGGCTATATGGCCTAACCACTCTCAATCGTACTCTCGATTGTAGAGGAGGCCCGTGCCCTGCAGTGGGTCGTATATGGGCTGATACAATACAATGCATTATAGTTTTGAACCAACTGCCGAAGCGGAGAACGCACACCAGCATTGATGCGACACATTAGGGTCGCAAAAAACTTATAGGATCGGGCCCCACGTCGGTTAACAGTTCCAGGTACAACGTATAACAATTGATTAGTTAAAGCAGTCGCATCTAACATGTTGTGACATAGACCATAAATAAATTTTGCTCCAAGTAATAGTCTTCTACTATTCAAAGATATTAAATTGTATTCTTTAAGAAGCTGGTCGTAGGACAAGTAATTATGCTTATATTTAAAGTGTATAGTGCGCAAAAATTTGTGCTGGACAGTTTCGATGGATTTAGAGTATTTTTGGTATATGGGATTCCATATTGCATATTCTAATTGAGGTCTTACAATAGATATATACAAATATCGAAGGGTAGTATAGTTACTTGTCTTTATCATGTAACTACTTGTATTCGATGGCCACAGGCATAGCCTAGTGTGGACATTACAAATATGTCTTAATATAATTCGGACAAAGCAGGTATAATACAGATTAATATTTAATAATATGTACTTAGAACTGCACTAGAAATTAAATTTTAATGCCCATTAATAATCGACTACAGAGGCGTCATCGTGTAATCAATTAACTTTTTTTTAAATACACCCATAAGGCAAACACATGTGTAGACTCAAAAGTAACGGACAATTTTCGGCCGCTATCAAAAACACCCTGACTTTTTGGTATCATAACATTCATTGGTTCACGGTGGTCGCGGGTTCAAATCCTTAGACTTTGACTTTTTGGAGTTATCAGTGTATTGATAGTCATGGAAACACCGTGAGGAAACCTGCATACCGTAGCGATTTTAAGAATTTCTACGGTATGTAAAGTCCGCCAACCCGCACTAGGCCAGCGTGATGGACTATGGCCTAACCCCTCTCAATCGTACTCTCGATTGTAGAAGTGGCCCTCTCCCTGCAGTAGGACTTATATAGGCTGATACAAATACAGAACATTCAGAGCTTAATCAAATATTTTAAATCCTACCTCTCGTTTTCCAGCTCGCGTCTTAAGTCTTAACCAACAGCGCCACAATGTCTATCGATAATTACTTAAGTAATTATGTGTTATCAAACCTTGAACTCAATATGACACGTAATTAAATCTAGAATATCCGAAATTATTCGAGAATGTTCGCTAATTACATTAACTTCCCAACACTCGTTAATCATACTTATTCAAAATGTCACTTGTCACCTTTTCCATTAATATCACATCATTAATACTCGTAATAAAACAAAAATAATAAAATAAAACTCATTTATTTCAGGTAAAAATGAGAACATAACAGAATTACTGAAACAGAATATACAAATATAAAAAATAATATAAAGTAATATAATGTTGACTTATTCTGTATACTTTAGGCTACCAATAAGTATCGACTGCCTCCGTGGCGCATTAGTACTGCGGTACGATACAAGGCTGAGGTCGCGGGTTCGAATCATTTCGGAATCAATTTTTCTATGCATTATCAGTACGCAGTCAGGAATTGCTGCCCGATGTAGTGATAGGCGTGAGTTTATGTATGTAAGTTCTACAAGCTATTTAGTATGAACCTAGGATTAGTATAAGATTTTGTTTATTTCGATACCAATTTCTGGCAAACATTTATAAATACACTATTCACGCTCTTGTGAAAATATGTTTTAATCGTTTTTGTCATAATGATGAGAGTTCAACAAATTAAATCATTTTGCAAAATTTCTCCACGCTGCTTTTAATTTATCGCGTATTCTTAATACTTGTAGGTGTTCTTGTAACATGTATATGTTATTCTCCATATAATGTCTGTGTATTTCATACTCTTTGGTAAATGATGTCAATACATATTTTACAACCTCTATTCGACTTCTAGTTTATTGACATAAATGTAGAAAATATGAGAGATTTATTGTTTTATCCGCAGCGGGACAAATTTTCCGCGTCGTAAATCTTAGTCGTTAGTCGGGATCGACTGATTTCATATAAATATATATTTTTACATCGAATAATAAATTACATTGTTATTAAACCTACAAATCTTCTAATATGAGATAGAATATAACTTTACATTGAATTTATGAATATATTTTATATTGGTATACTTTCTGTGTCTTTTTTTATTTGGGGTTTAATGAGACTCCTTCATAATTTGGCACAGATATCTCTTTAAAAACAGGCTTTAAAGTAACACTATTCCCACGAAAAAACCGTAGATCATAAAAGACAATATAGCACAAAGGGCCTTATTGATAAACTCTGATGAGCAGAGGATTAACTTTAGTCCAAGGCTTTAGAATTGACTCGATTATTCAGAATAGTGAGGTATTCCTGACTTTTTTAATGAACACGGAATTGCATAGAGGGCTAGGCAACCATCGTATTGTAATTACATTATTTAATATTATAGTGAAATTAATAGTTAAAATAATCGAGTCTTTTCTAAAGCCTTGGACTAGGCGGCCACTCACATATGAGAGACCACCAGTAACCACGGGACTAAGAGTTCCATTATAATGTATGTTTGTCACTACTTCCAGGGCTTCGCCCCCGACGTGATGAAGTTCCTGGTGGAGTCCTCGAACGGTGGGGCCCGGGAGCAGCTCCGGATGGCCCTGAACAAGATGGTGGAACGCCACGACTGCGGTCACGAATACGCCAACAACAGGGCCAAAGAAATGGTCGTGGAACTCGCAAAGGCCGAGTCGAAACTCTCCTCAGAGCTCAGATACCTGCAGCCCTTGGTTTATAAGTTTTAGGTTTAAAATGGCGCCCTTAGATCACGAAATAAACAAACTATATATAATCTTCTCGCCCGGAACCCATACACACAGACTATGGGGACCCATGTGGGAGCCCAGCATGCCATGAGGGTAGGCAGAGGCTAGGGCCGCCTCTGCTTGGTCCTGACATGTTACTCTCGCTGCATTCACTTTCATCCACCATGCTTTCTCGTCGGTTCAAGGTACTTTTGACCCTAGCTTACAGATGAAATGAATTCTACGAATGTGTAAAAAATACCGGTTATTTGTCGAATTGGATAGACAAATCTATATCATTGATGTTTGAGGTGGAATACAAGATAATTGAATTTAAAGATCTTGATGGATTAGCATGAATTAAGTTATAGGTAAAATATTGTGTGGTACTAGGTTTCAATAAAGAGTTATTGACGTAAGATAACTTATTAATAGTTATCGTAACAGCTAGTAATATAATATAAAACTGCTCCGCATTATTTTATTAGAAATATTTTGTAAGTGATTCAAACTAGAACCGCAAAGAATTTATCTTGCTTCACTTTATGAATTATTTATTATTTATTACTATTGAATAAAATACCGCAATATATTGCCGTAGGCTTAGCCAAAATACAATTTTGCATTTATATTAATTCAGTAATTTTTATAATTGCTATGTTTTAACGATTGAGAAATGTTTTGCTCAAAATCGTCGAGTTGAAATAGGGCGCCATTTTGTATTTATTGTGATTATTAGTCTGTATTATTGATGTCGTATCTCATATAGCGTATAGTGGTTAAATATATTATGATATAAATATATGTGATTTTAAAATGTTGTTTTTTTTAGTTAAATATCTTAATAACAACCGTGATGGAGCAAATTATAACGAAATTCTCTCTCTTTCTCCCTCTCTTCAGCCACAAGAAGTCAACTGCTGAACATAGGTTTCCCCCTTGGATCGCCACATTGACCTGTTGGAAGTGGCCTGCATCCAGCGACTTCCTGCAACCGTAACTAGGTCGCCGTCCACCTTGTAGCTAATTTGATTTGTTATATTTTGACAATATATTTTTTCAATACCAGTCAATTATGAATCTAAATGCATTTACATAAGGTTTGCTCTAGGTGTTTGTTAACTTAATTTTGAACACCTGCAATGCTTAGTTAATATTGACAGTTGGTTGGTATAGATTCTGATGGCTTGCAGGTTGCTAAGAACTATTGACAGAGAGATGCTCCGATATATTTGAAACATTGGATGCTCACAACAATCTGAAAAGTTTGTTCTATAGAAGTTTATGATCACTTTGAATGTGTAGTGCTTTATGGACACACAAACATGCTTAGCTAGTTTTGACGCTGACTGTACGTGGCCTCCGCTCCAAAACCTTTCGAAATTATTATGTCGATATTCAATTGTATATAGGTAATAGTTGTCAAAGGTGACTGAAATTTAATTCGGGTATTCATTCGGATAGTGCCTACCTTACCGATAATGGATAATCCACCATGCTGACGAATGCAAGTATGTGTTTTTCATTACACTGAAACGGCAAAATGACTGCACCGTACCTGATGGTAAGCATAATGCCGTCCAGACAGATTCGAATGGTTCCATCCCATTGGACAATTATGTCGGCCAGCAAAATGTGTCGTGTTTCGGAGAGAGAGCGGCAAAAATGGGTATTTCTTGCTGGTTGATACTGTTGGCATTGCGACGCGCGTACTATTAGGCGCATTTTTGTGACTTTGTCGGGCCTCTACAAAACACACTTCAATTTGTAATACACTTTTAATTTATATAAAAGGCTTAAGTATTGGATGGTAAATCAAGCGATTTTAATAATGCTTTATAAAAATCTCATTTAAATTAGGTTTACATCAATAATTTCTCGCAAATTGCGCCTATATTTTTCACTAATCTGTTTTAATATTTTGTTTTAATTGAATATTTTAATGCAGTATTCAGAAGAGAGCATTAGCGATGTTCGGAATTTATTTCCAGGTTAATCTAGTTAGTGAGTTATTCCCAATCAAACAGTTCGTCGTAGTTTTAGCGATTATTCCAATGACTCGCATAAAAAATGGCCTTTTGATTGTCGCGCCAGCTCTAGCTATTATTTCAGTGAATTACATAAAAATAATGTAATGTTTTATTAAAGGAATAAAGGAGGGAAGATCAATAAATAAATACACCCAACAGTCACGTACATTGTCCTCACCACACTAAGATCAAATATTGTATCGTAGGTGTCAAGACCTACAAGACCTACACAGGACCTACACTTTTTGGTCTTACAAACACCCAGACCCGAGACAAATACTTGTCGTTGACACAAACATTTGTCTCGGTGCGGATCGAACCCGCGGCCTGTCGGTTCGCGGCCGGCGTCTAACCAACTGCACCACGGAGGCTGTCGTGATGAACACTTTATTACTATAAACATAATAAAACTAAATCGTGAATCTTTGTGATAAATCGAAATTTTTCAAATGTGTATTTTACTTCTCGAAATGCGCAGAAGGACACAACGATAATACCGCCTAAAGAATAAAGATAAATAAGTCATGCCAACTCACCGGAGTCCCGTTCCTGAAGCTAGATGGTCCGGGCCGACAACAAATCATAGTCTGCACACCCACTAAACACCGCTTTGCACCAGATAGTCCACAACACATTAAATAATAGGTGAATATCCAGCGACGGGGAAACGCGTGCCTTGCGTCGCGAAGAGCACACGAGACTCAAAGCAATGACTAACCAGCGGCAAGCGACAAACTACCCTCCACTATATTAACGAAAATAAATAAATCAATCCTAAAATACAAAACTATGAATTGTGAAACTGCAGCTGTGTCTGTGCATGTCTGTTCTTTTCATTAACCTTGTGTCTCACTGCTGGGCAAAGGCATACCCTTTTTCCATCCCCATTTCCTGATTCTTACTTCTTGCCATTTTGCCTCGAATCCATCAAGCATTTCATGGGTCTTTTTCGCTTCCTGCGATCATTCACGGGAATTCAACATGATTTGGGTTAGTAATCACCGCCCATGAAAATCCACAACCCTTGGGTCATAGATGAGTTGCTGGTCCTTCAAATCCAGAGCAGAGAGAGAAGAAAAAATAATGGGAAGAGGAAAGGGGTATTGGGTAATGGGTATCCGGTAATGCTAATGGATTGTGGTGGATGCAATCAAACTACATACTAGCATGAACGTTCGCCTGTAACTAGGATAAACGTGTCAAGACCCTTTAGAACAGTAGAAGGGTATGTCCAGGATCCTGATTATGGATCCTCTTTATTCAGATCACGTCACCGGCTATTTGCAACGCAACAATCTGTATATCCACAATAATTGATGTGTTATTATCGTCAATAAAAAGTCTACCGGCTGGTGTTCAAAGATTTTCTAGACCAATTGAAAGCTGTGTGCATCTAACAACGTTGAAGGAGACCTGTATCAATCAGATTTTTTTAGTAAAAGGTCGCAATTATAATACAACTTCTTTGCTTCCAAGTGGTTGTAAATCCATTGTCGTTTCTTTATTACAATATTGGCTAATTTAAATCACAAAACAAGACATTTCTGCAGCAATAAAGATATAAAGAAGCGGTGGGGTCGCTTTTTCCTGTATGAATGGGGCGAGTCCCCGCGGCCTCGATCCGCGCAATAATGTTCCCACTGATGCTATTTGTCAAAACTTGACCTAATGGAATCAATTACACGGTACTGTAACACGATACAGGTTTCCAATTTGGTAGCTTATTTTTGGTTCTTTTGATGTTAATGATAGGTTATTACGAAGCATAAATGAATTATCACCTTTTTTTATCTTGGCACGGCACAGTGACTGCATTGCACCTGATGGTAATTGCTAATGCCTTCCAAACAGAATATCAAATGGTATCAGATTGCAGTCTCATACCATTCGATACAATCATGTCGGCAAGCTGAGATGCCTCTTCACGCTACGGCGGAAGGAGCCACGACTATAGTAATGATTATAGGGAACACGTGTGATGGCAAACGGTTCCACAGCTTGACTGTGCGGCAGAAAAAAGAATTGGAGAATCTTTTGGTCGGGCACTTTGGGGCAAAAAAATTTGCACAGTAAGAGCTAAATGTAAAAGTACTGGCAGAGGCAAGTTAAAGTGTGGTGGCATTGTCCATAAACAATGTCCTTATGTGCAAATAGCAAAGACTTAAGAAAGTCAGCTCTTCCTTTCACCTTTTCAAATTACTCAGAAGCCATCAATTTTCCTGTTACCTCTCATAAAATAAGAAGTTAAACCATAAATACAAGTAATAATATCAGCCATACAACTTCCGTGGCGCAGTTGGTTGACGCTGGCCGTAAAACAAGAGGCCACGGGTTCGATCCCCGCATAGAAACAATTATTTATAAAAACCACAGGTATTTGGGTCGGGTCTGGGTGTTTGTGAGACCGAGAAGTCTCCCGAAGTTTCTGATGCCCACGACGCAATCGATCTTATGTATGTAACCATTGGGTGTATTTATTTATCACCAGCGTATACAGGTATAGGTAGACTGCCTCGGTGGCGTAGTGGTACTACAGTACGATTGCAAAGCTGAGGTCGCGGGTTCGAATCCCGGGTCGGGCAAAGTGATATTGGATTTTTCTATTCATTATCAGCCCGGAGTCAGGAATTTGTGCCCGATATGGCGATAGGCTCGCCCCCTATCACATCGTGGGACGGAATATACAGGCGAAACGTGGGTGTTCTGGTAGCACCTCTGCCTACTCCTTCTGGGAAAAAGGCATGTGTTTATGTATGTATGTATATACCTATACAACCATAGAAGCTTTGAACACCACTGCAAACCCTAGATCTTAATCGCTTGCCCGAGAGCCAATAAATACGTGTCGGTGCATACTCGATATAAATCTAAATAATCGCACCTTAAGCCCCATTTACACGGAAAGAGTTTCTCGGGGCGAGAATCGTATGCGATTATCGCATGACATAACCGCCATAGAGTATCGTGTTCTGACAAATGTTCACACGATGCGACTTTTTATATCCTTACGATAATCGTATATTGGAGGCGAGAAACTCTCCCCGTGTGAATGGGGTTTAACGCCCCAAATCACTGCCTGCACTTAATAGCTGCCGTGTGCCAGGGCAGTTTGTCATTCAACTCTTGTTAAACCGCACGCGATGCTGATACAGACATTTTGTGCGGAATATTTTAATGTGGTCTTTATTGACTTTTGAAATTACTTTTAAGCTGTGTTCTATTCGTATTCGAGAACTTTTTGGCCCCATCGGCCATCAGTTCTCTGTGCTATGTGCCCCGCCTATTGCCACTTCAACTTGCTAATCCGCTGGGCTATGTCGGTTACTTTAGTTCTCATAATGATTGAATGGAGGCCACGAAGCGGAAAGCGCAGCGTGGGACGTCCACCCACTAGGTGGTCAGACGCTCGGTAAAGGTCGCGGGACGTCGCTGGATTCAGGCTGCCTCCAACAGGTCACCGTGGAAATTATTAGGAGAGGCCTATGATCTTCCTTTGGCTGATGGATTGGAATGGATTGTGTTCTATTAGTTTTATAAGTAGTCTACAATTTTCTGTCGCCGAAAGCGCTGTTTTCGAAATAATAGATACGAAAATATCTCGTCACATTTTATTACATTGGTCATGTTAACACTATAAGATGACAAGTATAAATGCTTGTTGTTTATAACGTGAAAATATATTTCAAACATTGCGTTAATAATTTTTGTATTGTATCAGCCATACACAACCATATACAACCCACTGCAGGGCACGGGCCTCCTCTACAATCGAGAATACGATTGAGAGTGGTTAGGCCATATAGTCCACCACGCTGGCCTAGTGCGGGTTGGCGGACTTACATACCGTATAAATTCTTTAAAATCGCTACGGTATGCAGGTTTCCTCACGATGTTTTCCTTCACCGTTATAGTGCGTGGTGATTGACTATCAATACACACATAACTCCGAAAAGTCAGAGGTGTGCCCTGGGATTTGAACTCGCAACCACCGTGAACATGTAGGCAGCCGAGTCTGGTCCGTTACCAACAGGCCACCACGAACTTGCGTTAATAATAATATTTATTAAATTTTATTTGTAGTTCCAAATTTCGCCACGTGCCAATTGATTTTAGTCCGGTAAGTCCACTTTTCAAGACTGGTGTGAAGAATTTTGGAGTATTGTGTGTGCAAGTGATAATTAAGAATCTTTCGCTCGATTTTAACTGAGGGTACAATTTATTTTTTTTGTTAATTTTAGCTCAGTCGATGTTCAAAAACTTCAAACGATACTGAAGCCCCAAAAGCTGTACTCTGTCGTTGTAGAAAACAATATCCGAGAGATGAGCAATCGTTTCAGGTAGGGTAAAAACTAGAAAATTTGGGCAGGCGTTGATATTTATTAAATATGTAATTGTAAAACGGCACTACACTAATACCCGTATGAACGAAAATATATATATATATATATATATATATATATATATATATATATATATATAATATGGTTTTTTAGACAAAACTACAAAAATATCTCGACTGGCTCGATGGCGCAATTGTACTACGGTATGATTGCAAACCTGAGGTCTCGAGTACGAATCCCAGCTCAAGCAAAGTGATATTGGATTTTTTTATTCTATATCAGCACGGAGTCAGAAATTTGTGCCCGATATGGCGATAGGCTCGCCCCCTATCATATCGTGAGAGAAAAAATACAAGGCGAAATGTGGGTATCCTGGTTACACCTCTGCCTACCCCTTCTGGGAATAAGGTATGAGTTAATGTATGTACTAATAAAAGATAAAAACATCGGTGTGACAGTCAACCTTTTTATTTTCCGGTAGCAATACACAAAGAAAGTTTGTGAGTTGGCTCTTCGCTCCCGTCCTATTGATACCAGTCAAGACATCTTTACATCCATCAGAAACATCACAATGGAACAATATTTATAAATGTCAGTAGTAATGGCAGAAAATAACTATTTTGCAATACTTTATTTAATTATTGAACATCTTGGAGTGTGGTTAGATTTCTCATTTTTTAAGATAGTGTCTTACCCGTTTCGATTTAACTACTTTTATGTTATTTCAGTTAGTTAAACTATGTATAGACATAGACCAAAGTATTGATCGAGAAAAGAAATAAGATTTTAGGAATCTTTAAGTCCTTTAATTGGAAGTGGTAGTGCCACGCTGTTGTCAGTCATGACTTAGCATAAATGAGAAGGCACGTCCAGGGCGGTACTACTGCCTCACAGGAAATCGACGTGAAGCAACAGCTTCGCTATAACGTTTCGTTCGGTCACTGAGATTGCAGGATTCCTAATAACCCTTTCCTTTTCCCATCTTTTTTCCATACCGCTCTCCTCCCAATTTGATGAGCCGGCAACACATCCATGACCCAGCGTTGTGGATGTTCATGGGCGGCAAAGACCACTTACCATCAAGTGACCTGTTTGCTCATTTGCCGGACCTATGCAATAAAAAAAGTCTCTAGCAATTATCTACCAAAACTAGACAGTAAAGCTGTTACTTCATATACTTTTTTGGTTAAGTCCCTAGTATCGCCCACCAAAAATAATTACACAAAAGCATACACATTGAACTTAGGAACATAATTTATTGCCAGAATGTCCCACCCCTGTCCCACTCACCTACATCCATTTAGCTAAATAAAATTGTCAATAAACTGAAACGCTCATTTTCCGACACCGGACACTTTTTCATGAATTGTAAATGAAGTAAAACCCTCGGATACTTTCTGTTGCTATAAAAAATATTTTCAAATGTCCTTTCCGGACCACTTCGTCCGCTGTCCCGATGGAATTTAAGATTAAAGAACTACGCACACTAACTGTTGTCCAGCACTGCGAAATCAAAATATGATTGTTTAGTAAGCGAATGGTAGCAAAGTTCGGTAAGGACCAGTTTGCCAAATTAAATGGTTAAGATTTGTAAAATAAAACTACATTTGTCTTGGTCTACCTGAGTGTTATTACAATCTTCACAGAAAACCGATGTGGAGCGACAACTCGGTGTCGTTTTTCTTCTTGTTTGCTCCCGACCTTTTTCTAACCTTTTCCCTCCTAGTATCAGTAGCCGTCTATGCCATAAAGCCCCATTTACACGGAGAGTTCTCCGGGCGAAAATCGTATGTGATTACTGCCATAGATTATCGTGTGTTGACAAATGTTTACACGATGCGACTTTTTTATATCCTTACGATAATCGTGTCTTCGAGGCGAGAAACTCTCCCCGTGTAAATGGGGCTTTAGTGTTGAAGTTCATGGGAGACAGTAATCAGTTGTATTCAATTAATAGTTGCAAAGCTGAGGTCTCGGGTTCGAATCTCTGGTCGGGCAAAGTGATATTGGATTTTTGTATTAATTATCAGCCCGGAGTCAGAAATTTGTGCCCGATATGACGATAGACTCGCCCCCTATCACATTGTGGGACGGTGCGTACAAGGCGAAACGTGGGTGTCCTGTTTGCACCTCTCCCTACCCCTTGAGCGAAAAAGACGTTCACGCTTTAATATTGTCCGTTTATTTCCTCCTTCGAATTTGTTTGACATAAAACAGTAAAGGTTGTCAGATCCGAATAGGCATATAATTCTTCTATACGATAGTAAATAGTTTTAAGTGGAATTTATAGAACTTTCTAGAGAACTGGACGGACTATTGTGGTTTCGAGTATTGCAGTGTTCATTTATAAAACCGCCTGACTTGGTAGCGCAGTTGGACTAAGGTATGATTGCAAAGCTGAGGTCCCGGGTTCGAATCTCTGGTCGGGGAAAGTGATATTGGATTTTTCCGTTAATTATCAGCCCGGAGTCAGGAATTTGTGCCCGATATGGCGATAGGCTCGCTCCTATCACATCGTACGATGGAACACACTAGGCAAAACGTGGGTATCCTGGTAGAACTTCTCCCTCCCAGAAGAGGTTCTGGGAAAAGACGTGAGTTTATACATGCATGTATTTATAAAACTGGGGCTTCGTTATTTTATGTGTTGTGGTTTTAAAAGGGTAATCTTGTAGTCAGTACTAACTGAATGTCGAACTCAGTAGAATAGGAACTATCATCATCATACGACTTTAATTGGTAAAAAATGTACCTACTAATTAAGAAAGCTGTCACTCGGCGGTCAGCAGAGTTGTGACGGCTTAATTACTATGACGAATCCTTACCAGAATTACACAGAGGGCACCAGAAACGCTATTAAACGTGGGTCATTATGACGAATCCTTTGCCATCACAGCCTCCGTGGCGCAGTTGGTTAGACGCTGGCTGTGAAACGAGAGGCCGCGGGTTCGATCCCCACACCGAAACAAATATTTGTATGATCCACAGGTATTTATTTCAGGTCGAGGTGTTCGTAAGACCGAAAAGTCTCTCATAGTTCCTGATAACACAACTCTCGATCTTAGAGTGGGGTCAGGATTATGTATGTGACTGTTGCGTGCATTGATTATTGCAATAATTATTTATGTACTTTACATGGAGGCGTCATATACATTAAAACGGCATGTGATAATTTTGACTCATAAGTGCATTAATGATGACTTAATCAAATGGTTTATTATGTATTTTTATCCTTATCTGAACCGGTTACTCATACAATGGTAAGAGCTATTGAGATAACACGGAAACGTATCGAGGTAGAATATTTTTAATCACGTTTTTGCTTGTAGTTGCATACTTGTCAATACAGAGGAGACATCATGAAGAAAATATGTGTAACACAACATCGGTACACGTAACGCTTTTTCTCTTTCTATCTCTCTTACTCCTACTCAGTAACTACCTTTCTTCTCGTTTTACTAGTTTCTCGCTTTTTATTTTTATTTATTTATTTATCTTCATATACAGACAATGTATATAAGCGGACTTAATGCCATAGGCATTCTCTGCCAGTAGGTGTAATAACAACATGGATGGACCACTACGATTTTTAAACATTGGCCTAAGGCGTTAATACTGAACTCTTGAGTTAGTTCCTCAATGTTTAGTCCGCGGACTATGAGCTAGGTTCTAGACAGCGGCTTTAATCCAGATAAAACACTATCTGCATCACTATCTTATTAATAGATAGTTTAGTACCCTATTTTAGTTATCAAATATTTTGTCTTGCTCATTCAAACTGAATTCAAAAGTCGATCGAAAGGGACAAAACATTCCATAGCTAAAATATGTTTCTAAACTGCCTATGAATAAGGCTTTAGGTGTCTATCTTACCTGCCGACTTCAAAAAAAAAAGTATAAATTTTCAATTTAAAAGCTGCCATCGACAGGTATAGTTACTCATGTAGGCGGATATTAAGAACGCGTCGAGTGTACACGTGGCCCTTTGTGCCTCAATATGTGGATCATATCCTAACAACTTAGGTTTATTATTAGTTTATAAGTAAATATACTTTTTAAAGCCTGTATACTTCCCACTGACTGCCTCGGTGGCGCAGTTGTGCTAAGGTATGATTGCTAAACTGAGGTCTCGGATTCCAATCCCTGGTCTGGCAAAGTGATATTGCATTTTTCTATTCAATATTAGCCCGCAGTCAGAAGTTTGTGCCTGATATGGCGATAGGTTCGCTCCAATCAGATCGTGGGGCAGAACACACAGGGCGAAATGTGGGTGACCTGGTCGCACCTTCGCCTACCCCTTCCGGGAATAAGACAATTTTTTTTTTATTGCATAGGTCCTGTAAACGAACAAACAGGTCACCTGATGGTAAGTGATCACTATCTTCCATGCACGTCTACAACGCTGGATTATGGATGTGTTGCCGGCCCAATTAGGAGGGAAGCGGATAGGAAAAAGGATGGGAAGAGGAAAGGGGTATTGGGCATCCGGAAATCTCACCCATCGAATGAAACGTGACAGCGAAGCTGTCGCTTCACGTCGATTTCCAGTGACACGGTGGTACAGCCCCGGATGAGCCTGCCCATTCATCCATGACTGACAACAGCGTGGCTCTACCACTTCCAAACTCTTCCAGAGTTTATGTATGCATTCTTTCTACTGCAGGAGACGGGTCATCTTTTGAGTTATTGATACCTTAGTCTACAACAATAGCCTCAAAGGGGTTGGCGGTAAACGCATAGCAAACCAGATAGCATGTGCAAAGGACGAATTATGTGTCCTTACCACTGGTCCTCACAAAGGCAAAATCTGATAGAATCCGACACGGGACGCCATTTGTAGATGCCTAGGTATAGAATTAATATAATAATTAGGTAACCTCGGATGGAAATAAAACAACTGATGTCAATAAATAAGTACTTGACTATATTTATAAGCATTATCTATTTACAATTTATGTATTCGTTTTTTTCCCTTTAAAAATGTTAATAAATTATTTTCTTGATTTTTTAACATCGGATGGCACTAGAATTATTCGTCCTTATATGAATTATTTTACATAATTTTCTAAAGATATTTTACGGTAAAACCGAACCTGTATGAGATTACTCCATTTATCATGTTTTTTATCAGTTAAAATAACAAGAAACCCAGCTGTTAGATTTGATTATCATCAATGTCGACAGTTACCAATTAAATCAGAAGCTTCGTAGATGCATTGTCAGCCATTATAAATCAACTAACCTCTTTTCTTGAAGGCCAAAAGTCGTATTGATTCGGAAATGCATTACAGCGAAGCACATTTCAAAGAGTTCGAACGAAGAGGAATTTCGTGGAGTGGTATTTGGAAACTAATAGGTATAATATTTGAGACACTACAGAATAGGCCTGGTTTGAGCAGTTAGCCAGCAAACGTAGAATTAAGAATTATTGAGCCACCCTCCCTCATCCACAAATACATGCAGGCCTAGGGTAGCTGTCCAAAATATGGCCGTGTTCGTCACTGACATATCGGTCTAATTAGTCACCAACGTAGGTGCACTTTTCAATCTACTATCTGCAACAAATGCTGAATAATCATTTGTGGTAATGACGACAGTATTTATCATTTGTAACAAATTTAGCGGACAGTCCCAACTTCGCCTGGGTATTATACATATAAACCTCCCTCTTGAATCACTCTACCTATTAAAGAAAGCCGCATCAAAATCCGTTGAGTAGTTTTAAAGATCTAAGCAAACACAGGACCGACAGACAGCGGGAAGCGACTTAATTTTATACTATGTAGTGATAAATAACTTTAAACAGGGATGCTTTGAGAACTTTTGTAGCATTCTCTTTAAAACATTTATTGCGTTTCGTAGTGCTGCTAAAATAATTTTAGTCGCCTTTCCTGGTTCATTGACAATTTTCTAAAGAAACTTCATCTGCATTTATGGTAGAATAGTCGTGACTAAAATTAATTCTCGGTGATTAAATTTACATTGCTTTGGTTGGAAACATTTAATACATGTTGTTTTAAATAAGTTACAAGTTAATCCTAAACATAAATAAGAAATAAGCTAATATGTCAAGTGCTGGTTGTACTCTATCTAGCCTCATGGATTCAATATTTCAATATTAAAGATATAGATTGGACCTTGGCGAGAAGCCGAGTATGAAACAGAGACATAGGTTCCATTCCTGTATCAAAATGCTTACATAATACCAAAATATTTGTAGAATATTAATTGTAAACAGTCTATGTAATAAACACAAAATGTTCACATTATCTAGATACGTCTCCACATGGTAATCTATTATCGTGAACTCCATTTTGTTCCACATAGACCCCTCTGTGCCCCCTGCCCTCTCGTACAGCCCTTGCAGCATCTCTGGGTGTCGTTCAATTAAATTTTGGATTTCTAATATTTAGACCCAATATGGTAACATTTTGATACATAAAACACTATAAAAAGTTCACACAAAATATAGTTCATATCACAGATCTACACAATAAGATTAACATGGACGCTAATTCAGCTGTGAAATTTCGTTCTGAATTTTTATAGTACGAAGTAATTCTTGCTGTACAATATCGTAATTCACTTAAAATATTTAAATAAACCTTGTTTTGATTAACTCGAATTACTAGGCCCGAAGAGGCTCAAGAACCCGCCTAAGAGCAACTGAAAAATACTTCCAAAGAACTCTAAGAAGTAAATAATAGGTCCTTCTCTAGGCTTCTCGTCCACATCATCTAGCTCAAGAAGATCATCGTCTATGCCTTCAGTGTCATTGGAATGATCTTTCGAAGCATCAGTAGATGGTAAGTAACTGGAGAAAAGAGTGATTTTCTCTGGTTTGTTAGATTTCTTTGTTTCCGATGTGATTTGTTCGACGTCTCGGACTGAAATGTCGTTGTCGAGAGGCTTGAGGTCGGGTTTTGTGACTTCTTCTGAGTCGTCGAGGATCTCTATTTTGTCCCAGGGCTTCTTGGTCGTTTTCTCTTCGGTGCGGTTCGCTATACCTAGGAATCTGGAAGGGGAAATATTAAGGGGATGAGTACAAGTAATTTTTTCATTACCACGCACTTCAACGGTGAAGGATTTCTTTATTACTCGGAGTAAGACCGCAAACTCGGACTAGGCCAGTGTGGTGTACTTCAGCAAAAGCCATCTTAATAGAACCTCAAATAGGAACACCTCGATCTAAATACGAGATCTCGATAATAATAAAAATCAAAAATCAAAAAGCGTATAATATGGGCTAGCACTATTCATACAAAACTTCACACATACTGCTTTAATTTTCGTAAGTACATTTGTGAATTACTAATAAAGAGACCTCGACCGTAAATATGATTTTTTGATAAATAAACTATGTGATTTTACCTGTATATAGGCGAAGTGATCCTCTCAGCGATATTGCTGGCTATTTGGTGGTAGACGTTTAGAGGCGGGTCAGTACCATAGGTGGTGGGGTGGGTGGTATACACGCTCACCACTGACTCCTCCGGCTCCATCACTGACTTGCTGCAGCATGGCTGAGAAGCCTGGAATACCAAGAAATTGATTTAACAAATTTTATATACTTTACTTAGAATAGTGCCATCTAGTGGCGGTTGGTAGAGCTATTTTGTAGGAGATACATAATTATTATATTAACATCAGTATGTTCGTTTTAGATATACAATTAGATAAAACAAATAGCTATTTAAAACAAAAGAAGATATTAACTTGTAGTTTGTTAAATTGGTAAATATTTATAAAACTTCATGAATTAAAGATGGCTTAATTAAATAATATACTACGCGAAATCTATCGTCAAGTAGCCATAACAAGCTTTTATAATTCAAAATATTACGCATCACTGTTAGAGCTATTATGGAAAGTGGGAAAAGAATGACATCCCTACTTGTCAAAATCGGAAAAAAACATATTCAAGTTAATGCTTTTTCAGGGACTAGAGTGTCATAATTTCCCCTTTAATATGGAACGTTTTCACAGACTTTTTTAGGTAATCTAAAAATCATTCATGGAAACTCCAGAACCCAATAAAATGGAGAAATGAAGAGAAAAAGATAAAATAGAGAAAGGAAACTTGATTTTAATAATATCAGCGACCGACCAGCGTAATATCAAAGTCGGTTTAATATTGCAAAAGAATTAGATATTCTTAGAGCATTTCTAATACAGAGGGAGCGCTGTCATACATTTGTGTCTTCAAAAACATACTTTTTTGTTTGTTATGTTGGTAGCAGTATTTGTGAAAATTGAACTAATTATTCAACAACAAATTATAAATTCCGTTGGTAACCGACACTATATTTAGTTATTAACCATCTAAAACGAGTGGAATTCAGTAACCCCTATACATTTTTTTTTATTTTTCAAATAATTCGTTAATATTTGTCAACCTGTCAATAGTCAGCGTAAGCAGAAAAAGGTCATTTTTATCTACGTTTTTGAAGTGTGAAGAAGCATCTCAGCAGGCCGGCATAATTGTGTCGAATGGCATGGGACCGCCGTCTGATGCCATTCGATACTCTGTCTGGACGGCATTTGCGCTTACCATCAGGTGCAGTGCAGTCATTATGCCGTGCCAGTGTAAAAAAAGAAAGTACCAGCGCTCCCTCTACATTAAAAATACTGTAAGTAAATATCATATATAACAATTTTCCTCGATAACGTAGAAGACACGTTAGGGCGATAAACACGTTCATAAATGTTACGAATACAAATTTCCGTTTTTACAACCTCATTTCGTATTCATATTTAGTTGCAGAGGGGGTTGCTAGACCAACAATTTTTTTGAATACACCGGTATATTTTTTCAACTTTATGGGTCCCAATACGTACCCGATAGATATCTTGAGTTCCACTTTATACATATATATATATATATATATATATTCTGTAAGGGCCCTTGTACGTATGTTTGTTGATATGTAGGGTTAAACTGTAGATCCGATACATCGGTCTTCCGAAATTTGCTTACGTGTTTCCAGCATATCAAAACGTATCGTTTGTTTTAACGGAAAGGAAAATAATGCAAGGAATGCAAATTTATTATTTGTAAGTATGTAAATGTTGGAATACTGGATTATTAGAATAAATCAAGTTTTATAGCAGAAAAAATATCGTAAAAACGTGTGAATATTAAATATACAATGAATAACTAATGGAAACAGTACAATCATTGGAAAGTCCAATTATTGTATTTGTATTATGTCCGGCAGTGGAATGCAATGGTCTGATGATGGTTATTATTATCAAAGAAGAAAATTAATGATAACAAAAAATAATAATTAACATTGTTTTTATGTTCACGCATTCGTAAATAACATTTAAAAAAATGACCTCGTCATACTCTACGCTAGCAACCCATCACCAAAACAAACGTTCCCCACCCCTCACCGCTAGATGTCGCTATATCGAGTTCTGTCCCTAACATCCTGATCCTTGGCGCCAATGCCGCGATAACTCAACCAGATCACGTCTACATTACCTACGTAAGGACGACGTTTGACAATGGCACATTTTATCGAGTTATCGTCTATTATTGTTTATCATCTAGGCTGAATGGCTTTCTGTCTTGTTGTAAAATATTGCACGATTAAAAAGCGTCATCATACAACATACAATAAGTTAATGATATTGGAAAAAGTACTGTGTTACTTGTGCGTACTGCTTCTAAACCAATCAGACGAACAAAATCTGTTTTCTTTGCATATACCTACCAATTAAAACCGCGAATTCTCAATAGAAGGAGAGAGGAGAGTATGACGGCGTAAGAGTAACACATATATAATTATAAATAGCGGTACACGTATCGATGTTTAGTTACACACATTTCGTTCGCTGTCACCTGTCTAGAACAATATTACAATGGTCACCTTAAAATTATTTTCAACACAGTTAAGCTGTAATTGATAGGTTTCCCAAAAGGGTGTGTGGTGCGCGTAACGACATAAAATTGAAATTTATCTTTAAAACGAGTTCTTGTAACAATAAAAGGTGAAAACAGGAATGAATCTGATTTCTCCAGAGAAAAGTTGTTCAAGCCAGATTCGAGCATGATCTTATCTTTGATGAAAAGTGTTAAACAATGCCACGGTATAACAACTTTACTTGTTGATGGTATAAGGAAAACTAGCATATAACCTACTGAGCATACCTTACCCACTGGTTTATTATCATGGCGACATAAAGTCAAGGTTACAAGGACTGGGCCTATTACAATAACAAAGCTAGGAGGTTAATCTATGATCCGAAACGGAACTCGAAACTTCAGACGTCGCACGTAAAACTGTACAAATGTGCCTAGGTACTCCACAAAATGTTCGAATCCTCTATCGTACGTCCTAACTATAAACTTACTTCGGAGTAAATGATAAGTACCATGGAGAAAAGTGTTGATTTTTAAAATTGAAAACGTACTGCAGACGTCAAACGTCCGAACATTCGAGTTTCGTTTCGGATCATAGAGTAACCCCCTATGTTATAACGAAAAAAAGTAGCCGGTTTAAAAAGTTTATCTTAAAAGTTGATGTAAGAATTTAAGAAGAAAACTTTTATTTCAATGTGTCATACGCGTTTTATGAAACCATTAAGAAAAAGTACAAAGTCAGATTTTATTATACTGTGCTTAAACGAAGCGATAAAACAAATGCCACAAAACAAGCGGTTGTTAAAATTCGCATTTCACGCGAGTGTTAATGACGACAGCAAACTTTTTTCGTGCGAAATTCTTTATACTATAAGCAAATGAAGATTCTTATTCTGAATTGAATAATTCTCTCTAATCTTTAAACCATGCTGAATAAAAAAGGTTTTAAGCAGAAATTCTTTAAGCTGCTCTCTGACTCTTTACAACAATTTGTAACGTTATACCAACTATGTATTTATATATATTTTTTGTTGCAACATTTAAACAAACTGAATTATCAAGCCTGCGGATCGAACCTAAGTCTTCATAATTTACACGCCATACACGCCGAAATATCAATCTATTAGTGTATTTAATGCAGTGCATTGTAGTCGCGGATTCAAATCCCAGGGCACACCTCTGACTTTTCGGAGTCATGTGTGTATTGTTAGTCAATCACCACGCACTATAACGGTGAAGGAAAACATCATAAAGAAACTGGCATACCATAATTGTGACAATTTCTATGGTATGTAAAGTTTGCCAACCCGCAATAGGCTAGCGTGGTGGATTATATGGGCTACCCTCTCTCAATCGTATCGTCGGTTGTAGAGGGGACCCGTTCCCTGCAGTGGGACGTATATGGGCTGATACAGACAATGTCTTCCTACACCAGTTAAACCAAACAATGCATCCACGATCGGACTTGGTTGTCGCACTACCGGTAGCATAGATTAATACAAATTAGTCAGCGATAGATAACCAACACATTAATTCTTATTATGTGGCTCTTCCCTGTTCATTCCCAAAAGAATATTATAATCTCCGACGGGTAATGACTTCCGTAGATTATTGTTTATCTGTTCTTCTATAGTCGTAGACAAGAAGCCGGCTGCAACGTCCGACCATGGGTTCAATTCCTTCGAATAAATATGTTTATTTTGTACAATCTAAAAAGAAATCACATGAAAAAAGATAATAGCTTGCTTAAAAAAATGTATTTGTTATAGGTCAGTGGATAACCCCAGCTATGCATGGAGCGAGAATCATGCGGAATAAAGGGTAATGGGTTTTTCGAACAGAGATTAGGATTTTTCAATTTCCAATTAATGGTATACACTACTTAAGAATCTAAGAATATAAGCAGTGACTAGTAATTTGAGGAAAAATTGGCAAAAACAAGAATATGAATAATTATTATGAAATAGAAGTCAATAATTATATATAGTACTCACACAATCGTACTCTCGATTGTAGAGGAGGCTCGTGCCCTGCAGGGACGTAAGTATCTGGGCTGATACAGTACAGTACAGTGCAGTACATTTCAGTATAGTGGGGTCAGGACTATGTATGTGACTGTTGGGTGTATTATTTAATAAAGAATTATTATTAATACATATTATGTAACAGTTTTCAAAATGCAATCAAGTAGTAATCCTTGTAATGTGTATTCTTTGATATAAAAAAAATCTTGTTTATGTACTTATAAATAAAATAAATATTTATAAATATGAACTACTCTTAGACCAAAAAAACAAATATATCCATGTGTATAACTACAAATTAACACGCTATAACACTGGTCTTGGGTCATCGAACTTGTAAACCGGTTTTAAAATCTGTCCAAATTTTGAGAATATTTAATGAAATCCATTTTTATTAAAAAGGTCGTTACGGTTTTGTGATTTAATCGATGTTGTATGAACCCTGATATTTGGCTCTTTAGTCTTTTTCCAAATTTTTTTAAAAGCCACAGTACAAATGGGATGTTTTTCAAAGACTGCACAATTTTTTTATTTAACAAGAGAATAAAACTGGTTAACGCATAGTAGAAAATCTTCAAATTAACACGTAATTAGGCATTATTTTACATTTCAATATATCCTAATCAATTATCAAATTATACTCGATATCCACTACAAGCACGGTCGCCGGACACTTTTATAAACAGACGCTCGCGCGTGTGTGCGTAGTTCATGAAAGGTCATGCGTATTGTCTATACTTTGTTTTCTGTATCTGTGTCAGCCCATATACGTCCCACTGCTGGGCACGGGCTTACTCTACAATCGAGAAAATCTATTGAGACTGGTAAGGCCATATAGTCCTCCACGCCGGCCTAGTGCGGGTTGACAGACTTACGTACCGTAGAAATTCTTTAAAATCGCTACGGTACGCAAGTTTCCTCACGATGTTTTTCTTCACTGTTAAAGTGCGTGGTGATTGACTATCAATACACACATTACTCCGACAAGTCAGAGGTGTACCCTGGAATTTGAACCAGCGACAACCGTGAACATGAAGGCACCCGCGTCGGGTCCGTTACCAACAGGCCACCACGCACTTACGAGTATACTTTGTTTTGCGATGATTAAAATGTTAAAATATTTTGATTTCTTAAATTTTAGTAATGGACTGTAGTGATAATTCTGAACCTTCTGTTCTTTGATTCTAATGAAAATAACCCTGTACATCAAGTTCCGACCATGCCGGGATATCTAAGCCGGCCACAGAAAACCATATCTCACCGGTAGACAAGTACCTTATTTAGGACCCTGTTATGCAGAAGGGATCCAACTGACATTTACGTACTTTTGAATAAATGCTATTTAAACTTTAACAGTGAATTCTAAAATAATTCTTATGCACAATTAAATATAGGTTTAATTGGTAATAAAACATGACATATAGATTATTTTGAACTAATTTAATGTGATCTTTTGTTAACGTGAAACTTGATTAGAAGATTATGAGTATGTATTTAACTAGATTTCACAAAAAAATGTTGGTTAGGTCCTTTCTGCTTAACAGGGTCTATTTATCGATTCAATGCATCTATCATGGGTCATTGTGGTAACAAATATTTCGACTTGATATCACAAAACGAGCATCTGTAAACATGTTTCCGCATCGAAATTATTCGGGTATAATCAATGGAGCGGAAAAAATCGGTTAGGGTAATATGTGCATTGAATTATTTATTACTTGTGGCATTGGTAACTTACGTTGCTGTTAAAACCCATACATTTTCCCTTTTCGACGTACATATGTGATCTCAGTTTAAAACTTATACCGTGGTGCTAAGCCAAAAGTGTCTATGTCAAAAGAATAACAATCTCATGCATCTACTTGGTATCTATATGGTATCATCTATTCTATCTAATTGGTAAGATTTTAATTTTACTAACTTACTTTTTGTTACTACTTGTATAGTCTATTTTTATTACTGCACTGTTTTTGTTATTATTTATTTTGTCTAGATTTAGTATATTAGATATCATTAGATTTAAGAATTTAATTAATATGATTGGTGTATGCCGTTTTAATTAAATTAAAATAAATAAATAAATCTATGTGTAATCAAAACTACGAAGTTGTGTATTATCGGTCCTTATTTCACCTCCTTTTGTGACCTTATACCAGCATTACCCAAATTAAGGGACGCGACCCACTGGTGCGTCGCGGGCGTATATTTACTGAACCATGAATAGATATCCTCCTCCTTTCAATACCTACCCACGTGATGCCGTTTTTTCAACTATGACCATCATCAAAACGAAATACCGAAAAAAATGGGACGTATCAAACTCACTGCGACTTAAAGTCATTACAATTTACGTTAATGCCAAAGCAGTGGTCTTCCTTTGGCTGATGGATGGGTTAATGAAAGTTATAATTAGAAAACATGGCGAACAATTACATCATTCTCAATAAAATTGCAGTTCTTGAAGATACTCGTATTTAAGTATTAAAAAAAATATTGTAAGTAAAGTTTTGTTAAATCAATACTTATATCTTCTCCATTACGGCGAAAAGGCGATTCCTGAATTTGGCAGGTTTTATGTGGGTAGAAGCCTAGTCTACTTTGGGCACCACTGTTATATACACTTTATATTTATCTACCTACATCATTTAATTTTCTTCTATGCGAAATAATATACTTTTAAACCCGGTCTGTACTGTAAGGGTAGAGTTCAGAATCAGCCGTAATGCGTAAACCTGGGCTGCTTTTAAAATCTGCTCAAAATATACTCACCTACCATAGTATTTTAAGAAACGTTCTGTAATATATACACACATAAACTCACGCCTTTTTCCCTGAAGGGGGTTCGACATTCAGTTAGTACTGACTACAAGACTGCCCTTTTAAAACCAAAACGTATGAAAATAACCTTATTTTATAAATACCTAAATACATACATAAACTCACGCCTTTTCCAAGAAAGGATAATCAGAAGTTTTACCAGGACACCCACAACATTTCGCCTTGTGTGTTCCGTCCCACGATGTGATAAGACGCGAGCCTATCGCCATATCGGACACCAAAAATTCTGATTCCAGGCTGATAAAGAATAGAAAAATCCAATATCACCTTGCCCGACCCGGGATTCGAACCCGCGACCTCAGCTTTGCAATCATACCTTAGTACAACTATGCAACCGAGGCAGTCTGTAATAATTAATAATAAAAAATCTAAAATTAAACCAGTCAAGATTTATAATAGAGCTCAACTAAATATTAACAGTCAAAATGTTTATACGTCAACTATATTAAACTTCGCTTTGGACCTGTCTCTACATCTATCTAAACAGCTTTCACACGTAGCGAAATTATGCAAATATTTACGGCATACGCGGAATAAAAACAAAAAGAAACATCAACAATATTCCATGGCTAAAATATCACTGTCTCTTAGAGTAATGTGGCGTTAAAATGGGTTTAATTCGTCAAGGAAGATATGAGGGTCAATAGCTTTACTATCAAGGATGCCAAAGATCAGGCGAAATTGAGAAGAATTAGCATTTAGCCGGAAAGCGGACCCTGGCACCGGCCGGAATGACGTCAGGTACAAGAAGAAGAATGGAGAAAAAAAAAAATCGAAACTACATTTATAACATATCAACAGAGATCAAAACCGAATTATGTAATGGAAAAGAAATGTTAGTATTATCGCAAATCATATTTAAATAATAAATACACCCAACGGTCACATGCCCACAAGGTATATAAGCCCATTTAAATGTATCAGAATCAGAATCAGAAATCATTTATTTGCACAAAATGTAGGTACAAATCATGAGGTCTTAAATAATACATAAGTAGTTCCAGTACATTTTGCCATGTGGCGTGCAAAAGTTAGTATTTAGAGAACTTAAAAAATAATAACATATGCGTCTTATACTAATACATATTGCTATATAGCATCGAAATATAATTTAATATAAAGTAAGTATTATAATTTAATAAATGTAACAATGATTGGATCCGTGGTGTTTTACAGCTGGCTTCTCTGGCTGTAAAAGTCTTTATTCGAGGTTATTTACCTCTTTAGTACATTGTTTTTGTCACCCGCTTTTTAAGGAGGGAAGTGGGCAATAATTAATTTCCAACTCCTCCCATTAATTTAACTTAAAATGGTGGGTGTGAGGGCGGGACAGTCTCCTAAGGTCATAGTCTTGTGTCGTGGGTATCAGGAACTACGAGAGACTTTTCAGTCTCACAAACACCCAAAACCGAAACAAGTACTTCTGGTACACAAAAATATTTGTCTCGGTGCGGGGTACGAACTCGCGGCCCTCGTTTCACAGCTGGCGTCTAACCAACTGCGCTACGCAGGCTGTCGATAACACTTTACAGATAATTTTATTTGTATTACATTTTAGACTCCTTTATGTATCCTCTGCACATATTTAGTCTATTTATAAAGTTTTTAACAGGTTCTGTGAACATAATGGGAGTACTTTTTTATTTTCACTCCATTAGCATAACACGAATTATGTTGAGATTTCAATTTAATGTTTTTTTTTTATTGCAATGAAAGGCGAGACTAGCATGCCATTCGTCATGGTAAGCGATACGACTGCTCATGGACAGTAGCAAAACCAAACAACACCGTGAATTACAAAGCAATGCCTGGCATTCCGCTGCGTTCGCCATCCTAAGACATAAGGTGTTAAGTCTCATTATGTCCAGTAGTTACTCTGACTACAATGTCCTTAAAACCAGACCACAACAGTGCATTTACATTGCTGTTGAGTGGGAGAAATAGACAAAGCGGTGGTACCTACCCAGGCGGCATCTCACATATTAGAGACCTACCAGTAATGAATTTTGAATAGCCAGGGACGCGTATGAACTATAACTCCTACGATTCATAGCCATTGTGTATTGATAGTCGATGACCACGCATTTTAACGGTGAAGGAAAACATCGTGAGGAAACCTGCATACCATAGCATTGTTGTCAAGGTCTTCTATGGTATGTGAAGTCCGCCAACCCGCACTAGGCCAGCGTGATGGACTATAAGGCCTATCCCCTCTCAAACGTACTCTCGGTTGTAAAGGAGCTCCTTGTTAGTAGTGGGCGATAACTGACTATTAAACAACACATGACAACGAGCAGTCAGAAATGAACCCTGGGACTCGAACGTGCGACCGCCACGCCGTCTCAGCCACCGCGTTCGGTCCGTTACCAACAGGCTACCACGCACTTTTTTGTATGTACGGATTTAACTTACCACTTAAGAATGTTATAACACAATTAAATAAATAAAATTGTTGTTAGAACATGCGATTTAGTTGATCATTATGAGTGACCAGCTGTCTGTATCATTGACCGATATAATCATTGATTGTGAATAGAAAAACAGCGGAGATAATCACTACGATATCGTAGCACTACTTGATGTTTTTTGGACATATTGATTTTTTTTATCGTCTGTATTGTGGCCCACTGTTGGGCAAAGGCCTCCACTTTGATACCCTACACGCTATGCCAGCATAGTTTGGCGGACTTTACATTTTTTTTATTGCACAGATCCTGCAAACGAGCAAACAATCCACCTGATGGTAAGTGATCACTGCCGCCCATGACCATCCACCACGAATCATTCATAGATGTGCTGCCAGCCCTTAAAAACAGGATGGGAGCGGGAAGGAAAAAGGATGGGACGAGGAAAGGGGTATTGGGCGTCCGGCAACCTCACTCACCGAACGAAACACGACAGCAAAGCTGCGCTTCACATCGATTTCCTGTGACACAGTGGTACCGCCCCGGACGAGCCTGCCCATTCATGCTAAGTCATGACTGACAACAGCGTGACTCTACTACATAAAAAATACCACAATTCTACCACATACATACCATAGACATTCTTGCAAATCGCTATGGTACGCGGGTTTCCTCACGATGTTCTCCTTCATCGTTATAGTGCGTGGTTATTCACTATTAATACACTGATTTTGAAAAGCCAGAGATGTCTTGGGATTTGAACCCTCGACCACGGTGGAGAGCCGCGTCTGGTCCGTTACCAACAGGCCACCACGCACTTAAGTATTGGCATGGTACAAAATACTTCTTGATTTTTAACATTTTTTTTTTAGTTTTAAAGCGAAAGTTCCACAGCATTTTTATCATCCTTTAAGGACATGAATCAATTATATTAAGAAAGTATGTCGTCCTTATTTTGGCGAAAACCAGTAACACATATAACGGAACAATACAGGGCGGTAGCTTCTTTACTTTTGGCATTCATTTCTTTTTAAATATATTTAACAGCGCATATGATGCAATGGGTGTTCAGCCACCTGAGATACGATAGGTTGCGGGTACGATTACCGCCCTGAGTATATTTAACGGATGGTACATTTGTTCCTACGCTTATTTATTATGGAAGCATTATTAAGCCGGCCTATCGGAAACCGCAGGTACAAAACATACTAACAAAAATGTTATCCAATAATGGCCCGGAATTTGATCAAGGATAAATGAACTGAAAAGGCCTTCGAGATATATTCTTTTAGCACCACTTTACTCTTCCAATTTCAACGGCCTATTAAAAAGGCATGCAAGCACCCTATTGGGAACTCAAACCCTAAGCCCCAAGGCTAATTTGTGCAACTTAATGGCTCGTACAAATTAGTTCCATTGAACTAAATAATTAATTTTAATTACACAATTACTAATTAATAATTACACCACATTAAAATATATTAGTAACGTTCCAATTTCAAATTACATTCTTAACGCTATTTCCCATCCAGCAAAGGCGGCAAAACATACAGCCAAATAAAAAACTTACCAAAACAAAAATCGCGAATAGTAGAATCCTCTTCATATTATCGGAAAAACTTCCAAATTTTCCTGCTTTTCCGTTTAAGACGCCACAGACGGTAGAGGCGGGTAACTCGCACGCACATCAGAACACGAGTGGCAAGCGATGCTACCAGCGTGGTCGCAGCTGGTGTGTGTGGTGACCAGCAATTGTGTGGTCGTCGGAATTACCTACCTTAAGAGTCTGCACAAATTATTAATATATATTTTTTTAAATTCACAGCTCTGAAAATGATTCATAGTTATTAGTCAGTCATTTTTATATTGGCAAAAAAATTACTGTAATCGATCGTAATTGTTATGCTGTCCAATATTATAATTATTATTTCGGCCTGTTCGAAACCAAATATGCGGGGTATTTCTGTGTTCTTTAGTTTTTCAACTCAGGAACTGGAGAATTCAAACTAGCAATTTACTTTACACAAATAAATGAATTATGAATATTGTACACAGACTGAAGTTGACACGCGAAATACCTGTGAGGATCACTACAGCACGTTTTCCATTATTGTTTTTTTTTTTTATTAACATTAATTATTATCATTTATGATTTAATTTAGGCCCACGCATTTGTATTGCGAAAATCAATATCAATATCGAAACAAAGTAATAATCATTAAAATAATTACGACAATTTGTATAATTTAAATACTTATTTATAGAATTAATTAGCATTTTGTAACCTTATGAATACTTTTAAACAACTTAAATATTTATTTTATTATTTTCAATTATTTCTGCAATTATTATAATCCATATTACATATTTTTCTTTTTGACGATTCAAATAAGGACCATAATAAATAAATTAATTTACATTTTTATTTATTCCCAGTCGAATGAACTATAAAACTAAATTAAAGCCGAATATCTTTTCTAAACAATTAAACGTACTAACAAGTACCAATTAAATTGTCCGAAGAAAGTTTGGTGAATGTCCGGCGCGTCACGTGTGCTTAGTCGCCCGAGTGGTTGCGGCCTCACGCACGCGGGTTCGTGACCTGCCCACTAATATTGATGCCTAAGTCCCAACAAGGCCCACCTTGTGGACTTTTGTCGGATTATAATTTGCATATTATGATGATTATGTAGCGACACTTTTCCGCCCGCAAACCTGACACTGCGTCTCCTCTCAGCCAGGATCGACGTCAAAAAATTTGAGTCGAGATTGATTCGAGTCTAAGGGACACAGGCTGTCTTCAACCCGCATTGAAAAAAAAAATCTTATCAATTGATAGTAAAAACGAATCGGAGGAGTTGAAAACAAATAATTATTGTTCACTTAAAGATAAAGATAAAGATAAAGATAAAGATATATTTATTTTGCAAATATGGGTAATAATACAGATGAAATACAAAAAAGAAATACAGTACAGCCATATTTAACCAAAAGATGGTGTGCAAAATTGCATTATTATGTACATGCATTACAATTTATTTAATTATTATTATAAACACTAGAATTTATTAAATTTCAATGGAACAATTATACAAAAATACAAAAAATAAAGTAGTAAGTAGGTACATAGTCTTGTCATCATTAAAAATTAAAACAATCTTATTAAGTCAAGTTCATGTTAATGTCAATTCATTAGAGAGTACTGAAATGTCATTTATATTCCATTAAAAATTCTGATATATTATAATACACCTTATCAACTAAAATGCTTTTCAACTTCTTTTTAAATATTGATATGTCCAACTCTTTTAATTCTTTTGGTAATTTATTATAAATGACGGGTGCCATGCAATAGACACTGTTGCTCATTAACGCTGTTTTAGTAGTATGTAAGCGGAGTCTGTTATTGTCGCGTCTGTTCCGGGTGACAGTATCGGCCAGACGTTTGAAACGACTCGGATTGGATTTCACAAATACCGCCATTTCCAATATGTAAATACACGGCAATGTTAATATCTTAAATTGTTTGAAGAAAGACTTACAGCTATCATTTACTTTTAGACGAAACATTGATCGAATGCATTGCTTTTGGGCTTTAAAAATAATGTCTTTGTCGGTTGAGTTACCCCAAAATATAACGCCGTATCGTAAATGGGATTCGACTAGCCCATAATACGCAGTGAGAATTGCATCTGTATTGACGGTTGATGACATTATATACAATGCATACGCAGATTTACTTATTTTTTTGCAGAGATTTTCTATATGTTGTTTCCAGCACAGTTTTTTGTCAATTTCTAATCCTAAAAATGTTGTACTATTTACCGCCTCAATAGTGTTATTATCATAACAAATATTTAAATTATTATTGTCGGCAATTCGTTGACTGAAATGTACTATTTTTGTTTTACTAAGATTAATTTTTAAGTTATGACTGACCAACCAATTTATCACAGATGTCAATGAGTTATTTATTTCATTTCTATATATGTCAATATGTTTACAAGGTATTGTCAAAGTGCTATCGTCAGCAAAAAGTGTCATAGGGTAATTAATACATTTAGGTATGTCATTGATGTATAATATAAACAAAAGTGGTCCCAGAACGCTTCCCTGTGGTACGCCATACAGAACTTTACGTTCCACTGATCGAAATATTTGCTCGGTTTTTGTCTTAATATTAATTCTATTAATTTCGGTTATTTGAGTTCTGTTATTTAAATATGATTTAATGAGACTATACACATTACCCCTAACACCGTATGCTTCTAATTTGTTTAAGAGAGTGTCATAGTGGACATAATCAAAAGCCTGAGTCATATCGCAAAAGATAGCGCAAACAGGTGTTCTTTTGTCCATGTTAATTAGAATATTGTGTATGAAATCATATATTGCCATATTTATTGTTCTAAATTGTCTAAATCCCTTCTGTTCGTCACACAGTATATTATTACATTCAATATAATTATATAATTCTTTGTATATGTATTTTTCAAACACTTTTGATATCACTGGAATGAGTGAAATTGGTCTATAATATTCTAGTAGTTCTCTGTTTTCTTTTTTGAATAGCGGTTTTATTATAGATATTTTTAATGCGTCAGGATATACACCTGCACAAATACTGAGGTTTATCAAATGACTTATATGGCCGCATATAACATTAGCCGATACTTCTTGTATTCTAAGGGGGTAAGCGATATAATTAGCGACAAAATTCGCCGAACTTGTTTCCATCCCGAGATGTTATCAGAGTCTATCGCAATGCCGCGTAAAAATTCCCATTGTGTTAAAGTTAAAAAACACAAATTAGATTGCCCTTCCGCGGATTCGGATCCTTTACCATATATTGTACAACTCATTTATGCTGCCACCACTTGAATAAAATGTTCATAAATCATAATAGACATCAATTAATTTATGGATATTAAAAGAGGCGGGCAAACATATATTGCCTACATGAAAACTACAGAATTACTAACATCTTTTGTAGTTTTTCTAATTGCACAATTCCGACAAACGAGAAGGCAGCTCATCTGATTTAAAGAGATTTTTTTTGAAACAACACAATAAAAAATTATTGCATGGAATGGCGAGACGAGCATGCCACTCGCATGATGGTAAGCAATACGACCGCTCATGGACAGTAGCAAAACCAAACAACACTATGAATTACAAAGCAATGCTTGGAATTCCACTGCGCTCGCCAAACTGAGACATAAGATATTAAGTATTTTTATTTATAATTGTTACTCTGGCTACAATATCCTTCAAACCGGAACACAGCAGTGCACTTACACTGCTGTTTGACGGGAGAAATAGACATCGCGGTGGTGCCTACCCAGCCGCCCTCTCACATACGAGAGACCTACCTATAAAATTCCAATATTTCAAGTACATTACGATCATAAATTAATAATGTTAAACAAAATATATTTTCGTGCCCGTTGAACCGCGCTTTCGCTTTTCACAAAGTTAATCATCCGCATTGGCGCAGCTGCATTCTCGATTTCCAACTGTTAAATGACATTTTTGGTCATTTTAAATAATCAAGTATGTTTCGACTGCCTCGGTCGCGTAGTTGTACAAAATACAAAGCGGAGGATTCGGGTTCGAATCCCGGGTCAGGCAAAGTGATACATACATACATAAACTCACGCCTTTTCCCAGAAGGGCTAGGCAGAGATGCTACCAGGACACCCCCATTTCGCCTTGTATGTTCCGTCCCACGATGTAATAGGGGCGAGCCTATTGCCATATCGGGCACAAAGTGATATTTTTCTATTATCAGCCCGGGGTTAGGGAATTGTGCTCGATATGGCGATAGGCTCGCCCCTTATTACATCGTGGGACAGGACATACAGCGCGAAATGTGAGTGTCCCGGTAGAGTACCTCTGCTTACCCCTTCTGGAACAAAGGCGTGAGTTTATGCAGGTACTTCTGTATGTAAGTATGTTTTGAATTTGCCTCCGTCGATTGTACGTAACGTCAATTTAAGCAGGTTTCAATATGTGAAGATGAAATGGAATGAAAATTTAATGAATCCATTATAATATTTTACATTATTTAGATTCAGTTATTTTTGATGATTTTTAGAACGGTTTTTTTATAGGTAAGCTAGGTGGGTAGGCCATTTTAACTTTCTTTATGAAAATAAGTAAAACCCCTATAAAAGCTACAGTGTTATAATATATCGGAAAATACATCTTTCTTAATCAGAAAACAAAATGACGCCATCTATATATTACGTTTTGTACTTATTCAGTCCCGTTAGTTTTTCTATTCACTGATAGATGCCGCTAAATCACAAATCAATTTAAATATCCGTAATAGTCGCAACAAGACTGATTTTTCTATTAAAAACACCCGCTTTATTAATATATTATGCATATAAAAGTAAATTAAAACCAAAAATATAAGTTATATTTATCATAATATGGTAATAGACAAGCCGTCGCCATGACAACACATGCAAAACAAAAATAAGTTTATCTCGTTGCGACCACAACAATGTCCAGTAAATTAAATAATACAGCTTCAAAAAGCTGTGATAGACACACGACAAACCATCGTAATTGTGCAAAGAATACCAGACTACCTAGTAAAGTTGTCATACCAAAGAAAATACTTGTCTCAAAGAAACTGACTTCTTCAGATGACGGCAGAAGTTCATCAGCTGGAGTAATTGTGAGTACACCAACAAAAATAAAGAAAACAGCTAAATCGGATTCGTATTGCAACAAAAAAACTGCCAAGCCTTTCGATTTTTGTAAGAAATGTGGTGATACCTTACAAAACAGCGATGACGAATGTAAAAGTGAAATTGTCAGGCATAAAATAACTCCTAACGTGTCTAATAAAAAAACAATTAAAAATAACAGAAAGAATTCAGTAGAACAATACTACGTGAATAAGAATTTCGGTCTCTCAACAGAATCGATGCAGGAAGCCGAAAATAACTTCAAAAAAACATCACTTGACACTATAAAGGAAATTCCAGAGACACGCACTATATCTGATGACGCCATTTTCCAAATATACCAAGAATCAGAATCGGAAAATGGATTCCTAGACGTTGACGATGAAGACGTTATCAAAAGCCTTAAGGAATTTCGACAAAATAATTATTTCGAGTGTCACTCAGCAAAATCTAGAATCAGGAATGCTGGAAGCGCAACGGTGCTTCGTAATCACCAATGCGTATATCGATTTTATTTGAACGACAGGCTATTTCCAGTTCCATTGAACACTGACTATAACAACAAAGTGCGATGCGTCGAATGCCATCTGCCAATGGAACTGAAACTTCGCGACAGTAACAAAATCAACGGAACTATTCAAGCTAAGGTGAAACTTGGTGAAGAGTTAAAAGATACGATGCTTCTATTGCCTGCTAAAGAGCCTTTAATCATTAAAGAGAGGAGAACAGAAGATAGAACTAATCTAGAAGAGGTGTATTTTGGTGTTATCAAACTAGATTTCAGTGGGAATTCATTGTTCAGTAAAACGCAACCAGATAATTCCCTGGCGTTGAAATATCAGAAAGGATACAAAGAATTTGTTGGTAGAAATGAAGATTGTTATAAAGCGATGGCTCAAGACGATATTATTTACATTTAAAAGACTTTTAAGGCGGGAAGTAAACCGATATTTAGATTGATAAAGGGACGGATAGACCCTATACACCTGTTCATATTATTATTTTAAAATCGCGATGGTTTAGTTTACTTTTTAAATCGACTTCAAAAAAAGGAGATTATCAATTCAATGTGTATGTATGTAATTTTGTCGGAATTGCACGATTTTTGGATATGTTTGTCTATACCAGCGTCTGAACACGTGCGCCACTTTTGAAGTTGGTTTATTTTTTTAAAATTATTTTTATACTATGTAAAATAGGGGGTATCTAACTATGAAAAGACAATGCAATCGCACCGAAAACAAAACTTGTAAAAAGAACCAAGTCTCGCAACTCAGTTCTTCTACCGTAAAAAGTTGTGAGATCCACGTAATACCAAGTCGGTTAATTTATTGAGTCCCATCATAAGGAACTTTCTGTCTTAAGTTATTACGTGATTAGTTAATCTAACAACATGTTATAGTGAACATATCAATGTTAAAAAAATAGATTGACTTGACCATCGCATTAATGACTAAGCAATCTTTATATTACTTGTGAGGTACATATGTTTTCAAGCGATGGCCAATCTATTTTATTAAAAAAATAATTCTTAAGAACCTTTGGGATGAAATTCGAAAATTACAACAGAATATTGACGATTTTGTGTTATGAAAGTCAGCAATCCGTACAATGGAATATCGGTCTTTAACTCTTCTTCAAAATTGACACTATATAAAACAAATAGGTTATAGGGCCAGGTTATTTTTATACTTTTACAATTACAGATGGTGAATGTATTGGAGAGAAAATATTTAATTAAAAGAATACGTGTAAATACTAAAAAATTAAAATTTGGAACAAAAAAAATGAATAAGAAGTGAAAATTGCTTATTAAGACGGTTTTTGCCGAATACAGTGAGTTTAAATTAGCAGTTTGAATTTTATAAGGTGTCTTTAAAATACTCTAAGGTAGAAAAGTTAGCGACGATATTCTTAACTTGTCCATTTTATCCAAAGATATGCAAAGTTTTTCGTATATCCTTAAATAACCATTTCTATACTTTTTCTTCTGTGTACAATTTCACTCAGTAATACTGCTTTACGTCATAAAACCTTAATAACATCTTATAGATTATGTTTTGAAGTTTACAAAAACCCAAATATTTTTTCTGCATCATCAATATTTCTGGAGTAATCCCGTATCTTAGTAGGAAAGGCCATTTTTGCTTTCATTTACCATAACTCAGCTCCAAATCATACTATGGAATTCTCTCTCTCTTTTTTTCAAATTTCTTAACGATCAATTTTCTCCAAGATACGGACTGTCAAAAAATACCTAAAAATTTTAATCAAAAAAATATCCTTTAATTATTGTGAGTAGTATATTAATAATTATAAGAAGATGCTACAACACGTCCTACGAGTATAAGCCAATAAATTCCGATTTATTAAGTCCTATTTACACGGGCGAGTTCATCGCATGGGTGATATCTTAACGTAAAAAAGCTGCGTCGCGTCGTGTAAACATTAGCTACAAACATTTGAATGCGACAATCTTAAGAGATTATCACATGCGATGCAAACAATCCTCGACAGAAATCAGAAGAGTAACTCCCCGTGTAAATGGGGCTTTAGCAGTTTTACTTGCCATCATATTATGGATATGTTGAAGGAAGCATATTATTGATTCTGCAGATGCTATTCTACAACATAACCTTGTTAGATAGAACTGGCTAGTGGCTACACTTCCCGACTAGGCAACAGAACAGAGCACTATTTAAATACTCACTAACCATATATTATCATGTGATGAGCCTATGATAATAGAAACCATCTATATAGACCTGACATCATGATATTTTATTATAATCCCTATTATATACATTTTAAGGTCGTTATTTAAACTGCGAGGCTAGTGTAGTATTGAAAATACTTTGATTACTTGAAACATAAAAAACTAGATTATTTGCAGATATTATTGCAAGGTTATAAATGACGGAATTGTAACAATTTTCTTAAATGTCAATGAATTTATTTTGTAAATAATTAACACATTTTACTGATTATGAAATTTTATTGTAATTAAATTATTTACATGTTGTATCTTGTTTTGTTTTTAGCTACTGTTTCGCTTAACTTCTATAAATATCCAATTGCAATTTTAAAGTTTTATTGAAATGCTTTAAATCGATTGCATTGTGGTTTCTTCGATTTACGCGATTGTTACACATTGATATTAAACGAATTTATACGAATTTTATCGCGAATTTGATTTAATTTTGCGATTGCAGAATAAAAAGCATTAACTAAGATTTATTACATGAGTAATGTTTTTTTGGAAAATTTTAGTTGCATTGTGTCTGTAATCACTAAAACTACCACCTGTCTACGTTTTCGGCCGCAGCCTTGATATAGCCTGTATAATCAATTATAAGATTATTTTTAATCGAGTCCAAAAAAGGAGGAGGTTCTTTTATTATGTATGTTTACCAATTATTCGAAGACAAAATAGGATATATTATTTGGCCTGAAAAAGAATTGTTTTTTGAATAGACTCAATTTTTATAATTAATATCATTGACTTATATACTACCGATAGACGAGACGCGACATAGAAACTATGTCCCCTGTATTTTTAAAAGCACACTAGCGACATCTAGTTCATTGACTTGAACTATTACAAAGTGGTCAAAGAATAAGAGAGCCTTGTAGACAGATAAGACAGTCCATATTGTCAATCAAACGTTATGTGTGTGTATTTATTTATTTATATCTTTTCTTAAGTTTTTGTCTAAGATACAGATAAATTAATATTATAATATTTAGTAATGGTTATTTATTTATGGTTATTATATTTAGTAATACATACTTGTTTGATGGAATGTTAAGATAATGGAGGAAAAGGAAGAATTTGTTGTAATTTTTTTTATTTGTTGAAAATATGTACGTTTACCTTAACAGGTTTGAGTCGGATATAATACGGGTAGTTTTATAGACAGGACTATAATCTTGTAAAATAAATACTTATAAAATGTACATGCTTATTACAGTTTTATACACATTCGTTTTATTTACATTAAAATTATGAAATTAGGCATCTTATATAACTTGTATATCGACATTTAACAACCCTAAAAAAACCATAATACGCGCATCATAGGTTTGTAAGAATCATACAACTATACTGATATTAACGGCCCGACCTGGTTTCGCTCGCGAGTATATAAATATTATTTAAAAAATTCAAAGACCCTTTCCAGGTTAACCGTTAATTGGTTTGCCGAAAATAGAAACAAAAGCTTAATGACCTTCAAATCAAATATGTTTGTATTTATGAAAGTTTTTAGTGTCTAGGCCACAATAAAGTTGATATAGCTATATTTAGCCGGTAGGCTTTGACCTAGTCCCTTTTCTTTCATTAACAATCTTATATATTTTTCAGTGTGTAAACAAACTTCATAAACTGCTTTTCTAGAATAACACAGCCCGCCCTTATCTTTTATAATTATCAATTTGCGATGCCAAAGTTTTATGGTAGTCATCAAACTACTAATACATATCTCATATTAACTCTCACAAATAAATAAATAATTATATAAATAATATTACTGCCTCGGTAGCGTAGTGGTACTACGGTATGATTGCAAAGCTGAGGTCTCGGGTTCGAATCCCGGGTCGGGCAAAGTGATATTGGATTTTTCTATTCATTATCAGCCCGGAGTCAGGAATTTGTGCCCGATATGGCGATAGGCTCGCCCCCTATCACATCGTGGGACGGAATATACAAGGCGAAACGTGGGTGTTCTGGTAGCACCTCTGCCTACCCCTTCTGGGATAAAGGCGTGTGTTTATGTATGTATGTATAAATAATATTAAATATTTTTTTCGGAAATCTATAATAAGTATTATGTGTATAGACTTGTCATAAGAGCTATTAAATTGCCTACGTGACCAATAAACGAATTTCATTTAATTTCATATTTTAATTCTTTAGATAACTGACGCGTTACATAGCCAGATATATATCCCACGGCAAACTTCATAGCAGAAGTAAAATTATCTTTATTCTATCGGTCAGCCAGTTTATCACAGTTTGACGCATACTGGTAGTCTGTTTTAAGCAATAATTCTTTTTCTAAAATTTATTTATTCTAATAAATTATTGTAACCTTAGCCGATTTGCACTTCGGTTTGACGGCGTAACATCAAAATTAATTACTTTTATACGATTTTTTGGTGAAGCCGAACTGCTAACAAGACTGATTCATGTGGTGCATGCGCCGCAAGTAGGTGGGAGACATTTTCCGTACTGGACGACTTATCTATATCGATGGTAATTATATTTTCCTTGATGACGTCAATGCTGCGCTTTTTGTCCGACCTCCAGATCTTTCCTTAGAAATACCCACAGAAAATATTGTATTATACAAATATTTATTTTATTTCGTACCGGATTCGTTGTTTAAGTTATACCAATGTAAATATTAGCAATGTCGTAATCAAAAGTCTAGTATTTTTGCGATAGTAAAATTGCCACCGGCATTAATTATATTTCCATCATCATCATCCATCCATCAGCCAAAGGAAGTCCACTGCTGAACATAGGCCCCTCCTAATGATTTCCACAGTGACCTGTTGGAGGCAGCCTGAATCCAGCGACGTCCCGCGACCTTTACCAGGTCGTAATTATATTTATTGCTACCAAAATAATAGTTCTTTTATAGTTTTAAGCCCAAATACTCAAACGCTACTTAAATATTATGTTGCACTTAAATACGGAAACCCCGCTTAAATGTACTGGCTAAGTAGGACGCGTAGTTAAATGGAACTTAATATTTTAATGGCGTTTCAGTAATCGGGCGTTAAACATACAAACTGTAAAACACATTTTATTACATAAAAAAAACACTTAACTTGTAGGTACTCCAATACTTATTTTAAAACTGTGAAACACATTTTATTACGTCATAAAAACCTAAACTTGTAGGCACTCCTATAACGGCTAAAGGATAGTAAATTCCCTGTTTTGAGAGAATCAGAAATATCAAAATTACCGTATATTTTATTAGATTAGCGCGCACAAACAAACAAACTCTTCAACTTTATATATAAGTATACATTTTGTGCAATTGAAAATGAAAATAAAAGCAATTTATTGAATCTGTAAAAATCTCCAACATCACTTAGATTTAATAATTTTTTGATCTACCACCCGGTTCGGAAAGCTTTACGTGCGGTTTCCCAACAGGCACACGACTAGCAACAGAATAAATAAAAATCAAATGACCAAAAAGATTTTGATTAAGACAACCAGAAAAAATCCATGCTGATTTGACTATCCGTTTGTCAGTTAACAGAAACAGAAAGAGCTTAATGTAAGTTTGTTTATAACAGCACTTAGCGTAGGAATAAAAGCCTTTCAATTGTAATCTGTCTGTATCACCCCATATACGTCCCACTGAAGTGTACGGGCCTCCTCTACAATCGAGAGTACGATTGGGACGGGTTAGGCCATATGTTCCACCAATGCAGATTTGTGGACTATAGGTACATACCATTAAAATTCTAACAAATCGCTATAGTACCATAATAGTAATATCGTGTGCAGGTTTCCCCACGATGTTTTTCTGAACTGATAAAGTGCGCGGTGATTATGGCAGTGGTATCAATACACACATGACTTTAAGACGTCAGACTTCCCTGGAATTTAAACAGGCTTCCCTGGAATTTAAACCCGCTGAACATGTTAGCAGCCGTGCCTGGTTTAGTACCTACATGCCACCACGCTCTAAATAAACCTTCAATTTATTTTTAAATAAGATAAATAATACACTTCTATAAGGCTGTAAAATAAAGGAATAAAAATTATAAGAACAGCAATGTATCAATTGTAAACATTTCAACATTCGAACGCTAAAAATAATTGTATAATTAACGTCTAATACCGGATTACCTTAGCATGTCCGCCATTGGTGATTATATATATTTTGCAGTGTTTTGTCACACGTATCTCGGAATCTTGACACACTGAAGCAATAGTACATCGCACGCCGCTCATTTTGCAACAGTTCGCGCCAAAACAGATAAATACGACGGGAGTTCTCGCGCGCGATTCAGTCGCAACACGCTTTCGACGCAGTCGTTCCGTGACATAACCGCGCCGACCAATGACGTGCCAGCAATAATTTTTTTTCGAAACGTTTTATTCGTGCTTTATTTTTGATCATGTTTGTGAACGCAATACTTTTCGGCGTGCTGTCGAGCCTGGTGAATGCGCAGTACAATTTACGTAAGTTGCGTTTTGTTTTTGTTTTGTAATACGTTTCGACTTTCGTGAATACCTGGTTATGTGGTTTTTAATAGGTGGAAAGTTAATACTTTTTATTTCACGTCTTAGACTGTTTGAATTAAATTTAGGTGCCATTTTTATTATCAAGTCATTTATTATCTATATAAAAGTATTATATTTTTAAATCAGACTCTTCTTTTAACATTACTGGAAATTTTAATAATCATACAAATTAAATTAAGATTAAGATTCAACCTCAAACGTGCTAAAAGTCTAGGTTACTTAAACTAAGTGCTTAAAGCAACGTGTACATTTCCTAATGACCATTTATTTATTCTACCATTTGTACCAACGTTTAAACCTCTCGAAAATTATATGACCTTAGTGCTATGTGTCAATCTACATTTTTAATTGTCTATTGCAACTTTTTAATAGCTACCACAACGGATTTGTGGTAGTGAACAAAGGTTCACGAGCATACTGTAGTATTAATGGTAAAATCTTAAAACCATGTAATATAACTATAAAATACACCTACAATAAATTAAGACCGTGCGTGGATTTGATAAAAAACGGTAAAATTTTCGGGTCTTTTGGGTTGGCGTCTTCTATCCAGCAATCGGGTTCTGTATATCCGAAAGTTAGAAAGTTATGTGCTATTAGTATTTTTTATACGGTAATTAAATAATTAGGCATTAGTGGATTTTTTTTCAATACTACGTCAGATTATCTAGTTTAGAAATCACTACATTAGATAACGTTCTAATAAGTTGTGTTTTATTAATTAACTTTGGCTTTCTTCGAAAAAAAATAATTATAAAATTATAAATATATTATACAATTAAACAATAATTATTTATATACATTATCGTCCAGTATTTTTGAAGAAATATCTACTTTTTGACTGGTGATAGTCTCCCGCTTGTGTAGGTACCACTGCAATGTTTATTTCTCCCGCCGTGTAAATGCACTGTTGTGTTCCGGTTTGAAGGACATTGTAGCCAGAGTAACTACTGAACATATTAATGAGAGTTAACATCCTATGTCTCAGGATGGCGAGCGCACTGGAATGCCAAGCATTGCGATGTAATTCATGGTGTTGTTTGGTTTTGCTACTGTCCATGGGCGGTCGTATCGTTTACCTAGTATCAGGCGAATGGCATGCTCGTCTCGACATTCATCGCAATAAAAAAAAAACACGAAAGTATGTTTTACAAACCGCAATAGGCTAACGTGGGGGAATGATAAGACTACCACGTTACCCCTGGAAGGTTCATACTAAGCAAGCATTTGGTAGATTATAACGGTGAAAGAAAACATCGTGAGGAAACTTGCATACCATAACGATTTGTGAGAATTTCTATGGTATGTAAAGTCCGCCAACCCGCACTGGGCCAGCGTGGGGGACTTTAAGATCAAACCCCATTCAATCCTACTTTTGATTGTAGGGGAGGCCGCAGGTCCGTGCCCTGCTGCGGTACTTTTATAGGTTGATATATAGACAGAGGCATTATACTAATTAATTTGCAAACGTGATTTAAAAGGGGTTTTGCGCCAATCCCAGTTTATCATACATAATATTAAGCTGAAGAGTTTGTTTGTCTGTTTGAACGCGCTTATCTCAGTAACTACAAGATCGAATTTAAAAAAAATGTAGTGTTAAATAGTACATTTACCGCGGTAGGCTTTAAGGTACTTATTCACGGGAAAATAAATTGATAGATATTTTTGGTAAAAGTATAGACAGAAAAAGATGACTATCTTTTCCCCGCCAATGTATCAGAACTATAATAATTAACAGCCTCCGTGGCGCAGTTCTCTCATAGTTCCTGGTAACCACGACACAAGACTCGATCTTATTTTTATTAATAATGTAAGTTTTAATTTTTTAGATTATGATATTGTTCGTTTGTAATTTTTTCTTTTTTCCGTTTATTAGAATATTTATAATTTATTTTGTAATTGTTGATAAGCTAATGTTCGTAATAATTATTAACAATAGAGACGCTTCCCTGTAAGTTTGTGGTGTAAAGTATATGAATAAATAAATCCATTTAGTAACGGCGAAATATAATTTATATGCAAACTGCAGAAATATAATTCAGTTTGTGATTCAGCCTGACGTCAATGTTATAAGGACAATTTCCAATTTAATGTAATCACGTTCGATTCCAAAATCTCCAAAGCGGACTGCCCGACCTTGGAATAGAATTCCTTACCTCACTGTTCACGGCACATGTATACTACACATGATGAGACTAAGTTGATATAAATTAATAAATAAGAAATACACCCAACAGCCATATACATAGTCCTGACCCCGCACTAAGATCAAGTCTTGTGTCGTGGGAATCCGAAACTACGTGAGACTTTTTTTTGGTCTTACAAACGTGGTCAGATGATATGATAAATCCTTAACGGCAATATGCACACTTTCAGTGGTAAAATAAATGTAAAAATAAGTTAATTTAATTTTTTTAATAATACTAAACTACCAAAATGAACGCCAATTTATAAATGATATACCAAATGAAAATAATTTAATTTAGAATTTATATATAAGGATAGGCTTGTATATCACATCGTGTGACAGAGCACGCAAGGCGAAATGTGGGTGTCTTGCTAGCACCTCTACCGACCCCTTCCGGGCGGGGGCGTGAGTATATGTATTTATGCATATATGAATATATTTTAGTTTTGATCGTTTCATCATTTATTTTTAACATTCACATTAATTATCGTCCAGTGGTTCTATTGTTTAAAGTTATATTTGATTAAGCCAATATCGAAATTAACTAAATGATTATTTCATAAGGCATATATGTTTAGCAATTAACGTTAATATGAAATATGCAAACACTTGCATACGAGCGTAGATGCATTGCGTCATAGTTGTATAACATCGCTAGATAATCTTTACTCACATTCCTTACAGCAGGAAGTGATCAAGTATTCGTCAATACTAAAATAAATTATAAATACACCCAACAGCCACATACATAGTCCTGACCCAAACCAAGATTGAGCCTTGTGTCGCGGTGTCAGAAACTACGAGAGACTTTTCGCTATCTTAAACACCCAGACCCGAATCAAATACCTCTGGATCACACAAATATTTGTTTCGGTGCGATGACAGAACCCAGAGTCTCTCGTTTCACTGGCGGCGTCTAACCAACTGCGCCACGAAGACTGTCGAAACAATTACCTCTGTCCTTTATCCTGGGCTATCCTTTTAGTAATAGGAATGATCATTTTGGGATATAATGGCAGTCTTCGTCTTTGTCATCGGGTCGAAGCATTACTTCAGGGCCGAAGCAGTAACCGGGCAAGGTCGCGACGGACCACACATAGCAATGTGTACGTTGTATGAGAGGGGACAGTATGACAGCATTGCAGTTAATTGGTATTAATGTGATTCTTTTCGTGCGAAGTAAAGAAGTTGGCATTCATCGCCAGTCAATATCTATGAGGTGTAATAGGTAAATCAGGGTTATTCCATGTTTTATTGTTCACGATTTTACAGATTTTAATATAAACACTTACAAATGCAATATGAGATTTTTGATTAAAGCTGAGACGTAAGGTTAGGTAATAAAAATTGCACAATTAAGAAAGTGGATCATTAAGCTGGCAAATACAGCTAACCAATCAAAATTAAAAAATCTAGAATTATTCTATATTCTTATCCTGAAAAGTCTGATCCAATATTTAATTGTATAGCAGAAATCAACTGCAGCGGCAAAACTTTTTGTCACTCTTGACTATCGTTTCATGTATTTTTTTCTATATTAAGTGGTGCATATGATTAACAATTATTGTGTCTCAATAGCTAAGAGCGAACTTAGGGAGATTACGAAAGAGCATTTACAAGTAAATCTCCATAGACGATGCATAACATAGTTCATGAGTTGCACAACTGTATCGAGAAAGTGTTTACTGCATAAGGACATGCACCGATGCACAGACGGAGAGCATGCTAATACATTTGAGCGTTTTATCACTTTATGTAATAACCAAGAAAGGTAATAACCATTGCACCAAAGACACGAATTAACTCACGCCTTTTTCCTAGAAGGGGTAGGCGTAGGTGCTACTGAGGCACCCACGTTTCGCCTTGTGTGTTCCGTCCCACGATGTGTTAGGAAGCGAGCCTATCGCCATTTCGGGCACAAATTCCGGACTCTAAGCTGATAATTAATTGAAAAATCAATATCACTTTGCCCGCGCCGGGATTGGAACCCGAGATCTCAGTTTTGTAATCTTACCGTAGTATAGCGGCAGCACCGAGCCAGTCAAGTCAGTTTCGCCAAATATCGTGATTTAATTTGGATATAGGTACTAGAAATATAACATTTTATACCACGATTTTACAAAAACAATAATTAATTAGTATGCGTCCTTATAAAAATATATTGCATAGCAATTTTGGTATTAATTTTATGTGTAAGTATTATAGGTTATATTTTACGGATAAAGTTGATCAGTTTTATCGCATTAAAACTTGAATCGCACAATCTAAGAACTGAACCAAGGATATCACGGTCTACGGCTTCTTAAGCCACTAAGCCATTAACATAATGTAATGACAATTAATATCTCCAAAGGATTGATAAATATATTTTTAAATTGAATCCACTTGCCATACCGTCCTACTATGCCTGTACATAATGCAAACTTTAAAATTCGAATCACACACGATGCACACACCTTGACCTAATCGAGCGAAACGTTTCGTACCCACTGCATTACTATAGTTAGATAATTATTTACGTAAACTTTCCATCAGAATCTATCGATTCTAATTGAATGATGCATGTATTTAAAGCCTATATACGTGATTGAAAACGATTGATTTCAACGTAAACCATCGATTAAATTTTATCGATTGTGTTTGATTATCTCTACATACTGGCTGAATGGAAACTTTTACAAACTTGTATTTTTTTTTTGAAGTTGAATGTTTAAAATTAGAATTCGATCGATCGCAGTGATTTTTTTATATAACTCTTTACCATAGACATAGCCTTATTCTATAGAGTAATTGCTTAGGTAGGTATTTTAAAATGGCAAAAAAGTCGCGAAAGTATGAAAGAGCCAAAGCTAATATGCAGCCAGTAGCAAAATCACGGCAAAACAGCACGGTTGGTTGTCTTCTCGATTTTTTTTTCAAACTACATATTAATATTATGCATTCTATGATCTACCTAAATCTTCGCTTGGAAATTGTAAATAAAATTTATTTCAGAAAAGAAAATTATAGACTACAAAATGGGTGAAAAAATTGATTTATCATTTTTTTATAACTTAAAAAATATCTGTGTTCTTTGCTCTCACAAAGATGTCGACAAATATGATTAGTGAAAGACTACCATGACTGTTGAAGAGAGGAGTGTGCAACGTTTTGTAAGTGGGCCGGCCTTCGTTTCGCAGCCATGGTACAGATTGGGCCACATTTGAGCAACACACTGGTTTCGTTTAGTGCTTGACTATACGTGTGCAACGTCGCTATTTGAACTTTAAGTTTGGCACATCTCCGCCTTTATGGCTAATCGTATTAGTAACTGAGTCAAATTTCATTTATTTACTGTCTACTAATGATTGAAAGATTTGTCTGCTGATCTGCGATGAAGTGAAATAGAAAACACTAAAAAAACATTGATGCCAACCATAGACTTTCCTCTTTTTTTTAATGTTGTGCGCTTACAAAGAAAAAAATGGATCACTAATTCTTATAAGGATCACTTCTATAACTCCACAGATTACAACTTTATCTGTCTCTATCTGAAGTCTAAAGACTCTTTTGCTCAGAAATTGGAGATATTAAGCTTAAATTATTTGACAAGAAGAGAGTTATTATGTTCTCCTTTTAGTACCTCGGGGAAGCCTTAACGGGAATGCCAGAGTCACTGGCCTACCACTTACCAGTCCAACACGCTTGCCAATATTTCGACTGGGTTAGACTGTCCTGCCCACAACATCCGCCACTGCAACTCCTGTAAGTCTTGATTGACTTGTAATGACAGCAGGATGATCCCAGGGCACACCTCTGACTTTTCGGAGTCATGTGTGTATTGATAGTCAATCACCACGCACTATAACGGTGAAGGAAAACATCCTGAGGAAACATGTATACCATAGCGATTTGTATAAATTTCTATGGTATGGAAAACTCCGCCAACCCGCACTAGGCCAGCGTGGTGGATACGGCCTAACTACTCTCAATCGTACTCTCGGTTGTAGAGGAGGCCCGTGCACTGCAGTGAGACGTATATGGGCTGATAATACAATTGTAATGAGCACCGAGCATTTAAGCTCAGCGATTCTCTGGGAACGTCTAACTTGTCTTTGACCCGCAATGGGATGAATTAAATGCTAATACGAGAATGTACATATGTAGATAGAATTGGATATAATAGTGTGATGCCTATGTCAAAGGCATGCGCAGAAAACTTTCAGCTTTTATAAAATGACGAAAGTGTGGCGGCCACGGGCTCTTGGTCTATAATGAAAAATAAAAAAAATCCCTGTACCAACACTTTTATTGTTATGCAAGCACGCATTCACTGGCAAGAAAACAAACAATCGGGTCCTTGACCTTTGCTGGTTATGAAACTGTTTTCGACAACGTCTGGGAAGTTTCCACGTTTCCTTCATGTCACGGTCAGTGGCACGGAAAATTTGGCATTCTTAATACTTTGAGTTGCGTGCATTCAGAATTTCTGGTGGTAAGTGTAGCTTGTTCTGACAAACTCTGTTTAGGTAAACACTTTAAGGGTAAAGCTAGATATTGAAATATTTTGAGTAAAAAAACGGGAGCTTAATTTGAGATAAGGCTTAAACCACGATAAAATCTGTAAAAAAGATTAATATGGGATTCTGGCATGGAAAACGAGACTTATTAATAAACAACAAAAAAGCATTTTTACTACTACATGTACTATAATTCTATATTAAGTTAGCCAAGCGGAATGTTTTTAATTGATGAGAATACATTACCATAAAAACTATAAATAAATAAATAAATACACCCAAGTCACATCCATAGTCCTGACTCCACACTAACATCGAGTCTTGTGTCGTGGGTATCAGGAACTACGAGAGACTTTTCGGTCTCACAAACAACCAGACTCGAAACAAATACTTGTGGTTCCCTCAAACATTGTTTGGAAGCGGGGATCGAACCCGCGGCCTCTCGTTTCACAGCCGGCGGCCAACCAATTGCGCACTGTAAATACACAGATATATAAATAAGAAAAGTTCAGAAAGCTCATCGCAGTTTGGTAGTAAGTGGTGGCCTGTTGGTGATGGACCAGACGCGGCTGCCAACATGTTCATAGTGTTCGCGGGTTCAAATCCAAGGGCACACCTCTGACTTCTCGAGGTCATGTGTGTATTTACAGTCAATACCACGCACTAAAACGATGAAGGAACACAGTAAGGAAACCTGCATCTCAACGATTCGAAAGAATTTCTTCAGTATATAAAAGTCTGCCAACCCGGACTAGGTCACCGTACTGGACTATATAGCCTAACCCCTCTCAATCGTACTCTCTGGAGTAACCGACACGACCGCCATGGATAGTAGCAAAACCAAACAACACAATGAATTACAAGGCAACGCTTGTCATTCCACTGTGCTCGCCATCCTAAGACATAGTATGTTAAGTCTTATTAATATATCTAGGAGTTACTCTGGCTACAATGTCCTTCAAACCGGAACACAAGAGTGCATTAACACTGCTGTTTGGCGGGAGAAACAGACAATGCGGTAGTACCTACCCAGGCGGCATCTCACATACAGGGTATATCAAGACTGTTACCGTAATTAAAGCCAGGTGGTAGTTTTATTGACTACAGACACGATGAAACTAAAAATTGTGCAATAAAACGCGACAATTTTTTTGTAATGTTTTAAATATTTGGGTGGTAAATCCATAATTTTTGCTAAAATTATAATTTAAAGCCTTGCGTACTATAGCACCTTTTAAAAATAAAAGGGAGTACATTATTTTTTTAGGAAAACGTATGTATTTACCACGCAAATACAATAAGTAAAAAAATGGTCGGATTTTTTGCATAAGTTTTAGTTGCATTGTATCTAAAGTCACTAACATTACCACCTGGCTTCGTTTTCGGTAGCAGTCTTGATATACCCTGTATGAGAGACCTAATACAGTATGGATGGATGCATGAATCTATGGATGTGTTTATATATTTATTTATATTATTAAGTGACAAGATTAATACAAAGAGAATGTCATTAACCATTAGTCACAATATAAACAAACAAGCCAGCATATTGATTGCGAATACATATGGAATACAAACGCTTGCATTAAACACCGCGTTTAGAACGAGGCTAGAGGACTACACGCGGTACATACCTAATGACCGTGAATCAAACGACGGGATTGTGACACGACAATTAATATAGGAAAATCTTAGGGCCTTATTAATACTCGGATGAGCGAAGGATTAACTTTAGTCCAAGGCGTTCAAATTGAATAGATTATTTCGACTACAATATTGAATAATGTAACTACAATACGATGGTTGCCTAGTCTATGCAATTCCGTGTTTATTAATAAAGTCTTGAATACCTGACTGCCTCGGTGGCGTAGTGGTACTACGGTATGATTGCAAAGCTGAGGTCTCGGGTTCGAATCCCGGGTCGGGCAAAGTGATATTGGATTTTTCTATTAATTATCAGCCCGGAGTCAGGAATTTGTGCCCGATAGGGCGATAGGCTCGCCCCCTATCACATCGTGGGACGGAATATACAAGGCAAAACGTGGGTGTTCTGGTAGCACCTCTGCCTACCCCTTCTGGGAAAAAGGCGTGTGTTTATGTATGTATATGTATGTCTTGAATACCTTGCTATTCAAAATAATCAAATAATGGTCGAAACAAAGAAGACAGCGTCCGTTGCGTGGTTAGACGCCGACTGTGAAACGAGAGGCCGCGGGTTCGATCCCAGCACCAACACAAATGTTTGTGTGGCCCACAAATATTTGTGTTGTGTCTGGGTGTTTGTGAGACCGAAAAGTCTCTCATTGCATCTGATTCCCACGACACAAGACTCGATCTTAGTGTGGGGTCAGGACTATGTATGTGACTGTTAGGTGTATTTATTTATTTAAAAATCTGTGGATCACACAAACATTCGTCTCGGTACGAGTATCGAACCCGCGGCCTCGCGTTTCACAGCTGCGTGTAACCAAATACGCCATAGAGGCTGTCACACGCATCCACGATGGGCTAAGTCCAAGCGCATGTAAAGGTTACTTCACACAAATACGCAGTCGATCCGCGTTCGCCACGCGTGCAATTATGTGTGGTTACGTTGCGTGTTACGAGGCATGTTGCGTGATACGGTTACATCATGCATAATTTCAATTGTTACATTACTGCGTATTAACAGCGGTTGAATTTTTCGTTTATTTAGCTATTTTGATGAGTCCTGGGATTGCAGTCATGTGTGTATTGATACTTGATTGTCAATCACCACGTATTTATCAGTGAAGAAAAACATAGTGAGGACACTGCATACCATAGCGATTTGCAAGAATTTCTATGGTATGTAAATTCCGCCAATCCACACTAGGCCAGCGTGTTGGACTATACGGCCTAATCCCCTTAATCGTACTCTCGGTTGTAGAGGAGGCCGGTGCCCTGCAGTGAGACGTATATGGGCTGATACTGATACAGCTGTTTTGAAGTGTCGGACGCCCGCCTACAAGGTGGATAGACGACCTGGTTAAGGTTGCAGGAAGTCGCTGCATGCGGGCCACTTTCAACAGATCGATGTGTTGATCCTTGGGGGAGGCCTGTGTTCAGCAGTGGACTTCCTGTAGCTAAAGAGAGACAGAGATAGCTTTAGTGGTGTAAGGGATTTTATACGTGAGTTTCTGGGTTCGATCTTCAGATTGGCCAATTTCCGAATCAATGTTTTTAGGTTCGACGACGAGATTTATCCTGGGAAAAAATCTGGAACATAATTAGCCAAAATTATTGACATTAAGTATAGGCCACTAGCTGTAAAATATTTTTCTACATACAAAAATTACGTTGCACCCTACCATTGTGGAATAAGGATAAAAACTTCGTGTATAATATTAAGGACAATTATTAAATATATGTGTCTTTGTTTCAGCGGAAGACTTCACTCGGTGTAAACAAAAAGATGCAAAACTCAACGACTGTTTAAAATCAGCTGTACCTGACGCACTTAGAAGAATGAAAAAAGGTATTCCTATTGTTTCTTTCAAAAGAAATTTTATCCGAATACTGGAAAGTAACCTCAATTACATATTACTTATAATTATAATATTATACGGTTACATCTGTCTCACTGGTAGAAATAATCATGCCGGCCCAATTAAAACCAGATATACAAAGGCCGATATTTAAAATTGTCATTCTTCAATGAGTTATTATACAGAGTTATTAGTGCTAACCATTTTACACCTGTGTAAAATAGTATCCAAGCTTACGAATATCTTTCCATCAGCAAACTGGGACTCTGTCGATTCCAGTCATTCTAAAAACGCACAGCGTGGCTCATTGCATTTTTTGCTATTTTACAACAGATGGCGCTAGTAGTATGTTCCCTTAACGCAATAATAATTACCTCTTGCTTAAATATTCTTTATATACACTAAAATACTGGTTCCATAAATTAACGCAAAACATAATAATTGCAGGTATCTCAACGCTGTCGGTGCCTGAAATGGAGCCTCTTCACGTGTCGGGCATCAACATCGAGTCGGGAGCGGGCCCTGTCGTCATCACGCAGAACTACAAGAACATAAAGATACACGGACTCACGGACTCCATACTCACCACTTACAAGTAAATATATTATAATCTAACGATGAACTTGCTGGAAAATTCCATTCAAAAATTTCATTTGATGGCTAAATACCGCACTTTCGTTTGATAAATTTAGCGGATAAAGTATCAAAAGTACACAAACATCACTCCTTTATCCCAGAAGGGGTAGGTAGAGGTGCAAACAGAGCACCTACATATTATTAGGTATTCCCTACCACGATGTGATAGGGGGCGAATCTATAGCCATACCGGGCACAAAATCTTGACTCCGGGCTGATAATGAATAGAAAAATCAAAATCACTTTGTCCGAGCTAGGATTCGACCCGCGACCTCAGCTTTGTAATCGAACTGTAGTACAACTACGCCACCGAGGCAGTCAAAATAGCTAAAATTATTTCCTAAACATCACTTAAATTGTATAAAGCTACACTTTAAGTTGGCAGCCGCCTCTGTGCAGTTGATTAACAGCTGGCTGTGAAGTGGGAGACCGCAGTTCGATCCCCGCGCCAGTAGAACTGTTCATGACTCACTAATATTTGCTTCGAGACTGAATCGACCGCTGTGTGACCTTTTAGTCTATTGTTATTTCTTTCATCTGAGATATTATTTACTAAAGATGAACTTGCATAGTAATAATTTGCCTCTAATTAATTTCAGAGCGGATCTCAAGCATTTTCGTTTGAGGACAGACTCCCTGACACCTAAAATGGAATTCATAGCCGACTACGTTATGAAGGGCAGAGTCCTCGTGTTGCCAATTCAAGGGAAAGGAATCGCTAATATCACAATGGGTACGTAACTATATACCAATATTTATATAGATTGGTAAAACAAACTACATAAAATATTGTATACAAGACGTTCTTGAAGGGATACGAAATCCTTGGAGGCCTGTGTTCAGAAATAGAAGCGGCCAAATTAATACTTATCTTCACGTCAGTACCTCACTCATAGTTAGCAAATACTGGTATTAAAATTGTAATAACCGATCCACACAATTAATGTATGGCCTATTACAATCAAAACGATAGATTTTGTTGACTTTGACTATTTATAATATGATGTACTATTTAGAAAAAATAATAAATGTCGAATTTTAAAACGACTTCTCAGCAATAAGCTACCACTACTCGCCAGGACAGCGAGTGGTAGTACTAAAATAATTTCAAAGATAAAATAATACAAAGTTCGAATGAGGAAAAATTTTTCACCGGATAGATAAACATATAGTAAAATATCTCCTTAAATATCATTATAAAATTATTTTTATTCTTTCGCAGTGAACCTCGTAGTCAAGCACGATTTGATTGGGGAGCCAGTGGAGCGCGACGGGCAGATATACATGCACATGCGCGACTACAAAGTCAAATTCATCCCTCAGAGAGTCGTCCTGCATTTCTCTAACTTATTCAATGGCGACAAAAGACTTGGAGACCAAATGAACATGTGAGTACACTATTTGATTTAGTGACATCTAGTGTTTAATGGTAGTACTAATAAATTCAAAATTCGAATGAATGATTTAATATCTTAAACCTTTATTAATGTTTAAAATAGTGAAACTCACAAGCATTTATCTCTTATTTTCCAGATTCTTGAACGAAAACTCTGACTTGGTATTCAACGAGTTAAAGGAGTCGTATGAGAAAGCCTTAAGTTCCGTGTTCCAAGACGTCACAAACAAAATATTTGATAAGGTCCCAATGAACAAAATTTTCCTCGAAGAATAAAATATGGTGCAAAGAAATAGTCGATATTCGGTTAAAGGTTTCTTTAATACCATAGAAATAAGACAACTGAAGTATGTGGTATTTATTTAAAACTGCTTTAATTAGTTTCTTTAGTGTAATTAAGGTTTAAGTAAATGATTTGATACAAACATTTGTTTTATTTTAATGTCTGCATTTTCAATTTATTACTGTGCGGTTTATGAATTTCGAAATGTTGTTGATATCGTTTGAAAAGTACAATGAACATTTTTAAAAGTACTAGTAGCGGCATCTTGTGACATCAATACAAACTAATGCTTGGGTGTTCGATGCGAGTGTGGTACGTCACCGCGGCCGTGGTTTCGGTTTGGTTGCGCCGTAACTTTCTTCTGCGGCCTTCTCTCATTTAATTCGACATCAGGTGGATCCGCGTTATTTATGCGACGCGCGTTCTTTAAACAGGCTGATTTGCAAAATGATTCGTTAATGACGATCACTGTGGAAAATTACAGTATTGCTATTCGACGCTAGATGGCGCAATTATAATACTATATTATACAATACTATATTTTCATAGTATTGATTAGAATAAAAATGAACACTCACGTATTCCAACTAGAAGAAAATAAAAGGCTAGTCCAAGTAATATAGCGTCCAGCTCCATATCGACACGAACCTGAACATAAGAGAATTCTCTTAATAAGTATCAGGTTTTATGTGCGGAGAGCATCCTCCAAAGATATTCGAAGATATAATGTATTAAAAAAATAGTTGAACATTTTGCTCAAATATTTATCATTAAAAATCATTACATGAAATTCTGACTTATGTTAAATAATTGCAATTATACATGGTGATTTTAAAATAAATAATTTGTGATGTTATTGTGATATCGACTTTGTATAAAAATAATTATTACTAGCATCTTTAAATCAAATTATATTTGTGCTAACTATTAATATCTAGTTCTTTGCATTTACTTTTTAATGAAAAATATACTTACTTGAGCATCCAAACTCTATTCAGTAAATAACAAAGAAATTGAGATGAGATAACAATTTACTTACACTCAATGAAAAGAGCTCAAATACTATCTGTCTGATAATCATGGTATATTATATACTATAAAAACTACGAGTAATGTTAATGCAAAGTAACATAAACCGAAGATGCTTTACCCATTTCAAATCTAGGAACCCAAAGCTAAGCATACACTCAATTTCATAATTTAAACAATTTTGGGTCTTCCCTGTTGGACTAAAAAATACAATTTAATTACAAAACGTTAGAGACTCACCTAGCATATAGATCTCCTAGTTGCCCTGATCATACCCCTGATAGACAAATACGCTGCGAACAAAATGACCAAAAATATGACGGTTTCCCAGAAATGAAACAGGACCGACCCCGCGTCCACACTCATCACGATATGATGTCACATCGGATTTATAACATATTGCAGATGCTGACGACTGTATGACTTAGCTGTACATCTGTGTAAATCAATGTAAATTGTCGTAAACTTCTACGGTACGCGTCAAAAATGGCAGCTTGAAAACCTTTTTGGTGAATTCTTGTTCTTTTTTAGAGTTAATGAGGATTGTTGCAGACTTTTTGAAAGTAAATGATCAGTGGTATGATTTGGACGACAATGTATTGAAGTTCATATTTATTAGATAATATTTTATTAGTTGATAACTTTATTTTAAATATTTTTTGCTTATGGAATACCCAATTCTCCTTTTCCGCTTCCTATCCATATTCCTTTCTGCTCCTCTTCTGATTTGATGACCGGCAACACATTTATGATGAATATTCATGGGCAGCAATTATCACTTAGCATCAGGTGACCTGTTTTTTTTTACTGGACTTATCGAAAAAACAAAAAAAAATTGTAAGGTCAGACTCTGTAACTTTATACACGTTTTGGACTAATATATTATAATACATCGTATCCAGTAGGCCCCCATGTTTTCAGCTACTTATAACCTCGATTTCGCTAACAAAACTTAAAGAAATATATAAGGCTTAATTGTGTAGAATCTTAAGAGATAGAACAAACATCCTTCGCACTATCTATATGAACAGCATTGTTCGTAACGTTATATAAAATGTATACTACGTGCCATCATAAAACATATTGCCATAACACAGAATGCGTATCGAATTATAAAGTTCAAGATATTTAGTAAAAGTTAAAATATGTGTATGTAATTGTTAGAAACGGCACGCGAGGTGAAACCATTGCCAAATATTCGCGAATCGTCGATAATTGAACGCGAACCTCACTTGCACTTTCTTTTTGCTTTCAACAGGAGTCTAAAAGTATCAGATATTGTTTTGTATCTGGATCTGTATCTGTCTCAGCCCCTATACGTCCCACTGCTGGGCACGGGCCTGCTCTACAATCAAGAATACGGTCAATAATATAGTCCATCACGCTGGTCTAGTGCGGGTTCGAGGACTTTTCATAGAAAATCTTACAAATCGCTATGTTATGCAGGTTTCCTCACGCTGTTTAGCTTCACTGTTATAGTATTGAATTGTTTTTTGGTTTAAAATATACGTAATGCACTTTTTAATGTAGGAACTAAAATCTTTGAAAATTTGCTGATCATTTTATCAGTTAGCAGCTACTTCACACAGTGCAGCGGTTAACGACCTGTCGTGGTGACCCATGAAAAATGAAATGAAAATAATTTATTGAATCTTTAAAATGTTATACATTGTTTAGATTCAATCACTTTTTTTCTCTCCCACCCGGTTCATTAGGCTGTTTTCACCAGAGAAGAACGGACAAGAATCTCCAGCGTTACTCTTTTCAAAACAAGTTTATGATACAGCGATTACACAGGAGTCGCGGCGCAGTTGAATTCCATCCATCCATCCATCAGCCAAAGTAAGTCCACTGCTGAACATAGGGCTCCTCCAATGATTTCCACAGTGACCTGTTGGAGGCAGCCTGCATCCAGTTGAATTCAGAGCAGTTCATAAATATATTTTTAATAATACGCAGTTGTCGCATATGCAAGTATTTTATTTTTTTCTTTACTACTCTCACAATAACTGAAGTGTTAATGAGACACAATTGCCACTTTTTTTTTTGTATTGTATCAGCCCATATACGACCCACTGCAGGGCACGGGCCTCCTCTACAATCGCGAGTACGATTGAGAGTGGTTAGGCCATATAGTCCACCACGCTGGCCTAATGCGGGTTGGCGGACTTTTACATACCATAGAAATTTATACAAATCGCTATGGTATGCAGGTTTCCTCACGATGTTTTCCTTCACCGTTATAGTGCGTGGTGATTGACTATCAATACACACATGACTCCGAAAAGTCAGAGGTGTGCCTTGGGATTTGGACCCGCGACCACCATGAACATGTAGGCAGCCGCGTCTGGTCCGTTACCAACAGGCCACCACGCACTTACTTGCCACTTATATTTAGACAATATTCAAATGTGCGTAATTAATGAATATGTTATCCATTAACATATTCATTTTTTATGGATAGCCTCTATGGCGCAGTTGGTTAGACGCCGGCTGTGAATCGAGAAACTGCGAGTTCGATTCTCGCAACGGGACAAATGTTTATGTGATTTATAAGTATTTGTTTCGGGTCTGGGTGTCGAGACCGAAAAGTCCTTCGTAGTTTCTGATACCCACGATACAAGACTCGATCTTATGTAGTGTGGGGTCAGGACTACGTATATTAATAAATATGTATGTTGAGTGAAATTATTTATTTATTATCCAAGAAGGTGAGTAAATTGAATAATTATTATAAGATACATGGTGCACACGCTGATAAATTTTAAAAATAGCTTCACATCCACTACGATGACGCGAAATATTGTCATTCGAATCGGTCGCAACTCAATAAATTTTAGCATGTCTTGGACTCTGTTATACTCGTCATCTGAAAACCAATGAATAGTATTAACAACAACATTTACTAGTGGTAGGTCTCCCACATGTGAGAGGCGACCTGGGTAGGTACCGCAATGTCTATTTCTACCCCCAAACGGCAGTGTAAATGCACTGTTGTGCTCCGGTTTGAAGAGGAGTAGCCAGAGTAACTTCTGGACTTAATGACACTTAACATCTTATGTCTCAGGATGGCGAGCGCAGTGGAATGCCAAGCATTGCCTTGTAATTCATGGTGTTGTTTGGTTGTGATACTGTCCATGAGCGGTCGTATCGCTTACTGTCAGGCGAATGGCATGCTCGTCTTGCTATTCGTTGGAATAAAAAAAACTGGAATATTCGCCCGAATGGTAAATACCATATAGAGGCAAAACCAGGCATTTTGAGTTTAGCGCCATTTACACGGGGAGAGTTTCTCGCGGCGAGAATCGTATCGTATCGTTCTGACAACTATTTACACGATGCAACTTTTTTATATCCTTACGATAATCGTATATTCATGGCGAGAATCTCTTCTCGTGTAAATGGGACATAATTATGAAAAAATATAATACTTTTATCACACCTTGACAAAAGAAGAACTCCTTCGTTAATAATAATCTGAGTTTTCTCACTTCTGTGGCTATACAGACGGCAAAGCAGGCGGGAATGAAGATAAGTAGACAATAAAATAAATACGCAGAAACACGCAATATTAAAACCTGAAAAATATTAACTTAAAGTACGTATTATAACTGATGGCCGATGGGGCCAAAAAGTTCTTGAATGGAGGCCACGAAGCGGAAAGCGCAGCGTGTGACGTCCACCCACTAGGTGGTCAGACGACCTGGTAAAGGTCGCGGAACTTCGCTGGATGCAGGCTGCCTCCAACAGGTCACTGTGGAAATCATTGGAGGAGGCCTATGTTCAGCAGTGGACTTCCTTTGGCTGATGGATGGATGGATGGATGTATTATAATATAATGCTGAAAAGTGTGCTTGTTTTTACGCTAGTTGTCGAGGAAAGCCTTCCTTATATGGTACATCTGATCCCGAAAAATATATAGCGCGACTTTTATGTCGAAATAACTTAAACTCGCGGGTGAAGCTGGGCATCTGCAGTTTATAAATATTTGAATTTTGCCCAAAACGATCTCCACACCCACCTGTTGGTAGGAAATAAATTTACAAAGAGAGAAACAGATTCGAATATTTAACGTTTTTTAAAACGCTGTTAAAACCCTATTTATACTACAGTTGACTCTTGATAATGCAAACCTCTCGATAATTCGAAGTAACTGTTGGATACCCAGCAAAACTATCGATTAATCAACCAAAAATGGGCTTTGGTACACTCGGTAATTCGAAAAAGAAAAACACGCGGTTAATTGAAATTCTTTCATGCACACTCGACAAATCGAAATATAGACATAATAAAAATTGCATACACACGAAGATCATGTAGGCACAATGCACCTAAACCATACCTCTGAACATTTATTTATTTATTTAATCCTTTATTGCACTTTAAAGAAACAATTATAATAAAGAAATAGCATAATTATAACAGTACAAGAGGCGGCCTTATCACTCTAGGCAATTTCTTACAAGCAAACCTTTGGGTGGATATATAAATAGGTAATTTCGAACTCTCAGTAATTCGAAGTATCAAAGCCCCATTTACACGGGGAGAGTTTCTCGCCTAGAAGATACGATTATCGTAAGGATACAAAAAAGTTGCGTCGTGTAAACATTGTCAGAACACGATGTCATGCGATAATGGCATACGATTCTCGCCGCGAGAAACTCTGCCCGTGTAAATGGCGCTTTAGAGGGGCCCTTCAACTTCGAACTATCGAGAGTCGACTGTATCTAATACTCGTATCTATAGAAAAATATGATAAGTGCAGTAGTAATTAACAATTCCATAATTATTCTTGACTGCCTCGGTGGCGTAGTGGTACTACGGTATGATTGCAAAGCTGAGGTCTCGGGTTCGAATCCCGGGTCGGGTAAAATGATATTGGATTTTTCTATTCATTATTAGCCCGGAGTCAGGAATTTGTGCCCGATATGGCGATAGGCTCGCCCCCTATCACATCGTGGGACGGAATATACAAGGCGAAACGTGGGTGTTCTAGTAGCACCTCTGCCCTTTCTGGGAAAATGGCGTGTGGTTATGTATGTATGTATAATTTATTATATATTCTTTAGTGTAAAATTCTACTATCAACCTATGTGAAGTATGTTGGTATAATATGAACTACAACACTTTATATTACTTACAACTACGGAATCATTTCGGACCGTTGAAGCAATTTGTTGGTAGAGATATAACAGTGATGAGATGAAACGGGAGGCTATACCCACCAGGAACTGAAATGAAACAAAAGTACCAATTTTTATAATAATATAATGCATCTGAAAGTGCTTGGTGGCAGGTAACGGACCAGACGCGGCTGCCTTCATGTTCACGGTAGTCGCGGGTTCAAATCACAGGGCTTACCTCTGACTTTTCAGAATCATTTTTGTATTGATAGTCAATCACCACGCACTATAATGGTGAAGGAAAACATTGTAAGGAAACCTGCATACCATAGCGATTTGTATAAATTTCTATGGTAAGTAAAAGACCGCCAACCCGCACTAGGCCAGCGCGGTGGACTATATGGCCTAATCCCTCTCAATCGTACTCTCGATTGTAGAGGAAGCCCGTGCCTTTCAGTGTGACGTATATGAGCTGCTACAGTACAGTAATGCATCTGTATCTATTTCAGGCCATACACATCGCACTGCTGGGCACAGGCCTCCTCTACAATCGCGAGTAGGATTAAGAGGGGTTAGGCCATATAGGCCAAATAGGCCACCACGCTGGCCTAGTGCGGGTTGGAGGACGTACAGTGCGGGGACTGTGGTGATTGATCATCAATATACACATGACTCAGAAATATCAGAGCTGCGCCTTGGGATCTGAACCTACCACCCTGAACATACAGCCCGTTGGTAACGACCACGCACTTCATTGAACATTCTAACATACACTCAATAATCTAACACTCAAATGACTCATAAATAAAAGGTTGTTATGAGTCTGCTTACCATGGTTTTAGCTGGTGCCTCGACGCGTTGCAACATGACCCAAAGTCTTTGGTATATCCTCAAGTATTTACTTATTATTTCACATTTGGATTGCCCTCGCCCTTCATGAGGCCCTGCCTGACTTAAATCCCTTCTTAGTGCCTCAACAACCGATTTCAATTGCCGGTACATCAACTCAAATATAATAATTCTGTCTAAATTAAAAGAAACGTTGCTTATGTACAATATTTCCGTGATCACTTGTACACACACAAATTCAACAGTGATAACTAAGTTCTTTCCTAAAATAGTCCAAATGAAAAATGTGCATGTAGTTGTGAATATTACAACCATTACCAAAGCTGCAATAGGTGTTTTTACGTTGACACTACTCAATTCAGCTTCTAAAGAACGTATTTCTTGGCGATATCGAATTAAATATTTCTGTCCACTGATAATAGTCATGAGGACATAGAATATGTACTCTAAAGTTTGTACGAAGGTGTTTATTAGATCTGAAAGCATTGGCAGACGAAGTACTTCGTGGCGAAAAAATATTCTCAAAGCTAAAAATAATGCGGCGTAAAGTCTTCCGGCGACTGCCAAATATTTGTTACTTGTGAATTCATAATAATTGCCGAAGAGAAAACGTGTCTTCATTATAACGTCTAAGCCACAAACCGATTTGTATCTTTTAATCTTTCTCACAAATTCTCCAATCATTTTGTGGTCTGTACGAGACCAAATCCAACTGTCTGTTGTAAGAGTCCTAGACTCGGAACACGACTTTTTTGAGTTGTCGTAACTTTACAATGCAGTGAAATAATGAAGCACCTATTTGCATATTGTGGCTCATATTGATCGACTGGTATATTTAGAATGCGCTCTACTAAATAACCAGTAATAAAACGTTATCAAATTAATATGAACTAAGGTCTTCGATCAATGAAAACTGATCGTAAACTGAAGCATTATTTAAAAGGGGAGAGTTTCTCGCGACGAGATTCGTATGCCATTATCGCATGACATAACCGAAATATGATTATTGTGTTCTGACAAATTACACGATGCAACTTTTTTATATCCTAAATCCCCATTTACACGGGGAGAGTTTTTCGCTCGAAGATACGATTATCGTAAGGATATAAAAAAGTTGCATCGTGTAAACATTGTCAGAACACGATAATCTTATGGCGGTAATGTCATGCGATAATGGCATACGATTATCGCCGCAAGAAATTCTCCCCGTGTAAATGGCACTTTATGATAATCGTATCTCCGAGGCGAGATACTCTCCCCTTGTAAATGAGGCTTTAAGTATGTGATATATCTTTGAATTTAAACCGAACACAGGGCATCAATAGCGAAAAGTTAGAGGTGTGACGTTTTAATTTTCAGAAAAAAAATTGTGTTCCGTGAAAATGAAATTATATTTCATTTTTATTGTTCGAAATTCTATTTCAACACACTGAATTAGTGACCAACAGTAATCTAGTAATACTTTTTATAAATTATGTTTTACAAGCACAAATTTTAGTTTGGGGGGGAGAAATATGAACGAATATTTTCACTAAGACGTGTTGTCTATGGTTAGTCATTGAAGTGGTTCCATATTCAAATCGCTTTCCTTGCAACTGCCATAATTCAGATCTGGTTTTTAATATTATGTAGTGGAGGGTAGTTATGACTTATTGCATTTGTTTTATGTCATCTTGTTGGACAAGTTCAGTTTCTCGTGAACGCTTGCAAATGCGCGACGCGTGCTCCGTGGTTGCATTAGTTGTTGACTGATTTACATTGTTATGGGGTGAATATAATGCAAGTGATGTTGTGTGCCACAATGATCGCCGTTGTTGTCGGCGTCCTCCAGTCAGCTTCATGAGCGAGATTCCGGTAAGTGATATTATTATTTATCATATATAATTTGCTACTATATCCGCTGTTCTGTACACCATTTTAAATAAATTGTATAGAAACACCTAATTTCCATGGAATTTTGTTTTTACGGAAAATGTTTTTGAAATTGTGTGAACTTGAAAAATGCTGAAACGTCAAACGGTACATATTAGTTTAATTGGATTATATCAGATATTTTACAGTTTTTTTACTTTTATTTAATGAAATACATAATAAAATGGATAATATATATTTATAAAAATTGATTTTTACAGCCACCGTGGCGCAGTTAGACGCCGGCTGTAAAACGAGAAGCCGCGGGTTCGATCCCCGCACCGAAACAAACGTTTGTGTGAACTACAAGTATTTGTTTCAGGCCTGGGTGTTTGTAAGACCGAAAAGTTTCTTGTAGTTCCTGATACCCACAACACAAGACTCGATTTTAGTATGAGGTCAGGACTATGTATGTGACTGTTGGGTGTATTTATTCATCAATAAAAAATCCTGTGCATTTTATGTTTTATTCAGTGAAAGATAACAATGTTCTATGGCATAATCACTGGTAACCTTACGTCGATAGCTTATAACAAACAACTTAGCCTCTACATTAGGCCCGCTTTACACTACACAACTAGCCCCACAGTTTGTAACCAGCCTTAATTTTGGAACGTGTTTTATAAAATATTTTCCCAGTTGTAGTGTAAGGCGGGCCTTAATTAGCATTACACGGATAGAATAGCAAAATAAAAATTATTTGTTTTTATTAAATCACTTTATAATGTCACAATAAAAAAACTTTTTTTTTGTTTTCATAAACTACTGGCAGACCTAATTGGAGTTGGTATTTTCTAAATTATTATTTCAAATGTCCCATATTGGACACAAATTACAAAATAAAGTGATTTATTAAAATAACAGTTTTGCAATATTTCAGCGGGCAGAGCGTTATAATCTAAAAAGTAGAATTTTTTATTTGTATTTTTTTCGCATCAAACTAGGTACATTTTTTGTGTTTTTTACAATACATCGACACAAAAAGCACTGATATTTAAGATATACATGCAAAGTTGTGATTTTAATATAATTAATATTATATTTACTTAATTTCAATCATTAATTTAATTATTATTAAATTATCCATAATAAATGAATGAAGAAGTATTATCTTTATCCGTTTTTATTAAAGTTATGAATCGTGTTGTACCTAAACGGATGTGATTTCTCTAAAACGTCATTTTTGGACGGTCTAACATTTTTAAGTGCACAAAAATATGTCTTTTCTTATTTTTTAAATGAGGTAAGTGTATGGATGAACCTACTTACGTGATCTATTTGATTTTAAAAACGAAAAAGTCTACATTTATCTCATAAGCTCTACTCCATTCACAACCTACACAAAATGAGATTACTATAAGTTGAAAAATAATTGCCAAAACTCCCGGCTCAATGGAATGGTATCTTTAAATGCCTTTTAAACAAATGCCGGGTTATTTAAAAAATCCAGTTCAATCCAGTATTTTGTGCTGGAAACTGGATTCGTCGTTGTGGGTATTATTTTGAGTCGATCAAAATATTTCGTATTTAATTTGATTAATCTTTTGAAATTCATAATCAAATGTAATCGACTCAAAATACTAAAATTAAAATGTGAATCCTTAACTTCAAACTAAAATAACATTATTGTACTTAAAATAACTTAACATTTAGCACCTTTAAACTTATTTCGTTAGCAAATAAAAAGCTTAACATTAAAGTAAAATTCTTTTAAAATCAAATTATAATAACATGCCCAAAGATATTAAGAGATTCATAGAAAATTGTTTTATTATTACCAATGGGCGATTTCGTAATAACAATTCAATCTTGAAATATCTTTTACAAAGATGTAAGTAGTTAGTACTTTTTCTAATTAATAGAAAAATTAGTACTTTGTTAATTTTCAATTTTAGAGCGGACCACGGCCATCTTGAATTTCCTTGTAAATCTTAAATAACATGTCATGAACACTTAAAATTAATTAATCGCTGTGTTCGAATATAAAATGATTTTGTTGTATGTCACAATCTCATGCATTCTATACGACTACAGAAATAGGGAATCCTTATTCTCCAAGTCGTGAAAGCTACACTAAGCCACATCTAAACAGTAAAATCTTTAGCAAACATGCAAAAATATCTCCGTATGGATATGAATTTGATATATTTTTTCATAAGTCATGTCAACGATATCACCATTCGAGTATAACGTTTAACACATTACAACGCCATCTATCGGAACTAGCGCGCACTAACACTATTCAGCGTCTTCCACACGTCATGTAAACGCGAACCACAATGGTCCATGGTGGGACCTTCTACTGTCGTCACAGTATGGGATTAAGTCTCAGAGTCTTTGTCCATGCTCTCTGCAGAGCTTTGTCATTGGAACTGTGACGTGGATGTAGACCTCCTGCATCCTAAGGAGACAGGAGCTGGTATCCTCGAGGGTCCGTTCCTCTGGTCTTTCCTGGGTGAAGCCAGCTGTCTGGTGCTCATAGACCTCTCCAGCTTTCCATCTGACATCACCCAGGCTGACGTGAAGTCTGCGTAGTCGGAATCCTTGGAACTTGTCCTGGATAAAGAGTCCTCTCCTTTCGAATATGTCCTGATGATTTCCTTCATCTTCTCTAGAACCGTTGCGTCGTCTTTAGCGGTCTCTGCTGACCTTAGAATTTGTTCTAGGAGCGGGCTCAGCTGTTTCTGGTTCGGTGGGGACCTTAAAGTAGCACTACTCGCCCTGAGAGGAGAGTTCCTCTTGAACGCCTCGTTCTGGGCAGCTTTGGGCGTAGCTTTAGGTGACTTGTTTGGGTTTTCGAAGGTATCAGCTCCCAGCGCTGGCCGAGATTTAGCCTTGGTTTGTGTGGGCCCTGTCCTTCCAGCCCAGGTATTCCTCGCTGTGGGTGGTAGCTTAGGTTTCAGTTTAGGCGAGGTGGGAGCTGGGTTAGACGTGTGTTTAGGACTAGGAGTATTCCCGCGGCTTGGAGTCCTATTCCTGACGGGCGAGTGCGGGATCCTGGTTGCCTGGCGAGTCCTGATAGTCTTAGTGGGGGACTCGGAGGGCTCCCTGCTAGGTCGGAGGCTCTTGCTGGGTGAGTCGTTGCTCTCAGCGACGATCACCACCCTGTCAGGGCTGCCGCGGTTGGACTTGCCGTCGACGGAGCCCGGCTTGCGGCCGCCGTAGAAGGTGTCTGAGAAGTCGGTCTTGCGCAGCCCAGTGCTGAGGCTCACGTAGTCGTCTCGCTCGTTCTTGTCGCTGTGACAGCCGTCGTCTTGGTCGAGACGCTCTGGAATAGAAAGAAATAATCGTATTAGCTTCGATGTTTTAAACACTTTTGAAGCAAAACTTAGGTATATGAAGGAATGAGTTTTTTCCGAATACGTTTAGTAATCGCAATCATTATGTCGATATATAAGTATCTGCTATAATACAAGATCATGAACGGGTGAATTTCATCAGTCACGTGTAAGTGATTATTGGTTAAAGAATGACAACTTTATTACAAAGTTACGGACAACAAACCGTAACTTAATATTTGAGAAACTTCCAAATAACTACCTATCAATTTAACGTATATGAATATTAAGCACCTGAACCATTAAACATAATTCTGCTAGATGTGAAACGAAAACCGACAAGAGAGTAAATTAATGTGACAAGTGAACACGAAACGCCCATAAAAATGACAAGACCCTTCAACATCCGTGTAAAGTTCGCTATTTACGGAATACTCGGTGCCTATCATTTTAATTCCTTAAAAGAGCACGCCTTGTTATCTCGCCTTCCTGTTCCGTGATCCGAGTATGGTCACCTACATATTGATGGTGCGTGAGTCACACATTTTTATATGGGTAGCATTGAATTCTCCTGGTTGTAACTGGTTTCAACCCTGATTGGCGTACATTGCCGGGTTGGTGTTTTTGGTGTAAATTGCAGCTTTAATTTAACACGCAATGTATGTTACTCTAGCCAAAATTTCTTGCCTTGGGGTTGCTAGTGGTAAATTTGAATATAGCTTAGAGATAGATCTTATCTTGTTATAGACTCCAAAACAAAATATATGGTGGTGGAAACGCCATGCCTCGGTGGTGTAGTTGTACTGCGGTATGATTGCAGAGCTGAGGTCTCGGGTTCGAATCCCAAGTATCCCAAGATATTTTTTATTCATTATCTATTGTTAGATTTTTCTATTCATTAACAGTTCGGAGTCAGGAATTTGTGCCCAATATGGCGATTGGTTCGCCTCTTATCACATCGTGAGACGTTAATACAAGGGGAAACGTGGGACTGCTGGTTGCACCTCTGCCTACCCATTTTGGGAAAAAAGGCGTGAGTTTATGTATGAATGGAAACCCCATGCAAGTGTATAACCGGTGTCATCAGGCCGACATAATAATGTCAAACGGATACTCTATACACTCCTTAGACGTATCAAGAGCATTGTAGGCATAATACAGACCTTATAACATTACAAACCTGATCAAATATACAATAAAAACACTAACAATAATTAAAAATTAATAAATGCATGTCTCACATTTTATCTACATTACATTTACGTTCGCAACACATACTATGCGTTTTATTTTCGTTACTAATTCTTCGTTAACCTTTAAATGCCTCACGCGGTACTCGAACTGCATTCCTTAACGTAAAAGGAATGGATTACTTACTTAGAGACTAGACTGGGCAAGTCGCCTACTTAACTATTTATATGGCTAAGATGTGATATTTTTTAATTACGGTTTCTATTAATAGATGGCGCTGATCGACTGTATGTTTAATTTAAGACTCGCTTTGTACTATACTGTACTGTATCACTCCTTTCCACTACAGGGCACAGACTCCTCTACGATCGAGAGTACGATTGTGAGGGTTTAGGCCATATAGTCCACCACACTGGCAGGTTAATGGACTTTACATGCCATAGAAATTCATACAAATCGCTATGGTATGCAGGTTTCCTCACAATGTTTTCCTTCACCGTTATAGTGCGTAGTGGTTGACTATACACTCACAACTCCGAAAAGTCAGAGGTGTGCCTGTGGATTTGAACCTGCAACTACTGTAACATATTGGCAGTCGCGTCTGGTCTGTTACCAATAGGCCACCATGCAGTTTTCTGTAATATATTTTAATACCTGCCAAATAACTTCAAAAGTCCTTATGACGTATCCTTAACAAATGATTGTGAATACTAAGTGACGCGCTGGAACATTCTGGATGGTCGATGCAAATGTGTGACGTATGAAGTCTGTTTTGGTCAAACAAGATCTATTGTTTGTCGAGTCGTCGACCAGTATCATTGTTTTACGATGACCTTTGATACTGAGAATCTTATTTAAATAGTGCTAATTAGTAATTAGGAGGATTTTTATATATTTGAATTTAATAGGATTTTATACCGAAAGTAAAAAAGTCTATCCTTATTCCATCATATTTTTTTAGTACAAGAAAGATTCCAACCTAGGAATCGAACTCGGATCCCCATAGTTCACATCTAATGCACGTTGAAACTAGTCTAATTAATATTTAAAACATGTATGTCCATTATGAACGAGTTAACAGCTATTCTCATTTCTCGGCATAATTCTGTCGATTGTTATGTTGTCTTTGACTCTCTTTCTGCCGTTCAGTGGCGGTACTTCCATACAAGCCCAAAAGCCCGGCTTGCCCTACTTAATACGTACATACTCGATACTGAACATAAACCATTACAATAAATACAATACATTAATTTATTAGAAAACATCTACAATTTTTGAATTTACCGCGTCCTGTCGCGGCGCGTCTAAATACAGCGCTTGAGACGGAGCGCCAAAGCGCCGCGCGAAATTCATTCCATAGGCAATGACATTAAAACTCAAAAAACGGTGGCTCCACGCGCTCCCTTAAAAAGGCGGCACAACGCACATATATCTATCTTTTTCTCTCTCGTGTGCTTTTACGAGGCTTTTGGCAACGCGGCCCACGTATGGGTGAAATGGTGTACAAGACGCTACGAATGTATAGGTATGGCTATTTTTGTATAGCTCTCAGTACGAGACGAAATGCCCGGCTTCGTGGTGAACATTTCACGGTTGTCACGTTATTATTTGTTATTGTTGTTTAGTAAATATATTTATTGTTATTAAATTAACTTGTTTCGCATTTAAAAATATTTTTAATTAAATGATTAAAAATGTGCCTGTAATGTCGGTACTTTTTAATAAATTATAATTGCAGTTTGTAATTTATAGTAATGTTTATATTTACGTTTCGTTTCGCAATTCTGAACGAATTCGTACTAACTTCATAAGTATTTTGACATTGTGTAATTATTGTAAATAGTTCTAATATAGGTTAATTATTAGTTGTTTTATGTTATTGAAGCTTTTTGATACTAAAATGAGTTATATTGTTTCCTGTGATGGTTTTAGTGTGATGATGAAAGTATTCGTTGCCGGTATAAAGGTAATTTAATTCAATTATATTGAATTAGAAACTAGAGCGAAAACAACGCCGGGTTTGTGTATTTCTTATATTCGTGGTAAATCACGAGAGGGATTTTATCAGTTCAGTTAAATAAACTACGTAATTTGATTTCTACATGCTTCCCTTTGTATAGGATATTAAATAATGATGTTTCATATTATGTTTTTCAAACGACACTTGTGTATTAGAATAGTTTGATAAAATATAAACATTGCAATAAATTAGGTGGCTCTTTCAAAAAGTATGTTATTACTTGTAATTCTTAAAAAATTAACGTTAATGAATTAATAATAATAATAATTTATGCCGCAGTTTCGGATAACTGCGAAGTCAAACACGGCACCATAGTAGCTATCGTTGTGCTAGCGGAATGTCGGGTATTAAAAATGAAGTATTGTATTATATCAGTGTAAGTATTTAAAAATGAAGTGCTCAGCAGTTATTGCAATAAACAATTACGGTTGCATTTCCACAAGTAATCTATATTTGCATTAATCCTAATATTGTATAGATTATGTGTTAAGTCTGCTGTCGTACATTCGTTTTCTTTGTTCTTAGTATATTTTCCTTCTAAATCAATATGCATTAAACATAAAACAAAATATTGGGCTTGCCCTACCCCAAAACCCTAGGCACGCCACTGCTGCCGTTGATACCCACATCAAGTACAATACGCTAAGTCAATTGTATCAGCTCATATAAGTCCCACTGGCCAGCGTGGTGGCCTATGTGGCCTATATGGCCTAATCCCTCTTAATCCTACTCGCGATTGTAGAGGAGGCCTGTGCCCTGCAGTGCGATGTGTATGGACTGAAATAGATACAGATGCATTACTGTACTGTAGCAGCTCATGTACGACACAGTGCAGGGCACGGGCCTCCTCTACGATCGAAAGTACGATTGAGAGTGGTTAGACCATATAGTCCACCAAGCTGGCCTAGTGCGGGTTGGCGGACTTTTACATACCATAGAAAATACAAATCGCTATGGTATGCAGATTTCCTCACGATGTTTTCCTTCACCGTTATAATGCGTGGTGATTGACTATCAATACACACATGACTCCGAAAAGTCAGAGGTGTGCCCTAGGATTTGATAGCGACCACCGTGAATATACAGGCAGCCGCGTCTGGTCCGTTACGAACAGGCCACCACGCACTTCAAGAAGTCAAGTCAGTACAAAATACTTGAGTAAAGCAGGTCAGGATAATGAGAGGTGTAGCTAAGTTCCTTGACTTTATAAACAGATAAGCCCAAGATAACCTGCATATTATGTATACTCCGTTTATGACATCACTTGGCGCTACACGCTGTTGTGCAAGCTTAGATGAGGTCATGCACCTTTTTGTAAATAAAAGCCGTGTAAAAATCTTATTATAGCAAGTGGAAAAAGGAATATTAAAACATAGAAGTTATTTTATTTAGTCCTTTATGAAGTCGACGAAGACGTGAAATTATCGATGTTTACAAGTGATATGATGTGTTGCTAAGCGAAGTTTTAACCGATATTTTTTTTACATAAGTATTGCTTATGCTATTGTTTGTATCAATGAAGAATAAATCGTTTTCACCAAAATCTCACTTTTAGGATCCACAGTCCTTCAATGCTACGTGAAGTACTGAGTGGAAATGTAATAAAATACTAACTAAATAATAATTAAATCCAAAGGCAAACAGCCATATAACCGCTACCTAATTTACCTTTTTTTTAGCCATTATAGGAAGACGAGCTTGCAGCCCGCCTGATAATGATTTAAAAATAAACGCTAAAAAACCGATAAGTTTTTTTGTTGTATTTTTTTAACTTATCGTCGTTACGTATTAGGGTACTAAATACATCGTTTTCCCAAAATAATAATATATATTTTTTTATTTTTACAGGTCATTTTACTGGTTCAAGAAAATGGTACGCAAGGGTTTATATTATAATTTTAGCAAAAACAAGGGATTTAAAATGCAAACATGATGACATTTAAAAAAATGCAAAAAAACATGTCGCTTTTTTTGAGAAATTTTTAGTTGCATCGCGTCTTTAGTCACTAAAACCACCTAGCTTCGTTTTCGGTAGAAGTCTTGATATACCCTGTATATCTGACTTAGTGAAAAGCACCATCGCTTACTAGGATGGTAGGTAGTACAATAGATAATGCAATCGTGTTGCAAGCTCAGCGACACACGTCATAGAAAGTTTCACAATTTGTTTTGACATACCAAAGTACGTCGTCATAATCGAAAGCATGCTCAGGAATGCACATCTGTATGTACTGGCTAGTTCTTAAAGTAATCATTATTTGAGTATTGTATCAGCCCATATACGACCCACTGCAGGGCACGGGCCTCCTCTACAATCGACAGTACGATTGAGAGTAGTTAGGCCATATAGTCCACCACGCTGGCCTAGTGCGGGTTGGCGGACTTACACACCGTAGAATTTTTTTAAAATCGCTACGGTATGCAGGTTTCCTCACGATGTTTTCCTTCACCGTTAAAGTGCGTGGTGATTGACTATCAATACACACATAACTCCGAAAAGTCAGAGGTGTGCCCTGGGATTTGAACCCGCGACCACCGTGAACATGTAGGCAGCCGAGTCTGGTCCGATACCACGAGGCCACCACGCACCTATTATTTGAGTGCTCATATTAAATCCTAAACTATTAGAACTTTATACGAGACCGATTATTTAACTTAATTGGTACCCACATGCATAAACTCACGCCTTTTTTACCCAGAAGAGGTAAGCAGTTCCTCTTACGCAAGAGATGGTTGGATGACACCCCTTTGTAAATTTTTGCCGACGAGCAGTATGTAAGCACTATTGCTTTTATATTTGAAAGGCATTTTGTTTTTTTCTACTATATATTATATTATATATTATTGTAACGCTCAGGTCTCGGGTTCGAAATCCCATGTCGGGCAAAGTGATATTGGATTTTTCTATTTCTTATCAGGAATTTGTGCACGATAGACTCGCCCCCTATCACATAGTGGGACGGAACACGCAAGGTGAAACGCGGGTGTCCTGGTAGCACCTCTGCCTACCCCTTCTAGGAAAAAGACGTGAATTAATGTATGTATTTTGTACTGGTACGAAAAAAATCTTCTCATAGTAAGTGCAGCGCAGTAACTGAAGAGTAACACTCAGCACTTGCGCATATCAATATTACTAATTTTATTCAAACGAAAACATAATGTTTGTACAACACGAAATAGCCTGACATTTGCAAATGATTTCCGTCTCACAGCAACACTTGTTTAAACACTCGACGCGTTTCAACAACAGTTCTGTCGCGTGTTGTATGAACTAAGCGGCGCAACCTGAACTAACAGTTCAAAACTGCAATTGATAGGCTTAGGGCGGTTTAGGGAACTGTAGATACTAGATGGAAGTGACAACTTGATAGAGCTCCGCCTACAACTTGGAGGGACCTAGCTAAGGTTGCAGGAAGTCGCTGGATGCAAGTCGCTTCCATCAGGTTGATGTGGACATCCTTGGGAGAAGCCTAAACAGTGAACTTCCTGTGACTGAAGAAAGAGAGAGAGATTTTATACTAGAGCAATATCTAGGAAGTCGTCGGATGCAGTCCGATTCCTTCAGATCGCAGCGGAAATTTTTGAATAAAGCGTATGTTTGAAAGATTTGCCAAGGCTGAGATTTTGAAAATTAATAATCTCCTCATTAGTCTGTCGGGGTGTATAAACCATGAGAGGTGGGTTTCTAGAGTTTTGCAAAATTTTTGCAATCCATATTTTATGGGGTTTGAAAAATATCACATGGTTGTCTTTGATTGGAAAGAATATTGTGTTGGGATAGACTATATCACATGTTGAAACAGAAATACATGACCAAAGACTGACAAAAGAGTCCTCAAACATTGTGGTGGTTTATAAGCCACATCTAAAGGTGGACTGAAAGAAATCGCCGTAAGCGATAAGACCGCCGACTGACACCCCTATTATAAGCAGTTTTCTTATTTTTCTTCTTATTGATGTAGATACTGTACAACACAGATCCACTACTATAAAGAATTTATAAATAAATAATGATGAGCGATGCGTGTTATTAAGCGGCTACCTTTACGACATAACAATTACAAGCGAGGTCGTTTGTTTCGTGTAATTAATTCGCATTGCTTACCCTTTCGCTGTCCCTAAACACGAGGCCCTTCGTATTTCGCAACTCTATTAAATCGTAGTTGAATAGTTTGGATCACGTAATTGTGTAGTTTTACTCAAAGTATATAATAGAATCACACAGAAAACGTGTTGGATAGATTATCACGACATTTTGAAAACTAATCGGTTGCATTTTCACAACTAACTTTATAATGTGTTTGCCATTTTTCCTAGTCTTGTAAATTAATGCAATGGTCAAAAAATATGTTTAATTTTCATTACAAAATATATCCTTGACTAGGGTTACTATAGAAATTATTTTTTTATTCAAAATATATTCGCGTTGTTAATTTTTGTTTTTATCCGTAGCTTGACTCCGCTATCGCTTCTAACTTGCGCTTAAGCGAATATTTTAGCAATGATGCATCGGTGGACAGTACCGTTAAATTGCCGCCGTTTGTCTCAATGAATGGGCCAGTGAGATAACCGCAGTCCATTGCTTGTATTCTGACTTATGTTTCTACTGGAGCAAACTTTGTTTCGACACCTTGCTAAATTACAGACAAATTTGATTGAGTGATTACTGCATGTTTTAGGATTGTGGTAAGATTGTAGTTATAATTTTTATGTGATGATCTACGTAGTAGTGACTGCAGTGTAGGCTTGATACAGTACCAATCAATTAAAGATTTTGATTATTATATTATGCTAGCCTGGCCGAAATACACCGACTGGTTCCAAAACACGACACATTAGTGGGATAATTTCTTGTGGTTTGTTAACATTGGTTAAAAATACCATACTAACAGCAAAATACACAAACCTTTTCTTAAGATGACTATTTCAATTTAATATTTTCTTTCGTAACTTAAGTTAATCAATAAAATATATAAATTTAACTCACCACTAAATTCAGCGTCTTCCATCGAGTTCTGGCTGTGTATAGAGTATCTGTTCAGGGTCTTCATCGACGGAGATCCCTGGGTGGATCCAGCCACCACTCCCAGACTCCTGTACCCTTCATCAGACACCTCAGAGCCGTTGTCAGAAGCGCTCTCCGTGGCTGGGGCTGGCGACACTGGTCTTGGACTCTTATTCCTAATCCCATGAGGAGTTGGCACCAAATGGTTGGTCTGGACTATCTTGGTTCTCCTATCTGGAGACGAGGATTTTCTCCCAGGGCTGATAGACCTTGGGGCGAGATGCTTACGGCTTGGAGAATGAGCTCTGTCTCCATCACCAAGGTAGGGGAGACTTGTGGGTTCGCTCAAACGGTTGGACTGGTATCTATCTTCGTATGGCAATGAGGTGGGCTCGTAGACTTTCGTGTCTTTGTAGGGTAGCGAGGTTGGGCCAGGGTCTGGTCGTTCGTAAGTGACGGTGGCTCCCACCAGGTCGTGTTTGGGGCGGGCCAGGCGCGCGGAGAGCGAGGTTCGGTGCTGGGCGCGGCAACGGCATGGGTCGTGCTTGTCCAGGTAGTGGGCTAGGGTGTCCCAGCCACCTCCCACGCGGACCATCACGTGGGAACGGAGGATCTGAAAAGAAATTAAGATGATATAAAAGATCAGTTATAAGACATTTAGTAATACGCCATTTTAAATTGGTAGATCACTGATAGTAATTCGTTGTTGGACGTAGTTGGACGATTTGGACTCGGAATTTAGACATTAACCTAAATATAGAGCTTTTTTCTTTACTTTCGAGTATTTTCAAATTTGAGTCTCTAAATAGTTGAATTAAATGTTGTTTGGATCTGTGGATGTCTGAGATGTTTTTTTTAATATGCCAAAAAAAATTACTCGACATGGCGATAGGGTCACCCCTATCACATCGTGGGACAGAACATACAAGGCGAAACGTGGGTATCCTGGTTCCACCTCTGCCTACCCCTTTTGGGAAAAAGAGGTGAGTTTATGTATGTTTTTTTTAAATGAATGACTCACATTGCAATTATAATTACAAGTCGTTTTTTTACTTATGCCACGCAATGTAATACACGGTTTAATTTTTGTAAGTTCAAGCCGTAATATTTCCCGTTAGTTTCGTGAAACGTTGCCTATTAGTATATTCTACATAATCAACTTAGAGCTGTGGTAATAGGGCTGTTATGGTTTTGTGGGTTTTGTGACGGTGGGACTAGGTTCGACGTTTTAAAAAGACATGTTTTTAGGTAATTTGTTTAATTGCCCTTTGTTGCGTAATGCACTGAAAACAGCTGTTAAACGTGTGGTCACAGGTTCGAACCTCGCATCGAGACAAAATTTTGTTTAAAATTAAAAATTCTTTAAAAATCTATTACAGAAAAAATTATATATAAAAAAGACTATATGACCTTTATCCAAAATGTTGGCGCCATGTCATCTTACATAAAAAATCGCATCTGCCCAAAAAAAGAGCTCCGAAACCTCGCAAATACCATACAAATAAAATTAAAAAAACGACCTCGCAATTCAAACATTAGCCCAACCTTCCTACCCTTAATATGGCGCGAACAGACCAACACAGCGTGACCTACGCTTCAATAGATCATTTACTAAATTAGGGGTCTTTTGAAATAGACAATACATCCAGTATAGATAGACCCGTCACTGCATACAACATTCAAAGGATGCGGGGTCTATTTAAATTTGATTTAAAGGTCATATCTTAGATTTTCTTTGCAATATCGATTTGCCCATAGATGGGCACAGTGGGGTATGATTCACCGGACCCTTATGCGGAGTCAATGTTGGACGCCTTACAGGGCGAATTGACGAATGGTGTAGATGTTTAGTGGAAATCTATTTTTAAACTAACGATATGCCATTTTGTGGTATTATAAATAGGCATGAGTATCTAGTATGGTATGTAAAAGTCCGCCAACCCGCATTAGGCCAGCGTGGTGGACTATATAACATTGGGAGAGGCCTATGTTCAGCAGTGGACTTCCTTTGGCTGATGGATGGATGATGGATGGTGGACTATATGGCCTAACCACTCTCAATCGTACTCTCGGTTGTAGAGAAGGCCCGTGCCCTGCAGTGGGTCGTATATGGGCTGATACGATACAATACAAAATGAGTATCTAGGTTCGAAACCCAGATTACATGAGTTGCTTTGTATGAGATTTATCGGTGAAAAGAGTACACAATTGTGAAGTAGAAAAAGCACAATAAATATCATGGCTCAGTTCTGTCGAGTCATTAGTTCTACAATGATCTCAGTTTGAAACCCTGATAACACAAATAGTATACAGATTCGAACCCGAGACCTCAGCTTTGCAATTGTACCGTAGTACAACTACGCCACCGCGGGTTAAAAAAATTTACACTCGCAATCTAGCAAACTATTATTGAAATATATTCTACTAAGTACCAATTAAGTTAGAGGCCCTTTAAAATACATATTCATGAGAATCACCCAAAAGCAGCAAAAGCCATTACGTAGGTTCTAATTCCCAATTACAAAAACAAAAAGACAATACAAATCGCATTAAACCAAAGGTCTGTACAAAAACTCTGTGAATTAACAAAAACCGTCGATAATCTAATTATCGATAACCTTGACACTTGCCTATTTATAAATCGAGATATAGAAATCATTTTAATTAATTTATGTCTGTCGTCACATTTTTATTAAATCATATTGCTGTGACTAATTTTACTATGCATAATAAATATGCCTAATGGAGATACATAATATATCCTAATGTTGAAATATCTGATGTCTTGGGTATTAAAAACTACGAGAGATTTTGGCATAAACCAAACGAGAAACAAATTTTTGGTGTAGTTAATTTTGACTTTTAAGTTCACCACAGTACCCAAACTCCTAGTTACTACAAATGTTTTAGAAACTCTAAAACATATTAAAGACAAGCTCTTAATATTTTTATCAGTATATTTATTAATCAGGAATAAAAGTTATTAGAAGATTGACAATGTATCTACGATCCAAACGTCGTAAATGTTCATGGCGGTAATCTCATTATTAGTTGAGCCGTATTCTTGATCTATCCAATTCAAAAATCGATCTTATCTATCTTTTGTCTCAACTTCATCAGGTGAGCCTTTCCTAGACCTGACCAATTCAAAGAAACTGCTATCTTATTCGTCAATGTTCAAAGTCCTCACAAGCCCAGTAGGCACGAGTGATTGTGATCTGTCATTACAGAGCAATATATCCTCGGTAAGGTGAACAGGAAACTGCGCATTATTTAGCATAATCATAACTGTGCCTGCCTTGTGTATAATTAAAAATAGCTCTAATAAGATTCGTATCTCTGTTATATCCGTACTAAGTGTCTATTGTTGTGCAATATTGAGTTTTGCTGACTAATTTGACGTGTTCAATTGATGAAAATCAACAATTTCTGCTAACTTTCTTTAGGTTCTGACTGTCTTTTGATCTTCTTAGAGATAAATGACTATCAAAAATTCAGTTCACAAACTAGATAGTGATATTTTATCTGGTAAACTGCAAGGAGAATAAAGAACAAATTCTAGAGAATTTGTCTTTTTATGAGATAGATCTCAGACATCCATATTGAAAATAAAGCTTTAAATACCCTTTATTACTATCTAATAAACTAATAAGGGTTGTATAAATGTACCATCCAAATTTAAAAAAGTCTTACCCTGACGAAGATCAGCATCCTTGTATCACCAATCCTGTATTTACCCTCGGATACCCTGACCATGGGAAACTGGGTGGGGCAGGAGCACCGTTCCACTAGATCCCTGACCCTCTCATCCAAACTCCTCAGATCATTCGTAACCAACTGCGGCTGAGGAGCAGACGGTACCAGACCTAGCGTCGGATCATCAGGTCTTATTTCCTCTCCTGCTAACTCCCTTTCGATCTGTTTCTCCATTTGTACTAAGAGTGGAGCAGGCATTCCAAGCACAGCACCTTTTCTAGCAACTTCTAGAAGGCACAGAACTACGTGTTTCTCGTTCTTTCTAAGGCAGAGGTCGTCAGTTTCGAAAAGAAGGCATTCGAGGATGCCTAAAGCCTTGCGGCACCAGTCTATGAAGTTGGATAGGTTGTCTCTGGCGAAGAATGTGCCTGCCTTAGCTGCAGGGAGCATGTTGACGGGTGGCCTGGTGCGTAAGGCTTTGGCCAGGGTCATGGCATCTTCGGACTCCGGCTGAGGAGAGTCCAGGATGAGTCGTGCTGAGTCGCGGACTGCGTTGGCGTGCTGCAACAATAGAAAGGCTTGGGTTAGAGGTGGAATTATAAGGGGAGAGGAGTGATAATTTTGTTAAATCAAAATATATTTCCATATATATTTTTTTAAGAAATACATACGTAAATAATACTGTTTTTATTAACGTTTGATGACGATTAGGGACATTATTAATACCTAATTGGCAATACAGGTATTTCCTATATGGCTGTTGTATAATAAAACACTTTTCTTACAGTTAGAATATATCCAATTAAGTACACTAAAGAAGTTAAGCAGCCAGTAGCCACTACTAGGCATGGTATATCATTTGCCTCTTGCTAATAAACATCAAAAATAAAAAACTATAAAATAGACAATAGACTAACACCGGACGAAAACCTAAACATAATATGCTTCCGCCAATAAACCTCCATAGACTATTACGGCACATTACGAGGTGTTAAATAAACATGCATAAAGATTAACGGTTGATTACCATTATTACGAGGCAGCCACATGAATGCTATTATGCAGATTGTTATAGACATTATATATTCCTTGACCATTTATGGGCTGGCGTCGGGTTAGCTTTAATCTATCGCATTGTATATGGAAGTGGCTAAGCTTAGGTAGCCTAGGAAGGATTGCTTAAGTGAGCTAAGTATAGTATTCTAGGTGGTTGGAATTTGTCCCCGGTCGAGCCTTCTATATTGCAATAATTTGGTTAAATGTTAATGGCATTAGCGATTGCCTACTCCTTAAGAGATGAAGGCTTGTTATGTGTGTTATCTGTCGGATAATGAATCTATGAGGGGATGGAGACAATCTTACTGCAGCTAAGAAGTGGTAGAGCCACGCTGTCGTCAGTCATGTCTCAGCAATGAGCAGGCTCATCCGGGGCGGTACCACTGTCTTACAGGAAATCGACGAGAAACGACAGCGTTGCTGTCGCGTTTCGTTCGGTGAGTGATTTTGCCGGATGCCCAATACCCCTTTCCTCTTTTCATCCTTTTTCCTTCCCGCTCCCCTCCCAATTGGGCCGGCAACACATCCATGATCCAGCGTTGTGGATGTTTATGGGCGGCAGTGATCACTTACCATCAGGTGACCTGTTTGCTCGTTTGCCGGACCTTTGCAATAAAAAAAAACCGAAGCGAATTGCGAGATTCCCTCACGAAATAATGGTTTGTGTGGTCGATAAATACTTATCTCATGTAAGAATATTGAAAACATAAGTCTCCAAATATGCGTCACCATAGCAACGAACCGATCCATTTTCACGTTTCAACACAAAACGCAAAGCGACTACTAACTCCAACTCAGCCTAATAGATGGCGCTAATCAGTATTCAACAGCACGTAACCGTTGCTTGTAAAATATGTAAATATCTCGGTATTTCTTAACAAAACAGCCTGTGAAGAATTTACGAGCTTTCAATGCGTTGAATATTTAAAACATTATACAAATTCATGTTAAAATAGCATTGCAATGCGTTGCAATTGTCTGAGCGTCGTGGAAGGCCATTTGAATAGTATTCCACTTCTTGGACCTATTATTACTCCATGGACCTATGGACTTAAAAAGATCATTGACATAATAATAGAAGGCTTAAGTTCAGGTACAGAATCGTTTCTTAGTACTTAGGGTGACTAGCACAGATACAAATAGGAATGCACTGTTGGGAGTCAGCCTAATAAAAAAATTATACAACTGAACATAGTAAAGAATAAAGCGTTGTGTGCATACCAACGACAAAGGATTTTCAGTACCCGTACCTACCACACAGACCAGAACAATATTTGTGGGTCACATAAACATTAATTTCGATAAAATACCTTTGAAGGACCTTCGAAACAGGCGTTACAGAATAACAATTTCCTTACTTTTCAAAAGAAATGGAGCAAAAAAGACCAAAATACGACTTAATAGTAGGTACAATAACAACATGTGGTACATAAAATTCCATACTGTTATGTATTGATACATAGATCTCACTTTAAAGTTCAGAATTGTTTGTTTTTAATAATACCTTAATACGGAGTCGAGCGTGTTATGAAGTAAATGCCAACCGATTCTTTCCGCATACGGCACAAATGATTTGTCGCCGTCAAAACAACAACGGTTACTGACAAAATGTTAACTAAATAACAAAATAGGGATTCTGACGTAATTTGTTTACTTACTTTTTCTAACCATATTAGTATAATATACATCTCACTGATCAACACGAAACTTCATAATTAATGATAAAAATGCGTGGTGGCCTGTTGGTATCTGACCAGACTCGGCTGCCTACATGTTCACGGTGGTCGCGGGTTCAAATCCCAGGGCACACCTCTGACTTTTCGGAGTTATGTGTGTATAGATAGTCAATCACCACGCACTTTAACGGTGAAGGAAAACATCGTGAAGAAACCTGCATACCGTAGCGATTTTAAAGAATTTCTACGGTATGTAAGTCCGCCAACCCGCCCTAGGCCAGCGTGGTGGACTATATGGCCTAACCACTCTGAATCGATTCTCTCGATTGTAGAGTAGGCCCGTGCCTAGGCAGTGGGACGTATATGGGCTGATAAAAAAAAATGATTTTGGAAGTGGAAAATTTTTAACTTATACGTAGACGTCGAACATCCGAACATTCGAACTTCGTGTCGGATAATAAACTAACCCCCCATGTTACAATTGCATAAATTCACTACGAAAAACATTTACATCATAACCATTAACCATCAAGAAGTTAAAATGACGCACACTCCGAACTACAATAACGCAAATTACCAGTTCCGATTTAGTTATTACCGACGATTACCACGCGGTGGTTACCATCCACGGTGGTTACTGTTCACAAACGCAATCAGCAGGTGAATACCACTTGTAAAGTCGATTGCTGTTGTAAATAATTGAAACGATCACTTAGCTTTAATAGTACGGTCTAAGTTCATAATTTAATATGTAGTTTGTATTTGGTATTTAGACTTTTATGATCATGATTTCTATGATTATGGTTACAATTTAGTTCTAAACACTATCTGAATGCTTGAAAGAATCGCGATTTCGTTCTCGAACTATCCTAGAGATACTTAATTCAATTCTTATAGACACCCTCGGTGGCGTAGTACTTCGGTACAATTACAAAACTGCGATCTTGGGTTCGAATCCGGGTTGGGCAAAATTATATTGGATTTTTCTATTCATTATCAGCCCGGAGTAACGAATTTGTGCCCGCGGCGATAAGCTCGCCCCCTATCACATCGTGAGACGGAACACACAAGGTAAAACGTGGGTGTCCTGGTTGCACCTCTGCCTACCCCTTCTGGGATAAAGGCTTGATATTTATGTACGTATGTATTCCTATAGCTGGTCCTGATCTTATTTATGATTTTGTGCTGAGACGTAACTTTCCTATCTGGCGGTTGATCTATCTTCTTTCTTCTAAACTTTAAGAGTAATACAATCACACAGATGTAACAATTGTGCATTCTATAACCTTGAACTCTTGAAACCCGAATTCAAATCCATTAGTCATACAAACAAAAGATGGCAAAATTAGAGTTGCGACACGCGCCGTCGCACCACCCACGGACTTATCTCGACAAATCGTTACTGGCATATCGATTGTCTTTAATCGATTGCGAACGCCGAATTTGATTAATTAGACCAAGGTCGACGACTCGGCTGCTTACATTAACAAATCAGAGGCAGAGATAGGCGCGGTTTTAAAAGTAATTTGTTCAGAGGAATTGAAGTTTTGGGCCTCAGATTTCAGGGTCAGTAAAGTTCGAATTCGTATATTAAGGAGTGAGATCTAATTCTAGATTTAAGATAAATTCTGAGGAAACAATTTATCCGATAGATAAACACCATGAATAATCTAATTCTAAAGATTATATAAGATTCTAAAGCTAAACCGAGCCACATATCCAGCAATATTCTTCAACACATCTAAATATACGTAATGTTAATACTAGACCTTAATAGCACAAGCATCAAAGGGCATAAAGAAAATGCCACAAAACTAGAGCACACACCCTGACAATCATAAACATCCAAGCGCCAAAGAAAATGATCGCACAAATTTCACTGCAGTAACACCTCACAAACAGGCTTTTGAAAGTGAAACACAAATGCAAATTTGGTGGGCGTGAAGACCTTGAACTGTGCGGAACCCGCGCTTTCCGGCTGCACTGAGAATGCCGGGCAAGTGCATGTCCCAAATTGTTTTTTACGCGCCTTATCGCGATGTCCGAGATGTTTTAATGTAAGGCGACCAATAAAGCGGTTGATCGTCAGTTTTTGTTGAAGTTGAATCAAGTCAATAACGAAGTATAATTTCAGAACATTAAAGCTGTACTGCATTCCCTAAGCTTAATGTAGCATTGAGAAGGGTATAAACATTAATCCAACATCCTGACTAACTAAAACTTGACTAACTTCACAAATTTTGTAATTCTTGTGCAAAAATTTAGTTACATAGTTTAAAGGTTTTCTCACGACGGTTTCCTTCGGCGTTGTAATAAGCGTTAATTAAAGACATGTGCCTTCTAATACGAAGAATTCATTATAATCTCTGCTTCTAGGAATCTATAATTTCCGATCAATAATCGTGATTGGCAAAGAAGCGACCGGATTTATCAAGTCCCTAGGGGTCTAAGAGTATTGTTTCGAAACAGAATACATTATAATATCGATCCAATTAAGTTACTATTTGCCATTCATCTTAATGCCGGCAATGGAGTGAAATAAGCCATTGAATTCACCAACAATAAATCATATAGATGAACGATAAAGCGTAAGCTTTGGTATTCTATTGTTCGCAGGAATTTCATTTTGAGCAGATCTTATTTTGATCTACAATGACGAATTGCTGCTAAATGGATTGAATTTTAGAATTACCAATATGTTAGATATATGAAATGCTTATCCTTCACAAAGTAAGCTTAAAGAAATATTAGGATCGAAACTAAATTTATTCTGCCGAGGCGATTTTATTTCGCTATAGAAATCTTTCAGGCAGTCCTTTTTTTGGCTAAAAAGATGATTGCGATGAATTTTATTTTATTCGAATCGCTGGGAGTCGCGAAAGCTTACTTAAGGAGTCGCCTTTCTTACAGAGTATAGGTATTAATAATAAATATAGGTACGAAAATGGAAAAAATCGTTATTAAGCCTTCTAAATTACTAACTTTAACTCTGTATATGGAACAAGGGAGACGCTAAAATCTTCTTACCTAAAAAGAGCTCGCGTGTTCAGAAAGTTTGAAAAACAATGCCTTAAAATGAATAGACCTACCAAGAAATCATTTATCTCATAGCGTAAATTGCCGTTAAAGACACCCATCACCCAACTATTACACGATTTTTATCATCTGGACTCACATCCTTAATTAAAATAAGAAACAAAAAACTCAGGCCACGAATCTGCGTAGATCACGAAATTCCCAAGGCGACGCTAGATCCGCGAGTGTTGACGAGGCCGAAGCCACTAGATCTGCTGCGCTGATACGTGCAGTGTCAATGGCAAAATATGTTGTTTTTGAGAATATTTTGATAAATTCACAGAAGCAATAGAGCAAATTGGAAGCATATTAAGGAATAGGTCTTTTAGAGTACAGATTACCAAGAGTTGCCTCAAATCTAAAGTTTAGATATTTACAAACTAATTACCTAGCTTGAAATAAATGCCCTTTGCATTTCCTTTTAGTTCAAAAATTTTGGAAACCCGTCAGGTATCATGAACTTCAGGTATCATCATGTACTTTTATTCAGGTTTCTTAGATAGATTTCAAGCTCTATACTATCTCTAGATGACCTATTTTGAGTTAGAATGACCATTATTGAATACTGAAATCATTTGATGTACAATTTGTTTTAAGTAATAAAAGTAATGTTTTCACTATTTTAAATATTATTGACCAAAATTTTTGTCATAAAACTATCAACCGCTGCTACTACTTTAAAATAATTATGGGAGGGGCTAAAGTCATTCTTAGTCCATCGCCCCTCTGCAAATAAATCATACTATTATAAACCCAATTGTCAAACCGCAATTAAAGCTGGATCTAAACACAGCCCCGCCCATACCAAGTTCAATGCTCACATAAAAATTTAAAACAATAAAGCACATTAAAGATATGTGCTTCCGCGTCCATTTTGAGCTATCTGCTTGTAAATCTCTCGTATAGTGTGAATTTCTACATGAGTCAGTCACCCGGGACGACCTTGCTCGACGCCGGTCGCCGCGCAACTGGTCGGCCGCGGAGATACTCGCCATATATGGGCATACGTATGACAGCTTCCTGTCACGTGGTCTAACCTCTTTTTTATAGTTTTTACTGACCTTCCGGGTCATCGGGTTCATACAGCCTTGTCTATGTCCAAAATTGGTGGTCTTTTTGCGGATCCTGTTATGGTTTGTCGAAATTGCTTGTCATTGAAGCTGTCAATGTATTTAGATCATTGTCAAGATTTTCTAGAACTTTCTTCACTTGTAAATAGGATTGACCTGCTTTTTATTATTTTCTAGTTACACATACCATATCTACATGTATTTGTACTGGTCTATTTATATTACAATGCGAGGCATAGGCCTGCTCTACAATTCAGATGAGTTAAGTTTTAGTCAACCACTGTAGTATAGATTTTTTTTTATCAGCCCATATACGTCCCACTGCTGGGTACGGGCCTACTCTGCGATCGAGAAAATCGATTGAGAGTGGTTATGCCATATAGTCCACCACGCTGGCCTAGCGCGGGTTGGCGGACTTACATACCGTAGAAATTCTTTAAAAATCGCTACGGTATGCAGGTTTCCTCACGATGTTTTCCTTCACCGTTAAAGTCTAGATTGGTGTCGGCAATTATATCATTGGAATTCCTGAGGAAAACTCATGAATCTAATACCTTGCTATGTTTTCCTTTATAATTAAAGTTCAGTTATCAACAAATTCTTGGAGTAGTTATATATAAAAATGTTTTATTGGAATATTTTATATGACTTTACCGTGAAGGGGAGTAAATTGTAAATAATTTATAAATTACACTATTTTATTTTATTAAACTATCGTTTCCGTAAATCTAGATACCTTCCGAGTTCCGGATAGTCAATGAGCTTTAAATAATTAAAATAATTACCAGACGGAAGTGACGACTGCCAGCTTCAAGAAAAAAGTAATGAATATTTATTACTCCGAGTTCCATATAGCGGGTTTTATTATTTTTTTTTCTACTTTTTTATTTAGGATTTTTTTTTTAATTATTGCCTTAATTAAAATTTTAATGCCTCCTTTATGCTTAAAAAATATATAGCAAAATTAAGTAACGTCGTTTTATTTTTATTCGTTACTTAATTAAAAACAAATCTAGATGTATGAAAATATTCTTATGAAATAACAAAAAAAATCCTAATACCTAACATTTTACCTCCAATACAGCTACCTGAATACGTCCCCGCTATGTAAAATCCGTGTCCAAACAACACATTTCTAAGTTCGTCCCTGTCAAAACACAGCGGGGTACAAAACGCGTTTCTTCTTCAATTTGTAGAATTGTTCAAAACAGCTGTTGTAATTATACCACAGCGGCGGGTCGATGACCCCGCACAAAAAAAACCTGTTTCTGATTTAAATATTTTTGTTGCATTGCGAATAAGAATGACCTAGAATCATAATATTTTTGTTAATACTTTTTTAATAAATCTACTTTATGTAGACAAAAATATTTTTTCGGCAAAAAAATCGAAATAAATAAATTGCATAATTATTGAAGCTAAAATAAGGCCGTAAATGTATAAAAGAATTTCAAAAAGTGTGCGATGGCCGGGAATCGAACCCGGATCAACTGCTTGGAAGGCAACTATGCTGACCATTACACCACCATCGCACTTGTACATGATGTCGAAATTACTAATCTGTTATCACAAATTAGATATACAACACACAAAAGTTATTTAATACCAATTATAATGTATAACGAATTATTTATTTATACATAAAATACATACTTGTATAATTTTATACAACCGTCGCGTCGTGGCACAGTTAGACGATACCTGTGAATCGAAAGGTCGTGGGATCCCTGTTTCGAGACAGAATGTCAATCTGTCTTTCAAATATTTGTCTCGAGTTTTGGGAGAAAAGTCTTTCGCATTGTGGGGTCCCCTGTCCTCACTATGTTTTTGAATGGTGTGTATTTTACTATGAGGTCGCCACTGAGCACTTGACTTTTGGTAGCATTTAATACTATGTTAACGGTGGTCGCAGGTTCAAATCCCAGGTTATACCTTTGACTTGTTGAAGTCATAACGGTGAAGGAAAACAGCGTAACAGTGATTTGTAAAGAATTTCTACGGTATGGAAAGTTCGCCAGCTTGCACTAGGCCAGCGTGGTGGACTATATGGGCTAATTCTTCTAAATCGTTTTCTCGATTGTACAGGAGGTCCCGCAGTGGGACTTATATGGGCTGATAGAGAATACAGAATTCTAACCATAACACTTAATTAACATTAAACATCCAAAACGCATTTACAAAACATTATTTTGTAGTAATTTTAATAGCATCGTGACTAAAATTATTTTACGGCGTCGTCAATTTGGCGAACGATTCCAAACAGGTTGTTTGTTTTGCTTACTCTTAAACTTATGAGTAGGGGCAAGTGTGTCTGCCCTTATACTACACCCACAAGGGTTCAGTGGGATTTTTATTGTCCTTGTTAAATAGGACTTGTGTTGTAGAGAACTGTACGACTTCAGTTGCCATATATATTCATATTTTTTAAACATAATGATCCTTTTTTGTGCACCAGGAACACATAAAAAATTTAAGTATAAACAAAAAAATAATACACCCAACAGTCACATACATCCTGACCCCACGCTAGGATCAAGTCTTGTGTCGTGGGTATCAGGAACTAACGGATACTTTTGGTCTTATATACAACACTGTGAACTGTACAAATATTAATGGGCAAAAAAAATGTTTTGGGTTGGGATCGAACCCGCGGCCTCCTCGCCGTTTACAACCTGCACAACGGTTATGTATTTAATATTAGCATGTAAATCAACTTATCAAGTGCATCTACATTGTTTGCAATGGCAATGTGTGAGGGAGATAACAATACACGCGTGAGCGATCGAGAGCTTTGTAGATCGCCGCGTGTGATCTACGGTGACCAAGAATCGATGATCTATAGGATACGTTTATTGTGATTAATTATGCATTTAGTAGATTGTATGGTAATTCTGCGAATACAAATTTATGATGACTTCATTGTGACTTATTTATGTAATGTTTATCAAAGTTAGCTGAGGGTCATATTTTATTTTATTTATTGATTTATTTATATAAACTTTATTGCACACAAGAAAAGAAATAAATACAGTCAGAATTTTTAATTCAATACGTAGTTAGATAAGAATTACTGGATTTTTTCTCTGCATAAGTTATAAACCTATTTTTTAGCTTCAAACCATAGCTTTGTGGGCTCTGCTGTCGAAATAAAAAAAATCCTGGCACCATAATAAGCCGAACAGTTTGCCGAGTCACGTATTGTCTTCTTCATGTGAAATCGATTCCTTTAAACAAATCGTAGGAAAACCGTTGAGTATGCCTGCATAACTATAAATGCTGAGATTTAATCGTCCCACGTCAATGGATATCTTATCTAGACATAATTGGGTTTACAATCACTTGCAGTGCAGGTATTTTGGCGTACTACTTCTAAGAAATCGACCTAACCCCATTATTTTACTACACTAACACATCACTGCCTCGATGGTTTAGTTGTACCACGGTATGATTGCAAACTCAAGACAGGTTTGAATCCCGGGTCGGGCAAACTGATTTTTATATTCATTCCACTCCAATCCAATCCATCAGCCAAAGGAAGTCCACTGCTAAACATAGGGCTCTCCTAATGATTTCCACAGTGACCTGTTGGAGGCAGCCTGCATCCAGCGACGTCCCGCGACCTCTACCAGGTCGTCTGACCACCTAGTGGGTGGACGTCTCACGCTGCGCTTTCCGCTTCTTTGCCTCCATTCGAGAACTTTTTGGCCCCATCGGCCATCAGTTCTCCGTGCTAAGTGTCCCGCCCATTGCCACTTCAATTTGCTAATCCGCTGGGCTATGTCGGTTACTTTAGTTCTCCTAGGGATCTCAGTGAGTTTGTGTATGAATTTATGTACAAATACATCAAAATGATTTCAAAGAACGTGTTGTACAGTACAGTAAGGCAAGTCCAGGTGGAATATCAAATATCGAGATTAGGCAAATAAGAGATTAATAATACGGTTTGCAAAGGTATTTTTCATACAACAATGTCCCAAAACTATTTATAGCCAAGTAATGCAACACCGAAATGTGGACACAGTGCGTAGGTGTCAAAACTGGAGTATTCACGAATAGTTCTAAAGTTCTGGTTAATAAATAGACCCGCATTGCATTTGACATTACTAAATGTTCCAACAATTTATATTTAGTTACAATAACTAGGTTTCGCAATAATGCGGGACCTGCCTACTTGTCCGTGTGGTCACCCTATAATGATCTATGACGATAAACTTTATTGGTCGTAATTGTGCCGTTATTGGGATAGTGGTAGCATGCGTAGCCGATCTGTGAAGTCCTAGGTTCGAATCCCGCACAAGCAACACATTTTGTGTATGATTAGAATAATCAAAAATAAGTTGCCCAGGACTCCAAAATGTGCACGTAATGGCGATAGGCTCGTCTGACACATCTTGGGACGGAAATAAGCTCACGTGAAATATGGTTGGTACTGGTGACTCTTCTACCCACCCTTTCCGAAATATTGGTTACCTCTTATATGTATTTGACTATTTCCTAACTAGCAGGAGCTAACCTTTAAAATATGCAAGTTACCTCACTACATTTTCCTTCACAGCCAAATCAAGCTATAATTATCATTTGTCTTGCGCAGGGATCGAACCCGCGGCCTTCTGAAGTTGTCACACTGCACCTACGCGTTGTTCAGCGTGTTTCGCAAGTCCCGTCCGGCGCATATTTGCGGTATCTAGCTCGGAATCTAGTGCAGGCACCGCTACAATGTTTAATTCATACGGGGTGCTTGCGAAACACCCTGTAGTTCGGTTGATTTCCGACCATCTAAACCGCGACGTTGGTTCAAGACCAGGAAAATGCCCAACTATAGTGGTGAATATTATGCCATCAAAGAAATTCCGGTTAGTCACAACGAACAATTTCCCAAACAATTGAATTTATTTTCAATTGAATCGTACTGAGGCTCTGAATGACGAAAGATTTATACAGACCAAATAAGTGTTCATGAGAAAATTCAGCGTCTTTAGGGCAGTAAATCCTATCCTTTACAGTATCGGCCCATACTAGGCCATCGCAAGACACAGGCAGAGTACATTTCATGTCTGATCAACCAATCCACTGAGTTTTTCGTTTGGAGAAATATTTTCTTTTAGAACCAGGTCAATCTCTACAGTAGGCATTTCTGTAACATCCGAATGTCTTACAGACACAAATCTGTCAGAGTGATGACAAAAATCCGTTGTTTCGTAAGTCATTGTGGTCGGTGCCGGTTGACAATAAAACTACGGTGGCACTTCCTCTGATTGTCCGGGCCAAACTAGGCCAGCGTCCGTCTTGTACCCTCTTTTATAAGGCGTGTATAGTTGTTATTACTGACTAGTCCGATAAAAGTGTTACTGAGGTCTCGTTTTATGTTTGATTTCGTTGCGGGTTAAAAACAAGTTAGACATTCCCGGAGACGCGCTGAGCTTCAATGCGCAGTGTGATTACAATGCGTGCTGTTGCTCCTGGGTTACAGGATTTGCAGTGGTGGGTGTGAGGGCGGGACAGTCTCCTGAGGTCTCGTGTTCGAATACCGGGTCGTGCAAAGTGGTATTGGATTTTTCTATTCAATATCAGCACGGGAATGTGTGCTCAATATGGAAATAGACTCGCTTCCTATCACATCATGGTACACATAAGGCGAAATGTGGGTATCTTGGTGTCACCTTTGCCTATCCCTTCTGGGAAAAAGGCGTGAGTATGTATGTTACTGATGAATAATACTATTTCAATAGGGGCATAAGCTCAGCAATGTCTTTTATGGGTCGATATACTATTTGTCTTTTATTTTTACAGAAACTAATTTTATACACTGTATCAGCCCAGATACGTCCCACTGCAAGGCACGAGCCTCCTCTATAATCAAAGTACGATTGAGACGGGTTCGGCCATATAGTCCACCGCACTGACCTATTGCGGGTTGGCGGACTTTAAATACCATAGAAATTCTTGCAATTCGCTATGGTCTGCAGGTTTCCTCGTGATGTTTTCCTTCACCGTTATAGTTTGTGGTGATTGACTATCATTAATTCAATACACACGCGAGTCCGAAAAGTCAGAGTTGTGCCCTGGGATTTGAACCCGCGACCATAGTGAACATATTGACAGTCGCGTCTAGTCCGTCTACCAACAGGCCACCACGCAATTTAATAAACAAAATATTTAAATCAGTATTTGAAGGCAGTGATTCAGATGTGCTTGTGCGTCGCGTCGCTTCTTTTACGGCCATAATTGATAGTGTTGTGATGACCTTAACAATCGCTAATGGAGCGCAAACATCGTATTATTACGTTAGCACGTGTTGTGCTCGACATATCAACATTTTACATAACTCAGTACATATATTGAGGTAGGCAAAGAGAGTCAGTAATATAGCGATTTCGAAGAATTTCCATGGTATGTAAAACCCGCCAACCCGCACTAGGCCAGCGTGGTGGACTATATGGCCTAATCACTCTCAATTGTACTCTCGATTGTAGAGATCAGTGCTCTGCAGTGGGACGTATATAAACTGATATAGGTACAGATGTGAACGGTGAAATAAAACATCGTAAGGAACCCTGCATACGATAGCGATTTGCAAGAATTTCTATGGTATGTAAAGTCCGCCAACCTGCAATAGGCCTACATGGCCTTTTTTTTTTTATTAGCCCATATACGTCCCACTGCTGGGCACGGGCCTACTCTACAATCGCGAGAATCGATTGAAAGTGGTTAGTCCATATAGTCCACCACGCTGGCCTAGTGCGGGTTGGCGGACTTACATACCGTAGAAATTCTTTAAAATCGCTACGGTATGCAGATTTCCTCACGATATTTTCCTTCACCGTTAAAGTGCGTGGAGATTGACTATCAATACACACATGGCCTAACCACTCTCAATCGTACTCTCTTATTTAGAAGAGGCTCGTGCCCTGCAGAGGGATGTATTTGGGCTGATACAGTACCATTATAATGCCAATATAAACCCTTCTGAAAAACATTTTAAAATCCTATGACATGATACTTATCCACTTATTTCTAAATGGCAATTACTTTCCCATCGATAATTACATACGCAATCCGATTAAAAATGATGAAATATAATCGATAATAGTTATTCGATTAAAAATTAACAAATCGATTTGGGTTGTGAAAGCACCTTGGTTAGAGGACTCCAATCGATTAATTGATGTTTTTTTTATGACGCCAATTGTGAAGTTATTACGCCTATTTGTAATATGTGGGAAATATTAACATGTTTGTAATATCAAGGTCTGGCCCTTTCAATTGTAATGGGGGCCCTATTGTATTGAGAAGTATATGGGCTGATATCTGTAGACATTTTAATCAGCAATTGTTCACAGACTTAGAGACAAAATATCCACAGCAATAGTATAAATAGTGATTAATTATACATAACTAAAATCCGAAAAACGCATGAACTTATTTTTATTTGTATATAGTACTGCATACCTAAATAATAAAAGATTCGATAGCCATAACTGACTGTATGTTTCTGTATTATTAACTATTCTTAGTCGAAAATAACTAGTCGAATTGATAACCTCCCCTTTGGAAGTCGGTTAAAAACGCTATAATGCATCTATCACTTACAACTGTTGATTATATTTTTCCAAATGTGTTGTCTTACCTGTAAAAAAAAGAAACGCAAATTAGAAATTATAATTAGTGGCATCATTCTTGTCATGTAATAATAAACCTATACATACATATATACATAAACTCACGCCTTTTTCCCAGAAGGGGTAGGCAAAGATGCTACCAGGACACCCACGTTTCGCCTTGTAAGTTCCGTCCCACGATGCGATAGGGGGCGAGCCTATCGCCATATCGGGCACAAATTCCTGACTCCGGGCTGATAATGAATAGAAAAATCCAATATCACTTTGCCCGACCCGGGATTCGCACACGAGTCCTTATCTTTGTAATCGTACTGTACAACTACGCTACCAAGGCAGTGATAAACCTACATACATATATATACTAAAATCAGTTTACAAATCGACCTTGCCGGGGACACAAACAAACGCGAACTGATGTATATCTGGATAATTGCAGCTGAATCAATTCATCGGCTAATCGATTTAAGGTCGAATGCGTTAGTCAGTGGGACAGACGACGCCTGTATGGGTCTATGTGCAGTGGCGCCAGTGGCAGTACTGGGAACTGATTGTTAGAACCAATAGTTGCCAGGAATAATTTGTCTTTGAATTTATTTTGAGGAGTTACTATGGTTGTATACTTTGGATTTGATACCGACGGCTGTATGTAACGTGGCGCCAGTGATGGACAGTGCAGGGAACTCTTTAGAATTTGTAGTTGCCAAGAATAATTTGTCATAGAATGTAACGATGTTTAGGAATGAATTGTTGATGTTTTGATCCGAAGTGGTGAACATTCTCCTGATAAGAAGGCTTTCTCTTGTGAGTCGAGATAATTATTTTGGCTTAATCAAAACCAGATAAAACATACAAGATTATTTTGCATTGGCTCTGGAATATGGTGGATTATGCAACATCGTGTAAGGTGTTCACTTCCTAAGTAAATACCGATATTCCTCCATCTAAAATTAATAAACATGCCATGAGAGCCTTAGGTTATTAAACCCAAATTTGTTTAATCTGTATCTGTGAAGAGCATACTGCTGAGAAAGAAAGACATACAATAGAGAGTTTGATGGATTAGGGTTAGAGTCCACCACGCTTGTATATTAAGAGATAGCAGACCTGATGTACCATAAAATGCTTATATTCAATAGTAATAAATGTATGAAGGAATTCCATTCATTCTAGTTGTGAAATGTTTCCTCTAAGCTTATCAGGTGCAGTGACGAATCTCACTGAATCATCGCGGTCGCAAATAATTTTCATATGACTAGTCGCTAGGCGTGAATTTACAGACTATTAATATATATATGATTTTGAACTGTTTAAGTTAAGTGAGAATAATACTGATATAACCCAATGATAATGCGAAATGTTTTTTTTTTTTTTTACTTTGGCCTATTTTAATAAAAGGCAACTTACAAATATTTGATATGGGGCCCGTTTGTATTTCAAAAGTAAAAAAAAGTTTTAACCACCATCCCTTAAAGTAATTACGATAATTATACTGCCAGACACCGCGTACTACTTATAATTAAAAAAATACCCTTATTTTTAATATTTAAACTATCTCGCTATTTTTCCTCATAAGAGCATAGTTTAACGCATCCAGATATTTTTGCGTGTGCTTATGATAATGAATGAAACCCCGGCACTTGATACCGAGCAATAATCTAGATAAGCCGGCGTCCACACATTCGGTCTCCGTGCAAGGCCGCCGGGTTGGTGGGCGAGCGGCCGTGTGGGCGAGCATTTTGTAACCGCTACCTGTTGATGACAGTTTTGAGACTAGGTTTAGACGTTGGAGATATGTACAATTGTACATACATACATAAACTCGCGCCTTTTTCCCCCACGGTGTAGGTAGAGATACTACCAGAACGTTTTTCGCCTTCTATGTCTCGTTACGCGCTGTGATAGGGCGCGTACCTATCACCATATCGGTCTCAAATTCCTGACTCCAGGTTGATAATGAATAGAAAAATCCTATACCATTATTCCCAACCCAGGATTCGAACCCGAAACATCAGCTTCGTAATTGTACAGTAGTACAACAGCACCACCGAGGCAGTCTTTAAAAACAATCTTATAATGACTTTCTGTCCTATAAAACCACAAAACAACGTCACCTTTCAATAATTCTAAGCGGCGCCTATACCCAATAACAGCTAGTTAGAATCATAAGAAATTGGCGTCACTTCACCCAGCTCGTGAGCTATTAATAATGTATGACAAGTCCAGTCACCAATTCCATTCAGTTATTTCTTGTGAATGAAACTAACTATGTTAGACTAACGATATTGCAGAAAATTGCACCCATTTTACGAGTAGTAGAGGCGCTGTGAACCCGACAAAAGTGCAGTGTAGATTGGTCTCAGTCAAACCAAGGCTTTCATAGGTATCAAAAACTATAGACTTTGGTCTCATAACAAATATTTCTGGGTCTTTTGTCCTAGTGCGGGGATCGAACCCGGCCTCTTGTTTTACTGCCAGCGTTTAACCAACTACGCCACCGGGGCTTTTGAAATTTCGATCATAAGATCAATACAGTAACAAAGTAGAATGAGACAATTAACCCATCTGATTTCCCAGGATAGGCTATTCAGGCTGATTTCACACGCCCTAGTGTTAGTGAAGGCCCGTGATGGGAGGGCACGACCGGGGAACATAATAGGGCCCTCTGGCACTCTGTGTCAGGTCGTTGGACAAATCATCGGGTCACGATCCGGAACATATCGAGATCCGAGCTACACTTTGCTATTTACGCCTCTATGATGATACAGTCAGAGGTTAAATTTGTATACTGTAAATGAGAGTTATGATATTATGAAATACGGTGGGATGTGTAATCTGAAAAAATTGCAGTGTATAATACTTTGTTATGACAATGTAAGGCAATAAAAAGATAATATTATCAGCTTCCTTATTATTACAAAGCGTGAAGATACATGGTAAATTAATATCACTGGCTATCCTTCGATTCCCAAGTGAGGCAGAGATTTAAACAAATGCAAACAAAAAACTAAAATGCGAAACCTAAACCGAAATGGGAGGAGAAATAAAGACGATAAATAAAGAAAAAACGACGAGAGGACGATCTCACTCATCGAACGAAACACAGCAAAGCCATTCTTAACACCAGATTTCTGTAAGACAGTGGTACCATCCCGGTCGAGCCGGGCCATTCTTAATGTAACATTGGGCCCTACATAAGGATCCAATGAGCCACTGTGTAGCTGTAACTGTATCAGCCCATACACATCCCACTGCAAGGCACGGGCCTACTCTGCAATCAAGAGTACGATTGAGAGGGGCTAGGGCATATAGTCCACCACTCTGGCCTAGTTCAGGTTGGCGGACTTTACATACCATAGACATTCTTACAAATGGCTATGGTACATAGGTTTTGGGTGTTTTATTGCGATCAATGGCGAGACGAACATGCCATTCGCCTGATCGATACGACCACTCATCGGTATCAGCAAAACTAAACAACACCATGAATTACATAGCAATGCTTGGCATTCCACTGCGCTCATAATTCTGAGACATAAGGTGCTAAGTCTCATTATGTCCAGTAATTGCTCTGGCTACAATGTCCTTCAAACCGGAACACAGCAGTGCATTGACACGTGCTGTTTCACGGGAGAAATTGACATTGCGGTGGTACGACAGACGGCCTCTCACATATGAGAGACTTACCACCAGTAAATGGTGTACTAACAATAATTAATATTTGACTGAATTCATAACTGTATGTGACTGTTGGACATTGATTCATTTATATGTCATTACATCCTATTAATATATCACTGACCAATAGCTGTAGCGTCGTGACTGACTCAATATAATTATTACGTAATCTGTCAAGCGACATGATTGGTCAGACATCAGTTCGTTTGTCAGACGTGTTGCTAGTCACGAATTGTTTGCTGAATGACCCTCAGATCAACCCTTCATTCTGACCTTTAAAAGAAAGGGTAATGTAATATTTTAATAGTACACACCCAAATATACATACTTGGAATTGAAAATGAAAATGAAAAATATTTATACATACATAAAAAAACGCCTTTTTCCCAGAAGGGGTAGGCAGAGGTGCTACCAGAACACCCACTTTTCGCCTTGTATATTCCGTCCCACGATGTGATAGGGGGCGAGCCTATCGCCATATCAGGCACAAATTCCTGACTCCGGGCTTATAATGAATAGAAAAATCCAATATCACAAAAAAAATATATATATTTATTGAACCCATAAAATGTCATACATTATTTAGATTCCTTCACTTTTTATTTTTCACTACCACCCGGTTTACAAAGCTGTTTTCACCAGAGAAGAACGGGCAAGAAACGCTAGCGTTGCTATTTTCAAAAGTTTACAATACAGTGGTCATACAGAAGTCCTAGCTTAGTTGAATTCAGTTCAGTTCATTATATTCATTTTAATTACATTATATCACACTTCAATTTATGTAGCGACTAACATTTATATATAATGGATTATTTTTCAATCAAAACACACATCTTAAACCTCGTCATCGTATTAGATAGTCGATATTCAAACGACGCCGCCGGCGCAAAACTTTCATGGCCTTTGTAGCAATAAATATCGATAATTATCTATTAAGATGTATATCGAATCGATGAGTTTTTATCGACAGATCAACCGCAACTTGTCGACACTTTCGCCACACTCGTAATCTCGGGGTATACTAACGTTTGGCTGTGGTTTCGCTCGGAATAAAATTGCTACACATGAGCTTATAAAATTTGTTTTGGATATATAGACTATTGCTTACTATTTTTCAGAAATTTGGCTCTCTTAACTCCTTTAATAAAACTATAATTACTAAATGCGTCCAACAGTGATGGTCATAAGTCCAAACTCAAAATAAGAACATATTGAAAGTTATCGTCGAACACCTTAATTTTTCTTTAAAATTTTTCCCGAATAAGTAAAACACTTATACTAACTAAAACCTATAGTTTTTGTTATCTGTTATAACAAGTAAGTTACAATCTATCATCGTTGAACACTACATAAACAGCTTTCCCCAAAGAAGCTACTCCACCAAATCTTCAAATGGTTTCATGCAACATGCAACTCGCAGTTTTAATTTTACACAAAGCAATAGTAAACATACAGACACTCAATTATACATATATACATGATTATTCTGTGTGAACTTATTTGTTGGTAGAAAAAGAAAGTTATTCATATCCCGCAGGCAGGAGTGTATCGTGATTAATTTCTCTCAAATTATGACGGAATCAATTTAGAGGTTATATCATCGATTCTAGTTAATATTCAAATTATTATACACTTTCCTATGCTGTCTTGTTTAGCTCTATATCTAATCAGAGGTATAATAATTGGATGAGATTTTGCAAGGGGGAGCTCAAGCATTATTTTTTATTAGTCGTTAACGGAATAGCCTGTTTAGCAAACGACTGTTGTAGACCCATCTTAATCATAGTGATGAGGAACATAAATTAATTTATATAACCGAGAAAACAATAAAGTTTAAAGATGTCACTAGAAGCAGGTCATTTCCCAAATTTACTGAAATTCCAAAGACCTAAAATCATAAGTAGATACGAGTATATCGTTACTGATAATTAATTAATGTAGTTTGTTCCCATGCTTGAAAGGGCATGCATGCCTGAATAAATCTATCACGACAAAGTTTATTTGCCTTTTTAAATTACACTAAGTTACAGCAGAAAAAGTACACCCACCCACTAGGTGGACAAATGACTTGGTTAAGGTTTCAGGGAGTCGCTGGATGCAGGCCACTTCAAACAAGTCAATGTGGAGATCCTTGTGGGAGGCCATGTCCAGCAGCGGACTTCCTGTGGCTGGAGAGAGATCGAGAGAGAAAGCAGAAAAGCTTTTCTTTAAAAATATTAACTTATTTATACTAATAGTCAGTAATTCCGCAGAAATGGACAATAATTCTCACACTATTTGCATGCCTGCGGAGAAAATTCACCATAATGTGACCAAGATGATTTAACATTCCGCCGTGATGCACTTTAATTTTTATTGCTTACTTGCGTTTATGCGCGAAATAACTTTGTTTACTTGGTTACGAACAATCAGAACATTCCAGTGGAATACCTCGGCCATATTTTTATGCAAATCAACATGCATCCAACTAGAATTAAATCAACAACGAAAGTGTTTCAAACTGAAAGCGGACGTGAGGTCTTTGCTTTTTCGTTTCTTTTTATTTATTTATTATTTAGAGATCTAAAACTCTAACCTTTCCTTATCTTTTACGTATTCCATCATCAAAAAGACGCAACGAATCTCTAGAATCGTCCAGGGGTTCCCTTTCGTTGCGCATTTCATCAAATTCTCTAAAATCCGTAATATTTTATATATTTTCAGCAGTGGATTTCCTCCTGCCTGATAATTATTTGATAAGTCATGAACTAAAACTGGAAGCTAATAACTATGTGATAAGTACTAACTAAAAACTAGACGGTGTAGCTTGTGATATAGTTTTAAATATCAATGCAGGTGGTATAAGGCAGGTTGTATATTACGCAGTTAAACGATCCGCGTTGAGCGTCAGTGGGCGGGTCACATAATTGGCCACGTTTGATTTGGTTGCGCATTTGAACGTTTTAAGACCAATATATTTTGTAAAAACATTTGTAAATGTACGATCAAATGTGATTTTAAACGGTTTGTGTTCCGTTTCATTTTGACTATGATCTCTGATTTTGTCATCAACGTCTTCGTTATTATCGTTACTTCTAAATAAATCTCTTTTTCTTTGTTTTCTTTCTACATGTAGAATAGTATATTTCCTATTTTTATTGTCTTTTATGTACATTTTAATCTTGTCTTTATTATTATTATCACCATCAGCCTCTTAATGTAGTTTTTGACTGATAAATTAATAAATCATCATCAATATTTTTCTAAAAAAAGTGTACAAGTAATATTCGATTCTATGAATGATCGGTAATTTTTTAAATGATTTTCGATAGTTTCTGCTGAATTCCCAGCATCTGAGTGCGGTCAAGGTCGGTCACGGGCGTCTCAATTCACCTCGCTTTGCCGACCGTGTCATCGGCGCATCAATTCGATTGCGATTATAACCTCCTATATCATTTTGTATCGAAGCTGAATTGATATAAGGTACAACGTTAATTTGTTACGAAACCTTCTACATCTGTGATTTTAAATTTAAGTGGCTAGGGTGTGTCAGTGTCCGGGTACTTGCTTGTCTTTTAATCTCAATTTAATGAAATAAGTAAATCTTTTTTTTATAATCTGATGGTCACCTTTTCGATGTGCGTTTTTGGGTCTCGATTTTAAACTTTATCTACTGCAATTTGTTTAAAATTAATTGATATCTTTACAATTCTGATGCAGTTATGTATTCATTTCATCACAGCATTTCGGAATTTGAATTTCCAGGTTAATATCCCCAGATTCATAATGATTTCAACAATATATTGTAATTGGAATTCCGAATAAGAAAGTCATATTGAAAATAATAATCAAAGAATCAGATGATGACATCGTATGTACGAATTTAACAATTATTTTGAAAGGAACTTTTTGATTTTCGATTTTATTAACTTAATTTTTAAATTTACTCAAATCTACCGTATTCTAACAATATAGCTAATTACGTTTTTAAGAGTACCTACTGTTAACTATGTATTTATGTACCTAACTTAGTAACAAGCCAAGCTGGCGTATTTGTATCGTGTAATCCTCTGTCACCAACCAGTGGTTTATTCGGACGACAACCTTCTAACCAATCAATGCAATATAATAATTTGCAGAACCAAAACATATAAAAATGGTAGACGTTTTGAGTCTGATTCGAACTAGGTACCACAATATCAATAAAGCCTACATTTTTGTCTAACCGCAGAAATTAGCAATGCCTCTAAAATACTCTGGAGGGTATTCATAGGCAGTGGTGACTTTTCATCACCAAATATTCTAATTTCTCGTTCGCTGCTTTATAAAGATATACTACTGTGTAAGCTCCTAAAGAATTTTCACCGAGAAATATCCACTAATATCATCATAGGCTTTTTCATTTTCTGCTGTAAAATTTCATATTATCCCATCTCTAACTGCGGTTACTCCGGCGTTGCCTCGACAGCATTCATTTTTACTACAATTTCCTCTTCGAATTCGTAAAATTCCATTATTATCATTACTCAAATTTAAGGGTTCGCTCATTAATTCTGCAACTACAGTACGTACATGATATAATTTTATATGTAATTACATTTCATGTCTATTACATTGGACAACGTTGACACGAGCGATGACCGCATCAACAGATGATTCAATATCGATGATCTTAACTTTTTTGCTGATGTTATTAATTGCTTCAAATATTTTTACAGCGGCATCCTGCTGTGACAAAAAATGTTTTGTTTCGTCTGTGAAGATATTCTAAACAATACACACGTGTTCGAAATGGTCTGTCATTGATTAATAACAGTAGTTTCATGTCAATCATCTAGGATTGAAGTTGAAATAATAAAGAAAAGGACTTTGAATTATAGAGAAGGCCTCTAATCAGAAATAGAACATATACTAGCTGATAATGATCAGAAATAGCTTTAAGATGTCGTAAGGAACTATATGCAAATTAATATGTGTTAAGAAGACCAAACTAGAAAAGAGAACGTGGTAAAATTTTACACAGTATATAAATAAGCCATTTTAGTATGCTTCGTCATAATAACAAAGCACTAAGTTTGTAACACAAATGTGGTCATTAACCACAAAATATAAAAGTTTTGGGCAAATATTTTAAAACCTTGGCGCGGCACCATATTTAACAACATAAAAAATTACGCCAAATAATACTCCAAAGGAATTTGAAACAAGGCCTAAGGAAGGTCGCTGATATTTTATTCGCTAAGTTATGCACGTTGGTTTGTCCATAAAATTACCATAATGGGGATTTCAGAGCTCCTTTCGAACTCTTATGATAAAAACGTTAGTTCTCAGAAAAATCATAATGGAAACACTAAAAATTACAATACAATATCCACTGCCCAGATTATATATTAAGTCTTGTTTAGTTCTTTACAGTTTTAAAGTCAACAAAAAAAGAAAAGCGAATTTGTTTAAAAAGAGACAGACAAAAATAATATTAAAGTTATTTAACGCAGATAATGCTCAATATTTCTAAGACTATTCATTATTTATTAGAAAACATAGTATTAAAAATAGTATTATTTATATGATTTGCGCGTCTAACATAGAAACTGCTTTTTAAGTGGGTTAATTAAACAATATGATTACTCCGTAAACATTGCAGACCGTACCAAAGGCACAAGCTAGTAATAAAATTACGTTCCGAAAATGGTGCGACCTCTGGAAAATTTGCGTTATTCGTAACTTTTTGCCGTGTCCTAAAACAGCCGCTTTAATGAGTCATAGGCCTTAACGACCATAAAAAATGTTACTACATTGTTTTTGCCAACCGTACCCGACCATGTATAGAAGTAGGCTGTAGTATTTATTAGGAAATGCAATTTTATGACCTCACTGAATTTAGAAAGCGTAAAAAAGCTTTAAAAACAAGATAATTGGCTTTAAAATGGTCTTGAAAATCAGATGGTACTATTTTGGAGGGTGATAGGATGTATGTACTTGCGTGGACAGCGACCACCCTACATGAGTGGCAACGTCAACACGTCAACACATCTTAGTGAGATATGCAAAATCAGCCAGGCCGGCAGTATTGTTTCGACTGGCGAAAGATAACTTTCTCTGGACAGATAAACAGTTATTGAACAGATTAAATAACTGAATTATCAATTTAGTGAATTCAACAGACTGATCTCCTTAATTAATCCTTTCTACTACATCTTGCATTTTATCCTTAACCTTCAAAAGTCTGTCAACCGCTACAGCTTATACATTTCTAGTAAAAGGTTGTTTATTTGCATTGATTAGTTACTAACAAGACAAACATGCTCTCGATTGCTGATCCCATGCTGTAATAAACATCTTTGTTATATTAACTGTGCTATCTCACAACGTCTTCACTATAATGAAGATCACGCAACTCCGATAAAATCTAAAGGTCAACATAATTTCCAGAGCCGTTAATTCTGATAGCATAATTAACAATAAAAGCATTTCGCCATCAGCAATTAAGATCAAATTCAGACCAGATTTCTATGGATTCCCACAAATCAACAATTGCATGGGAAATGCAGACAATGGTATAATTGAGGATACATTATAACAACCGAAAAGATTTTTTTATTGTTTACGTAATTTGGTTCGTGATGTCTCAAGGTGGTTGCAACTTCTGAGTCATTGTTGATTGTTTTATTTGAACTTCCTCCATTTGATGCAATTAAAGGTTAGCTTTGTATATTAAAGTGATTGAATGTAGCTTTGAAGATATTTGTTCCAATGCCGTATTTGAAATGGTTGAATGTTGATTGTTTCTTTAGGAAAATTGTCGAATCTAGTGTCGGAATTTCTAAGTTACACACGGTATAATCATGAGGATCTTAGTGGAAACAGAAATGTGGGAAGATGTTGAGTGGTGCATATTTCATGAGTAGACGATAGTGTTATGTCCAACACTGAACTGTTACAAGGTGATAATAATAATTATGAAGTAGATTCCTCTATGGTGACATGTTGGGAAAACTATAATTTAGCTATGTTCTATGTTAATTCTTCAAGGAAAAATAGAACTAGCTTAAATTATGTACATTAAAATTATAATTAACATTGAAATTAAGTGGATTACTTCTATAATTAGCAATATTTATCTACCATATAAGAAAAACTGGCTCTGGTCGTGTGAACCCAGCATTTTAGTACCCCCCATCAAACATCAACAAATTTTGCAGCATATAACTGAGTCCCAAGTTAACAATCGATCGTCCCTCGGCGAATTGGATGCCATTTCACCGGCGCGTGCGAATACAACACGGAAGCTATGGCCCGCGCCATCGGCGGAATAATAAACAGCTTCCTCTACTGCTTTGGTGTCCGTCAGTTTCGATTCTTCGATACTGACGAGTATTTACTGATTTTTGGCATATATCTGATGGATATCATTCATAAATCAACCAAAAAAGTAAAGGTAACAGAGATGCGAAAGTCAGTGTCTTTAAATTTGGATTTTTGACGGAAGATTTTCAGTACATGGGTCAGATACACAAACAAACTGCTCACCAGATGGCAATGATTACAGCCGCTTATAAACGTCTACACTTGGATCGTGGATACATTATCGCCCTCTTGAAACGGGAAGAAATAGGAAAGGAAAAACGACGAGAGAACGAAAGGGCTATTGGAACTCCAGCCATCCAATTCATCCAAACACGACACAACGAAACAAGACACTCTTAAAACATGGGATATAACTATAACAGCAGCAGTGAGCGATTTTGGGCTGCTAAAGTCAAAATACAGCAATATATCTATCAAATCTAATATATCAAAAATAATATGTATCACCCCATTCACCAAAACACCAGCACTTCCGTATTAAACAAAGAAAGTGATTAAGCCCCGTGTAGGTCTGATATGGCGTGGCTCAAGGCTTAAATAGAAGTGGTCGTTTCTACGGTTATAGCGTATTGTCTCTACAACAATGAGCCGGTTAACGAAGGATTTCGACAGTTAGCACACTTTATTATAAGGCTAGCCGACATGGATCGTGAGATGGGATTTATTGGGATTATCTGGTATAACTTTCTTCTTTAGATGTATGTGCTATTATGTGTCTATATTGTAGACTACTTTTTATTATTTGCTTTGAAAAAACCCACCTTAATCATGCTCTCGATTGTAGGGGAGGCCCGTGCCCTACAGTGAGACCTAATTGAGCTGGATTATTATATCAATTAAAAACGCAAACGCTATTGGTTCTATTATTACAAAGGTGCACTTAAATATGTTGGTAAGAGGTTTATCAAAATATCCCTTTGAGGAGTACTTTCTTTAATATAAGTATCTTAAATATATTTGAAAATATCTCGCGTTATTATGTGCTTTTCAATTTGATAGCCGTAAATTGCTTGATCTAAAATTAGACCAATTTCAGTTTAATAATCGTAATAAACTATGGATTAGGTTCGTTGAGCAAGACTTAAGCACTGTTACTTTTTAAAACTGGCCATTTAAAATAATATGCTATCAAATGTTTGAGTAATAATTAAAACAAAATAAACTCATAAATATTTTAATGCTTGACTAAGGTGTGAGTGTTGCAATCAAAAAGCGAGGATTTAAGTTTTTTTGTTCTTTACGATTTTACAACACCGGTTTTAGATATAAATTTGTCACATTAACAACATTTAAACAAGATCAAAATCGTGATTGACGAAAGAATAATTTATTTTAACGACTGGTATAATTTAATGTCGCGTTTGTTTTAATGGATATATGTAAAAATCCAAGTGAACTTTTATGGAAAATGCGGTAACGAGGCGCCATGTTGGATACCGTCTAGGGTTGCCATATACGATACTTTATTACTACCATTCTCCCAATCTATTTGAAGCTAGTTTTTATTTAGTTTTATAATTGGTCATACTGTGTACGCAGGCCAAATATAACCGAAATTAGCTTTATATATACCGTGTCGAAACTCTGCCTATTAAAATTTAATTTAATTAAGCGGCTTACTCGGTGTAATGAGTATGAAGTCAGCTGTGAGGTGAGGTTGCGAGATCGATGTAAGCACCGAAATATATGTTACATGTATTAATATCTGTTCAATAATTTAGGACTAAAAAGTGTTTAATAGATTTTGATATTCACGATACAAAACACATATTTTGCTATGTACATACGAGTATTAGACCATTAGTGTGATTATATTAATACTTAATAGAGTCTGTATAAATCAACTCAACAATGTCCCATTGTCTTTTATTGCCTACCATGACATTAAAAGTAAAATCTAATTGATTTTATATCTAAATCTACTCTTGAACCATGTAGATGAACCAACAAATATTATAAATCAAATCTTCAACATTGTAACCCGCAATGAAGGCTTTCAAGTGAAAATACCAACGACCAATCCTAACCTTGCCAAAGTACTTAGAGAAGCAACTTAATAAGATTATGAGTCTATTATAAGACCTTTGCTGATACAAATTGCTAAGTCGGCCACTTGACGAATCCCTTCATGGCAGAAAGTAGATTAGTCGTGTCGACCTGAAGCATCGTAGTGACGATCCTCTAACCAGCTTACGACAATCGCCGAGCTGGTAATCTCACGTTGAGTCATACGCCACTTATATTTTATCTAATAAGTTGAACTTGGCAGTTTTCTTGTCACTTAAGTACCAATGCTTAGCGTTAGGAAGTCCCGTGCTGAATCTATGTTCACTTTGGTAATCTAACTTTGTGACTTTTTGAAATTAAGCTTTATGCAGTTTTTTTTTATTTTACTAGGTCACGGTCCACTTTGTATGTGATTGTTTCTATTGTATTTTTTCAATTATATATTTAATAAATAAATACGATATTCTCAAATATTGATAATAAGAGAACATAATAGCGGATTTTGTTATAAGTATTTCCAGGCAATGACCATGGTTTATGTTAAATTTTGTTTACATCGAGTAACAAAATTCAGTGTTTTTAATCGTCCTAGTAGACTTAAGAATAAAACTGAAATTTTTGAGTGTCTCATTTTTCTTTTTTTCTGTCCCTACAAAGTATCTAATGGTAAGTACATTGCTGGCCAGATAGATTTTCCACCGACGTGAGATGGTAATGTCTCACCAGTCATCACAATCAAGCCAGACTGGTAAATAATTTAATTAAGTTATATTAGTCAGCCCTGCGGCATAAAGTTGGCGCCAGTGGTTCAGTTCTGAATTTCCCGTCCGTGACGACGATTGACGTGTGACAGTAATTGGCGCCTCGGCCCAACCTCATTGTAACGAGAAAAACAATAATACAACGGCAATCGAACGTGATTTTACGTTCTAGCTATTTTAATACTTTAATAGTATGAACTTTACCTTTATGGGCAAACACTCGCAAGTTATACTAAGGTACATTTGCACATTCATTGAGAATTTAAATAAATTAATTCTGCATCGCAATAACAGTCGATATTACAATATTCTGCCAGGGACCACTAGAAATCTGTCTCGAAATATTATTTTTTTAATAGTTGTTACTCCTCAAACACTAAATTTACTATCATCAATATAAATGTAGTATTTTTACTGAAACAGTTTAAAAAGTGTTGCTAAAATCTCCAAGCTACATTCAATGGCAAACGGTCCTGCATAGTTATTAAAATATGCTGTACTAGTTAAAAATATCTTGCTGGAGAATCTCAAAGCCAAAAATCCTCCTTCTAACATATTTCCTACAAATCCCATTAAATTATAATGAAAGCCATATCCTCACATAAACAAAAATACATATAGAAACCTCTAGCAGCCTAGCTCATTAACCCGACTTCTTGAAGGTCACAAAACATAGACTTAGAACAATAGGGCACCTCCAAATCTTGCTACTCAAATGGTCATCTGACGAAGCACCACAGTATGCAAATACGTCAATACTATGCAGCTGGATAATCGCGATGATTGACGTCATAAACTAGGGCCCAAATAAGCTGATGCTACGTGAAGTATGGTATGTCGCGCATGGCATGATCACGTCACAGGCAAAGCATACCATTTAAGCTTCGAATATTTTGCATTGCTAGTATGATATTGGAATGAATAACAGAACCATAATTAGTAACGTTGTTAGACTTATTAATAGTGATATGATTAAAATATAAGGTTGTGCGTAAGTGAAGAGCAAAGCAGATAGAGCAATGTTGGTTACATCTGGCTACCTCTGGTTACCTCTGTGCGCCGACCGACGCAAAAACACTATCTTTTGTTAAATAAAGATTCTGACGAACTGAAAATCTCCTCCTTTTTTTGAAGTCGGTTAATAAAACCAAAAGCGTTACAAATAAAATGCAGGCTAAGGCCTTTCTAAGGTCTTTCTAAGGAAAGACTTATGAATGATATCCATTAACAAATCTGAAATATTACTATATTTATGTTCATATTTTAAACGAAACGTAAAGCTTATAATGGGCCTGTATCCTTCTTATTTCATGTCGATTTCGCCCGATCTTATTATCCTCAATTGTGAAACTATTAACTCACATCTTCCTTTATTAGGTTTAAAATCCGGAGCGTTGCACAACATGGTCCTATTGGTTTTCAAGGCGTTCATTCCCCATCCCGAATTTGAACCCACGTCAATTACACGCAATTGTATGACCCCCTCTTATACGTCAATAAAAGTTCCTGTTCAATTCAAATAGACTCTATACAATAATTTAAGTAGTTTAGACATTGAATTAGATTTGTATTCCGTTTCGTTTGATCAGCAAAAAAATCTACAAGTTCAATAATTCGACAATACATCTAAAAATACCTTACTGTTGTAGCTGTTTATAGACAGTCACAAACTTCCTCAGATAATCTTCTAAATCGTTTACCATTTCCATAATCCAACAAAATGAATCATAACCTGCATGTACAAAAAATATTACGTAGCTGCTAAAGAAAATGTATAAAATATCAATAAAATTAGCTAATCATAGTAATCGTATTACACATTCAAAACACGTTGCAAGCCCGCATCCTGCGTGCGCATGCGCCGTGCTGTCCACTATAACTTGACCCACTAACCTAACTTAATTACTCCGCTCCAAGGGTCTATTTAACCTGGACTGTGTTTAGGCAGGATACTAGCTGTATTATAACAAAATATAATAACCGCGAATTAGAAATTCAAACCTTATGACTCAGTGTTAAAGTTAAATGTTAAATGGATGGGTAATTCTATTGATTTGCATAGATTAAGATTTTGGCAGTGTACTAAACATGGCGTCTTTTGTACTGATTTGAATAAGATAGGGTATAGTTTTGAATATTTACATGACATGTTTAAGAGATAAGCTGGATTATTATGATGATACAAATTGTTACATATTAATGTAATCAATGAATACTATTTCTTAGAATTTTATGTTGTAACAAATCATTCACAGAGCAAAAATGGTTTTAATGGTTCGTCTTTTTCCTGTTCTAATAAATACTTTTTATCTATAGCTTGGCAAAAAAATGTAAAAATAAATGGAGGCGCCACTGAGCCGTTTATATGGCATCACTTTTAAACTGGGGTTTTCATATTGATTCTTATTATTATTAATTTAATGATAATTAAATAACAAAAGTAACTACTAAACGCTCTGACTGAAAATACTTCAATAAAAACGTAAACTTCGATGCAAGATTTAATTAAAATTACAAATGTGAAAGATGTGACAGTGCTGCCAGGTGAAATAAAGGGTTAGTTCCGTTTTTACACTTTTTTGCCAATCTATATATTGCTTTATAATACCAAAGACAACTTAAGCACTGACAGCTGAGTGCCCATAGATAAAAATATCGCAACGTCAACAGAAAATTAACGTCAAATATGACAAGGCCGCATGAAATAATGAGCATTACACGCGATGAAAATAAAAAAGCTCTCGCCTTACATGTCGCGCACAATTATTTCCAAATAAAACACACTCAATTGAAACACCATCCGTCACAGTAACAGGTCCCCCAGGGTTGCTACATTCCATATTATTACCAATTTTTGGGCTATATGGGTCCATATACACTTTTCGTCACAGTTAATAACATCCAGACTGCCTCAGTGGCGTAGTGATACTACGGTATGATTGCAAAGCTGAGGTCTCGGGTTCGAATCCCGGGTCGGGCAAAGTGATATCGGATTTTTCTATTAATAATCAGCCCGGAGTCAGGAATTTGTGCCCGATATAGCGATAGGCTCGCCCCTTATCACATCGTGGGACGGAATGTACAAGGCAAAACGTGGGTGTTCTGTTAGCACCTCTGCCTACCCCTTCTGGGAAAAAAGGCGTGTGTTTATGTATGTATTTATGTAATAACATCCTTTCGAATCCATGCGGGCGTAAATTGATAATACCGTCTTTCTATTAATTACATCGGGGACGTCAACAAATCAAAGAAAACTAGAATTAAATATGTACATATTAATGACCATCAATATAATATCATTGACTGTTCTACGTATTATCCTTACCATTTAAATGTTAAAATAACGTTACGAATAATATAAAAATAAATAATTCAAATAAAAATTACACAATCAGTCAAATACCTGTGCATCATTAATATGTAAGAAAAAATAAATTACTACTTAACTTCCAATAAATTTCCAAATAAAGAAGAACACAGCCATGGTAGATATTTTAACACTTATCTGGCAACCCCGTCGCCCTTGTGTCAAAAGCTTGAGTGTTTACCGCCATAATTACAAAGCGTGCCCTAATGACTGCGCTATAAGGACATAATTGCACCTTTAAACATTTTATTAATGCTCTAATTGTTTATATTGTTCGAGTAAGGGCATCATCACCTCGCGACGTTTTCGGCAAAATTACGTGTTGCCAGCCTTGAGTATTAAAAAGGCTATAATTAACGAATTTTTGACAAAATATTCGTTTTCAAGTTCTTTATGAGATATTATTTTAGCATCAATGAGTTTGAAAGGTCGATCGTTAACATTTTTACAGCTATTTTTAAATGATACGTGTTAAATTAATATATTTTACAAGATAAAACCAATTGTATACAAGGATTCGTTTCCATAAAGCTAGTTTATTAAATACTATATCATTATCCATCGCAAACCGGACATTAAAAGCAAAATTATAACAATTTTCATCACTATCTTTTAAGTATTGTTCAAAGTAAATAAAATATTAAATTTTCATCCATTCCATTTTCGGTAAGTGGCAACACCACAATGACTCATGTCATTTTAAGACACTAGCCACACATCAGTTGATTTACGACGGCTCATTAATTCTTTGTTACGGACAGACGGATTCCTTTTAACTTGATTTTATATAAATGAACAATGTAAAGTTCAATTTATATTGTCCTGACTCATTCTGATAATATATTATTGTATTGAACTAATGTTTTATTTCGAATCAATACTATAAGTGACTGTTTACTTATTATTAGTACTTTTACTTTTAGAATATTCCATAAAGTTAATAATTTTAATTGAGAAATCGAAGAGTATTTTTGTTGCTAAATAATCAATTAAAGTTTCCGTTGTTCGTAAAAAAGCGACTCTATTATTGATTTAGAAATAAAATACTTAATATCAAATATCTACCGCGTACTAAAGTCTAAAAGTTAAAAAATTAAAGCTCAACTCTAACCGCAACTTTACATCCCAAATATTTTTAGTAATTTATTTATTTATTCTGACACTCGTGTGAGTAAATATCGCAAGAATTGTCCATAAGCATTTCAAAGTTTTAAAGCCGTATAATTTCTATAAATACAAATTAGACCATCGATAAAACTCTAGCCCCTCTCAATTCTCACTATCAACCCATAATCGGGCTGAAATAGTCACAAAGTGACTAAGGCCCCAAAAAAAAAAAAAGATTAAAAAAAACCATAATCGTCCGGTGCTTGAGACAGGACTCAAAAAGCAAGGGTTCAATAGAGGGCTAGGCCCACAGTCCACCACGCTGACAAATACAGATTGACTCCTAAATTCCGCAAATAAGACCTTGCAACTCCAGCGCACCTTTCGAAATTTACATGTACAAATTCACACGACACATTATGCCAATAGAAACCAGTTCGAGATTCTCAACACATTTTCTAATGTTTATTCAAGTCACAAACACTTGAATATAAATTCACATCGACAAAACATTTTGGACGCGGTGCAAATATTAAACAGGAGGTAAATATTTCAAACTGCGTGGAATAATAACTGAATTTGATACTGTTTCACTGATTGTACTGAAGATATGGATGCTAAATGGTTTACATAAAATATATCGGCGGCGTTATCGAAAAAGACGATCTATCACATACAAATGTGAGATGAAAACGGAATTAATGAAAAATAGATAGGGATAGACGACTAGCCACTAGGTGGTCACACGACCTGGTAAAGGTCGCGGGACGTCGCTGGATGCAGGCTGCCTCCAACGGGTCACTAAGGAAATCATTGGGAGAGACCTATGTTCAGCAGTGGACTACTGAACATTTCCTTTGGCTGACGGATTGGAAATAGGGATAAAACAATAAAAACTTATGAATGTAACATATATTACATTTATCTATACTTATAGGATATAGAGAGAAGGCAGAAGGGGGAAAATTTACGATGGCATTAATTTCCTTACACTATATTTAATAATACTCACTGATTTAACTTATGATGTTTGCGAAGAATTCGTTAAACTTACCTGTAAGCAAAAGAAACAAAGAATTATTATTTTGAAACACCTTATTCTGTTAAACGGGACACCTGAACTAAAATTTGTACATTGTTTAATCGTCTCCCATAGTGAATCACTTTTCAGAATCTAACAGTTCACTGACCAAAGCCACGGTTTAATAACTAATGCCGCACCAAAAAATTGGCATTCCAAATTCATATTCCCAAAAATTCATAAGTGCATTTTACACAATGCGCAATAAATCGAATATCGATTATTTGATTCCCATCACGTCTTACACTGGCAGGCGAGGATTAAGCGTGACACTACTTCGAAAACCGTCTGCGATCCACTTGCCATGGGCTTTCCAACCCAGGGTTTGAGGTCATAAATTATTTAGTAGGAAATTGTTTGGCACACCTGTCTGTGGTATTTTAATGGGGTAATGTTTATTGTACTCGATGGTAAATCCAGAGGTGTATTGTCCAAAACATTGTTTGACTAACCTAAGGAACTTAGATTGAAAAGTAATTATGAGTAAATTTAAAAACTTAGATTGAGATTGCCGGATGCTTAATACGCCTTTCCTCTTCCCATCCTTTTTCCTTCCCGCTCCCCTCCCAATTGGGCCGACAACACATCCATGATCCAGCGTTGTGGATGTTCATGGGCGGCAGTGATCGCTAACCATCAGGTGACCTGTTTGCTCGTTTTCCGGACCTATACAATAAAGAAGCAACTTAAGATAGCTGTTATCCCACTGCTGAGGCTGCTCTATATCTTCTTGTCTTTCAGAAACAACAAAAATAATCTACACAATAAAATTTACCAATGTAAAAACTTTTTCAAGTTTTGTTCCTAATTAAAACACAATAAATGCTAGTGAATGACACACAAACGATACAATTATGCTGGTTCAAACAGAAAGAAAAGTTTAAACATTCATTTTTTATTTTAGCGTAACAATGTGCACGCGATGGTAAGCGCAGTGCTAGTCAGATAGAGCATCGAATGACAATATTATCATCCCTCATTGGTCCCTCTCAACAAAATGTAGCCTCCCTAATCTCACAACAAGAATAACATGGAATAAAATGGCGAATTATCTTATTTACTGGTCGTCAACCGAGCAGATGCGAAGAACCAGCCAAAGATAAGAGCATGAAGGCTCTTTATCATAAAAATAAACTTTGCAACAAGATTCAGGCGCCTTTTGTCAGGCATATTCTTAAGTGGTTTGCAACATTTTACATAAAAAATCAATAAAGCCACACAGCTGAGTGCATGTTTATTGTCCACAATCTAAAGCATTCAAAGAGATATCAAGTATATGATCGAAAATACGAGTATCTACATAAAAGCATATGCAATCTTTTGCATACTATTTACACGAAAAACAATATTTTATCAGCGGTATTTTGTTTTGACTGCCTCGGTGGCGCAGTTGTACTTTGATTACAACGCTAAAGTCCCGGGTTCGAATCCCGAGTCGGACAAAGTGGTATTGGATTTTTCTATTCATTATCAGTCCGGAGTCAGGAATTTGTGCCCGATATGGCAATAGGCTCGCCTCCTATCACATCCTGGGATAGAACACATAAGGAGAAACGTGGATGTCTTGATAAAACCTCTGCCTACCCCTTTTGGGCAAAAATCATGAGTATATTATGTATGTATTACCGTTTACGTTTTAAACTGACACGACACAGACTACAATGTAATTGATGGAAATGCAACCCAGATAGAGTATCCTCCAACACGAATCAATATATCTGGCCGGTCGACCACTTTTTGCCGGCCTGGTTTCCGAATATACGTAGGATGAACCAAAAACGAGACCAACTAACAATCACGATGAAAAGTCCTTTACAACTATGTACGACGGTCGCTTACAGGGCAGATATCAATGTTCCAACATCAGGAAATTTATGGTCTTTCAGATCCTCAACAATAACATCATTGACTCTTATACCTTTCTTGATATTAAGTCAACGCGTTTTTTATCAACTTCGGATTAGTCCAGCAATAATTAGGTCCAATATCTTGCCTACTCTTGTACTTATTTTGGCACCTGACCAATCAAACTCCATTTTATTATATATATTCCAGCACAACCAATTTTATGATCTTTGTCTAGTTAAAACATATCGTCTTGGATTATATCAATCCTACCCTTTTTGGGACAACTTCGAGACCTTTACTCAGATATATTTAGGTCCAGGTAAGTACCGCCATAAGAAAAAAAATATCGTGAGGAAACCGGCATACCATAGCGATTTGTAAAAATTGTAAAAATGGTATGTAACGTCCACCAACCTGCACTAGGCCAGCGTGGTGAACTATACGGCCTAACCCCTTTCAATTGTACTCTCGATTGTAAAGAAGACCGGTGCCCTGCAGTGGGGCGTATATGGACTGATATAAATTTAAGCCCAAGACGTTATAAATATCATAAACTTGTAGGAAGCGTGAATAACCAAAGCAACGCAATCGACTTTTTAGTGCCATGTACCTATATTCGACAGCCTCTGCGGCGCAGTTGGTTAGACGCCGCCTGTGAAACGAGAGGGGTTCGATACCCGCACCGAGACAAATGTTTCTGAGGCCCACAAGTATTTGTCTCGGGTCTGGGTGTTTTTGAGACCGAAAAGTCTCTCATAGCTTCTGATACCCACGACACAAGACTTAATTGACCTTAATGTGGGATCAGAACTATGTTTGTGACTGTTAGGTGTATTTATATACATACATACATACATAACCACACGCCTTTTTCCCAGAAGGGGTAGGCAGAGGTGCTACTAGAACACCCACGTTTCGCCTTGTATATTCCGTCCCACGATGTGATAGGGGGCGAGCCTATCGCCATATCGGGCACAAATTCCTGACTCCGGGCTAATAATGAATAGAAAAATCCAATATCACTTTGCCCGACCCGGGATTCGAACCCGAGACCTCAGCTTTGCAATCATACCGTAGTACCACTACGCCACCAGTGTATTTATATTTATATTATATTTAGGCGTTAATAACTTAGACTTTACCTCTCCATTCACTTGTACCGATTCATTAGTTAAATCCTAACATTAATTACCAGCCGCACCTTGCTGAGTCATCGGCAACCTTCAGTAAAAAACAGATGATTATCCGATAGAGCCGATTTGATATGCTGTGCTCAAATGAAATTAGCAAGTCAAGATGGTATGCAGATGGTAAGGTAGATAGCGGGTTCCCACGGCATGTCCGTTAGGTCACCATTGTCATATGGGTCAAATAGTTGCTGTTTTGGATTTGCATGTGGTATGTGGTCCATCGCGGTCATTAGTTTGTAGTGGACGTTAGTATAAATCGTACTAATGTGCGCTTCGTTTCCTTGATGGTCATTTTAATGAGTTTTGTGACACTAGTTGAATTGTAGATGAAAAATGTTGATTAAGTGCTTTTTCTTTTTTGGCATTTATTTTATTTTACTTTTTGGTATCTCAGTATTTTGGATCAATCATTCTATATTAATCGATTTAAGGTCGTATGAATCGATACCTAATTTAATGAGCCGACTCAATCAACAAATGACCCTTAGACGAGTATGCCATTCGGCTGATGGTAATCAATACAAGAGCTCATGGATAGTAGCAAAACTAGACAACACCATGAATGAAGCAGTGCTTGGCATTTCACAGCGCCCGCCATCCTGAGACATGAGATGTTAAGTCTCATTATGTCCAGTAGTTAGGAATAACTAGAGCTAGAGAGGATAGCTAGAGAGCTACAATGTCAATGACACTGCTGTTTGACAGAAGAAATAGACATTGCGGTAGTAACTACCCAGGCAGCCTCTCACATGAGAGACCTACCACCAGTCACTTTTGTTATTAAATTTGTTTAAGTTTATAAGCTTCATAAAACAAATAAATAGCTATACATGGTAAAGATCTAGGTGTAGACGCAGCTGGCCTCGCCAGGTGCAAGGTGCAGGTGCGGAGGCGCCAACATTATCTCAGCATCTTTAATGCGTATTGATTTTGTATTGCCTTTTTTGAAGTAACTGCAACATCTGGCTGTGTTGGGAGTGTTTATGTGGGCTGGCTTGTGTGCGCATATTTAAAGCTTTGATAAGTTGATAAGGGATAAGTTACGGAATCGTATTATAAAATCTTAGTTTTCGCAATTGTACGATATATTAGAAAGGGACTAATTTCCGTCTGTTGATAATTTAGATTTAGGGAATTTTATACTATTACGAATGTTTAACAATAAATAAAAAATGAACTAAAATTAAATTTTTAAAGATATTATTTGCACTTTAATTTTTTAGGCAAAATATATTTTTACGAATTCTCGTATATTACTATATTCATAGTTGAATGTTCTACCTTCTGCATTCAAACACATTTGATTTTTAATCTAATTAAAAAAGCAGAAGAAAGTACACATTTACGCAATTAGCGACTTTGAAATAAACGCACCTAATCTAACTTGATGGTAGAAATATGCCAGTATCTCCAAGACAAATAGTTAAGTATTAACAAGGGCAGTGACACCACATCCTATCTCCTTTATCAACAATCCCGGCTATAATTAGGATGCGACGACAGCGCCGTGGCGGGCCGGCGCATTACTCACTGAACTTATGTACATTTCAGAGTCAATTAATGTTATTGGTTGATTGCTTTTATAAATCTAGGTTTTTTGGGAGTGCTTTGCAGTATTGTTCAGCAGTATCACGATTCTAAAAGTATGTGAACAGGTAATAAAGGAGAATGGTTGTGGGCCGGCTGTGAAACGGGAGGCCGCGGGTTCGGTCCCCGTATAAAAAAATGTTTGTGTAGTTGATGAGACCGGAATGTCTCTCAGTTTGATTCCTGCGACACAAGATTTTGAAGCTAATGTCGGGTTAAGACATAGAACAACTGAATATGAGTCAAGACTACATGTTTGACTGTTAAGCGCGGGGAGAGTTTCATGCGGCGAGAATCGTATGCGATTATCGCATGGCATAACCGTCATAGATTATCGTATTCTGACAAACGTTTACACGATGCAACGTTTTTTTATTATTACGATAATCGTATCTTCGAAGTGAGAAACTCTCCCCGTGTATATAAGGCTTTAGTGTGTAATACATCATCATCTAAAGAAATAAATAATTGTGCTATTATAAACCAATTTCGTACTAATTTCTTAATAACAATGGTAGTCCCTAAATAGTCAATGATAATTATGTTCTCCAATTTATTAGTTAATGCCATCGTTATTGATCATAAAGTTAAAAGGGAATTTCATAATTACGTCGATAGTTCTGAGAAAAACAACTCTTACTTGTCGAGAGTGAATTTAATAATTAAAAATTATTAGTTAATTAGAAAGGTTGATAAACCACTTACATACACGGAATCCATCATAATTTTACTTTAATTGAATCCACGAAATGTACTAATTAAATATTTTTAATTATAAAATATGATGTACTTGACGATAAGCTACTTTATCTTGGGTGGAGATTAAGCTTGACGAAATATGGATAGCCCGAGGTATGGGGTGTGGGACTTAAACTATTTGTCAGACGGAAGTTAGTACTATCTATAATTGAAGGTAATATTGTAATCAACATCTTTTATTTGCGTTTGAGGTACATAGACAAAAAATATTAAATGGCTGCCGTATTTTGTAATTTTTTTAAAAGTATAAAAATTTATAAGCTCAAAGAAGCTTTTTGGTATTTTTATAAAATGCACAATTTTAAGCATACACTACTTATCCAGCAATACATAATTCATCTTAACTTTATATACTTCAGTAAGGTATAGTCAATTGACATTTCGATAAAGGCCTAACCACGTCAATTCAAGTTCTCAAAGTGAATTTGCCACAACGGAGCGTTTAGATAAAAAGGCCCGACTTACCGCCAAAGTATTTATTAAATAAAACACGGCCAAATTGCACGTCTGCGACTCGACGTGAATTTTGATCAACGAAAAACGCCAAGCGTGTAGGGTCGGCGGAGAGCGAATGGGAGACAGGTTTTGATATTTCTAAAATGGGCGGTATATTCTGAATTTTAAGTGGGTGTTTCAAGTGTATAGAGTCTCTACAAACAATAATAGGTAAAATAAATATGTTTGTTAATGACTAGCGGCCCGCCCCAGCTTCGCCTGTGTGCAGATGTGTTTTTGATTCCACTCCACACCAGATTTGTTATATTTCGTACAAACTGGGAAACCCTGTACATGCATTATACATATAAAAACCTTCCTCTTGAAATATTCTATCTATTAAAAAAACCGCATCAAAATCCGTTGCGTAGTTTTAAAGATCTAAGCGTACATAGGAACAGACAGACAGCGGAAAGCGACTTTGTTTTATATGTATATGTATTTTGACTTTGTAGTGATGGTCGTTACATAAAGTTTGTTAAAAACTCCCAAACACTACATTGTAGCCCTATCCACATAGTAAAATACACAAAATATTAAGCTACATAATAATTTGAATTCCAGCAACAACAGAAACCACAACAAATAGATGTTTACGACTAAAACGTCTCTGGTCGTACCGACGGCCATTCCTCTCAGCTGTGCAACATAAACTTACTAAGCAAACAACATTTGGACAGCCCTAGGCTTCAAAAACACGAACTTTCCAAGAAACACGATTAAAATTGCATTAGCAAATTTAAAACGAATTAAAAAACCTCTCATACCTGTTCCTTCGCCAAAAATACACAAAATACGACACGTTAATTATCGAGAGTTATTATCGCAGAATTTCAGTGCGGCATGTTATTTTTAGCTTACGAACGAGTTATTTGATAATATTGAAGATTAAATAATAAATATATACACCAAACACTCACATGCATAGTCCCACACTATGATCGAGTTTTGTGTCGTGCGTATTAAGAACTACGAGAGACTTTTCGGTCTCACAAACACCCAGGCCCGAAACAAATACTCATGGTTCATACAAACATTTGTTTTGGTGCGGGGCTCGAACCCGTGGCCTCTGGTTTCACAGCCGGCGTCTAACCAATAACGCCACGAAGGCTGTCTTTCGGTATCGTGTTGTTCATACCCCAAACAAACATTTGCAGATCGCACCAACATTTGTACATACGCGGGGATCAAATCCGTGGTTTGATCCACGTCCAGCGTCTTGACCAATTTCGTCACGAAATCTTTAAATATATACATAACATAATCTTCACGCCTTTATCCCATAGGTGTAGACAGGGACTATGTATCGCCACTATGCTCGTTATAATAGTGTTCGTAGAAAAATTACAAATCACGTTTCTATTACATACAAAATGACAAATTTCTTTCCGATTACACCGTACATTCCCCAAGTTCCTTCCCGTGTAGATATAAATACGACACTCAGTCTGCACTGACTAACGCGCACGAATTCCTCAAACTGTGAATCAGATGTACTTCAGTATTGACTGACAACATACATACATAAACTCACGCCGTTTTCCCAAAAGGGGTAAGCAGAGTGCTACCGGGACACCCACGTTTCGCCTTTTCTGTTCCGCCTCAAGAAGTGATAGGGGCGATACCGCGCAAAAACTCCTGACTCTGAACTAATGATGAATAGAAGAATCCAATGTCACTTTGCTCGACCCGGGATTCGAACCCGAGACCTTAGCGTTGTAATCGTAAGTACAACTACATTAACAAAGCGGTAGAATATATTAGATTGAGGACAGCGTTTGTTTTTACTGCATAAATCCGGCAAACGAGAAAACAGGTCACCTGATGGCAAGTGATCACTGCCGCCCATCAACATCCACAACGCTGGATCATGGATGTGTTGCCGGCCCAATTGGGAGGGAAGCGGAAAAGAAAAAGGATGGGAAGAGGAAAGGGGTATTGGGCATATTGGTACTCTCGTCAAATATATCATAGATGAAACAATTGGCCTTGATCATAAACTGACAGAAAGATCTTCCCCCATTCACCGAATTTTACTATGAATGGCAAATCAGCTGATTTTACATCAAATATCAGGCAGTAAGACTCCTGTAACATAACTGCGTATTTAGTTAGTAATGTAAACATTACTCGACCTTGGGCTACTGTTGAAAGCGCTCATTAGCGCCTCGCGGCAGACGGGCGTTTTGTCGCAACCGCCGCGCCACGCCCGTCTGTGTCGCAAATGCACATAAACACACGATTCAAGTTATTATACTTTACTTTCCATTTAGATTGTTAGATGACCATTAATTGTTTTCGTACTAATATAATTATTATTTTTTGTATTTTTTTAATAGTAGAATTGATACCCAAATGCACATCTTGGATCGGACAGGGTTTGTAGTCATACTGTACGTATAGCGTAGACAAGTACGATGTACTTATTTATAATATATTCGGGGCCTAGCTCATCACACTGGCCAAGCCTGGGATCTGTAGATTTCATAAATATGCGATTTTTTTTAGAAGTTTCAAAAATGTAGAGTCATCATAGGGATTTCGTTAAACCATAAAGATTTTTCCTAGATTAGCAAAAGGAATGCACTATTCCCAAAACATGTGCGATACCATTCAGACATATTATCTTTGACTGACTATTATAACGTCCCATTGGTGATAATTATGACGGCGAATTTTCAAAAGAAACATAACATTAATTACGATATAATGTATCTTGAAACGATTACGAGTATAGCCTTGCCCTAGACTTGAACCCGCGACCTTCCAAGTTCAACTATACTCTTCAAATTACCTTGAGTACAATGAAAACTAAGTAATAGTTGCTGATGACTAAACTTGCAGTCGGGAATAAATATAAATTATCCTGTTTACTGCAAATAATGGAAACTTTACGCCCTAATTATTTAATACTTAGTAAACACTATTTGTGGATTTAAAGGTAAATTTTAATCTCAGTAATGTTCATAATACGTGACAAATTCAAAAGCGCAGTTACTTCGAATCCGGCTGGGAAACAAGAGGCCGCGAGTACGATCTCCACACCGGGACAAATGTTTGTGTGATCTACAATTTGTTTTTGGTGTTGTGCGGCAGAAAAGTCTCTCGTAGTTTGTGATACCCACGAAGCAAAACTTGTATCTAGGTTGAGGTTAGGTCTATGTGATGTTCTTTAGTAGCTCACTGCTGAGCATAATGTAGCATTAAAATTGCTCGCACTTAATAAAACACTGAGTTTCCGTGATCCATCCTCATTATTGTAATATTAAATTCCATTTTACGATATCATATCAGTAGATTTCAAGATTAAAACGTTTGTTCAGATAGGTAAATACTTGTAGTGATAAAAGTATGCACTAAAATCTAGACATACAAGGATGGTAGAGTCAGTATTTACTACACTAGTAATACTGTGCAAAATCTCTCTCTCTCTCTCTTCAGCCACAGGAAGTCCACTGCTGAACATAGGCCTCCTCCAAGGATCTCCACATTGACCTGTTGGAAGCGGCCTACATCCAGCGACTTCCTGCAATCTTAGCAGATCATCCGTCCTTGTAGGAGGGCGCCAGACTCTTATATTTAAAAAAAAAAGTAATTGATGGGTCTCACTGTATATAATTCAATCACCACGCACTTTAACAGTGAAGGAAAACATCGTGAGGAAACCTGCATACCGTAGACATTTAAAAAAAAAATTCTACGGTGTGTAAGTCCGCCAACCCGCACTAGGCCAGCGTGGTGGACTATATGGCCTAACCACTCTCAATCGTACTCTCGATTGTAGAGGAGGCCCGTGCCCTGCAGTGGGTCGTATATGGGCTGATACAATACAATACAATACAATACTGTATATAATTGCATAGTATTGTATACATATTACCTATGATAGACCACTATCATACACGATGGTGGGATGGTGGGAACCAGTCATAGTGAACCATGAAAATTGTGAATCTCAGCTTGTACATATCCATTTTCCAGGATGCCGACATAATTCTGTCGACCGCTAAGATATTTATAATTCTAAGTATCTATTTAAATTGCATTTAGTCATCACAATTGGCATTGGCTACAATTGATTTTTCGAATGCGATGACCAATTTTCGACTCAACTCACTTGAACGAAAACCAAACGAAATTACCTTTCAAAAATAATCAAATTATATTCATATATGCGCATGGACAATTATAATGAATCTTGCACAACTGAGTACCGGTCAGAGAGCTTATACGATTTGCTAACCGTACTGTCAAATACCAGGCGACTTGTGAAATACTTATTGAAGGCGTAAAACATCAATTAATTAACCAAATTCTTTGCATTCATACGTTTGATGTTGTAGACGATTTTAACATAAGTTAAAATTGGCCGACGAAGACGAAAACCGACAGGGGCATACTAGAAGTCTACTGACGATTTTGGATTTAACAAACTAAGAAGCAGCTATATTATGTTTATAGATTTTTCCGTTTTTATCTATCTGTTTACGGTATAGCTCAGATATGTATTTTAGCACTACATAAGCTGTATTTTGACGTGGATTTACATAATTCAAACAAACCTATGAAGCGAAATCTTCGTATACTATGCGATTACCAGTTATTTTGCAAATTTTCTATATATAGAACTTAATACGCTTATCTGTTAATGTATAATTTTAATTTAATGACACTACGAGTACTTGTAACGCTTTATATAAATGTGAAATTGCGTAACTTTTAACAGACAATACAAAGTGGAGCTAAAAGTTGCAAATTTTCAAAACGGAATTAGGCCGCATAGTTCATAGTACAATATAATATCAACAAATTGAAATTAAACATCGTTATCGAACGAATGAGGCCAATAAAATATTATCTTGGATAAACACTTGAGACGAAGTTCGCGATAGCGCGCGTGCAACACTATCGACATTATATCGTAATTATATGTACCACTTCACATATCATCTGTTGTAGAAAAGGAAAAAGAATCGCAAATCTTATTAATGCTCTCTCTCTCTCTTCAGCTACGGGAAGTCCACTGCTGAACATAGGATAAAGATTTCTAAAGAGATCTTTGGAAGAGGTCTGTATCGAACAACTTCCTGCAACCTTGACTGCGTCTGTCCATCTTATTATTTGCACGTTGTATAAAGGGAAAAATAATCATAGATATTTTTATGTATCACAGACCTTGAGAACCTTTACTTATTTACTATTTCACTTATGTAATCAAAGTTACTGAAATAGCAAACTATAATCCGTTAAATAAAAACCGTCATAACCCATAATTCTTGCCCTCCTAATTCTTCTATGCTCTCCCTCTACCTTCAAATTTAATACATCTTTCGTAGGTCATATATCAGCCAAAAAAAATATATTAAAAACTCGTCATTGTGATCCACACCAATGCGTGATATTTCGTGCCCAGCCTGTATTTATTTGATTTAAAGGCTGGCTTAAACGCATCAAGTGACCATAGTCATAAAAATACGAGTATACATACATATACACAAAACCAAGAATAAAACGCGATCTTAACTCACCCGACATAATGCGACGCCAGTGTCCAGTCTATCCAGGAAGTTATCAGCGGTGATCCTTAGTTCAGGGTAAAGGACGGTCAGCCACTCCGCCAGGTCCTCTTTCATGGCGTAAAGGTACTCCTCGGAGGACTTGAAGGGCCTGAACGGCCGAGCCTCAAGGAGAACAGCGCCAGCACTCGCCATTTTGATTTTTGTGACGTCTATGCGGACATTACTGGGTCTGAAAGAGAAAACAAATATGAGTTTATTTGGAAAATATAGATCGTATTGATACGGTAGAATCGAAGTGGAAAGTGATTTAACAGCCTCCGTGGCGTAGTTGGTTAGACACCGACTGTGAAACTAGTGGCCGCGGGTTCATTCCCCGCACCAACACAAATAGCCCTATTCCTGTTTATTACGACAGTCATAATGGCACAGTGGAATAAGAATTCGGCTGTTACAACATAAGCTTCGGGTTCGATCCCCGCACTGACAGAAATAAGTGTGCGATCCTCAAATATTTTTTTACATAAATAATACCCGTATGGATTATGTATATAATAGTTTTAAAGACTTATATCCTCAACTTACAAAGTAATACAACTTTGTACCTATCATCGAACAACCTCGACCTAAGTTTAAGAGCGTTTAAGTTCTCATTGATTATCTGAAGCACTCTTCAGGACGTTTCGTTTGACGCACGCCCGTAGAGCCTGACCACAACAATAGAAGGTTTAAATCATCGATATTTGCCAATATATGCAATTTCATATTTATATATTTAATTTTCCTCTTTATTACCACACAGTCATTTACAGTAAGGTCTAAATACTCACGCAATCAACTGACACGTATCCAAATTCATAGCCATAGAAACTAAAATATATAATTAGCATTATTTGACGACATATTAACAACCCTTCTCTATTTACATGAGAATAGGGCAATATTATTCAGGCAATAACGAATCCTCTCAAAACTAATTTAAGAACAGACTGACGTACTATTCATACAGAACATAGAAGCTACTAGACCAATGTTTGTATAAACTCAACAGGAATAAATCTTTTCGTCATTCATCATGTTAATGAGAACTAATATCACCAATTGAAGACTCCTGCACAAGGTCCCGCGCGACCCCGCCACTCTCAACTAAACAGCTAATTTTGACAAATTAATACCCGTCTATTCTGATTGCTTTGACTACGACAATGCGCTCCAATTGGTATGCGCTTCAAACATTTAATAATGCCATACTGGAATTCTGTGTGTAACGGAACGCGGTTTAATCATGTCAACTTTGACAGCCAAGGCTATACGGAATGTTGACGTAGAGTACGCAAAGGGAGCTTTACGCAATAAACAAATACACTCAACAGTCACATACATAGTCCCCACACTAAGATTGACTCTTGTGTCGTGGGTATCAATACTACGAGATTTGTAGCCTTGAAAACCCAGACCAGGAACAAACACCTGTGGATCACGCAAATATTTGTTTCCATCCGGGGATTGAACCCACAGCCCCACGTTTCACAACCGGCGTCTAACCAACTGCGCCACGGAGGGTGTCAAAGTATAAATACCTCAGTAGTAGAATTAAAAGCGTGTATACAATTACAAGTTGTGTATAAGATACGTTTGTCCTAATGTCAAAGACCTTTAAGTAAAGGACACGAAATTGCAAGGCATTCGTACCAACAGGCGGAAAATGAGAGATTATAGTGTATAAGCATTGGTTATGGCGTCCACGCTCGCCGCTCGCAACGCTTCATTAACTCGCTTTCCAGGGTTCCACTCCCGCGCAGACACTAAATGGTCATGACGAAATACCTGCCTTTTTTATAAACTGGTAATGCAATCGGTGAGAATTAAACTTTTTAACACGAATTCAACGTCGATATATATATTTTTAAATTTTGTTAATGATATTTATGCTTTTGAGATACTAATATTAACTTAAATTAAATTATTTTTGATCATTGCACTTATATTCTAAAATTTCTTTATATTTACATAAACAAAATAATCCTCACTTCGAAATATACATTTATTTTATTTATAAATTATCATAATGTTAATTTTATTATACACATAAATGTACTAATAAATTAATATGTTGTAATAAAAATATTGGCAATATGTTTGAAATAATATCGCGTTGAACATTCCCATGCAGAATTGTTTGTTGCGTATTAAAAGTGCGTAATTTTTACATAACGAATACTTAAGAACTTGCATCTATTGGCGTAATACTTTTTTTATTATTTGAACGGTTCAATAACATGAAGGAATTCACTTAAAGTTTACATCGATTTTTAAAAACAATCTTACGAAATGTAAAACAATAGTTTTACATTTTGCTATATTTATTTTATATATTTGCAAAAGTCCGGCAAACGAAGATGTGGTTCATCTGATGAGCCAGTACAACCGACGCATATGATCATCTACAACATGGATCGTACATGCTTTGTCAGTCTCTCCAAATAGGAGAGCAAAATTAAGGAACGAGAGAAGCAATTTTCGGAGAGACAGTGTACCAGCCTGGTAGAGTCGGCCCATTCGTACTCATTAACTCTACTGTATATATTTCCTTATATTTTATTCAATTTTAACTGCAAGGTAATGCATGTATATATTGTAACATATTAAATTTATATCCAAACCATCGCCATAACATCCAACCCAACTTAACCATTTCCGATGCGGCTTAGCAATCTCATATAATCATAATATAGCAATCAAAATCCTTCACAAAAATAAGAGCTCATTCACCAAACGATTCACAAAATGTATTATAGCTACTCTCATAAAATTCATCGAAATTTCATAATATTATAAATCAAGCGAATGTATTTAAAGAAATGCCGCGTTAAAGAACTTTGCGATATTTATTACGAGAGCCGCAAATGTTTAAATGGAAAAAGTAAAAAATAACGTAATTTATCATGTTAATATTACGATTTGTCGTAGAATATCATAAAATACTTATCTGTCAACATTGTAAAAACAAGACCAGAGGGCTTAAAACATGGGATAAATCTTAATCATATATCATATTTATTAAAAAAGTTACAGCCTCCGGGCGCAGTTGATTAAGCCGGCTATGTAAGGAAAAGCTGTGGGTTCATTCCTGCCCCGGGACAAATGTGTGTTTTACCTATACATATTTGTTCATTCTCTGTATTTATTTAACATTCTACTGAGAAATAAGTTCATCTGATGGACAAGAAAACCCACACCACGCGGAAAATCGAAATCTAAAAGATGAAAATTCACATGAATTTTCTTCTCACTATAAATAAAAAAAGCATAATATTATTTAACCTCCAGCAATCGTCTATTTAGGTCAAGCTGAAATGACTAAATTTATTAGCTGAAATACGTAGAGTAACTGATTCATTCAGCTTAGCGTAAACGAGTGAGCCATGTACGGCGCGTCTAAAAATAAACATTTTACGTTTTTTCAGAAGGATGGCGGTGACTCATTGTTTGTAACCTAGATAGAGAAGATTCATGCTTTCAATACAGAACAACAATGATTACATCAACCTTACTTATGTCAATATGAGACGAGGTTGAATCTCATTATTACATGTTAGATTGTTTTATTCGAAGTACTTCATCAAATAGACATTACATTCATTTTGCTTATTATTTACGTAGAAAAAACTGAAAAAATCTTATAGAACATTATATTGTGAAGTAACGTGAGGAATTTTATTGCTCTTCTAGAAAATATTTGGGAAGTGCACAAGCAATATCTTTATATATACAGTAATTCCTTTTACTTAAAGCTTTCTTCACCGACTGAACTGAATTTAAATTAGTGTTGAATCATAGCTTTACTGAAATCAAGTAATTAGCGCCAAATTAGATAATTACAATATTAGAGTTTTACAAGTTACGTTATTTTTTTCACTCAAAATTTTTACCTAACAATATGTTTTAAACTTCATATTCAAATAGAGTACCATAACTACAAGGATAGCTGATAAAAAAACATATGAAAAAGTCCAAGACGCCAAGTGTGATAAATAGCGAAGTTCTCAAGCCCTAATTCGCACACGTGTCCCGGTTATGACACGCATGCTCGTACAGTACAGTGTACGGTCAGCAGACAATGGGACGCGACTGTTGCGCCATTTCACGCTTCGCTGGCATCCGTTGTCGCCTTGTAGGTAGCGTCGGCAAAATAAGATGACTTATATGCGACGTAAATTAATAAAATAAATAATAACTGCATATTTCTGTGTAAAATGTAGCATTAATATACGATCACTGTATAATTTATTACTTGGCTGATTTATTTGAATGTTTCGAACTGCTAACCAGCATTTATTAACAGCTGGTTCATTGTTTTAAAGGATATAATATCACTACACTTTATCTCCATTTTACACGACTTACTCATTGAAACACATGGATATTCATTTCTCTCATACATTTCAAAGTATGGAGATCATAATTTATTTTGCTAACCAGTAAAAAAATTAAGATAAAAATATATTATTCACAGCATCTAATAATCGTAGTACGCACTTAAAAACACTATATGTATAAAATAAAATGTCCAACTTTTTCTGCTGTCGGTACCAGGTTGGCCAACCCGTTCAGCAGTCACCCACTAAGTTTATTTTGAGTTTCGTCCACCTCGTGTTGTAACGCTGCACTCTACTTAGCCGTGGGAGACTCTACATGTAAACAATAACAATTTTCGACATTATTGTACGCATTTTGTAAACTTTTTTAAATATGCGAATGTTTTGTGAGTATTTTTATTGTATTGGTATTTTTAGATGTAAATAATTATATTTCACATGTCTGATGGAATCATTTCAGATGTCTATCAGACACTTACATGTTTTTCTAGATTACCTTGTTAAGTATTTGTTTTCAGCGGACTCTTTATTGTTTAGCTGGACGTAGGATGTTCGTATCCGTACGGATATGGACCACAAAACTCTATGGTGGAAAATCCGTCAGGTCCTTTAGCATTAGTAGCAGAGCAGTAATTAAACTTAGCTATTTTAAAATGAAATAAAACAGTGTTATAAATATTGCGGATATTTTACAGAACTATTTATCTTCTCTAATCAAGGTTCTATAAAAATATCGGATCATACGTCACACCAGGTTATCTAGGTATCTCTAACCCAACTGCTCCCGGATATGATAATTATTTATTAGAAATTACTTGATTCCGCATCACTGCGTATTTCATTATTGAATGATAATGTTGTTTATTTTGTAAACAAATGTATTTGCTTAAGATAACCTTTGACTGTCACGCAGTTGGTTAAAGCAGTCTTTGATGTAGCCGTGGGTTCAATCTCGGGGACACAAGTGCATGTGATTCACGAGTGTTTGCTTTTGATCTGGGTGTAATGAGAACGAAGTTTTGTTTCCAATACACTACACAAGACTTGTCTTTTAATATGGGTAAGAGCCGAGACTCTGTATGAATGTTGGGCGTATTTATGTATAGGTATAAATATATACGCAAATCATCCCCTAACACGACACAACACTTGATATAGCTTTATCATTAAAAAAAAACAATTTTGAGAAAATTACGACTCCCCATTACTAGGTACAACTCAACATATATTTATAAATATGTCAAGACTGTGAAAATTACCTCCCCAAATGTCAAAAAGCAAAAAAAGGTCAGAAAAACTGCCTGAAAAGTAGTAGACCCTTGACGAGTAGTACTCCTTCAAGGCATACATAATGATAACGAAGATAATTTACGACAAATGTCAGTCGGGTCTTGGTCGGTCACACGCACTTCCGCACCACAAGGTGACTAGGAACTGATAATGTCGACTCCAGTTATCATTGTCACCATCTAATAATACGTCAGTCTATATACGACTTAAGCAAGTTAAGTTTGGAAACTGAATCTTAAGTTTGGAAGTGGTAGAGCCACGCTGCTGTCAGTCATGATTCAGCATGAACGGGCAGCTCGTCCGTGGCGGTACCACTGTCTTACGGTAATTAACTTGAAGCGACAGCTTCGCACTCTCATTTCGTTCGGTGAGTGAGATTTCCGGAGGCCCAATAAATACTATTTTCCTCGCCTTATCCTTTTTCCTCCCGGCTCTTGAATGCAGTAATCACTTGCCATCAGGCCGACCTCTTTGCTCGTTTGCCCGAACTATGCAATAAAAGAACAAGGGACTCCTCTACAATCGAGAGTATAATTGACAGCTGGGGTTGGGCCATATAGAAATGTATCTTACTCTCTCTCTCTCTCTATTCAGCCACAACAAGTCCACTGCTGAACATAAGCCTCCCCCTAGGATCTCCACATTGACCTGTTGGAATCGGCCTGCGTCCGGCGGCTTCCTGCATGTATGTTACTATTAACACAATAATGAAACGTAAGTATGTAAGTTAGACATCGCAAACTAAATAATTACTGCAAAATTCTACGAATGGTTCCGATACAATCATAAAGCGTGAAAAATGCTATTATTCCAACGCAACTAAACACAATGAAAATCGATAATTTTTTATGGGTTCATGTTGTATTATTGATAAGCGTTATCGCTGTTGTTTATCTCAAAGGGCTGATAATTATATAGGTTATAGAAATGTGTAACTTCATCGATGGGCTGCTCTCATCTATATAAACTTAATGTCATTAGTTGGTGTGGTGAAACCTTCTCAATTTCAAGTAAAACTCATTTGTGCAAAGATCTTATATATCTGTATAAGCCCATATACTTCCCACAGCATGGCAAGAGCCTCCTCTACATCCGAGTGTACGATTGAGAGGGGCTAGGGCATATGATCCACCACGCTGGCATAGCGCGGATTGGCGGATCACATGTAGATCGCATCATATGTTTTATAGTATTTTTCTTTCTAAGTTTCTTTTTTTTCTAGAATTTTTGACGATTCCTTAAAACTTTGGCGAATTGTCATAACATGGTGTTCACTATCTGTAGAATCAGCTGTTTGCATGTATGCCGCTACAAAACTATTGAAAAATTGTATATCTAAAGAAACAAATACTTATTTCTGTTAGAAACGGTTTGCTCATGAGTTGCTGCTAAAAATGATTGAAGGAAACCTATATCCTATGTTTAGCAGTAAACATAATTTAGCAGATAATTCAAAAAATAATGACATACATACATAAACTCACGCCTTTTCGCAGAAGGGTGGGCACAGGTGCTAACAAAGCCACCTAAGATGAAGCCAGAAAAATCCAATATCACTTTGCCCGAGCTGGGATTCGAACCCGAGATCTCAGCCTTGCAATCATACCGTAGTACAACTGCGCCACCAAGGCAGTCAAAAAATATGATTTTGATACACTCAGCTACTCGTAAAACATAACAATATATTGTCAATAACATAGCAAAAATGTTGCCAAGAAATCGGTTAACCTCTTTCCAAAACGCTTATCTTTAATTTCCCATAATGCACGACAGTCCTTATCAGGCAAATATCGTCTGCCCTTTTTGGGTCAACGTTTTTTACATTATTTTGATAAATCGTTGCATGTTATCATGCAATACTGACTGTAGCGATGCAAATACAGTTTTTGATGTATATTTTGTATTTTTGTCCCGCACTACGATATCTAACGTCATTAAACGTCTAACGTCGATTTTACAACCCCTGAAAATAAAATATTTCGTAAGATAACCAAATATCTCACGTCTTTAGAATCAACCAAAAAACTACATATATGAGAAAGAATCTAGAATCTAGAATAGGCTCGCCCCCTATCACATCGTGGGACGGAATATACAAGGCGAAACGTGGGTGTTCTGGTAGCACCTCTGCCTACCCCTTCTGGGAAAAAGGTGTGTGTTTATGTATGTATGTATGGGAAAGAATCCACTTTAGTATTCGTAATTGACTTAACCACTACAATAAGTCTGTCTGAGTCCGGGTGTTTGTGAGACCGAAAAGTCTCTCATAGCTCCTGATATCCACAACACAAGACTCGATCTTTGTGTGGAGTCAGGACTATGTATGTGACTGTTGAGTGTTATTATAAATCGACTCTACATCAAAAACTGTTCATGCCAAAATAGGATTAAAGGCAAAAATACATATAGGTAAACTAGCCTTGTCTTACAAATATGACAAAAATTTTATACTCTAAAAAATCCAAAAAAATACAGTTACATTCACCGGGAATCGAATTAAAACCTCACAATTAACTTGCCGCAAAAAACTTGCTATTCACAACTCAATTAGGGATGATCGGTCGGCCTTCGCGACGGGTTATCGATACGGTACAGGCCACTTTATCGACAACTTCCTCGATAATTAACATCTATACAGTTAAATTGTTCAGTTATTAATAGTTTCCATTCTTCTTTTTTGTTATGTTTATATGTATTTTTTTAACCCTGGATTTTTTTGAAAATTGTGTATCAGTATAGAAAAGATCGTAAATTTTAATAATCGTAAATTATTTTGCAACCAATTTTTAAAATCTTGAAAATCTTCATAAATATATTTTCACTTATGAAGCGAGCAACTTCAAAATCACGTTTTTAACTGTTACTCAGAAAAACTATGTTTAATTTAAGAATCAAAATTTTTGATGGTGCAGGGATTGAACCTACAACATTTAACTCGTCTTTTTAACCGCTACACCAATCGGTCGAACATTCGTGACTATGTAACATATCAGTAAACATATTTCTTTCTTTAAAAAAACATACAAATTGCTTAACGAACATGATTTTTAGCAAGGCAATAAAATCTTATCTTATCCAATTATAGTATGACGCAGATCCAAATCGTATATTAGAATTGTAATCATAGAAATTCAACGTAGAAGGCCCATGACATACAGATTTTGGAATTGATTAGTTTTTGAAAAAAAAACATACACTCGAATTGAGAACCTCCTATTTTTGAAGTCCGTTAGAAATGGAATGTGTTTTACGTGTTTTATGTTGTCAAAATTAATGTTATGTATTTTATATTTTGTAATTATACATATAATACGAACTAACTAAAAAAATATTAATTATTTTTTTAATAAACTTATGTATATTATTTGAATGCTTATTTTATTGGATCATATTTTAATTAGCCTTGTCTGTAACCAGGGTATATATTTCTTCAACGCGTAATTTTTGTGTACTATATTATTAATCCATTTATCACAAAATAATATGCTCCCAACTTGGGTATTGAACCAGGAACCTCACGATCCAAAGCTTATATTTACTAAGACAGTGAAGTGATCATTACAGCATTGTGATACAATAATTGAACACTCGCGCACAATTAACATGTTCTCGTTATTTTTCCTTTCCAACTACTATTATGTTGTATTTACCGCAGTATCAATTATCCTAGTTCATTAAACTTTAAACCTATTTATTATACAATTCAATAAACAATTAGTTAATAATCTACTGGTTTTAAAGAAACTGCACTTGCAAATATATTTTAATGCGATTTATGGGTGTTTGTGAGATCGAAAAGTCTTTCTTAGTTCCTTATATTTACTATAAAAGACTAGATCTTAGTCCGGGGCCAGGACTATGTATGTGACTGTTGGGTGTATTTATTTATTATTTACATCATCACGGATTCGCTCCAAAAATCTTTTACAAATTCGTGTGATCAACAAATATTAGTTGCGAGTCATTTTCAGATAGACATTTATCTTGTAATTTATTTTTCTCGTGACATAAGACTATCCTGCTATGTCAGGGTGTAGACTATTTAAAAATAGGGGCGTATATTTTGCATCAGAAAATCAGACACAGGAATTTACTGCACACATAGCAGGTAATTCTTTAAAAAATGTTTTATTGTTTTAAAATTTACATAAGATTGTTTTCAACGTGATATTCTGACAATTGACTAAAACTGATAGGTGACAGAAACCATTATCAATAGGCTATCAACTATTTATCATATTATAGATATTATTATATCTTATAACAAAACTACACGAATTGCGCCTTTATCAATTCACTCAAAACAAGTCCATACGCTCACTGAAATAATAATTATTGTACGCAATAATTTACTTAAATTACAACAACAAATAAACACACCCAACAGTCACAAACGTAGTACCGATCTCAAATACACATGTCTTGTTTCTTGGGAACAAAAACTGCGAGACTTTTTGGTCTCACGATATCCAGACTGGAAACAAAAAGTGAGTCAAACATTTGTCTCCTTACTTGACCGAGCGCAAAATTTCTGATTCCCAGAGATTTTTAATCTCGTGGATGACTATCAAAAACCGTGTGAGACTTTTTGGTCTCAACAATCAAAGTCGACACAAAAAGCGAGTCACACACACATTTGCGTCGTTACCAGATCGAGTTGGCAATTTCTAGTTTTTTAGACGGTTACCTATAGAAATTTTAAATCAAGAAAAATGGACAGTCGATACTGTCAAACCTAACCACCACACCTAAATAATATCATTAGGATTAAGCAAATAATCAAAATGACGTCAAACAGTTGATTGTAGCGACGATATGTGGATAAATGCAGGCGTACGTGCAGTTCCAACCGGAATCTAGATATCACTTTATTAATTTACAATTTTGTATTACGTTTTTTGTAGATTGAAGGATTTTGCATCAACGTCTATAAAACAAGCCTCCTTTACAACAATTATATGTATTAAGTATTAACTTCCACCCTTTCCTAATGTATGTTGGTGGACTTAATATTTGAATTGTTACTGAGAGTTCGCTGGTTTTATTGGTTACTTTCCGAGTTTTTCACAGTTAAACGGAACGCTATTTAAAGTTACTAAAAAAAATTGCGAATTCGCAAAATCAGAGATGCGCCCAAGCCTGGAGTCTTAAAGGATATAAAAAAGATTCTAAAACTCAAGACATCTCTCGATCTTTCTGGGAAATCATTTATTTCTAACTCGGCTTATCCAGCGTCCGCCAGACATGCTACAGAGGTATGCCATTAATTCAGTGACAATAGTAATTTAAATAAAGTTTATATCGAGATACTATTTAAGTCCAAAATAAAAGGCGAATAAATCAAAAACCCTATAATCAACTAATTTTACAGTTCACAAAATCATGATGAAATTCCGCAATATTATGTTAATAAGTGTGATATATGAATTACGCATTATAATAAATAAAGGTCCTAAAGACAATACGAATAATAACGTATACAGGAAAATGTTACAGCAACTGTACAATGTGTTAAGACTTTGTACATATTGAAATATGTTTTTACCATTCATGTTCACGATCAAAACGTAATGACATAATCAAGGATAACGTTTATTAACATCTTCTCTACAAATAACTATTACATTGAGAACAATTGTATAAACAGAACCTTCGTTTGCAACCCCGAATGCACAACACAATTTTTTTTTGCGTATTTCGAAGCTAAAAATTCAAAAAAGGAACTAACCTTTTCGATTAAAAAAACTGGCCGAGTCCGGCGTGTCACAGCACAAAATTAAAAAAAAACACACAACACTATTTTTTGTGTCGATAATCGCGGCGGGCTGCGCTTTTCTATCGCTGTCGATAGGTGGCGAGCGTGTGCGCACGGTACGAGCGTCGCGGGTCAACTGACGAGCAGCGTCGCGATGCGTGCTGCCAGGACTATGGAACTGCGGCCGATGCGCCCGCGCAGGCCTTCAGATGCAATTCCGAGATTTATCTTGTATTTTCTTTTTTCTGTCATTTCGCAATGTCGCGGCGGCCAGTTTGACTGTCCTTGAATGTTAGAATGTTTTGTTTGAACACAATGTTGCGACCTCCGTGGTGCTTTAAATTAACATTGCCGTATAAGGATGAGTTATGAATGAATAATGTTAAATTATTAATATTAGTGGTGTATTATTGGTTAGTAATGTCTAAAATTGTAGGTTGATTTACAGTATTAACATATTAGGTGAATTTCATAATGGCTCTATCATTCTACTAAGCGTAAGTTAGTTCTTGGCTCGAACGATATCTCTTGCTGAGAGAAACGCTACTTTAAGACGTTTTCAACAATTTAATTTTCATGAGAATGGTAATCATGCAAACAGCTCACCTGATAATAAGTGATTGTAATATCATAAATTGGATTACGAGTAGTAGTAAATGCGTTACAACCCTCTAAAAATCTAAGAAAAAAGGAAGCGAAGGGGAACGGTGTTTATTATGGTTTCGAACTGTAGTTTACTCTTTTCCTGTAACAATTATACCACTCTGATCAAACCGACCCATTCCTATAGTCCAAGATAACTACGATGTGACTCTACCACTTTATGAATGAACTGGGCTATTGGGCTCTAGCAATCTCAATAATCGAAGGAAACGCTACTTTTTTCATGAACGCTACTTTTTTCTGTTAGTTTAATCCTATATTCATTTATTACTCAAAACTGAAGAAAAAGGAACTCTATCGATTTTATTCTAATTAAGATCTGTTATGTTTGTAAAAAACATTTTTATTTTCTAATAATTCTGTACAATTTAGCTTATTTAATACAATTTGTGCAATTGATTACTTCATATAATGTTGCATGTTAAATAAAAGTTGAGTGAAATGAATAAAGTAAAAGAGAAGAATTTATTGCCGCAAAGATATAATTTAAAAACGAACAGTTTCATTCGCAGTCATAACAGTGATATAAGATGCATTGAATACAAAAAGTGCAGTAAAATAGCGTTTTCCCAACATTTCCCCGGCGCGGCGCAACAATGCTTCACTCGATAATGAAGACTTTCCCGTCGCCGTGAGATGTAGGGGCGCGGTCATACTGCAAGCTTGCGAGTATTTAAAATGCTAGAGATTATTGTGACTACGCATCTTCCCATGAATACCGTTGTCTGGCGAAAGGTTTGCTGACGGTAGGATATTAATATAACGCATTCTTTACAAATGTTTTATAATGGGTTCTAAAACATAAATTATTACAATACTTGCGCTTTAGTTGTACAATATTTTAAAGGTATTCTGTATGTTAACACTACTTAAACGGTATTACGAGTATAATATTCTGCATGTTAACACTCCTTAAACAGTATTATGAACAATATTAAAGCTATTGCAATATACGCTTCGGTTAATGTGCATATGAACCATTTTTCAATACATAAAAATCATTATTTTGGTTACGTAATTGGGCAATAATAGCTTTTTAATACGAGCAAATTCTTTTGCTTTTCGCAACAATGTATAACATTACAACGTAATCTTTTTAGGGCAACGATATGAACAAAACCCTAAACGACAGCTTAAAAAACTTAATGAACTTCAAAGTGAATGTTTGCTTGCAAAATACTATAACTTTTTTCCAGCAAAGATTTAGCTTATTTCAAAACCGATTTATGCGCCAGATAAGCAATAGAGACTCTAACTAAATGCTGGGAGATGGATAATAAAGGTCGATAGATTCAAATTAATTTCTTAATTATTTTTAGACTGAATAACGCTAATTAGATAACTTTAAACTTTTAAGCGTAAGTGGTTCTGTTTAGTGGTTATAAACGTCTATCTATGTCTATTCAGGCGAATAATCAAGTAATTCTATTAAGGGTCCGTTTTATCTATTTTGGTGCAAAACTCTAAAAAGCAGATAGGAATCGCTACATCGCTGTAAGTATGACCGCAGCCGCAAGCGGCGACTCGTCTAGTGTTTATCGAGTGGTGCGAGTGGCAGCTTTTACCCTTTGTTATCGATTAGAAAACCGTCGCATGTGAACACACACAACATTAATTATTACTCTATCGTGGATTTACGCAGCTTCCAACTTTTTGTCAATTTGCAGATTAATTGTAATTTCATTTTAGAGACATTCCATAGAGACATAGTACGTCGTATAGTGCGTGGTGGCCTGTTGGTAACGGGCCAGACGCAACTGCCATCATGTTGACGGTGGTCGCAGGTTTAAATCCCAGGGCACACCTTTAACTTTGACAATCAATCACCACGCACTATAACTGTGAAGGAAAACATCATGGGAAAGCATTGCTATGCTAGCTATATTTCATATTTTATTTGTAAGAAGTTTTATGGCGCGTAAAATTCACCTCAATCGTACCTTCGATTGTGGAGGAAGCTCGTGCCCTGCAGTGGGACGTTTATGGGCTGATATAGATACAGAAGTTGCGATCATCTCAATCACAACGTGTACGTTGGTCACCTCGCACAGATCGACAAAAATATACCAGCTTGGTCGTACTCGATAATAAACAGGCAACTCGAAACGCGGTACACTTGCTTAGATTATAACAGATTTACAACCCTTATACGGTGATTACTATGTAGGGGGTATGGATATCTAACACCAATAAACACTTGTGACTCCAAAATGCTTCAGTAAAAGCATTAAGATTAGATGTCTAATATCCTGGGTCCGGAACCAGACGCTAGGCTATTTCCAAACGCCCGAAAATCCAATTACATCGGGCCTGTAATAAAGTTTTCTTCTGAAAATTATTATCACCATCATATTTCGAGACGTTATTATGTGATGTTTACAAAAATATAAATAATTTATGGAAATAAAGTTTAAAAATAAAGATTTTATCGCCATTTGGTTTGATTTTAAATTTTTCAACTTCCCAACGTTTCGATCACTTCACAGCTTTCGTGGTCACGGGATAAAATCGCGATAAATCCATAAAATATTGTTTTATTTCAATGAGTAACATTAGCGTAAATCAGAGAAACTATATAAACTAATTTAGTCAATATTTTTAATCCACTTCTAATTTAATATTTCAAGAAAACCGACGCCTATTAAAATCTTTTTACAGTACACTACCCAAATCAATAACATAATTATACAATTAATGTATATTCCTACAACACTCCAACAATTATAAAACAGACTCTTATTATTTCTATTTTTATATTTATCAAAGCAAGAAGGTCGGACTAAAGGAAGTTATAACAACACTTCATTTTACGCAAACATTAACAGATAACGTATTATCGACTGCTGATAGCATGATGTGTCATTTTACCTATATTATTATCGCTATAGTATTTGAAAATAGTTTTTCTGAGTAAGAGAACTTTGCGCTAAGATTCAGGCAATGTGTTTACATTCACATACAAAAACTCACCTCTATTGGATTCACGTCTTTTTTTTCTTTTTTTTACACCCAACAGTCACATGCATAGTCCGGATCCCACATTACGATCAATTAAGTCTTGTGTCGTGGGTATCAGAAGCTACGAGAGAGTTTTCGCTCTCACAGACACCCAGACAAATACTTGTGGGCCTCACCAACATTTGTCTCGGAGCGGGGGATCGAACCCGCGGCCTTTCGTTTCACAGGCGGCGTCTAACCAACTGCGCCAGTGAGGCTGTCTTGTACTGTACGTCTTGTATTTTGTCTTTCAGAAACTACAAGACTTTTTGGTCTCGCAAACACCCAGACCCGAAACAAATCCTTGTGATTAACACAAATGTTAATCTTGGTACGGGAATCGCACCCGCGGCCTTCCGTTTCATATACTTTAAAGTTCTAGTCGCTACTAAGGGCCAGTTGCACAAACTAAATTGACGACAACTTTACTTATGACAATGTTATCGCTACACACTTGTGACGTATTTCCCATTGGTAGTGTATGGGATTAACATTTTCAAAGTCAATGTTATGGGTAAAGTTAGTTAGTGCAACTGGCCCTGAGATGGTAACCATATGTCACTACTAAGATGGTACAGTTCGTCTACAATCTTCTGTTGCCGAAATCGTTGTTGTCTTAAAAATTATACTTTTAATTTTTCGCTTTTTACACTTTATTACATTGTACATGTTAATACTATTAGGATTCGAGTATAAATCCAATCCAATCCAATCCAATCCAATCCATCAGTCAAAGGAAGTCCACTGCTGAACATAGGCCTCTCCTAATGTGATTTCCATTGTGACCTGTTGAAACCATCCTGCATCCAGCGACGTCCCGCGACCTTTACCAGGTCGTCTGACCACCTAGTGGTATAAATAAATATTTAAAAAAATATAAATAAATGTATAAATATAAATAAATAAATACACCGAGTATAAATGCTTGTTGTTTATAAAGGGTATATCAAGACTGCGACCAAAACGAAGACAGATGGTAGTTTTAGTGACTCTTAAACACAATACAACTAAATTTTTTATAAAAAAAACTGACTATTTTTTTTGCATTTTTTTCATATTATCGTATTTGGATGGTAAATACATACATTTTCCCAAAAGATAATGTACAACCTTTTATTTTTAAAGACGCTATAGTACGCAAGGCTTTAAATTATAATTTTAGCAAAAACTATGGATTTACCACCCAAACACAACGATATTTAAACATTACAAATAAAAATCGTCGCGTTTTTGTGTAAAAAATTTCGTTGCATCATGTCTGTAGTTAGTAAAACCACCTGGCTTCGTTTTCGGTAGCAGTCTTAATATACCCTGTATTATGGAAACATTTCTTAAACAATGCGTTGATTGGATATTTTTTAATTTTATTTGTAGTTCCAGGTTTCGCCACATGCCAATAGATTTAAATGATCTGTAATCATCTGTCGCCAACTAATACTTTATCTAGACGATCCTGCCCTTAGTATCAGTGTTGTCAGTAGAACACATGAATACAATACTGACTGCGATGATTGACGTGGGTTGAAACCTACAGTAAAGAAGCGTCTAACAAAAAATGTGGATTGCCTCTTGGTTAATTAGGTTAAAAAATCGAGTTTCCAACCCGCGTCTACCCATTTCAACATTTTTTAAATCAAATAATATTCCTACGATTATCATAATACTGTATTTCTGGGTTTTGATAATATTTTAACAATGACAGTTTTATGTGGTTATTAGGCCAGAATAGTTGGCGCTTACTAAAAAACTACATTTTTACAATAGGTTGAGTATTCTACATTTATTTTATTATAGTTAAATAAGATGTATTAAAAATGTTTAGCAGAGGACTTCCTCTAGCTAAACCAGTAGCAATAATCAGAAACAAGAACTGCCTTGCATATTCTGACTTTCAAATGCTGCAAAAAAGTATTGAAATACGCGTACCGGGTTGGAAAGAAGACAATATTGTTAAAGGTCTTTATTTATGGGTTTCTTATTCACAGCTAGTAGTAACACTTGCCGAAATTTGGTAGTAATAATTAACGATTCAAAAAAGATTTTCTATTAGATAAAACATTATTATTTATTTATTTCTAGCCCATTATCGGTCAAAGGCCTCCCTTTCCTTCTTCCTTTTTTGTTATATCATAGGTCCGGCAAACGAGCAAGCAGGTCACCTGATGGTACGTGATCACTACCGTCCATGAACACCCACTACACTTGGATCATGGATGTGTTGCCAGCCCATCAGATAGGGAGGGGAGCGGGAAGGATAAAGGATAGGAAGAGGAAAGGGGTATTGGGCATCCTTCAGTCTCACTCACCGAACGAAACGCAACAGCATAGCTATCGCTTCACGTCGATCTTCTGTGAGACAGTGGTACCACCCCGAACTAGCCTGCCCATTCATGCTGAGTCATGGCTGACAACAGCTTGGCTCTACTACATATAATCCATCTCCCTATCCAAAAAATCATCTTTTATAAGAAAGTTAGTCCATCCATCCATCAGCTAAAGGAAGTCCACTGCTGAACATAGGCCTCTCCTAATGATTTCCACAGTGACCTGTTGAAGGCAGCCTGCATCCAGCAGCAAGAAAGTTAGTATATAGTTCCAAAATATTTTCCAGCAGGAAAATAACTCCTAAACATCTAACCGCCGTCCCTAAGAGGTTAGTTATTAGTGCAACAGTATGAATTACATTTCAGCAGATATGTATTTATAACTGTTGGCGCCGGCAGCTTCCGCATGGCGCCGCGAGCTTACTCACACCTCCCTCAATGAAATCTTTTACTCATATCCAGTTTCAGTCTTGTGCAATGTTGGTGATGCTTCATGCGTATATTTAAATTTGGTTAATTAACCTGATTGGTTTGGCAAAATAAAATTATCAGCGTTTGCGGCGAAGTAGGTTAAAACAACTTCTTTAAAAATTAAATAGAAGCAATTTTATACCATATTGACAGCTTCCATGGTGAAGTTGGTTAAAACATCGGCTGTAAAACGAGAGGCTGCTGGTTAAATCTCCACTCCGAGAGAAAAATTTGTATGATCCACAAATATTTGTGCAAACTTGGGTGTTTTTGAGACCAAAAATCTGTCGTTATTTTTGTTAACCAGGGAAGAACACATTGTAGTTTACTGTGGGGGTAACAAGTTTAGGCACATTTTCAACACGCAAACAAATCTTAAACATGAACACTATATTACACTACAGCTATAAAAGGTTAACGACCTCAGCGAGGGTAAAATTAATAGGGAAATAATTAGCAGAACACACGCTATGGAATTTCCCGTGATACATGCCTGAATGTTCCAAGAAATATTAAATGATATTGTAATCAAACGGTTTTGAATGAATTTAATAAGTGAATGAAAATAGTTTACTGACTGATCGATTGGAAATATGAAGTGTTAGAGATACAACACAAGCACACACCCGACACCCTATATACATATATATTGGGTTTAAGAAATTTATTCTCAAATAGACAAAAAATAAGTCACTTACATAAGAATATCAACAAAGCTTAAGTAAAATTATTAAATCGTAGTACAGTGATCGCCGTGCACTTATTTAACTTATATATTTGTATCATGTATTGTAATTACAGCGAGCAATATTTTAATTATTTTTTCATTATATTGTGCATAAAATTTAACTTCTTGCATTGATTTATTTATTTATGTAAGATAAAGACGTTGATTATTATCAATTATATACTTTGAAAGTTGAGATTTAAAACAATTAAATGAGCTTACATATACAATATACACAGGGCGAATTTGAAATGTCACACATTTGTAAGACTATGAAAAGTTTTCCACCACCACAAAAGGTGGTGTCTTTTCACGAGGACACGAATATCCGTAATCCTACCAGCTAAGAAACAGAAAATAACATAAAATGCTTTTCATCTAGAAGTATTATTTGATCGAAGAGAAAAAAAGAATTATCAATGATGGATAATACTGGTAGTGGAAAAAATTGCAGAAATTTAGCAAAAATAGATGTCCTGATATCTTGGTCATATATTTAATACCTAAAAAAAGACTGGTCCCCGGTTATCTTAAGGATGCGAGCGTGTGAAATCTCTCTATTTTCGGCCACAGGAAACCCTATGCTGAACAAAAGCCTTATAAGATTTCCATAGACCTATTAGAAGTATCGACGCGAGCGAAATCGACTGACATATCCACATCTGAACTATGTCAACCCTTCAACCAGTACTGTCATCTAAACCGAGCTGGTATGTGCTCGCTCCAGTTATGACGGCGTTTGGCGGCTCGCCAGTCGCACCTTCAGTGAAACTGTCGCCATGCTGTCAAGCATCCGGGGTCAACGGCTTCGGCACATCACAAAACAATTGCAACGGGATTTGGATTCAAACCGTACTGGAGTAACTCGTTGCTTATCCTTTGAACTTCAACACAAAATGGTGACACAAACCTAATTATAGAAGGGCAGTGGAGTCCAGGTCGCAAATCCAAATTCGCAGGAAGTCGCTGGATGCAGGCCACTTCCAACAGGTCTATATGGGGGAAGCCTATGTTCAGCAGTGGACTTCCTGTGGTTGAAGAGAGAGAGTGGAGTCCAAAGTATCCAACGATTAAATGACACCAGCGATGATACTAAATCTTCATACCCTTTTCCATCTCTGCATCCCTAGATTCTGGTAAAGAAGGCCAGTGGCATTAAGCCCCCCTATACACTTGTTTAAAGTGTTAAAATTAAGTAAATAAAGCCACTTCACACAGTAGGGCTGATTGTATAACCTGGATCACTATGACATCTTCTAGTCCTGTTTACGAAGCGTTTCGTAGATTCCGATACCCACGCAATATAGAAAGACGAGAGATCACTGTTTTAGCATATCGATGTTCTATCTGACCAGCATTGCGTTTTCCATCAGGTGAGCTGCAGGTAATTTACCGTGCCAAGTAAAGAAACATCAGCAACAGCTAGAAACTTTTCATCCACAGAGGTTTTTAAAATTAGTTTTACCCAACAGTCCCATTACACATACCTGCATAGTCCTGATCCTACACTAAGATCAACTCTAGTATCGTGGTTATCAGACACTATGAAAGACTTTTTGGCCTCACAAATATCCAGAGTATAAGCAAATACTTGTGAATTGCAAAAAACATTTGTCTCGGAGCGGGGATCGAACCCGCAGCCTCTCTTTCACAGCCGACGTCTAACCAACTGCGCCAGGTAGACTGTCAATTCTCATTGACAAAATTCCATTCTGAAATCTGTCTGTGATTGGCCACACCCATCTAAAAACTAAGAGGAGGTATTTCGGACGAGGTCGCCTTGTCTACGATGGATAGAATCACGATAGCTGAGTGGTCGATCTATCATTGTTAGATGCAATTGTTGCCTAGGGCACAACTGAGGTCTTGTAACCACTGCATACTGCACGACACAGGCACAAAGATGTAGGTAACAGTCAAAATATTAGCAACAACCAGACATACAACCGTCACGCCTTCATCCAATAGGAGTAAGCAGAGACAATGGGTCTTCACTTGGATGGATCATGTTATACCACTTCCACTTCGCCCACTTTCATCAATCTTCATTCTCCTCGGTTCTGGGAACATGTAAGCTGGCCCTAAGGTGCCATCGCTTTAACTAGATACGATGGTAAAAGGTGTTACAATGACAGACAGCGTGTCGCATTTTTGTTAAAATCCCAGGGCACACCTCTGACTTTTCGGAGTCACATGTGTATTGATAGTCAATCACCACGCAATATAACGGTGAAGGAAACATCGTAAGAAAACCTGCATACCGTAGTGAATTCAAAGGATTTCTACGGTATGTAAAGACCGCCAGCCCGCACTAGGCCAGCGTGGTGGACTATATGGCCTAACCACTCTCAATCGATTCTCTCGATTGTAGAGGAGGCTCGTGCCTTGCAGTGGGACGTATATGGGCTGATACAGTACATAGTTACAAGTACATCTAAATACATTCACAAGTTAAGCTAGTATGATTATATCAACTGACGAGAGACTACCGTCCAACATCTTTTTTTGAGGTGATTAGTCAGTCAATTTACCGTTCCATGTGTAGACTAATATGTCTAGACTTTACATACCTTTGAAATTCTTGTGTAAAACTCCCAGGTATGCGGTTTTCCTTAAGATGTCTTCATTTACCATTAAAGCGAGCTATAATTAACCAATGTACGTAACTTATAAAAATCCGCGGTAAGTGAAATCCGCCAACTTGTATACCCGACCAACGTAGACTAGGGCCTAAGCCCTCACAATCAACATCGGTGATAATGGGTTCATACTCTCGATTGTAGAGAAGGCCCGTGCCCAACAGTGGGACGTATATGAACTGATACAGATTCATTTTATGATATCGTAACTAATATTACTCAACGTTGGTAAGGCGAATTCTGACGAGTACATTACATTGATCTGTCACATCCAAACATATTATATTAACGGGGTCGGTGACCCGCGACTCCCGATGTAAGATACACCATTGACCTGTACTTATTACGTGTCATTTCAATAGCAGTGCAATTGCTATCGGCTGTTGATTTAGCAAAGTTAATCTGTCTTCATTATCCTACATTTAATCAAACCCTACATAACATACATAAACACACGCCTTTCTCCCAGAAGGGGTAGGCAGAGGTGCTACCAGAACACCCACGTTTCGCCTTGTATATTCCGTCCCATGATGTGGGGCGAGCCTATCGCCATTTTGATTCATTTTGCAAATTATAAGTCAAGTTTTGAAGTGGTAGCCCGCTGCAGACAGGACTGCAGTACGAATGATTCGTCTCAACTGTGGTAGTAAGTACCCACAGAAAGGCGATGTCAAGCAACAGCTTTGCGTATCGAGCTGCGAGCGGGATTACCAGAGTGTCAAAAGCAGTAGGATGTACTTTTCCGCCCTGAGACCTACCACATTAACTATCGTTAGCGTGTTGTGTACCCGGTGCAACCATTGTATATCCTAATTCGGATTGGAGGACATAAATAAGTCAACCTATAAATATACAATGCTATATAATGCTTATTATTATACATAGATACTCTATTAAACAAATAAATTATAAATAAACACACCCAACAGTCACATACATAGTCCTGACCCCACATTAAGATCAATTAAGTCTTGTGTGGTATCAGAAGCTACGAGAAACTTTTCGGTCTCACAAACACCTAGACCCGAGACAAATACTTGTGGGCCTCACAAACATTTGTAAAATCGATCAAACCCGCGGCGTCTCGTTCCACAGGCGGCGCCTAACCAACTGCGCCACGGGGTCTGCCAAATATTGCGCTTCATTTACCAACATATGCATTGCTCACTTCACGATACAATTTTATATATCACTCATCAATTTCCCCTTTGATTTGTTTTGTATTGTATCAGCCCATATACGTTCCACTGCTGGGCACGGGCCTACTCTACAATCGAGAGAATCGATTGAGAGTGGTTAGGCCATATAGTCTACCTCGCTGGCCTAGTGCGGGATGACGGACTTACATACCGTAGAAATTCTTTAAAATCTTTCCTCACGATGTTTTCCTTCGTCGTTAAAGTGCATGGTGATTAGTTAATAATTAGAGGCGAGCCCTGGGATTTGAACCCGTGACGACAATGTAGGCAGCCGCGTCTGGACCGTTCCCAACAGGCCACCACGCACTCCGATTACCCCTTTGATTACCATGCATTTATTACTATAATCCTTCAATTAAAACCGGCTCCATTATATCGAGTATCGCTATTGCATTAACTTGTTATCTATAGATACTTAATACGAGCGCGTCAAAACAAACAGTACCGACCATTCATCACTCGAAATGGAAAGTGCAAGTATCTAATGTCCCAATTTTATTTAGTTTCTTTATTTTAATTTAATAGACTTAGATAGAAGCTGTCTGGGTAGCCGGTTCGATTCTGAAGATAACTTTAATAGGGGCAAGATGAAGTGACGATCAATAGGGGATGTCTTGCTAGTTGACATAATTATGCAGGTCTCCCACCATATTCATCTGTTCTGTGGGTCTCCCAAAGGTATTCAATCATTTTAAAAATCATCAAACTAATATTCTACTATTAACTTTACAACAATCTTTGAAATGAAATTAAAATCTATTATTGGATATGTACGCAATTAAATAGCTCTTACAACAAGTCAACACACATAGCACCATAAAATCTATTTACTAAACATTTGTTTCATATAATTTATATCAAATTCAAAATCGTAATTTAATCATTTTTTTGTATCAGTCCATATACGACCCACTGCAGGGCACGGACCTCCTCTACAATCAAGAGTACAATTGAGAGTGGTTAGGCCATATAGTCCACCACGCTGGCCTAATGCGGGTTGGCGGACTTTAACATACCATAGAAATTTATACAAATCGCTATGGTGTGCAGGTTTCCTCACGATGTTTTCCTTCACCGTTAATTTAATCGTTATCAATATAATATTCATTATCAACTACTTAACATTCCTAAATCCAAAAATAAAAACCCAAACGACACAATACTTCAAGAAACTTCCAAAATTCTAAACAAACAGAAATCTCCAAACTCCATAACTTCACCGTGCTCCTAAACATCTACATAAATAAAAATATCTTTTAATCCCCCGCCATCCTAAATTTATCCGACATTCCCGTTTGATCGACAAAGGAATGCGTTCGTTGCGCTTGAACCTGCGGCCGGCAAAACGAACACGACTGATCACCGCAAATAGAACTGCCGCGCCTAATATAGAGCGAAAGTTCAAGAACTGAGCGAATAACGTGACTTGTAGGGGAATATTGTTGATGGATTAACGCACGAATATCCAAACGATGCTTAAATATTACATACATAAACACACGCCTTTTTCCCAGAAGGGGTAGGCAGAGATGCTACCAGAACACCCACGTTTCGCCTTGTATATTCCGTCCCACGATGTGATAGGGGGCGAGCCTATCGCCATATCGGGCACAAATTCCTGAATCCGGGCTTATAATGAATAGAAAAAAAAAAACACTTTACCCGACCCGGGATTCGAACCCGAGACCTCAGCTTTGCAATCGTACCGTAGTACCACTACGCCACCGAGGCAGTCTTAAATATTATGTTGCGCTTAACGACGCAAGTCCCGCTTAAATGTACTAAGTAGGACGCGGGTAGTTATGTGGAACTTAATATTAAAATGGCGTTTGAGTGTTCGGGCGTTATTGTAGGAGTGTGTTTTACAATTTCGTCTATTGAAATGAGATGATTTTTCTGCCTTTATTGTATTTTTTGTTTTTATTAACATCTTGATATTTCGAAGATACAAATTCAGTAGTAAGTCATTCACAAAGGTAACGACTACCTTCATTCTACCTACAAAAATTAATAAAAAAAATATTTAGCGATATAATTTGTAAAAATAGTTTTAATGCAATATTTTTCTTTCAGATAAGCACAAGAAACTATTATCTTTCGGTTGAGTTTGTAAATGAATTTTGATATTGCGGTGCACTCTCTTCTTCATCTTCGTCTCCTCTTCAGCGACAGGAAGTCTAGCGCTGAACATAGGCCCCAAGGATCTCTACATAGACCTGTTGGACGCGGCCTGCATCCAGCGCCTTCCTGCAACCTTCACCAGGTCTTCCGTCCTTGTAGGCGGGTGACCAATACTGCGCTTGCCTGCACGTGACCTCCACTACAGAACCTTTCGACCCCAACGGCCATCAGTTAGGTTAAAATAATGAGTAAATAATTAACTGGTGGTAGGAAATCCGTATTCGCCCGGACACTAAATACCGGATACGAAAAATCTATCATAATGAGCTACGCAAGTGTCGCGTTTTGCGTTCAATGTGCGTACACCCGGTTTAGAGCAGGCCGGCAAAATTGTGTCAACCAACAGTTATGTAGCAACTACATCGCGCCAATAGAAATGTTCGTACAAAGTGACAAATTTCCTGTCGCAATTCAATTTAAATGACCTAAGTAAATTTAATCACAATGAGCACTTTCATTTACACGTTAAAAGCTTTGTCTTTGTTTAGCGGTGCATTCAAGTTGTAAAATAGGAGAATAACTGGTAATCCTTGAAGAACAACAAAATAAAGTGCTAAGTAGGCAGATGTGCGTTGTATTGCGGCCAAACAGACTGGACAAACACATTTATGTACATAATTAAGTGTTGTAAAGTTGATAGGCTTGGCTTTTTTAATAATAGTATGGTTTATGAGATTCTCATAACCTTCTGAAATCCCTATAAATCGGTTTCTGTATTCATAACCTCAAAATTACAAACACTAATTTCCAATATTATTTTCCTTAACTAAGTCCTTTGTAGGTTTTATCAAATCACTGACTCACTAGTAACTACTCGTGATATAGTACATAACACCAAAAGGTCAAACTGAGCCCCAAAACACATGTATTCCAATAAATTCAGATTATCGGATCATCAGATATTCATTGACAATATACAATCCTTATCACTGCCCAACAATGCCACTAGCACACAAAATCACATCCTTTGTCTTAACACAACAAAAAGACAGAAAAAACCTTGAAGGACACAACCATCTCTGCCCCTGATTCATCCTCTAACCTTACTCCTCAAAATGCCAAAATAAAAAGCTATATACTAAGTTGTTTTTATAGCATAGATGCGTTGTGCGCACTCCATAGTTTCACGGAAAGTGTTATTGAAATTGTGTGAGTTACGCCTATACAAAGTTGAAAAGTATGAAAGGTCAAACGGTACCCATTAGTTTACTTGGATCTATTTGTAAAACGTTATTGGCTATATAATAAAACTATTATTCTAAATATAACAAACAGACCAACGCGCAGTTTCTTTAACAAGTACAATAACAGTTCTATACTGGGCGCGATATTTCGGCTTTCTTTGCTATCGATCAGCTATCGGGCCAAGGCCGATTCATATTAAATTTGTAGATTACGATCTGATTCCGAACAGCAAATGTTGGAGGTTAAAGGTCGTTTGGGTACAAATAAAGTATTTCTATAGATTACAATCGGTTTATTAATGTGTACTGTACTTAAACAGCGCATAAACGCTTAATGCCGAGCACGGGACCCCTGTACAACCTTCGATTCAAAGGGCTTAGACTAATCCACCACTCTGGCCTAGTGCAGGTTGGCAGACTTCACATATCAAAGAAATTCTTGTTGAAATCTTTATGGTATGCAGGTTTCCTCACGATGTTTTCCTTCACCGTTATAGTGCGTGTTGATTGACTGTCCATACAAATATGGCTCCGTAAAGTCAGAGTGTAGCATGAGGCATAGATATTGTAAGAAAATATTAATAAAGAAGGTCAAAATTAATATAGAATACTCGTAAGCAATCGTTTACAAAAGGTTGCAATACCACACATACATGACTCCGAAAAGTCAAAGGTAGGCATGAAAATATTACAAGAAGGGTTTAATAAAGAGGGTCCAATATGGAGTACTCGTTAGCAATAACTTAAAGGTTACAAATTATATATTGAACTTTCAAGATTCAAGATTCAACTACTCAAGATTCTAAGACCTTAAGACTCTAGTTGATATGCCAACAATATGTAATAGCTAATAACATTATACATTATAAGCCTCAATTTAATTACACAGTTAATAATAATAATGTACTAGGTAATTTAATTGACGTATAAGATAATAACAAGATTATAATTTAGTAAATCATAATTTAAATATCCATGACATCATTATACCATCACCACTTGTAAATGGTAGAGCCTTGCCGTAGGCCATTTATGTTACAATACAAACAAATGGATTGGCTCGACCGGGAAGGTACCACTGGCTCACAGACAACTACGTAAAATAACTAAGTAATCATTTTATTTTTGCTTTTTTTTATTGCGATGAATGGCGAGACGAGCACGCCATGCCTGGTGGTAAGCGATGACCGCCCATGGACAGTAGCAAAATCAATCAACAATGAATTACAAAGCAATGCTTGGCATTCCACTGAAGAAAACCTTTTGCCAGAGGATATCAGTATTCTACCAATAGGTATCCTCTGATACCAACCACTAGACGATGGTAGAAAACCTTGCAACACGATCTAGGCAAGGTTGATGGAAATTGCTGGATGCAGGGTCGCTTCCACAGGTCGATGTAGAGATCCATGAAGAAGGCTTATGCATTAGACTTCTTGTGGCTGAAGAGAGAAAGAGAGAACCTCGCAAACTAACTTATACGAGTGTGACGCCCATCAGTTTCAGGCTGTGTCCATCAGATTCAGGTCGTCATAATCGGCATTGCATATTTAAATAAGCGGATGATCCATGCTAATTGCATTACATTTACAGCCTCCGTGACGCAGTCGGTTAGACGCCGGCTGTGAAATGAGAGGCTGCTTGTGAAAACCACAAGTATTTGTGTCGGGTTCGGGTGTTTGTGAGACCGAAGTCTGTCGTAGTTCCTGATACCCGCAATACAAGACTTGATCTTAGTGAGGGTCAGGACTATGTATGTGACTGTTGGATGTGTTTATTTATTTATTATTAGGTAATACGTGCCATCAAATGAAATATATTCATGCTAGTTCTCTATGTATACTCGTAATAGATGTTTAAAGACAAAGTTCTCTACATCAATAGAACCGCCTTTGATATGCAGATAAAAAGCTCTAGACAAGACAGCAATGCTTCACGGCTGTCAAATCCAAGGACAGTGTTTGCTTTGTGATCGCAGGTGTAGACTTCATTGTATAATTGACAGTTTCTGTAGTGTCATATTGTCCCTCCCTTTTCCTAGAACTAATGTCACGTATTCGCTGGGAGGTAGGTAGGTACCTAGAAGAAATTATTGCGCATGTTATCCATAGTCTCTGCCTACCCGTATGGGATATAGGCGTGACGATTTTTTATGTATGTATGAAAGGGTTGTGATCATCCTGCGGTTACTTACTAAGCCTAAGCACACAATACAAAGTAATATTCATAGTTTAAAACCAAAGAATATAATAACAAAAATAAAATATAGAGGTTGAGTTAGTAGTACTACAGTATCTATTTTTCACACCAGAGTATGCACAACCTAACCAATATACCGGGACTCGAACGCCATACACCAAGGTCGTCAAGCCGTCTCACTGCTCACCGCGCCACTTGTCGTCAAACAATTCCTGCATGACATCATAGCTTTTTGTACGTGACAAGTAACAAGATGATGTGATCCAAGCAAAAAACAATTAATAACCATACGCGGATCGTTGGGAGGGACTTAAACACCAACTTTGGGAGATAAGGCCCTTTTATTTACTATAAATAAAGTTAATATTCCATTTAGGTTCCAAGATAGGACACGAAACTATACTAAAATCGAGAATTCGATTGAAATGGCTTAATTCATAATTGATCTATTATGAATTGACATTCATACTTCAAATAAAGACTGTCTATGATTTTTGGCGTGCGTATGCGTTGTTGTCGTGCTGTTGTCAAAATATTAGGAACAGTTTTTGTCAGGAGTTTAAAATTTCCCCACACGCCAATAGAATTTAGATGTATTATACCATAGAAAGTCTGTTAAAGATATCTATCATATGCAGATTCCCTCACTATATTTAATTATGCCGTTATAGTATTTTTAGTTAAACAATATATCTATGTAGTATGGTATATCTACCAAATAAGATCAGAAAAGCTGTTACTTCATATTGGTTTTTGTAAGACAATAACATCGCCTTAGCTGAACTGATCCCTCATCCTTTTTATGACGACATCTCTACCTCCATTACGTCTCTGTATATAAGCTAAGATTTTATCTCAAGTCTTATATCACCACTACAAATTATTTGACATCAACCAGAGAATCATTTTTTATTGTTAATTTATGATAGTCACTTATGTAAATAAATGTAAGTACTAGTGGGTTTTTATGAACATTGTCTGCCTGACATGAACTCTTCACAATAATTCCGAACCTAATTTGAATTAATTTAAGAACAGACTTGACAGATATACTGAAGTTCAAAAGATTATTGGGATATAGACATACATCAGTTGTCTCAACTGCTTGCCTTATAATAATAATAATAAAGTGTCGAACAACCCAATTTGAATGTGGAAACATATGAATACATATTGAATTACAAGACGATATCGGTTGTATCAATTTATATCGTCAAAGTGTTCGAAGGGGTTCCGACAATATCTTTTAGTCCCAAAAAATACTATTTACTGATTTTTTCATAGGACCGAAGAACATACAAATAGCTCACTTGACGGTAAACAATTTCAGCCAGCAACTAACATGAAAAGATACATCCTAAAACGTGCATGACCTTGACAGCCTCCGTGGCGCAGTTGGTTACACGCCGGCTGTGAAACAAGAGGCGGGGGGTTCGATCCCCACACCGAAACAAATGTTTGTGTGAACCACAAGTATTAGTTTCGGGCCTGAGTGTTTGTGAGACCGAAAAGTCTTTCGTAGCTTCTGATACCCACGACACAAGACTAGATCTTAGTGTGGGGTCAGGACTATGTATGTGACTGTTGGGTGTGTTTATTATATCTAACAAGGAAGCTTGTACATGCAGCCAATAAATAACAAATACATTTCTAATCTCGAAGGGAACCTCTTACATCAATCAATAAACGTCACAAAACCGCGAAAGCATTCAATTCCACTCAAAGTCTAAAAGACCCCAAACGATAACAAAGAGCCCTCATGCATGGTCGTCGACCTCAGTGGCACGTGTGGGGTCCGCCCTACATTGGGGTCTCGTTACAGGATGCTGTCTGTCTAAAACAAGCGGGCAGATGGAGCAATGGAATGACATTTGATATTGTATAGTTGGGATAGAAAAGCGTTTGGTTGATTCAATGAGTTTGGACTAAAGGTTTTGGGGTTCTATGGTAATTCTTTATGTTTTGTATATATTATTTTATATACACCCCATTGATAAGTACTAAATGCAACGATTTAAAGAGATTTAGGGCTTTATCCGTGACGCTAGTCTACTGCCGATCAACTTCACATACCAACATTTGAAATTATATTGCAGATCCTTTAGGAGAACACACTTCACGACGCTTTCCTTCACCATCAAGATGAGCTTTAAATATCTATAAAGAACTAGTCGATATCTTCTAAAAATATAATTTAATCCGACAAATTATAACAAAACAAAAACCTACAAAACTCTACAACCAATTACTTTTACTTTATTAATTGATCGTTGTTGGAATATACGATAATTTCCGTTCAACTTAACACAACAATAGAGTCGTTGTTCAACATTGCGTGTTTCTGTGTGTGCTTGTGATTGTGTGTGTTTGCGCGCGCGCACATGTTCTCTGCCCGCTCCCCTCGTCGGAGAGTTTGTCACTAATTATATAGCGGAGACGGCGGGACAAGTCGTCTGTACCGGCGGTACTGTCACACACAAAAGTCTTATACCTTGCGGTATTCATAATAAGTTCTAAGTGATGATGGTATTGTTTATGGACAGCTGTGACTCGTACCAAGTGAGCTGCTCGTATACTCGTTCTCAGGAAAAATAAAAATTATTCTCAACTACGACACAAGACACAAGATTATCCAATCCAATCCAAAGGAAGTCCACTGCTGAACATGGGCACCTCCCAATGATTTCCACAGTGACCTGTTGGAGGCAGCCTGCATCCAGCGACTTCCCGCAACCTTTACCAGATTAACATACCATGAAACCGGGGCTCTATGTGACTATAATGTATCAAGCTCAATATTTTGCCTGCCGTCTTACTATGTGACCGTGCGAAATCTTTATTTGTTTTCTGATCCGCTTTGTTCGTTTGCTGATTGTTTTTTTGCAGCTTTTTAGACAATATAACATTCCTCAGGGCCTCGATGAACTTCAAAATTTCATATCAATTGTTTTCGTGCCACGGTTGAACCTGTCTGACAAAAGTTAGAGTGTTGGACAAACAAATAAATACACCCAACAGTCACATACATAGTCCTGACCGCACACTAAGATCAATTAAGTCTTGTTTCGTGAGTATCAGACACTACGAGAGGCTTTTCGGTCTCATAAACACCCAGACGCGATACAAATACTTGTAGGCCTCACAAACATTTGTCTCGGTGCGGGGATCGAACCCGCAGCCTCTCCTTTCACAGCCAGCACTTAACCAACTGCGCTACGGAAGCTGTCACGGATCAGTAGAAAGATGTGATGCCTGTAGGAAACGTCTTGCAACTAATATTCGGCATTTTTTAAATTACTTTAAGATTTTTGTAAGTGATTGTACAACGCACTGTATTCGTCCCGGGCGAGTCTCGCGGGGTTAAAAGTTAATTCCAAGGGTTATTTTTACATCTCCCTCGCATTCATAAATAAACAAATAGCTTTTCGTAACTTGTGTTTACAATTTGAATATCAAGTATGTCGTTGTGAAACTTCGAAATTGGATAGCAAATTGCATTTCATTATTGGCACAAAAGTTTTGTTATTTCGGGGCGCTGTTTTTATGAAAGGGTAGAAAATTGCGTGGTGGCGTGTTGGCAAAGGACCGGACGCAGCTGCTGAAACAGTGGACGCGAATTAAAATTTCAGGACACACCCCTGACTTCTCGGAGTCACATGTGTATTGAGAGTCCACTTATGGACTTACCGCCATGCACTTAAACTGTACTGTACTGTACTCTATCAGCCATATACGTCCCAGTGCAGGGCACAGCCTCCAGCCAAGGAAAACATCGTAAGCAAACCTGCATACCATAGCGATTTGCAAGAATTTCTATGGTATGTAAAGTCCGCCAAACCGCACTAGGCCAGCGTGGTGGACTATATGGCCTAATCCTTCCCAATCATACTCTCGATTCTAGAGGAGCCTCGTGCCCTGCAGTGGGACGTATCTGGGCTGATAAAGTACAGTAGTGGGCTATTATCGACTAATACAGTATAATTTAAGAACATGACACAATTTTTATCTATCAAACAAATATATTAATTAAATATTTTCTCCAACCTACACGTGATCAACACATGCGCCCAACCACAGTAAATACATTAATAAAACAGCAATGAAACAATATCCTTGTTTACCGCACAGAGAAATTATCAAACGATCTCTTAATGAATACCAATATGAGGTTAGGGTTCAGAAGCCAGGGGGACAGACGTGTGTTTGTTCGTTGTCTGTGGTGGTTATTGATGGAGTATTTGTGGCGCCAGACGTAGGTATTAATATATAAATAAACCTCACAGTCACATAGTTACTAGGACATAGAAAGATGTAGAAGCTATAAAGAGTAGAAACTGCTAAATCTTTTGGTTTTAACAGAACACAAATTGAAGAAGAAGATTTTAGTGCGCAGCATCAACATACATACATAACATACTTATCTCGAATCAGGAATCAATTCATTGCACTTGTTTTACATGCAGCTTTTCGCTAATTTTACACTGCACTGTGTAGGCTACATTCCGCATAAAATATCACGATATAAATAAACCAGTATATTCCAGACACTTCTGGTCCCATTTCAATACCAAATCGAAAAATAGTAGTTTCGGACACGATCAAGTGTTACTCAACAAATTAAACTTCGGTTAACTTTATAATAATGTTATTCCCACAACCCAAATTAGACACATTTGTCAGAAAGCCTGGTTTCTCTGTGACTCTACCATCTATTAAGCAAACTTTTCAAATAATTTTAAATGTTAAATATCCACAGATATGGTTTCAATTGATCCTGAGTTGATAAAAGACTCATAGTCCTTAATATCCTCTATACGTAAGTGCGTACATCCAGGATACATTATGAAACATATACAATACAAGCGAACAATATGGAAGTGACAAACGGTCGCTTTCATTAATATTGTGCACATCCATCGCGCACAGTTAGATCCGCTGCGCTGGCGCCCGACAATATCCACAGTTTAATATGCAACAGTAATACAAGACGTGATTAAATTAATTACATCAGAATATGGCGTTTTTAAACAATGTCCAATTGCGTTAAGAGATTTTAAAATCTAGGTGAAACTAATCCATGCGTCAGGTGCTTTCAAAGGATCCCTGAAATTATTAAGAGTTTCGTCAATCCTGCTCATTGATAATCTTTTAAAGCCTAAGAGCATATCCCTAGCAAAATAGTGTTAATAATTATAAACAAGCACTATATTTTGGTTCACGCCACACACACAAAGCAAAATTACTGGGACACACATAAAGAAATACAACAAAAAACGAAAAAGCAAATTCCCTCATTTATCACGGATCGCAGGAAAGGCGGGCAATCCTTTTTAGTTTTGATTTTATTACATATTTGTTGCATTTTTATTTCAATGCCAAGTCGATTATTATTTAGTATTTTCATAATAATACAAACAGAATTTGCTTCACTGTTTTGTCATTTACTGCGGCGTCCGGCCGTCCGTCGTATTGACACAAGCCACGCGGCATGGACCAGCCGGTGCAATTATTCATACCACTGTTAGTACCCTAACGGTTCTGCTCCATACCATATAGTCAATAACACATGTACTCCTGTTTCCATGTTTTTCTTATTGCTATGAATAGCGAGACGAGCATGCCGTTCGTCTGATGTTAAGCGATCCGAACGCTCATCAGTAGTAAAACCAAAAAATACCATGCATTACAAAGCAATGTTTTCATTCCTCTTCGCTTGCCATCCTGAGACATGAATTGTTAAGTCTCATTATCTTTAGTAGTTGCACAGGCGACAATGCCCTTCAAACCGGTGCATATACACTGCTGTAGGGCGGGAGTACCAACGCAGGCGGCCTCTTACAAGAAAGACCTACCACCAGTGTTTTTCTGTATTGTAGATGCTTAAATAAATGACCGTTTCTTTTAATTAATTGCGCTATAATTTCATAATGCAATGGCTGTTCTCTTACTATAATTATGATTCATTATTAATAATGTTTATATTTTTCTATTCAATTTGCTTGATAATTAATAACGCAAATACTTATGGCAATTCTTTCTTAGTTTTCTTTATGGAAACAGAAGTGGTTATTATTTGACATCTATTTCTCACCATGATTCGTCTCCTATCACCCACTTTGTGTTAGGAAAAAAACATATAAACAAAAACTAATTACGACCTACTTACACCTCAAATCCCGAAAAAAATTTACAAAATCAAATTATTATCTAATATTCACATAATTAATTAGTGGTAAACAATCCTTTCCCCCAAGTGCATGTCGTCGTGGCAATGTACCAGCGTCGGGATGGTCACCACGCGGTCAAGGCGAGCGGGTCGACCTCACACTGCTCTAATGTCACTCGCACGCCTTACTGGGAACTGTGACGATACTTGCTAAACATCACAACGTTGTATTCAAAATTACAATTGTAATACTTGAGTATAAATAACGAGAATATATGACAGTACATATTAAATATCCATCCCTACCTCCATCAGCCAAAGGAAGTCCACTACTGAACATAAAAAAATATATGTCACTTGCAAATTATAACAAATTATCAATGAACTGCTCTGATTTGGACCAACTTGTAATTTTTGTAATAATCACGATATTGTAAACTGGTTTTGAAAAGAGCAACACTAGAGTTTCTTGCCCGTTCTTCTCTAGTGAAAACCGCTTTCCGAACCGGGTGGTAGAAAAAAAATAAATGACTGAATCTAAATAATGTTGAACATTTTAATGTATTCAATAAATTATTTTCATTTTCATTTTTTCAAGAACATAGGCCCCCCCAATGATTTCCACAGTGACCTGTTGGAGCCAGCCTGCATCCAGCGACGTCCCCTCCTATGCTAAATATACACAAAACTAAATCTTAGTGTGCGGTCAGGATTATATATGTAACTGTTAGGTGTATTTATTTATTAAATATTGCACTTCGAACAAAAAAGCATAAATATGTGTGGCCAAATCTCCCTTACTGCATCATTTGTATATTTTACATCACATGGTGAATAATTGTAATTAATGTTTTAATGGAAAAGTCATTTGAATCTGTCGCGCATATGAAACTTTAATGAATTCATTGTTAGTTTTATGCTTATGATAAACATATGCTTGCAAATGTAATTAATTTTGATTGGTCACCCGGTTTATTATAAGTAACGGCAAACAAATCCTTTTTTAACATATTGTCTTAGAATAAGCTTCCCTTTCTATAGTAACTAGTACCAATAAGTATGAGCTTCCCACATAGGGAATCAATAAAAAGGCTTGTCCAGAACCAAAACTTCGCACACTTCATAAAACTATTAACCTTCTCTCTCTCTCTCTCTTCAGCCATGGGAAGGCCACTGCTGAATACAGTCAACATTAACCTTCCCACGACATATTTATTTCATGATCCACAGCAACAATAAGTGACAAAATAACTACAATAGAAGTTAACAACGTCAGGTCCCTAGGGACCTGTGGTATCTAGATAGCACATACGTCACGGTTCAAAATAAAATTAATTACAGTAGAAGCCAAGTTGCCAGTGTAATTTAAGGCTATCAGCCAGTAAGCCTAGAAGCCCTAGTGAATTGTGTCATTCAGGTTATTGAGCGTACATCGACCTCTTTACGAAATTGGATCAATGGATGGAAAACGAACCAGTTATTGGGTCAGGCGATTTGTTTGCCAAAATGCTGGATTTTCAACATGATCACACATGCTTTGAAAATACGTCTTCTAATTGAAAGATAGCCTGAACTGCTTTTTGTATTTTGGTAATATAGCCGGTAATTTTACGAGTAATAGCTAATAAGCTATTACTTAGTAGGTGCAGGTTCAAAACCAAGGAAGACTATAAGCTTTATAGTGTTAGTTGTGGAGATAAGAGTAAAGAAAATTGCATTATAGCCAGATAATTCTTCAAAGGATTTAGAATAGTTTTTTGCTGGTAGAATATTCGCTCGGGTATACCACACATCTGATATATACCCAGAGGTCATCAAGCCGACATAAAGCTAACAGGCAAGATACGACTATTTTACGGCAAATACTCAAAAATATTTCAAATGTACCAATTTAAAACGGTATAATTACCTTAATTCCAAAATGTTTTACGTCAGACAGGCCGATGTTAATAAGTCAAATCATTAAATTATCAGAAGACTTATACATTAATATAACATATATTGACGACACTAATCAATATAATGAAGTGTTATGTACTATATAGTAAACGTTATCAGAGTATTGTCGGGTCAAGGTGCAGACCTGACCTTATGTGCTGCCCTAATGTCATATGTAATGTATACTGTGTTGCATCATCGTATCATTAAAATTAGGACTATTTACATATAACATCGTCTTATTTCAGTGGAATTGTGTGAGATGACAGCTTCCGTGGCGCAGTTGGTTGCACGCAGGCTGTGAAACGAGAGGCCGCGGGTTCGATCCCCGCACCGAAACAAGTATTTGTTGAACCACAAGTATTTGTTTCGAGTCTGGGTGTTTGTGAGAACGAAAAGTCTCTCGTAGCTCCTGATACCTACGACACAAGACTCGATCTTAGTGTGGGGTCAGGACTATGTATGTGACTGTTGGGTGCATTTATTTTTTTATATTTTATGTGAAACGCGAGGGCCTACGTTTCATTCCCGAGTAGAATTGTAGTTGGTTTACATTTTGGAATTGCAATGTATATGAGTACTTGAATTTGTGCAATACAAGGAAGATTTCATTAAAAATAATAAACAATATGTGTTTTCAATAACACAGTTATTAATAAACAAAAATGACTCTAAGAAGTAACATGTCAGAAAATTTCAAGAAAAACTCGGTTTTACCACACATCTTCCATTTAATATATCCACTAATATTTCTATTTAAGCAACATAGCATTACATCAATACTATAAATAGAATGAAGTAATTCATTGTTAAATCGTTCAGAAATTCACGTTTCTTGTGAGTCATAACTCATACATTTCTTTGAAAGCGTCAGGGGTCAACAAGTTCAATGCATTGCGTTCCAACAACAAACCATTATCCTCGAAATAGAGAGAGACAACACTATCCACAAGTAAGAGACAATGATAGTCATAAGCTGAATATTAGATTTGCATAACCTATTAAGGATTTTTAAAAATCGAATGCGACGGTTACTTACGTGCCTTAAATTGGACTTCAAAAAAATTCCGTTTGTAACTGGTCAAAATAAATTTGAATTTCACTTCGGTGTTGTGATTGGTTAAAATTAGAAATGATGTGTTTTATTAACCAATCATCGTGTATGATCAAAATAGCATCGTTTATCGCTTATTTTTGAGAGGACATAGCCGCAAATAATAAAATTATGAGTCACAAGGTAACCGACACTGCTCGTATCATTGTAAATAATACTTAAATTCTTAACCTCTGTAATGTGTAGGTTAATTTCGAGGAATGAGTAAAAAAGGAGTTTTTATTCGCTGGATGACCGTATATTGGCACTTGAAGTACCTGGATGACCGGACATATTGTCAAATATGCAATTATGCTTTTGACGACGTGTAAATTAAACAAATACTTTTCCACACGTAAGTAGAACAATACACCTTTTGATTTACCCGACAAATCTTTACGTGCCTGGCGGAAAAAAGACAAATTTATGGCAAGAATAAAAGTAATTCCTGTCTGCTGTCAATACCACTGACTTATGACAAAATAAGGATCACTACTGATGCCCGAGAACGTGTGTTACCACGGATCAGATTTATGACGCGTTTGAGGTATAAATCATTTTTTTTTATTGCACAAACGAGCAAACAGGTCATCTGATGGTAAGCGATCACTGTCGCCCATGAACACCTACAACGCTGGATCATGAGTGTTGCCGGCCCAATTGGAAGAGGAGCGGAGAGGCAAAAGGATGGGCAGAGGAAAGGGATATTGGACATCCGGCAATCAAATCTGTGTGAAGGACTAGCTATGTCCAAACTAGTAGGTACTAGCAGTTTACACTATTGATTACTGCGTTATTTTACCAAACGATTCTCTATCCTAGATCCTATAGTCTTATCAATTTATCCCTTTTTCAATTATTTCTCAGTCGTTTTACAGATATCCTTGGTTTCTAGCCTAAAAGGCTCCCGAGACGTGAAAGTTACCATTTCAGGTCACGCATTACAAATTAGAAGTTACGTGTCTATACATAGAACCCTAATGACGATACTATTTATATCAAGAATTATGAAGGTACATATGTAAAGTTAACCAAACCATATAAGGTTAGCGTGCTAGAACATGGCGTATTTATTGCCTCAAATATACTGCATCGGTGGCGCAGTTATACTACGGTATGATTGCAAATCTGAGGTGTCGAGTTCGAATCACGGATCGGACAAAGTAATATTAGATTTTTCTATTAATTATCAGCCCGGAGTCAGGAATTTGTGCTCGATATAGCGAAAGGCTCGCCCCTTATCACATCGTGGGACGGAAAATACAAGACGAAACGTGGGTGTTCTAGTTACACCTCTGCCTACCCCTTCTGGCAAAAAGGCCTGAGTTTATGTATGTATGTAATCAGATTGACGCCTGTTAGGGAAACAGCCATAAAATATGGAAATAACAAAATAATTCTACGTGAAACCAAAATAAAGTTACTTTACACAATCAAAAAGTGTGAAATCAGCCCATAAGCCACTAATATAAAAACAAAATTCTGCTGCAATAAAAATATACAATAATGGGTTATGGAAAATAAAATTTAATATTAAAAAATTGGAATAAAGAACAAAACGCAACTCAATTAAAGGTTTTTGCACAAACAAGGTTTTATTATTCATCCCGTGACACACGAGGCTTTGCGAGAAATTCCTTCGCCACATCACCGACGATGTTGAACAAACACCAAATATAGCCGTGGTAATTTCACGCTTAAGGGCGGGTCGACCTTCGTCACTTCCGCTGGTGATTTTGACCGGAAGTAGCCATGTAGTCGACTTTTAATCGCCCATCGTCGACCTTTGCACGAAGACGTGTTTTTGTTGACTTGAACCGGACCAGATGGTTCGTTTTGAGTGATATTAGTCATAATTTGTAATTGCATTACTGATCGCCAACTATATATGGGGTTGTAACACTGTTATAAGAATACACTATAGTTGATGGTAAAATTGTTGTATCTGCCTGGATGACGACCACTGCACATAACGAAACTGCACATATTATATCGGTAGTGACATTTACAAAGGATCGCGTTTTGGGCCCAAGATAACTTTATTAAACAAACCGGCGAGAGACAGATTTCTTGTTAACTCTACAATACACCCAAAGTCTACAAAAGACAAATTGTTTTGCGTCGACTGCACTGACCTCTACATACTCCCATAACACTATAGATATGCATCGTAAAAACGTTTTTATTTGATTTTCACAATTTTGACCATATTAGTATCTATCATACAGTCAGGATGTGTCAAGGAAACTAATGATGGAGTTGTCTGATATTTTGCGTCAATTTGAATTCCCGAGACGCTCAAATGCAGCTTGAAATCGACACACAAAATAGAAATGTATATGGTATATGGTATATATCTATGTATATGGTATATAGAGTGCGTGGTGGCCTGTTGGTAAACGGACCAGACGCGGCTGCCTACATGTTCACGGTGGTCGTGGGTTCAAATCCCAGGGCAACACCTCTGACTTTTCGGAGTGATGTGTGTATTGATAGTCAATCACCACGCACTATAACGATGAAGGAAAACATCGTGAGGAAACCTGCATACCATAGCGATTTGTATAAATTTCTATGGTTTGTAAAAGTCTGCCAACCCGCATTAGGCCAGCGTGACAGACTATATGGCCTAACCACTCTCAATCGTAATCTCGATTGTAGAGGAGGCCCGTGCCCTGCAGTGGGTCGTATATGGGCTGATACAATACAATACAATATGATATATCTACTCCAACGCATTAGAGATCAGTGGTTGTCTGTAAGTCCTTAAAGTACATATAAAAATGCTCAGTTTTCCAGCGCGCGACCTTCCTTATCTAAAAGCCAGTTGACAGATGCCTGTTTCGCGTACACGCAGGATTGAGCTGTTTTATAGCAATCGACTAAATGTCAGAGTACACAGGCTGTATTTACACTCCAATCATTACGAGATTTAAGCTCCATTTACACGGGCAGAGTTTCTCGCCTAGCAGATACGATTATCGTAAGTATATAAACAAGTTGCATCGTGTAAACGTTTGTCAGAACACGATAATCTATGGCGTTTATGTCATGCGATAATCGCATACGATTCTCGCCGTGTAAATGGCGCTTTGACGTTTTTATTACTTGAACAAAAGCATGATAGCTTCCGTGGCGTGGTTAAACGTAGCTGTGAAACGAGAGGCCGCGAGTTCGATACGGTGGGGAGGCACCGAGAAAAATATTTGTGTGATCCACAAGTATTTGTTTTGGGTCTGGGTGTTTGTGAAACCAAAATATTCTCTCGTAATTTCGGATGCCCACGACACAAAACTCGATCGTAGTGTGGGGTCAGGACTATGAATTTGTATATTGGGCGTATTTATTTATTTACATAACATTTAAAATGAACACATCGCACCTGAAAATATGTCCATAGTCTATGTAGATCGTAGAATATCAATTTGCAAGTAATGTATATTTCTCACTTCATTCTTTCTTCCAGCCTCCGGGCGTTATCCTGACCAGAGTCCGCTTTCTAGCTGATCTTCACAATTTCCCTGGTCTTTAGCATCCTCAGTTGTAAGACCATCAGCCTTACAATTGAGAATGCCGAAGACCGAGCAATATGGAGGAAACACAACCGAAAGACAGCCCTTGGCACCGGCAAGGATATCGCCTAATTAAATGAAGAGTTGTAAGACCATTGGCCTGTCATCAAGTCAGCGATTTAATTAGCTTAATCACTTCTTCGCGGTTCACGTGAAGGACACGGAATAATCAGAACTAAAGAATGCATAAACACGTCAACGCAATGCCCAAGTATAGACATACCGCTATGACTTGCCACACTGAAATTCTGTGAACGTGCACACGGTACTTTTCTGCCTACCTTGCCGGGTACATCGCGTGATAATAAGGATTTCCTTCTACTACAACTATGATGGTGTTTTAGCGTATCAGACAAGAATCTTTTTATGAGTTACTATGATCATAGTATGCTGCGTTATAACCTATAGCGGGTGACCATAAGACCAATGCAAAAACAACCTATTAAGGCCTAACATTTCAATCAACTTACAATATTTTCATAGTTCCAACTTCCAAGAGCTTTCTTCGAATAATTATGAACTGTTCAGCATATTTCGACACTCATATTTTAGTTTATTAATATTTTTGTGATAGACATTTCAATACTATATCGGGACCAGTCTAACACATCAAAGTCGACATTCAAAGCACCAAATATCATATTATTTTTCATCCAAAACAATAGCAAGGATCATTCAATACAAAAACATAATTAATATGCAAATACGAGATCGCAGGTAAACATGATCGACTTATGTAACAATGGCTGGTGCTTATGGCGTGTGGTACGCCCACGCGACTTTGTCCACAAACTGACGCGCAAAAAATAATGGCCGCTTCATATTTAAACGACCCATTAGCTTGTAACTTATTGCGATCGAAAACTAGATTATGTGATAAACTTGACGGTTATCATAATGAAATATTAACTTCAGTATGCTTTTTATATATAGCACGCTAGCGACCGCACTATAGTATGTCAACGCAATTTTATGCTTCATTAAAGAAAGATAGATCATATTTATCTTATCTTTTTTAATTCATAGGTCAGGCTATCGAGCAAACAAGTCACCTGATAGTACTAGGTCACTAATAGATGTGTTGCCGGCCCATCAAATTGGGATGAAAGCGGGAAGGAAAAAGGATAGGAAGGGGAAAGGGGTATTGGGCATCCGGCAATTTTACTCACCGAATTATCACCAGAATCTATTTATCTATATTTTATATACCATACAAATATAATATGTAACTATTTTTCTTTCAATCCAATTCATCAACAAAGGAAGTCCACTGCTGAACGTAGGACTCTCCCAATGATTTCTACAGTAACCTGTTGGAGGCAGCCTGCATCCAGCGACATTCCGCGACGACGTTTTTTCTTTACTGACCCTAAAATGCATCGAAATACAAATAGCTATTTTAACTAACAAGTTATGGACACCGGCCATAAGTAGCATATTGGCTAGTAAGCTTTCTTCGAAGAATTCACCTATCTCGCACCGGTTGACACAATTATGCCGGCTTATTTGAACCCGAATAATATACAGAAGTCCTGGAACCTTTACTAGGTCCTCTGCCCACCTTTTCTCTTGCCGGTATGTGTGTAGCTTAGTTTTAAAATATTTAAGCCTCCCATAAGCTTGATTTGTGTCATATTTTTAGGTAATAAAATAAAAATTTCATAATTTTTAATTAATGCATATTTGTAAAATGTTAAGCCTGTTTAACATGAATTTATGCAAATAATTACGTAAATGTGACATTAAAACCATAAAGCCTATCCTTTAAATGTATCCATTTACAGAGCCTAATTATGTTGCATCACCGTGGGTTCTAAACGCACCATGCAAGGGGTCACGTACCGATAATATAAGGACTGCGTGTGTTTGGCGGGGACATGACCGCCCACTGGATACAGGAGCGGACTGTTCATTGTTGATATACAAACAGTAGTGCAACTTTACTTTCTTTATTTCCAGTCTCCGTGGCATAATTGATTAAACGCCGACTGTAAAACGAGAGGCCCCGGGATCGATCCCCGTACCAACTGTGTCTGGCCCACAAATATTTGTATCGGGTCTGGGTGGTTTTGAGACCGAAAAGTCTCTCCTAGTTTCTGATACCCACGACACAAGACTTAGTTGATCTTAATGTGGGGTTAGAACTATGTATGTTTCTGTTGGGTATTGGGTGTAGTTATATTTGTTAAACAAAATACCAACATTTCCCTAATCTTTTAGGGCAAAGTAACCACTCCCTACTTGTATCATAATGTGCTGAGAGCATTGCAATCTAAATATGGTATCCATTAACATGAAATATGAACACTATTAGATAAACTAGTTACATGGGCGTGCTTATTTAAAATAAAATATTAATTCATCTATCATACATACTTCCTATACATACATAAACACACGCCTTTTTCCCAGAAGGGGTAGGCAGAGGTGCTACCAGAACACCCACGTTTCGCCTTGTATATTCCGTCCCACGATGTGATAGGGGGCGAGCCTATCGCCATATTGGACACAAATTCCTGACTCCGGGCTCATAATGGATAGAAAAATCCAATATCACTTTGCCCGACCCGGGATTCGAACCCGAGACCTCAGCTTTGCAATCATACCGTAATACCACTACGCCACCGAGGCAGTCATACTTCATATAATTCAACATAAACGGTTATTCATATCATTACTTCACGGAAAAAACAAAATAAACAAGAATCGAATACAAAAATACAGGCAAACATATAATTTAAACTCTTAAATAAAATCCCCACCCGTACCACAGTAGTAAAACCACACTTGTACTACTGCTACTGTGTTTTGCACTATGTCCAAGCTCTGTGGGCGACTAGAAACCATTCACGTTTTCACAAGCTCGTTTGGCCCAAACTGGGGCTGGCCGTGACGGAGATCCACCTGATACATGAAGATCTCTAATGACGCTAAGATTTAGTCAATGAAGACTTCAATGCCCAAATTGGGTGCAGTTGCAAGGCGTTATTGAAATAAGAAATTTTCCTTGTAGTGGCCATTATTGGGCATGCTTCCTGGATTTTGTTAGTAAGCTGAGCATGTTTTATACTTTTCAGTAACTAAATTAAGATATGGGTATAGCCTTCAGTGGCGAAGGGTCATTTTTTTAAACGGCAAGCCGAAGGCCCTAAAGGCGTGTTTTACTAAATTACAGTAATTAATGTTTAGTACCTACATATAATAAAGCATCAGATTTGTCCTTAGTTTGTAGTATTTTTTTTCTAAACAATATCTTTCTCCATGGCATTGTAAGGAATAATAATAATTCATAATTGTTTTATGACACATATGATGTAAAAGGAAAGCCAGTTGGAATCGGGTTGTATGGACGCTTCGCCACTGATAGCCTTGTGTATTAGTAGATTGAAGTGGCAGTGGACGGGTGAGGAACTAACCGAGATAACTAACCTAAATGAACCGACAGGTATTAAAAAACAAAACCAAAGGTAATTTTACGGTAATTTTAAGGTAATTTTTTTTGGTCTTCTTTAAGCTTTTTACAAGGATTGGGCAATCTTTACTGTTTTATGTGTTTTTGAGGATATTATGAGCGCTAAGCGAGAACTCGATTTAGCTCTACGTAAGAAACTATCAAGATCGAACTGTGGGTCTAAATTAATATTTAAATATTGCTAACATTCATTAAAATTACTACAAACTTTGGTAACAACTACAATTATTACAAGAGTGGTATGTTGTAAATACTTTAAAATTGAACTCTACCTTATCTCTACCACAAAATATCATAAATAAAAATAAATTATATAAAATTTACGCAACATTCCCTAAAAAATATCAAGCCCCATGCTATACCAAAGATATCAAGGTAAACTATAAAGCCCAATTTACACGAAGAGAGTTTCTCGGGGCGAGAATCGTATGCGATTATCGCACGACATAACCGCCATAGAGTATCGTGTTCTGACAAACGTTTACACGATGCGACTTTTTTATATCCTTACGATAATCGTTACTTCGAGGCGAGAAACTCTCCCCGTGTAAATGGAGCTTTAGTTACGTTTGCAATAGTAACAGCCACCAGGTCAAAACCATTACAATCATACTTAGCTACATAAGTCTCGCCCACAGTATTTTTTGTGTCTACCCACGCTTTTAAAAATTAAATCGACTATTTGTATGAAAAATAATTTGATTGGTGATTAGTTTTTTTGTCAGGATTTCGTATTTGGGTCTTGTATGTCTGTTTGTAATCTAGTTAATCTGCTTATTTATTTAAATTATTTATTGTATATTTGTCCATTTTATTTCATATAGATAATATCGCATATAAAATTAATGGGATTTGACTAGGGCAGTACCACAGTCTCATAATATAATGTAATAAATATTATATTTTGTTTTCGATGTTTATTGACAGCCTCCGTGGATCAGATTGTTTCAATACTGATGGTAAAACGAGGGTCACAGACTACGAGATCCACATAAATTCGAGTCTGTATATTGTAAGAAAAAGGTATCTCGTAAGTCTGATATCCGCGACACACGACTTGGGATATTACTGTTAAGTCGCAACTATGTGTAACATTGGGGGAAGCGCAAAGAAAAAGGATGCGAAGAGCAGAGGCATTAGGCATCCGGCAACCTCACTCACCGAACCGAATATTAATAGTATAAAACCCCATTTACAAGGAAAGTTAATCACCTGAAAGATACGATTACCGCAAAGATATAATAAAGTTAGTGTAAACATTGTCAGAACACAATATGGCGGATATGTCATGCGATATTGGCATACGATTCTCGCCGCGAGAAACTCCCCGTGTAAATGAAGCTTTAGGGTCAAAGTCACTGCACTGCGACTCCATCCTTTTGCCAAATAGGTACAAAAAACCCACAATACAAAACTGCCGACCCTAACACAACGAGCCCTAACCACAATGCGTACAAACACGCGTGATACTTCCTTAATTAAATCTAATTAATTGCTATTACGCATATGGCGCCCATTTGCATATACACTTAGTATTGGAAGACAAACACGCCTCGTTATTCTTTTATGTAGATATAGCATCAGCATATCAGAAACATGTATAATTAAATAATTCATTCGGGTACATGCAATCATCTTTATTTAATTAATTCAAGATTTACTACGGGTTTGAGTGTAGAATTATAAAGAGGTTTTGAAAGTCAATTAAAAATGTGAGTATACCCGACTGTCATACGTAAATAGACTAGACCTCACCTTAATATGTACATACTTAAACCTACTTATATAAGTCTAGTATCGCATAAGATTTTACGAGAGACTTTTGGTCCTAGAAGAACCAAATCCGAAACACATATTTGTATATTATTTGGGCTTGCGGATCAAACCCACAGCCTTTAAAATATTTGTAGGTCACGTAATATTGGTCATGTGAACCCGCGGTTTGTAATTTTATAGACGGATTTAAGTTTAAGGAGCTTGTATTATTGAAAATGCTTTATGATTTGCTTCTGTGATTTTCATTAAAGACGAAGAAACTACCAACGAAACACCTCGCACTTTTAACGATTATGTATTGGCACAGGCAATCTACTGCTGAACATAATTGTATTGTATCAGCCCATATACGACCCACTGCAGGGCACGGGCCTCCTCTACAATCGAGAGAACGATTGAGAGTGGTTAGGCCATATAGTCCACCACGCTGGCCTAGTGCGGGTTGGCGGACTTTCACATACCATAGAAATTTATACAAATCGCTATGGTATGGAGGTTTCCTCACGATGTTTTCCTTCACCGTTATAGTGCGTGGTGATTGACTATCAATACACACATGACTCCGAAAAGTCAGAGGTGTGCCCTGGGATTTGAACCCGCGACCACCGTAAACATGTAGGCAGCCGCGTCTGGTCCGTTACCAACAGGCCACCACGCACATATACGCTGAACATAAACTTTCCCCAAAAATGGAGGATGCCAATTCATTATGGACGGCAGGCGATGAAAAATGAAACAAAATAATGCTCTTATAATAAGTTATTTATAGCATTGTGAGTATAAAATATCAATATCAAGGGCCATGTTCCGATGAACAATACGATAATGAAGTGTCGAATTCCAGTCATTTAACAGCTATCACAGTGTATGATCAATTATATAAATTAGTTTAAAGGCGGCCATTATTGTTGTAACTCGGTGAGATGTGATTTTGATGGAACGAGTCGCGACTGCGCGGCGCGGTGCTTTACTCGGGCGCCGGCGAGGGACGCAATTAGGATAAAATATAGTGGGTAAATTAGCAAACCGTATATCTTAATATATGCATATTAAAATCACTTAACAAGTTGTATGACCCCAAACTAGCACAGAAACTAAAAACCTGTCGTTTCAAACACAATTAAAACCAAATAAATTTCAAAGTAAATATTGGAACTGATAATATACAGGGTGATACACGTTACTTAATTAACCGACTTCAAAAAAAGGAGGTTCTCAATTCGTCGGTATCTTTTTTATGTTCACCGATTACTCGAAGACGCCTGAGGCCTTGGAAACTAAAATCCCGGTTTATGACGAAACTACTAGGCAGTTTTTTTCCAAACTTGGTATAACGTTATATGGATGGCCAGGAACATGTGGTTTAAATTGAATACCATATGTCAATATCAGCCTGTATTTAGAATGAATAAAAATATTAAAAACCCTAAAATTCTCCATATCAAGTGCCAAGTTCCGCAAAATAACAGTGAGTGTATGTTCATTTTTATTATTTGAAAACGCATCAATCGGTCATTAACGTTGCGTGTAACTCGGTGAGATGTGGTGGTAATATTGATGCATCGAGTCGCGACGGCGCGTTATACAGGCGCCGGGGAGGATGGATCTAGGATCAAAAACGGGAGACATTAACATATTACTCGATTTCTGAAGAAACAAAAAATCTACATCAAAAATAGCTTTAGGAACATCGAACATTCGACATGGCGATAGGCTCGCCCCCTATCACATCATGGGACGGACCACATAAGACGAAATGTGGGTGTCCTGGTGGCATGTCTGCCTACCCCTTCGGGAAAAAAGGCATGATGTTTACACATGTATGTATGAACATAGAATAACAGGAGGCAACTAAGAAAATACCAAATATTAAATTACTGCTACTATTCTCCTCCTCGTTTTAGTGTTGAAAGGACCCTTTTATTGAATTGAAGCTACTTTTACGAATATGCAGGAAATGAAAAGAAATAGGATCGTAAGAAGGACAAAGGAATATATATCCTAAACCAATCATATTATCTTTACTTCACGCCTAACGTCTGAATATCAATGCCCAATCAATACCCGTTCTATAAAAGACAGACTATTCACTATACTGCTCATAATGGCGCTGATTTAAACAGTTAGCGTAGTGGGTAACAACCCCACGCAAACACTTCTCAATCCGTCCCAGTCCAATATCGTTAATACACATTAAAATAAACTGCAACTTGCATCCAATTGCCACAAACAATCTGTTTTACGCCACATTTGTTTGAGCTATAAAAATGTTTACTCTCTGTCCAATCACGTATACCTAACCTGCACGAAGAAAATATAAACCAATTTAACCCCACAAAGAAATGAGAGCGAATAGGTTAAACTTATTTATTTTTATTTGCAAAAACACTGCGTTGGGCAAAGAAAATTGTTTTGCTATAAATATTTACACCAATTTTGGCAAGTGGTATTCTGTTTGTTTATTTGATCTTTATTAATTGGTTAAACATGAAAATAATTTTCATTGAGCACAAGATCTTGTATGATAAAAATAAGAATCCAATGAAAATTAAAAATGTACAAATTTGGAAAATTTTGACAAAAGAATCCTTCATAGCGACACTCAAAGCGTCAGCAGAAAAATCGCTAATTAGTTGTCTGACAGTATAATTTTCATAAATAGGCCTTTTAATCTACCACACTGACCTAACAGTTCTTAGACTGTACATATCTTCGAAATTCGTGCACAGAACTCTTGGGCACACAGGTTTTCTCGCGATATTTTCCTTTACAATAAAAGCGGGCGATTATTAATCAAATACACTAAGATCTATGTGTATTTTATCTATGCAGTTGTAAGTGGAATTCTCCAGCTTCATTTATTCTATATTACTCTAATTACAACTGCCACTTCCAGGAAGACATGACATGGACCCTATGTCAAGCGACGGAATGCATTCCACATAAATTGAACGTTTATAACACCCTCGTTTTAATTCCACTTTGTTCCAATTAGTACGTCCAATTTATATGTAAGCAAATACTGTGATACCTTCGCATAGTAGATATTCTTCAGTAATGAAGGTCGCATTTATATTCTTGAGACTACGTAGTTGCTTTTCAATGTTTACCTGAACTAAGAGTTTCAATATTAGCGCAAAGATAAATAGTTTTAGATAAGGAAATGTCTGTTAAAAGTCGATTGCAGTGGAGCGTACAAAACTCGTAGTTTTGGTACCAATTATATTTTACTGTAAAATCTTGATTTTAAGGGTAGTTTTAGATGTATATGTCTATTTTAAATATCCATCATCCATCCATCCATCAGCCAAAGGAAGTCCACTGCTGAACATAGGCCTCTCCCAATTATTTCCACAGTGAACTGTTGGAGGCAGCATATTTTAAATATGCGATTTCCCAAAATAATTGACAGGTAAGTGATCCGTTGAAAAATCACAAATAAAGCATATCTCATACTCGTCGAATAAAAATAGATGTTCTAAATGTAGCTGTAATTTTAAATGTAGCTATAAAACTACATCGAATAGAACAGAAACAAACAAACCTACTGCCCTCAACTGTGGCACAAAACGCGCAAACAAACAAACAAAATGGCGTCTCAATCACAATTGCAATGACACACTTATTCAAATTAATTAACAGATGTGTGTTACCGTGATACGTTCATTAGGACTGATGTGTTATCGCGCTTGCTGTTAACAATATCTCCATTACACTCGTAGAACGAAGTCCACGCCTCTTACGACACTACACCGTGAATTATCAAGACCTATGATAAATAAATACATCCAACAGTTAGACAATGATTAGACGTAGTGATTGATAGTCAATCACCACGCACTTTAACGGTGAAGGAAAACATCGTGAGGAAACCTGCATACTGTAGCGATTTTAAAAAAATTCTACGGTGTGTAAGTCCCCCAACCCGCACTAGGCCAGCGTGGTGGACTATATGGCCTAACCACTCTCAATCGTACTCTCGATTGTAGAGAAGGCCCGTGCCCTGCAGTGGGTCGTATATGGGCTGATAAAAAAAAAAAAAAAAAAACAGTTAGACATATCGTCCCGAAGATAAAGTAAAATGCATGTATATGTACATAAAGTCAGTTTTTTCCTAGAAGCGGTAGGCAGAGGTGCTACCAGGACTCCCACAGTTCGCCATGAGTGCTCCGTTACTCGATGTCATAGGCGGCGAGTCAATCGCCAGATCAGGCCAAAACAGCTGATTTCGGACTAATAATATAGAAAATCCTATATCACTTTGCCCGACCCGGGATTCGAACCCGAGACCTCAGCGCTGCAATCATACCGCAGTACGACTGCCCCACCGAGGCAGTCCAAGTAAAATGCAGATTCTGTGAAATTGGTATAAGACGCAACAAGAAATCTGTCGGGGTCCAAAATCTCAGATCCGCAACAAAAAATATTAATTGATGATAAAAATATTTGGGTCAATATAGTTATGGACTTTCCTGTCCTAATAAGTAGCAAATGAACTGCATTTATGCTTAGCCGATCCAAAATTTGAAATTTCATATACTCATTCAGAATCTAGATTAAGCTCTAAGTGGCACCCTTCAAACATGGCTTAAAGATTGCACAACCAAATTATTCTTATCTTGGTGTACTAGTTCGCATTAAAAATCACCCGAGAACAAAATCGGTGCATAATTTCCTCAAACATGAAGTAATCGCAATCCGTATCACAAACTAGAGATTTCTTAGCATTAACATCGACATACATAATTCAAGAAGAAAATACACTACTACACTGTGCATTTTTCCGATAAAACACGACAAAAGAATACTAATTCCGTATTACGCAACCAAACAGGAACATTGTTAAATACAGCGAAATAATCTAAAACATCTAAAAGGAAAAATTGTTAGCCAGATCCTGTGGAAAACTTAGATCTGGTGAATTCTAATGAAAGACTACTAGTAGGATGTTATTCATGTTAACATCTCATTAACAGGAGGATTTAAAGGAAATCTTCCTACTTTTTTATACACTGTCCCGCCCTCACACCCACCACTGCAACTCCTGTAAGTCAGAATCTATAGCATGCATTTTATTGACACTGATCTATGGAAGCTCAGGGAGTTTTTGGGAATTCATAAGTCGTCTCGAACTCTCTGGTCAGGATTCACTATATTGAATCGTATTGCTATATTATATCGTATTAAATATAATTTTTCACGTAAAGCTTGAATCTTTGTTTTTTTGTGAATCATTTTGTGTCTGATGGTATGAATGTCCATGTGCCTGATTTAAGAAAAATCATCCAAATTCCGGGCAATAATTCCCAAACCGAAAACAAAGTTATTTTAGTTCCAACCTATGCGTTCTTAACCCAAATACCTTATGAAAATCTGACCAAATCTAACATGGTGCCGGGCCGACACTTTCACATTAAATATAATTATGGGCGATATAAAAATACTTGGCATATGCGTCGCGTGTGCGTCTAATGCACCGCCAGAAATACACCGAGCCATCTGCAGCCCATAACATTGCGTAACGTGACACTGGGACAGGGTTCCCACTTGTGGTCATCACCATTTTCAACCCATATCCATTATCCTACCCACTGCTGGTCCTTTCAGTTTTTTCCATGTTGGGCGAATCGCATCAGCTGTGGACTTGTCTAGCTTAACTATGGACTAAGGCCTAAGGCAAGGGGTTTAAAATTACGGACCTTTTCAGGTTTATTGTAGACAAGGCCAAAGGCTCTTAGGAGAATGATAAATTAACTACTTTTTAAAACTAACTCGAGAGTTAACAACAAGTTAGACATTCCCGGAGACTCGCTGAGCTTCAATGCTCGGTGTCACTGAAATGCGTGCTAGTGATCCTGGCTTACAGGAGCTGTAATAGTGGTTGTACGGTCGGGACAGTCTCTAAATATTTATGCAAGTTTCCTCGCATTAGATCAACGTTTTGCAAATCCTTGAAAGAAAATGCTGGCAATTTTAAGAACGAAAGTTTTCAAAGCGTATCAATAATTTTCTTGTTAAAATCACGACAGTGGCCCACAAAACATTGACATTGAATACTAAAGCTTGACGAGCTTCTTCAGACAAGTAACGTATCCTTTATAACCAACAACTATATCAGAAAAAATAAAGGTTGCAAGTAAAGTGATTAATCAAAATTATATGTAATTGGACAGCCCTGTGGACCGCATGTGCGTTAAAATCCCCGTCCAAAAAGAATGCGCATAAGTTGCGACGCCGCTGCGGACTGTTTACATTAACTTAATGCCCACACATCCTTTTATAGTTACGTAACTGCACTAAAACTACACGCATCCATCAGTTTTATGTCTAGACTAAACTGTGTCTTTTAGGATTATTCACCGGCAATGTTTAACCACCTAAATATTCTATCTAACACTCTTCAGCCACAGGAAGTCCACTCGTGCACATAACCCTCCCCGAAGGGTCTTAACAGTTACCAGTCAGAAGCTGCATCCATAAAAAACCTAATAAAAAAACAACGATATTACTAATTTGTTAAATTACGGAAAAAAAACAATATTATTAAAAAAATACAATATTTATAATTAATAAAAACTCATTATTTACTTAAGGTACAAAGGTTTCTAAAATTAATCTTTTGATACTTATTTAAGTTATATAGGGAAGACGAGAAAAATGTTATGCTTCCGACACTTGTTTCATTTTGTCATTCATTGAGTATTTTGTCAGTCTTGACTAAAAAATTTGATGTATTCTGCTGCCAAGTATCAATGTATCCTTCTTTATTGTGGACCGCCGTCTATTCCCGATACTTTCATTGTTATTATTGTTTTTTATTTAATTCTATTTTTTTCATTTTTTATTGCCTTGAATGGCGAGACGAGCCTGCCATTCGTCATGGTAAGCGATACGACCGCTCATGGACAGTAGCAAAATCAACTCCATGAATTACAACGCAATGCTATTCTTTCACTGCGCTCACCATTTTTTTTTTTATCATCCCATATACGTCCCACTGCTAGGCACGGGCCTACTCTACAATCGAGAGAATCGATTGAGAGTGGTTAGGCCATATAGTCCACCACGCTGGCCTAGTGCGGGTTGGCGGACTTACATACCGTAGAAATTCTTTAAAATCGCTACGGTATGCAGGTTTCCTCACGATGTTTTCCTTCACCGTTAAAGTGCGTGGTAATGGACTATCAATACACACATAACTCCGAAAAGTAAGAGGTGTGCCCTGGTATGTGAACCCGCGACCACCGTGAACATGTAGGCAGCCGAGTCTGGTCCGTTACCAACAGGGCACCACGCACTGCGCTCACCATACTGAGACATAAGTTAGGTCTCAATATGTCCAGTAGTTACGCTGGCTACAATATCGTTTGGTTGCTGTAAAGTGTTTTGTATTTATATAAGCCTATTACAATTACCTATTACAAGACTTAATTGATCTTAATGTAGGGTCAGAACTATGTATGTGACTTTTAGGTGTATTATTTATTTATAAGCACTGTAGTGTGTAGACATTATGGCCCGCGATTACTTGCCATTATGGCACTTAACAGCTTATAACTCGGGGTGTCGAGCACAGCGCGAAACTATGTAGCACTTAATTATATTACGAGGTCGGTATTTTCCTTAATTTCCTACGAAAAATATTTCAAAGAACATTAGTTTTGTTTCCAACTCCTCCTATTCGTTTTTTCTTTATGATTAATTTCGTTGCGGGTTAAAGACAAGCTAGTGTCTCTAGAGACTCGCCGAGCTGCGGAACTCGGTGTCCATTCTTTGTATGGGTGTGTGGGCTGGAAAGTCTCTATAAGACCTAGTTCATCAGGCTGTCCTAATTTAAAATGTATTTACTGTATAGGACGGGCATACGAGCAAACAGCTGCTCTGGAACTTGGGTCGCAGATGCATGGCCAGTCTCTCAGTATAGTAGAGGAACGGGAAGGAAAACAACTAGAGGAGGAAAGGGGTACTCGGACTTCCGATATATCACACTGTACTATACTGTACTGTATCAGCCCATATACGTCCCACTGCAGGGCACGGGCCTCCTTTACCATCGAGAGCACGATTGAAAGTGGTTAGGCCATAGTCCACCACGTTGGCCTAGTGCGGGTTGGCTATATATCACAGACCAAATGAAATTCCACAGCATAGTCAACATATAAATCCGTGTTTTGTACGACAGACATACCACCCTGGACGATCCGGCCTAATTCTATTAACCCAATATAGTTACAGTATGGCTCTACAACCAGTGCCGGCGTAAGGGTAGGGCGCGGTTGGGCGACGACCCTAGGGCGCCAATGTCGAAACTGCGCTGAAGGCAGGGATTTACTGTAACATACTGTATTATCTATAATTTACAGTTTTTCACTTGGATTCGGACAGTACTTAATAAGTTTAGATGAATAAATAAACTGGCGAACAAGATTAACAAAGATTATATATTAAGCATATTTAAACAGTACACAGATAGTATGGAAACGTATGTCAAGAGACGAGGAAGGAAGTAAGACAAAACATAGACAACATAATATAAATACCAAAGACAATGTTTGTTTAACATATTTAAGTAATACTGGCACTTACTCAATAAACTGCAATATTACTATCAGTACTTATAGGGCGTCGTAGAAATCACGGCCAACGTTACTTTCTATATCATTAAAAGAATAAAAAACAACATTAACATGTTGATTTGCTCATTAAAAATCAAATATTGCCAAGAAATGTAAGATTCCATAACACGATACATTATCTACTCCTATGTTGCAACACGATTAGATTATAATATCGTAGATTAAAATAACTCGTTCTATAATTAACTTTGTGATAATCATATTATAGAGGTTCTTGTTCTATAAATAAGTATTATAATATTATGTTGTTTACATAGACAGTCTTTGTGGCGGAGTTGGTTAAAAGCCGGCTGAGAAAATCGCGAGTTCGATCCACTAATATTAGTTTTAAGTCTAAGTTTTACGAGAGGAAAAGTTCTCTTGTAGTTTTTGATACACACGACACATTGTCCTGAGAGCCTGTTGCTAATTCCAGCAGTACTATTTATTTTTTTGCTAACTATAAACAATACACCATCAATTCAAGGTATTACACAAAGTATTGCCATTTCAAAATTCATGTATTAAATATTTATTTGTAACTTGTAATAAAATATTTATCAAATCATTTTAGAAAATGAAAACCTCGCTGCGTCTACTACATTAATGACCAATCCGCTTATTTTTATAGTATATATATACTATATACTTGTGTCAGGAGCCAAAGTAACTAATATAGATGTATTCGTATTGTTCACATAATAAATTCTCCGTACAGTAATAAAGGATGATTCACGGGATGCGGGTGCAAGCAAGCGCCACGGCGCGGCGCGGCGGCCGACGCAGCCCTCTGTCAATATTACTATTACTTTAGTGTTGTTACTCGCTTGTCGATACATTATATATTAATAAATACTAACGAAACTTAAGTCCGTGGCCTGTTGGTAACGGATTAGACGTGGCGGCCAATATGCATACGGCGGTCGCGAGTTCAAATCCCAGGGCACACCTCTGGCTTTTCGGAGTCATGTGTCAATCACCACGCACTATAACGGTGAAGGAAAACACCGTGAGGAAACCTGCATACCATAGCGATTTGGAAGAATTTCTATGGTATGCATTTGATAGCATTAGAAGGGCATCTCAAAACCTCAAAGCTGTGTAGAGAGATTTTCAAGGCTCAAACTCTAAAATCTTCCTTTAGACGTAACTTATTAAACCAAAAACTACCAAATTTCTCCAAAATCACATAATTCCGCCATATATTAAAAGAGATAAAAAAGTCTGACTAAATTGTCTCAATCGACTCTCTCGATTGTAGAGTAGGCCCGTGCTCAGCAGTGGGACGTATATGGGCTGATAAAAAAAAAATGTCTACGTCAATAGTTACAACTACACAGAAATACAGATAAAAAATAGCTAAATAACATGATTCACTCGATAACAGCATGTCCTTACTCTGTTTTATGAGTGACGTAGCGATAACTCTATCGATATATTTGACTATTCTAGCGCCGCCCACGATTAGCAATATTACTGGTATACCGGAAAATGTAGATTAAAAACTACTTCGTGTCTAATATTATCAGAATTTTAAGTAGCTCTATGCCACTATAAGATCGATGTTTTCATGTTTGAACACATATCTACATTTGTTTTTTTTCTTCTTCTAAAAAACATCATGAAAATGTTAACTGTACTACTCGTATGTGAAGCGAAGGAAAATTTGCTTTAACTTAACTTGTTTTAATTACAATATCTCTCTCACAATTTAGTTATCAAAACCATCTCATGTAAATATTTTGTTTCCAAAGACATGATATGAAGCACTAAAGGATGGTACAATATGCCCGCATTTTATAATAGACGAGAAAATCAATTTCAATGTGTTTATATTTTTTCCTATTCATTATAAGCCCAGAATCAGGAATTCGTGCCGGATATAGGCCCCTATCATATCTTGGAAGGAAACATGGAAGGTCAACCGTGTGTGTCCTAATAACACCTACCCCTTTTGCCTACCCCTTCTGATAAATGGCGTGATTATATTTTTAGTACAGCAACCGCCTTTGAAAACAATTGCAAATTTATCTGCCAACCTTTGAATATTTATAAGAGATTAATAAGAAAGGAAATTATATCTCTTTTCGGCTATGACGCTACGGTCACGTTTTCAAACATGCATGTTTCAGAAAAATGAATGAATTTTATCTATAATACAACATGATTAGAAAGTTATTATATCTAATTTATCAGACATGCTTAAAATTCCAAATATATTTAGGTACAAAAAATTATTCGCCTAACTTTTGTTATCAGTAAAGTTTTGATGAGATCACTTACACTATAATAGTTTTGCTCAGTTAGAGCAAAACATGGATTTCGAAAAATACAGAATAAAAATGGATAGTATCAATGCCACTATCTCACATAAAACTGACATGAAATAACGAAATTCAAAATGACTGGCAGTTTGCATTTGTTCTTGGCATGATCAGCTTGCTTTGAATTTACGTTCATAGTAACTTGTTACTTGCTTTACCATTGCAGGAAATGTTCTGAAGGAACCTTTGTACCCAAGGGTGTTCTATAAGATTTTCAGAGTTAAGTTTTCAACCCCACACTCAAAACGTGGTCCATTAAGACCTAAACCCCTCTAAAATTCGTAGAGGAGGCCAGTGTACAAAAATTGATCATATTATTTATTTATTTTGCACTCTTAGCAACCAGCATCTGTATCTCCTGTATTGTATATAAGTGTGTTTGTAATGTGCATATAAAGTATCACCTAATAAATTTCAACGATAACCTTTTGATTACGAAACGTGGCATAATGTACGCAGTGATAACGCAATCATTGACAGCCCTTCACGCGCCACGATCTCAATACACTGCTAACTATCTGGCAATTTGTTGGTAGGATTTTAAGAAGCTTCGGAGATTTTGTCCTATCTGATATCATTATCATCATCAGCCCTTTATTCACTGCTAGACATAGGCCTCCCCTAAATTGTGCCCTTTCAACCTATCTTCAGCTTGTCGCATCCAGCATCTGCCAGCGATCTTATGCAAAATCGTCTCTCCAGCTATTATATGTGGCAGAGCCACGCTGTTGTCAGCCATGACTCAGCATGAATGGGCAGGCTCGTCCGGGGTGGTACCACTGTCTCACAGAAGATTGACGTGAAGCGATAGCTATGCTGTCGCGTTTCGTTCGGTGAGTGAGACTGCCGGATGCCCAATACCCCTTTCCTCTTCCTATCCTTTATCCTTACCGCTCCCCTCCCGATCTGATGAGCCGGCAACACATCCATGATCCAAGTGTTGTGGATGTTCATGGGCGCTAGTGATCACTTACCATCAGGTGACCTGCTTGCTCGTTTGCCGTAACTATGCTATAAAAAAAAAAAGCTAGCGGGAGGGACACTACGCGTGCTAACTGTTATCAATGGTGGGAAGATCAAAACGCAATTTTTAAGACAATCGCAATAGCTCGCATCGAATGTCTGCTCTACGAGTATAAGGGTTTTGGGAGGCCAGGCCTAGGTAAGGTTTCATGAAGTCGCTGGATGCGAGCCGCTTCAAACAGGTCGGTATGGATATCTTTAGTAAAGGCCTGTGATGAGCCGTGGATTTCCAGTGGCTAAAAAAACAAAGATACGGTGAAACACATTTTTTACAAAAGTGGTAGACCTGCAATTCAGTTGCCTTGGAGTACAGTAGAAGTAAGCTGGTTCTAACGGACCGGTACCACCTCATAAAGAAACCGCGTGAAGCGATGACTTTACTCTCGTTTTTTCGGCGAGAGAAATAACCGAAAGCGTAATTATCACTTCCTTCTCCCACCCTTTCTCTTTACTATTCTCCTTCAAATTTTCGATCCCAGCGCAATAAATTCATACCAACGTTTTTATCCCCTTTTGCTACACTGTCCAAAAATAACATTCTTCGATGGCTTACTATGTATAAAAGATATTGGTTTCTTCGATTTACGCGAACGTTACACATTGAAATAAATATAATTCTTACAGATTTTATTCGTATATCCGCGATAAAATCCGTAAGAATTCGTTTTAAAAGATATTTACAAAACTAGGCATAATTAGCTCAATGTTTACTAAGTTTAATAGAAAAAAATATTGATACATCAGAGATATTGCCGCATGTATATATGTTACGAAACATCGTCTAGTTGTGTAATAGACGAAATATGTCGCGCGGTCGCACCGACGCTCTATGTATGACACTTGCTGATAATTGCTTCATAAACGCTTGTACAAACGTAATTGTGGTTTTCTTATATTTACTCTTCGATAACCACTTCAGAATAATGTTCCTGTGCATTCACATTAGTCAAACAGTTGAAGAAGTTTTTGAGCTTGGTTTAATGTCGCGTAATTTTATTCCCTTTTTTATCATTCGAAAGTACATAGGTAGTTTTAATTAGATCGCATAATATTTCGAAAAACCTTACAGTCATGCGTCCAATGATTTAATATACCTTTGTTTTCAGCATTTTAATATCAATTCCTATTAAGCTAGCGTGAAGAACTAACACCCAAGGTTCAAATCATAACATGTAAAAAGACTATAGGAACCAAGTAGTAAAGTAAATATAGATACAGTTTAATAAATTTTAGGCCACCTAGATAAGGTTGTAGCAAATCGATGGTTGCAGACCGGCTCTATATATTTAAATACACACAACAGTTACATATGTATCTACATAATCCTGACCCTACATTACGATTAATTAAGTCCCCTGTCATGGGTATCAGAAACTACGAAGGATCTCAGAAACACCCAGACCCGAGACAAATACGTCTGGCCTCACAAACATTTGTCTCGTTGCGGGGTTCGAACCCGCGACCTCTCGTTTCACAGCCGACTTCTAACCAACTGCGCCAAGTGGTATATCCTTATTAATCCTATATTCAGCAATAGACTTCCTATGACCCAGAGAGGGAATGAATTTTAGAGCCAAATATATATTTGATAGATGGACGACAGCCCTAGTTGGAAATCACAAGGGCCCTTGAGTGCTCTCTTGGAGATAAGAACGGGTTGTAGTTAGTACAGAATGATGCAACGAAGGCCGCTTAAGGTCGTCTAGTGTTATAAATTAATGTTAAAACTTATACAAACAAATATTAGTTATTCAGTATTGCATAATAAAGGTCTTTGGAAACGTACAAATTGTAGAAGTTATAGCCGCATCTAGACATTTTGTACTAATAGTACTCGTATAGCATTAAAGATTTCGTTTATTACGATGGTCGCGGATCCAAATCTACACCTTCGACTTTTCGGAGTCACGTGTGTATTGATAGTTAATCACCACGCACTATAACCATGAAGGAAAACATCGTGAGGCAACCTGCATACCATTTATGTTGCTGGGTTACTGTATTACTATTACTTTGATTTTTTGTAGTTGGTTAAGTTTTAGCACTTAGTGGACTTATGTTGTTTTAGAAGTATGTCATTTTGTTATATTTATATTATATTGTTTAGTATGATTGTCATTCTCAGAGTTTTTACGTTTCTGTTTTTTATTGTGTTCTAAATAGCCTTGTTAATTTCACCTTAATTTTAATGTTAAGTCTGTCTAATACTCCTTATTTATATTATGCATGTTGTGACACCTGTAGGCAATGCTTTAAGCATGATACCGAATCAATTATGTATTAGATTTAAAAAAAATTGTAATTGCCGTTGGATGTCCTCGAATAAATAAATAAATAAATGGTGATTTGTAACAATTTCTATGGTATGTAAAAGGCCTAACCCCTCTCAATTATATTCTCAATAGTAGCGGAGGCCCGTGCCCTGCAGTGGAGCGTATATGGGCTGATACAGTACAGTATGATATCAGTATCCAATAAAAATCCATGACCGTTTATAAAGTGTAACACCCGCTCACCAAAACAATATGAAAAGGATTTATTACTTACCTTAAAATAATTCTAATGCATGATTAACCGCCTTCCGATAGTTTTGCACACGGGTCCAAGCCGCCAAAACTAGTTTCTATTGTTATCGACACAAAATGCCATCAAGCCATATACGAATTGACAAATCTTGTATTTTATTGTTTTGTGAAACGTGCTTGTCGAGTTTTGGGTTTTTAGGTGCAGCCATTATGATTTTGGATAGTCTATGATACAATGAATGTCATGCATTAAAATGTGTTTTGATATAACCTCCTTAAGGGGATATTTCTTGCGTCGATTCATCCTCACGACTCTACCACGTCCCAAACCAGTGGTAGTGTTACTTAATTATTGAAAATATCTTGTAGACTAGTTGAGTAAAGAATATTGAATTTTTTAAACAGTTAAGGAGAACGTTGTGGCAAGCGTATGATATATAAGGCAGTTGATAAGAATGCTTCAAAGATGTCTATGAATACGCGTGATCAGCGCAGCGAACTCAGACCTTACTCCTCTCAATTATCAAGGAAGGCCACATCCAGCAAATGTTATGATATGGTCCATGGGTAACCGATTTTTCAATAGCAAGTATATATGTAGAATTTTAAGGTGCTGATTCTAACTGTTCCCGAAATCTTCATGATTTTTTGTACATTAAATGCCACGATCGGGATTCGAATATTTTCATATTCCATAGAAATTTTTGTGGAGTTTCTCTGTGAAACACAAGTTTTCACACAATGTTTACCTTCGTTACTGCCACGGTGGCGATGTTGTACTATGGTATGATTGCAACGCTCAGGCCCCGGGTTCGAATTCCGGTTCGAGCGAAGTGATATTGGAGCTTTCTATTCATTATCAGTCCGGAGTCAGGAATTTGTGCCCGATATGGCGATAGGCTCGCACCGTATCACATTGTGGGAAGGTTGGAACATATTGGTAATTTGGCACTTCAGGAGTCACAAGTCCATATCAAAGGGCAATTTGCTGCTCTGTGATCTTGGCTGTATATGCATGTCTTGCATGTATATGCACATACAAGGCGAAATATGGGTGTCCTGGTAACACCTCTGCTTACCCCTTATAGGAAAAAGGCGTGAGTTTATGTAAGTATGTACCTTCGCTAAATACGCCGTGCCAGTACAAACAAAGTAAATAAAAACGTCTGAATTAACAAGTATCTTATCATGAAGTTGTTATCGATATTAACGACCAATAAAAAATATAACAAGCCACATAAATATCTCGTCGTGTAAGTGTCAATCAGTAGCATTCATTAACACCGTGCAGCCGGGCGCCATTTTCTTCCTGCAACCATTTCCGGATCCGGTATTGATGCAATAATTTTAGAGGACATACTTTTTATTAAAGAGTAATTTATATGTTTTGGCACGGTTAAAATATATTACAAAAAATGAGTTTTACTTTAAAGGAGTTATGCATGACTGTTATTACGTGTCAACATTTTACTGATACAATTATGTCTTTTTAAGTTTTAAATGGATAATATAATTATTTGTATTTTTGTGTCCGAAATATGTCTGAATAGCCTTCAGTTCCCTAAATTGTATATATACTTCCTAAATGCATTTTAATAAATCTTACTTATCGTTACGCTACAAATTACATTGAAACTAACAATTGTATGTAAATATTATAATTACCACTCATTTCCCCTTTGCGAATAAAAAATATATAGGCCTATGTCCAGCAGCGGACTGCAACGGGCCGATGATAATGATGAAATAAAAAGGAATTACAAAAACAAATTTCAACACCCAAAATATTACATACCTACCATTTTTTGGGTTTTCTCTCGTACTTCAACCCAAATAACCTCCTTACTCTAAAAATCTCATAATATCGATAAACCAATCGACACAGCCCACCACTAGTAATAAAACAAACGGTAATGAACTTGGCTTGAAAATAGACCGACGCGCCTCCCGCGACGCCGCGCTGTGAACTAATAAAAACTAAATCATAACATCTAAACAGGACTATTGCAGGCCTCCGCGGATGTCGTAAACTACAATACATAGACGTACAGGGACTCTTCCGACCAAAACACACAGATCCTGTAAGCCAAATATTGATACAACAGTTGACCCGTGTGATGTGTCTGAAATTTCGGATATCTTTAAAATAATGCTGCATAAAATTACTAAAACTCTACGAAATAGCACCAGATACCATTTATTACAAGATTACATGAAATACACATTGCAAAGGTTTATATAAGGTAAAAAAATGTTACAAGAAGTTGCTTGGTTGTAAACCGCTTCCGACAGATCGCTGAAAATTAGGGGAAATTCTATGCCATAGCTTCACCAGTGGTATGGGAATGTCATCAGTAACGAGGGTGAGTGATGACGATTATGATGTACTTGCTTATTATAATAATATTACTTTATTTCTATAGTTATAGCGTGCTCAAAAAGATTCAAATTTATTATAAATCCCCTTAAACCCCTTTTAACTAATTTTACAGTATTTTTATCGGTACAATGTGTTTTGTTTATGGGTAATAATTTATGAACGTAAACATGTGTCTTCATATTAAAATAAATACAATCCCTTACAATGCGTTTAGTACAAAAGTTACAAGAGTTAAAGAGTTTAGTTATCTTAAATCCCATTAGGACAAGTAAACTCCAAGATTCAGGAAGTGATGAAATCTGAACGCAGCAGGGCATACGTCATGGCCAGCGCTATGTGATCGGCGGCACGTAGTCCATACAATTGTACAATAGTGTGCTGATAACGCCTAATCGCTGTAATTTACGACTTATTTTCGGTGTATCTGAAGATAATGACCGATTTCGAATCAGAGGTGGGCGGGGCGGAAGGGCAGTTGCCACCGTACTTGTAACAGCTATTCATGTCATCTTTGAAGAGTTGATAAATAAATTAAAATACCCAACAGACAGATACATCACTTTATACCGTATCAGGCAATGGAGTCTTTTCGGTCTCAAACACTCATCCTGAAATTGGATATGCTCGAGGATGTCACAAATATTTGTCTCGGTGCGGGTATCGAGCCCACAGTCTCTTATTTCACAGCCGGTGTCTAACTAACTGCGCCACGGAGGCTGTCAAACTTCTAGATCAGGGTGGCAAACCTTTATCAACGTGCCATTTTTATATACAAATAGAGGAGTTTAATAAGGCCATAGAGGTGCCGTGAAATAACTTTGATTTCATTGTTATTGGGAAGAATTACCTAAACTACAATAACAAATGAGCGCGAAATGTATTTTCTTGTTGAGATTTTTTCTTGTTAATGCATAATAAATTTGGTTATCTGTAAAGCGTGCCCAAAACATTATGTCGCGTGCCATTGGTTCGCCATCCCTATTCTAGTATAGGTTCGTCAACCCACACAAGGCCTGCCTGGTGGAGTAATACCGAGCCAGTAGATGTTGGTCATATAGCTTTATTTTATATTTACTGCCGGAACTCTTATTGTTGGTAAAATATTTGTATCCGCTCGGAGCAGCTACTCATACTGGCTGAAAACCCAGCATAGTGTGCAAGATAAGAGTGTCCTGTCACAAGTTCATCCTTTGCCAGAAACAAACAATCGTTGATCATACGAGCATCTTTGTATCAGCGCGGGGATGGAACCCACTGCCTCTGGTTTCATAGCCAGCTTGTCACCAACATAACGTTCTCTATCCTATAAATAAGGCATACGTACTTTATTTAATAAACTAGAACCATGACAAGAGTTTGAAGAAATAACGTTTGTGGCAGTTTCAAAGAATAGTAAAAAAACGTCATAACACACCTTTATCTTATCTGATTTGGCTATTGTTTACCAATCCGGATATAAACGAGGGCAGTGCTTTCTGATTCATCCGTCCTTAATATGAGCACATTATTCATAACAATGTTACGAACATTAAGGCAATTTTAAAATCGCGCGTTATTGCACTTAGGTTGATACGAAAGAACTCTATGGTCCTGTATATCTGACTACAATTACACGAAATGTCTCTGACCCACAAGAAAATTATATTTGTAACCTAAACTGATTCCTATTCGGTTCGATTATTTATTTGATGCCTTGCTTTATATTTCTTTAGTGGCCAGTCCCAGGTTGGCCTGGGTGCAGATGTTTTTTGATTCCACTCCACACCAGATACATGCTATTTTTCGCACAAACTGGGACAACCTGTATATGTATTATACATATAAACCTTCCTCTTGAATCACTCTATCTATTGAAATAACCGCATCAAAATCCGTTGCGTAGTTTTAAAGATCTAAGCATACACAGGGACAGACAGGGGGAAGCGACTTTGTTTTATACTACTTAGTGATTTACACTGGTCGACGGTTTAGTTGGTATACAGCATGCAGAGTGCGTAGATAAACATAACTTTACATAACTATAACATTAAAATGATTAAGCAAGATTAAATTAACAATTACGAATATTGATACGACATATGACATCTTCCAATGTTCAGAAACCATATCACTATTTAATATTCCTTTTCTATGCGGATAATAAAGACAATATTACTACTAAACGCAAGACCCTTCTAAGAACTCACTCAACAATACCCAAGTTAAAAAAAAAGACAGCATCCTTCATTAAAAGCGTTTGTCCCAATCATCTGGACGAGTGTCCTGACTCCGCGACAAACAATGTAAAAAGTACTCGGTACTCAGTGCTGTCTCGGTTCAACAACTGACCCGGTGCTCCGCACTTGCGTGCTACGGATTGATCGCTTCCTATAGGCATGGGACAGTATCGATGTCGATGTCGATAAAAAATAATAATATTGTCGCAACAACTATGTTGGGCATAGGCCATTTTTGAAAACAATCGAAATTCACATAGTGGCTCACACTTTTTTTTATTTTTTTAATCTGGCTCGGCATGATGACTGCACTGCACCTGATGGTAAGCGCAAATGCCGTCCAGACAGAGTATCGAATGGCATCAGACGGCGGTCCCATGCCATTCGACACAATTATGCCGGCCTGCTGAGATGCTTCTTCACACTACGGCGGAAGGACCCAGGATTATAGGAACTATTATATATTATTATATTATATTATTACATTTGCTTAAGATTAATACGTGCAACATTAACACGACTTACTTGCCACTGGATTCGAACCCAATAGAGTTTCAAATCAAAAATCATCTTTTTTTCCTGAATTCTTAAAACTGCCTTTGATTACGAAGAAAAATATGTCGTTTCCATGCTTTATGAGTACCTAATAATAATAACTGTGGAGGTATAAGGTTTGTTATACCGTTAAGGACGCGTCCACGATAGCAACGGGACACAAGCGTCCATACCATCGTGGACGCAGCCTAATAGTCTCAAGAAAATGTAAGAATTAGGTTACAAACATTCCCGTGCTACTAATGATAAATATAACTACTTTCTTAAAACATTTAATCAATGTAGTAATTCGGTTTCAAACTACCACAACGCATTAACTACCACTTCGCCATAAAAATGCCATAAACATTATTATTACGTTACAATAGTTGTAAATTAATTGTTCATTGTCAAGGACCGATATCTTTACAATGGGACAACCCAATACCACCTTGTCACTATCTCTTATCTGGCGTAAGGTATATAACATTAATATTAATTAGTTTCTTTATTACTATAGAGGCAACACACAGATATAGACCAAAATCTAGGTCCTAATTTGTATCTAGAATATAACCTTTCAATATACGTTTTTTGTATCAATCCATATACGTCCCACTGCACGTCACGAGCCTCCTCTACAATCGAGAGTACGATTGAGAGTGGTTAGGGCATATAGTCCACCACGCTGGCCTAGTGCGTGTTGGAGGACGTTACCGGAGATATTAAATAAATAAATACACCCAACAGCCACATACATAGTCCTGACCCCACACTAAGATCGAGTCTTGTGTCGTGGGCGTCAGAAGCTACGACAGACTTTTCGATCTCACAAACACCCAGACCCAACACAATTTTTTTGGGCCACACAAACATTTGTTTTGGTGCGGAGATCGATCCCGCGGCCTCTCGTTTCACAGTCGGCGTCTAACCAACTACGACACGGAGGCAGTCAAATAATTATATACAAATCGCTATCAACATAAATGCCGAGCACACAATCCAGTCCTAGGCATCTCTAATACACACAGTGGATTGCCCGTTCTGGGAATTGTATCTATGATCTTTCCGTTTATAGTCCTAACACTCTACCACTGGGCTATTGAGGCGACTGGAGAGGATATTCAATTCTGTACCTACCTATGGATACCCAGAGTTATAAGTGCGATAGATATTATGCTAATTCTCGTGATAAGATCAGATTTAGTCTCGCGATAATAATGTCATATCAACAGATTGCGAAACTCGTTTGACTAGCGCAGTCGATCGCCTGGACTTCCGCAAACCGTTGTTATAAATATGCTCTAGATGTTGAATTTTACTTGTTATATTGATTTATAGATATATATAAAATTAACAATAAAGGGCTGTAAAATATACAGATGCTAAAATTTAAATTCTTATAATTTCAGCGGCTTCATATAAAATTTATTCTATAAAAATTAAGACAGATTAGAACCGAATCTAGCATTAAATCAAATTCCTTGAGTTTGAATTGAACAAAAGTAAAAGTAAAGTAAAGTATTTTTTTAAGATAAGCACTGCATTGGCAGAGGCTACAAATTATTTTATCAAATATCAATGGTCATAGCACGCTGGCCTGTTGGTAACGGATAAGACGCGGCTGCCTACATGTTCAAGGCGGTCGCGGGTTCAAATCCTCACACACACACACAACCGTGCCCACAAAGTGCCGCTTGACAGATATAAATAAATCGATGAGACCTAGGCTCGTAAATATCGACATAAAACATATTTTTTGCGTTTTGTTATATAGCCTCATCACACCTTCGATTATAGAGTAGGCTCGTGCCCTGCAATGGGACGTGTTTAGGCTGATACACATACAGATATCGATATCTTCAAATATCCCCGCACTACTGCACAAAGGGCGTGAGGGCCCGGCGGAAGCCGCGTGCAGTGCGTGCGCATTAAATCGGTAACGACTGCGTGGGGCGGCGGAGCTTCCAACACCGGACGAATATACAAGAACATGACGTTTCTGGGTAATATGTGGTTTACGAGACTGGATGGAGCTGCTGTTTAACCGACCTAAACATTGGAGGAACATTCACCATGTTGTGCATAGATGAGGTGATAAAAACTAGAGATAACGCGTGACTTTAAATATTATCATAAAATCTTTAGTCAAAGTAGTCTCTTCTCAATAAATAGATTCCTCAAAGCGTAATAATAATTATGTGTTCCAAAATAATTATTTTCAATTCGCTGTGCTATTTTTTTACATAAGTGATAGGATTTTCATAAAGGACCAATCGTTTTATCTAATGATAATAATGCCTATAAAACCACATAACTGGAATTAATGGGTGAGTTATTCAAGAGTAGGGACTCTTGATAGATGGGGACGGATGAAAGGACTCGAGATGGAAAGGACCCTTAATCTCTCGCCTACTTGACTGAACAAAACGCGATAGCAAAATCGCTACTTCTTTCTGTTACTTCCAGTCAGTTTTTTGACGAATATTTAAACACGAAGCGATGTCGTCATATTGTTAATTTACCATTATATAAATATAAATTATAACATAATATTTCACTTAGAAATAACCGCGTCAGTGGTGCAGTTCGTTAGATGCCGGCTGTGAAAGTAGAAGCCGGGGGTTCGATCCCCGCGCCGAGACAAATGTTTGTGTGAACTAAAGTATTTTTGTCGGGTTGGATTTGTGAGACCGAAAAGTCTCTCGTAGCTTCTGATACCCACGATACAACACTCAATTTCAGTGCGGAGTTAGCACTATGCATGTAACTATTGTGTTCATTCATTTATTTTAACAAAATTACCATTATATGATCCGTGGTCAAATAAAATGTCTGCACTACCCAATGTACTAGAATTGTAGGCACAATTAACTTTCTTTGAAAAAACATTCAGACTATAGTTTGCACGGCCAAATTACTCTGCGCGGTACAGATGCACGCCTAATTAAGCAACAAAGCTTACGGCAAAACGGCTGACAAAAGATTCGTATTGTGAACAAAACCCTTATTCACTGGTATAACACGGAATTTCTCTTCTCTGTGAATAAAAGTCACAGGTGGTCGGTCGTGAAATATTAAATACCCGTCACACCAATACAGCCTTATTCATAGACAAATTTAAAATATATTTTAGCTATCGAATGTTTTGTCTTCTTCGTTCAAACTAGATTCGAAAGTCGTTTGAAAGAGACAAAACATTCGATAATTAAAAAATGTTTTAAATGTGTCTATGAATAAGGCGATAGTCTCTACCTTGGACGAAGGACACGTGTTGTAGCGTGGGTATCCCCTATTCCGTATCAGATAAAGAAACTTATCAGTCCAACAACATCCAGGCCCAAAATATTTGTCCAACAAAAAGTCTTAATGTTAATTATACAATATGTTTTAATTTATGTTAGTATGTAAGCTGGCGTTCGCATGTCACTCAAGGTGACCACTGAAAACCAGCGTTGCGCTGTGGCTCGCGTCGCAGTGCAACAATAAGCTGAGTGTCACATTTATGCGACGTACAAACTCCCTTTTACTGTCTTTTTGTTGTTAGCTATATATATATAAATTTATGTTAAACGAGTGTGTGCGTCATCTTATTTGTGGCTAATAAATGAGTTTTCTTTCTTTCTTTCTTTCTTCTTTCTTAATGCGATGATCGAACCTACGGTCTTTCATATCGCAACCGGTTCCCAACCAACCACGTCATGAACGCCAAGAACAAAGTAGAATGAAATTAATATTTTACAAGTCAAAGACAAGTTAAAATGGCGCACACTGCACGAGGCCTGTGTCCAGCAGTAGACAGCTATACGCTGAAGATGATTGATACTTTATCCTTGCAAATAAGTATACGCTGTACTGTCCAACTACAAATTTTACTACCTAATACCTAGCATAATGGTTTCTTGGAATTACGCGAAAGTTACACATTAAAATAAAACAAACTTTTACGGATTTTATCGCGAATTTGATTTAATTTTTACATTTTTTAATTTCCCGACGTTTCGATCACTTTACAGTTATCGTGGTTACGGGGCGGTTCGTTTTATTTAAATGTAATTAAGCAACACATTTCAACTAGGCACAAACATGTGAAGTGCATTTTAAAGCTTTCCGGCTCAAATCTCACAACTCTTTGAGGCAAAGGTGAAGTTGAAAAGTCTTCCACGTGGCCGCCTGAATACCGTCTGCGACTCACGGCTTGAGAAAAACAACGTTTAAAAACCAACTTAAAAGGTGACGTGAATATTTCTGAGTCTATTTCTATAAACTTTCTGCAAGGAAATACCTCGAGTTTATATAACCATGAGAAAATAACAGCCTGGTAATTGCTTCCAGTCTGGGTGATTGTGAGACCGAAAATTCACGTAGTTTCTGATACCTACGACACAGCACACGATTACCACACTAAGTGGGGTCAGGACTGTGTATGTGACTATTGAAAGTATTTATTAATTAATTTAACTAACCAATTTTGTAGTTTTGAGGCTAAATAACAATACAAATCATGTCATGGCTATCAGAAACTACGAGAGACTATCGACTCTCAACACACACAGCTGAAACAAGTATTTGTGGATGACAAAATAATTATCTCGGAGCGAGAATCGAATTTACTACCTGATATTGCATAGCCAATGCCTTCAATAATTGCATCACAGAGAATACCTTCTTTTAAAAAAATACAATAAAAATGTAATTTAACTTATCTTTACAAATTAAGCCATAAAATACGTTTAATACATTTTTCCTTTTCGTTTTTACTGCAATCCACCCCTACGGCCTCATTAAAAATGTTCTTGTCCCCTAAATAATTTCTCCAACTTGAAAACGTAAAGCTTTGATACAGTCTTGCGACCCTTATATCACCCTGCTAACGATTGACATTCTAAAAATTCTTAAGGAAATGCTTTAATAAAGCCTTATAGAACCTACAATTCTTTAACCTTTAAATTTCCTGAACGTTCAAAATTAATTTCTAAACAAAATGATAAATAACACACTCCTTTTAAGGCTATTTACAAAATCTTTCAAACAGTCCAGTACATTCAATTCTAAAGTAATATTAAAACTTACAATTTCACAATGACTCACAATACGTCTGGTATTATTAAATTCTTTCATGAGTGCAAACACTCATTATATTTTGTTAAAAGGTTTTCTCCCCCGGGACACGATAACACGCTGAAAGCTTCACGCAAGTATAACTGGCGACATTTTTTAGTTTTTACCTCGTCTGAAGCACGCGACAAACTAATGAGTCAAATATAAAAGAGTTTGTATTTCAGTCTGTGTGTACTGGAATTATAAATGATGCTAAGAGTACTTGGTGTATTCAAATAGCTTGATTTTAAATGAAATTAATTAACCTGTTAATGGTATAAAACTGTACTTTATCAAAAATGTATATCTACTTATTTGAAGCGTTCTATTGATATTATATTTTCCAAGTACTGCGAGTTAATAAATGCTAGATAAGTAATTGTGAAAACCTTCGCTAATTGTGTGTCCTTGAAGCCTTAAATGCGTAATATCGTTTGTCCTTTCCAGCCTTGGAAAGTCGGCGGGTCAAGGTGACAAACGTCACACAACACAAGCAATCGATAAATCCTAATTTGTACTAGACTAGTTACTAGTTTTATAAAATCTAACTATATAAGTATGTATATTGAACTCTTTATAACCGTAACACTTGGTACCAAGTTTAAAAACATTTGTATACTATACGTTATATCTGCAAATTAAATGGATGATTATAACGTCGAAAACGCGTCGAAAAGTAATCTAGTTATGTTTTTAAAATTACTTGATCCCATTTTTTATTTAATTACTCTGAAACTTTATAATATTATTTATTCAAAGCCTTATTCGTTAATCTCAAAAACCGTGATTACAATATTAATATACAAGTAGTCGCTGGATGCAACCCGCCTCCAACAAGTCACTGTGAAAATCATTGGGAGAGGCCCACGTTCACCAGTGGACTTCCTTTGGCTGATGGATGGATAATGTATGATATTCCTATTAAGTTAACCGAACATTCCCAGATCTTTATCACATAATCCGTAACTTTACAATCAAATTTTCTTCAACCTCTTTATATAAATCCCACTGAATTGAAAAGACATTCAATAAAACATCCTCAAAACACATTTAACCCGGATAAAACACCGCACGAACCCGGGTGTAAGTGAGCTGGGGTGGTGTAGTGGTAAGGTGGTGTGGTAAAGTGGTATGGTGGTGGAGTGGTGCAGACGGCCGCGAGTGCCCCGCCCTGTCTGGCGCCCACCACTTCGATCTGTATCCCTTTCAGCTTTATACTTTATCGTATTTTTAATTTCTGTCGTACAATGTGGGGACGTTTGTTTTATTGTTTGGTTTTATTGTAGCCTCTAGTAGTAGCCAAATGGGGTTCGTTTTCAGGTAATATAACAGAAGCTTATTTATCATTAGTGTACGCATTAGGTGGGTGGTACGGAAAACCTTGAAATGTGTATTGAAAATGCCTAAATAGCCCATACTGAGTACCAAAACATGCAACGTTAGTTCAAAAAGTTATATTTATTTTTTATCTTAATACTGTGTTTTCTAAAAAAACGATAAAGATACATATGTTATGTCTTCTACTTCATCGGTCAGTTAATCTATGCGGCATCGAACCCGCGGCCCTTCGTTCCACAACCGACCTCTAACCTGCACCACGAAATGTGTCAAATGTCTCTGACGACTAGGTTATGTGATAAATCGCGCTTCGTCACTTAATTTTATATGGTCCAAATTAAGGGCATTTCTGAGCCAAGAGGCTTTGTATGTGCGTACATGCGTGCACTACGATAAAGCTGGATGCACGAATATAATTCCTTGTCTATGTGGCCTCTTTGGAACGGCAGCACAATTTCGAATACACACTCGTAGGTCGTGTAGGAATGTTTCATTTTCACACGTCATTAAGTTTTATAAACCGGATTCAATTCCAAATATATGAAACACTAATAATATTTACACAGCAAAAAGACATTTATTTTCTAAAATAAGGACCATACTTCTATAACAAAGAGACGTGACAACATATCTAAAAGTACTCTTGAATTATCAACCAAATTTCCCAAAACATACTTAATACTTGAAGTTAAATAGTGATAAAACTTCACCGCGGTTTTATTCCAAGGTCTATAAATCCCGTTAAACCGACCCTCAGGCGCTGCTGGACCAACAATAGTGCTATAAAATTTGAAAATCCATTATGGAACGCCTACCTGCCGATACAGGCAAGAGTGTTCGTTTTCAAGTGGTTTGGTTCCGTACTAGTTGAAGTTCTTTCTTTGTGAAGTACCTTAAACTGTTAGGCTTTAGAAATACGAGCATTTTAGTTCTGATAGGGGCTTTTAAAAGTTTGAATGAATGAAAATCAAATGGTTGGTCTGTAATAAAATTATATTAATACGAAGTATTGATATTTGAGGTCATAGATGGTTTTGGTTTAGTTCGCTTGGTGCAATAATGGGGCGGAAAGAAGTGCACTGATTGTTAAAATAACGTGCAAATTGTTACAAAACCTCACAATTTGCCTTTAAATTTGCCAGATACTAGAAAGTTTCATAAAAAATCTAAATAAGAGATGGAATCAGCTGTAAAACGCGTCAATGTCGATTTTCAAAGTAACCGACACTGAATTTGGTGTTTAGGTAAAATATTCCAAATTGATAACCTCTTATTTTTCAAAACTCGGTTACATTGTACATTGTAGCAATAATCCAACTACGGATCTCCAAACCGTAACCTTTGTTTGGGTGTGAAACGTGGCCGGGCCCGGCCGAGCCGCATTAAGAATTCAACAAAAACATCAAAATAATGCGCTTTTGGGAAACAACCCGCTTTGATTAATGTTTTACTAAACATCGAGATCGATTGAAGAGCTACAAATACGTTGCATAATATTTTAATACAATAGTAGGACATTCCTTTATAATATTCTCTTTGTCCATTCATCCGTAAAAAAATCGATCGAGATCTAAATTGTGTGTAAGTACTGCGACAATATATTTTCTGTTCCATAACGTAATTATGTGAGTTTTAAAAGAAACAGTATTACTTTGACAAATAATCACAGTTAGAAATTATTGTTTTACTATGTTAATACTCTTAAGTATTTATTATAATTATTTTGGTTATGTTATATGTAACTAATTAATACAAAACCATAGTCAAATTAAAAGAAAATCTTACTGTTAGAAGAAAATTTTACTCGTGCTTATAAATACTCTCTCTCTTTTCAGCCACAAAAAGTCCACTGCTGAACATAGGCCTCCAAGGACCTCCACACCAACCTATTAGTAGCCTGCATGTAAGTACATTTAATCAAAAATAGGCTAAAAATTATTATAAATAATACTCGTATTTCCCAACCCGGTAATCCAATCCAGTACCTCACAGCAACACCATAAACAACTTGGGAATTGTGACGCCTTAGTTCCAACGCCCGCCATTTTAATTATAAAAATGTGATTTAGCCGACATTGGATTACGTCCCGTGGGAACACAATGCCAGACAGGCCGCGAAGGCTAAATACATTTTGTTGTATTATTAATAATATTCTGCGCAAAAGGTATCTCTCTAGTTTACTTTTTAATATTCTGTGTAAAACCTAGATTATGTATGTTTTTGTAGAGTAGGTTACAATGACTAAAATATAAAATAACTAAAGTAAGTAAATTGAGCTAAAATTCGAATTGCCCATAGAAAAATTGCGTTTCTTTTATTCTACAAACATTATCTAACTTCGAAAATTGTATTACCATATTGAGAAAAAATAACAAAATTAATGATGTGCACAAATCCGTCTGAAAGTAACAAAAGTAAAAATCTTTTCAAGCTTCAACACTGAACCGATTTAGTAAAAATTCCCGAGAGATCTAGCCCAGTCTGTGCAAGGACAGCCGTTTCTATCCCGGTTAAACGTACAGCTCTCCAAGGGCAGCTTTATAAAGCAGACTAAATTTATAGAAAGGAACTTACTCTTACTACAGTTATTATGTCAGACAATAACGATAACTTTTAATACTTAGTTTATGAAATGTCAACTTTGAAAACATAAAAAGTTGCTAAGCTCAAGTATTAATATGCAATATGGTATGATTTTTTATGAATTTGCCAAGCCCTAAACATCCGTTGTATTTGTTTAGAAACATATATTAGAACTAAACACAATCCATACTTCACAAGAAAAAAATACTTAACATCGATCAATAAAAAGCTCGGAACAAACACTCAGTTACAAAAATGAGTTTGCAAAAAATCCTTTGTTGCTTAATTTAAAAGTATTTGTGGTGCAATAACTGTACGACCCTACTTGTAAAGAACAATGCGACCCTCTGTGTTAGTGACCAATAAATTAAAAGCTTATTTACAATAGCTTACCCGTTTTATTTAATGGCTGCAGTTAAATTTAACCAGTGCCATAAAAATGTTATTTGACTTCACTACTTTAGTTTTGTTGTATAGTAGCAGTTAAATAAAGAGTTTTTACTTGTTATAAACCTGTTATTTGATACATAGATTCCAATATTACTTTATACAGGTGCAAAAACTAAAAAGTATTGAAAGCGCCTGATAATTATTTAAGAGCAATATTTCCGTTTGCTAACTGCTCTATATTTAATTTGCGGAAATGCACAGACCTAGATTTAGCAATTAACACTTAGGTTATTAGGCATTCGATTTTCGAAATGAGCACCACCTGATATTTCACTACGTTTAAATAAAATCCAACCAATATACCTTACAGTTTTCCAAAATTACGAGCAGGCATGAGGCAATCTCTGCAAACTTAATGTCGTAGTATGAGAGAATTAAGCATAAAAGAAATCATGACCGTTATAATTATGTACTTATACCAAATTAAGCAAAAACTTCCCAAAATATTCTACATTATATTTTTGTTTTGCAGCCTAATTATAACCGCAGAATCATTATCCCAAAATTAAATAACCCATGATTTAAACAGTACCATCGTACTCTCACTTGGCAGTTAGCGCTAAAAAACTATATGTCCCTACTCGTTTCTATGCGGCAATGCTGTGTTTTTCCACGTGGCCACGGACGATAGACGATCATAAGCTCGCCAAGGAACTTATTTACTAACAGATATAGATATTACAAATGGTGAATTTAACAGAAACATATCTTATATTAACAGATTGGGTAATTTACGTCTTTTATTTACGTTAAACTTCTGATTCGTTTTAACAATAACCACATGGTAAAATCCCAACTAATTTGTACAAGGATGTTCTACAAGCTTGTTTTACATAATTGAGGCCCTCGAGACGTGCCCTTAGATAATTAACTCTGAAATATTAAAAGGTTACCCTTCGACCTTGAGGGATAATGGAAATTTCGCATCCGTAAAACCTTTTACATTAAGGTCTACAAATTGTTAAATAAATATTTTTTCTTGAATAACTCTGTACTAAAAAGAAATGAAAATTAGGTACTAACATTAAAACAATTATTAAAATTAGATTTGAATGCTAGATATTTTATTTTTACGTAAGTAATAAATAGTTGCGGAACAATAAAAGTTCGAAGTGCAATAGAAACATATTTTATAGCCTTTGTTATAATGTACGTATCCTGAAATAGTATCCCTTTTCGTGGACAATGCGTGTAAGCCTTACCTACATCGATGAATCCTTATTCCCTTGCCAATGTGACATACAAATATAAACACGCATTAAGCTGTTTAGATTAATATTATTGCTTAATATTCGTTTGGCAGCATATATGCAATTTATAATTGAAAAACGTGTAAACAATGATAATTGATAACGCTGCATTACTGTGATAACCGCATTTTGTTCTATAAAAATACAAGACATTGACCAAATCATATTCCCATATTAAACCATTAGTATTTGACGTGTATCCTACAAAGTATATTTAAATAATCCATACCTTTATTTCAGGATTCGGCTGTAATCACAAAACACGCCACTTTTCAGTCAATTTATGCAAATCAGGCGCGTAAAATGCGGTACAACGTCCCGCAATGCGGAAGCCCTATAATGTTTTTAAACAAACTTCACCAACACAAAGTTTAGTGTCCAGTCTAGATTATGTTTATTCCTAGGTATTAAGTGTGGCAGGACCAGCCGGCCCGCGTGTTTGACAGATCACTGTCTCGAAAACGAAATGAAATGGCGCGCATGCGTGTTACGAACTCGACGTAGACGCGCGCAAACTTAGGGGACGAAATGGGACGTAAAGTGATTAGATACTGCCACCCCTCGGTGGAATGTTACTTTATATGTATTGCAAATTCGGGCGGGATTTTAAATTTAACAAAATGAAGTCTTGATTTTATTTTTTGTAAATGGCAAGGAATATTCGTGCTTCTGTGATTCATTTTCGTAATAAGCTGTCTAGAACCTTTGCCTTTCCGATGGGATACATTGAAAAAAAACAACATAAGCTGTCTTGTGGGACCTAGAGGGTCAATTTGGCATCCGGCCAATCTGGATGCTCTATAATTACGTCTTTATAATACAGTTCTATGGCTCTCCAATTACAGTGGTGAATTTCTGAGAATGATTGATGGCGCAGTTTAATACAGTACGATTACAACGCTGAGGTCTTGGGTACGAATCCCGGGTCGGGTAAAATGATATTGAATTTTTTATTCATTATCACACAATGAGATGGAACACAATGTGGTTATCCTGGTAGTATGTATGTCTACGCCTTCTGGGAAAAAAGCGTGATGTTTATGTATGATTGGTGAAGAATATAAAGATATTTAGAACAAAAATAAGAATTTCCATAACTTATTTCATTTGAAGAGGAAAAAAACAGACTCCACCGTTTTTAGGAATTCTTTTAGTTAAGTCTGGGGTCATTTTCCTCAACATATTTGCATTCACAGTTAAAAAGATAAGTATTACAAATACCCGTTACTTAGAAAAATCAATGGGAAATACAAACTTTAAGCTTTCCGAAACTCCACTGCCCATTTAGCTGAAAACTACGCTATCGCTCTCTTCCAGCGTTCATAGTTCACATACTGGCTCCTTATAAATCGGGATTAAGTGGCGCGCGAGAGATTTGATGCCAGTGACCTAGTCGGGACATCGACGATGAAATTTGCAATTCACTGACTATATTTCGGGGTAAGGATGGTTCCTGACTTGTGTTGGTTGATATTGGGATTGGATTAGGGATCAAAAGTGAGAGGATTTTATATTGCGTAACTTTGAAGATGGGTATATTACTAGGTACCTACCGAAAATTATGAAGTGTGTGCATTGTGTATTGGTAATTTCGTTAATCAATCAATCAATCCATCAGCCAAAGGAAGTCCACTGCTGAACATAGGCCTCTCCCAATGATTTCCACAGTTTAAGTAGGAATTAAATGTAAATATTTTATTGAACCCATACATTATTTAGATTCAGTCATTTTTTTTCCACTGCCAGCCGGTTCACAGTGTTGTTTTCGCCAGAGAAGAACGGGCAAAAAACTCTAGCGTTGCTTATTTCAAAACAAGATTACAATACAGTAGTTATGTAGGAGTTGCAACGCAGTTGAATTCAGAGCAGTTCATAAATATGTAATATGGAATAATAATTAATTAACAATGAGTCATGGACTGAGTTTTACGTAGTAGTGAATTAGAAAAGATTTTATTAAAAAAATCAAGTTGAAAAGCTATCAAGCTATTAAAAGCTCTTGCCATGAAGTAGAACCATAGATGTATACTACACTTAGGTACTAGTCAGACTGTCTGTGGAGAAATGAGTCAGCAATCTGACTCACCGAACAGTCTGCAGTGCTCCCGGACTGCGCAAACAATTCCACTTATACAATTACATCCCTGCCAATTCACTGTGTTACTCACAGTTTTATGAAAAAGCATGTCGTAGGAACTCGCAGTTCTTTTTAATCAAAATTAAATAACTTTAGGTGCAAAAGTATAACGTAGGTCGTCGTAATCGCTTTTATCATTGAAAGCTTTGTTCTGGGCGGTTACTCTATGATCCGAAACGAAACTCGAATGTTCGACCTCGCACGTAAAACTGTACGAATGTGCCTAGATACTCCACAAATGCTCGAATTCTCTATCATACGTTCTTACTATAGACTTAATTCGGAGTGAATGATAAGTATCATAGAGAATAGTGTTGATTTTAAGAAGTGGAAAACTTATAACTCACTTCAGACTTCGAACGTCCGAACATTCGAGTTTCGTTTCGAATAATAGAGGATCCCTCCTGTAGCGCTTATGGGCTTGTACAGCTTGACTGAGTTTAAGTTAGATTCTCAAGTCAGATGTTCAAGAAAGCAACTAGATATTAGGCAAATCGTTAACGAAGTTTGAATGCAATTCCTTTCAACCCAACAGAATTTATAAAGAAAAAGGTGCCATTTAGACCGAAGTTCGGTCAACTTAAATAAAAAAAAATAACAAACAACCCTTTATATTCACTGCAGTATCACATCCCTTTGTCATCCCCAGACATCTATAAAACGTGGCCACAAACGCGACCTACATAGCATTACAACAAAGGATAGATGTTTTCAACACGAGGTCAGTGCTTCCGACACACGAGCTACACGACGGGACGCGCCGTGATGTTGCACGAATGTAAGGCCCGTTTTATTAAAATCATGTGAATGTTGGTAGTCGTAGGTAGACTGCCTCGGTGGCGCTTTTACAACTGACTTCTCGGGTTCCAATCCCAAGTCGGACAAATTATATTGGATTTTTCTATTGCCAGCCCGGAGTCAGGAAGTGACCGATATGGTGATAAGCTCGCGTCTTATCAAATCATGGGATGGAACAAAAGGCGAAACGTATTTGACCTAGTAGGACCTCTGATTATCTGCCTCTGCCTTATAGGAAAATGGCTTTTTTTTATTACGGTGAGTGGCGAGACGAGCATGCCATTCGCCTCATGGACAGTAACAAAACCACACACCACCACACACCTTGGGATTCCACTGCGCTCGCCATCCTGAGACATAAGATGTTATGTCTCATTATGTCCAGTCGTTACTCTGGATACAATGTCCTTCAATCCGGAACATAACAGTGCATTTACACGCCTGTTTGGCGGGAGAAATAGACATTGTGATGGTACCTTACCACGCGGTCTATCACATATGAGAGACCTACCATCAGTAGCTTGAGTTTAAATCTGTATGTATGTACTGTTTATAATACACGAGGTCAGTGCTTCCGACACATGAGCAACACATCACGCCACAATGTATCACGATTGTGTTGTCTTGTCAACATTAAGTGTATGTTAGTAAGTAGGTTAAGAATCCCTAATACGAAAGAAAAGAAAGTAGTTAAAAAGTTTACATTAGTGGATTTTTAAGGAATGGAGGTGAAGAATCGGTTTTGAAATCGTATTTCATCTGTTCAGTGAGGTTACCAGACACGCAATAACTGTCGCTTTTTCGTTTCCTTTATCTTCCTTTTGAGAGACTGTCATCGCATCTACGATCAGTGTTTTAAAATGTTCATTAGCGGAGATACACTTACCATCAAATGGGGCGTTTGCAGATGTTAAAGTTCTGAAAGCTAAAGTATCAAGATTTTTTTAATTAGCGCTTGAATAGATGTCCAAGTTAACTCCCATAGCAGCGATAGCACCATATTTACCATTCAAAAAAGCTAGTCTCATTAAAATTACAAATATTCATGGAATATAAAGCACCAAGCAACGTATCGAGGTCACTCGCCACACGCTCGCAACATCCGGCGACACGCCACGACATCGCGACAGCGCTCACCACAAGCGACAATGTACGCAAAGGGCCATTGTTCCCGCCGTAATGGATTTTCCGTTTATTTTCCTACGATTGTGCATTTATGTAGGTTTTTTTTTTCAAAGGGTATGGAAAATACATAGGGTTGATACACTACATGCCAAATGGAGTGCAAATACTTTCGTACTTTGTATTTGTATATTTAGTATAAATACAAATACATGAGGTAAATATTATTTACTTCATGCTACTTATAAATGTGTTGATGCGTGGTGGCCTCTTGATAAACGGCCCCAGACGCGACTACCAACATATTCACGGTGGTCGCGGGTCCAAATCTTAGAGCATATCTCTGACATTTCGGAATCATGTTTGTATTGATAGTCTATCACCAAGACTATAGCGGTGAAGGGAAACATCGTAAAGAAATCTGCATACCGTGGCAATTTGCAATTTCTATGGTATGTAAATCCGCCAACCCCCACTAGGCCAACGTGGTGGACTATATTGCCTAACCCTTCTCAATCGTACTCTCGATTGTGGAAGAGGATCGCGCTCTGCAGTAGGACGTATATAGGCTGATACAATACAATACAAAATACTTAAAAATAGGTCAAATTGAACAGGGTGTATTGTCTTGTAGAAAATAAACGTAAAAGACGGCTAGGAAGGTTCACCAAGCGATACCATTATGCGTGCCTGATTCACGTCTAAATGAGAGAAATCGAGAATATAGGGAGAAGTGACGGGGAGTGCGCAAACCAGCAAACTCTTGGTGATATAAACTAGAATTAAATGAGATTATGTTTAACAATAAATAAAACAAAGCCGGTTAAATAAAAATACTTTATTGAAGTAAACAGTTCATATTTCGTATTTCTTATAACTAACAAATGCCTAAATATTATATAACCATAACTTTATTCTATGCCAAACTAACCTAAAATTTTGACACAAATTCAAAACCACAATAAATTCCAAAAGGGCCGTAATCAGAACTGCGAGCATTGGTCACGACCCCCGACCCCCCACAGCTACTTGCAGCATTGCCACAAGATCCCATCACATAAGCCTCTCGTCTTCATAACCTGAACCCTGGTATGGTCAGCTAAGTGTCGATGATGGACAGGTCTTGGAGGAAGTTCTCCTCGACATCGCTGAAGAACGCCGGTGCCCGGGTCTGGTAGGCACGCCGTTGGTCATTAATTAACAGATTCCTATACCAAATATAAACTTATAATTAGTTTTTTTATTAAAATAATAAATACACCAACAATCACTTGCATATTCCAAACCCCACAATAAAATACAAGTCTTTGTCGTCGGTATCACAAATATTTGTGTGAACTACAAGTATTTGTTTCGAGTCTGGGTGTTTGTAAGACCGAAAGGCAATCGTAGATCCCACGACACAAGACTCGATCTTAGTATGGGGTCAGAACTATGTATGTGACTGTTGGGTGTATTTATAACTAAAGTTGAACTGTCTGCATATCGTCTAAATGTGCTGTGTTCCGGATTTAACCTGTGTATACACCGTTACAGTCAGGCCGGCAAAATTATCAATGGTATTATGGGGCCGGTTAATATTCTTTTTTTAATTGTACTGAACTACCATCAGCGATGTTGTAATAACTTGATACTGGAAGAATGAAAAATACATTGGATTCGAAAGAGTGGCCAGTCGGTCAGAAAATCTTGTGTATAATACTCTTTGCAACTCTCAAAAAAAATTGTGTTATGCTAAATCTCCAAATTATAAATATACTAACCCCTACATTATTTTAATTACCTACGTTTTATCCATAGACCCGAACCAAACAACTATACAAATACACAAAGGTTATAATAAAATACAGACAATACTGATTACATATTTATTCTCATAGAAAAATAAATGTATTATACAGACTATAACATACAATCTTATAAAAATAATTTATGCAACATAAAAGCAGATGTAAAAGCAACTAAATATAATAACATTAACTTTCATGGAACTATGTTAGAGCTACTTATTTTTACTTTAATAAACTAATTCAATCCAATAAAAAAATATTATCTGGAATCTATGCATAAAACAAACCAGGGAAGAATTTAGTGACAGTTAGAGGGGGCCGATGACCCCCACACAATTAGTTAACAAAAAATCCCATAAATAAATGGTATATTATAATATACATAGTTTTTACCTTATAAGACCTTGCTTTATGTTTGAGCGCAAAATGGTTAAAAAATGAATTGTTATAAAATTATTCTTTTGTTATTAAAGTAGAAGAATTAATGTCACAAAATAATATTTCGCCATTGAATGGCAATAATTTAGCATGATTTATCACAGTTTTTGTAAAACATAAGTGTTACTTTACAATATATTTCATTCAAATAGATTTCAAGATTTTATATTTCATTTGATAATTCCTTTAAAATGCTGTTCTTATTGTATCTGTGCTGCACCTTATTAATTACTCTTTATATATTTACAAACATATTTATTTAGTTTTTTTAATTATTCACCATGTGATTTCAAGGCAACTGCAAACATTATATTAATTTTAAAATATACTTATTTGTGATTTTTTGATAATTACTACTTAACCAATTACCATTTAGTCATATATTCTTTGGTGTATTATACATTTCAATTTTATCTCCAAACAAATTATTATAAATTATACAATCCCAAATACACATAAACAAAAAAAAATAATCTAAACACTACTTAAGTATTTCTAAACATATATTTCTAATTCTAACTACATTATATAAAATAATCTAGTGAAGTAGGTATCAGATACTCTTAATAATTCTACAAATAACCAACATATCCTAAGCTGATGCATGCAGCTACCAACTGAATTTAAAAAAATGTCTGAAACAATATAAGTAATATAAAATAACTATAACATACCTCAAATAAATACATACAACATTACAAAATTCAGTCTACAGCATCGTAACCAATAAACTATATATTAGAGCAACCAGGTAAATCAAAATACATTATTTTTAATGGCAACAAAGTGCTGATGAATCCATCACTTGCATATATAAATATGTATTGAGCTTCAGACAAAACCAAAACACTTTATGTTGCTGTTATATTTACACAATTACATTTATTATGAATGCAAAAAATCACCAACAATAATTTCAATTTTCCTGGCCACGTTTCTACCACAATCTGTCTTGAATATTTTAACAATATATTACACATATTACGATATTACATACACAATATAGACACATATATCACTGTTTACTTTACAACTATGACATATACATACAGACTACAGTTACTATTCAGTAGCACAGGTTTCATATTGCGGAGTACATCATCGACTATAGTACTATTTTCTGAGCCCTGAATTGTACCCAAAAATGGTAAAAAGCGACGCCCTTTACATTTATAATATCTATACTTTTATATTTTATCAAATACCAAAACTCAAAGCTATTCAAAATCAATGACAATATAAATTATTGCTGATTAATGTTTTCATTTTGAGGTCCTATAGTCTCCCCAAAATGTAGTTATGTAGTAAGACTAAAGTTGGCACTGCTAATAATTATACCCCAAAATACCAACTCACTAAACTTGGCACTACCAATAATAGTACACCAAGATGCAACCTTACTAAACTTGCCACTGCCAATAACTATACCAAGATCCCTACACCACTGTCCACCACCAGTGCCTAATGGCTAGCAGGCTCTCTGTGGGCGTACCTCTCGAAGATGTGCAGCAGTTCGAAGCACACCTCAGCCAGGATCAGGGCGATGATCATCCACTCCAGGCGGATGTGGTGCCTGTCCGCCGCCCAGGAGGAGAGTAGTTCCAGGAGTTCTACGCAATGGGCTAGGCGCTCGTTCAGGACCTGGTGGTTATTGCCACATATTAACACAAATACATTTATTTATGGAGCACAGGCTTCTTCTACGGTTGAACTGTATTACTGGCTTTGTGTAATTAAAATTCTAATAGGGACTCTAAACCATGTTTCCCTGCATGTTTTCCTACATCATTAGTATTTACTCAACAACTATTAAACAAATTCTCACATTTTTATTATGAATCCAATTTACACCCTCCCCAATACCCAACATCAGCAATGTGCAGCAGACTATGTCACCTGTATGTCACTATTGCTTAGTCATACAATCAAGAGACAATCTGCCCACACAGTCCCTAGCATCCTGATTACTTGGAGTTCATACCCTGGTCCTCTTGGAGATGGTGAAGTAGGCGAGCGTGTTGGAGTAGAGCCTCTCGAGCTGCTCCTCCTCCCAGTAGAAGTCGGGCGTGTCCAGCATGTCCGACTCCACGTTGAGGCGGTGGCGCAGGGAGAACAACTCGCCTAGCTTGCGGACCACCTGCAAACGGTCACAATCAACAAATGAAACTGGTAGACATCGGTGAAGTTATCTTGGAGTATTGTACGAAGGGTCCGGATTGGGGTGGTTTCAATGTCTCACAGAAATCCGAAGTGAAACGACGGTTTTGCTGGCGTGTTTTCTTCGGTGCAAGGTTGTCTATAGGACCGAAATGCCTCCTCTTCTAGTCCTTTTGTCTTCTTCCATTTAAGATCCGGTGGGGCACCGTAGGTATCATATCCAAGTGTTATAGTTATTAAGAACAGTGGTACTTACTTATATCAGGTGAATCATTTGTTTGTATCTGAGACCCTAATGTAAAAAAAAAACAATTGACAGAGTATTTCTTTTCCCCTTTTCTCTTCTCTTCAATTCAGAGAGGCTTGCAACAAACCCACCATCCAGTTTTGATAGATATTCATAGTCAGTATTTACTTTCCATTGTAAACCTGACCTGTGCAAACCCAAACATTGGAGTCATAAAGTTCCCCCTGTGTGGTGGTTACCTCCTTCTTGTCGACGTGCGCGGCGCCCTCGCGCTCCATGCTGGCGGAGTGGTAGCGCACGGCCGCCGCCAGCGCCTCCAGCCGCGCCTCCCACGCGCCCAGCCGCGCCGACTGCACCATCGCGTGACTGCACGTGCATCATCACCATTTCGTTACCATCATCACCATTATTATCATTGACATCATCATGACCACCATCATTACCATTATTATAGTCAAATTACGATACTATAAATAAATTCAATTCATCCAAAAGTTTGTTATTTCAGTAATGTACACATAGGTCAATTGAATTGTTGATTTGTGTTTTAAATGAAATTAAATTAAATGGACTAATGAGGGTCATGAAATGGAACTACCTGAATGTATATCTCTCTAACGAGTTGTCCCGTTCTGGCACCATCACGAAACACGACTCTTGCAAATGACATTTCTTCCTGCAATCAAAAAAATTTAATAAGGAATATCGATTTGAAGGTTTTATAGCTATTGATCTACAACTATGTATATTCCACTTACGCATTGGGTTGATAGAAGTATGTCATAACTTCTCTTTCCTTTTCTACAACATCACGCGGATAACTCTCAATCTCATATCTGAAAAAAATATCAATAATAAATATGTGATTTAAGTACACCATTTTCATGACATTCAAAAATACGTAGGCAAGGAAAGGTGTACCTAGGGAGTAAGATCCACATTATATTCACAGTTACCATTATTCATAAACATAGTATTGTACAAACTTACGGTTTAACAAATTCTAAAACATTGCTGGCTTCCAGTTCTGTGCAATTCCAGAACACAACAGCACCTTCCCTGAAGAATATTATCTCCCTGGGCTCCGAACCTACACTGTACACGGCATTTGCTACTAGGACATCTCCAACTTCTTGTGCTTTTAAACTGTAAGAAAAATTTTAAAATCCAAAGAAATTAGACGGTTCTGACTGCTTAGCAAAATAATTCATGTTTTAGTAACAGCAAGTACATTTTTTTTTGGACACCACTAGAAATGGATTTAATGCAGCCTATATATGCTATAATATTATCAAAACAATGCTTGATTGTAAATTACATGGCATTGCATCATCTTTTGAAATGACCATATTCATTCATAATAATATACAGGGATATTTCGAAGAACTTTAAGAAGTCAATCAACACAAATTATTACTCATAAATGCTTACAAACAGCAATCATAATCTATAATCATTATTTTCTTGTATTTTTTTTATTTTAACAATAAGAACCTTACGTTCCGGGCTCGTAGAGTTTCTGCTGCACCAGGGCCTCCTTCAAGCTCTTCAGATCGTAACAATCAGCCGTACAGTAAGCCAAAGTCAAATAATGACCCTCTTTTTGACTCAAATCCTCTGCAGTGGCTTTCTTATGAATAATCTTCTTTTTCAGAGGTATAGTGGCATTGTCCAACGCTGCTGTCGGTTGAATAGTATCACTCGAGTATTTCCTGATGACCATTTGCTGGGAAATACGGTAAATATTGTTTTTAAAACCATTTATTTTTATTTTTGGCGCGGCCACATCTTTCAATATAGATTTTATGTAGGCGCTCCGCAGTGCAGAGATAGAAAATTTTGTAAGACAAAAACTCATTTTTGTTATAATTTGCACAATATTTTTATGATATGAAAAGTATTTTTAAGCTTTCCGGCTTAAAATATTACATAAAATTGAGGTTATGCTTAAGTTTACTATTATGACAGTAGTTTTCAGTGTTGCTACTTTCTATATTGAGTATTAAAATTTCTAATTCTTGCAAACAAAAAAAATCTTCCTTCGACAGACTGTTCTTTTTTTTTTATGGATTAACCTTTGATAAAACAAAACTATCATTTAATGTATTTATTTGATTACCAGTGATCGAATAATATATAAAAAATATATAGTGAGGATTGGGGACACACCTATTACTGCTTATTGAAGTGGCCGGTTGTCATATAAAATCATAAAGGAATTTTATTTCATCTGGAATACCACACATCCCACTGGACCAGTGCAATCTGGTGCATAAAAAAGTACCGACTTGCCCGGTTTTTTAAATTCCGCCATCGCCCTTTCTATTTCTCATTCCTTTCTACCCTCAAATTCCAGCTATAAACTTGTAATTCTACATATAGTTTTGGAAATTCAGGGACTTCATGCAAGAGTTCAATAAAACACAATATACTTCACATCGATTTAATCAATATAATTCACATAAAACAGTAAATCCGTACAGTATTTTCACAAGCTCCGAGTCAATTACAGCCTAGGAAACATTAGACAACATAATCTTAGATTTAAAATAGACTCCACATATATGTATATTGCACTGCCAAATAAAAAGTGCTAATATTTTACGAGAAATTTTTAATTTTACATTTTGGCTCTTATATTTGAATTGCATGGGATTTACATGTGTACATATCATTATATTCGGATACCTGGTCTTAATAAGTTAACAGCCATGAAATCTCACAATGTATGGATAACTTTATAATAAGCGCACCAGTGTCAATGTCTTACATACGGACACACTTTTACACATCGCGCAGTGAAAGGCTGGCGCCATCATCCCAAAAAAAAAATTAGGGGAGCTTTGTGCGACAACGAAGGATCATTTTTAAAAACCCAGTTTCACCGTTTGTGTTCTCATATATAATATTTTAATAGATAAATTCGTCAAAAATTAGGGTCAAACGTTATCCAATATTATAATTTTATCAAGAATCGAATTTTCAATACGGCCCTTCAAAAAGTATTTTTATTATGATTACATTACAGTCATTTCAATTGACATGTAATCTCTTACCTTTCATGAGCAAATTTGGTTGTAAATATAACAAGTCTTCATTCAATAACTCGTTAATAAATAACCGCCTACACATACCTACAAATATAGTAAATAAATACATATAATCACATACATAATCCTGAACCCACACTAAGATCGAGTCTTGTGTCGTGGGTATCAGGAGCTACGAGAGACTTTTCGGTCTCACAAATACCCAGATTCGGAAACAAATACTTGTGGTTCACACAAACATATGTTTCGATGCGGGGATCGAACCTGCGGCCTCCCGTTTTACAGCCGGCGTCCAACCAACTACGCCATGGAGACTTCAGAATATAAACTACGACAGACTATTCAGTTTCACAACATTCAGACTTAATATAAACGTTTTTTGATTACACATAACTTCATTATAACAGTTTTTAATATAATATTTTAAATTTAATTGTAAATCTATCGATACACACAACAGTCAACATACATCTATCGACATTTATAAACTAAAAAAAAATAAAGGATATCTGAAACGAGTCCTAATATTATATCTTCAAATACGGAATTTAAAATAATTGATGCCACCATGGAAATCAAAAAAAAACCTAGCTTCTGCAACAAATACAAACCATTTTAATAATTTCTTACCAATACGGATGTAGACAGTTATAAAACTTTAGTATAAAAGATATTAAAAATATACAGTTAGCCTTTTACATACATAAATAGCATCAGACAAGATTTGACGTAATTTAATTTTGACAATCTTCCAACATTTTCCAATAGGCCAGTATCAAATTAAATTATTATACATATTATCAGTTATAAAATATTTTACTTTATACATTCATTAACTTATTCTATATGTATAACTATGAGACAGCATACATATATCGAGAAAGAGTCAGTGCTAAACATAACAAAAGAAGTCATCAAATCATAAAATTAAATAAATCTGCAATCTGGACAAAAACCATGTTACACTTACATAACTATGGGATAGACCAGAATTTCTTCTTATTAAATACAATTTGGACCAACACTTTCCAGAATATTCTATACATTAAGATACACATGTAGTCACCCTGAACAAAATGTGTGTAATAAAAAGAGGTAGGTGTTATAAAACTATTTGTCTCATTCACTCCTACGCAGTAAAAGTATATTCGTCTCGCCTCCCAATTTCCCACAGTCCTGATGGCCACATGCGCGGCAGTGTTGGCAAAAAGTTAATTAAGTTATGATTCAAAAGGAAAATGTTTAGTAATTACAGCCCTCCAAATATCCAAATACCCGTGGCATGAAGTGGGGAGAGATGTGCAGTGACAGCTGTCAAGTATCAATCAAAGGCCAAGTCAGATAGAAAATTTACAAATAACATGTAATGCAACGCTTAGTGTTGCAAGACTAAAAACATTACCCAATTTTAGGGGAGATCTCAAAATAATACCATTAAACAAATTTGTTTGCCATGACATCACACAAATACGTAGGACGGATATTTATAACATCCCTTATGTTATAATGATTTATCTTTGTCTACCACGTTGATTTTTGCATTTGCTTTTGGAAACGAAAAATCTTGAGCCCATGATCACTTCTCTTCACGCCGCGGATCTGGTATACCAGGCTGTCTGGATAGTCGGAGAGCTATAATAAAGTTGCTCATGATTAACGATTTATAAATTAATCGCGATTACTTCCAATTTATCGATTAGCTAATCGATAATCGATGAAAATAATCGACAATCGATTAACATCAACACTGTTGCGCACATAGACTTCCTTCACATCGTCCACTACACAATACCTCAATAGCTATAACGTGTTTACTCGACTGGCGTGTTAGGATCGTTGCTGGTGTACAACAGCTGCAGTTTCCTGGCGAACTCTGGTCCAATCCGGCGACTCTTTGACCCCGGCACCGCGGTCCTGGACACCGGTATATCAGCTACTTCAGCAACCCCTTCTGGTGTTTTTAGGGCCTGTGAAAAAAAAACGATTTTTTTTCAGCAACATACTATGAAATTGGGAGCAATAGTGTGATGACTACTGGCCTTGTTTTTTTTTAAATAAAATTTCGTCATGCAACATCTAAATTGCCGCACTAATAGTGCACTGTTCAGTTAGAGCAATTATTTTATTGCTTTCATCAAGTTTCGTTGTACTGTACTGTGTCAGCCCAGATACGTCGTTAGTTTACGTAATGTATTAATAGATAATTATCTTTATGTAGTGTATGTATGTCTATAAAATAACATTATTTAACTGATTATTTAATTATTTAATCACTGTATTTTCTTGCGTTTTGTTTTCTCTTTGCCGCCACCCAATTGTTCCATATTTATAATCACTCTTATCCATCATAGGGTTGTTTGCAAGACATCGCCGTTTTGCAATAAGACCGCCAATTAGTACCCTTATATTATGTTTTTGTTCCTAGTTAACTTTTTTTTGTATGATGTACAATGAAGTGTAAATAAACAAATACGTCCCACAGGGCACGAGCCTCCTCTACAATCGAGAGTACGATTAAGAGGGTTAGGCCATATAGTCCACCAGGTTCCGTCGACCAAAATCTAAAATACAAATAGACGCTGCACTAAGGTATTAAAAATGAAATACGATTTACCTCCATCAGTTTCATAGGCGTCTTGTACTTGGCACATAAGGCTCTGGCTACTTCTAGACTGGACGAGGGTAGAACAGCAATCATCTGCTGCCACAGTCTGCTTAAACCTTGACCTGGAATAGTAAATCATATATTCTTTGTCTGCGATCTTTTGGCGTGCGAATGCTATGTCAAAATATTACGAACAGTTATACTCTTTTCACGTATTATATGGGTCATGTTAATAATATTAGATAACGAGTATGAATGTTTGTTGTTTATATTTAAAAATATATATATTTAAAACAATGCGTTAAATAGAAAAAAAACTATTTCTAATATTTTGACAACAACGCATTCGCACTCCAAAAGATCGTATAAAATCTGTAACTACGAGTACTATATATACGACTACGAACTGATACCTGTGACTCTGTCTATGTCGATTACATGAGTAAAAAAAATGTATGTAATAAATTACCTTCTTTATTTACTGCAACACTGTTCTTCTTATCACCTTTGATGTAGAAGTCAGCAGCGGCCGCTTCCATTTCGCGCTTGTGCTTCCTGCATCAGTTCAAACATACCCGTCATAGTGGGACACGCTAGTGTATATTGGGTTCAGCCTGTGGATGCCTCGATTGCCTGATCGATGCCTGATTTCGAACAGGCCGACATAACTGTTTCCAACGGAGAGACAACTATCTCTCGACAGTGATTACTCGATTTGGATTACCACTTTGTCGGGTCATTATAAAAATAAATAAATACACCCAACAGTCACATACCAGCAAAATGTATTTCAATCAAGAGGCAATAGACAATTATGTATCACCAGTCAACACTAGAAGGGACTATGCTTATCATAAGGGCGGATCCAGCTTTCAAGTCAGGGGGGGGTCATGTAGTCAGAACACTGGGCATACTTGAATTCGATTACAATACATCTAATAGATTTTTAAAGTATGAGGCACCCGCCATATGTTAATTGTACAAACACACTTTTTTAACTTTATTAATTGCCATTCAAAGCATTTGTAGTTTGTACTTATTAATTTTATAAACAAGATAATAAAATAAATTGTCAACCTGGAGCCTCCCCAGGGGGGTCATGACCCCCATGACTTCCCCCTGGATCCGCCCTTGGTGCAGCGACACACCAGTAAAAATGTGACTAACTTGTAAGGTGCCTCTGCGACCGCCCGGGTGCACTGCACCACCCACATCACCAGATCACTCTGCTTGTCTATCACTTGCATGTCCACACCCGTCTCAAACAGGAGGTCTGTAACAATTTAAATGTTTTACATTATGGAATACTATTTTATAATCTCATAAGGTTGCACCTCTGCCTACCCCTTCTAGGAAAAAGGCGTGAGTTTATGTAAGTACATATGTAAATAAAGCAATGAATAAATTGAATAAATATAACTATACTACACCTATTTTGGCCTTGTCCAACTGCAACTCTGTAATTTGCTGTCTGTTGCTGTTGGATGTTTTACGACCTGACGACCTGCAACACGTTATCCAGAATGTTTACAGTATTTAAGAACACTCGTTTATAAGGCTTTAATTTCTAAAAAACTGCGTTTAAATACTTCTAAATCTTCAATGGATAACTACTCGTATAAGTAAATAGATCAACAGCTATCAGCTATAAAATAATATTAATATTTTTAATAATATGCAACCTTTAATAAGTCAAGACAAAAAAGCTTTATCATTTCACATGAGCAACATGTCCCAACTTATTTTAATAAATAAAAATTTCACATTTGGCAAAGGGGGGGAAGCCTATGATTTCACACCACTGACATGCTATTTAATAATGATATTCTACTTGAAGCAGTCTCCGAACACGATCATGGACATGGCGCCGTCCACCATCTCCCGCAGGCTGGCGAGGTGCGGCAGCAGCGTGTTGTCCGCCAGCATGGCCACCAGCTCCTCCGCCGTGCAGATGTACAGCGACATCTCGCAGTGCTGCCGCAGTGGCCCGAACCGCACCTAACCCATAAATGCACCCAACAATCACATGTATAGTCCTGACTGCGCACTAAGATCGAGTCTTGTGTCGCGGGTATCAGAATGTACCAGAGACTTTTATCAGATCCGAAATAAATACCTGTGGGTCACACATATTTGTCTAGGTGCCAGGGCCGTAGCGGCCACTTTTCAGAGCAGGTATCAAACCAAATGTGCGAAAGAGGCTGTATAGGCATGTGATTGCCTCCAGCGACTATATCAGGTTTGCCCTAGCAGGCATCAGTTCCCCAAGCCATGTGCTGTGACCTATATAGTGTATAGTTGTGTCACCTGTCCGTTATCATTGATCAGCGTCTGCGGCAGCGTCCTGGTCCACATGAGCAGCGCGGGGTGGATGATGGAGGGCACGGCGTGCAGGCGCGCGCCCGCCGCCGCCACCTCGCGCGCCACGTCGCACATGTACCACGCCGTTCTACCACCATGTGCTGGGGGGAATAAATGTTTTTTTTTTTGTCAGCCCATATACGTCCCTCTGCTGGCACGGGCCTACTTTACAATCGAAAGAATCGATTGAGAGTGGTTAGGCCATATAGTCCACCACGCTGGCCTAGTGCGGGTTGGCGGACTTACATACCGTAGAAATTCTTTAAAATCGCTACGGTATGCAGGTTTCCTCACGATGTTTTCTTTCACCGTTAAAGTGCGTGGTGATTGACTATCAATACACACATAACTCCGAAAAGTCAGAGGTGTGCCCTGGGATTTGAACCCCCGACCACCGTGAACATGTAGGCAGCCAAGTCTGGTTCGTTACCAACAGGCCAACACGCACTCGCACACGCAATGAATAAATACACCCACCTAAAACACTTAGAAGTACTGACCCCACACTAAGATCAAGTCTTGTGTCGTGGGTATTAGAAACTACCAAAAGAGTTTGCGGTGTCACTAACACCAAGACCCGAAACAAATACATATGCTTCACACAAATATTTGTTTCGGGATCGAACCCGCGGCCTCTCGTTTTACAGCCGGCGTCTAACCAACTGCGCCACGGAGGCTGTGAATATTCGTTAACTAAAGGGTATAAGAAATGATACAGAAGCAAACAACGCTATGGAACTAAGAGGGGCTATGTGACAAAAGGCCACTACGGAACTTATTAAACATTGTTTTAAAACAATATTTTGAATTGATTTAAGAGATGATGCAACAAAAGTAGAATGTGGAATTAATAGGCGCTATGGTGCTAAAAACGCTGTGGGACTAAACATGACACTTACAAAAGAATGGCTCTACTCAGAATGGCTATTGGAATTAAAGATACCAACTATTACCAAATAGTTGCTCAGCAGGTACGGAATTTACAACGCTATAGAACTAAATGGTGCTAACAAACTAAAAGACACTGTGAAACAAATCTTATTTATAGGAAATACCTTCATGCAGTGTGTAGGTTTATATGTATTCAGAAAAGCCATCTTTTGTTTCCGAGCAGCCTTCTCCTCTGCTATTTTCTGCCTTTTCGCTTCTTTGTCTGCTGCATTTTTCATGGGTTTCCTCCGCTTGCCACCTAAGAAAATTAACCCCTCATATTTAGAGAGACTAGCCACACATCTATGATCCAAGTGTACATTTTTATCAACAATAGTAATAATTTACCTTCAGTGGATTTGAAACACCATTAGAATTAAAATTTTTATATAAAATTATGTTCATTTTCCATTAAAATCATGTTAAATTAGATATAGTATCATGTTTTTTTATACAACAAAGTAGCAAAAATTAATTGCATTGCTAAATGATACTCATACAGATTATCTACCATGGTGTATACTTAACACTTCAGTATGTAATGCACATAATTCGAAGCACAACATTGAGAATACACATATTGCTTTTGATTGGTTGTCAACATTATAAGAAAATACTCACATTTATTATTGTATTAGCTTGAGCATAGTCGAATATGGAGTTGAATATGACAGTTCAAATCACAGAACACCAATCATTATAACTCATAAAAAAATTATAGATTTAAATAACATGAACAGCTAACCATTTGCTAGAATACTATTTGCCGACTGAGTAGTGAGTGATTCAAAGCTTCCTGGCAAGTCTTGTAAAGAATCACTCGATGTATCGTCCGACTTTGTATCATCAGTCTGTTCTAATGTGTCAGGCTCTGGAAAAGTATCCATTATCGTCATCATCAGCCTCCAAAAGGCCACTGCTAAATACGGACCTGTCTCAAAGTTTCTCGTAGAAATCTTTCGGAATTTAAATTTAATGTTTGCTGAGTAAGAATAAGTGTCCACTTCTTAAGTAGATTTATATCATACAAAATAAAATAATTTCGTAGTTTTAATTTTGAGCACTGGTATGTTTTATTTAAAAATATATATTTTGATTTTTGGTATTTGATTACTTACAAATTTATCTGAATTGAAAGTTGCATTTTTTTTCACACACCATTATTAAACAACTTTGTTTTTGTATAATAAAAAAATAACATATTTAATGTGATGTGTAATATAATAGTCGCTACATTTGCATCGTGCAGTAATTGCAGTCTAGGCGCATACGACATAAGATTTTGGAATATATTTTAACACCTCAAAACATATGGAATTAAAAACTTTTTAAATTACCTTTGCTATAGCTGCAACTGGGAACATTAATATCAGGTAGCTCGTCATCGTTACTCGCGTCCGAATCCGACACCAGATTTATTAAATCCATCTTTATTCAGTATAAGAATTTTACAGAGTATTTTACTCAGGTAAAATACTGAACTTAAATTGGAGTAACCGTTACTGCGCGCAGTATCAATATTATTATGAGTGGAATTACAACACTCAGAAAGACCGGACCGAAGAAAATTGGTAGAATAGTTGTTACTAATTAATATCTATTAACGATCGCAACACGCAAAATCACAGTTTCACATATTTTGAGGTTTATTTTGATTTCAGTAATGATTTATGAATATTGATTTTATCATTGATATGACAGTAAACGTCACAATTTCAGAACTGAGTCCATGGTTTTGGTGAAACAGCGACAGCTATCCAACCACGGCGCAGACTTGCGCTTATTTCTAAAATGTTTCTTATGAGTGATAGATGGCGCTAGCACAGCGCCTACACATTAATAAATGCATAATAGAATGAAATAGCGTTTCGGATAGATGTAAAATTCATCATTATATAATCATAATGTAACATAGCTTGGTTTACCTTTACGTTCCATTAATTTATTCAGAAAGAAATTAAGCAAAAGGCACTGACAAAAAAAAACATGTAGGTGTCTATAGCACCTATACTGAATCAGCCCATTCTAAACATATGTACATCCCACTGCAGAGCACAAACCTCCTCCACAATTGAGAGCACGATTGAGAAGGGTTAGCCCATATAGTATGCTAGTGTCCTCACGATGTTTTCCTTCACTGTTATAGCGCCTAGTGATTGACCATAAATACACACATGACTCCGAAAAGTCAGAGGTGTAACATACGATTTGAACCCACGGCGACCGAGCACATGTTGGCAGCCACGTCTGGTCTGTTTACCAACAGACCACTATGCACTTCTTGTACCTACCAAACTAAATTAAATACAATTTTCTAATTGCTTACCAAATAAATGGAAGATGTTATGTCCACTACACATAATCACATGTATAGATTCCTTAATAAATCATGTTGTTCCGCGGATAGAGGAACCAAAAATAATATTACAACCTATGCACCCGCTTCGTGCCAATCGTTTTTTCCATCAGATTAATGATGCTACAGGAAGGCGAAATTATTGCCATCCGTGATAAATGTACTTTCGTGAAAATAAACGTAAATCGCCAACAGCGATAGCAAAGAACGTACTACGTAGAGTTAATGTACTCCCAAAAAATGGATAGACTACAGGGATTGATCATAGACATATTGTAAGTAGGTACTTAGTTGATTCTCATTTCTCAACAAACGTCATCCCTACCTCTTGTATTACTCACAGTAAGTGTATATTTTTTGATTCTCGAAAATCAACTTGGTTGCTTAAAGATATCTTGCTTTTCTTGATTTGACATCAACAGCACAATTCACACATAAAGCGAGGATCATAAATCAGTTTCATTAATAATAGGCTGTCCAATCACGCAGTCAAAAGACTTGTTAAATTAATAAAACGTGAACTATCTACAACAAGCTACGTTCACTATCAAAATAATTTATCCAAACAATTTCATAATGACGTCTCGGAGTCATAAATTGTCATTATATCGGCGTAATATCGTAAAGTAGCCATAAAACGGCTAAATCTCAACGGATAGTCAATAAAACGCCTGCTATGAAGACGATAAAGAAAGCTGATTTGACGGAGCGGGAGTGAAGCACGCCACGCTATTGATTTCCCATAAAACTGGGGTGTAAATCATTTTGACGCCCCATTCAGCGCTTTTACCGCTGTAGGTATACGGGAATAAACTATCGGGTGTTGATTTTATTTTCCTAAACAGATTTTTGATACTGTTGAGTCACAGTGTTGAGTAGAGCTGTATGGGCGGAGTTAGAAAAGGTTACATTAAAGTTACATTAGTACTTAGTAATTTTGGATGACAGCGTAAATGAGGTTTCATCTAGTATTTTAAATTATTACCTAAAATTTAAAGGATAATGTTATAAATCAAGTACTAAGATTTTTTTTCGAGAGTGATATTTTACGTGGTCATATGGAAAGGGCCAAAACAGTTTGAAATAGGTACCTTGATTTTAATCTTTTATTTGATGATACGATGTAATTCTTCACCATTCTTCAGGAATGGTAACATACCTATGTTTTTAAAAGTTATTTAGGGCTTTAGGTTAGTTGCTTAGGGCGGTGCGGTGCCCACGTATCATGAGATGAAAAGCTTATTTCTTTGTTTGTTATATTTCTTATTTGCATTATTCCGTTGCTACGAACCCAAAACTTAAAGCTCACAAGGTATATAGAATATTTTTCAGTCAACAAACCTAATATTAATTAAGTCCTACAAAATCTAGTTTATCTTTTAATTAGTTCGTTGCGACAGTTGACCTCTCCCCTGCTTTCATTCACGCTGTCACCTCTGCTTATTCAGGATTTTTGAATGCCTTCTAGGTCACGACTCACAACTCTAGATCCTCAATGGAATACGATTTTAATTAGGATAAAACCAAAATATTATAATTAGGTATAGGGGTGGTTCAAATCACTGCGAATTTATATTCCTGAGGCGAATAAATATGATCGGTCCACCATATCACCAAACAAGGCAATAAAAAACATTTGGAATGTTTGATTCTTTTATAAATGAATACTCTTAATAGTTACAAGCATAATTCTGACCACCGAATAAGATAGCAAGCCTTACGACAAACGTTTTACACTACACTACACCCGAAACAAATATTTGTGGGCCACACAAACATTTATTTCCAAGAAGACTGTTTCTAAATACTCAATTGAAATAAAACGAATTCTTACGGATTTTATCGCAAATTTGATTTAATTATTCTCAACTTGGTGCACCAAAGTAGCTGTCGAGTCCATGCATCATAACTCTTATTTCATAAGGATATGTTTGTCAACTACAACACGGAGCAAATAAAACAAAAGTCGGAAACACAATAAAAATAAGCCATGTTCCGCTGCAGCGCTACAAATGTCCGTATTTTAACAAATGACATGCGTGAGTTGCGCGCCGCTATTCTTCATTGTTCATAACATTCGCAACTGTTACAGGGTTGGTGCTTCAATACGATCTGCTCTTTACAAATGTTGTTACGAAACGCGGGGTAATATTGCAATGTTACTATATTTGTGATATTTGGTGCTTTTAAATCAAATGATTCTATAACTAAATGGTTTTTTATAAGATCTTTGTGTTGTTAGTTAATACTACTTTTTTCAGCTGCGTAGAATAAACCAAGCTGAAAGTCCATAAGCAACAATGTAATATACTTTTTCCTCATCTTAAGTATTTATTATGTATGGAATATCCGCCAATTTGGTGTTCCTACATATATACAGGGTTATTTTGATCTGAGTGTCAAAATTTTAACAAGAAGTTCAGAATCATGAATATAGTCAAATAATAAAATAAAATGAAATATTTTTTGTGTCAAAATATACCATAACTTTTGTCCTCACAAAACAAAATACTACACACAGCATTAATAAACCTATTGATAAACTATGCAAACACACAGGCGCGCACAAGTCTGTGTATAAAAATGACCAGCGACCGTGCTTGTTGAAAATATTGAGTAGATATATTTTGAACATCGATTAGGGAATATTCTGAAATGGAAATAAATCACTTATTACGTGTTTTGGATATATTCTACCATGCATTGATCAATATTATTCTCTTAAGTTCAATAAAAAAATTGTTCAGGCTTTGAAGAATAACCCTGTATATTTCTAAAAAAGGGACTCTACTACATTCGAGAGTTTAATTAAGAAGGTATAGATTACATTCAACCATGCTATATTTTTATAATGTCTGACCTAGTATGTTGTATAGCGATTTATAACTTAAAATATGACAAAACATACTTCTCATCAGAAAAATCGAAACACTTCCGTTTTTATGGTTTCTGTCCTAATTTAACACAAGAGAGTTTTCATTCCATGAGAAAAAAATCACATGACTGTAGTTGGCAGTTTGGCCATAACAGTGGTAAGCGAAATTAAAAATTAATATTAGAATTTAATTTGTTTATCCTCCATTTCAGTAGCATCAAGTTACCAATGAAGCACACTTCAATACATTATCGATATGTATTACGAGTAGTTTCAGCGGCTAAGCTAGATTAATTGATTCTCGGTCTAATCTTCGTCTCTCGATGCAGTACAAGTTGTTTGATTGATTCGTAAGTCCTATTGATAGACTTTATAATTGCTTTGACGATCTAGAGCTTGTTCTGAGAGAGACTAAAAAGCTCACTCTGTTTGAAATAAGTAAGCGTTGCCGATACAAACTTAATCCCTAATTCATTGTATTCCCATCATGCACCCAACTGTAAAATGTTTACTGCTAATTAAGTTAAATGGGGTTCAAAATTACTTGGACTGAATTTTAATTCCCGGCTTACAAAGGAACCCTTAGAACGTACGACGAAGCCATAGAACAACGCTATTGATAAGGGTATTAGTATGTTTAAATTCGTAGCTGAAGGCTTGATGACTTCTATTCTTCCTCTAATAGTTACTTTCATGCCCACAGCTGGTAATATACATAATTATGATGCAACAGATCTTAATCATTAGTAGGTCTATGTATCAATGTGTAATGTACGTGGTTGCCTATTGGTAATGGACCAGACACTACCGACACGACCACGGTGGTCACGGGTTCAAATCCCAGGGCACATCTCTGAATTTTTGAAGCCATGTGTGTATTAATAGTCAATCACCAATCATTAAAATGGTGAAGGAAAACATCGTGAGGAAAGGATTAACAATATATCAATGGAATGCGGTAATTTTCCTTCTTTACTAGGGGGTAGGCAGTAGACACCACCGCAATGCCTATTTCTCCGCCAAATAGCTGTGTAAAATGTAAATGCACTGTTGTATTTCGGTTTGAATGACATTGTATCCAGAGTAACTACTGAACGACGAGCGCAGTGGAAAGCCAATCATTGTCTTGTAATTCATGGTGTTGTTTGGTTTTGCTACTGTCATGAGCGGTCGTATCGCTTACCATCAGGCTAATAACAAGCTCGTCTCGCCATTCATAACAATAAAAAAAAATTGGCCTTACCCCAAGGATTTTCATGGAGGCCTGTTGAAAGCGGCTGCAACCAGCGCATTCTAGCAACTTTAACTAACTTAGCTTTCAATGTTCGGTGTAATTAAAATGCGCACCATTCTCGATCTTGATTTACAAGGGTCGCAATGACTGTACACTGTTGTAAGAGAGACCCTAAACTGCTGACTAGCGTATGAAAACTCGCTATAAGCTTATTTTTACATTTGTTACACATTTTACCACTGTTTCTGTATTTGTATTAGCACATAAACGCCCCACTGCAGTCCTCTTCAACAATTGAGAGTCCGATTGAGAGAGATTAGACCATAGAGACCGCCACGCTAGCCTAGTGTAGGTTAGCGGACTTTAAATGCCGTAGAAATTCTTTAAAATCGCTACAGTATGCAAGTTCCTCACATCGTATATTTTGCACAACGCATGTTTTATGCATTGTTCTAGAAAACGAGGCTATACAGTTGTAAACAGCATTGCAGGCTTTGTTTCAAGTAGAACTGCTTACTTCGAAAGTACAGAGGATGCTAATTCATTCTAGAAGGTTCAAGTTGTGATAATTTTGAATAAAGAACTCCTTCGGTGAGTTTATCATCATTCTAACCTTAAGTCATATCAGTGACAAACGATTAATGAAATTACATGAATAAATAAATACCTAACATGAACTCAACTTCCGTAGAAGATTCTGGGCTGTACATACTCACATAATATTTGAATATGTATGCCACTTTGATCTTTCAATTTATTTTCTACATTCGCAGCGTTTTCAAGAAAATGAAATACATTTGTGTAATTCAGATTTTTCTCTCCCACCCGGGAGCCCTGTTTAAAAACATCTTGAATTAATTCCGACCTAATGGCTTGATGAGATGCACTTAAGCTTAGCGCGGGGGGTACGGGTGAACAAATCTTTGCCGTGTGGGCTTGACGTGGTACAATATTTTGCTATTTTTTCCGCTTTTATTAAAATGAATCTATGTAGGTACATTTTAGTTTGAAAGTTATAACCTTATTTATAAGTTTATGATCTTCATTATTGTTATATATTAAGCCAGGGGCAATAGAAACTATAGGATTTCCTGTCTTTCGTACTCGTGAAGTTGCTTTTAAAGCTTTTGAGCTTTTTCCTCACAAGAATTCACGAGTGGCATACGTTGGTATTTTGTTATCCAAATATAATATAAAGCATCTCAATCACATCATAGATATTAGTTTTAGAAAAAAAATATCAGGACTAAATATAAAACCTACTTGTTTATGTTTCATATTGATATCATTTGACAGCCACCGTGGCGCAGTTGGTTAGACGCCGGCTGTGAAACGAGAGGCGGCGAGTTCGATCCCCGCACCGAGACAAATGTTTGTGAGAGTGAAGTATTTGTCTCCGGTCTGGGTGTTTCCGTGACCGAAAAGTCTCGTGTAGCTTCTGATACCCACGAAAAAAGACTTAATTGATCTTAATGCGGGGTCAGGACTATGTATGTGACTGTTGGGTGTATTTATTTATTAAGGCTTATGTGTAGGCTGTAGTCAAAGTTACAAATCCATGGCGTACAAAATCTACAATAAATAGCAAGTACCTATATAAGTACCTATATAAAAAGTCACCCTCGTAAAAATTTCATAAAGCAAAAATACTGCAGGTAATAAACGACAAAAAAGGGAGTCAAAGCAGTATCAGCGATAAAAGAGAGCTGCGATAAAGCCATGCCTCGCTCAAATAAACCGTGGCGTCCATTTGACTATAGCAAATATGACAAGCTTTTTTCGTCTCACTTGTCTGTTTAAATGTTTGCTTTATGTCTGTGGCACTCGGAGGGCTCCCTCGCGAGCGCGGCGCGGCCGGCGCTTCCCTCCAGTCGCGCTTTGTTTACCGGGACGCGCGGCCGTTGCTCCGTGCCTCCCGCCGACGCACTGCCGCGCACGCGTTCCACATTTAAAAATAAAACTTACATTAAATACTGCACATCCTGCGCCTGCTGCTTAAAAACTTATTATTAAACTCCACGGTGACATTGTCTTTGATCAGAGTGCACAGATAACAAAAAAGTTTCGTTTTCTAAACTTGAGGTGTAAGTTGAATTTTGTTTGCACGAACAAAAATAAAGTTCGAACCGGTTCGTAGGCGCGATATATGATTTTGAAAACATACAATAAAAGTGTTTAAAATGGCGGCGAATTGAAACAAGAAGATGGATTGGCGCGAAAAACTTTTTGGTAAAGTGCTGGTACGGTGCGATTCGGGGACTCAAAATGGACAATTTGATAATGTCGCGACCTTGGAAGCTCTGTCCGACTGTGTGGAGGAGGGGGATGGGACTATTTGCGGAATTTATTTCTCATTCGCGAATATAAGCGACAACAGTGATGATTTTGGAGTTCGCTTGGAGGAGATATTCAAGCGAGTGCACCCGCGGCTGAAAGTTGTGCAGGTGGTGTTGTGGGCTCATGTTGGCACTCCTGAGGGTCCTGTGGAACGGGAGGCGGGCTTCAGGAGGAGTCTGACCGGGAAGCCTTGGTTCGCCGTGCCATTCCATGATGTCGACATAAAGGTGAGTGATAGGAATTTGACAAAATAGCGAAAATGTAAAAAGAAATAAAAAATGAAAATGTAATGAGAAGAGCTGGCATTTATGACATATTAAAAAAAACCGCTGGATAACTGTTTCGTCAAGTATTATTTTCAAAACTAGTCTTGATAGTAATTAAACCTGTAGTCTATTTATATTTCCAGGATTTTGGATGTATAGTTATTTAACAATACTTTATAGTATTCAATCTAAATTAATAATCAATTTAAATAATTAAACAGAGGGCATTGTTAACAATATATTTCAGCATTACAGTAAAATCCGTTGCAGGGTATACAGACCTTTAAACACCACGCTGACATATTATGCGGATTCTTAAATAAATCGGTTTTATTAAACTCATCACTACTTTACTAAGAAAAGGAGTCAACATGTTTGTCTATTGCTTAATTGTCGTTCTAAATGAATCTAAGTCATACCAACGCAATACCAATAAGATTCTTTTCATCGAGACTCTACCACTGCTACTACTTAAACCACAGAAAATGCATTACCGAACTTAAGCCTCCAGGATTTTAACAAGTAGACTATAGTACTGTATTACATATGATTCCCAAGGACCAGCCCATAATCACCAAAATAACTGACAGTGCTGCATTTTAGTCAAGTTGCAGAATAATTTGGCTTATATATTTAGAACCAGCGTGTCTGCCTGACCTTTCGGGAGCAGTTAAGTCTACCACGATGGCCTAATGCAATCATCACAGTTCTTTCAAGCTTGCGAACTTTTAAAATGTTCTGAGTACATGGTTTTGTATGGCTGTATTTTTGGTGATGAAAGAAACCCTCTTTCATAGGTATTAATAAATTAGTCGACAACAAAATAACTTTAAACATTAATTTAAAATAAAACACGCCTACAATCGTTCTCTGGACCTACACAAAAGGTTGGAAGTTGTTACAGTTTCCTAATAACCGAACAATACCCGTTATAGTTCGGAATTCGCTATTGTGCCGGCATTCTCGCAGTTCCGATGCAATGTTTACTTTTTTAAACGTATTCCTATTGGACGAACAATGGCGATCGGAATTGTGTAACTTTGTCAGCCCATATTTGTCCTATTGTTGAAAATGGACGTCCTTTTTACCCTTTCTTTCTTCCTGGCGTAAACTCCACTAGGATCTGCCTTGGTGATGCCAGCGCGACGTAACTAGGGTTCCTGATCAACCTTTTGTATATATTCACATTTTCAGATATTTTCGTTGTCAAGTCTATGACCTACTTGTATAGAGTATCATTAATTAAAATTAACTCTATTCTGCTTTGATGGTTTCGTCTTTACAATACATAATCTTGGGACCAAAACTGATTAATTGTTGCTAAAAGTTGATGGTAAGATCGGTTAATTGTTAAAGAGATACTCACTCTGAGATTTTGGATATTTTATCTATGGGGATAGTGGTAACGAAATATAAATTGTCATCTCCACTCAGTTATCTTAGTCAAATTAGTTATCTTTTCTGCATAGGTACTTGAAACAACTTAAAACCGAAGTAACTTCTTAGACTAACAACTTACCAATAATAGTTTTACTACTGTGATTACATCACGGTGGTGGGTTTCTACAGATAACATGCCCATTAAGATAAAGAAATCAGAAATGGCTAAGCTGTTTAACTACTTACCTAATTGAGTGATTAACTAGTGTGGGAGTTCGTCACAAAAACTTCAAAACTACTTTATGTGTTTCTCGAGACTAATCTATCATCTGACTAATCTGTAGGCCAACAAACATATACTCACGCCCTTTTTCCCAGAAGGGGTAGGCAGAGGTTCTCCTGGTAGAAACCAGGACACCCACGTTTCGCCTTGTCTTTTTCGTCCCAGGATGTGATAGGGGGCGAGCCTATCGCCATATCGAGTACAAATTCCTGACTCCGGGCTGATAATAAATAGAAAAATCCAATATCACTTTGCCCGACCCGTCATTCGAACCCGAGACCTCAGAGTTGTAACCTTAACGTAATACAATTACGCCACCGAGACAGTCAACAAAGAGTCATTGTCGCAAATAACTTTCGTTGGGAATCTTTCCAAAATACGCATAATCCAGAACTATTGTAATAATTTTAGTCCTACTAGATTCTATAATACTGAAACTTTGGGTTCGTGCCGAATTCATGCTAATTTCACAACTTCGTGACTGATACAGATAGTAATCTAACGTTAATTCAATTGATGTAAGTAAATTGTCGCTGTTAATTAATTATAATTTATTCGGTTATTGCGAAAATGCGTTTTTGCAAGACCAATGGCCTATTTTAAACTGCGCACGCAACAAACAAGACTAGAATAGGTAGTGTTCTAGTCATGCACAATACCAGAATGTAATAGTTTCGAAATAAAAGAATTTTGCCTAAAGGCCTCGATTGTGGTTTGAGATAAAGTGTAGGCGTACATCGGATTTAAATTCTTGGATGTATTCATGCCTAGCCCTAAGCAACATCTCTATATTCCGTACTCTTCCTTACATTGTTGTATAATATGCATTTCCAAGAAGACACGATTGCAAAAAATATGGAGCGACAACATAAAGCTCGGAAATAAATGGGTATTGAACTAAACCATGATTTGCTACGGATTGAATACATAATGTAATAATTATCAGAAATAAAATAATTTAATTTTGGCACATCTTTGCCGGATGCCCAATACCGCTTTTCTCTTCACATTCTTTTTACTTCCCGCTCTCTTCATAATTTGGTGGGCTGGCAACGCATCCATGGCGTTGTGGACCGTTCATGGTCGGCAGTGATCATTTACTATTAGGTGACCTGTTTTCTCGTTTACCGGACCTATGACCTGATTTGGACCAACTTGTAATTTTTGTAATAATCACGGTATTGTAAACTGGTTTTGAAAAGAGCAACACTAGAGTTTCTTGCCCGTTCTTCTCTAGTGAAATCCGCTTTCCGAACCGGGCGGTAGAAAAAAAATACGACTGAATTTAAATAATGTTGAACATTTTAATGGATTCAATAAATTATTTTCATTTTCATTTTCATTACATATGCAATAAAAAAAACATGAATCAATGTACCTCGGACCTGATATACATAAGTATATTTCCAGAAATTTAAATTTTACGTAAAGTATTATTAAAATCTTACACCAAGTATAAAGCTAAACTCCGACAATACCATACAGGGAGTTTTAAAAAGATTTAAAGAAATAACATTACGTTTTAAACACGTTTAACAACGTAGTGTGAACACAGAACTCTGAAGAAATCTCCTCGGAGGGCCCTTTCAAACTTGCCTCGTGAGGGGAGCGCCGTAATTACTGCAAGCTGGCTACAAGCTGCAACGCCGAGAGAAGGTGCAAAATTAACACACGTTGGATTTTAAACTAAGATAAAAAAGCAGTAAATGATCAAGCAGAAGGTGCAAAATTAAAATACGTTGAGATTAAACCTACGATTTTTTATAACTAAAGCATGCCAGATGAAAAAGCTGCTAGCGATACGCAGTGTTCTTCTGTAAATAAAGCGGTTGGTAAAATGATCACTACCTTCTAACAGTCTTATAACAGTTGGGGCATAGATTTGTGTAAAGATTGGAAAAAATGACAGGCAACGATTTTTAAGCCTTTAGCAATGTCTATTAACTTTAGTAAAGTGCGTTTGTTTCTTCTATATTATCTACACTTATAAGTATTCCTAGAGAGAATTGAGATGGCCCTAAAATCTATGTAAGTAGTTGAAGCTCTACCGTTTTTATTTTTTATTCAGCGTCCTGCTATCCCCTGTGTCTTATTTCTTGCACTGTTACTAGATCTGTGCAACATCTATTGTCTATAACGTTGTAGAAAGGTGAGCGCACTCTGAATAACCCGTCCATTGACTAGACGTGACAACGCTTAGGTTTTTATTTAATAGGCTTATTAATAAAAGCTATTACTTGAATAATATGCTTTAACACGTCTTCTATACAGGGCTCGTGATCATTACGTCCCATATTATATTCTGTAGGAGATTACACCTAATGCAATCTTTGTAAATAATTATAATTTTCCAGGAAATATAAAATTAAATAATTGATGTTGCTTCTCATGATAAAACATAAAAGCATCTTAAAAATAAACTTTTAAATAATCAGTGATAGTTTATTTCTTATAAGAGGAATATTGCCAATAAAAATATCGCAATCATAAAGACAAAGACAACAATAAAGACAACAACAAAAATACCCGGTATAAATAGTCGTCTAATACAAGGAGATTAAAAGACAAATACTATCTCAATTGCTTGACAAATAGGTCACAGTAATAGAATGGAAGTGGGCTTAACGACGTCTGGTTCCCTTCAACATATATTTACTTTATCGTTAACAACAACCGCTCCATCCACTCATCAAGACTTTATTTGCTTGGAGCTACGGAAATTGTTAATTGCTAGGAGTTTGTTTATTAATTGTCTTTGTATACTTGGTCTCTGCAAGGAACAGGCGATGATGTTTAAGAAAATGCTAGTGTGATCATAATTTTGCTAGCGACCACTGATAGCTGATAGCGAATAGCTGATGCCATCGATTAGAGTTATTGGATAGTTTATTGTCGTAAAAGTGACCACAATACACCTGATGACAGATTAATTAGTATGGTAGATACAAATAAATAAATACACCTAACAGTCACATACATAGACCTGACCCCACACTAAAATCGAGCCTTGTATTGTGTATCAGAAACTACGAGAGACTTCGGTGTCACAAACACCTGAGACAAATACCTGTAAATCACACAAAAATTTGTTTCGTTGATCAACTGCGCCACGGAGGCTATCAATATACAATACTTACAATAAGTTCACAATATTTAGGGGTAAAACAAAGAAATAATTACAACACTACCAATATTCATTATTACTTTCGACCCCACACAAAGAAATATGCCTTGCAGCTTGCATATCGGAAAAAACTAAAACTTTTTGGTCCCTCAACCACCAGACCGGAACAAATATTTGTCCATCACGCAACCATTTTCCCATTACGGAGATCGAAAACCCTTGTTATTTTATAGTCAGCTTCACGTCCTTTGTATCGTATAGTCGCCAAATTAGTTTACATAGCAGAATAGCAGAAATTTAAGGTCAACGGCACAGCAAAACAATTCTAAAGCTCTATAATTCCAGATTATATAATTAAAAGCAAACGTTGCACTGAGCCCTCTGTGCCTCACCCCATCGTGTTTTGTGCCGGGGCACCGTCAATACCCATGTATCACCCTAAATTACTTTCCACCCCGCTAGGGGATGTTTTTTTACTTAAACAGGTGCGTCGACGCCAATGATCGTATTTTGCAGCACAAACTCTGAATATCGTTTCAATTGGATTGTGGAGCTGAAAGGACGTGCTGGTGACAATTTCGGTTTTAATTTAACGTATTTAAAACTTGTTTCTGTACTGACAAGTTTTTCAAAAACAGTTTGTAGTTAGGAAAGCGTGGGTCGTAAATTCATAAGCGAAACGCATTAGCAAAATAAAATATGTGTTGTTTTGATACTCTACTACCGTATTACGGGTGTAGAGCGTGGATTGAAGTTATGAAGAGGTTTAAGAAGCACTTTGTATTGGCGACAGAGGAACTATCTAAAATTAGGAAGAAGGATGTAGTTTCTTTAGTTAGACAAATGTGTTAAAAATATTGACAATCCCTCAAATAATCTGCCAAAAATACAGAAACATCTGAATTGAAAAAATCTTTGGAAGGAAACCAGTCTGTCGTATTTTTATGATTATTTTAAGTTTACCTAGAGGGAGGCTTCGTGTAACTCCCAGAGGGTAAATCTGCGAGACTTAAATAAAGGTGGGTAGCGGGATTGTATGAGTACCTGGGGATTCATTTTCTTGATTAATTTTAATATAAATAACAAGGTGAAACATATTACTAATCCTAAGTACAATTTTCATAATACATACTGTTAATAATTAATTAATACCTATATGTAAGTATGTAAGTCCGCCAACCCGCACTAGGCCAACGTGGTGGACTATACGGCCTAACCACTCTCAATCGATTCTCTCGATTGTAGAGTAGGCCCGTGCCCAGCAGTGGGACGTTTATGGGCTGATAAAAAAAACCTATATTAAGATAATGTGCTAAATGGAAAAAATGTGTGTTGGAAATATTGTGGTTGAAGTTATTAAACCATCGCTTTCTAAACATCTATACCGAAATAAACCAACTAGCATAAGATAAACATTTGAACAAATTAAATTTTTGCATCGTAGCTTGATAACTAACTAGATGACAGCCTCCGTGGCGTAGTAGGTTAGACGCCGACTGTAAAACGAGAGGCTGCGAGTTCGATCCCCGCACCAACACAAATGTTTTAGTGGCTCACAAATATTTGTGTCGGGTCTGGGTGTTTGTGGGACCGAAAAGGCTCTCGTTGTTTCTGATACCCACGACACAAGACTTAATTGATCTTAATGTGCGGTTAGAACGATGTATGTGACTATTGGGTGTATTTATTTATTTATTAACTACAATACAATTTTTTCACTTTTGTCGTTACTCGATAATATTATATCACGCTCGTTCACCTCTTCTATAGCACCTTCCGAACAGCAAACACATGAAACTAAAACACTGACTACCAAGCAACCAGATTCTACCAAAAAAACACCATCCAGCATTAATAAAACACAATAAAAATACGAAAATGTTGCAAACGTTTTATTCTTGCACTCAAAACCAATACTGAAAAAGCCAAAAGTAATACACGAAGAATGAAAGCACATTTGACGGTTCGGTGCGGAGGCGATGTTTGATCAGATAAGTGCAGCTCTTAGGATCGCAGATAACATTGGCACGGGAAATGACTATCCGGCCAACACCCCATCAGATTAAAAGCCTTGTCTTTGTGGAACGAATTTCTCTAGGAACCTCTGGATAAGCATGGTTTTTTCTGTCTTAGTTATTGAACATTTTAATGAAATTGGTTTTGGTAATCTTACTATCATAAGAGTTTCAGTCCCTCCTTGAAAATAAATTATATTGAGGAATTTTAGACGTCAATTGATTGCATGTTTTGTATTGCTGTTTGTTAGTTATACAAAGACCAATCACATTACAAATCGTATCTAATTAGTTTGCTTAAATTAGTGTTAACATTCGTATTATTTATTTTATTAAATATAAAATAAAATATATAACTTACTAGTTCATTATTGTAATACTATTGACTCTCCATACCGCTTTTTCTCGCGTGCTATTAACTATTTCACATCAATCTTTTTTTAAATATAAATACAGATCTTTTTTTTTCTTTAATAGACCATCAGTATTGTATAATACCTCCGAGGAAACTGGAATAATAGAAGTGACACCGGAATGTTCCTTTTAATCAGTCATAAGCTATTCATAAAGACGCTCTGTTTTCTTTAATCACACTGTTAGCGCACTCCTCTAAAAAGAGAACTGTAATCAATTGAGCCAGTGAGGTGTGGGTTCAACTACGTAATATTGTAAAAAAATACATTAAAAGAAAAAAAGATTAATTCGTTAACAGTGCGTGGCACTGACATGATCAGTAATTACCACGGACTTTACGGTGAAGGAAAACATCGTAAAAAACATTAATACCATAAAGATCTTAACATGGAATTCAGTCGTATGTGAAGTCCATCAAACCACAATAGGCCATCGTGATGGACTATGGCCTAAGCGCTACAATCCAAATTCCCATTGTGGAGGGCTATTGGGCCCAGCAGTGAGTGTATATGGGCAGATATAAAAATAAGACTGTTTATATTATGGAGTATAATAAAAATAATGGATAATATAATACACCTACATTACAAAATTATATTAACATTTTCCAACCAAAATGGTAAAACACGCCTCATTACTATTGATTTTAAACCTCGCGCAAAGAAAGCACCTGAAATGTTAGCAAAGTATTGGAAAGGCTTTAAATATTTGATGGCAGACTGGGGGACTTCGTGAAGCGTTAATTACAAGGGGCATGATACCTTCCCCGACATCTAAAGAACCAGTCATTGCAGACATTAAACGGGTGCTGGGACTCAACCCTACAGCTGTAGAGACGAAGGGGTTTCATTATTGACACCTTAGAGTATTCGGTATTGCTGAGTTTATTAAGATTGTCATTAGACGGATGTTTGTGTAAATCAGTACAACTCCTTTGTAAAAGATTTATTTGATTTTTGCGTTTGGTATAAAGTGCTTCGTGGTAATTGCATTTTATAGAACTTCTACGGGAAAGATATAATCATCTTTCGATTTCCTAATTGTGGCAAGCTGCTTGAAAGAAATGGAATTTTAGAATATTTTGTTAAACTTTTCCTTTTGTATTAGTATGTGGTCGGTACAATATTTTTTTATTCTACAAAAAGATTTACCTAGTCTCTATACTTGCCAGCTGTCTACCTAAAGGTCGACCCTTTAGGGAAATAATCCAGTTACGAATATAACACATGTTTTCTGAAAAAGTTTATTCAAAGCAGGTTATCTGATCGAATCCTAGAAAAAACAGCCGAACTTAAGACTTATTTTTAATGTCTCGTAACTTTATCAATTTAAACATGTTAAACATAGAATGAATATTAAATTTATTAAAGTAAGCAGTAAAAAGGTCGTGTATAAATCAAAAGGACGATCAAAACAAATAAAGGACCCGCTGTTCATGTTTAATAACAGGCAGAATCTCTGTTTGATTTTCGTTTATTGACTTTGAGCGTATTCAGACGGTAATTTTAATTATTTATACTCGTATATTACCACTGGTTTAGTAGCAGTTCAGATTTATCGTTCCGTAGAGTCCTAAGTTCAATAGCAAGGTTGGGCAGCTCATATTGCTTTTTTTATATTGATAAACAATACCACCCACGGCTAATTGGAAGCTTTCAGAGACATTTTTGACACCATAAATTTACTTAATTTTTACGGATGCAAGTTCTTCCAAACAATAACCGAACTATTTTAAAATCATCCCTAATTATTATATTACAATCTTACATTTCATAGCAACAGAGATAAGAATTAATCAATAGATTTGGAAAAGTCGTACAAATACATGCTTTAAAAAAATAAACTGTCATTTTTATGAAAAAATAAACAACATACACAAGTTGGAGTGCATGAAAATAGCTCACATATATGCCACGCGTCGTATCAAACCCACTGACCGGTGATTAATGGTAAGGCCGGCCACATAGCACGCCGAGCCGTGCGTTCGACACTGTATAAATTCAGACAAGGATTCAGGAAGCGGCGAGGAGTCAAATTCGAGGAATATTTTTTTAAAACCTTACATCTTAGACTATATTTTGTGTATTGCGTGGATGAAATTACAAAGTATTAGGAAGTTATTGTTACAACAAAGAAACAAATGTTTCTGCATTACTTTAATACATGATTGTTGAATAAAAAATACATATATCTTGATATCATAATTTTCAGCCTCTACTTTATCCCCCTACATACTTACCCTTTTCGTTATTGTTTTACTAAGAGCTTAAAAAGATTATGACATCCTCCTCCCATGATCTTTGTCATAATCTTCAACCATAGCATGTCAAGCTGATCGTAACAACAAAGATCTACCTTACTCTAAATTATTTCAATTAAACTTTAGTTCTCTGTATGTTTACATGTCTAAATCACGTCTTAGAAGGAGTTTCTCCGATATACATCACTTGTATTCTAGGCAGCCTACCCCCACACCCCTCACCTAAATCCGTACCCGTGACTATTAAATATGAATACCGCCTTGATGACCGCCGCGGCGCGAAGTGACGCACGCCACGTAGGTTTTATTGCAATAACTCGCACAAACCAAACGAGCCTCCACGCAGGTCGCTGCACTTTGCCGCCCTTACTAAACTTGTAATATTAAAAAAAACATACATACATAAACTCACGCCTTTTTCCCAGAAGGAGTAGGCAGAAGCGCCACCAGGACCCCCAATTTTGCCTTGTTTGTTCAGTCTCGCAATGTGATGGGGGGCGAGCCTATCACCATATCGAACACAAATTCCTGACTCCAGACTGATAATGAATAGAAAAATCCAATATTACTTTATTAACAAAACTTTAATATAAACGTTAATGTCAATTTAATTACCTTTCAAATATCAATAACTAGAGCGTTCTATGTGGTTTACGACGAGTTGCTACCAAGCGGGAATCAGAATTACAAATTCATTATTGTAGATCAGAATTCAGCACCTAAATTACCTTTAATTATTGCTTTATGCTGACATATGGTATTTAATGTAAACCACATGCTCCTAGCCACTCCAGGTGCAATTCTTTTTACGGCTCTGGTAAGTTTCCGAACCGAACTATAGTTTAGCTATGCCGTAAGAATACTTGAATCTATACGGGCTGGCCAAAATTCGTGAAAACTAAAATCACGATTTTGGACTAAAAATCATCTCCGATTTTTTTCAAATTTTGCACAATGTCACCTGGGGTGATGAGAATATGTAGGTTAAATTAAGTAACATGTGGCAATATCAACCTGCATACTTATATCTATTATAACGCTATATTTCATGTGTTTAAGTTTAAAAAACACACATTAAGTTAAAAAAAAATAGAAATACATATTATGAAAATTAAAAGGAACGGTAAGGAGTCATAAATTCACTATTCTTAGCTCCACATCTAACCGACTTTAGTTTCTGCTAAAACGTATGTTAAAAACCACAAATCGTTTTGAGCAAAACGGGACTCACAGACAAAACAGGCTCAAAATCCTTAAATTACAAACAAAAACCCCAAGATTGTCAGATAGTCTTCAGGTCAGATGTAGCTACATTCCCAACGAGGTCACGCGGCCGACATAAAAAGCTGTGGCTCCACGCAAAAGGACGCGAAAGCCAAAGGTCTAGCGCAAATGGACGTATTAAACTGACAAAGCGACAACGAAAGCCGAGAATCTCGACCTCAATGTTTTCTTACTTTTCCAACTTGAATTTCTCATTTGGGGTTAAAGTTTGATCAACGGGATAAGGTACTTGATGTTTTATGTGGAGATTTTCTTAGAAGGTAATTTAAATAATTTATTACATGAAAGTAACATGCCCTGTTTTATATGTAATCTGTGCGTAAATTACCTACTTTCTGTAGTAATGCATTTCTACTGCAATCATCCTTGATGTTTTACGCAGAATTACAAATTATCTTGAAGATATATTTTCTGATTATAATTCAGCATTTGTGACTAGCAATCATTATTGTACAGTCGAAAGATAAAAACAACAGTAATGCAAGGAAAGAAATTGAAAAATCTATAAAATCTCATAGTGATTTTGCAATATATACTTCAATACTTAATTTAGCATAATTTTCCTACCAATATCCCAACAGCAAACAGTCAATTCCCTACAGACACCATCGATAGCACTAGTAATTCATCAGGATATTGCAATATTTCTGCTCAACGAGTGAGCACACAGCGCTCTGTCGCAGTTGTTACCGAGCCGTGGCGCCGGACGCTGCCATTGTCCTCATCCATTGTGCCCCAGCTGTGCAGGACCCTTAGCCAACGCCATCAGAGCGTTTCAGGGCTGGGGGATCTAAAACTAGCATTTAGAGCTAGACGTCTTTCATGCGAAAAAATGTATTTTGAACATGACAGCATTTTTAAAATTTAATCTAGAAAAGCTAGTGCTTATTCACAATATATTTCAGGGATAATAATTTCGATCGCGTTTTTGATAAGTCTTCATTTACGTTATTTCCAAACCACAACTTCACTATCTTCAAGAAAGATCCTGTTCGTCACTTTAAACTTGAAAACACTCTTTGTTAGGTTTCCCCGGTACTGATTATCATTAAGCGTGTTTATAAGTTTTTATTTTCAGGTAACTTATAAGCACTAATACATCCCGAGCTCCAGCGTATGAAGAGCAACAACACAAATCTTTACTAAGCCAAAATATACTTCAACATTGAAATAAAACGAATTCATACGGATTTTATCGCGAGTTACATAGATTAAATTTTTACATTTTTTAACTTCCTGAAGTTTGGGTCACTTTACAGCTTTCATAGTCACGGTTTTGACTGAGGTATTAGTCATCCGCTTTGTGACTGTTACAGTTTAACTACCCTTAATTTACAATTATAAATTTAAACGTTAATTGGTTTTTGCGATCCGTAAATCTAAGAAACGTTATACTTCAACGTTCTCACTACAAGCGATTACAGTGTCTCTAAATTGCACCTCCGCATACTAGCAACTGATTACAGACTGTGTGATACCTTAATACTATGATAGGCTTGTCGCGCACCCCTTGCTTTACTTTCTTTGTGCTCTGTGTAGAGATGTTTCAATGGTAAACCCCATGCTTCTAGTCTGTCCGCTTTGTGTTTTTACAGCAATGTTATGAGTAGTGTGATAGGTACGTCATGCTTCGACACGTGTTAATCTTTTTGTATTATTGCGAGACTGAGCCTTTTTCAAGGATTAAAAAGAGATCTATTATAGGTAGCGTCTCATTCCACTATCTTGCTCTGGTGAAGGTCAGCAGACTTCAAATGCTTTGAAAATTCGTACAAAAGACTAAGTGTTCGAGGGTTTTCAAAGTTTCAAAGTGACCATTAATATTTATATTTAAAAGATTAAACTTTATAAAGTTAATGTGGCCTGGAATAAAACTCAAAACTGATTTTTCATTAAAATATTCCACTTACAAGACTTACAAGTAAGTTTTTGTTTTCTCAAACCATTATTTTTACTTATAAAACACCTAAGGCATTTTGATTCTCTTGTTTTTCCATTCTTAAGTACAAAAATAAAGATTTCCAACTACTCTGTCGCTCACACTATCACTCAGTGCAGTATGAATTGCAAATGTTCCTCCACAGACGATAAATAAGACGCACGCGAGGCAGATTACACCGGTTCTGTTTTGTTTCATGCGAACCTGCGCAGCCAGGCGCGCGAGGCGCACACACAGACTAAAAATATTTGTTGTTTTGATGAGTTCCTAGAAAGGAGACGCTAAAAGATTGCTGTGGTATTTTCGCTCGTTATTTAGTAATATTTATTTATATGTTGGAGAAAGGCAAACAAGGCGAAACGTGAGTGTCCTGGACATACATCTGCCTACCGCTTCTAGGATAAAGACGTGATGTTTATTTATGTATGTAATTTGGAGAAAAAATATAATACAAGTTAGCGTAATAATTTAGATATTGTAAGTTTTTTTCTATGGCTTAATTTAGGTATGCTGATGGTGAAACTAGTATGCATTTTATACAGCTTTAATTTGTAATTTGACTGTAATTTCAAATTTTTAAATGTATAGCATTTACTACAAATACCCAAATGTTATACATAAAAGACTTATTGAAAATAAAAAGATGCTAAAAGCAATGCAAATGCAAATAAAGCAGACATTTATACAAACAGTCCATGGCGCCATCACTACATAGTCCTCACATATTGTAAAACTTTAACTTTAATCTGTCTGTGCGTCTGTAATCCACTGTAGTTTGACCGTGTTTTGTATAAAATTCCTAAGGATCATTGAATTCCGAGGTAACATTAGTTTGTGTAAGAAGAACAATGCATAAAGATATAAATAATATACGATGATGGCGGGACGGGTGGATTCTACGTCGGCTGAGATAAGAAAGAGTTATTAATCACAATCATTTACATATCACAAATATATTGGTCGAATGCCGAGACACACAGATTATCCTTTGGCAAGATAGCCGAGGAATCGATTGTGAGGAAACCTTTATACCATAGCGATTTGTTTAAGTGTCTATGGTATGTAAAAGTCCGCCAACCCTCACTAGGCCAGCGTGGTGGACTATATAGCCTAACCACTCGATTGTAGAGGAGGCACGTGCCCTGCAGTGGGACGTGTATGGGCTGATACAGGAGATAGTCGATAGGTGCAGTTGACGCTATTTTTCCAACCATACATACATCTTTAACATCCGCAAATCTCACATGATTTTACTTTCAAAGGACTAATCCATCCAGGCTTACTAAACTATCGCACACACAGACATATACCCTGAGGCGGCGACGATTACCGACGTCTGCATTTTTGAACAGCGCACGAGCCCGCATCATGCCTCATTATGCGAGCGTTTCTTGCGTGTTCCTGATGAAATATCCTTCGTTAGTAACATAGATCGAGATAGTGAGGATTTTGTTTATACGACAAAGCAAACCAAGCATTCAAACTGTTAACTTCGTTGGATTTGGTTGGAATATGTAAAGGTATTTACATATATTTATATTTCTATCGTTTAAGCAATAAGCTTTGATGGATTTGGTAGGGATGTGTAGAAGTATTCATATTTTGATCACCCTTTATTCAATACACGACAAAGGGACTAAAATATTCTACAAAAGCTTATTATTTGTTGGCATTGTCGAAACCGGATATACACAGAGTGAACCTAAAAGGTTGTATAGGCCGCTATGGCAATTTTTTTGAACCAACACTGTACAAGTGTTCACTATCTGGGCGGATGCGGATTTCCTACTCCCAACTAAATTTTACATAATGAACAAAAAAGTCATGCACAATTGCCCAGACATTTAACTTAAAACCTAGCATTTTTGTATTTGTATCAGCCCATATACGACCCACTGCAGGGCACGGGCCTCCTCCACAATCGAGAGTACGATTGAGAGTGATTAGGCCGTACAGTCCACCACGCTGGCCTAATGCGGGTTGGCGGACTTTTACATACCATAGCGCTATGGTATGCAGGTTTCCTCACGATGTTTTCCTTCACCGTTATAGTGCGTGGTGATTGACTACCAATACACACATGACTCCGAAAAGTCAGAGGTGTGCCCTGGGATTTGAACCCGCGACCACCGTGAGCATGTAGGCAGCCGCGTCTGGTCCGTTTACCAACAGGCCACCACGCACTTTAAAACCTAGCATATCACAATCATAAAAAGAGCAAAACGAAAATTCGAGTGGATAAAATTGCCTTTCAACCTCAAATTTCCAAGCCATTTTATTGATTGCCGAAATGTAAAAGTACTCAGCGAATCATTAACAGAGACGCAAAACTAATGTTTTATTCACAAAATACTTGTCTGTGGCTGCACAGGAAACGGGAAAGATAAAGCAGAGTGCCCAGACCTATCTAAATTTGGGGCGGACTCAAGATTTATTTTTCTGTATTCATTTACATTCAATTTTATCGTTATTACTGTAACAAACATTTATTTAATGGTCTCCTAACTTATTTTTGTTGTATCATTACTCAAAAATGATGCGGGCATGAATTTAACAGCTCTGTGTCTTGGAAAGATTAGAAATTCCCTGGATGTTCATATTTGGTAAGAAAAGCAAATGCCCAATACCCCTTTCCTCTTCCTATCCTTTTTCCTTCCAGCTCCCCTCCCGATCTGATGGCCCGCCAACACATGCATGATCCAAGTGTTGTGGTTGTTCATGAGCGGCAGTAATATCTTACCATCAGGTGACCTGCTTGCTCGTTTGCCGGACCAATACTATACGAAAAAAGCAATTGTTAAGTCATGTCAGGGACCATATACCAGTCTAGTTTCATAAAATATATTCCTCCACAAACTGGCATAGGGCCAGTGCGTTAAGGGTTAATCATGCTCACAATACGTGCGCAGTTTCCGCGCCCAATAGTCACATTCATATTTCACGTGGCTTATTTTTCTTACATTTATTAGGTATCTATAATTTTTATAGATGCCCTTTATGTAATACATTATGTAAGGACCTAAATAGCTCTAACTCATCTTTAAACAATAAGAATTACTAGTAAGTACAGTTCAATTTCCTTCACTAAACTTTGTCCTGCCTAGACGCCACAAACAAGCATTAAGTTGATATGTGAGTGTGTGGTCTTTGTAATAATTAATTTATTCTATTGTGATCGTAACACCGTGAAGCAGATTCGACCCGACGTATAGTTCACTGAACTAAAGGTGACATAAGCGTGCTTATCGGATGGTAAAAATCAATGGACCCGGTTCATGCCTCGGGAGAGCATGATGGAAATACATGCTCCATTGGCGAGCCATTTTTAGGCCTTTACTTCCTTCCTTTTTTTTTCGTTTACTGGTGTTTTATTTTAAATAATTCCTCACGATGTTTTCCTTCACCGTTAAAGTGTGTGGTGATTGTCAGTCAATACACACATAACTCCGAAAAGTCAGAGGTGTGCCCTGAGATTTGAACCCGCGACCACCGTGAACATGTAGGCAGCCGAGTCTGGTCCGTTACCAACAGGCCACCACGCACTTATTTTTTGGTTATAAATAAAAATAATAAAGATCATTTAGTCTTTTGGCGAGCGAATGAGTTTTCAAAATATTAGGAACAGTTTTTCTATTTTCACATATTTGATATTACATTAGACATATTAATACTATTATATTATGAGTATAAATGTTTAAATCTATGTACAAATCCTTGTTCTTTATATTAAGAAAATTGAGACAAACTGTTTTTAATATTTTCATTACGTATTCGGACGTCAATAGATCGTAGAGAATCTGTAAAAATGATAATTTAATACCATAACTAACCGATAAAGCAGACACAAGACTGAAGACAGAACGCGGCAAGCAATTTTATGTGCGGTCAACCGAGTATGGCAAACATCCAACCACTGGGTCGCTGTCTGTTTCTATCAAATGTTAGTTAAAGCCGCGTGAGACGGGCGTCTTAACCGCATTATGTGGGCCTGGCCTAACCCCTCTAACCAGCTATTAGGGTAAAAGGAATGTCGAAGACGTTGGGGTGATTGATTAAGAAAGGCTTTGGGAAATTGAATAGATGTTTGGTAAGGAATGGGAAGGAAAATTTTGTCTTTGTAAATTTTAAGTATTATACAATATGAATTAGTCATGAAAATCATGGGATTTCAGTTTCTACTTTTTTAACTTCCGTTTTAGCTCAGACTCCTTTCAGTAATATTTTTATTTGTATCAATGACCCTTTAATTTGATTCACTTATCAATAATGGCTTTTGTCTAAGTTTTCCACTGCAAAAATGCTTGCCTCGAAGTTAATTAATTTTGCAACATTTAAGAACACACAGACGAGTCGTCGTAGAAATATTAGAAACGAAGTTTTGGATATTTATAAAATAAAACAGTATTATTATTTTATAAATCAACTGGAAAGTACGAGGTCAGTCATGTAACATAAACGAATAAATAAAAAAGCCATCCTAAATCATACCTTTGTGAATAAATTCAACTAGAAATGAATAGTAAAGTTGTAAGGCGATGAACTCGCAAGCCGACTCGCTGGCTAGACGCGAGACAGCGCACAATGCATATTGTACGGTATTGTAGCCTCGTACCATCGACATATTCAGCCTCTCGCATTCATGGCCACAGATTAAATAAAATAAAGCAGAAGTGACAGGTCTAAGTCAAATAATCAATCATTGAACATAAATGAAGTTTCTGTAGGCAATTAAATTATTGCAATCAGTAACACTTTCCATGCAGATTTTCTTTTAAAAAATTCCGTTTTATCAACATACTTAGGATTTTGATTGTGTTCAGAGTATTCATGAAAAAAGTAACCACTTATCATATAATAATCTACATATACATACTTCTGCTGGACTGCACTTTTAACCCTCGAACCCTTAAATGTGGCATTTTATCAGAAACTTAAAAGACTTGGTAGGAAAGCGACCACCGCACATATTCATAATGATCCATATAACTTCTTCGCGAACGATAAGAAACAATATGTACCTTTCAATAATGGACAGTAAATCTGAACAACACTGCACTAATCATCAGAAAAATTGTAGTCAATTTGTCGTATCAGTAAATAACCATTTCTCAAGAATCTTCGTAAACATACACATCTTAAAGCAGTTACATCGGTTCAGGGTAATCTGGACCCGTCCCTTATGTAGGTCTGTTATTCTAATTTCCACATTACCCTGTGATCTGATCTCATAGACACATCGAGTCAATCACTAATTAACACGGTTAATTCCGGGAATATGCTGTTACATGTCAAAGAGCCATTGATAATGTCATTGGCGATACGCGTAGCGCATAATGCAATATACATCTGTATTTACAATTAAATGTAAGGGCTATTAAGTGACTTAACAATGTATGTGTCTTGAATACCTATTGTGTATCAATTTGGTATTAATTTAATTTATTTAAGCTAATATGATCATCGTGTCCACCCACTAGGTGGTCAGACGACCTGGTAAAGGTCGCGGGACGTCGCTGGATGCAGGCTGCCTCCAACAGGTCACTGTGGAAATCATTGGGAGAGGCCTATGTTCAGCAGTGGACCTCCTTTGGCTGATGGATGGAATATGATCATTTGCATCCTGTCTATTTATTTTAGCCAATACATAGAGAGCAAAAATGTGTCCTCTTTGTAAATGCTTTAGTTCATTAAATCAACCTTTTTTCAACCTTATCCCACACATCCATAGGGCCCTTCGGCAGTCTTGTGAACAAGTCTCAACTATTAGGTATGCAAGCTTAACACATCAGAGCAAAGATTTAACTCATTACCTTTTACTTCTACCGATAATCCCCTGCAAAAGTATAGATCTTTCGACAGTAGTCCCTTTATTTTGCTATGTTGATTTAATACGGTAGGTATACCAAACTTAATTTTTTTAAATATAAATCTTAGATATGCAAGGGCACTCAAAATTTCGGAGCAATATTGGACTTATTTCACTTCACTTCTACCAACATTTCCATCCAAAACTATAAATTGCAACAGCAATAGAAACTCAAAACAAGACGGATTACCGACACTGCCAGGTTCGCGTCCCGGCGAGTGCACTCGACTGGCAGCGCTCTCAACGACCCTCCGAGCCCTCCGCAACCCTCTGTAGACATTACACCATTCAGCTGAGGCCTTAAACACGGGGGTTTTGTGCCGAGAGCCGTGTTTACGATTAGAGGGAGGGAGTTATTGCTATGTGTTGCGGGTAATTGTACCTTTCATACTACAGAAGCTACAGTATCATTCGTATAAAGGTGCGTATGTCTATGTCTAGTTATTTAATAGAGCGGTTTAAAAAATACAGTGACGTATTTCTATAATAAACACTTTTGGGACATTAGTCGTGCATATGAACTACCTAAACTGAACGTCGTCGCGTCGGCCCATGTTGTCACGGTTCGTAGATTATGTGCGTTACGGTAAAGTCTCTACTAATATTATAAAGAGGAAATATTTGATTGTCTGTTTGCATTGAATAGGCTTTGAAACTACTGGATATATTTGAAAAATTCTTTCTCCATTTGAAGCCTACATTATCCCAGATGAACATAGGCGATAGAACATTTTCAAAAAAGTGTATCTGCACCCGGGCAGAGCCGGGCCTTGTCGCTAGTGATTAATATAAATATCATTATCCGTCTTTGGTTTCGTATAACAATAGATTCAAATGTGAACTTGGACATAGTTGAAACAATTATTTTATTTATTAGATTAGGTAGACAGAAATTTAACGCTGGTTCCAATAACATTTTTAAAAGTTATCAAGCTCTATAAATTCCCTAACAACGGACAACTATCATAAACAAAATTAATCCGAAACTTCCCTCATAAAATGTTACAAGTCTAGTTCAATGTGAACACTAAGTTACATCACAAAACTCCTTATACCACTGAGTTTCCACAAGTTTGCATACATTTAAATAAAATATACTGCACTGCACACGAGGTTTTGAATCTCTGCCAAGTACAAAGAAAATCTTATCTTAACCAAGTAACGGAGTGTGTTACATAAGCTTCTTATCCTTCAAGGTAATTGCATCTAATCCTAGTACATTTAAGTTTTTGCACCTTTTGCGGATCACACTTACAATCAAGATTGTAAGTGTGATCCGCCCGTATAGAATGACGGCACCAGACTATAAACTCTCGTGCATCGACACAATTTTGCCGGCCCTTTTTAATTGCTGCTTCACGCTGCGGTGGTAGGATGATAGGTAGGAGGAAACATATAAGCCGGCAATCTTTTCCACAGCCAATGTACGGCAAATCTTCTATAATACTACAAGTTGACCACATTTTTAAAGTGTCGAGTTATAGTTGCAACAATTTTTATCCAATCCAATCCATCAGCCAAAGGAAGCCCACTGCTGAACATAGGCCTCTCCCAATGATTTCCACAGTGACCTGTTGTATATGTAACAATTCTTAACCACTTGTAAATATATTTCATTTGAAGTGACGACCATTATTTAAAAACTACACTTTATTATTATTGCCTTACTACAAATTACAGTCCATAATTTACGTAGCACGATATAATAAAAACTCGGTCTAAACAAGTTCAGTATAACTATAATTTAAACTTTTTCAACCCATCATGGGAATCCGCGGCATTCCCATACAATCACGTGATTTACCGGAGCGTGACTGAAACCATGTTAATAAACCACGAAATGTTAACAAAACCGAAACAGCGGCGAATTCAGGGGGAATACTGAGTGTGTTGACCCCCATCGAATCTATAATAATTTATAAAGCTAAAGTGTTCGTTTGAACTCGTCAATCTCAGAAACTACTAGCTTAATTGAAATTTTTATTGTATGTTGGGTAGCCAATTTATCGAGAAAGGTTAAAGGGTACATATAACATCTCGCTATGATTAATATGAGTATGGCGTAAATGAAAAATGTTGCAAAAGCGGAATCCTCGTCAAAAAGTATATGTACTTATACCGGGTGAAGCAGGGCCGGGTCGCTAGTTCTTTCATAAGTTTTTATTCTTGTCAATCAATCGTTGACAATAAAGGCATGTGTGATAAACATGTTTGGCTCGTATGAATTTATTGCATGCAATTTGCATTAATAAAAGTATCACCATATGCCGGATGAACCCATTAATTCGTTTGTCTTTAGCAAGTCGGTAGAATTGACAATGAAATGTTATTAATTCGTGAATGAATTTATTATATTAGTTTTCTAATTAATGTTACATTGACAAAACTGATGGTATTAGTGACGGATGATAAATTTGCGATAGTCAACTGTTTTTGCGATTTCTAAATTACATCTCTCCTTTCTCTAGCTCCGTCTGACAAAAGATGGTATCAAAATAGGTACCAGTAGTAACTTAATTTAACTAACAATAGCAACTAATTTTAGTTAAAGACATTCCAGCTTATTAGTTAATATTTTTCTATAAGTGCGTGGTGGCCTGTTGGTAACAAACCAGACACGGCTGCCTACATGTTTACGGTGGCCCCGGGTTCAAATCCCAGGGCACACCTCTGACTTTTTGGAGTCATGTATGTATTGATAGTCAATCACCACGCACTACGAGTATAACGGCGAAGGAAAACAACGTGAGGAAACCTGCATACCATAGTGATTTATATAAATTTCTATGGTATGTAAAAGTCCGCCAACCCGCACTAGGCCAGCGTGGTGGACTATATGGTCTAACCACTCTCAATCGTCCTCCCGATTGTAGAGGAGGCCCGTGCCCTGCAGTGGGACGTATATGGGCTGGTACAGTACAGTACCGTACTCCTTTTATTGTCAACCCACACGTTATATCTGGGAATCCTTTACAGTTTACGCCCCCAAAATAAGCTCTAGTTCCGTCCACAACGCAACGCAGCAGTTAGTGTAATTATCGCCTTGTAAATAGTGCGGACGGAAGCCGCACCGCCACCGCAACGCTATTTATAAACTCACCTTGTCGCGTGGAGGGTAGGTTTACATAAACATATGTTAAACAAGTGGGTTTGATTCCTAGTGAAGAAGAAAAAAGTTTTTGGAACAGGATCCAAGATGTACGTTTCATATTCCGCAAAACCATCATGGCAGCTTTTTAATTTTACGTTGCAAAGTAACTGTTCTGCAAATGAATGTAAAATGAAGAAGTTAATTACTTCTTGAATTAACTTTTTAATTTAATAATTGTAAATTAAGGGTAATTGAATTGTAACAGTCACTAAGCAGATGACTAATGCCTCAGTCCGCCCCGTGACCACGAAAGCAGTAAAGTGATCGAAATCGTCGGGAATATAAAAATATAAAAATTAAATCAAATTCGCGATAAAATCCATAAGCATTTGTTTTATTTCAGAGGAATCACCTTTTGCTGATCGATACTCTTATGCTGGCATAGTTAAAACCAAATTTTATTTATTTATTTATTTATGCTTTATATACAAAGTATAAAGGCGGACTTAATGCCTGAGGCATTCTCTGCCAGTCGACCTTTGGATGGTGCAGAGAGAAAATTAGTAGGCGCACAAATTCAAGAAACTTGATTATCAAAAGTTTATAAGTGAGTAACACATATAGATATATATATACACAAATACATACATATATACAAACATACACAAATACATACATATATACATTATACCTAAAATATATATTATAATAAATATATAACAATAAAATGATAACAGGAAAATAACATTAATGTGACTCTGCCAATTTTTCGAGTAAGTGTTGACGAACCTTCACCTTGAATGCTAAACGAGAACCAGATGTCCTGATGTCGAGGGGGAGTGCGTTCCAGAGAAGAATAGATTGGATAGAAAAGGAAGAGTGTATATAGTCTGAGCTATGAATAGGACAATGAAGAAGGAGGTTGTTATTGGACCGAAGATTCTTATTATGATTACTACCTAAGTATTGAAATTGAGAAGTTAAATAAGAAGGTGGAGTAGGAGATGTAAGAATTGAAAAAAGTGTAGTGAGTGCATGCATAGAACGACGCTGGCGAATAGGTAACCATTTTAGCTGGGAGCGGAATGAAGAAACGTGGTCATATTTACGAAGATTAAAAATGAATCGAATGCAGTTATTGAGAAGTTAATTGAGAAATTACCGATACATAATTTCGGACCAATACACGTTTCCGTGAACCGCTGGATATTTTACGCTTTAATATTCAAGAAGTCCCTTCTAAACTATTTTAAAGTATATGTACATTAGCACGCATCAAACCCCGTAACAACAAAGCTACACTGGCCTACATCTCTTGACTTCCCAAGTATTCCCATGGCTCCACGGTTTCAATGGAAATGAAATGCGCACAGGACTCGTTGACGCACTGATGCCGACTGCAATCAGGCTAAAAGCGTGCAAGATTGAAGATGTACCCGGCCAATCCACCGCCATTATCTGTATTAAAATATTAATATTTTACGCGAAATATCCTGGCGACATGTGGAAATTAATATTTTAGATTAATGTTGAGGTTGGTGAAATTTTACATGTGCGTTTTTAAGAATGAGTTTCGCGCTTTCGATGTTTTTGAAATCTTTTCATGCTTATAATGTTGTTGTGTCGTTAATTGATTTGTTGCTAATTGTTTGTTTGATTACAAAGCTGCCGCCTCGGGTTCGAATCCCGAGTCGGGCAAAGTGATGTTGGATTTTCTATTCGTTATCAGCCTGGAGTAAAGAATTTGTGCCCGATAAGACGAGGGGGTCGCCCCCTATCACAACGTGGGACGGACGGCCTACCCCTTCTAGAATAACGGCGTGATATTTATGTATGTATGTTAATTGTTTATGGCCAATGTTGTGACCTAAAATGTTGGTTTCCAGGCTGCGAATGGTGACGGACGAATGTGTATCTTTTGTAATTCAACAATATTATGTCGACCTGGTTTAATTGTCATGGATAGTATGATGAAGGATAGACTAATGTAAGTATTTTTCTCCTGAGAGTTAATGCAAAGCCACGACAGCTTGGTTAGACGTCGGCTGTGTTGTGCCGACACAAATGTTTGTGAACCTCAAGTATTTGTTTCGGGTCTAGGTGTTTGTGATAGCGAAAAGTCTCTCGTAGTTCTAAGTAACCACGACACAAGACTCGATGTTGGTGTGGGGTCAGAACTATGTATGTAACTGTTGTGTGTACTTATTTATTGAATGCCTTCCAGGTAGCACATGGCCTGGTAAAAGGCTTTAAGAAAATTACTTTTAAATCGCTTCTTGACAATGATCTAAAACTTATTTAACCTGGTAAATTTGTAACCTAGAATTATTACGTCGTGTGTTTCAGACAGGGCAAAAATAGGTGAGAAACCATTATCTCAGAAAATGACGGACATTCAACTGCTTGTTCACACTTGAAGGATTCCCAACTTCTTTATTTTTAACCTGGGAACTTTGGAACCCGTACTTTTCCACGTTGCGCCTTCCAGATATGGCATCAAAAAACCATTATCTCAGAGACACCATTACTTTAGAAAACATACACCTTTACAATTGCTTTTTCACACTAAAAGAACCCAAAACATGTTCAGTTTTAACAGATTACAAAAAAGGAGATTTTGTATTCCGTATATATTTTTACTGTCATAGTTGACAAACGATCATACGGTTCACCTGATAGTAAGTGATTATGGCTACCCATGAACATCTGCAACACCATGGGGCATAGAGATGCGTTAACATAATATAACATATATATTAATACGGCCCTAAGTGCGCTAAAATCGCAAACATATCTATGTGCTTGTGATTTTCTTAATCTGACTCAATTTATATCGGGTTCCCTAAATGTCATTTAACCTAGAAACTTAACCCAAAGTTTATTCCGAGTGGTGGGAAACACAATTAGTGTAACAGTTAAGATTAAGGAGTGAACTATTCCGGCCGGGTGCGCGCCACGGTCTACTGACCACCCCGCCGTTACTTTGTGCATTACGCCACCCCTATTACTAGCAGGGTTGCCAGGGGTGGAATATTTGGTGGGAATTTTTGTAGGGGAAGTGGGGATAGTTCATGAAATGAGTATTGAGTTATTGTCACAGGAGGAACTGTGAGACTTATTTGGAAAAATATTGTTGAGACACGTTTTATATAAATAAATAGCGTAGTAACCACAGGGGGACATGGTACGGGATTGTAACTGCAATGTAATCCAAATATTCAGACCGACGAAATATGAGGGAATAAATTCTGGCAATAACTAAACGCAGTGAGGATGTGTGAATGTAAGAGAAATCAAGAATGAATGGAAGGAGTAGAGAAATGGCGGAAGGTCGTTGAAAAAGACGCGAGTAGGAAGATTTTTAAGATGTTTAAAATAGTTTAAAGTTAATGAAGAATCAGGAAAAACAGAAGAAACAGGACTTTTGTTGCTCTCCACACAACAACACCACATGCACTCGTATAATAAACAATATATATTGTGGTGAATTCGGACATACGTACATATGTTGAACGCGAAACGCGAACACTAGGGTGGCTTTCTCATGATATTCCGCTTTTAAACTTCTGATCTCAAAAGGTTATTTTACACCACCCTGTGTAACAAAGACGTTACTCTAATTAGAAGTTATTATTTACCTCCCTTTTCTAATATGTTATACTAATAAAATACATGTAGGTGCAAATGAGCGTCCGTCAGCCCTGCTCACAACGCGGGTTCGCGGCAAACATGACTTTTTTCAATTTGTACTCGTTGAACACCGTTAAAATATATATATTTCTCAATTTGTTTTTAATTGAAAGTCAACACGGCCCTTTGATCCGTTACTAGCGGATTTCATTACATTTCATGTATTTTAATGAACATTGGCCAGTATGAAAATAAGTTGCCTTTCAGCCAAATTAATGTAATGTGCGGTTTTTAAAAACGGGACGTTTTTTATTCATAAAAGTCCCGTGTGGATTTTGAATCATTTTTAAGCGTTATGAAATGGAATTAATTTTGACCCTTAGTAATAAAAATACGGTTCAACGACATACAATCACTCAGTTATATCTTACGTGACTACACCGATCTTATATTCCGCGCCGGTATCAAATAGAACCTGATACTTACAAACTATAGTAGCGAGTAGTTCCAACAAATGCTTTGGAACTAAAAGACTTCACACCTCAGGTATCGGGTTAGCAGTGCCATACTCAGTCACACAGTCTACAGTCTCTAATAATTTTTAAGCGGTAATGTTTATGTAGGCCACCCTCAAGAATTTTTACAAGGGCCTCTTAAAAACACACTGCATCCAGCTTCTGGGCTGACTGGATTTCTTGTGATGATGAATGACGATGATGATCACGATGTCGTTTTTGTATTTCATAATTATCATTAGCCCGTCGCAGTCCACTGCTGCACGTAGACCTCTCCCTAGGTACGCCACAGAGCCCGGTCTGCTGCTTTAAAAACGAAAACAATAAAATAGAAAACAAGAAAACAGTTTTTATATTGAGACAGGCGTGATTCTTACCTTTATGACCCCTGATTCTTATTCTTATGACCTTGTCTCGTCCTTCTTGATAAATACATTGCACAAAACATCCAAAAATACACATATGTCCAAAGGTCGTTTTTTGCCATTTAGCTCATGCATCGGAATCTAATTTATAGTTCTCTTTGTATTCCGCTCGTGTCGGCAAGCGATATCTTTTATACGGATACCCGCGTGCGGTGAATTTTCCTTACCGATACTGCTGTTTTTTATCGCTGCGACTCTGAGACCAGAATTGGAAATATTTTAGACGGTGCAATGTTTCGCGCTGAAAAGTAAACCGCACATGTGGTTGCTGGAGAAATTATTTTTCCAAGTTTTTATTTAAGCAGTAACTTCTTAACTTTTTAAAGTTTTAATCTTACTAGAACCACACTATAGTAAATATTGACGACAGTCTGAAGATGCATTTGAGCAATCTTCGATAGTTGTGTCGAATGGCGGAAGACAATCAGCTCCCACCGACGACGTCGACGCCCTGTCTAGACGGAAATGCACATTGGTCTCTAAATTTAAAAAAGAACTTTTGTAGTAACTACTACAACAATATTCCGTGAATAAGATTGCTAGAATCTCAAGAAAACAAATTGGCTATGACCTTTCTGAAGTTGCAAATAATTATTGGCGGTTTTCAATTATCGGTAAAATTTTTGAACTTACCAGCATCTTCAGTAAAAAATAAGTGCCGCGCTTCCTCGTCCCCCTATCCGAACGAAAAGAAGCTTTATCTTTATAACTTTTCCGTTATGACGGCGACAATGTGTTATTATTTATTAGATAAGTTGCCGGGAAACTAATACAAGCTGTTGTTATTCTGGTGGCGTGCATCGCGGAAAAGCGGCGTGCTGAATACTGATAACCACGTGCCAGCAACCCTTCGATCGATTCGTCTTTCTATTGTATTTACTATTTCGATGGTTTTGGTTTAGTTTAGAAGAATCCGTTAATCAAAAACAATTGTGTTAAAAAGAATCGCATTTCCGGAACTATTTAAAATATTTTTCTCTATTAAGGTGTTTTAATGTTGTATCGGAGTTCCATTTTTTATTTGAAAAAAATTAATTCCTCGATACTAAAATCACTTTGGACCTCAGCCAATATGTCGCCTATTTGCTGCATAATCCTGTACTACTTATTATTCGTATTAAGTCGATTAACTCATTTACTAATAGTTTTATGCCATTTATTAGTGTTCCGTACTTGGCTGTTGCGAAAAGAAAGATTCCCGTATTCATTACCCTTACTAAAGCAAAGCTCTTTTAACATACTCGGTCATACAACAATTATCTCTAACACTTCTCTTATCGCTCTTTTTTTCTTTATAATCGTGAAGATAAATTGTTGTTCAATCAAGATTTAAAAGAATTCCTTCTTAACGTCCAACACAGTATCCATGCATACATGATTCACATTTTTATCATGATCATCTCTTTCCAGCGTCGTCTAACCCAGAAGTACAGCATTGCGGTCGGAGTCCCCACCCTGGTGATCAGAGGCAGGCATGTGAGGGACGCTCTCCTGGACGATCCTGTGGGAGAGAGGTTCCCCTGGCCGGCTCCGCCGCTGCACGAGGTGCTGAGGGGCGTGGAACTCCAAGGAGAGGGAGAGGTGAAGAGGTATGAGGACCTACCAGCTGAAGCTTTGAGGGTGTTCTACTTCGCTGCGCATTGGGTGAGTTGGTACCAACTCTGGTATCATTAATGTGTTTTATTTAAAAGATCCATTTCAAATGATATTATAAGAAAATATCCTTAATAAAATAAATAATGTATGTTGTCAGAATTTAAAACTTTGCTAAATTGTAGGGTAATATTGATAATAAAATGTGTATTATAACTTACGATAATTATGTTCTCCTTTATTATATATTTTTGCTTATTTTTCAAAATACTACTTTTGAGATACCCAAATGCACGTCTTGGATCGGACAAGGTGTTTTTGTCATTTTGTATACAGCTAAATAATCACAATAATAAAACTAACTATAAGAATATAACATCTACGGACAGAAAGCTGTTTCTCGCCTGGCAACTGTTCTGCCGGTTTGCTCCTAACCGGATACACGCAGCACGGATCCGATATATTACACTGACACGAATTATGATCGGTTTTCCACCATTGTGTTGTCGCTTACTCGACTTGCCGAGCTAACCTGTCGACGTGTGGAGACTATTATTCACTTTATTTAGTACCTATGTATACCAGACATATCATGATATGTCTGACGTATACTGAAGTCAATTCTGACAGCCTCTGTGGCGCAGTTGGTTAGACGCCGGCTGTGAAAAGAGAGGCCGCGGGTTCGATCCCCGAGACAAATATTTGTAAGGCGGCACAAGTATTTGTCTCGGGTCTGTTTTTGAGACCGCAAAGTCTCTCGTAGTTTTTGATACACACGACACAAGACCTAATTGATCTTAATGTGGGATCAGGACTATGTATGTGACTGTTGGGGGTATTTATTTATTTATTTACATCTCTCCGTCCCCCTCTCTCTTCAACCACAGGAAAACTAAACATAGGTCTCCCCCAAGGATCCCCACATGGACCTGTAGTTACTTAGTAAAAGAATATTCTTTATTAACTTGATCATTTTGATAGAAACTAGAATTATAAAGAGTGTACTTGTCATCAGTGCCCACCATGCCGTGCGTTCGCGCCGAGCCTGTGCGCCGCGTTGTCAGCGGTGCGCAAGCGTCGCTCCAAGTACGCCAGCACGCAGCTCATACTCGTCTCCAGTGACAGGTGAGTCACAATAACCTAGGTCTGAGTATATGGTGACGTCACATAAGTCATGACACGTCATCGGTACTTCAAGAAGGTTATGGAGCTGAAGAATCGAAAGATATGAAATAGATGTTTTTCGTCGACTGAGTAGTAGTGGCTGGTGTAACTTTGGAACATTCAATCCGTAGTCCAAAGTGACTACAAAAATACTCTGCGACCCCATAACTGATGGAAGGGGATGAAAATGAGTGTTCCGCCACTAAACAATTTATTTGTTTAAATTGCAGGTGTATTTTCTGAATAAAACAAATAACAATCGATGAGATAGAACTTGTGCCTAACTAAACACAAATAGATCTGCTCCATTTATATTTTATTTCTAACTATTAAATTTCCTAACAAACAATTCAATTTACAACGACGAACTACCAGCGCGATTGTCATTGATTATTTTGTTAAAAAGCCCTTCTTTAAATCATCCATTTCATTACACCGTGCATTATAATATGGCATATTATATTACACACTAACACGAGTGTACTAAAACCCAGTTATAATTAGGATATTGCAAACACTAAGGTACTGAAGAGCCCGTAGCTGCTAGTTTGAAATTTTATGGAGTAAAGTTCCCCCACGAAACACAGTTACATCATTAGTCAACATCGATCCTCGCCGGCTCGACTATGCACATACTCACATGCATAGTGTACAAGGGATAATTGTAGGCGATTATAATTACTGGTATTTTATAAATATGATCAGAAAATCGAATTTAGGAAATGAAGGTCATTGACGAAATAAAATCGGAAAGTACTTTTAAGATTTTAATGTGCCTTTTACATGGGAAAGTTTCTTTTGGCGAAAATCGTATGCCTTTATCGCATGACATAACCGCCATAATATTGTATTCTGACAATGTTTAGACGATGCAACTTTTTATATCATTACGATAATCGTATCTTCGATACGAGAAACTCTCCCCGTGTAAATGGGGCTTTACTTAAGAGTAAAAGACTAGAAATAATACTTTATGTGTTCCAATGGCAAAAAAAAAACTCTGTGTTAGACTACAACGCAAGCCTATCAAGGATTACCCACGTTTGCATGCGATCGGCTACTCATCATGTCTTAGAAAGATTTTGTCTTCTTCACCATAATTGGAAACTCTACCCATCGAAACAATATATTCTCTACACTTTCTATATTAAAAGTATTAGAAATTGAAATATAACGAATTCTTACGGATTTTATCGCGAATTTGATTTTTTTTTATTTTTTAATTCCCGACGTTTCGATCGCTTTCCAGTTTTCGTGGTCACAGGGCGGACTGAGGTATTAGTCATCCGCTTAGGACTGTTACAATTTAACTACCCTTAATTTACAATTCTTAAATTTAAAAAAGTTAATTGGTTATTGCGATCCGAGAATTAAATATATTACGAGTATAAATAGCGATTTTTCTTTCTAAAATAATTAAATTCACGAACACAAAAGAATGTAACGCATAAAATTAAACGCAGTACGTAATATCAGTTGGTATTGAACCTGGCTCAAATAAAAAGCTTACGTGGTATCGTTTTAATGCGGTCGGGGGTGGTTTTATCCACCCCTGCGGTGGCGGGCTGGATATTGAAATGTACCAGCAGTAAATGAGCTCGGTTTTACCATTCAACGAGTTTTATTAAACCTGTAAATAGTATTAAACCATCTACATTAATCTGGTGCCATACCTGTTATTGGAATTCATTATAACAGTTCACATAATAGGTCCCATAGTGTGAACCACAAGTCATTTTTTCGAGTCTGGGTGTTTGTGAGACCAAAAAGTCTCTCGTAGCTCCTGATACCCACGACACAAGACCCGATCTCAGTGTGTGCCAGGGCTATGTATGTGACTGTTGGGTGAATTTATTTATTTATGCAATAATGATTTGATCCGTGGTGCTTTACAGCTCGCTTCTCTGGCTGTAAAAGTCTTAATGCAAGTTTATTTACCTCTTTAGTTATTGGTTTTTGTCACCCGCTTTGTTACGGAGTGAAATGGACAATTTTTTTTTCCAACTCCTCCTATTAATTTAACTTTATGATTGATTTCGTTGCGGGTTAAAGACAAGTTAGACATTCCCGGAGACTCGACGAGCTTCAATGCTCGGTGTCATTACAATACGTGCCATTGATCCTGGCTTACTGGAGTTGCAGTGGTGGGTGTGAAGGCGGGACAGTCTCCATCTGTATTTGGGTAAAGCTATACTAATTAATAATAATATTATAACTTTAGTAAATCGTTTGTGTACTAAAAGGATACTGTCAATTACTTGATGGTAAGAAATCCGAACAGCAGTTGGTAAAATTATGCCGGTCTGGCTGACTTTGGACGTACTCAGGGTGAAACCTAAAACTAAACAAAATGTGGTGTATCATTGTAAGTTTTTCTCATTGAATTAAAACATGTTTAAAGATTTTATTAACTTTTTCACGATAATTTTCGTATAAACAAAAGTAAATAGCTATAACATTAACTTATCTCTGATTAGGGTATGCACTAACGAAAGAGATATTCTTACAACCTAACTTATATTATAGTATATTTTAAGATGTGGTAGTCTATATTTGCGTCCGGCTACAAATTGTGCCTTACTTCGACCTAATATTACAACTCGCTGTTCGCTTGTATAAACCAAAAAAAGAGGCATTATTAAGCTGTGTTTTTAACTGAACTCAGTTAAATTGTAACAGTCACTAAGCGGATGACTAATACCTCAGTCCGCCCCGTGACCACGTAAACTGTAAAGTGATCGAAACGTCGGGATATTAAAAAATGTAAAAACTTGGTTTTTAAGTAAACAAGACTTTATTAGATGGAATTATTGGGATTAAAAAATATATTTGATACATCATCTTAATTTGTGAATGTACCATTCCACGAAGCTTCCAGCTTACAACCAATAAATGTATTACATGATGACATTAATTCTCTCGCGTTTCGTATTTATGAGCTGAAACCGCAAGCATCGTTGTCTCTAATGAGACACAGAAAATTAATGCAAGTAGGTATTCACAAGCTCTTGGAAACCATGTCACCGGGTACCAGCGCTGCCAACTTAATTAATACATTTTCAACCATATCAATTACGTAAGTAATTAAAATGTACGGGAATTAAGATAGAAAGCAATACTGTTTTATAGGTTGCTTTGTTATGTTAGTTTGCATTAATTTTAGACATTAAGATATAGGAAACTGTAAACAAAATGTAACAAAAATTAACGGTACCGTACCGCTCCTTCTGTTTCTGTCTCTGTCACGCCTACGCAGTAAAATCATCTCCGTCCCCGCTTCACTGGGTTCCCGTGTACACTCACACGGGAATACTGTACCAGCATAATGCGCAGAGATTTTGTTCCCGATGTCCGCTCTAGTATAATACCTCAATGGTTTTAGAGTTTTTCAATCGTAATTGAAGCAAAATTAATACATAGCATTTTTTTACAATTTCATCTAGATAATATTGGCTGGTAAGAGTAGATCATCTTTCGAATGAAATATATCTAGAATATTCTGATTTTGCACCAATATTATTTTACACGTGTATAGATAGCGATAACGCGTTCAACACCTCGTGTAGGGCAGTCGATATCCGAACAGTTATGAATATATTAGCAGCCAGAGCAAGTGCCGAATTCAAATGCATAATAAAGAGAAGTGCACAATACTTGATAGGTAGTAAAGACAACTGACCCATATCGCCCAAAGAATTATTGATTTGAGGATAGAGGAAGAATCTGGTTAGAGAATTTAAAGATAGATAAAAAAAGCCCAGAAAGTCCATTGACGACCGCAGTACAAACGCGGCAACTGAAAACTGTTCTACAACTGGCAACTTTTATCGAAAAGTAGTTAAATGTTTAATGACAGCTTCCTTCAACTAAAAATGCCCTACTGCATTGTATCAGCCCTAGCAGGGCACGAGTTTCCTCTACAATCGAGAGTAAGATTGAACAGGGTTAGGCCATATAGTCCACCACGCTGGCCTAATGCGGGCTGGCGGACTTCACATACCATAGAAATTCTTGCAAATCCGATCTCAAGATGTTTTCCTTCACCGTTATAGTGCGTGGTGATTGACTATCAATACACACATCACTCCAAAAAGCCCTAGGATTTAAGAGCTAAGGAAACTGCAACAATTTTATAGACAATACGAAATGCCAGAGCAAAGCTATTACAGAGCGTCGGTTTCAGCAGCTTATAACACCAGTCACGTAATATAATTTGGTTGCATCCCCACTCAGGGGTTGTTTAATTGGGGGTTTGTTTATTATGCCAGCACTCCTGATAAAACGTTTGTTTGCTTACGTTCGTAATGGTGGAAAATTTGGTTAACTTTTCAAAAGTCTTGATGTGCTTTAAAGATGTTTTGGTTTCTAATTTTCAATGGTTTCTTTATGTAATTGTCTTCCATCAAGTACATATTTTATCGAATGTAATCGTTAATTAAATAGCTGCTAATTTGGTAGTATCGGAAGCTATTTTAAGAACGCTGGCCACCCTAAAATATCGCCATCTCAATCGACCTTTTTAAAGCGGCCATCTAGTAAATACTTCGACCTTTTTTTTGAACAAGAACTTAATTATTTTGGGATTACATTTATAAAGATTGGTATCGCTTGATTTATATTATTCAGTTTACTTATCCAACTGTGATTTGCAACAACATTGGTTTGATCAAAACAGCCAGCCCCTTGGATCTGCGAGAGTGCATAAAATATTCATCACCGAGGTGTCGCCACACCAAGAATGTCGTTAGGGCAAATTGAATGCCATTCACTGGCACGCAATCAGATGTTGTTTAGGGGGCTCAAATAGCGGAATTAATTACAGATACCAACGTTCATCGAAATAATTGCCTTGCACTGTGTGAGTTATCTTTTGTGGATATGATGTGTTATTATTATATTTCTTGGAGAAAATATTAAAGAACTCTTATTGGACTTGCTAAGAATAAGGAAAGATTGAGTTCAATAAATATATATAAACAATCTGTATCTTAAGCCCATATACGTCCCTCTACAGGGCACGAACCTCTTCTACAATCGAAAGGACGAGTGAAAGTGCTTAGGCCATATAGTAGCCATTTGCAAACGATAAAATAACAAAATCAAAATATTTGCATTGCAATTTAAGTGACAAGAGCAGTTAAATTGTAAAATAATACCCATTCATAGTGTAACTTATTATATGTTATATGTATGTAAATTAAGTTTATTGCAGACTAGTGCGTCAGTAGTTTCAAAGAACAATAGACAATTAATTAACATAACCTTTTGATACACCGATATTTGACTACGTGTGTGGTAACCCCAGTATGAAAATGCTTCTCACATGGTAATTTTTGCGACCGTCCATCGCCGTTTCCGCATTACGCATTCATGTATTCTTGAAGTTATAGGTATCATTCGGGGGGGGTCGGCCTCCCGTCCATAACTCTCAGTACGTCTCATTCCGCATTCGTCTGGCATCTATCTAATTCTTTTTTATTGCGATGCAACGGTCGGTGAGATTGTCGACGAGGCGACATTATTAGTATTGAATAACTTGCCAGGGAAATTGGTTATGGAGGCGGGAAGTTATTATAGGTTTATATATAATTTATTTTGATACGTAGATCTTGAATCAAGTAGAAAATGTTTATGTGATAGAGTTTTCTGTGTTGTAGCCCAGATCTAAGCTAGAGACAGCCCGAGTTTGATGGCAATGAACAAAATGGCTTTCCAAATGCCAAATAGTGGTCCCTGCCACGAATACTCACTGAAATCCGAGGAAAGGAGATTGGAGATTATATAATCTCACTGATAAATTAGACATATTTTTGGTTAAATGGTTATCATCTTGTGTAGACATCGATAATTTATACACATATTGTATTCACAAACTATCTTACCCTGCTACTTATGGCAGAGAGATTATGGTTAGAAAGAAATCGCAAATCACCCAAATAATCATCAAAAGCAAACAATTTCATAACACAACCTACATTAAACAAAGAAAGTAGGTTCAACAGAATGGCTTATCTCGTTACTGGCAAGTGCGTGTCCATTTGGCACGAGATGTTTCTTGAGAGTCGAGACTGCGGGCGATGCCTCTCGACCTTGCCAAACTGGGAGTAAATCTTTGAATGTCCAACGTTGTGTTGTTTCTGTATTGTTCTATTATTTTAGATAACTTGGAGATTTTGTTGTCCTTAGTATTTTCGATTTGAAAGAAAGGTAGCTGTGTTTGAGTTTAAATTCTCTACCTACCTACTTTTGCTTTTAATTGAAACCCACATCAGCTGAGTTTTATAGGATCATATTATTTTTATAACTAGTAGAAAAATTCTGCCTCTCAAAATAGAAACGGAGCGGAAAGAAAATCTCCACTCCTAACTAAGACTAAGACTTAATGCCACTTAGGAGCTCTAAAGAAGTTTATTGCTTAACAGCGGAGTGGATAAGAGCTGGCACAATAATGTTCATAGTATATTAGCTCTAGTGAGAGCCTTATTATGATATTTTGTCTAATAAATAACTGCGCCACAGACTGCCTCGATGGTGCAGTTGTACTACGGTATTTATTATTTATTATTTATGATTGCAAAGCTGAGGTCTCGGGTTCGAATCCTGGGTCGGGCAAAATGGTATTGGATTTTTCTATTCATTATCAGCCCGGATGTCAGGAATTTGTGCCCGACATGGAATAGGCTCGCCCCCTATCACGTCATGGAATGGAACATACAGGGCGAAATGTGGGTGTCCTGGTTGCACCTCTGCTCACCCCTTCTGGGAAAAAGGCGCGAGTTTATGTATGTATTTTGTCTAATATATTGTCTATGATGTATACCGCATTTCAATATGAAGTCATAATATTCAGCCACTTTCTAGCAGAAGCGTAAATCGCATTAACACAAAACAAATCATGATTAACAAAGATAATACACACAGCGATCTTGATAGGGCGCGGGGGTGCAGTGAAATCATTGCTTGTAAGGGTGTTGAACCGAGGGTCTCGTGAATTTCAAGCCGCTGGATAATAAAACGTGTAGCAAGTTTCCAAGACCCTTTGAACCGTGGATTGTGTTTGAGGGTTGTTTCCTTTTATTTCATTGTTTGTTTAGTTTGTACTTTGGATTTGTTTGGAAACTTTGGTTGTGGGAGTTTGGTAAAGCTATATTCAAAACAAAATAGTATAGAAAAATAAAGGCTTTTTATTGTTTAGGTCGCTGTCATCTTGAATCTAGTAGATAAAACCACATTCTATGTATTAATAAATCTATATTCGTCCATTGCAGGACATAGGCATTTTTAAGATTACAGCATTAATATACGTGTTGAAGAAACTAAAAAATATTTCCTATAATGTATAAATCCAAAATTATACCTAAGATAATAATCGTACAAACACAAAGCCATACAATGCAGCTAGCAAAACTTGAAATATAACAACTTCCATAAGGATTCAATATTTTAAGAAAACATTTTAGGACTGGTGAAACAATTTGGAGAAAAAAGCGGAACCTACCAGTAACAGCAAGAATGAACGTTTTAAATTATCCTCCAAGACGCGTACTCTCCCGATCTCATTCAAGCCACTTTCCTCTTTCATTATCCATTCAATTGGAACAATTGCGAACATAACCAAATATATTACACAATTCTTAACAGCGACGACGCTTACTCCAATATGAGAAATTCCAGAAAGCAATTTGGGAAGTAAATTTTTCCATTTACATTGCGAAAACAAATAAATTCTCCGAGGAAAGTATTCAAGTATTTCGGAGTTTAGGGCGGCTGGGCCTGGCGACTCGGAGCGCAATTAATTTAAGCCGATATCGTCGTCGGCGAACCGGCAAAGGCGCAGCCACGCACAGCCATTACATAACCTCTACACTCGTTAAATCATAAGATCTGCGCGCCAAATGGCAGCCATATTAAAACGGGGTTTAGTTTTTGCGCAGTGGGAATGACTGAAATATATTTGTAAGATTTCAATGTATGAAAAGTAATTTTAATTTATGACAATTTTTTATAAGCATTTTTGTTTTAAATTTTCGATCATATTTTTGTAACACCGCTAATAAAGCAAAAATGAAACAATTTCTATTTTATATTTTTGAACGAAAATAAAGAAAACTCAAACAGACTCAAGAGGCATGATGCTGCAGCATTCCTCTTCCCTCAGCTATTTTATAGAGGCAGCAAAACAGAAGCAAAACATTTGTCAATCTGACAGATTTATGGAGAGTCCAAACTCGGGATTTATGATCGCTACCCTTCGCCATTACGCAGAATATTTGATGAGCACGCAGGTTACTCGATATCTTTACGGTATTGATATTTAAAATATTCTAGAAACCCACAACTTTCGGAATCGACGCAATATTTCTTACTAACTCAAAATATTAAAGTATTAAAATATGTTTCTTTTATAACTTAGGGCTCATTTAACTACAGTTTGTCTCTATCACTTTATACTACCATAAATTCGCCTTTTAGTATGAGGTAAAAAAAAATGCAACCCTCGACAATTTTTTAAAATTTAATTCACAAAACTGATGTACAATCTAGCATGTTATAAGAAAAGTGTTTGACAATAAATCTGATTACAATCTACTCATGGACGTGTTACTGCCATGGATCTGCAGCAGTAGGCTTAAACTTATATTGCAATAATCGATTACAGTAAACTTGATTAAAAAACAAGAAGCTCTAGAACGTAAAGTTTGTAAAAATAAGTAACATAAAATAAAACAAGCCCCTCTGGAAACACACGGAAATTTCCCCCGCTGAACCCATATGGGCTGATAGATAAGTGTGAAGATATTTTATACCTCACAACATACATTACTCGTATACATATTTACATAGCAAAAGAGCTCGTCTCGCACGTGATGACTGATCGTTGTCTCTTACGAACACTTATAATGAGAAAGTTGCACAAGCTTTCCCAGCCTTCAAGGATAAAGGAGGAGTATGGAGGGACGCTTACTTTTAAACACCAACTGAACATTATAGACGGGTTATTTATCCATCTACAGTGACAGAAAGTCAACTGCTGAACATAAGTGTGGAAAGAAGAAACAGGCAGTATTTTAATTCAAAACTTTCATATATTAGGTACGTCTTTCCATCTTAACATCTTCTAGAACTCTCTTGACATCATACTTCTCGCTCGCACACCTTCCCTCTCATATTAAATTCTTACAGTCCGGGCACTCGATCCTTTCATCCCTACATAAGTGTTTCCCAAAGATTTCTATAACTGCCTGCATTTGGTAATTTCCTGTGATCTTTATTAGTTATCGTTCCACCTTGCGGGACACCCGACTCTGCGACGGCGACATTCATTCGCTGACCGTTCGTACTAATGGATGGTCTTTTAATTAGTCTCGTTGCAGCATATATAGCGTGTGAATTATGAGGTCCTGGTATACTAGATCAACTAAGACACTTTATATATATATTATTTTTCAGTTAACAGTTTTTCGAAACTGAGCATTTATATCCGACGCGACGCGACGTTGCAATAGTCTCGTCTCTTATTACAAAGTAGGCAAGTGATATAAGTGCCTACCCATTTGGAAATACAAATTCAAGTTTATATTATATTCGTGCTAATGAAAAAAGATTCACTATATTATGTTAAAAAAAATGTCGCTAATAAACCTCACATTTCACGGCGATAAAAACACATTCACATAAAGAAAACACTTGAAAAACAACCGCCGGGTCCTCGGCGGGACCTAAATAGCCTTTAATTAAGCATCTCAGTTATTCCGTACTAATGAACGGGGTAAGAAGCCCACAATGCTATATCGCTGCACACACCCCCGGGTGCATTACCCCCTTTCATTCAATTTACCCCCGACATTTCCCCCGCTTTATGTATAAAATTACGCCAGCCCATCATTTGCGGCGGGGCCGGGCTGAGCAGGCGGATTGGGGCTGCGACCCACATCGGTGTCGCGTTTCAGCTCAATATTCAGCTGGAATATCGTTATTGGAGATTATTTCGGGAAGCGCAATTCTCGGAAAAATTATATCCGTATGCAAACACTATTAAATTTTGTTTATAAATTATACACGATTGGCGTTCTTGCAGATTTTATGCAATGATTTTATATAAACAGCTCAATTTTTTGTACGTACCTACACCCGTTGCTGAGCTCGGAACTCTTCTTAAACAGGGATTTCGGTTGAGAGGGTTTAAGTAACAATCCTTCACACTAGACTTTTGGGGGTCGAAGTATTTCATGTCATAGAAATCCATCCGTAGGGGTACAAATAGCATTGTTTGCTCACTGTAAAAAATCGGCATTGACTAACTTATTAGCATGTTTAACATCCAATTACTGTGGATCTGAAAAGCCTTCCTTATTACAGTGATCCGCGGAATGAGACAAACAATTAACATTAGAACTTGGAATATATGAGTGACAGATTTATTTATTTATTTTACATACATATAATTTGTAAATATCGCCATCGTGAATAGTTCCTATTCCATCCCTGGCAATTTATTGTTTGCCAATACCGGTTCCTGAACATGCGTTTATAGAATTCTGAGCAGACGGCTTTTGTTTAACTAATTATGTTTTTATATTACAGCTCGTTAGCTGTTGGTGGCTGTGCAAGCTCTGCCTTCAAGCGTTTTAACCTGGCGACATTTTATTATTTGGTATAGAAATGTTTACGTGGAAAATTTAGAAAAGTACGTCTAGAAAAATATGAATAAGTGCGTGACTAAACTTATTGATGATTAAAAGGAGTTTAAACAGCTTTGGGGATTTGAAATAACGGTGTTTTGACACAAGCTCTAGTATTGTGTAGCTAGCACAGTCGAATTAGGTCAAATAGAGATCGCAAACGTCGACTAAGGAACAAAATTAAATGATTTAGCATTACAACAACTGTAAAGTACAGTATACGACTTAAGTGAAACTATAATATGCACAGAACCTAATCGGTCACCTAAATGTTAACGACTTTATTCATAGACAGTTTTAAAAACTATTTTAGTTATCCAATGTTTTATCTTAACCGTCAAACTGGATTGAAAAGTCGTTCGAAAAGGACAAAACATTCTTTAACTAAAATAGGTTTTAAATCTATGAATAAGGCCGTGCCTAAGTAGGGGGACGAAACTTGTTGGACTAATAATATTACTTAGAGTAAGTAAAATGAGTACGAAGTTTACGAATAGAAAATAACTATAATATAGTACATAACAATTCTACTAATTAGCAGATACACCTTAGTTCCACGCATTTAAAATGAAATCAAAAAGCCTTTCGGAAATAAAACTGAACCTCACCGCGTGCAAAAACGAAATGAACACACCTGAGTATTATTGGCAAACACGGGCCGGCAAAAAACGAAACAACCAACACAGAGGGAAGTGTGTACGAAACAAAAACCACCATAAATGGATGGGGGGAGGCACTTTTTTATACCCCTTTTTGTAACTTTTTGCGTTTTTTGTACCCATTTCCCAGTGGCCAACACTTCATCGAACGGTGGAGTTATTTCGGGGGGAATAGGGAAAACGTTGGACTGGATGGCTCTCGTCTGCCAGCGTGCCTTTAACAGGGAATTTGTCTTCCCGCGGGAACCGGAAATGGGATGAAATTGTTCGCCCTCGCGGGACAAGTTGGTGAACGTGGCGGAATGTAGGTCGATGGTGTTGCTCTTCTTGTTTTGTTAAACTTTTTAGCGGTGCCTTGTTGTACAGACTTCGAATTTTAGACAGAATAAGGTTCTGTTTAATGAAGTGCGATATTTCCTGGTTTGTGAGGGCAGAATCATCGTGAGTAGCTTTTGTGTGGTATAAATTATTCACGCCTTTAAATGCTGTGCGTAGTAAATTTCAGTTGGATATTTTGTAAATACGCGTGTTTTAAGTGTTAAGAAATTCTATCGTCCTTAAATATTAATTAAGTGAGTTGATAAAATTATATACGGATTTAGTTATTTCCAAAATAGGATGTCTAAAGTAATACGTAAAGGTTTAGTCCTACCACAATATACCTTAATATTGTAACAGCCTTGGGAAAATTCGATATCAAATTTTAAAAATCCTTGAAAATGTATTTATTTTATTTGGACCAACAGCGCTACATATTAATACATATAAAGAGTACAATATAGGTTTATAGCAACGCATATAGCATAGCAATGAAAATCTCGTGACTTGAACGTGAAGTTAATTATGATTATGAAGATTTTAACATCGCATTAAAAACTGACAAAGATTATTTTATACATAAGAATCAATTACTTATGTATGTACATGCTTACCTTATGTAAAATGGATAAATTCAGCACAAAATCACAATGATGAAATAACTTATTACATATTTCATTAAAGCCAGACGGCTGTGCGTCGCATTTCCAAGTGGAAAATGGCCGCGAACAAAAACTCCTTGTAAGTCAAAAGGGAAATTTTAACACAAATGAAATTACACGCTTTTGGTTTTTACGAAACTCAATTTACATTTCCAGAGGGGACGTGAATTATTTTCGGGCGCGCGGGCCGCGGAGTCAGTCGTTGTAGAAACGATTTGTAAAAGTTGCAAAGTTTCCATTGTCAAAGTTCATGCTGGAGGATAAGTTTTCGATGTATTGTATAGTTTATTGGAAGTTGTGGAGTTATACAGTTTTATTCTGCAAACCATGACGTTTATAAAGTATTATATAATTTTATATTTAATCATCTTTATTCACAAGTTTTACGTATTTTTAACATTCAGGAGTCGGTAAAAAACTGTATCGGCCCATATACCTTCCACTGCAAGGCACGAGCCTCTTCTACAATCGAAAGTACGATTGAGAATGGTTAGGCCACATAGTTCTATATAGTATAGCCATGTAGTCCTTAAAGGCCATATTCAGGAGTCTATGGCCTTAAAATTGCTCTATAAAAACGTTATTTTACAGCAGCTTTAAAGTATAGCGAGTAAATTAATCACTAATTTTATAATACTTATCATTTTATAATATTTACTACCAGCAGACCACAATCATCCTGATTGTGATTTTCAATAGATTTATTTTAATAAAGTTTCATATATAAAATGACATATTTTTCGTATTGCAGCAGCGACTAGCAGAGGTTCTTCTCTCTATCAATTTACTTTCATCGAAAACCATCGTAAAATATTTTTACAATTTGAAAACTATAATAAAATAAGCGGTTTTATTTCTAGCAAGGAAATATCGCCATGTAGCTGTCACCGTGAAATATGTCGGATATTTTTATGAAAAGAACAAGCAAGACTTGCGTTATACTCGTAGTAGGGGTGTTTCTAGAATGTACGAGTACTTACAGTGAAAAGAAGTTTCCTAAAATGGTATTCACGCTATGGTAATGTTAATGTAATGTAAATAACAGTTGAATAAACAACTCTACCCTTGTAATACTACTGTGTTGAAACTGACTCAAAATACCTACCACCTTGGCTTATTCCAAATAGTTTAGATTATAAAAAGAAAGATAACTTGTTCGTTCAAAGATGTTATACTATGAAAAATAATCAAGTCAAATGATTACTTAACAACGTCGAAATGTCTACGAGATGTTTTCTCGTGTCGGAATATATACGAGAAATTTTCAAAACGACGTTTTTGACGTTGGCATCCAATTTTTTAGCACGTCTCAAACCTCTGGTTACTCAAAATCTTTCATACCTATTATGCTCTTGAAGGCAAAGAAAATAACAATTATACTAAATTCTTCACCATAAATAAAAACAGACTTAAAATATTCCAACAAAACGCAGAGGTATTGAAACAATTTGATTGAATCATTATTGACCGGTAGATAGCAACCCTATCGGTCCATTATACCAGGCGACAGGGGGGGTGAAGCGCGAGACGGGGGGCACCTGTCGCGACTGTGTCTAGTGACGTCACGCGGGGGTAGCCACCCTTGCACCTTTGTTATTTTTGGCGAGGGCGATATTAGCCGACGTGTGAGAGGAAAATCGATGACTGTTTACTATGAATGAAAGGATTGGATCGTTAATTAAGATAAAAGATGATTTGATTGGTGGATTGGTGAATTTTACAATTGGGACGGCATGAAATAATAATTTAATGTAATTTCAACTGTTCTGTGATGTAAGGTATAAGATAACTAATATTTTTATGAAAGAATTTAAGTAATTCCAGAACTAATGAAAGATACGCAAACTGAGTAAAATATTTAATTGTACATAATAATAAAAACGTCAAGGAACAAATCAAGATGAGAGTCGTCACATAGTTTTTATAAATGGAAAATAGGTGGTATATGTGGCCAAGGTTGCAATTAATTCATTTCAACATGAATACTCGCTCATTGTTGATCACGAGACTCCTAAAACTGAGACTTTTTTACTACGATGTATGGTGAGACGAGCATGTCATTCGCCTGATGGTAAGCGATACGTCCGTTCATGGACAGCAGCAAGACCAACCAATAACATAAATTACAGAGCAATGGTTGGCATTCCACTGCGCTCGCCAACCTGAGACATACGATGTTAAGTCTCATAATGTCCAGTAGTTACTCTGGCTACAATGTTCTACAAATCGGAACACAACAGTGCATTTATGTGATTGTGATTAAATAGACATTGCGGTGGTGCCTACCAACAGTAAAACTACCTACGACTTCGGTCGAGGTGACTTAGATCAAAGTCCGTCACACACACATCAAATTTTTCCATTAAAACGTTATTGATCTTAGCGGATTGTATCAATTCACACATATCCTAACATTGTATTGGCATTAAGTATTTGGCAAATACTACATGAATATCAATGAGGTGTATCGTGAATACTCAACATAATGAATCACAATCTGACCTCATGAGGTTTTGTCGCATTTGATCAGACGTTATTTTTGTAACTGCCTCACTAAATACAATACGTGGTTGGAGATTTTTTTACCGTTTCATATAATTTCTTCATCTGAAAAGTGGTCTACAAAAATTAATATTCTATTTTAATATTCATTCGAGCAAGGCTAAATTTCATCTGGGACAAAACAAATGCAAAATAAAGAAATAGAGCGACAACCTATAATTTACGACGATTGAACCTATAAAAAAGTCATGATTATTGTTAATATTTAATCAAGGGCGTAGCTGCCGCCATATCAACCGTATCAATGATACAGGCCCCCCGACTACAGAGGCCCCTAACGTATGAAAGTAAAAGATAGTAAAATAATATAAAAAACATATAAAAAAACTATCATACGTGCCTATAGAGTTTTCACTTCAGAAACGACAAAAGTAAAAAAATCAATCTCTTTTATTTCCCAGGTTAAGCGTGTATCCAAAAGTAGCCAACAATCACATGCACATTTGGCCCCCCCAATTAATTTTAATACAGCGCCCAATCCACTCCAAGACACGCTACGCCACTGTGTTTAATGTACATGGGCATCGATAATATACCTCGGTTTGTATGTCCTTTATGTATATGTGTGTAAGCAGAAAGAATTGGATTACGGTTTTTAAACAAAGCACCCTGACCAATGTTACCACTGTCATCAGACCTTACCAACAACAACACTTCAATTACATACAACAAAGAGTCGTTGACTGCAGCACGAGTGTATTTGTAAATGAAGATAGTATTCACAGATCGTCTGCTTATAACACTGAGGTTGCTTAAAAACTGTTAAAACAACGACAGTAAAACACACTCCAAAATCTCAATTATTGGAAATGAATTCAAAACAAACAACAATAGAAACACAAAAAAAATGTCAATTAATGAAAATGAATTTCGGTGCCTCTTTTACTCAACAATTGTTAATAATGCACTTATTGGGGACAGAATTCAATGGCATCTCATTGTGTTCCTTGCATTGTCAAGTTATAACATTTGATCATTAAAATGTGTCGTGTGAGTAACGCAGAATAATGTACGCTCGTCGATAGTCAAGACGCATGGCCGCATGGGGGTAAAGGATCCTTATTTTTAATTTTATTTTGGTAGATATGCTAACAAATCCACATGAGGGTACATCTATGATACATTTTTGGTATTAAGCTAATTTATAATGCTGTTTACAACCGGATTATAGATATAGCACCACCTTATTGGTTCGGTATACTTAATGTTATTCCCAGTAGAGCCAGGATCCGCATTAATTCGTAATTTCGATCACTTGCCCTGATCCTCGAAATCTTTAATTATAAGACCATGTACACCATATTTTAATATATTAATTAGGCACGACTTCCAATTAGGAGACTTACAGCTTAATTCGTTGAACAAAATTAGAAATTGCGTGATCGTATTGAGCTTCTGTGTTCCGTTGCATCCTTATATTTTAGTCCCTACATTTTTAAATATTATGCATTACAATTATACTAGTAGTTAGTTGTTTATAGGCTTTGTTGATTTATTCTCTATGTTGAGCATTTTACTTCTACCCTCTATGGTTCATAAAATAAATATTTCTACATTGTATCATGTTACATAACAAGTTATCTCAGTAACTAACAAGTCGGACATCGCAAACAAAGTTACAAATAAGCTGAATTCCGAATGCGTTCCGAGACTCATACCAGTGTTCAGATCAAACTTCCAGACGATATTTAGGGTTGCCAACTTGCCATCCAGATACAATATTATAGAAAGAGAAGTTAAATGTAGATAAATATATTGTATTAAAGATTGTATGTGGTAACCTAAATTCTACGGTGTAGTTTATTGGGAAAAAAATGTAAGTCTAAAAATTTTGATATGAAAAATCTTTGTTGAAGCAGTCGATCAACTTATCTGATGTCAAGAATTATTAAATTATCCTTTGATTACAACAATATGGTGTTTACAATACGGCAGGACATGTCAACGTAGAACTCAGAAAATAGTCTGGTTATAAACTAGCAGTATCTTAACGAAAAAATCATGTTTTTGTAATAAGCTTGATATTTCAACATGCAAGTAACTAAACATTTCTGAATTTCGAATTACACTACAAACTTATCCAACTGAATCAAAAATATTTTGATCTGGCAAATCCACACTCCTAAATCCAAAGCAAACGTAATTTGATCACATAAGTCCGCGCCATATTTTTCCCGCGCGCCATTTCATTCGGACGCGGCGCGGCTGCCCTCACAAACTGCCTCCACTCGCCAGTCGCATTCAATATGTCAGACCATAAACAACGCAGTATGAACCCTGTACTTGTATTTATTAACAAATTTATTGGTAGGCGAATTGGGAAAATAAATACAGAGATAAATTGCGATTTGGTTATGTCGTTTAGCGTTATTGTACCGTGTTAAGTCTTATCTACCGAAAAAATATTAGACTTGTAGTTTAATTGTCACACTATGCTGTAGTAACGTGGGTACTGAATCAGTTATAACTATTTTGAATAATAAAATGATTCCGCATAACTGTAAAATATATACATGCCACTAAAAATCTTTCCAAGTTGCAATTACTCCGGGCTTCTATAAAAATAACAGCTACCTAAAACAAAAAAAGGTTATTTTACTTCATATTAGTTATTTTATAAACAGATTCTACAAAATCATATCCGAATCCACGTTTATACCAACAACAAATAATTTTCGAGGGATTTGACTTCGTAGAGACCCGGTTATCGGGACCACTGGACCGGGTTTACCTCCTTAAACCGATCGTAAACTCTTGCACGAGGGTTATCGGCACCCGGACACACCCGGGTATACCCTGACAGACCCGGATAATCGGGGTAAGCTTGTAATAAACGTTCGGCCATACTACGAGGGCCAGGAGAAACGACGCGTTACGACGTCTCCATGCTAATTTTTGTGTTGTAATGAAGATATATTTTTTATATTAAATTGTTTAGATGTGAAATATTTTGGATTATGCGGGATTTTAGTTATATACATGAAATAATGAGGTGAGATTTGTATTATAAACTATTAATGTCAATTATTATTTGTTGAATATTACCTACAGCTTTGGCCCTGCAATGAAAATGTGTAATTTTACCTTTTAATTAATCAAATAATTACAAATTCATATGATGAAATAATTTACTTATAATATTAATTAATCCCATACTTATCAATAAACATTATAACTTCAACCATTACGTTTATTAATATAATAATGATTTACGCACGACATTACGCAGTCTCATCAATTACGCTACCAGTTATCGAAAAAAAAATTACAAAAAATCGTTCAAAGCGTTTTAACTTCATTATGAGGATTATCGGTAGTGAACGGGAATGCTGATGACGTATAATCAGGGATCAATCAAGGGAGTCAAAGTGCGGACGCCAAATCATCGAAATCAGCGGAATTCAAAGTGAATCGCTGATGAATGGCGATGAGCCGCAATGAACTTTCGCGCCTATAAGTGAGCATGCCTCGTTTCAACTCACATTGAGGTTTTATGTAGAAATATTATGTCTGTTGTGAAAAGCAGGACGTAGAAACCTATGCGTTTCAATATTTTATTTTTCTTGTAATACATACATACACATCACGCCTTTTTCCCAGAAGGGGTAGACAGAGGTGCAACCAGGACACCCACGTTTCGCCTTATGTGTTCCGTCCCGTGATGTGATAGGGGGCGAGCCTATCGCCAAGGGCACAGATTCTGAGGGCTGATAATGAATAGAAAAATCCAATAACACTTTGCCCGACCCGGAATTCGAACCCGAGACCTCAGTTTTGTAACCATACTGTAATACAACTACACCACTGAGGCAGTTTCTTGTAATAGAAGTGTAAAATAATCGAAATTACATAAAAAAAGTTTCCAACGAATTTAAAACCTCCTCCTTTTTTTGAAGTCGGTTAATAGCGTACTATGGCCCTCATTTAAACTCACAAAGACATCCGTAAAAACACGATGTCGTTGTTACAAAGTGACGTTAAAACGAGTATGTGGTCCATATTCTACACCGAGTCAAAACGAGTAGGAACAGTTGTGGTGTGGGCCGTGCTTTTCATCTCGCATAATTCGACACCGCTGTGCCGCCCTGTTTAATTCCTCCTTCACGCATCGGGTGCTACTGGTATATTGTCCTATCCTTATTTACTCACTATTTCCAGCACATCTTAAAACGAAGATTTCATATATGTCGGAGTGATTGAAAATTTAAAAATTGTAATGATTATTTAATTATGATTTAAGCTTCTTATTGTAAACATAAATTATTGATTTTCAAATTATGCAAAATAAGTTGTTGATTTGATTATATTGATTTTTAGTAAGTTTTAAATAATGTAGAGGGGAGCGTACCAATATAAGGAGCGCGCAGACGCACTACAGGCATTCGAAGTCTCGTCGGCAAGCTCTACAGTAGTTACGTCATAATTGTGCAGTAACAAGGTACCAATAAATTGTGTTTATCTGTGAAGACTGCATTTGATTACACACCTCATAAGATGAGTCAAGACGAAGACTTACATAACGCCCGACCGCCTTCACCTATCCTAAACCCTTCTGTTCACTCCGAAATATAGTTTTGTCCAAAAATTACACTTAGAACCCACGTGAATCGCTTTATTACTCTATCTTTTTTCATTAAAATAATTTGGAACTTTTTCATACAAAATGGCTAAAAGAATTTGCCGTACGATATTACAGTCAGCTGAACTTTAGATAAAAGTACCCAATCTCGAGCAAATTACCCTTTGGAAATTGAACAACTCGCGAGCGGAATATTCAATTTGGAAATAATAGCCAATGAGACAGTTTATAAGCTGCCAGATTTGGATAATTTAGATATTAGATAATGCTTTTACTTAAGATAAGGTTTTATACTTACGAATTACTACATCACAACATTCAGACAAGACAAGGTGTACGGACGACCTGGTGAAGGTTGCAGAGAGTCACTGGATGCAGGCCGCGTCCGACAGGTCTATATGGAGATCCTCGGGGGAGGCCTATGTTCAGCAGTGGACGTCCTGTGGCTGAAGTGCGAAGAGAGAGAGAACTGTATCAGCTCATATACGTCCCACTGCAGGACCCGGGCCTCCTCTACAAACGAGGGTACTATTGAGAGTGGTTAGGCCATATAGTCCAGAGAAAGACCATTTAAAAGTTATTTACGAAAAAATAAATCGAGATATGATTTCAATTGAAGATATGTTAAAATGTGCGAAGCAAGACTGGGAATTATAAGTGTAAAGCAAGCATACGAATGCATTATAACTACAAATCTAGGAAAAGTAAAAAAGCTGTCTTATCGCTCTAAGTAATCAGATAATCATGGCATGAATTATAAATATAAAAGAAAAAGAGATAAAGGTGCTCAAAGGTTTGTAGAATAAAGATAATTCGATTTTTCTAGAAGATATACTTTTTGGAAGCTCAAAGAAGGTATCACGCTCATAAACAAGACTAAAGGTATTATATACTAGGTACTTCCACTACTAACAACTGTTTGCTATATTCAATTATAACAATAGGAGCAAACAGGCCAACTGCTATTAACCGGCCGGCAAAGTTGGCGCGTAAAGTGAAAGCTTCGCGAACATCAGCTGCATGACGCCTTGCGTAATACTACTGTTGTAACTCTCATAAGGTAGGATGGGTTAGTTCCACGCTATTTACTTATATACCTAAATATTCTACATAAAGGAAAGGTCATAAGACGCAACATGGGTTTTGAAGTCTTGCGAAGTAGTTTCATTTTGCGACAATGTCGATGGCGACTAATGCGCTCCCGTCTTCGATACATAAAGGAATTCCAAAGTACCCCTACTAACAGTCTGCATTGGTCTCTTCTAATTCCCCATAATTATATTTTAATCCCGCACCTCCCGGCACGTGTCACTACACTATCCCAAGTCTCAAGTCTCGGATATCCAATCCAATTGCCAGGATCATAGCAAAGTTTCCTCGTAAAAGTGCCATCCCATTACTTTATTGCACATTAAGCCGTAATAGCCAAGATTTATACTTCTCCACTTACCGACCATAATGTGCTGAAGGGTATAACTCTAATTTAATGATTTGTACTTACATTTTGAGTGTTTCGACCTAGTTTCGGTTTAAAATAGTTTGTACTTTGTGGCGTGCGGTATGCTAAGTTTTATCAGTTGTGGAAGTTTCTTTTAGTGGAGATTTTGAGAAGAAAGCGTGAGAGAGTTTAAGTCATTTTTAGAACTATACGTATATTGTGATAGATTTGTCTTATGTTGTATTATATGCCTTATTCATAGACAGTTTTAAAACCTGTTTTAGTTATCGAATGTTTTGTCTTCTTTGCTGAAATTAAATTCAAAAGTCGTTCAAGAGGGTCAAAACATTCGATTACAAAATAGGTGTTAAAACTGTCTATGAATATAATAGACCGTAAGTGATAAGAGATAAATGGTGCACGTAAATTAAATAGAAGTTCATAACAAAAACCTACTTTTTGAAAGCCCACAACCTACTTTTATGAAAATATAAAAATTAATACTAGGTTACTTGTGCATATCACAGCTAAATAAGGTCTAATTTAAAAGCTGCATAATATTTATAACGAACTCTTTTATAAAACTATTTCGTGATAACTAAAGTTTACCAAAGGACCATTTGATTTCCGGAAACAACATAGCTCAAAAGCGAGAATCCACTGAATAGAGTTGTAGTTCCGCCTGCATTTATTACAAAACTGAAAACAACGCGTCAAACTACGTATTTCGTTCCGGAAACCCTACAGCTGGTGGTAGAACATTCCTGTCCAACAATAGCAATTGTCAACCAACGTATACGATTGGGAAAGAGGGCCGGCAGCGACTGGATGCATAAAGCAGAATATCGAGCTCTGTAGCGTACCTTGGGAGAGGCGTATGTACAGCAGTGGACTTCAAAGGGCTGATGATGATGATATACTATGGAGGAAATCCGTCATAAGTACCCATGCAAGAGTGGTGCGTTTCGTGTTCAGTCTTTGTATATTCAGCATATGTAGACCGACATAGTCCTTCATTCCCTGGTAGATGCTTTATCTAAACACCCAACTTTCCATCGGATAATTGACAGATTGACGTTCCGGTTTCAAAATCATAATAATCAAATCGTTCGCGCTCTTCAAATCCAATCGAACAAACAGGCATTGCGTTTACAATATCTAAATATTTACATATATGTGTTTGTCACCCTGGTCTCTACTAATTTAACCGTTGTTAAAGCCCTTCTCATTTCCTTCATATGGAACAGGAAAGGCCTCTTAGCGCACGCAAAAGTCCCATTTTAAGCCTTCAGGCTCAAACGTAAGTAGTTCCGTGCTAGCTGGAGGTTGACGGACGGTAAAGAGCCTAGTCTGAATGAAAATGGTGGCTATTATGTGAAGGATACTACGAGTAGTGACGGACTTGGCCGGTTGACGAAAAATATCAAAGGGTTTTGTCATAAAAATGTAAGTGCGGAGATCATTCTGAGAGTAGTTTTGACGTTAATGCAAGGATTGTTATTTCGACGACGATTGTTGATTTTGTTTGTCTAAGGCTCAATTGCACAAACTAACTTTGCCTTTGACAATGTCATCGCAGTACATTCGAGACGTATTTAACATTGCTAATTTATGGGATTGACGTTTTCAAAGTTAATGCTATGGGCAAAGTTAGTTTGGGCAATTGGTCCTAAGTGAATTAGTTTAATTTTGCCCATTACAACTCATTTTATCAAAGATGCCATGAACATGACAGTTAAAAACATTCTTGGTATGAATTAATAACAAAGGAGGGGCGGGTGATGGAATACCTAGTAGTATAGTAGGCATGTTTTTATTTGTATTGTATTGTATCAGCCCATATACGACCCACTGCAGGGCACGGGCCTCCTCTATAATCGAGAGTACGATTGAGAGTGGTTTTTTTCATGTTTTTATAGTCACTCAAATATTTCGTGACCAGCTGTACTTGAAGCAATATAAAAAATAGACAACAAACGATTGTAATTTATGACGGTAAAAATATGTCTCATATTGTAAAATATTTTTAAAGCCATTTGAAGAACAAAGCAGAAGTACTAACTGCTATGAGTGACTTAAAATTCCTTTTAATAAATCTGTCTGTAACCTAATGAACTATTTCCGCTGAGCAAGATGCAAGCTGTGATGGACTATGGCCTTTTGGCCCTAAAATAAATTGTTTTCATCGGCTTTCGTATCTATTTTTATTGCACTAGCGATAAGTTCCAGCTTCGCCTGGGTGCAGATTTTTTTTGATTCCACTCCACGCCACATACATAATATGTATGTATTATACATGTAAATCTTACTCTTGAATAACTCTTATCTATTAAAAAAAACGCATCAAAATCCGTTGCGTAGTTTGAAAGATCTAAGCATACATAGGGACGGACAGACAGCGGGTAGCGACTTTGTTTTATACTATGCAGTGAAGACTACATGTAATAGGCGGCAAGATGTAAAATAAATTGTAACAACCGTTCGATTTGTTTGACCTATGAAGACCTACCAAGAATAACACATTTTTCCTTGATAAGAGCAATAAATCAAACATCGTCAAAGAACACCGCTTTCTCGCTATCTGTTTGATAGCTTCTGAAGTATAATGGGGCATAATTATGTAAGATAGTGTTAGAAAACACATTAACAAATTTTATTTTAAATATGGGTTGTGTGATGGACTGCCTCGGTAGCGTAATTGTACTACGTTATGATTACAAACTGAGGTCTCGGGTTCGAATCCCGGTTCGGCCAAAGTGATATTCGATTATTTTGTCATTATCAGCTCGGAGTCAGGCTCGTCCCCTATCACATCGTGGGACGGAACTCACAAGGCGAAACGTGGGTAGCCTGGTTGCACCTCTGCCTACCCCTTCTGGGGAAAAGGCGTAATGTTTATATGTTGTATGATCTGCTACTCTGGATCTTATCATTACATAAGTCCTTTTTTACACTTACATATAAGTATGCATATATATGTAATTTAATACATTAATGCATATTAATGTATTAAATTACATAAACCGAATTATTTGATGATGACGTCTAAAACATCACAGTTACATAAGTATTAGGTAGTATACGTTATATGAGATAAGACAATCTTAGATGCCACCTTGGAAATGTATGCTTTTATTTAGACGTATTATAAAATAAACAACATAAAATATTCTGCGTAGATGACAGCATCCGTGGCGCAGTTGGTTAAACGTCGGCTGTGAAGCGAGAGACCGCGCGTTCGATCCCCGCACCGAGATAAATGTTTGTATCAACCACGGGTGTTTGTTTCGGGTCTGGGTGTTTGTGAGAACGTAAAGTCTCTCGTAGTTTCTAATACCCACGACACAAGATTCGATCTTAGTGTGGGGTCAGGACTATGTATATGACTGTTGGGTGTATTTATTTTACTTATTTAGATAAATTGACCAGAAAGCATAAACATACAATAACAGTAGCACATCCATTATCCTAATCCTACAGAAAAATAATTATCCAATAAATATTTGAAATATTTTTGCCTTTAGTTCCCACATCACCCAAAATCCAAAGAAATAATGATGCATGTATAGTATACCTAGATTGAACCAGCCCTCTCAAACAGCTTTCCCCATATCAAAGCGAGTCCAAGAAATAAACGTAAAGGCCAACTAATCCCGGAGTCCCTTTGAGCGGTCTGTCTCAAAACTATTCGGTTTGTCGTAAGCTCCGAACTTACGCGACGCGACGCCGCCCCGCTAATTTGTCAACTTACAAGCTTCCGCCGCGTCCGGCGCAGTTCAAGTTGGCTGTGCGTTTATGAGCGTAATTAACTGGTTCCTTTGCGGGATCAATTGATGTTGTCTGTATGGGTTTGTATAAGATTGAAAGATAGGTGTTATTTAGTGTTGATTTGTTGGTTAAAACTTTGAAAGAATGTTTTGGTAATTGGTCTTACTCATAATATGAAATGACTAGCTGTTGTGATTTGTTCGGTGAGTGAGATTCCGGGAGCATCATACCATTTCTTCCTCGCGTCCTTTTTATTTCTTTCTCTTCCCACTTTAATATGACTGTCACGTAACTACAATTCTAGTTTTGTAGATGGGTAAAAAAATAGGTGATATTTTTACATCCATCAGCTTGCCACATCGACATCGACACAAATGTTTGTGCGAGTCTCACAGACCTAGCACAGGTTGACAGACTCAACAAATCACAAACACCTGACTATTATGTGTATTTATATCCCCTCTTTTACGTAATCTTATTTTAGATGTTGTTCGTTTTGTCTATTTCATATTATCTAAAAAATCTGTAAATTCTGTTTTGGCTGGTATTAACTACGTGACATTGGCAAAATTGGGGTATGGCAACACCGCAAAAGCCAAATAACAAGAACTGAACTGAAATTATACCCCCTTGTTTCCCAGGAGCGAACAATCCTACAACCGCACGGTACAATCAGTGTCGGGCGCGGGCGCCGTCTCGGTGCCGTGGTGCGCGGCCGAGGCGCGCGCGACGCTGCCCGCGGCGCTCGCTGTGGCAGGTATACCCGCGCTCGTCATCGCTGACTCCGCTGGCAAGATCCTCACTGGAAATGGCAGGCATCATCTCGCTGGCGACCCGCTGGGACTGGTCAGTAATGTTATTACATGATGCAATTGATGAGCTTGTCCACAGAAGAATTAGAGAAAATACAAACAAAAAGAAAGCGTTGACACTTTTACACGCTGAACACGTGGAATACCAATAATTCTATATATATAATACTACCCAATTAATTCTATATTCAATTAATCTAATCCATTCAAAGGTTGCCTGGAAGAGATCGCAGGTAGCGATAAGGCCGCCATTGTAACCATGTCTCTAGAGTTAATGAAATTTGTTTTGTACTTTTTTTCTGTTGGTTTACAATAAAGTATTTAAATAAATAAATACCAGGCTCTTTGGATAGTTGGCTATAATAATATTAGGATTTGGGTGCTTTTACTTATTTTCAAGAGCATTATTTACTAACAATGTGTTCTATTGCAGAACTTCCCGTGGGGGCAGCGGCCAGTGTCGGTGCTCACGGAGCAGGCGCTGCTCAAGATGGCGCGACATCCCGCAGTCGTGCTGTTCATCGGTACTGTACTTTAAAATTTGCATTGAATAAAAATTACGAGTGTAATATAGGTTCTGCGTTTTTCTGCAAGATCTATAAACTAAAAGGTATACTATCATACAAATGAGTTAGGTCTAGTGGAGTTTTTTGGTCTTCTTATTAGACCAGTTCCAATTATTTTTTTTTTACAACGATAGTTGCTATAAATGGACATTTAAACAAAAGTGTTAAAATGTTATGCTACCCAATGAAAAAAATATAGCGGATTAAATTTTAAGACATCTACTAAATTTTAAATAACCTCTGATAAAAAAACAGAAATTACAAATAAGCAAATTGATAGGTGGTTATATTACTCCTCTCTAGGCAAAAAAACGGATTAGCAACAACCAAATACTTATAACATTCCTCAAAAACCATTCATTTGTGTGAAACACGAATCAACATTTCCATGGTGGAAATTTTCCTCATCTCTGACTCACATTTCTAATCACTAAACTTCTCAAATTCCAGACGACGAAGATTCCGAAATAGAATTCGCGGAATCAGTCCTCACACCATCAGCGGAGTCCTACTACGAAGAGTGCAGCATCCAGTACCCGGGCTTCTGTCCCTACCAGAACTCCTCCGACGACGAGACCATGGACTTCGACTACCCCACCACGAAAAACAGCAGGATGAAGAAGAAACAGTTCAAACACGTGACCTTCTACATCGGCATCGACGGCACAGACAGCGCTGACATGCTAAGAGAACACATCTGCCTTGATGACGCTGTCCCACTGCTAACAGCCATAGACTTCCCCAAACAAAAAATGGTCACTATGAAATATGGCGATGAAATCACCACAGACTCGGTGCAGAACTTCGTGGATGCTTATCTGAGTGGCAACGCTGATTTTAAACCTTTGAAACCTTATAGTGATAGATGTTAGAGAGCTAGTACTGTAGATCAGTTTAGTTTTAGACACTGCCACTTAGCATCCGATATATCACTGATATTTATTTGTTAGAAGACAATTGTCATTTTGGTACCTTTATTAGTAAATCAATGTATTTATTTGATATAAATGGAATCTTAATGTTTCATAATCAGCCACAGGACATCCACTGCTAAAGATTTATGTTTTGTCCAATATCCAACGAATAGCGAACTGTTGAAATGGTCTTGCATCCAGAACCCACATGAAAACTATTGGGTGAAGTGTGGACGTCTACAAAAAAATATATTAACAAAAATAAAATAAAAATGGCGATTAAAACTTTTATAACCCCAATATAAAATTTTCTGTAGTGCTACGTTTGTTCACGCGCAAACATTTATACGACTCATTTTGTTTCCATTGTGATCATAATTTATCTCAAATAATTAGGTACTTTATTAAAGTACACGTAATTTTAACCTAGTAATGACCCTCATAAATTAGTACGTAACTAAAGTTTTATTGTGCTGTGAAACAACAGCTGTTACAAGTTCGACGACCCGAGTGTAATATCGATTATACAAAACTGTTTGTACACTAAACTCAACTTGGCTATATTTCAAATTGTAAAAGGCGCCATTGCACAGCACATGCAAACAGCCTGTCAAATTAGCGCCATTTTAAAATTCAAGCGGCCATTTTTAAGTATCCCGCCATTTTAATTTTCGTTCAGTCTACAGCACGTATGTTATCAATTACCATGTGGATTTTACTAAGGTTGCTCTTTTGCCTTCATTTTACTATTACTTTTGTACGGAGACGACGAAGTGACACAGACCTGCCCAGAATTCTGCTAAAGTACCTATTCAGATATAATATCCGTAATCGGCATAATTACAACATATTTTTATGCGATATTTTTACATTATTCACATCTTCATAGTATACAATGACCCATATTTGACAGGATAAGGCTTTACCGCAAAAAAAATCCAGTAAAACTTTGCATACAAATTCCATTAAAACTTGTTTAATTACTATTAACTTGAAAAATGAACCGTGTTGTGATTCAGGCTTAAAAACGAACTATTTACGATGCAACACTCCAGGGAAATTAACCTGGCAACGTGAGTCGTTAGCCGTAGCGCACTGCAAGTTTTTGCTCATTTCCTATTCCGGGACATTATGTAAACTTCCGTCTTTAAACAAGTTGAAGATACAGTAAAAATACATATTTACAGCAGGGACATAAATTTGAAGTAAATAGTTGCTTCGTAAAGTGATTTTAATGTACCTATTCCATTAAATATGTTGTTTCGATAGACACACACATAGTCGACTTCCTAATAAAATACTTGTATTGTGACTTATTACATAATGTTTATGGACGTAAACACAAAATGAAATTAATAGGTATTTATTGATCACAAAATATTATTCTGGATACATAGATCGATCCCGCACCCCTTTATTTTGCAACCACCTCTGGCTTCTGCTCGAAGGTTTTCCAATTTAAAAACCTTACTATATTAATAGCCATGTAAAATTATGCCCGAATTTAAAAAATCGAATGTCGACATAATATAAAAATTATGATTTTAATGGGTTCCATTTCGCACGTAATACGACAAATTTCAAAAATCTCAAAAATAGAAACAAATTATTTGTCAATCGGTTTAATTTAAATACTCAAATAATATTTCATTAACTTTATTTACATTCTGACAAATGTAATAGCGTAGAATACAGTAGACACTTAGCATTTGTACCATTTTGTTACGTAGTACACGTCAAGTTGTGCTGTGTATTTTAGGCCATTATTTTGTAAAAAAAAATAAACATAGTTTTATAATCTGTAGCGTTAGATTCGGATGAATGTGATCTTTCTCGCACCTATTTTGTAAACATCATAAAAGTTTGTCATCCTAAATTAGTAATAAAATTATAAGGAACTTATTTCTGTATTTAATTTACCCTTGTTGTTGTTATATTACCCATTTTTGTTTATTTTATCCATAGCAAACTTAGCTCCTGCACCACAGATGTCACTACCGTCTATGGTAAAAAAATCCTACAGTTAGCAGTTTATTATCAATATGAATAACATTGACAACGAGCCGCTAGTTAAGAATATGAAAAATATTTATCCAACAAGGACAATAATATACTTACCTAATATTATGTTATTCGAAATTATTGTATGTGTTATGTAATAATTCCATAATTCATAACTATTGTATGATGTGCCAATAGAGTAGCATAGTTAAATGTTAAAGTAATTCTATTTAGTTTATAGGGTAGAGATCAGAAGTAAGGAAAATGTACCTACCGTAATATTGACCCTAAGTAAGCATTAAACTAAAATTCTGCCCTTGAAAACGATAAAGCAATAGGTAGTTAAAAAAACGACCAGAATGGCGCTAACGTACACAGGATGACTGATTTATACTGTATACGCGGTCGGCATGGCAATTTTCTAGTGATGTAGATGTTCCAAGTAGTTCAAGCAATATGACGAAACATTTTATCTACGATTTGTAACTGATGAATGCCTGTACATGGAAGATATATGAGAAAAACTATTATGGGGTACTGTATGAACGTAATAAAACCGTAAGAATTAGAATGAATAATTGTTTTTTTCTGTAGCTTCAAAAGCTATCGCAGTCATTTCAATACACGACAATATATTACACAAAGAACAATGCGAGCGGAATCGAAATCGATAACCGCGTTCGATACAGATTCGTCCAGCAATAAGACTATAAGTATAACGACGTGAGCGATGTGCGGGGCGTCCTATCCCCCACGCATCATCTCATACCCCGACTGCCATCTCGACCTGACGCGTTTTATAATTTCGTTTGCCTCAATACAATGATTATCGCATTCTTTTATATTCTACTAACGTAAAAGTCATATATCTAGGCCCGTTTCGTTTCTACAAGAACTTACTACCATAAGTCCCTCACGACCAAAAATCCGTTACTGTTAACTTTATTTTAAATTTTATGGGGTATGAATTATGATTCATGGTATGATATCATTCCGCATTCGTCATCTTCTTAATCAACGTTATGCAATTCTCTAAAAATGCTATTTAAATCTTATTAGATATATTTATAATTTTTTAATAACATAGCTAAAAGAAAAACAAAAATATTTAAATAATCTCTTCATAGTTGAATTATTTATCATTTTTTGGCTTTTACATATTAAAGTATCTTTTGATAATATTTTCAACACATAAAGATTTCATTGTCCTTTTCTCTCTTGAAATCTAGTGTATAAAAAAATAGAAGATAATTATTTGTTTATGCTAAATAACACACTGGCAAATTCACTAATATGCCGATTGTAAAACTGTAACGCTCAACTGTAAAAAAAGTAAAAATTGACGCCAATGTAACGAAGCCGCCATTATTGTAAAATATAGTTTTCAAAATAATTTTCACGTGCTCAAATTGGGTATTACTGTAGTAAATAGGCATTAAACTATACAAATGGCTGACAATGATGATTTGTTGGATTATGAAGATGAAGAACAGGCAGATCAACAGACTGCTGATGGAGCAACAGAAGCGGCACCGAAGAAAGAGGTTAAGGGATCCTATGTATCCATTCACAGTTCTGGCTTCAGAGACTTCCTTCTAAAGCCTGAGATACTACGAGCCATCGTAGATTGCGGTTTTGAGCACCCTTCGGAAGTACAACATGAATGTATACCCCAAGCCGTTTTGGGTATGGATATCCTGTGTCAAGCGAAATCGGGTATGGGTAAAACGGCGGTGTTTGTGTTGGCAACGCTGCAGCAACTCGAGCCGTCGGAGAATCACGTCTACGTGCTCGTCATGTGCCACACGAGAGAGCTGGCCTTCCAAATCAGCAAAGAGTACGAGCGTTTTTCAAAATACATGTCCGGTGTGAGAGTGTCTGTATTTTTTGGCGGGATGCCGATACAAAAAGATGAAGAAGTGCTCAAAACGGCGTGTCCCCACATCGTGGTGGGTACTCCGGGCAGAATTTTGGCATTAGTCAATAGTAAGAAGTTGAATTTGAAGCACCTTAAACACTTCATATTAGATGAATGTGACAAGATGTTGGAGTCCCTCGACATGCGACGTGACGTGCAGGAGATCTTCCGGAACACGCCACACGGCAAGCAGGTGATGATGTTCTCCGCCACCCTCAGCAAAGATATCAGACCAGTGTGCAAAAAATTCATGCAAGACCCCATGGAGGTGTACGTGGACGACGAAGCGAAGCTGACACTGCACGGGCTGCAGCAACATTATGTGAAGCTCAAAGAAAACGAGAAGAATAAGAAACTATTTGAACTACTTGATGTGCTAGAGTTTAACCAAGTAGTCATTTTTGTAAAATCTGTACAACGCTGCATAGCTCTGGCTCAACTTTTGACAGACCAAAACTTCCCTGCAATAGGAATCCATAGATCTATGACCCAGGATGAGCGCCTGTCTCGCTACCAGCAGTTCAAAGACTTCCAGAAAAGAATATTGGTTGCTACAAACTTGTTCGGCAGAGGGATGGACATAGAGAGGGTCAACATAGTCTTCAACTACGATATGCCTGAAGATTCTGACACATACCTGCATCGTGTGGCCCGTGCAGGACGTTTCGGTACCAAAGGCTTGGCTATTACAATGGTCTCAGATGAAAATGATGCCAAAATCCTCAACGAGGTTCAAGACCGTTTTGATGTCAACATCACGGAGTTGCCTGAAGAAATTGAATTATCTACTTACATAGAAGGCCGATAGATTTAAGGTTTAATTGTACCAATTATGGTTAAAGATTATTGTCATGTTTTGTAACAACACTGTGCAGTTTTTTTTGTCTTGATATTTTTATGGTAAATTGAGAGAGTAATTGTCCAGAAACCTAACTTTAGGATAAAGTAACTTGACTGTCTTAAATAAAGGCATTGTGATAATTTCTGTGTTTGATTTATTAAAAAGAAATTTCAATGTAGTTCCAATTATATTCTACTCTACATGGAATTATAAGCATGCAAAGTGAAACTTCTCTTTGATAATCTAATCTATTTTTGATTCAGTATCATTTGTGAGGTACTTTATTAAACAATACCATTCTCCAATAATCTGGAATATAATTAAATTAATTGGATATAATTAAATTGATAAAATTTTACACATGTTATAAAGACATTATTAGATTTTGCAGTAGCACACATAGTTTAATGTAACTGGATATCTCAAGTATCAAATCGCAACTGTCTGTTTATTCATGTACCTATAACATGATTAGACTAAAGGTATGGACAGTTTATTAATTTATTTCAAACCTAAGTTGCTGTACTGTAATATCTAAAGCTATATCTTATTAGAAATTGAGATGTCCATTTAATTTATGCTATAATTTGACGGGTTATAAACAGACATGGTATAGACATCTTGTTATTCCATAATTGGACACCGATGGTATCCTATTCATCACATCCTTTGTTCTGAAGCATTGACTAAAATGTTAAGTCAATGTTACGGAGTTCAGAAATTTTCATATATTTGCTCTGAAAATGCGACTCGACCGTTTGCTAGATGGCGCTGTTTTAAATATTTATTTTACAATATACATACTTAAATTGGGACGACTTGCACAAGAGGGCCGGTAGCAACTGGATGCATAAAGCAGCAGACCGGGCTCTGTGGCGTACCTTGGGAGAGGCCTATGTCCAGCAGTGGACTGCAATGGGCTGATGATGATGATACCTTTATTACGCAATGTCTATTTCAACCTCCAAATAGCAGTATAAACGCATTGTTGTTGTGTTCCTGTTTCAAGGACATTGAAGCCAGCGTAACTACTGGACATAATGAGACTTAAGACCTTATGTCTCAGGATGGCGAGCGCAGTGGCATGCCAAGCTTTGCTTTGTAATTCATGGTGTTGTTTGCGTTGTTGTCCATGGGCATCCTTTACCTTCATGCAAATGGCTTGCTCGTTTCGCTATTCATTGCCATTCAAAAACTCACGCTTTTTCTCCGAAGGGGTAGGCGGAGGTGCTACCAGGTCACCCAAGTTTCGCCTTGTGTGTTCAATCCCACGATGTGATAAAGGGCGAGCCTTGTCGAGCACAAATTCCTGACTTCGGGCTGATAATAATTAGACAAAATCCAATGTCACTGCCCGACCCATGATTCGAATCCGAAACCTCAGCGTTGTAATCCTATCGTAGAAAGTAGCCCTAGAAATGAAGTGGGCTACCAATTTTATTATAATTAGTTCTACGACAGGGTTATGGAAGTCAAACTTCTTTACAGTCAACACGATCTTCTGTCGCTCGAAAGCGCTCTTGCGCAAAGTAGTAAAAATAGTTTTCTCTGCTTCACTTTTTACTACATTGGACATTTTAATGAAGTTTATACTTATTTTGGCGCGCTTGGAAAAAAATATAAAAACAGAATTTTTACGACGCGCACCGTTAGCCAAACAGAGCGACATGATGAAACTGTTATAAGTACCAGGAATACATGAAGTTGGCGGAGATATTTTTGTTATAATAAATAATTTATTTTCAGACCACATAAATCCAATTTGTTAGTAAGTAACTTAATAACTATGTTAGTATCTTACAAAAATTGATAAATTAACAATTTCATAAAATAAATTCAAAGCAAGGTAACTTTTTTATTGGCGATATTAACTAATTCGTAATAATCAACCAGTTTCTCGCAGATATTTCTTACGTTTGAAGTACCAGGACCGCATAAAGTTGGAGGAGTTATTTTTATTCATAATGAGAAACTATCTTCCTATTGGCTACATCTGTTGCTCCTTCCATTTTAAGCCACGCCCACCAACTACTATAGACCAATCAACGCCTCCTTAATGTTACGTCACGCTATTCATATTAAAATGTTCTAGAAACTAGTGCTGTTTAATTTCTTTTTTTAAACTACCCTCTGTTCCAAATATCGCTGCAATATATTTATTAAACATACAGCTTCGTATCAGTTATAATTTATGAGGGGCGAAGGGTGATTTTCCAAGCCAATATTGCTGGTGACTTTTCATAAATATACATGTGTATGTGATTTAGAATTATTTAATCTGGTTGTGAATGTTAAGCCATTGTAAAAACTAAGAGTAAAAAACAAATGTGTGTACATAATATGTACGCGCGTAATAAAATATACTTATATTTATGATAAAAGTCATATCCATTTCTTGCAATATTAAATGGCACAGAAATAAAAGAATACATGCCTGATATAAAATACTTTAATTATGTAAAACATATTATCAATAGGTATTGCTCAATAATTACATAACCAGTTCAGCATTAGTAATTAGATAGTTAACATTATAAACTGGATACCTCATACCGCCATACCTACTCAGTTTTTGCTCCGCTAACACATTGTATTTTAGTAGTTTATTAAAAATCCATGATTTGTTCGATATCGTCGCAGCCAACAGGGCGATAGTACGACTTGTTATCATATATTTTGGTAGAAATTACGGGATATGTGTGCGCAAATTGTTGCCTGACGCTTATTGATAAAATGGTGTAAACTGTATGATCATGTCATCGCTCTAACTATATTTTTAATTAAATTTGCATGAACAATTACCATATTTATTAGGAACTCTATTCTCAGCCATTAATATGATCAAATTGATAATAATGTATTCTAATATAAAACTAGAAAAATAATCATATGCAAGTAAATTTAAGAGCAAACAGACACGTTTTGGGATCCGTAAAATATCGGAACAGATGTTGCAAACTCCTACATTTATTAAATAACGCATAAATCAACCATATAAAAACAGGCATATCGAATGACAATCCAAGTCTGCAACGAAAGGCCGCGGATTCTATTCCGTAGAGACTAAAATTCTGTGATCATAATGTGTTCAGCAACAATTCTGTAATCTGTATTGACAGTCGTTCTTATATTGATTTGTAAACCAATTATTAGTCCATGTTTTAAATAAAACACTCATTAGTACAGAACTCTCTGCAAAAACTTTATTTGCATTTGATTTTTTTTATCTGGTTGTTAATGGAGATGTACTGAATGACCTCAAAAGCTACATGTTGTCACGCAAGTATTACAAGAGGGCAAAACAAGGTCTAAAGTTGTTTTGATAATTCATGCAATTATTTTAAGCCAAACAGGAAAGTAAATATTGCAAAATGAATAATAAATTTATTTATAAATGTTATACATATAACAAAATGTGGGATGAATTAATTTGTTTAAGTATCCAAAGCTATTGTTTTATGCAGCTTAAATGAACAATTACATAACAAAATTACAATTCCACAAAAAATCATAAGTGGTGTTTCAGTACATTTATTAATAAATATTTTATTTGGAAAAAACTGCTTAAAATTATTTTTACTTGATTTCTTTCTCATGTTGTACTATATTTTTAAGTTTAAAGTTATAGTTTTTTACTAAACACATATTATACATTTTTATTATATTTCATACAGCTATCACCAGGACATATCTAAACCACACCAATAGACATTAAACTGCACCAATTTGTTCATTTTATCACAAAAATATGTTATAAAAAAATTAAAATTCCATGTATAAAAGACAATAGGCACTATTTACTGCTTCACAATAGAGATTTCTTAATATACTTACTAAAACTAATACTTAAATGATATTCAGTTGTACAAAGTAAATATGGTAACAAAAAACAACTGGGTTATCAGTTACTTATCAATATTTGTTCAGTCCAGTCCTAATTAGTATCTTCATTTAATTGAGTATATTTCTTTGCATGTTTTATTTGTTTAGGATTGTAGAAAGTTTTCTCATGAGTAAATCTAGTGATGAGATCTAATGCCCACTTTGGCTGGTCACCAGGCACCATGTGACCAGCGTTTCTGACCATGATTTCGACCAGTTTCCCTCCCTGCTTCACATATCCTGCCACCTCACCGTCCACCTTCCAAATGTACCGTTTTGCTGATCTGTATTCATCTGCACCAGTGAAGTTGAGATGTCTTAGATAATTTAAAGTTAAGGGATAAGCAACAATAATGTCAAGCTGTCCGCTGTAGATAACTATGTAGTAATGGTCCAATAACTCTGATATCCAAGGTGCTACAGACTTCATGACATCTTGTTTTAAGTGTGTCTCAACTATAGAACCGTTGTTGAATGGCAAGTTTCCAACATGTATACCTTTACGGAAGGAACTCTTTTGTATCATGGGCCCAAAATCTTCAAATTGTGTGTAATCTTTCGTGTGCAAATAGTTGAAATAGAAATCGAAGCCAGTAATATTTGAAAACAAACTCTTTCCTTTAATCTTGTCTCCATTCAACAGCAAATCAAAGTTATCAAAAGCCGCTTCCCATTTTTTCTGTTTGATGTAGTCAATAGTCTGATTTTCATACTTCTCGAACACTTTGGCCTGGTTCCAATCAAGGAGACCAATTTGGTATAAATACTTTGAATAGACCAGCTGATGCTCTGGATCACTCAGCCCATTCCCAATAGCTATGCCTTTCATGTTGATTTTAACACTTGCAGTGGGATTTTTCTTATAAATAGTGTATGCTAGAGCTGGCACATATTTCCCTCCATAGGACTCACCTGTGACAAAGAACTTGTTTGGTTGCAACTCAGGGAAAAGTTTGAAGAACTGGATCAAAGTAGAGTACAGTTGTTCCCCAACTTGAACTTCATCTGTGCAGTATCCTTTAGGGTCTTTGGTGAAACTGAAGCCTGTGCCCACTGGGTTGTCTATGAAAATCAAATGGTGGCTTAGAGCCCAGTTGTACTTCCTTCTTTCTAGCTTATTGTTTCGTACTCTCAGCGGTCCGTTTTCTGTGAATAATCCGTACAAGGAGGAAGCTCCCGGACCTCCTTGCAGCCACACGATCACTGGCGCGTTTTTATTGTCAGGGATCATGGCAGGGAAGTACCATAGGAACTGATTCGAATCGTAGGTCTTGTTCACGGTGAAGTAACCTGCGTAACTCTTGATTCGCAGACTTTCCGTAAAGGGGACTCTAGCGAGGCGCCTACCTTCAGTAATGTTACCGCTTTCCACGTAAGGAGTAAGAAATAGAGGCTCCCCGGCGTCTCCATCGTCTGGTTCACCAAGATTCACCTTCGGATACCGATGTAGTACGCACTGCGCCACAAGTATTTGGGCAGCAAAATATAAAAAGAGCAGCTTCATGTTGCCGCTCGCGCTGTGACCTGCAGAATGATAAGTTCAACACAATAACCTCTGGCTCTTTATCGTCGACGTGAATTTATCAACAACCGGTATTCTGCTGACATATCGCCTATTTTTATTTGAAAATTAGCTCACGTTTCGTTATTATGTCAAAGAACAATCACGAATGATCGCAGGACGCAGACACTAACACAGACACAAAGCATAGTTTTCCACGTATAATAATGGATAATCTCTACAAGATTTATTTTCTAATTAATTGCATATTTTTACAATGCAATTTAAAATTTATATTTATTATACCAGTAAAACATATTCTTTATAACCATACTGCAATTTGAACGTATCTAAACGTAAAAGACTTAAGACATGTCAAAAGATACATGATTGATACCATACGATAAACAATTCTTGTTTTTATTTACATTGTATTGTTGTTATCAGTTATTGTTGAGTTCTTCTTGTGATTTCTGCGTATATAACATTTTATTTTTTTGAGTTATATAATCTATAATACATGTGTAGAAAGATTACACAATGGAGCTGTATTTTGCACTTTTTTTAATTACAATGATGACCGTATTGCCTTTTGGAAGTACAGTGTTTTTTCCTAACATGTATCCACGAATAAAATTAGCTGCGAAACAGCCTACTGACGCCGGCGAACCTCTATTGTTGACCCCTTATCTACAAAAAGGGTCAATCGAACTCGCGCAGAATCTTTCAATCGTGCCATTGACTGAGAAAATAGGGTTCCGCAGCCATGCCGGTTTTTTTACGGTTGATGAAAAATACCAGTCCAATCTATACTTTTGGTACTTCCCGCCTTTTTCAAAAAACGTTGATGCCCCAGTTGTGCTCTGGCTGCAAGGCGGACCTGGAGGAAGCTCTTTATTTGGTCTTTTTACAGAAAATGGACCATTAATTGCTAAGAAAGGCGGATTCGCAAAGCGTAAACATCACTGGGCAATTAACAACCACCTTATCTTTATTGATAATCCAGCAGGAACTGGTTTTAGTTTTACAAAGAGTGATGATGGATACTGCAGAAATGAAGATTGCATCGCTAAAGGATTATATGAGAGCTTACAACAGTTCTTCACCATATTTCCTAATTTAAGGAAAAATAATTTTTATATTAGTGGTGAGAGCTATGCTGGCAAATATATACCATCTTTGGCAATGGAAATCCACAGACAAAATAATAAATCAGACAAGAAAGTAATTAATTTATCAGGTATGGCAATAGGCAATGGGTATTGTGATCCCATAAATCAACTCAACTATGGTGACTATTTGTACCAACATGGGCTGATTGATGACAATCAGTTGAAGATATTTGAGAAGTATCAAAAGCAGATAACTTTAGAAATAAAGCAGGGGAATTGGCAGGAGGCTGATATGTTGATGGACTATCTGATGGATGGGGAAGTCAGTAATTTCTCATACTTCAAATCATTCACAGGGTTTGATTATTATTACAACTTTCTCCAAACAAAAGATACAGAGGACTTGGATATATTCTCAAAACTTCTTCAGAACGACAATGTGAGACGTAGTGTCCATGTAGGTGGCCTGCCGTTCAATGATGGAATGCAAGTGCAAATTCACTTAATTAATGACATGCTGATGTCCGTTGCTCCATACATATCAGAACTATTATCTTTTTATAAAATCTTATTTTATAATGGACAACTGGATATAGTTGTGGCTTATCCATTGACAGAGCATTTTTTGCAGAAACTTAATTTCTCAGCTGCAGAGGAATATAAACATGCCCCAAGAAAAATTTGGAGGGTGGGTGATGACATAGCAGGTTACATAAAAAAGGCTGGGAATTTGACTGAAGTTGTGGTGAGAAATGCTGGTCACATGGTACCACATGATCAACCAAAATGGGCCCTTGATTTGATCACAAGATTTATAAAGGGAAAATTGTAAAGGTTTTAAACATAATGATGATAAGTTGCCTTATTTTTAAACCTAGATGGTAGTTTGATAGTTTTTTGCATAATACCACAATATAGGTTTTACCACTGCACGTAAAAAGGAATCAATTCTAACACTGTGATCTCAATTATTTTAACAATGTGCAGTGAGAAAATTGAATTTATATAAGTATTTTTTATTTTTGTAATTATAAATAATTATTTTGTATGTTTTTTGCCTTTATTATAATAATATCATTGAAATGATGTACGAAAGGAACTGTTCGAAAATAATTACAAAAGGATACTTTAGCAGATACATGTGGATCAGCAAAATATTAAACAATTTCTTTATTGTATAAGGGACATAACAATACTAAAACAGCAGTAAAATCACTAATGAATATGTAATATAAAAGTAGGCACAATGATTGTTTAAACTTTTAAAGTTTCATCTATTAAATATAATTTCTGATTTGAATATTAAGATTTTTACATGTTACATTGACAATAAAACAACATGTTACAATTGACTTTTATTTCATTAGCTAACTATCAATAAATATTAATCTAATTAGTCTAAAAATATCAATTTAGAAACCAGTCATGGTGGGAATAGCCAATACATTTTTGTCATTAAAATTTAACACTTATTTTTAGCAATATGTCAATAAAATGAAGAGGCTATGAAACCTAATAGTAATTAAAATTTAAGAAATTGAATTTTGTTTTATTTCTTTAATATGTTGTGGTTATTATTTCTATTTATATTCAAGAATCTTTTCTAAGTTGACACACTAGTTTCAAATGAAATCCTTTTGCTTGATTGCTATCATATCTCAATATTTAATAAGATTTAAAAAATATAGGAATTGGAGACATATTCATTTCTCGCGAGTTCTTGTAGTAATTATATTAAAAACAATGTATTATGAATATAGTACAGTATGCTTTGATCGTTTTTAATTGAACACTGATATTATAAGTCATTTTTTGAAATTAACCGGCTATGTTTGAATTATTATACAAAATCATTAAAAAATCATGCCTAATTACTGCATTATTTATTACAAAAAATATAATTTATGCATCATGTTTGTGATTTAATTACTCATACAGCAAAGAACCTTCATCAAACTTCCTTCATTGTACTTCAAATTAAGCAGATATAATTATCACTGGTTACAAACTTAACTGTTAACTGATTTCTTTCCTATTTAATAACACAGTCCATTATTTCTCGTCTCGATTGTTTGTCACGCTAGGAGCGCGGTGAGGGCGTCCAGGAATTGCGCTCGTTGTGATGTCGGTAAAGATATTACGGACGAGTCTAAATAGTCCAGTGAGATGGAGACTCCGCTTTTAGTTGCCGCTTGCTCAAACGCCGCGCCGAATAAACTGAAAAAGGTTTAATGGGTATTTAGTATTGCTGTACTGATAAAAACAGCGTTGAACGTCTAACCACAAGGCGGCCCGATGGCATAATAAAGATAGGCAGTCGCTGGATGCAGGCTACCAACAGGCTAACTACTGAAAGTGAAGACTACTTTTACCTTGGATAGAATCTGAGGGCACATCAACTTGCTAAGATATAATCTGAACTAACTCAGATGTTCCACATGACAAATAAATATAGAAAGTTTAATTCAGATTACATTATGTAAGGGGGGTTACAAAGTTGAGGTGTATACTCTACATATTTTATAATCTTCGATATTTCATTGTAAGTAAATGTGTTTTTACCAATACTTTTCTTCCCCCATTAAGGGCAAGAGGTGAGTCCTGAATTAAACAGGTTTTGTTAGGGGGGTCGGAGCCCAGTACACTTTGGGAACCTTTGATATAGAGTAATAAATAATAATATTTATGTGTGTGTGCGTACTTCCTTGGTTCATGCTGCGACCGCGGCGGCACGCCGAGCACGAGGCAGTGACCATCGCGCGTGTTGGCGCTGGCCACCAGGGGGCGTGGGCCGCCACGCGAGCCAGCCGCCGCCGCCGCCCAGCGCGCCGCCACGCCCAGCCACAGCGGACCCTGCACCACCACGGACTCCGGACTGCCCTGTACACTCGTAACGTTACGTGTTTATGATAAAGATCAATTGTAAATAAACTTAAATTCGTTATTTACAATCGTTTTGAGTATAGAAACGCTTTGATTTAACCTTACACTACAAAGTGAACAAGCGTGTTTATCTAGGAGTGTACTACAGAACGCACATTTGTTAATTGTAGGTTCCACATATGTATACCCAGTTTCACTGAACATAATTATGACGACTGGTGAAAGATAACCATATCTCACCACAATCAAAACTACATCAAAATCAATTAATCCAATTATGAGCCGTGTTGCCATAGACATACTAATACATAAATAAAACTCGCAACATCTCTCTTCTTGCGTCGGGAAATCAAGTTAATAATTGTCAGACCTCCTGCACAATAAAGTAGTTGAAGGGCCCGGCGAGGTGCAGCTGGCGGGCGCTGAGGGTGCAGTTGACGAGGCGCACCACGGCCTCCAGGCTGCGCTGCGCCGCCAGGGTGCCCGCGCGCCGGCTGGCGTTGTCGCCGCTGTCCACCTCCAGCGCAGACAGCGCGTGCTGGAACCCCTCCGCGCGGGGGATCGTGTCCTGCGTAATAATATCATTAATAATAATAATAATATCATTAAATCAAGTGGAGGCTTGTAATTAGCTATAGTTATATGTAAGATTAGTTATATGTCTGTAAGCTTCTCTAAAATTAAAAAAAAATGTTCTTTTAAGATTTGAGTTAGTTGCCTCATTTGTTGGTAGTAACGCTGGTTTTAGATTTGCGCCCTGGGCGAAACTGATACAGTGACACTCATGCAAAACTAGCAATAAAGCTGTCTACGACTTCCCTTTATTTCCATCTGAAAAATTTGTAAATGCTGCTACTAGATGGTAGCCTGTGGTCTGTAGTGTGCAGACCTATTTCCAAGTTAGAGCACCCACTCCGTGTGAGCTTTTTGGTTTATAGTCTCATATGACTGTCTCATGCGTCATTAATTTGTGATCAACATGACGATAGGCCCTATAACATTAATTACAAGTAATGGGAATAAGCTTGACGAGCAGGTTTTACTGGTGTGCAGAAAAAAAAAGATTATTCACATGTTCCAATAATCCGAGTATACAGTAGACGAGATCTAGCGCGGCTAGTGGTGGCGCATGTGGCCTGGTCAACAGTGGCGCAGCCCGAGGCGTCGCCCCCGGTATCCGCAGGCGCTCTGCCGCCGCCGTCAGCGCCTCGCGAGCACCTGATCGTACCACCGCATCCATGGCGCGGTATGCTTGGCGAGCTTGCTGTAGTGGCACCCTGAAACACAACACTTTCACTCTTGAGATACAAGAAGTTCAAGAAGTTATTGAGTTTGGTACTGGTATATTATGTTAACACTAGGTACAGTTAGCAGGCCACTTCCAACTGGTCAATTTGGGGCCCCTAGGGGGAGGCCTATATTCAGCAGTTGATTGCAATATCTACTGCATACAAACGCTACATCTGAACTTGTACAAAACAATGTATTTCATGGTTAGGTAATATTGTTGTTTTGAAATTTGTTGTAGCTGGAAGTTTCGTCAGCACTTCTACTTCGTTGCTACACTCCAGGCTGAGCAGTCGTGGTCACTATGTTTTATTCCCTAACGGTGATGTTGTTAGCCGCATGATCTCTGTCCACCTGTCTCTGTTAGATATTCTGGTCAGCACTGCTGGAGTGAGTATGAGTAGCGGCAGTGTGTATGGTGTAGAGTAGTGCGCACCCCATGTCGACGAGCAGCTGTCGCAGCTTGGAGGCGCCGGCCACGGTGTGCAGGCGCAGGTGCGGGCCCACGTCCGGCGCGTGCCGCAGCGCGCTCTCCAGCGACCACACGCGGTACAGCGGCAGGTTCATGTCCTGCTCCAGCACCACGGACGGACCCTGCAACATTATATAAGCTCACTGTTCCTAATACGTGCTAGCAACATCAGAAACTATAAAGCCTGTTATGTAGCTTTAAATAGACTGGAATAATGGTGTTGATGAATGATAGATGGTTGCAATGCTTTTTGCTGGTTCATACACTTCTAAGATCACCCCACACATACCATCAAGTACCAGTGTAGTTACTTAACCATGCCAGTATAAAATAATTAATATACAAAAATTAATGCAGGTTAGGAATATTCTCAAAGAAGTAGATATTTTTATTGTCTATCACAGCCAACTTGATGGTTAACGGTCATCAGGGTCGTCGCAAAGCGTGATCTAACACAACCTACTCTTTCAAGGAAGTGTTCTCTTTAATCCTTGGTTAAAGAAAGCTGGGTCATAGCGATCGGGAACCAAAAAATGGGGCACGGTAAGGGAAGTAGGTAGGTAAAGTTCCCCACTACTAGTGAGGTGGTGTGTAGTGTGCAGTGTGTACTGACATGCGGGTCAGGCGGGCGCGCGGCCAGCAGCGTGTGCAGCGGCGCGGCGTCCAGCAGCGCGCGCGGCGCCGAGCGCAGGTGCAGCGCGGCCGCCGCCTCCAGCGCCACGCCCGCCGCCCACACCGCGCACGCGCCCGCGCGCGACAGCCGCCACCACAGCTCCACGCACACCAGCGCGCTCTGCACACATGCACAACAATCAAATCTTACTCCACTCATGAGCACAAACACTCAATTTAATAATCTCTGTAGACGTATGTGATAAACAGCTGAGTGATGGGATGGGTGATTGACCTTCTCGTATTGTATGGTAAACATATTATGAAGCCTACATATGTGTCAAATAATCGCGTGTACTTGGGACAAAGTATACCATAATTAAGGATATTGATTCTAATACACAGTTAATACAATGGAAGATTATTAAAAACTATACATAATAAACACACATTACAATTAAAAAACTGTAGGAAAAAAGCTAGATTGATGGATTCAAATGTCGAAATTGAAGGATAAGTGAATTGCATACTATTAAGTAATTAGTACTTACAGGTTTGCCATAGTAAGAGAACTGTGTGTAGTTGAACATCAGAGTGTTTCTCTTCTCCTCCCAGGCGCGACGCTCGCGGCGCTTCTCCACCAGCGCCTCCAGACCTTCCCGACCTGGCTCTGGTTCCTCTTCATTCTACAAACATTATTACACAACATTATGTTACGTTCAATTTGTTAATAATAAAGTGTATACTCTAAAAGGTCACATGATTCCAGACACCATTACTGTCCCATTACAGTGCAAAGGCCTCTCTACCCTGTTCTACCCTCTTTTAATTTAAAGTAAATATAAGGTATATCAAGACTGCTACCGAAAACGAAGCCAGGTAGTAGTTTTAGTGACTTAGACACAATGCAACTAAAATTTTTGCAAAACAAGAGCCATTTTTTTTATTTTTCAAAATAATGTACACCCTTTGTTATTAAAGACACTATAGTACGTAAGGCTTTAAATTATAATTTTAGGAAAACTATGGATTTACCACCCAAACACAACGATATTTTATACATCACAAAAAAATAGTTGCGTTTTATTGCAAAATTCTTGATATACCCTGTATAACAATTAAATGTTAAGGAATTACCTCCTCCTCATCATCTCTAAAGATGTCGTCAAAATTAGGAATGTCTTCTTCTTCATCTTTGTAGACCAACCTCACCTAGAACAGAATAAAAACTTATATAACACACACCCTAAAATTACACACTGTCCAAGTCTGAGTTAGATAAAAATAATATATGATATTTTTTTATTCAAATAGTTTTGACTAAGATATTTTAATGTCTTTTAAGTTGTTAATTCAAATTAAAAACTGCTACCTCCTTGGAATGTATTGTTGGTGTGAAATAGAAATGGCACAAGAAATGGACCCTAGAGTCCTTTGTTGCTGATCATGGAAGTCCCGCCCAGTAAGGAAATACACAGTGGGGCAAAAAGGTGCATTAACACTGCCCTCCTTCATTTGATGGTAAACAATTATGTAACATATTAAAAAAATATGCATTAAGTTAAATTAAATTTTAAATTAAATGTTACTAGAATCCTAGAACATTTGTATCTCAATAAAGAAATAAAGGATCAATTAATGCAAAACATTTGCATTTCTTACTTTCTATCCATGTTCCATTATAAACAGATACCTAATCAAACTCTGGATATGCCCAAGTTGTTGATAAGAAAAATGACAAGAATATTCCAATCCCAATAGCTGAATTATATGGTCTGTATCATTGTGAATGCTTGAAGGGATTTTTTATCCTTGGTTGCCTGGTTAGAAATACTTGTTTGTTCAGTGCTAACATACTTTAAATAGTGTAAATTAGGAAGAGCATGGCATATAAGATTTTTCCAACTAATAAACTCATGCAAAGTATGTTGTTTGACCTAAGATTCCAGCCTCTGTACCTCATGGTTCACAGCCTTAGCATGCTGACATGGACCAGTAAGATGTAAACTCCTTAACTCACAACTTATTTAAAACATTATTATACCTGTCCATCACTATACACATTGCACACATCAGTGGGTTTATGAGCGTCTAGCACAAAGAACACCACATCCTCCTCTGGCTGTAGGATGTCCACGAGGTCGATAGTCCCGCCGCAGTTCACCAGCACTACGTATTTTATCTCCTCGTTGTTCTCTTCGTACGCGGTCTTCAACTCCGCTATACCCCCCACAGGCACTAACGTATACGATATATTATCACATTTAAACAAGTCTTGAAGTATTTTACACGTACACACAGCGTCTACGTCGTAGTGCACCAACAATAGAACACGCTAAAACAGAAAAAAACATGCCGATATTAATACACTAACCCTCCGAGGCATTGATGAAAAATACACTCTCTTTACTTACATTTCCGAGGAGGACATTGTAGAAATCATTTTTTAAGTCCTCGATAAACATTCTGAAAATTTACGGGCGCATGAGAACTGAGATCGGAAAAGCCCTCAGGGGATCATAATTCGGTTTAATGTTTTGCAACAATGTGAAAAATACTCGCGGAATTATGTCAAACTTGTAATGTCAGTGCTAAGATTCCCGCCAAAATTATGGGTGCGTTCATTTTATTTGTAGTTATGATAATATTTAAACGCTAGCTTAAGCCGCACCCTTGCTACCAGGGAAGAGAGAAAACAAGTCCGCTACTCCGAACTGTTTACCAGGAATTGGGATCGATACTGGTACATTTATTGATATTCAGGCACGGCTCAGCCAGTTTCTGGGAATTGCTAAGCCGTTTAATTTAATTTTTAACTCACAAGGAAAATAATCAATTAGTACCTACTACCTACGAACCTACTTATTTTAAAATCATGAAGTTGCTTTGGAGTTGAACTGATTGTTCACTTGCCTCATAAGCAAATTGGGAGACAAGATTATCTAATTATTGTAGAGATAGCTCGAATGAAAAAAAAATTAGCTGCCTTTAATGCACGATGAATTAAACCAGAGTCCATTTAAGCTTCCTCGCGTCTTGCAAGCGATATTTTTTTTTGAAGTAGAGCTACTCAGTTTTCTGAGGTCATAATAGGGCGATGTCCACAGAAAAATGGTCTTAGAATATGACCTAAGTAATACCCACGACTCGATCTTAGTGTGGGGTCAGTAGACTATGTATAGAAATAATTATTAGTTGGAAGGTATTAGACAAGACTAACAAACCAAACATACAATACACAATATACATTTATTAAAAATTACAAATACTTAGGTATCGCTTAAAATTAAGTGTTTGAATTTGATCGATTCTTGAGACATTCCACATGATGGCTTGCTATTTTATGTACAATAGTACCAGACCTTAATAAATTACTAGACAATGCTTGATAATAAGACTTCAAAAGGGACTCGTCCGACTCTTCTGGATATAAGTACTCTTGGATGTTGTAGCAGAGATTCTCTTCTGGGCAGTCCAAAGCCCTGAGACATCCCGCGTACTCTGACCATAATAATTTACGCCATTTTACATTATGCCTTTGAGCCAGTGGCACCAGTACACAGGCCGCAAATAATGTATCACCATAACTGACTCCTTGAAACTGTTCCAGAAACTGGGTATAAAAATCTTGAAAATTGTGCAATCCTGACAATTCTTTATCAAAATTAAAAGTGTTTTTCTTTTTAAATAATAATTTAGTACATTTCTGCAGTAATAACTTGATTTTGGGGTCCAAAAATAATGAATTGTCGCACAGAAACACGCACATAATTCGGCAAAATTTATCTGTTGCACCCATGTCGTCTAGAAGGTCTGGAAAACATAATTCTTTAAACAAAATCCATTCTAGGGTGGAGGATACTATGAATTCTTTTTCTGCAGCCATTTTCCTTGCATTTTGTGTACCATATGGACCTGGTGTAGTTGGTTGTTGACTCTTAGTGTACAACATGAGTATAGGCAGGTATATCCAGTCTCGTGGAAGTATAGGCTCCATCCATTTTCTTAAGACAACATTAGGCCCAGTAAGCTTGTGATTCAATTTGATCATTTTGCTGTAACAATTTTTTATATCTTCTATTGATTCCAAGGCTTTGGAAAAGCCATCTGCATCAGACAAATTCACTGACTTCAATAATCTTTCAGCTGTGACCCATTGTCTGTTAAATACAATGATGTTAAATAGAAAGCTTAATTCAAATTTCTTGTCTGTTCTTAGTATGTAGCAAAGGCGGTTAGCAACAACATACAGTATGTCTTTATCTCCTTCACTTATATCACATTGTACAGATAATCTCAAGATATGGAATACAAAATCAGTTTCCATTCTCGTAAACCAATTATCTGATAAACTTGGGATGTTATTGGACAGTTTTTTGAGATAATTATGCAGATGTTTTAGGTACATTTGTGATATCTCTTTGTCATCAATGGTAGACAATAATTGTAACAATGATACTAAGAATGGAATAGGAGATACCACATTGAGAATGGGCAAAACTTTCTGCTGTGAATCAATCACCAAAGACTGTAGACTCATTAAATTCTTTGTGTAAAGTAAATCTTTGTTTTCTATGTTTGACAGAAGATTTGAACTTGGCACAATATTTAGAACGAGTTTCTCAAATCCTTTTGAATTTGCTAATAGCTTCAATGATTCAACATAGAAACTTGCTGGCACATTATCTACTTGAAGTGCCTTCTTACAACAATCTATAGCAGAGCAAAGTATTCTTAAATGTGCACATGTATAATTTTCAGAATTACACAACTGTGCTGTCCATTTCTGCACTCCTTCTTTGAGTAGTGGGTATATCTGAGATTTTAATTGGTCAATATTTGGTACTCTGCAATCCAACAACTTGTTAACAAGCTGTAAAAGAACTGCAGCATGAGTTACAGACAGTACTGATGAGGTTATAAAAATATCTGTGCCTTTTACATGTTTGTGCAGAGCTGATACAATCAATTGGCTTAGAGATAAAGCATATTCTGAACCATATTGAAGTAAATTAGACAGTATGCAGATAGCTTCAGTCTGTAATCTCAAACCATAACTTCTATCAACTACAGAGCTCATGTACTCTGAGATAGGGTTCAAAATATTATACTTTGATATTAACATCCCAGCAATATCAATTGATTGTAGAGAGAGTACCCTCAATAATTTTAGTGCAGCTAAGATTGGCTTACCATTGTATACTATATTTGGTTGAAATACAAAGTTAATACCTGTAGCAGGTACAAATTTTTCGATGATAGTGTTCATCAAAAGATCTGAGTCCATTATTTTATGTGCTGTTTCCAACGAGTCCCGAGCCAGTCTAGTCAGTATTTGTAAGCAATATTGCACACAATTGATGTTTGGTTTAATGGTGTCTAAAATATAATAAATTCTTTGTAGCACATTTGTCCTCATAAGAGCAGCTATTAAATCCACTTCTGCTAAATGGAAGTCTTTAAGCTCAGTTTCTTTTGAGTCTAACTCTTTAATTTCCGATTTATCATTTTCCAAACAAGGTTGGTTTGTGCCTTCTTCAAATCCTAATAATGCGTCAAGGCATGCTTCATCTACTCTATTGTAAATCAACATTCTCATTGCCCTCAATGCTGGCTCCAAATTAATCACTTTATTTTCATCCATAGCAAACCTGACAATGAAAAATAATTTGCTCAATGGAACTTCTATGACATCTTTGTATACCCCAGCATTGTAGTATTCAAAAATCCCTGCTATAATGTTAAGTGCCATGACTCTTTGTTGTAAGACTGATGATCTTGACAACTCAATTATTTCATTAACAGTATACCCAGGTCTGTGCGGCTCTTCTCCGTGGTGGAACAATGATTTTGTGGCTTCTGTGTATTCCATAGTATAAGGCAGCAAATAGCCTTTAAAATCAAACCTCGCTTCATATGGTTCATTAGGTTTAATTTTTTTACTTTCTTCAACACCTTTCATCCATTCAAACTTATCCTTCTCTAAAGTATCAAAGTGAAGCCATTTATTTAGTTCGGGATGGGAAAGAATATCATTTTCCCAAAATGTATCATTGTCGAGATTTGAAGATGGTTCTGCAGTGTCCATTTTTTCCACTTCATTTATAAGGTTTTGTGGATTTGCAATGGTTGTTATTTTAGATTTGGTTTCTCCGGGTGCTGATATGTTACGTTTCGCTTTCATAAACTCAATCACTTTAGGGTCTAGGCTACCAAGTAGTTTTTGTTGCTCGTCCAAAATCTCTTTTTCTGACATTTTCTTCAAAACATTTACATTTTCAGAGTGTATTTTATCAGCTTCCTCCGACATCACAATATAACTTTTCTCTGGTAAATTTAATTCATTAGTTTTTATGGCACTTGAAGAAGGTAAAATATCTACATCCATTTTTGTTTGTTCAGTCTGTTTATCCTCTTTTTGTATTTCAGTTGACTTTAAACTAAAATCGCGTTTCACCGCAACAGGAAATCCTTCAGCTGGCATTGGTTTAAAGTCCAACTCAACATTATCAAAATTTTTTTCTACAATATTGCCTAGAACTGAGGGATTGACTTTTGGATAGTAAACTTGGTCGTCCTGTACCTCTTCTTTGACAGCCTCCTCTTGATTTTTTTCTAATATATCTCCCAACACTTGGTTTGATGAGTCAAAAGTTACACGCTTTTCCGCATTACTAAGACCTTTGGCTTTGGCGTATTTAGAGGGTTTTCTGGTGCTTGATTCTGTGCTGGGTCTTTTCATCGGCTCTGTAGGCCGCAAGTTCACAACTTGAGCGGCCGGTTGCCAGTCTTTGTTAGTGCTTTGTTCCCTAAGGAATTCTTCTTGCATTTTGAGTATGTCGTCCTCATCGTCATCAGGCTGCGGCCGTTTTATCATTTTTCCGTTATAAAATAAAGATTGCGCTTAATTATCATAAAGAAAGTATGAAAATATTATACTGAATTGGAACAAAATCGATGTTTTGACAATTTGCAAATTGTAATTGGACTGTCAAGCATTGACAATCGACATTACCGTTTACCAATAGCCATAGAAGATTCTTGGTTCTTTCAGCCTAACTTATCAATATGAATAAGTAATTTTTTTAAGTATATGGGTAAGCGTAAGCTACTCTGATATTGTTGTCGTATTTGCAATTGTTATCGTATGTCATGTTGTGATAAAAATCTTTCGTTATCGTTTTAAATCTTGAAACGATAAGTACAGAGGGCAGAGGTTAAATTATTAACAATAATAAGATTATTCTTTTTAGTACTATCTGAAGTCTGGCATAAATACATTCGTATTAGTAAACCTCATTATATAAGGTCAAATATAGAGAAATCTGTATTATTTTTTATTAAAGAGAATATTCTGAGACCGTATGTTATCGTTGACATAGAACCGGGAGCTGTAATGTGATGCCTACTTAATAGATTTTCCACAAAATCTGGTGGTTTGGACTCAACTTAGGGTTAAAAAGGCTTACTGGTTAGTGGATTTTCTAGTACTCCCAGTAGTTTGGGAGTTGCCGAAAATTATTAAAAAGATTATAATTAATCCATTATTAATTCCGATACATGTTTATGTTTAATGCAAAAAAATCGAATTTATATCAAACGTTATAAATCAAATTGGTACAAAAGAAACATACATAGGTAAACCAATGATCGCGCTACCGTGAACGTATTATAGACGTCTATGGTTCCATGGTGCCACTTCAAATAATTCTGATGATATATTTGATATAATAGAATTTTTCCAAATTTGAAAATTTTCGGAATAAAATTCCGCATAAGAGATTTTTTTTCGAAAACTATACGTACTATAAAAAAAAATAGTCAGTGAATTTCTGGCGGTTTTTGTGTTGAATCTGGCGGGGAGATAGTTTAACTGTTGGCAGCACTGTGTGATATCTGTCACGCTCACATGGTTCGTGTCAGCGTGACATTTTTAAGTTCGATTCTCACAATGTTTTTCACATAACATTATTAATATTCAACTGTGATTATTAAATATCAACACGTGGTTAACCAAACATCATTATTTAAAATGCCTAACGTAAAAAAGAATATAGAGAAGCTAAAGCACCCTAACAGTAGAAAAACGATAACACTAACAAAGAAAATTAAGAGACACGAAAAGAAAGACCAGAATAAACTTGGCACACACATCAAACAGAACCTTATCGGAGAGAAAATACTGTGGTTTAAAGAAAGACTACCAGAAAATTCCGAGGTTTTAAGTAAAGAGCAGGTTTTGGAATTAATTAACACGTATTTAACGCGATTTGATGAAGAATTGGAGCAAATTGCTTTAAAAAATTCAATTGGACAAAGAAAGAACCGTCAACATGCCAGCAGAGAAGATATAATAAATATTACGAAGAAAAAAGAGTTAGAGGAGTTTGAAACATGTGGTCTAGAGATGCCAGATTTAATGGATGTTGAGCAAATGGCAGTACTAAAGAACTGGAATGGTGAACTCAGGTTTTTACAACATTTCAAATTGAGAAGATTTGCTAGGAAGCATCTCATATAGTTTTTTAAGGAAAATGATTATGTTATTCTTTTTAGATTTACAAGAATCAGTGTTATTTATTTTTTTACAAAATAAAATATTTTAGCAAAACATTGGTTTTATATTTTCTTCTGCTTACTATCTTAAAATATCTGTTTTAATACTTTTGACTGAATCCTACTACCAAAATTATTATTGCAAATTATGTAGGACTTTTTGTGACAATGGTTTAGTTTAATTACAACACAATTTAGTATGTATCTGTTACTTAATACATGCCTGCCTAATTATTTCAATTCAAAACCACTTCATTGGTCATATTTATTTATTGTTTTAACCCCATAGATTTCTATCTGGCCCACTATCTATGGCAATGCTAACTGAGTAGCCACTAGGCATTAGGAAAGCATGTTAATTGATTAGAAAGTTTTTAGAGGGTGCCTACTTGTATGATTTATGTAGCTATTAGTTGGCTAGTATTGGGGCTTCTTGTATGACTACTAAAACAAATATACCTTGACCAACATCACACTGGACTTTGGTTCCCGTGAACAAGTTACCACCAGTGATCTAATTGTGTATTCAAATAAGTGTGACATTGAAGACACAAACATCGACTCACCATTTCAACCACAAAGGTTGCATACATAAAAAAACAATTGCAGGATGACTAATTTATTAAATTAAGAAATATTTACATCATATGTATAGAAATGATACAATAGGACATGAATCAGAGACCAGATGAATTGACAAACTGAGGAACACAATGTTGCTTAGTTGTTCTGGCTTATACAATAGTTTTATCTACATTAAGAACATGTTCTACACAACAGAACTACTAAATCACAAACCAATTATTATATGGCATATCATTTTTGACAGATAATTTGATATATTTTGCCTACTGAACAAAAAAGAAATATACAGCACCAATATAATCAAATGGTCAAATCACCTTAGCTTATTGCTTTCGGATATATATTGATTTTCATCCAATGAATGCTAATATTAAAATACATGTTAATTTAATCCTAAAACTGTTAGTTTAGCCTAAGTTAAGTTTTAGTTTAAGCCTACAAACTCTTCTGTTGTCTGCTCAAAATCAGGCTTATCAAATTTATTTAAATACATTATGCAGTTAAGATGTAATTTAATCCATTTAATGATAGTTCAACACACATATTTTGATTGTAAATAAAGTAATTATTAATTGTAGTAAACAAATTATCTAGCCAAGAATATTATGCCATGTGATTAATAATAATACACTAAGCAAACTATACAAGACATGTAGAAATTAACATTCTGATATGTTACACAAAATCAGTCACATTATCACATACAAATATTTTCATTATCATAAAGTAATTGGAGAAAATGCTGAATGACTAACATAAAAGAACACATGTACAATTTATTGACCTCGACAATCATAGGTAAATGCAATAACATTTATGGTACCAATAAAAATTAGGATGTCTATACAAATCTCATCAAATAAAAATGTAAAAGAAGGAATGCCAACTCTGACAAAAAAAAATTGTCACACACATAAATAAAAAAAGTCAAAGTGAACTAATAATATATTTACCTAGTTTTAAAAATATATAATTTGCCTTAAACTGTCTGAATTTCATTTTCCTCAACACACATTCATATTTAGAATATAATCTTAATCTAGGCAAAAAAAAACATATAAATTGCCAAATTGATCTAAATAATTAATGTTAAAGGTGTTAAAGAAATTTAATTCATTAAAGCATTACCAAATAATCTACTACTCAGTCCACATAAATGATTTTTTAAGTCTGAGCAGTGGAAAATAAAAATTCCCTTGATTAAATTAACATTTGTGGAAGTGATTATATATGTAGGCTAAATTTAAAAGAATATACTAATAGTAATGTTATGAAAACCTATTCTCAAGGTTTTAAATCTCCAGAGTTAAAACATTAAGCCAAAACTTTCCCACAACACGAATAGAAGGAATATAGCCATAAAACCAAGGAGTATGACAATTATTTATAGCTTTGTTTTTAAAAAAGTTTATTAGTTTATAGAGTAAATTATAAAAATGATTACTGGTGGCAAACTTTCTCTCATAAGATCTGGAGTCTTTGATGAAAAATGTCAATTAAATGTATGGTCATTTAATGAAAGGTTGCTACATACAATTTTTATCTCCTACCATTCCTATGCAACTAGGCACTTTGATAGTCTATTAAAAATACATTTTTTTTTATACAAAGAAGAGTATTTAAAAGTTTTAAAAATATGTACTTTAATTTCAAAATTTAACTGTTCATACATAGGTTACTTTTTTAAATTTCAACATGGTTATACATTCCTATATTATATTCCTATACCATTCTATATACAGAATAAACAGCAGGTTTATAAAGTTTCGCATTTGAGAGGAAAATGGTTTATTAAATACTAAATAGCTGGACAGATTTTTCAAAATTCCTTAGAAAAAATTATCAAACAACTAGTATACTCAATGTTCAGTATAACATTGACATACACGCAAGGCGAATACTATTTGTTTTGCACTCAACAGTTTCCAATCATAAATTAAATTAATATTTTAATAAATAAAAGTTAATATTGCGTCTAAACAAAACTAAGCAGTTAAGACTAAATTTTTTTCATTTAATTTAACTGCCGCATAAAATAATACAAACTATAGGACATCCTACAAATTAAGGTTTAAAATATACTGAGTGATTTAATTATCTCATTTGTTAGTATATTTTTATGCTAAATATGTTGTAGTAGTACAATGTCAGCTCAAATATCACATGAAGTGTTTAAATCAAAGCTTAATTAAATTCATCATTGACATTATAATTCGGTAATTAATTAAAAATTATTGCTTCTTGAAGTTAATTATACATAATCATATTCAATAAATGATACATCATTAAAATTTAAAGTTAATGATTACATACATAGACATGACACAATGTCACCATGTCCCTGTCACTTGCATACATGTGCTACTTGTAGTCCTGTAGTCAAAAGTTATTATAATACATCTGTAGTCTCTACTACCTCCAACTTGTAGAATCACGGAACCATAGATTGATAATCCAACACATAATAATTTATTCACATATAAATAAAATTTTAAACAACATCAACAATAACTCAGTATATTTTAAACGTCTTCTAAGTAGCGGTAAGCAATTGTTTTATAAGCATGACTGGAAGTTCATAATATGCTATTACTTACTATAATAATTATTTATATATTCACAACCGTTAGATAACAACCGACAGTGCAGATATTTTTTATCATTCTGACGCAATTCACTTATTGAGCTAGAATTTTCGAATTTTAGTGCACATCATAAATGCACTGGATATTGCTTCAATAATTGTTTTCACTAAAATGCATGACAATGCATGACAAACCTTTACTAGAGAACAATAATGGTATTGATTGTTTTCAAAAAATGTGCAAATGGAAGGTAAATTGCGACCTTAATAACATTAGAGACTAAAAATATTTTTGCCAGGATAGGCAGGTGGAACAGGGATACAAGGTACAATGCAAGGGGAGAGTCAGAATGCAAGACATAATTTTTTACAATAATTGCACTGTGAGTTGTTACCTAACGGCCAAATTCTCGCATCACAGACATCGCGTCACTCGAAATTTTCGCGTATAGAGAGCAAATAAAAAAAATCGACACAACCATTCTTACACCAGTTACGCACACTTCAAATTCATTTTACACACACAGCCACGAATTAAAATGAATCAAGTGAACAGCGGGAGGTGGTAGAAGTCGTAGCCTCTCTGACCGCGAGCCGCGAGCCAGATGTAGACCACGTGGTAGGCACCTGGCACGAAGCATATCATACCGGCTACGAAGAACACTGCACCCTGGAGGCCGTTCTCAGGCTCGGCGACAGCGAAGGCCCCCATGCCGAGGAGCCCTACGCCAACTATGAGGAGTACGACTGCAGCGCACACAGTCTTCCAGTTCTCCCGCACTTTGGGGTGGTTCCAGCAGTACATCGACTGCGTTGATTCCACATATTCATGTATGAGCGAGTCTGAATCCCTGGATGTTGTGTCTTCGGTGCATTTGTAGGTTTTGCTGTGGAGGAATAAATGACGAGTAAGTAGGAAGCCATAAAACATACAAGATAACATAGAAGTTACTTTATTCCAGGAATCTTACGAATGGCTTGAATATCGCATCATTAAAACAGGGTATTAATTGAACATGCATTTCAAAAACAAGAAAATGTCAAGTACAAAATGACCCCACACTAAGATACAAATCTTGTGTTGCGAGAATCAAATTGCGAGATAATTTTGGGTCTCATAAACATTTATATGCATAACAAATGCTTGTAGATCATACGAACATTTGTCTCGATGCGGGCATCGAACCCGCGGCTTCTCGTTTCACAAGTGGCGTCTAAATAACTGTCACGAAAGCTCTCTAAAAAAAATACGAACTACGAAATATGAATTTCTTTTAATATTTATAAGTGGGTCCGGCTATGCAGCTATGTACATAGCCGAACCCACTTAGCTGGAAAGCTTTCCACAATATGTTTTGTTTTTCCTGTTATATAAAGTGAGCAACGATTAACTGTAAATACCCACGTAACTTCTAAATGTCAGAGCCTTGGGTTTGAACCTACGACCTTGAACTTGACATCGGTGTCGGTCCGCTCCCGACTAGGCTAGATATAATTTATAGATTGCTGTAATGACTGTCAAGCTTTTTATTTTTTGCTATCCAACATAAAAATAGACATGTTCCAACTGTATAACCCTTGTTTGTGATCGCGCGGTTTCTGCATACATCATTATCATCATCATCATCAACCTATATTTGTCCAATGTTGGACATACGCCTCCACCAAATCATCACTACACCTGGCTGGTGAGCGTCATAAACTACGCATACAGTTGTTGTTTAATTTTAATATTGCGTCATAAGTTGTCGCACACGGAAACAAAACAACAGGGCAAAATTATAAACCAATAATATTTCATTCTTAATATGAATGTTTCTAGTGTAACAGGATAAATTAAATCTCAACTAGTTAGGTTGATTATTGCCTATTGGAACACGAAAACAACCAAGATTGGAATTTAAGGAGCTCAGTCCTCATAGAGGAAAATAAATGGATTCTATACTGTAGCACTATATTAAAGTATGCAAAACGTTATGAAAACTTGTATTTATACTTCCAGGAATTAATGCAATTTAATCAACCACTTCGATGGGACACAAGCAACAATATAAAATTTTAAAAATGTTCTTCCTCTAAGACAGTGTTTCCCAAAGTTAACTGGGCTCGAAACCACCAATAAGACCTGCCAAATTTGAGACTCACATTTTGGTTGTATAGGTGGAACAAAAGTTATATTAAAACAACATTTACTTACTACAAGATTGTTAAATACTTAAATGGCCGAAAATTCAGCCTCACTTGAGGTATTGAAGGGGGCGGAGGGCTTTTGTCTATTTCTATTCAGATCCCACTTGATATTTGCTCATAGTTTGGGAAGCGCCACTCTAAGAGATCACATGTTTATTCCACAAAAAAATATTATACTATTTTTATCCTTGGCGGGATTATTGCCTGTTTGGATATCATGGCTATTATTTAAAGTCCACTTCTCTATCTCTACAGCCACAGAAAGTTCACTGCTATAAATAAGTTTTCCCAAGTATATTTCACTTATCAAAATATTTTGAGTAATTGAAGCTAGATTTCATTTGACATTGTATCTGATTATTTTGTTTGCTAAGATAACAAGATGTTTAATAATAATTGTTGATTACTAAATATATCAATGTTATTTAAGTACTTACAACCTGTATGCTGATATTGATAAACAATCCCAATTATTTTAAAATTGAAAGTTGCATTTTTTATCTGTATTTTTACTATGCACATTTCAAGGCTTTTTCATTTCTATTAAAAGCTTTATTTTGGGTTCTACAACAACACTGTAACCTCACTTCATGAGATGAAGTTATAATAAAGATAATATGAAATGAGTGAATTCAACTACCAGAATGGTGATAAAGACCCAAAAATGTAAATATAGCAAATATTGAAACAGTATTACAAGATCTAGTTTTTCATTATCAACTTAAAACCTGTTATAAAACTTTATACACAAGATTACAAATGCTAAACAAGTTCTGTGTTATCATGACAAACTATACAACTTTCATCGAATGGTGTATCATGTTGACTAATCCATTATTATACAAATGAAGAATGTTTCAATTTATATACAAACTTGTTTCTTATTACATAAATACTGACTTTGTAAACCTTTAAAGCTTAACATTGTATTGCACACAAAACAAAAAATTATGCATCAAAATCAGTGTGTTTAGTATTTTATACTGTGGCTTTGAATGACATGACCGCTAGAAAGAAGGGAAGTAATTTTAAGGATTTATAAAGCAATAAATGAATACACCCACAGTTACATACATAGTCCTGACCCCACACAAAGATACAAAGTCTTATGTTGTGGCTATTAGAAATTACAAGACACTTTTCTGTGTCACATATACCTAAACCTGAAACAATACTATAATCATTTCCTTGATAAGGTTTTATATAAAATGCAACTTAGTAAAAGAAATAATTATATTTACTCTGTATTATCCTTTATCCAATTAAACGCCACAGTGACTGTCACTTAATGCCTTGTTTACATTGTATAAAACTTTTCTGAGTCAATCTACATGCTCTTTAAATGCTGTGCAATAACTGAGTCACTGCTCTTAATGCGAAAACATTTATTCAATGGCCAAGTGTAGCCAGAACTTATTAGCATGGTCACAGTATAAATGACTTTTTATTTGAATCAGTTAGTATGATTCATAGCAATTTTTTGTATCATTTAGCGAGAGTCTGTACTGGAATCAATTTAGACAAAAAAGAAAAATTCCTGATCAATGTGTTAGTAGAATAAACATATTGAGGAAGTTGTTACAATTGTATTGAAAAACAAGTTAATATCCTCTATTGGGACTTTTATGCATCAACCTTCAGGAGCAGAGCAATTGCTTTACTGTGCCAGGATAAAAAACAATTACAATTAATCTCTTTATGTTTATTTGTTTATATGATTGAACACTTATCAAATTTTCAATACAGTTCCAAATTAATAATATTCATTAATGTCAAGCTGTGTTATTATGGTAAAAAGATAATGAAATAAATTAGGCTGCTATGAAGGCTTCTAAAAATACTTCGTACAGGTACTAACCGTTTGTGTCCAAGAAAATCTTTATAATGTCAAAAAAAAATTGTTAGGTCATAATAAAAATCTTCGTTTATTATATGTACTGCGAACGATATAAAAATCGGTATCAAAGGGTAATTTCTTTGTAATACGTCATAATAACAAGTAATTGATATACATTAACACAACACTAACAGCAATTAAGAGTTAACTGTTCACAGATACATAGATTACTGTGCGGTACAGTTAGTAAATATTAGCAAGTAATTAGTGCTCCGAATGTAGAACATTGTCCGATCGTAATAATATCTCACACAGACAAAAAAGGTCAAGCACATTGAGTTTATAATTTAAAAATTTACACTTACGAAGAGTCTTAAAGTAAAATATATATGTAAAGATGTTATTTAAGAGTGAAATTGCAATTACCTGGCTATATAGTCGCCTCCATTCCTAAGTTTGTTCTGTAAAGGTGATCTATCGCCCGTTGCGCCGTACACTTTTATCGCCTCGTCGGTCTCCTCTTCGAAGGCGTCGTCGATTGAAAAACGTTTATCACTATTACCGAACGGTCTCGTCATTGTGTCTGCTTGCTTTCTGTCTGGATGCGAGAAATAAACATCACAAATTTTCGTTACGAGCACAATACACAGCTGTCAATTTGTCATATCAACATGCGCCATATTGATTGGGGTGAGATCTGAAAGTCAATCAAATTATCCGACTAAAACATTTGTAAAACATATGAATAAACAATCGAATATAATAAATCACCATTCCAGGGACATTGTAGGAAGAAAATTTTGATACATTTTTATATTTTAAAACTGTAATATATCAAAGAGTTCACACTGCACAGATTATTTAGTTCATAATATAATTGACATCAAAACGTAAAATACTACCTGTAATACATTTTGTTTCTATATTTGGCGATATATCACGCAATAACATCGAATGAAGTTCGTTACCTGCTCAGTTTCCTTAGACTGCAGCGTGCATATTTGAAAATTATTTTGAATACACACTGGGTCTTGAATCAACGCCTGTGTGAACGCCTGCTGAGTGATTTGTTTTTTAAATTCACATGAGTGTTTGGATACATAAAAGAATACTTTGATATTACATAATATTACGTCTATGTACTTCGAGCTTAAAGCAAATGGCTTTATTTTAACCCAAAAATATATATAAGAATAAAGAAATATGAATAGTTTTAGTGTTAATATTGGAAATTATTACAGCTGGTACTCAAATTTGAATGTGTATTCGAATGAACTTTTTGATTTGAAAGTTGAAACGTCATTGTCAAAATGTAAATAAATATCTGTCAAGTGCACATGGTATTTTTAATAAATTGTGTATTTTTTGAAAAAATACAATGGTTAATAAAGACTGGGCAAAAGTTACGCCGGCGTTATCGAAGCCGGTGTTAAGCTGCATAGAAAAGCAAGGATTCAAGACCATGACTCCCATACAGGCTGCAGTAATTCCTTTAATTCTTTCATGCAAGGATGTAGTGGCTGAGGCGGTTACTGGGTCGGGAAAAACATTGGCATTCGTCGTTCCTATGTTGGAGATGTTGCTGAAGAAGGGGAAGGATGGTCCTTTGAGGAAGGATTTTGTTTACGCTGCTATTATATCCCCTACTAGAGAATTGGCAACGCAGATTTTCACAGTATGTGCTTTACATCTATTTAACAATTTTAAATTATTAATTTTTAGTGCAGTTTTTTATTATTATTGGCTGCATGCATGATGGTGAAATGACCAATCCCGGTCATTGACTTTAGTAATGCTATCTGGGCATAATAATGTCACAAATACATTTAGTATTTTCAAATTAAAAAATACGAATTACTGGCGTGAATTCTGTATTATAACCAGCCTGGTATGTGATAGCCTCTTGTACTTTGGGCATATGCAATAATCAAGTTTTGTATTTATTTTGCAATTGTAACAATTGCTCTATAAAATACTTTCTGCCTGGTGGTTCAAATAACATTTATATGAAATGAGGACAATATATTTTTAAGGAGCTTATATAATATGTTGTATCTCTCTCTCTCTCTCTCCTCAGCCACAGGAAGTCCGCTGCTGAACATAGGCCTTCCCTAAGGATAGTTTATATGTTGTATAAAATATTTGCCTTTACAAAATATATTAAATTTATCCCCAGGTTATAGAACAATTTCTTCAAGAGCCAGAACTGTCACATGTAACGCTAGCCCTGCTAGTTGGAGGCAGGGTGGTGGACGCTGACATAGAGACATTGCAGAAAGGTGCTCATATAGCAGTGTGTACACCCGGCAGACTTGAGGACTTGCTGTCAGAGAGGAAACAATTAAACCTGGCCGGCAGGATGAAGGAACTTGTAAGTAAATTTATTTGCTATCGGCCACAATTCTTAAGTTCTAATTATTAATGTTGGTTGATAGTATATCCATCCATATCTAATAAAATACAGGTTTTTGGCATCAAAACATATTTTATTAATTTCGGTCACAAAATACATAATGTGACCTTTTGATTCTTCTTATTATTTTGTTAATATTATGGGTAATTTAAGAATTTAGCTACATACAATAAAATTGATATGAATGACAGAAACTAATTACATTCAATCAACACTTATTAAGCAATTGCTCTCCATCAAATAGATGAATCACCGAGACCCATAAATTCTTACTACTTATGCCTTGAGTCATTCCTGACCCATATATGATAGGTTGATAACCCCAACACTGTTCTACATACAATTTGGTCTATTCAAATTAGCAAATTGAAATTTATTGCAGACACTTGCAACATCCTTTTTTTGCTAAAATTAAAATCATTCAACAAGAATTATCTGTAATTTTAAGATGCTGTACTCTATTAGTCCATATACGTCCCACTGCAGGGCACAGGCCTCCTCTATAATCGAGAGTATGATTGAGAGTGGTTGGGCCATATAGTTCACCACGCTGGTCTAGTGCGGGTTGGTGGACTTTTACATACCATAGAAATTTATACAAATCGCTATGGTCACTGGGAACACTTCGGGGGCGGTGCGCCCCGACTTGTAACGGCTTTAAGGTGAACGACAGAGCCTCGTCTCTGTCATGGACGCCCATAAGACTTAAAAGGCCGTCGAAAATAGTCGTAAGTGGGCATCATCCGGGCCCCACATCATAGAAGGACCAGCAATGGTTATCCGCGGGGAGGTTACGCGGACGTAAATCGGGGTGCCTTTCACCCTGGGATGTCCGGTGCTGTCCACAACGCGTGTGACGATTTTCAAGAGGTTTTTAGTCAGTATGCTGGCGTAGGGACCCACCTTGGCCACAAATTTGCATTGTGCCGGGCTGGAAGGCCAGAGACACTGACATACCCCTTTCCACCTTTTCCTCTTGAACCCAAAAACAAAAAAGAAGAGGTTGGACCTATTGTTCGCCAAACTTATTTTCGTCCCATACGCGACACGGGGATAAGCTGAATGTTATGTCGGGAATAAACTGCAACACAGGGTAACCCGTTTCAGATTTTTTAATCTGCAAAATTCAAGAATATATGGTTTGCCTGACAAGCATTCGATCAAAGGATATCACTGTTTACTGCACCAATGCTGCGATATCGCTAAATATAAAAATATAATCATCCATCCATCCATCAGCCAAAGGAAGTCCACTGCTGAACATAGGCCTCTCCTAATGATTTCCACAGTGACCTGTTGGAGGCAGCCTGAATCCAGCGACGTCCCGCGACCTTTACCAGGTCGTCTGACCACCTAGTGGGTGGACGTCCCACGCTGCGCTTTCCGCTTCGTGGCCTCCATTCGAGAACTTTTTGGCCCCACCGGCCATCAGTTCTCCGTGCTATGTGCCCCGCCCATTGCCACTTCAACTTGCTAATCCTCTGGGCTATGTCGGTTACTTTAGTTCTCCTACGGATCTCCTCATTTCTGATTCGATCTCGTAGGGAAACCCCGAGCATAGCCCTCTCCATAGCTCGTTGAGTGACTTTGAGCCTCCTAATAAGGCCCATAGTAAGAGGCCACGTCTCGGTGCCGTATGTCATCACTGGTAACACACAACTATCGAAGACTTTCGATTTGAGGCACTGAGGTATTTTGGACGAGAAGACGTCGCGTAGTTTCCCGAACGCTGCCCAACCGAGTTGGATTCGACGATTGACCTCTCTCTCGAAGTTGGACCTGCCTAACCGGACCACTTGTCCTAAATAGACATATTCGTCTACAACTTCGAGAGTCAAGCCCCCAACTCCGATGGGGGTGGGCACAACATGGACATTCGACATGATCTTCGTTTTGTCCATGTTCATTTTAAGACCCACCTGTTAGGAGACTCGATTGAGGTCTTCGAGCATAGTGCTAAGGTCTTCCAGCGATTCTGCCAAGACTACAATATCGTCGGCAAATCGAAGGTGAGTGATATACTCGCCGTTGATGTTGATGCCGAATCCTTTCCACTGCAAGAGCTTGAAGGCGTTTTCCAGCGCGGCAGTAAACAGTTTCGGAGATATGACATCTCCCTGTCTTACACCTCTCTGTAGTGGAATAGCCTTCGTGCTCTGATCTAGTACTCGGACCGACATGGTGGCGTTGTTGTATATACACTTCAACACTTCGATGTACCGATAGTCAATGTGGCACCGCTGAAGAGACTGTAGCACAGCCCAGGTCTCGATCGAATCAAAGGCTTTCTCATAGTCCACAAACGCTAAACAAAGCGGCAAGTTATATTCCTCGGTTTTTTGTATAACTTGCCGAAGCGTATGAATGTGGTCTATGGTACTAAAGCCTTTTCGGAAACCGGCTTGTTCGGGAGGCTGGAAGTCATCAAATCTGCGTTCGAGACGATTTGTGATGACCCAATGTGGCATCAATGGCACGCCGTCCCTGGTTTATTGGATCTCCCGTCACAAACCCTATTGCTTCTTTATAAATTTCTCACCACGATACGTCAATTTTAAATAAATATAATGTTTATACCTAATTCAAATTTAAAGTCTCGTATCTATTTTAGTTCCTAAATATACAAACCGGAAATATATCTTGTAATCGTAAAAGAACGTTTATAGCAGGGGTGGCGAACTTTTATCTATCAACGTGTAATATTTGTTAAGAAATGTTTAAAAGCCATAGAGTTGCCGTCAAATACGTTTTTTTCATTATTAATGGTAAAAATTACGCAAACTACAATAAAAATGAGCCAGAATATGTTTTCTTCTGATTTTTTTAATCAGTAGCGTGCCCAAAATATTATGTCGCGTGGCATCAATGGCACGCCGTCCCTGGTTTATTGGATCTCCCGTCACAAACCCTATTGCTTCTTTATAAATTTCTCACCACGATACGTCAATTTTCAGGAAATCCTAGTGCTAGACGAGGCCGACCGCCTCCTAGACCTCGGCTTCAGCGCCACCTTGACCACAATCCTGCAGTACCTCCCTCGGCAGCGACGCACGGGCCTGTTCTCGGCCACGCAGACCAAGGAGCTTCAGGACTTGGTAAGAGCAGGGCTGAGGAACCCAGTGGTGGTCAGCGTCAAGGAGAAGTCCACTATCAGCACACCGCTGCTGCTGGAGAATTATTACGTCATAGTGGAGCCAGAGAATAAGTTCCTGTTTTTGTTGAACTTTATCAGGAATAGGAAGATTGCTAAAGGTTAGTGAAAGATATAGCAATTCGGCTTGTTTAGAGTTTGTTTAAGTTCAAACTAAGGTTGCGATTTTTCTTAAAAAAATCTCCGATTTTTTTAAATTTTGTACAATGTTACCTGGGGTGAAGAGAAACATATTGGTTTAATTAAGTAACATTTATGAACATATCACCCAGTATATATGTATATGAAAACTAGTATCTCATGATTGGAATGTTCCGCAGGTCTATTCTTCCTGCCAACATGCGCGTGTGTGGACTACTGGGCGGATGTATTGCCGGTATTCCTGCCCGATATCAAGATATTCGCCATCCACGGCAAGATGAAGCTCAAGAGGAGTAAGATATTGAGCAAGTTCAGGGAGGCTGACAACACTATATTGTTGTGCACTGATTTATTGGCCAGGTGAGGTGATCTCAGCCGCCACTTACTGTTGGATGTAAGCTTTCATGTAAACGTCTCTCGGTCTTGAAGAGCCCGTTTCCATCTGCTTTCCCTCACTATTTTGATGTCATCGGTAGCATAGTATCTGTCTGTCGGAAGGCAAGGTCAGCCCACATGTATTTCAGTTTACTAATAGTACGAGCAGTATAGACATTTTTAATCTGCATCGGATAACTTCGTTATATATTATTTTTTATACTAGTGAAACATTACGTCATGTTTCAAAGTACGCTAAGTGCAATTGAAGGCGATTAGTGAGTGTCCACGATTTACCTTCGTGAAGAGGACTCTGTATATCTTTATGACCAATATATAGTTCATTGCATAATATTACGCATTTTGTAGTTTTTTAATTTTTGTAGTTAGCTGAATTACGAAATTGTCTGGCTGTAAGCCCTTTATCAGTTTTAAGAAGAATATCCATATTATATCTCTAGAGGCCTCGACATCCCCGAGGTAGAATGGGTGCTCCAATGGGAGCCGCCCACGTCCCCGGCGGCGCTGGTGCACCGCGTGGGGCGCACGGCGCGGGGCGGCGCGCCCGGCTGCTCCCTACTGCCGCTGCTGCCCAGCGAGGACACCTACGTGCCCTTCATCAAGGCCAACCAGATGGTCGAGCTTAAAGACTGGAGGCAGTCCCGGGATCAGATCAAGATTACTGATAAGTTGAGAGATAAGGTAGGTTTCGTTATTTGCCTTGCTAACATGAAATCAAATGTGAAACAAGAATGTCCATTAAGAATTATTTCTTGTTAATTAAGTAATTAAAAAAAAAATATTTTTAAAATGTTTAATAGAAATTAAGATTTTCTAAATGAGCAGAATAGTGCATTTTAACATTTGAAACTTTAAATCATCTCACAATAATATTTAACCGTCATAGGTAGTTACATTAAACAAAACTATCTTTATCCTCAGGTATTATCAATGCTCCACAGCCAACAAAAAAAAGATAGAGCGATACTAGACAAAGGCCAACGCGCCTTCGTCTCCCACATGAGGGCGTACACCAAGCATGAATGTAATCTCCTTTTACAATTCAAAGAGCTGCCCCTAGGCCACATAGCGACCAGCTACGGCCTGCTCAAACTACCCCTCATGCCGGAGATCAAGCAGGAACACAAAGAACAGTTCATAGGACCTAAAGAGGAGATTGACTTTAATAGTATACCGTACAGAGATAAGCAGAAGGAAGCCAGCAGGCTGCAGAAGTTGGAAGAGTATAGAAAGAGTGGTGTCTGGCCGTCCAAGAAGAAAAAGAAAGTAAGCGAATGTCTATAATAGTTAACTGTTAAAGACGATATAATTTTTAATATTTGGTTACTTTAGTCAAATGTTTTATTTCCAGATGAACAGCTAAACTTCTTTCTATAATGATTAAAGAGTTATTTTTATACCCTGTTTAAAGGATATGTTTTAGGGTTGGAGATCAAGGAAAGTAGTTAAAAAATTACGCATGAGATATTGCCTATTTCTATCCTTTAGTACCTGACAAAACATGGTGTAGTCAATAACCAACATACAACTTCAACCGCTGGGCATAGTTGTCTAGACTGGTGATGGAAATCAATGTTATACCGCAGTCATCAGGTGGACGGCAGTATCTTCACCAATAAAAAGCACTAGGATTGCATTTTTTCTCGCAGAACGTCCAAAGTCAACCCTGGGAGCAAACAAAGCAGAACAAAGAAGAACGAAAGCAGAAACGGAAGAAGCGAAAAGAGTTGAAACAGAGTGCAGAGGGGAAGAGAAGCAAGAAGCGGCGGGCTGTCACGCAGGAGGAGTTGGATGAGCTGGCGGCAGACGTGGCGCTTCTCAAGAAGTTGAAGAAGCGGAAGATTACTGACGAGCAGTTTGATAAACAGTTCGATGTTGGAGATTAAAATATTATATGTATTTTTGTTTTTTTTTTGCTTGGCATTTTTTTAACATTGGCGGGTATTGTATAAACCGTTATATTACTACGTCCATACAGTCCCCCCATAATATTCTTTTCTTATATCTCTTCCCTCTGTAGACATCGATCAGTTACAAAATGTAGATAAAATATTTTGCCATATTGCATTTAATAAACTTGACTTAATTATTTTTAATCTTATGTCATTGTGTTACAAAAAATATCGATATAAACTACTTGGGACGTGATACTACATCACTATAAAATTGCCACGCCGACCTGTCCCGTACAGTATATTGGTTGTTTTGGACTAATAATTTGAGCGGCACGCTTGGCTCGCGTTTGTCGCGTATTTCGTGATGTAATGTCAAAGTTAATTACGTTTCCGTTACTACTAGTGAGTTTTGCTTATGGATTGAATTATTTTATGAATCGTTGGTATTGTAATAAAAGTAAAACTTCAAAAGTGTTAGTAATGTTATTATAAGTATATATAATGTTAATATTAGTTAGGTGTTACGAATCCATAAGAAGAAGAAACTGATCAGTCAATTTTTGGTCTGTAATTTTATATGTGAAAAATGGTTATAATATATGGACAGTTTTTTTTGTTTAACAAAACCTGTGGGGGGACAATTAGCAATAGCAGTAATATAGAGCATTCTAAATAAATAAATACACCCAACCGTCACATACATAGTCCTGACCCCACACTAAGATCGAGTCTTGTGTCGTGGGTATCAAGAACTACGCGAGACTTTTCGGTCTCACAAACACCCAGACCCGAAACAAATATCTGTAGATCACACATTTGTCTCAGTGTGGGGGTCGGATCCGCGACCTCTCCTTTTACAGCCGACGTTTAACCAACTGCGCCACGGAGGTTGTCTAAGATTTAAAAAAAACAAAGTGGTGATGTTAATTTGAACTAGCAATAATTCCCATTACTACTTGATATCTAATGGATTGATGAAACTGGATATCGAAATCAAGTCTCCATGGTCCCAGGATGTAGGTTCTGCAAATAACACAACAAATGAAAATAGTAAAATATGTATATTTATGTGTAACATATTTGAATCATTTTGAGTATTTCCAAACACAACAAGGCACTTACACCTACATTACAATGAGGTCGATAGTCGATACTTCATACTCAACACTCGACATTATCGATAATCTAGAACACGAACAATTTTGGCACGACTGTATATAGCACCAGTGTGGAGGCTTACATTATACATTGCAATTACAATTTATTAAATAATCGATTTTGAAGTAATGGAAATCACGATCGTACTTGACCGTTTTGTCTAGTCACATATGGCTAAATAAGATCTTTAGCATTTCATAACAACGCGTTCAACGCTTTATATTTCTAAATATTTCATAAAGTCCTTCAAAGACGAAAACGAAGGATTTTAATGCGATTTGGTAATAAAAACATTAACCATAGACTATTCTCTTCTATACATACCATCACTTCAAAATACCAACATTGATATAAAAGTCACGTAGAATATATTTTAACAAGTTAATTGTGCGTTAGCAATATTTTACTATTTTCACTTTTGATATATTATTAAATTTTTCTATTAAAAAACGAGTTGCTATTTACATAGACGCGAGCGCATATCGATCGTTTAGCCGCTGCACTGAGCACTGCAAACTTATACATTTAAACGGACTGGGTGATATTTGCGAATTGCAACTCTTTAAAATTTACAGTTTAAATAAATAGTTTATAAAAAGTTTAATTGAGAGACATGATAAAATTATGAATATGGAGAAAAATACAAAACTTGGGATCGATAATTTGAAAATTTAACTTTGTGATTTATTTACATCAATCATTACAATATACATGATCCAATCTGATAATACAATTTATATGGGCGTAGCAATATTTATTTGAATAGAAATAACTCAGATCGTATACTTTAATTAATATGTCACGTAGCTCAGTATTAGGGTCAGTGCTAGCAGCTAGACCGGGCCGCTCAGTACAGTGACGTAACAAACATTTAGTAAGGAAGCGTCCAAGCGGTGGTACACGCCATACATATCGACTCCGCACAGTAAGTACAACGGCATCACTGCACACTGTTAAAAACTCTACGAGAACAAAAAAAAAAACTCCAAAATGAAAACAAAATCAATAGTCGAAGCTTCACAAACAGACAAGTAATAATTTACACATATATCCATCGAAAGTGAATTAAAAAAGCATTTAACGTTTACAATTAGAAAAAAAAATCATACATCACCTTGTCATGATCTTAAAAATTGAACATCTAAATTACGCCATCTTACAATTAAGAAAAATATATATAATAATTATAAAATTACAATATTATCGTCACAATAATACTATATTTTTGTTTTTAATTTAAACTAGTTTAATACTCGCTGTCGTGGGGTGGACAGGATGACTTTACCGTCAAATGTCAACTTACACAAATGACATGACTAGCTGCCAAAAGAACCGTTACATATCTTACTTTCCCTTTAAATATATAGTTCAAAAATGTAGACTACTGAAAAATACTTAATTACTGGTCCTATGAAATTACTGTTCGTGGTCCATAGACATTTTAGTTTGTCAAAACAGACTCATTTCAGGTCAAATGAATGACATTTTCAACATTTTCTAACTCGTCAATGCTACAAATAATAAACAAAAGAACAGGGAACGCACGTGTCCTTTTGGGGAAAAAATCTTGCGCCAAAAAATATCGAAAACTTAATACACAATAAAACAGAAAACTTACACTATCATAATGGTAAATACAATAATTATTAATAATGCATTGAGCCAGCAAATGTTTAGAAGCGTAACGCCTAAGTTAACGAAACATTATTGCAATAAGCACCAAGTTACTGGACTCTTAGACTAACTTATGAGCTGTCACAACACTAACCGAATGACTCTCGCTTAAACAGCCATTTACAGACTTTGTAATACTCTAATAAAGACGATTTGATGACTCCAAACTTTTGCTTATCTTTATAATACTTGAAATTAATATAACGGTCAAAATTTCGTCTTGGGGTCTAAAAGGTCCCAAAATTTTGAGGTTATACGCGATTTAGTGTTGTCTTGAACCCAGCACGCACGTGACAACATTGCGAAAATCATTCAATTCACTGTTTTAATTATAATTTGGCACCATTTTACTACACTATTTATAAATATAGAAGCGAAATACGCGTATGTTAATCTGACGTTACTGAACCCGGGTAATTCTTGACTACCATTTTTGGGGGTTCTCAAATGTCAGTAATATTAGGGAGTGAAAATTATAAATTACTGTATAAATTAACAAAGATATAAAAGATGTTATAAAGTAAGTAAGCCATTTGAACGAACGAAAATATATAAAAAAACTGCAACTTATCACACGTGCGCATGGTTCAACAGCTCATATATACAAATAAATAATATATTCAGCACAAAATAGTATTTGTACACACGTTGTTGAAATAACCTTTTTAATTATCCACCTTTTAAACTGTGTTTTAATGAAATCTGCAGACATATCTGGCTAATCATTTTCTGCTTATTTCATATCACTTTAGATTTATTTTTCATATTAACGCTTAATTCTTTTTGAAATAAACTTTTATTAATTAATACATTTAATTTAAATGTTGTAACGGCAACGCGAATTTTATAAGAGCGTCCTAAATACACGATAAGCATTAATCAATATTTTATTTCACCAGCGCGTGTACAAATACTTATAAATGGTTACTACTAAAGGCGACTAAAAATCTCGGCTTCCGCCAAAATATAATTTCATTTAGAGATAACATCGTATAATCCTCTTTATGATTCTAACATGGTTACAGTCAGAGCAACGCCCGCCATATTACAATTTACAATGCGGCCCAAATTAACCGGACGATTCCATATTTTCGCCGAAACAAAATGCTTTTATTGGAAGACATGATTTGATCAATATATTCAGTTTAAGAAAAGTTATTTATTGTAAATGTTTTTATGTTATGGCGGTCCAACATTGCCGACTGTACATAGTGTGAACTAAATGCAAGAAATACACATCCGCCAATAACCGCCGAATACATGACAATGATTATATGTATATATTTCATAAACGAATAAGGCACATAATGTATTATATCACTTGCACTACTAAATTTACTATTTACAAAATTTATTCATATAAATAAATAAAATTTCACGCACCGACGCACAAAACATCAGCTATACACGTTCATAAATATAAATACAAAATCTACGTTTAAGACCTTTTTTAATACTATCCTTTACAAATCAACTACAAAGTGGCAATATAAAACATTTAATTCTTAGAAAAAATATGTTATTATTTTATATGATAAATATATATAGAAAGTATTTACTCCTAGTGTGACCGATAATTTTGCACGTCAGTGCGTCTCAATAGCGACGCTTCAATGAAAAATTGACGCGCGGTCGTATTGCTTCCACGTTTCGTTCATAAGCACGTATTATTGTCATAGTTTACGCTTAAATTACATCCACAAATCTCTTCACAAGACCACGGGCGCTTGTGTCGGCAAAACATTTTGATATTCTATAAAAAATCTTAACATTATTGTGTTTCAATCGAGTACGTTTCGTTGCTAATGTTTGATTCATACTAGTTTATGTAACCTTGGTAATAGCATTGTATTATTACTTTAAAATGGCAGTCAGATTTCGTCCCATCTACAGGATGTCTACTGTTGAACAGGGGCCTCTCTCAAGAATATTCATAGCGACCTACTCGAAGTGGCCTGTATACAGCTACTTCCTATGTCCTTAAATAGGTCTTACGTCTATTTCCCCGTCCCATCTACACATACAAAATCTTACAGGTTTCATTGAGTAGCATGTATATCCAATTGAAACCCCTTACGCTGATAACAATTTACTTTCCAAGGGTGGGACTTGCATACGAACCCTCAAAATACCGACTGTTGATTTAACAAAAATATTTGAAATATATCAAGACTCGATAGGTTTTAAAGTAATACTAGAATGCAATTACCTCAGCCACCATACAGACAGCAGCGCATCACACCTCGTCGGGCGCGAGTCCGTCGTTGTGTTCGGGAGGGGGCGTGGCGGGCGCGGGCGCGGGCGTGGGCGGCGTCTTCACGAGCGCCTCGAGCGCGCGGATGCGGTTCTCCTGCTTCACTATCACGGACTTCAGCTTGCGGATCTCGTCTACTAGGTCTGACAGCTGCTTCTCCTGGGGAGTTGAGGGGATTTGGATTAGCAGTCCTTTTCTAAGCACTAAGTAGTACTTCGTAGGGAAGGTTTTTGCTATCAGACCGTCATATTGGCAAGAAAGCGAGGTTGAATGGACAGGGTTAACGATATACTCTTTTTATGTCTTCTGGAGCGCTTGAGGAAATGATTTTTTATAGTTACAAAAAATAATCATTATGCATCCTTCATGTACTAAAATCCTCATATCAGCATCAGTTCCGGAGTTCGTCGATAGATGTGGGACTATTGCCTTACAAACGACAATGCTGGTGTGTTTGATTCGGTGATTTAATACAATAATATTTTTTCCTAATACACTTTCCTGCTCCATTTTCCTTCCATAATGACACCTGTTCATTTACTATAAAACAATATACTTACGATAACAGCAGTGACGGGCGGCGGAGGGGTGGCAGAGGCGGGGGTGCCGGCGTGGCTGTCGTCCTTGCGCGCGGAGGCGGGGGTGGGGGAGCGGTCCTTGTCGCGTTCCTTGGCGGCGGCGAGTGCGTTGGTCTTCTTGGTGACGTGGAGCTGCTGGGCGCCGCGCCCCGACACGTAGCCTCCCTGCACAACCAACGCGCGCTCCTGCAGTTTGGTTAGGGACCCCCTAGCCTATAGCATCTGTTTGTGTGTGCGTCTGTTGGCTTCGTTGGTGGAGGGATCGCGGAAATTAACGCTTTTTAGCAATTTAAAAAAATATTTTAGCTGTTCTTTAACTTGATTTTCTTATTTATTGTTTAAATATTATTAAACCGATAGCAAATAATAAACAAAAAAATAATAATTTAGAATAATTACAATATTTTGAAGTGTTGATTTTTTTGGCCAACACTGTAAGAGATTTAAGTCTATAACCTTCGCACATTTATGTTTATCTCACAAGGATAAACAATATATAACCTTTTTATTAATGTTATGAATAAGAAAATAATAATCAAGTAACTTGAATCAAGAACTTTTAAACATCATAATTCCTTTTCATAGTAAAATAATTTTAATAATAAGCAATACATAAACCACAACAGAAAATTAAAACAACATCAAAAAATGAAAACCATATAAAATGAAATAACGGTAATTATGTATGTTAGTAACATCAATGAGAGAAAACTAATAAAACTCGTTATTAATATAAAAACGCACAAACAGACAGTCGAGTTACATCGTTAGAGAGGGAAAGCCAACAGAGACAACAAACAAAACGATGCCGGCAAACCAAATGCAGGTGGCAATCGTTATACAGGGTGTGTAAAAACAAATGTTATAAAAAGTGCACACTGTATAACGCCATTTGCGGACATTGCACTTACCTTTTTGGTGATTTTTATGAAATTAACAAAAGAAAATATACCAAATTAGAAGAGAATAAATTCACGACTCCATCATGTCGGTATTGACAGAGAGTAAAGATCCCCAAAAGCTATGGTTAAATTATAAAAACACTTTTTTTTCCTATTTCAACAGTTATTAAACCGTTCGTGCAAGCGTGTGGATGTAATTACTACATTTTGATGGCTGAAGAGCCAAACTTCGGCCATTATTTTAGATATCTTTCTTATTTCTTGCATGAATATGTCTTTTTGTTATGAATAAATAGACACAGTTGTAGGATGCCCAGATTTTTTTTATTGCATAGGTCCCGCAAACGAGCAAACAGGTCACCTGATGGTAAGTGATCACTGCCGGCCATGAACATCCACAACGTTGGATCATGGCCCAATTAGGAGATTTTGAAAAATATAGGATTATACAAAGATTTAAAGATTTATGTATATTGTACATGAAGTATGCCTTGTTAGTAGCACTGCACACATCACTTACCTTATCAAATGTTTTATTATTTGTAAAAAAAACTCATGCTTATAATCTAGATGAAACACTCAATTTACACATCAAATATACAATCGTAATATTTTTCAAGACTAACTATTAAATAATCAACAACTTAAAGCAATTTCTTTTAGTAAAAATTCTATAGGAAATTTAATTAACCATAGAAATTTGTGATAAATATTTAAAAATAAATAAAAAAAGGTTTTGTAATTGGTCTTTTTTGATGATAGTAAATCGTAAATCATACTCGTCATAATTCATTCAATTTTAACCAAACTAACTAAACCTTAACTTATATTCAAAACTTCATTACCAGTAGCATCAGCATAGAAAAATAAAAAACCAAAAGGTTTTTTGATAAACCTCAATCACAGGAAACACATAGTATGACCAGTATAAACCTAATCAGTATCTATATCAGCCCATATAGTATATAGGTCTTACTGCAGTGCATGGGCCTCCTCTACAATCGAGAATAGGATTGAGAAGGGTTAGGCCGTCCACCTAATACTTTTGACCAATTCAAATTGTCTTCCTACCACCTCCAGGTGTTCCCTGCGTGTTACCTTGAGCGACATGGTGCAGGGCTCGGCGTCCTCCCCGGCGAGCCACTCGTCGGCCGTGAGGCTCGCCTCGTCGCTCAGCGTGTCGGGGTACAGGTCCTCTTGGAACAGCTCCGACTTGCGAGGCACCGTCATTGATATCACCTGGATCATTATACGCGTGGCAGTGGGTGAGATTGGATGACAAATATACACGTATGTAGTACGCGACAAATAGTGATGGCAATTGGGGCATGACGCGTGGGGAAGGACACGCCCCGCACGTGCCCGCGCACGCATACTAACTGCACGGGGCCGCATCCACCGCGTACATCGACATCGATCCCACCCACATTGTTCTTTGTGTAATATATTTTTGTGGATTGAAATTCTTGCGATAGCTTTTAAAGCTAACGAAAAATCACTAATTAATTCTCATTCTTACGGTTTTATTACATTCATACAGTCTTCCCATAATAGGTTTTCTCATATATCTCCCATATGCAGACATCGATCAGTTACAAATTGTAGATAAAATATTTTGTCATATTACATATAATGAACTTTACTTGATTATTTCCACTCTTATGTCATTGCGTTGCAAAAATTTTGCAAGGTTTTTCTCATTCATGTTTAGTTAGTGTTGTCGGTACCTGACAGAGTCCAGAGTTGTTGAGTCTGTAGAACTTGGCGATCTCGCAGGTGGCCACGTCGCACCCGCGCTTCGGCATCATGCCGATACCTGCAACAAATAATTCATTCCTGTATAAAGAGTAACATGACAATGGCGCTGAATGTTCCAAATAAATTTTATAGCAAGACGTTGGTAGAAAGGTTGGTGGTAGCATTGCAGAAAAGAAATCTTAAGTTTGATCCATCCAATCGCCTGTTAAGTCTGTCGAGTATTAACAACATTCCCTTGAATTAGTGGACGCGTATGCTTCGCAGTAGACTTCCTGTGGTTAAAGATGATTATGGTGATAAAAGACCAAGTGTGTATTTTTGGTATGTTTGGTCCATAATGTTAAAAAACAATATGAATGTACCTCTCTGTGGGTCTGGAGTTTGGAAGGTGTTGATGTAGTGGACGAAGGGTGGCTCGGGCGTCACCTGAAACAAACATCATTACAACTAAATTAACTGCCACATTAGTGGTCCTGCCCTTTGTCTATAATTAAATGTGTCTTTCAGGATGTTGGCTTGGTATAGGCTGTCAAACTTTTGTAAGATCCAGTTTAGAGAGTTCTTTTTTGTTCTTTTAATTATGGCAAAGAAAGGTTGGTGTCGGAGTGTAGGTAAGGTAGTACATTGGGTATGATTGTACGAGTATGACGAGCGTACGTACGAGTCGCTCTTGCCACTGAGGTAAATAAGGTTGGTGTTGGTGAGGTTGTACATTGGCTGTTAGAGTACGAGTATGACGCGCGGTACCTCGAAGTATCGTATGACGGAGTCGCCCTTGCCGCAGAGGTAGATGAGGTTGGTGTCGGGGTCGTAGAGCGGGAACATGACGCCGTTGCTGGTGTCGATCTCCACCGTCACGATGGGCTCGGCCAGCGCGTCCGGCGTGCGCAGCGAGTACTGCCGCTCCGACATGCGGCTGAACCTGAAGACCCACAAACATATTACATACATAATACACACTAATTCTGGTGATATTGGCCCAACCCCAAAGTGACACACGCCAGGGGGCCTTAGATGTAGAAAGGGCTACGCAAGACGTCGAAGTGGCCGAGATCTCTGCGCCCGAGCTGATAGCGACATCAATATGGTCGACAGAGAGCCTGTTCTCGTGTCGGTCTTAGACGCAACGCATCTTGTGGGCGCTCGGACAATGCCTCCAACCACTTAAGCCTCTCGAACACAAGGTACAGCAGTGGGCTATAATTAGCTGATACAGGACAGTATAGGCGAGTACTCACCCTGTAGTAAACACGAGCCCGTGTTTGAGGAAGATCGCTCTGGATGCTTTGCTTCCCTCGTGCGCTATCGCCTCGGACTCCACCTCGCCTTTACGGGGGTCGATGATTCTGGAACAAAACAGGTGTAATTTAATGTAAAACTAAGCAGATGAGCACTTTTCCGTATCGAGATTAACGTTCATGAGATCCAAAAATATAGGTTTCATGTTTGGGTTTTGTGAGACGGAAATGTCTTTCGTAATGGATTTCAATTATTGGGCCTATTTACTTAATGTTCTATTTGTAGATGGTCAGATCATAGAAGAAAATTGATACCACGACTTGCGGCTACCACCTCTTGTTTTTTAAAAGGATCGTCTGAAAGGCACTATTTAGAATAGTTAACGATGAAGTATACCTGATCTTCTTGTCCCTGCAGGTGGTGAGGAGTTTGGAGCCGGTCCAGTTCCAGCAGGCCGAGTAGATGAGGTCCGGGTGGCAGTCCAGGCTGATGAGCACCTCGCCGGTGCCCACGTTCCATATCGCTATCTGTGACAAACACGAGATTCATTAGTATTTTTACATTGGTGGGGCAAATTGGGGACCACGGCTCAATAAACGGAGTGTTGAAGACAAAATGGAGTGAAGATCTTTACAGGATGGTTAGGTGGGAATGGATGGGAAAAGTTGAAAGTCAAGTGTGGTGGAATTGGTGGCCAATGTTCAGGAGTAGACTGCCAAAAGCCATAAAGTAATGAAGGCGATGACGGCACTGAACCTAATTAAAAACACAGTACCGTCTTGATGGAGCGTCGACGGGAGAAAAATTATTACATTTCATTGATTGGCACCAGTTTTCTGGATAGTATTTAAAAAGGCAACACTCTTGTACGAGTATAGACTACTACAACAGTTTTTGCATCTTGTAAGATTGGTCAGATTTCAACACCGAAATTTTTGGTTATATCGTTGATAATACATTTACCTATATTCTCATTTGGTCACCTCCACCGTACCTAATGGATATTATTTTAAAAACATGCAATAAGTACAAACCCCACCTGGTTATCAGAGCCTGCGGTGAGCAGCACGTTCTGCGCGGTGGGGTGCCACAGCACCAGCCCCACGCGGCGCTGGTGGTACACCAGGTCCACCACCGGGTCAGTCAGCGTGCGCGACAGCCCGCCGTCCGGGATCTGCCATACCTGCGTGACGAACAATGGGTTATAGCAAGGACAAACTGACAAATTGACAATCCAGAAAAATATATAAACTTCCTGTTTAAAATTTCTTAATAACAAAATAAAACATACGTATGTATGTCCTTGGACTACAATAGGAATGAACCGGCCCGAACGGGATTATAACACAGTCGCACAGACAACTAACGAGTAACGACGATTTTGTTTGATTGACAGCCTCCGAGGCGCAGTTGGATCGACGCCGACTGTGAAACAAGAGGCCGCGGGTTCGATCCCCGCACCGATACAAACGTTTATGAGGCCCACAAGTATTTGTTTCGGATCTGGGTGTTTGTGAGACCGAAAAGTTTCTCGTAGTATCTGATACCCACGACACAAGACTTAATTGATCTTGATGTGGTATCAGGACTATGTATGTGACTGTTGGGTGTATATATTTATTATTCGTAAACAAGATTACCGGAAACCCGATACCCTTTGTCCTTCTTCCTTTCTCTTCACATTTAAAACGCATGTACGGTCTAAATATCAAATTGTTAATGGGTATTTTTTTATTGCATAGGTCCGGCAAACGAGCAAACAGGTCCACTTATGGTAAGCGATCACTGCCGCCCATAAACATCCACAACGCTGGATTATGGACGTGTTGCCGGCCCAATTGGGAGGAGAGCGGGAAGGAAAAAGGATGGGAAGAGGAAAGGGGTATTGGGCATCCGGCAATAATAAATTATCATTAGGTGCCCGTTTGTTCGTGACTCAGACCTGTGCAATAAAAAAAAACAATTGAAAACTGTGCGATAAACGACTAAAAGAATCTCCTATTCCAAATTTCTGACTGCGACCGTGCTTGTGTTAAAAGGGTAATTAGTAATTACTAATTACTGTGGAGATAGTTAAAACCGCCATTATCTCATAGTTACCCTTATCTAGATGTATACTAATTAATTTAGCCAACATTCACTCGTTCATCTTACTGTTAATTACACGCTCTTGTGAACTCGGATTTCTTTTGTTCACTAGTGTTAACATATTTCAGTGTGTTAATTCTATTAAATTACTTAATGAGGTACACCCGACAAGATGACAAGATGCTCTGCTCGATTTTCCGAATCGGTTTTACAACGAAAGGTCGTAGGTTCGATACCCACACAGACACATGTTGCAACTCAAAAAGTCTCGTTACTAAAACCCACAACGCAAGACTTTTATTATAGTGTTAGATCAGGACTATGTGACCATAGGCTGTATCTGAATCTAATGTATCAATGTCGCTTTCCGCCATCCATATGATAGTTTTGATCTTTTAAGCGACGCAACGAATTTTAAATAAAAACAAATACACAAAAATTGTCCAGATCCCACACTAAGATCGAGTCTTGTGTCGTGGATATCAGAAACTACGAGAGCCTTTTAGAACTCACAAACACCCAGACCCGAGACAAATACTTGTGGTCCACACAAATATTAATTATATCAGTGCGAGGACCGAACGCTAGACTTTTCGTTTCACAGTCGGCGTCTAACCAACTGCGCCACGGAGGCTGTAAATATTAATGTAATTATAGATAACTATGTATATATGTATATATGTGCGGGACGTCGCTGGATGCAGGCGGCCTCCAACAGGTTACTGTGGAAATCATTGGGAGAGGCCTATGTTCAGCAGTGGACTTCCTTTGGCTGATGGATGGATGGATGATGTATATATATTCGAGAGAATTTCTACGGTATGTAAAGTCCGCCAACCCGCACAAGGCCAGAGCGGTGGACTATATGGCCTCACCCCTCTTAATAATACTCTCAATTGTAGAGGAGGCCCGTACCCTGCAGTGGTACGTGTATGGGCTGATACAGTGTAAGTATGTGTTTACCTTGACGACGCAGTCTTCGGAGCCGCTGGCGATGACATTGTCATTGTGCGGACACCACGCGATGTCCAGCACAGGACCCTTGTGTCCGCCCACCAGTGGGTGGTCCGCGGGGATGCGACCGACCTGCAAATAAGCAATGTGCGTGGTAATTATGGTAAATAATAGAACAACTTTTGAAGGCGGGTTGAGAAATTTTTGGATATAGAAAAACTTTTTTATATAACATAGGTCCGGCAAACGAGCAAGCGGGTAACCTGATGGTAAGTGATCGTTACCGCCCATGAACATCCACAACACTTGGATCATGGATGTGCTGCCGGCCCATCAGATCGAGAGGGAAGCGCGAAGGAAAAAGGATAGGAAAAGGAAAGGGGTATTTGACATGCTATGCTAATGTTTCAATTTTTTGACGGTGAAAATGTAAATGCGTTGGACATTTTTTGTGTTTTATTTCAGTTACTATAAATCTCAATAAGGATTCACCTCAAAAGGATACTATGATTGTTTTCAGAATAAACTTTTCCACGTAAGCATTTCATTATTAATGTAACCTTTAATAACTATCACACTTAAAAGTGCTTACAATCGTATCAAAACTTAATTCTAATCATGGTTGCAAACAAAGACCTCATACATTGTCCACAATCATCTTGATATGTGACTGGTCACATACCAATAAACTTTTTCGCATTACATGACCTGCTTAATTTATCCATAATACAAAGACATGAACATTCACACAAGGCTACCGCTTATCAAAAACGAGGTCACATTCAGCAAGATGTTCACAATTTGGCGAATACATTCGTTTTGGGGAAACGCTGTGTACTTTCACTATGCGGGTGAAAGCATTACATTAATTATCACAATGCCTAATGCACTTGCTAATGTGATAATTCCATTATTTTAGTGAAGACAGAACTTTCAGAACGAAGCATATCTCGGTATAAAACATTCATTGTAAGAAACGATCTTATTTTGCTTACATACCCAAGCAAGAAAGAAAGAAATTAAACTGATAAAGCAGTTTCACGAGTGCATTAATAAAAGTAGTTCACGGGAGCAGATTTTTCACATTTATGCTCTTACAGCAACGCGACTACACTCTACCAGATGGTAGATGCGGTAAAGTTAAGAAAGACCACGATTAGCCCTAGTTTTTCCATTTTAAAGAATACAATGACTATTATTATTCAAATAAGTGAAATAAAAAAATAAAAACAGCTGTTGCTGTGGAAGTTCTTTAAACCGTGTCATAAACACATCTGTAAAAAAATACTAGAATAATTTATTAATTTTTTTTTGCATCCGTCGCCGGAAATATGCTCGAGGTTGAAAATCAAGCGTCACTAATATCAATGCAGACACTAATACTATCAGTAAGTTTAATGTGCAAGTAAACGTCGTGAATGAAATCCATAGAGATCTCGTAACAGATAGCGGGCGCGTGCCGGCCGCAACACTTGCCAACTTGTCCTAGGTCACGGCCGCCGATAAAGGTCTTAGGCTTTTCCTCCTTTCACGAAATTATCAGGCTGCTTGTGATATTGAAGATCATTGATCAAGGGCAGGTTATAAAAGAGGATTGCGGAATCGCAACGTTTATTTTGAATATCCTAATATGAATGTGAAAGTTTGTGAAGACGTATAGAGGTTTGGTACCCTTTCACGTAAGAACTATTGAATTGATTTTGATGAAATTTTAAAAGATTATAGCTTATATATTGGAATTACAAAATAGGCTATAATTTATATATTTGCTTCAAGAAAATACCGAGCTGGACCGCTAGTAATAAATAATTTGTAACATAATATCACCCCAGAAGTTTTCAGATTTAATGTTCTTTCAAGTAAAGCGTAAAGACGGTTAGGAGGGACTATGCAGAAAGGTGAACCCGGGTATTGGCTTAGATGAAACAGATAGTACGAATTAATACGCATTCTAAAATTAAAAATGTACTACTAATGCTGCATACGTGTATTCTCTACCATTGCGTATGGTTTTATTTCACTTTATTTTGGAATATGTCATATATCTGTCTTCGGTATGGAATCTAGGAACGCCGTTTATACCGTTCGTTTCGCTATCAACTAATCCATGTTCTTTCTCTCCAAAAGAGATTGGCTGTATTAGTAATTAAATCAATGGTAGCCTATTCACATATTCTACGTTATACTCCTCAACTGTAAGAAGTCTTCAAAACTAATTTCTAATCAACAACGTCAAGCAACCCTCACAAGGTCAGCATGGTTAAATCATAACCGGAAGTCCATTCCTAGAAGTGATACATTATTGGCCAATACAAACAACCTCATAAAACAAATCAACAGTGCACTAAATCAAACCAAATTAAATCGGGGGATCATATCACACATGTGTAATGTTTGATCAAACATGTGGCACATTCGACGAACACGAGCGATGTGTCACACCGAGCACGTTCCAGCGGGATGGCGGGACGCCAAACGACCGATTTTATAACAGCATACCTACACAACAAATATCTTCTACACTGCACACAACAACCGGTGCTATTTGAATTTGTTTAACGTCAAGCTTAGTCGCCTTAGGGATAGACGCAATCGTATTTGTGAGCACGGCCACGTCTATTGTAGGAATAAGCATTATATACTCGTAGTCAGTTCAACATCATCAGTAAGTACTACAAGATTTGCAATGCTGAACGTAGGCCAAGGCATCTTTCTAACTTTTGTGGATTTTATAAAGTCATCGATCCACCTTATGGTCTTCAAAATTATAGTCAAGAGTTTTAATCAAGAGATAACTGTAAAAATCTTTAGAGGAGGACAATGTTCAGAAGGGTATCTATTGCTGAGTATTATGATGACGATATCCAAAAGTCACAAAGTTCTTACTCCCAAAACATAGATATTATGTGTTGTTAATATCAAATTAAAGATTTTTGCGTCTGTAAAAAGAACCGAAATAAATGTTGTTTACAAAAGTAATTGTTCCAATATTAACATTGAACTCCCTATCTCTCTATCGTTTTACAACAAACCGAAAATAAAATAAGTGAAAACACGGAACAGGCGTAACCTAGGAGTTCACTGCTGATAACAGGCAATGAGCTAATACTGTGATTAACACTGATAACGCGTATCAATGAATCACGTAATCATTGTTAATGTCACGGCTTCGTTGTACTGATAACAAAAAGAAAGGAAACATTAAATTTAACTTTTAACGATACATTTTAGTATTGCATTCTTTCTTTCTGTCATTGTCCTGATTCGCCTTGTCATTTTCATCCACTTTGCCTTATTAATACCCTTAACAATAAGCTAAAACTTCTTTGACAGGGATAATTTTAAGACTCTCTATACCTGGAGTTATTTTACTCAGTGCCAGGGTCTTCCTTCCTGCACAATCCCCAATCCACTGCGCCCTATTTTTCGCATCTTTAGTAATGCAGCCATTGCCTCTCATATAATCCTTTAGCGACTTTAGGCTAATACTTTCTTGGCTGTGACCATTTTAGTAATTGAACAACTATTTCTATATTAATATTTTTATTAGCACATATTACTTAAAATTGTATACAAACTAATCGCAATCAATTTCTACTTTCTATAATTCTTTAGACCATCGATTGTAACCCATATTTCGATTTTATATGTACGATAATAGACTTACCAATATTTATGCCGCATAGAACTAGGACAACATGATTCCCGGCAAAATTGATAACCTTCAATATGATAACGTACCTTCTACTCGTAACAATTTATCTACTATCACTTTACTAGTTGGGGCTTTTCCAAATATTATCTCATGTAAACACGATGATTAGATAACATTGTTTCTAAGTTTCAGATATTTCTTCAAATAGGTGTGGACACTTCAGTTAGACATAACGTCAGAAACATTGATAAGATTGTGCTGAATAATCCTATAGAAGGTGGAGATATCAGATCATTTGCAGGTCCTCAAATATTACGGAAATAGTATCAAGTGGTATTACTTGGTATTGGTATAAGCTTCGTGTATCTCTTCAAGAGTATTGCTTTTCCCGTTGACAAATAATTATATTACTAGCGAGAATATTAATATTTGGCCTTTGTTTCTACACCGTGGTGCAGTAGGGGTTCCTATGAATTGCATTCTAGACTTTTCTAAACTAGGTATGAATGGCAACGAGGTATGGAGTATTAGAGTTTAGGAATTCTAAATTAAAGAAGTAGGACTTCAATTCTTCGGCACTGAGATTGGACTGCGGGACATAGGTGGTGTATACAAGTAAATGGTGGGAATTGATGGGTTTTCAGCATTTTGATTAGAGTATTGATAGAAAAATGATTGTTGCCCGTTATACATAATCTATAAACGATGAATATGCATCAACAGAAGCGGCAGGCAGACTATCACACCGATACAACCTCTTAGACGAACTTCATACTCGTATTTAACTAAACTAAAGAAAGACTTGGAAAACTACTAGAAGTGGCGGTAACTCACGAAGCTAAACTCGTGTGTTGCCCAACAACGAGATTGCACGCACGCCCACACTCTCCACGAAATGCTCAAATATCAGGCCGGATTTATCACGTGTCGCGCCCGCGTAAACACGCCGCGCGAAACTGGGTGAACCCCGAACTAAATAATATACAATGCGACAACGGACGTTCTCAACGTCTTCTAAATTACATTGTGCTCGTAGAGCGATGTGGGTTTTGAAAACTAGCAATACAAAATGACTAAAATGCACCCTGGTGGTATGTGCAGAGAAAAACGAATAGAATAACCACCGGCGAAAGAGATGGTTTGAAACCGGACATGCACAGTTTGAACCCGAAACAAACTTGCTTGTCTCTGTGACGGTAGAAAGCTAGATTTAATAATGTCTAACAATATTACGTGAAAAATTAAAACAAAAATTGTATTTCAAAATATAAGCGAGCTTTTGTAACACTTGTTTATCATCAGCCACAGAAAGTCTCCTGCTGAATACAAGCCTGCTCCGAGGATTCCCCCTGGAAACTTTTTTAGCTCGTCTGCCTTGAGGTTTGTCTACATTTTTACTACATCATAACCGTTTATTCTGTTTAGTGGTTGCTAACAGCTCGTCCATTAACCGATTCGTTGCGGATGGCACGACAGACGTGCCATCCAATTTTTTTACATATGGCGTATGACACGCGTTTCGTGTCATTTTTAAATGTCTTTTATCTCGCTCAAATCGAAATTTCTCGAGGTGCTTCTTGAACTAAACATTAATCTTTTTGAATGCGGATCATTATTATAGACTTCGTTTCTGGAAATAATGCAAATCAGATAATTCCAGGGGTTGACAACCTCGATAAGTTGCATTACGATTACTGCGATTAGGTACGTATTAATGAAATGCAGATATTAGATCTGAGCTCTCAGATATTAGATCTGAGCTCTCAGATGACTCTTCTATAACTCTTTCGCCTGTAAAGACAACAAAACATAAGTAGATTTTTTTGCAGGAAAATATCTGTATCCATATTCTGCTATCATTACGGCACTTGCCTACTACACAAATCGATGAAACACAACAAATGACATCAAATAATGAAAACAGAAATTAGAATCTTTATTATAACCTACAATCCCAGTATGATGTATGTAAATCATAAAACAGTACAAAAGGTTTACAACATCTGAATAAAAAAGTCACTTACCATCCATTTTCAGTGAAACACATATATAATCAGTTCAAAACCACTTAACACAAAGTAACTGACCGTTTACTTTCGATTTTGGAAGTCGACTGAATACAATTCAAGGCTAAACAAGAAAAAAGAGCATTTTATTCTGTACATGGCTGATGGCACAATAGGCGTGTCATCAACTGATATGGCGCTTGACACGACTGTCGTGTCACGAAATATTTGTTCGTCGCCACGCATAAAAGTGCACCAAAATGGGCGTCGCAACGAATCGGTTAACAAGTTGCATCACACCGACAAATTAACAGATGATATTGCTATGGGACGTCCACCCACTAGGTGGTCAGACGACCTGGTAAAGGTCGCGGGACGTCGCTGGATGCAGGCTGCCTCCAACAGGTCACTGTGGAAATCATTAGGAGAGGCCTATGTTCAGCAGTGGACTTCCTTTGGCTGATGGATGATGATGATGGATTGCCAAGTGATTTGTCTTAGTTTATTGGCAGATCAGATGTCTCATATCTGTAATTTATATTACTGTAGGCATTATGGTGCAGTTTGTTTGTTCTTTATGACGGGTATGGACAACAAATATGGAAGAAAAACACCAATATCGTGGATGTATTTATTATTTCTGTTTGCTAACAAAATAAGTACATATTTGCACACCAAAAAGAGTTTAATTGTCTAGACTACTGTTTTACGCAATAGGTATGTAAATCTATTTCTTTTTCAGTGAAAAACGCATGAGATTTAGAAAATTAAAGTCACTAAAAGTCTCCCTGATATAGTTTTGTCTTTTAGCCAGTTGTTACAATACTGTTCTCCCTTTTATCACAGATCACCTTGTCTGAATAGTGTTATAATAGCATTTAAATATATTAGAGCAATACATGAAAACTCCTTGAGTGGACACAATCGGCTTTCATGTAACGAGATTACTAGTGTAAGAGTAAAAACTTAACCCGATTACGTTGCGCCATTCATTGCAGTAAATTGTCTTTTCTACTGCACGACTTCACAGAAGGTCAGGTCACTGTGGTAATAGGGAGGGCCATTGGGTTGCCTGTGGTGGAAGAAGAATACTACAAAATTTAATACAACGTTTGAGATTCAACCAACCCTAAGTAAAGAAATAAATAATAATAAATACGCCCAACAGTCACATACATAGTCTTAACCCCACACTAAGATCGAGTCTTGTGTCGTGGATATCAGAAGCTACGAGAGACTTTTTGGTGTCACAAACACTCAGACCCGAATCAAATATCTGTGGATCACACAAACATTTGATTTGGTGCGGGGATCGAACCCGCGGTGCCTCGTTTCACAGTCGGCGACTAACCAATTGAGCTACGGTGGCTGTAAAGTCCGCTTATTACACAATGAACTCTTATACCTGAACACAATTTGTTTTATATTATTTATAATCTTCTTGTCTATTCGTGCGGTACGCAAACTCTGGATGGATATTAGGTCGTGCCTACTAGGTCAAATTAGCCTGCCATACGTAGCGTCTAGTATGATGATACACTCGACGCAGTACAGCCCCATTTACAAGGATAAACAAAAGTTGCATCGTGTAAACATTTGTCAGAATACGATAATCGCATACGATTCTCGCCGCGAGAAACTCTCTCCGTGTAAATGGGACTTAAGGCATTATCTGTTGAGTTTGTTTGGTTTGTTTTATAATTCACTTGTCCATTTTGGCTTTACGTAAGGCCTCGGAGACAAAATTCCAGGGTGAACGCATATATTCTACCCCTTTCGTCACAAGTGTAAATCCCGCCCAAGTGTGAATGGCGCATTGCACACGTCTTCGCTGCGGTGCGTGGGCGCGGTCGGCACGTAGGTGCAAACCGCTCGCCGCGGCACACACAAATAGATGTTTGTAAATAATACACCCACCACCGATGGCACCGGATTAGTTACACGCCACGCCTACTGTCACCGGCACAGCGTCCACTTAGTTCTTCAATGTAATGCAAAGTAACAACAAAATAAAAGAGAGACAAAACGAGACAGTATAGCTAAGGGAGTTTCCGAGGCGGCAAAATGATGTCGGCTACGAGAAGCGCGGCGATGTGATTCGATTCCCGCACCGGGATAAATTGCCTGTTCCTCTAATATTCGCTCCGGATGAGACCAAAAAGGCGGTTGTTGATTCTGATTCCTACAGTACAGGACTCACCACTTAAAGTGGCATCAGAAAAAAGTATGTTTGTGTTTTACTTATTTAATTTGGGAGATATTATAGTAATGTTCCTGACAATTTAACACCTGTGTTTTGTAGTACAATTAATAAACAAAACATAAATCCTGGAAATGTAGAACGTCGTTTAATGGCGTATACACGTGGTAAAGACATCTGATTGTTAACATAACAGACCGACAGTTTGCGGCTAGAGTCACCTTACAATATACGGAAGATATTATTTTTCATTACTATAAATCAATCAAAGTATGATATATCATTAGTCTAGCAATTCATGATGAAATGAACATAAAGAAGATGAACATTGCCATTTTTTGGACATGTAATGAGGAAAAATACAGATCAATGATATCGAAAGGACACCATACATGATGGTGAAAAACCTGTCAACCTACAAAAAAGTCTTTAGTTTCGAGTTTAGCCTTTTTTTATCTGATTTTGATTAACAACATTTTGGCAATAGATACTTTTATTTGGATCACAGTGTCCAATAGGTGTAATAAGTTAGTCATGCAAGTTTCAAAAACCTTCCGCACATTTGACAGATCTTATAACCCTTCAATAATGAAATGACAATAATGACACGTGTAAAACGGTTGACTAATAAGGAAGTACGAAGCTTGGCAAGCACGCAACATGACTCTTAGTTTATATACAGAACTGATCAAACAATAGAATATTATTAATAGCGCGTCGATTATTATTGGCTCTTGATGTATCTTTCCTACAATCAGATTTACATTGGAAACCTACTTCGATGTTTTGGCGCTTGTATCTTTCAGAAGATGGATGGAAGAACAAGTAATTCTACGTTTCTAATTGAAAGATCTTGATATCTCTTATTCGTATAAGATATTTTTACTTTTCACTGACAAAATCCTTCTTGTAGTATCCGATATTCATATAAATATCCCGATTTTGCTATTGGATTGCGGCTATTGTCTTTCTGTTGGACGTATTAATTATATGCATGTTTAAATTCATAATATAATAATTAATAATAAAATTATGCTAAAGCACAAAGCCTTGTTAGGATCGCTATTTGTCCTTACATTAGAAATTGACAATACTCGTAGATGAATTAAGAATGATGATTGCCTTAACAACGATCATGACATTAGCTATATCAATACGTGATGCATTAGTTGCAAAGTGCAAATTACATATTTGCATGCATTTTACATAATTAACACATATAAATTACATCTTACACGTTGCTAATCCTAATGAGGAGAAAATAAAAGTACCAGGGCGACAGAAACAGAAGGAGATTTGTAATTAGCGGCTTCCTGTAACCTTAACTAGGTCGTGTTTCTACCATTTTGCATAGAAGAAATTCTAGTATCAGTTGTTTCTTTTAACAAAACAATTTTATATTTAATGAGCGATATCCTAACAGTTTAATACATAAAAAAATACAACTACAAACCATGGCTATGTCAGACCATATAAAGATGTCTGGACAACGTCATACGATATATTTGGCCGCGCAATAAGATAATGACTCGTAACAAGGTACCGTCTGGATGGAGATATATGCCGTGTCCACCTTACACTGCCCTCTGTTTACCGACTGATAGATTGACCACTTACAGTGCTAAGGTAATGGATGACACAGTTATGGGACAATTGAATGGTTTAGCTGCAAGGATATTTGTTATGGAGTGTCCTGATAACTAACAATGTTAATTGGTATAAAGCTAAAAATAAGCTTTTTCCATTATATGTAATAGGTTTTTTGGTCGCAGTAGACAACTATCAAATATTTTTATATACTAGTTCGATGTAATGAGTACGTTACGTCAATATTCGAGGAGTCTACGAGGACTACACGAACAGAAATTCTTATTTGAGTTTTTGAGAAAGTCTATCATGAGTATCGAGCCTTAAAGACATCAGTGCTCTATGAGACTCGCAAAACCTAAACCGACATTCCCCACGAAGAACCAAAAGCTAAAACAAGGAACCAAACCACCTGTGCCTAAGTCTGCAATCCAGTACAGGCCAGCAACACAAACAAACAGATCCTTGGTTCTATTTCCACGCGCCTGCGCACGGCGCAATGTGGGGCGCGCGTTAATTTTATATGTCTGTTTATAGACATATTCACTCATTTGGGCGTTAAACTTGACACACTGGCCTTGCCGCCGCGAGGCCTGCGCACTTGTCGTGCCAAATGTGGCATTATGCAGCGGTAACACGTATGAGTGAAAAAAATTTACTGCATTGATACTTCGTGTATGGGACTGGCGCGACGGAAGCGCTAAAAGTGAAAACCTTTATTTATTTATTTACTAGCGGACCGTCCGACTTCGCCTGGGTGCAGATGTTTTTTGATTTCACTCCACACCACATACAAATGTTATTTTTCGCATAAACTGGGATACCCTGTTTATGTATTACACATATAAACCTTCATCTTGAATCACTTTATCTATTTAAAAAAAAAACGCATCAAAATCCTTTGCATAGTTTTAAAGACCTAAACATACATAAGGACAGACAGACAGCGGGAAGTGACTTTTTTTATGCTATGTAGTGATTCACATAGCAACTACCTTTACAGGGTGTGTATTAATACAGTAGTGTTGCCTACTAACACACTTTAGATCCCAAAATATTTTAAGTCTTATATCCTCTTTGATTATCTCTTTAACGGTGAAGGAAAACATCGTGAGGAAACCTGCATACCGTAGCGATTTTAAAGAATTTCTACGGTATGTAAGTCCGCCAACCCGCACTAGGCCAGGGTGGTGGACTATATGGCCTAACCACTCTCAATCGATTCTCTCGATTGTACAGTAGGCCCGTGCCCAGCAGTGGGACGTATATGGGCTGATAAAAAAAACCTCTTTGATTTAGTGGCTGCATTTTTAGACTGTAAAATAACGAAGTCCTGGTTCGAGCAGTCCCTTTTGTGTCAACCTGTTGGTTTGAGGAATATCATGTTATGCAATGCTCGGGATTGGCATTTGTGAAATGGCGATAGGCTTGCCCCCTATCACATTTCGGGAAGAAAATAAGCTTGGCGAATTATTAATGCCTTTATTTGTATTTCTGCCTATACCTAAGAATACACTCGTGAGTGTGTGTTTAATTACAAATATTACAATTCGTCCGTAACAAATTCCTGAGCGATAAGACTGCCATTTGTACTTTTGTATGCAGGTTTTAATTGTTATCGAGTAATTTCTTTTTATTACTGGCACGACAATTCGACAATTCAAATGAAGTTTCCACCAACTCGAGACAGTTATCTCTTTCCGTTGATACCATGTAGGTCTGCTCACAGCCGAATATACACAAGCTAAACCCGAAACAAGATACTCTTGCGTGTGTCGCTATGAAAGGTTTTTATCATTGAGTACGGTGGTCGCTATCTGAACGGATATGTGTATCCTTTTTTCTGCCACCAGCTTTTGGGTCACGGGCAAATGGCAAGTGATAAAGCCGAAGGCCGGATAAAGGGATCGCTAATTGTCTATGCTCTCTTGAGTGCAAAGATATGATTCCTGAGTATTATTGGTAACGATGGTCATTTTATATAAAATAAATTAAATGAAATTCAATGTTTAACAATTCCGGTTTATAATCCGCCTATCCTTAATTGGTGCGTGTGTAATTTTAACATGTATGTAATTTGAAAAATGTTAAGTAACATATCAATTATGTACTGTATCAACCCATGATTGCCCATTACTTATCACATGCTTCCCTGCACCCGACAACTCGATTGAGAGGGTATTGTACATAGTCCACCGTGCTGGCCTATTCCAATTTGGTAGATTTTACAAACCACATAAATAATTTTAAAGATATCTATAATACGCAAGTTCCTACGATGTTTTCTTTCAAAGTTAAAGTCATCAGCCATAATCTCTAGCCCCTGTCGGACGTAGAGCTTCGAACCCAACTACAAAAGTCATAGATAAAAAGCATAGACAAATATTTTCCCGCGAAAACCGCCATGTTATGACACACGGCGCAACAATCCGAGCGGCAGGTAATGTTTCCCGCCAGTATTTTTTGCCGCCACAATACGATCCATTGTTGTGCCACCATTGTTTCGCCGTATCAGTTGCACAATACCCGCTATCGGCGTCGCTGTCGCCGATGCATTGTTTTGATAAAGCCGAGATCGGTTGAATACTTTTAAGAGAGGTTCGGTAGGAAAATATAACAAACTTTAATATGGCTAACGGCCGAAATCAATATGTGATTATAATTGCTATCTAAGGAATATTCCTGAAGATAGACCAATCAAAACACATCAAATGGGCGTGTCTATAAATCTTTGAGACGAATGGTCTATTTTCAGACCTGATCTTGAGATAACGATCAAGATTGTTCACAATTAGGCTTGTACGAATAAGATGGGCCCAAAATTAAAATGTCGATAAGTGGCTGTTTAAACAGTTTTTTATCCTTTTACATTTAGTTACTTTTAAATATTATTAACGCGGAAAACTTGCGAGACCGATGCCACTCACTACCTGGTGAATTGTAATGCCGTCACCTTTAAACAGCGGAAACACCTGGATTATTATAAGCACCTGCTTCCTTTTTAGAATTATAGATTAATTTTGGCCACAGCTACTTAGGATAATTTTTAATAACAATTTTTGTTGATACGGATAATATAAGCCTATCCAAAATAGAATAAATAAATAAATTATATTAATTCAATATAATGATTGAGGAAACAACATGTTTATAATTGTTCAATTAAGTCATTATAATAACAAAATTACGATGTAAATTAATTCTTGAGCTATATTGTCACAATTAATACAATTAATTTCATTGTTTTTATGGACTTTAATAGTTCTGTACATTCAACAAAGCTTTTGTCTGCATTACTTGGTAACAATTTGTCACAAGTCAGAAATCAGAATTTCTTAATTGCGGTAATGTTTAACTTAAGGGAACATTTTAATCGTAAGATAATACGAAAACTTTTATTATGATGTAAGCTGGAAGATAATACTAATAAATACTTTATGTCTACCGAAACTACTATGTGTAAAGTTCTATGTGTATTGACTTGTCATAAGAGCTGCTTAATTGCCTACGTGACCAATAAAAGAATTTCATTTCATTTCAATACAAACAAAAGCCTACCAAAGAAGTGGATTCACACGCGACAAAGTGCATCCCTAAAAGCTAAAAATATTATAACAATGACTCAATACCGCATACCAGAGATAAGGGAACAAGTAATTTGAAGTAACGACCCTGCGTTGATAAACCGAACTTCCTCACGAAAAGATAAACTCATCCGCTTTGTTTACTATTGTTCGACAATATGTAAACTGAGGGAATGATAAAAGTTAGGATATGGGGACAAGTATATGTAGCCTCCGTGGCGCTGTAGGTTAAACGTCGGCTGCGAAATGAAAGGTCGCGAGTGCGATCACTACAGCGAGACAAATGTTCGGTTGATTCACAATTTTTTTAGGGTTTTTCATTTTTGATACACAAGACTTGACTGTTATTGTGGGGTCGAGACTATGTGGGGGCAGGTTCGATATATTTATTTATATCGTCCACACAACGACCGTTGCAATACCTGTCAGCCAAGATGGACTGTGGCATCATAAATTGACACAACACTCAAACACCAAGTCTTTACTTCTTCTACAACAGACAGGACTTAAACCACTGTGTCATAATCACCATCATGGTGAAAATACACACATAAAAATAAACATCTCTCGTCATTTAAAATAATGGGAAACAAGATTTTGGAACAAACATTAACACTGGGTCCAAACTGCACAAAACTACATTTTCAGCTGTCCACATGAAGATACAGTCCATTATAATAAATTACTATAATTAATCTGCTAAATGGATGTTATATTAAGTCGTTTCAGTAGACATTAACGCAACAACATTAATAAAGTTGTCAGGCATGACATCTGTATTTCATAATTGCACCTAAAATGTTGTTGGGTGTAAAATATTATTCCCAAATTCCTCACAATTTTGTTGGTAAAAGTATTATTAGTAATTTTATGGCAGTATTGGCTTGGACTGTATTTTTGCTGGTCTATATTAGAATTTTACTAGGGCAGACTATGTTCAGCTGTGAACTACGATAGGCTGTTATATTTTTGTAACAAATATAACTGCTGTAATATGCTTGAATATCATTTTTATAAATTTGGTTTATCCATTTTTTGCACAGTAACTGAGTAGTGGATTAAGAAAATGTTTCTAAATACAGATGATTTAAGAATCAGTAAAAGATTCACTAAATATTTCTCCAAGAACAAATGGTTTATGTGAAACACTTTTTGCAAATTTTTAAAACCATACAACTAAATCTTTTTATATGCTTGTAAACAGTATGGCTTCCTAAAATACTAAGCAGATATTTACACTATATTTATTTGGCCATATCATCATACTTAATGGTGCCAAGGTTTCTCTAGAAAGATGTGTTAATTGGCTGAAATTTCCATTTCTATTTTGGACAGATTAAACTACATTATCACAAATTTAGCCTTGTGGTACATATACAAAATGTTATTGAGAAAATAATTGTTAGACAGCACCAAAAATACAGTTCAATACATTTTAAATTAAGTGCATGGTGGCCTGTTGGTAAATGGACCAGACGCACCTGCCAACATGTTCACAGTGGTCATGGGTTCAAATCCCAAGGCACACCTCTGACATTTCAGAGTCATGTGTGTATTGATTACCATGCACTATAACAGTAAAAAAAAATATTGTGAGGAAATCTGCATACATTAGTGACTTGCAAGAATTTCTATGCTATGTAAAGTCCACTAACCCGCACTAGGCTAGCATGATAGACTATATGGCCAAAGCCCTCTCTACCATACTCTTGATTGTAGAGGAGGCTCGTGCCCTACAGTGGGATGTATCTGGGCTGTATGTATACCGTACAGCACAGGACATTTGTAATAGTCACCGAATATAAATTTTGGTCTTAAATATGTTTAATCTGATATTATGAACTTTACAATAACATTACACATTGTTTTAGTACGTTTTCAAAAAATATGTTTCGTACTACTCATTAACTCGTCTGGTTATTAACTACACTTGCTACTCCCTTATTGTACTTACTGAGACAAGTGCTTTGGCCTCATAACTAAACTTACTTGTGTATAATTAAGTGGTACTGTGTTGTTACATTGATTTTATCTTTATTGGAAGTCATCATCATTAGAATTTGTTATTTACATATGTTAATTTTTAATATATATTTAAATATAGTAATTTATGGATATCATGTACAATTTTGTGCTTAAATTTGGGGCTATAGTTACTGGACAGAATGAGTTACCTGTGAAATGTTACTGTAATGATAAGTTAAGACTTGTGATGGACTTAACATGAAATATGTTTGTAATCAGGCCGAGTGTAGCATGTGTCTCTTTTATCAGAAGTAAGCAAAGGACATTGAAATTCAATCCATTAAGATATGATATGTAAATAACTTTGCATTCAAAAAGTAGGAATTACTAGGTTTCCATAAAATATAAATAATACCTAAGCTTATTCGTCAAATTGCCAATTAAGATCTTCCAATATTGATTAGTTAGAGAATGTTACTGGAGGCCTAAAAATCCTACCCTTTCTAAACTGAACATTTTATCTACCACTTTGAAAGGGCGAAATCGCATCTACGACCCCCTAAGAGTTTCAGGGTTATTTTGGCGGCAATCGCTTTTTACAACGTTCGCCACTGTCTCGTTTAGCACTCATGCATTATAAAAACATGACAATAGCGCCACTGATGTAGTTGCAAGTATATTTGCCAATACACACGAGCGCAATTTATTAAGTTTAACGGTATGACTTATACTTTATTTATAGATCTGTCGAAATTCATAAAGTAATGAATGAAACTCGCTCACCTTATTGTGTGGCAGGACTATGAAGGCACCTCCGCCCGCCGACTCGACGATTATCGCCAGAAACTTTGGATTCACCGCACAAAAAGTGGAGTCCCACGAACTCTTTGATACTCTTATGTTATCATAACATTGCTCACGTTTCAGCGCCTGCCCGTAAACGTGGCGGAACTTCGAACTGCGAACCACCCTAAACGACATCTGCAACGCCAAATACACAATTAACAACAATACAAACAACTATTTATTTGCAATTTCACATATAACATAACCTATACGGTCACTATGACCTACATTTTGACACTATAAAACTGAAAAAAGACCCACAACTCACGTTTATTTAAATAGATGATATATTATAATTACACTAGGAAATGCAATGAAAACATTTGATATATAAGTCAATTAATTAAAAGAAAATAAAACTGAGAGCTGCTAAGGATCGAAGGGAGGACGGTTGGGAAAACGAGCGAACTCCATATTTGGTAATGCCTGCAGTCGCTACATTTGATTATGATAAACGGGCTCGCTAGAGTTGCAAATATTATAGAATGTAGTTTGATTTGTGAATATTGAAATCTTTTTTATATTTATAGTAATTAAAATATTATTTAAATCGATTTTAAATAAAAAAGCACTCTAAGTTATGAATATTCAGTTGAATAATTTTGAACGCAGCATGAAGATGTCAAACAGTTGTCAAGTGAATGAAAAGCTAGGACGCGTTCACATTTCTTTGGATATTGTTAAAATAACGTACAATGAAAGTTGCTTTTCGTTGTTATAATAATTCAAAAGTCATACCTTGGGAACTTCTAGACGAATTTCTGGATTTATTTGATTTGATTTTGGATGTTCTGCAGTTTGCGCATGATAACTATGACATCTCTCTCGTCCTGCTCGTTTGGCTACGGGAGCTCTCCTATTTGGACTTGTAAAACTATTATGTCTTTTTATTTCCTTGTGGAACATTTACAATGTTAATTATTATGTTAAAAATAGTAATTAAAATATTTAACTTCATAACTTACTCCGTCAACTTCCATTTCAATTCTCGCAACAATTTTCCTTCAAAATTGAACAGCAAGTTGGATTTAATAACGTAGCGCGGGTTAACAATTACGACATTCAAGAAATTGCATTTAAACAGAAAAAGTAATATTAATTGAGGGTAGACGATACTTTTCATTTTCACAAAGGTATTATTGAAGAAAAAGTATGTAGAGAATACAATTTAATATGAATAAATCTAGCTCAGCTAGATAAAAATCTAATTTTATAACACTTTATTTCACTGATTAAATATAAAAAGATTTTCGTTTATTTTTTAATAGCACTTATTGACGTGAATTGTTTAAAAAGTTGCCATCTATTATTTTCCACTCGACAGCGAGAGATTTACAATCTGTGCCAAGTCGTGTAAATAGAAAAAGAATCGCGAAAAGTTCATCTAAAGCCGAAAAAATAGAATTTATTATTTATTTCTATACAATTTCGTCAAGAGTTTCGTAATACACGATGTTTTGTTAATTTTTTTTGTACATAACACTGTGATATTCCCGTTTTGGACAATGGAAGCTACTTTTACTAAGGTATGATTAAATTTAAATTAAAACAATTTTTCAACACTCTGAAAAATAATTAGACTTAAAAATTGGTGTACATTGAGTTATATTTAGTAAAAATATTAAATAGACAACATATGATGTAATTTTTCACACTTATTTTTCCAACTCATTTTCATGAGTCAAATCTTTTTTAGTTTTTTCGTACCGGTGTTTACTGTGACGCAGGGCATATTATATGCAAATTCTTACATCCTGCTTATTGCCGCGGTAAACCTTTCGGAGTACCGACTTCCTGTAGAATGTAACGCAGTCTTCCGACGCAATGCTTATTTTTCTAATTATTATTTCTTCGGTTTCCACCATACGAATGTAAAGAGGGTTTATTAAAATATAATATTGACTCTAATAGAGCGGTTTAATAGCCTAATTAGAACAATTTTCATCTGCCTATCCTTATTCCACACCTGATTAGGGTTGATGCTACCAATACTTTGAGTCTTAACTCCTAGGAGAATTATTAAAGTCAAATAGGATAATGTCCTGAAGTGTTAATAATGTTAAGAATATGTATAAGAATAATATATTAACATCAAGATGATATGTGCATATATATTCCTTATGAAAACAATAAAAGCTGCTGGAAGACATCTGTTATGGGCTACTTTCCATAGCTTGTTTTAAACTAAACTAAATAATACATACATACATACATAACCACACGCCTTTTTCCCAGAAGGGGTAGGCAGAGGTGCTACTAGAACACCCACGTTTCGCCTTGTATATGTCGTCCCACGATGTGATAGGGGGCGAGCCTATCGCCATATCGGGCACAAATTCCTGACTCCGGGCTAATAATGAATAGAAAAATCCAATATCACTTTGCCCGACCTGGGATTCGAACCCGAGACCTCAGCTTTGCAATCATACCGTAGTACCCTAAGCCACCGAGGCAGTCCTAAATAATAAAACTAAACTAAATAATAATAAATGATATGTTAACTACAGCCAGTATTAGAAGGAACATAGTACCTTATCAGCTTTGCATAAATGCATATCAAATTGAATCAAAATGATCATTATTTACATAGTTTTATGAAATCATGTGAATTTATACTGCCTCTGGAAAGTGTAGACTCTAGATGAATAAATATGTTTTTTATGTAACCAAAATAAAAAAAATGTGATTTTGTTTCACAGCTTTTAATAAGTTATGTTGTTTAAAAATGCTATATTGTTCTTGAAAAAAGAAAGGCTTTTAAGTTATTGGGATTCGATAATTAAATTGACTATGGCTATCATATGCCTCATATGTTCTTTCTATAAATAGCAACCACAAGCCACAATCATTATGTTAAATTAATTTATAAACATAAATAGAACAGTATTATGTGTTTTCAGCAATACAAAGTGTATTGACTGCCTTGGTGAGGTAGTTGTACTAAGGTACGATAACAAAGCTGAGGTCTTAGGCTCGAATACCGGGTCAGGCAAAAGGATATTGAATTTTCTTATTCATTAACAGCCTGGAGTCAGGAATTTGTGCCCAATACGTCAATACGCTTGCCCCCTATCACATTGTGGGACAAAACACACAAGCCAAAACATGGGTGTCCTTGTTGTAACCAGGACACCCAGACCCCAGAGGTGTACCTCTGCCTACCCCTTCTGGGAAAAAAATGTGATGTTTGTGTATGAAAGTGTATAGTGTAATATTTTGTACATTTTTAGAGGAGGCCTACATTTTATCTTGGATTTAAAGTGTTGTTAAACTGAGAAGCATCATCGCTTGTTCAAATAAATATGACATAATTGGTTATATGACTAGAATGCGTTGTGTAAAATTATCATTTTGATCCATTTATCCTTTGAATAATAATTATTTTATGAGTTTATTATTAATCTCGTGTTAAACTTTGGACTTATTTCAATATGAATATTTAATTGCCTTGGTGGTTTAGTGACTGCCTCTGTGGCGAAGTGGTACTACAGTGCGATTACAAAGTTGAGGTCTCGGATTCGAATCAGACAATGTGATAAAGGATTTTTCTATTAATTATCACCCCGGAGCAACCATGACACTCATGTTGCACCTTATGTTTTCCATCTTATGATGTGATAAGGCCTATTGCTATATGGGGCACAAATTCCTATGAAAATCAAATTTCTATAAAAAATATATTTATGAGTAGGCTGGGACAGCTGGTGTGTAGGAGACAGTTGTAACTTGCCACTTGACAACACTGCACTTGCTGCCAAATGTAGCCACTTGGCAGTGTTAGTAAAAAAGAAACCTTAAATTTAGAACCATAGGACATTGTTTCATTATTAACAGTCATGGAATGTCCACAGATGAACATGGGTCTTTTTCATAGATTCATCACATTCAGATTGCAAAAGGTAATTACATGGAAATGGCCTCCATCATATTACCAAGCTAACACTATTTGTTCATCAGTTATTTTGGTAGATACTTAAAGTAGTTGATGTCATTGTTTTAATAGCATATTATGTAAAGATGAAATGTGAGATGAGGTCTATTCAGGCGTCAGCTATGGAACATAATATGTTAATAGAAATAAATTGACAGTATAGGATTAAGCGACTGCAAGGCGCGTAGCTATTTTAAAGACCAATCCAGCAATGGAAATTAAATTAATTTTCTTATAAAGTGTGTTTTAATAACTCAATGACTCTCTTGCAAAATCCACATTAAAAACAATATATCTGTAACCTTTACCTGTTGTCGGTATACATCTTAAGAAGGTATGGTTGCTTACAACAAAGTTAGCCGCTTGTTGTACATGTTTGATGTGTGTTGTAAAACAATAAACAAACAATTTCCATAAATATAAAATGCACCATGCTATAAATATGCAAAGTAAATAATATGTAATACCATAAGTCGTAAACATGATCATACAATTTAGTAACTAAAATACATACACAAAAAGAATGACGTGTGGATGCTATAGTGCTGGTGACTCCTTTATTTTAACCGCCTTATTCATAGACATATTTAATACCTATTTTATTTATTGAATGTTCTGTCTTCTTCACTCATACTGAAATCTAAAATCGTTCGAAAGAAACAAAACATTCGATAGCTAAACTAGGTTTTAAATCTGTCTATGTATAAGGCCGTAAGTCATTGCGGGTGTCAATGACATGTGTGGACACATTCTTGCGCATGCCGCAGTTAGCGGACGGCGCCTGCAACACAAAAGGAAAGGGGTAGGGGATGCGCGAGAACCGGGCTGAACGGCCAGAGACATACCCTTTCCAACCTCCCGGTGCATTGGGAGGGGCGCTTCTCTCTCGATAAACAATTGTTTATGTCAGAATCGTTTTCAAGGACCGTCTGTTGTTTTTCCCCGTATGCACTACGCGTCTTATAATAATGTATTTTGATCGATAATTACATGTACTGATACCCTCAAGGTCGTAAGGAAACATATAATTATCCTACTTTTTTTTTTATCAGCCCATATATGTCCCACTGCTGGGCACATGCCTACTCTACAATCGAGAGAATCGATTGAGAGTGGTTAGGCCATATAGTTTCCTCACGATGTTTTCCTTCATCGTTAAAGTGCGTGGTGATTGACTATCATCATATCATGCGTAGTGGCCTGTTGGTAACGTACCCGACTCGGCTGCCTACATCTTCACGGTGGTCGCGGGTTCAAATCCCAGGCACACCTCTGACTTTTCGGAGATATGTGTGTATTGATAGTCAATCACCTACAATTGTACATAAATAATTCATTTCGTTTCGCACGTGTAAAATTCACAGTAGTTACCATAACTATAGAACAATCTGATGGTATCGCTAACAGTTGAATGCCGGTGCGGGCAATGTTTTCATTGACCTTTTATAAAGTACGTAATTTGGGACAATGACAATCATGTGGATTCAATGAGACGTCGATTTCAATTTACAAAGCGACATTATACATTTATAATATTTTATGAGAGTCCATATTATAGTTGAGCAGAAGTTTCCTCTTTGAGAGGGAGTTAGGCTCAATACCTTACTACCAATGATACTTATAGCTCGCCTAATCTATCCCCGTCTGTTCATGCTGTCTGTGTCTCTGGTAATGCCGAGCATAAATTTTAGTCTCGGAAAAATTATCACTTATCAGTTATCTCAAATCTGCCTGCCTTGGTGGTGCGGTTGTATGGTTATGATTGCAAAGCTAAGGTCTCGGGTTCGAATCCCGGGCTGGCCAAAGTGATATTGGATTTTTCTATTAATTATTAGCCCGGAGTCAGGAATTTGTGGCTGATATGGCGATAGGCGCGCCCCCTATCACATCGTGGGACGGAAAATACAAGGCGAAACAAGGGTGTCCTGGTTATACCTCTGCCTACCCCTTCTGGGAAAAAGGCGTGAGTTTATGTATGTCAAATCGGACAAGGTAAGAACCTAGGATCTCCCAGTTACCAGCTTATTTATGCTGCCACTAGGCAAATGAAGAACCCTACTAATTTTTATAAAGTATAAGATGAGCCAATGAATAAATACGTCATAGTATGCGATCATCCCCGCCTATTACCGCCCACTATATAGGTGAACTCGTACGTGTGACTTACATTATCTTATTCCATATTATTTATTCGTTGTTTTAATGTTTAATCAGCTGCCGATAATAATGGAAATAAAACAGCGCATGTTTTGTTAGAGGCAGTTATAATGATACAGCACTGAACAATGACCTTCTCGATACGTGTAAACATGTCTCCTGTCCGAAGATACACAGATACATGTGCCCTCAATTATTTGCTACATTGTCTTGAAATTGTTCTTTTTTCTATTGGCACATTGCAAACTTGTAAAGTGACGCCATACTTATGGTAAGTGTAGACTGCAGTGCAATACCAATAGCGTATTCCCCGGCGAGAGATGGTACTCTCACGTCGCTGGACACTATTATGTCGGCCCGTCCGAAATATAAATAAATACACCGAACAGTCACATACATACATAACCCTGACTGACACTAAGATCGAGTCTTGTGTCGTGGGTATCAGGAGCTACGAAAGACTTTTCGATCTCACAAACACCCAGACTTGAAACAAATACTTGTGGTTCACACAAACATTTGATTCGGCTCGGAGATCGAATCCGCTGCCCTTCGTTTCACAGCCGGCGTCCAATCAACTGTTGCACAGAGACTTTCAATCAGATATACGCAATGTGAATCCGAAACGCTTCACACTCGCGTGGGGGGTCAATATGACGAGCTTTCCATTGTAGTACTCTTTGGATTCTATCTGGATCAGCTGGTATATTGTCTATCGGCGATAGATATAAAATACAAATAATAAAAAGTCTACCATTAAAAACATCCAAAATTATCTGTTATCAACGATATATTTAGTCACAAGTATGTAAAGCACAATTTATGAATGAATATTATGTAAAACACGCAATATGTATATGTAAAACACCACTATGTACTCGCAGACAAACCAAGCAATTGGTTTTGCGAGACTATTTTTTATTTTCATTTTTAATATATAATAAATATAAATAAATAAAAAAACTATCATATATCTCTCGTCTGTGAATATTTTACTTGTACACCATACTCTTATGTGTAAACAGCACCTCACTTACCAACATGGTCATTGTGGTCACTATATAGGTATATAATGTATGTATGCATGTTGGTTGCAGCCTCAGCACCTGAGGCCAGCGGTTTGGATCTTGGTTGCGTGCAACGCGAGCGCTCTCATCGCAGCCGCCAATCTAGTCATATGGCTCAACCCGGAGGATAGGTAAGATTTATAACACACCAGCATCGTCTGATATTTCCACTGCTGAGAACGGGACTCCTCTACAATCGAGAGAAAGAACATCATAAGATGTAATGACAAATTAGCTCATATATGTTTACTATGAAATACGGAGCTACTTTACAATTGCAATTTCGATTATGAGGGTTAAACCATAGTCAACCAAGCTAGCCTATTGAGATTTGGCAGATGGCAACGTTAGAAATTCTTTTATAGATTTAAAATATTTTTTTCAAATAGACTCATAAAACTTGGTGACCCAATAAGTATGCATTCCCAATAAATAAATAACAGATTTCTCTATTTAAAGTTAAAAAACATACTGTAAGATAATTTCCTGTGCTCAAAATATCGTTACTTTTTTTAAATATTTTCTAAACTATTATTTCTCAGTGTGGTTTGGAGTAGGTATTTATCGAGATAATGTCGAAACGCAGCTGTTATCACATTCACGAGGTCAATGTTTGTTTCTCTATTGTCATTTATTAGGTTTCTTGCATAACAGCCGAATGTCTTGGGAATCCAACTTTCAAAAGACTTAATATCATTTTCCACTGCATGAGGCATTATACTTTTCTAGTTTATACACAGGCACTGCCTGTACTAAGCAACTGTACATTTTGTTAGGGATAAAAATCGTTAATGTTATATGGAAATGATGATGCTACAACGTCACTGGGTTCGTCCGGCTCGAAGGACAAAAATTAGCTACGGTTCTTTGCTAACTCAATCACCACAGCAGTAACCATTTAATGATAATAATTGGAAAGCCGCAATAATGCTGTCAAAATATTGTTCCTGAAAGACAAATGTGATGAAATTGATTGTTTTTTTGGTTTGATAAGCGAGTGCACGCGGTCCATCTTGGCTAATTGTGAACTTCCCAATAGTATTATATTATTTTAAAACACTAAAGGAATTGGATGTAACAAGCTGCAATGTACGTAAACAGATGTTTGGCAAGGGAGAATTGACTCCCGAACATTTCTGACACCAACGCTTATCCGATTGCACGCTTTTGTTTCGCTCCCATTACACGATCATCAATAATTGTCTTAGCTCCTAGCACAACGATTTAAAGATAAGCACAACGACGTTATTATCTCAATGACACTCCAGCAGGGACGGTAATGATAGCGAGGTCAAAGTCAAATCATGCGACGTCGACTGTAATCGCTCCTTAGTACAGTAGTGAACAGAGATTCAAGCAAAGCGATTAGAACTGGCTTAGTTTATCGGATTAGCAAGTTTAAATAGCTCGGGGCCGAAAATTTGCTGCATAGAGGCTACGGACTGGTAAACGCAGCGTCAGACGTCTACAAAGATGCCAGACGATTTAATCAAGGTTGTATGTGGAGGGTTGTAATTTCAAGCGCAGCTGTTGGGGCCAGAAAGTTGTCGAATAAAGGCCAGTCACATGGCGTGCAGACAACCTAATGAAAATTGTAGATTAGGGTCTTTAAAAGATCGTAATAAAATCCTTGCGAAAGGATTATGTTTAGACAGCCTCCGTGGCGCAGTTGGTTAGACGCCGGCTGTGAAATGAGAGGCCGCGGGTTCGATCCCCGCATCGAGACACATGTTTGGTGAACCACTAGTATTTGTTTCGGGTCTGGGTCTTCGTGAGAGCGAAAAGTCTTTCGTCTCTCTTGATACCCACGACACAAGTCTCGGTCTTAACGTAAGGTCAGGACTAAGAATGTTCGCCCTGTGGTCCGGGGCTGTAAGAATTCTGCCACGGTATCCCCTGCCCGTCGTAAGTGGCGACCTAAAGGGGCCACCAGAGTCACTGGGAACACTGCAGGGGCGGTGCGCCTTGACTCGTAACGGCTCTGAGGCGAACGACAGTGCCTCGTCTCTGTCATGGACGCCCATAAGACCTAAAAGGGCGTCCAAAACAGTCGAAAGTGGGGTTCATCCGGGCCCCACATCAAAGAAGGACCAGAAATGGTTATGCGCGGGGCGGTTACGCGGACGTAAATCGGGGTGCCTTTCACCCTGGGATGTCCGGTACCGCCCACAATGCGTGTGACGGTTTTCAAGAGGTTTTTAGTCAGTATGCTGGCGTAGGCTTGGTAAGGACCCAGCTTGGCCACAAATCCGCATTGTGCCAGGCTGGAAGGCCAGAGGCACTGACATACCCCTTTCCACCTCCCCCGGGGCAACGAAAGGGGAGCTTAATAGCTTTTCCTCTTGAACAAAAAAAAAATGGACTAAGAATGTGACTGTTGGGTGTTGGGTGTATTAAAGAACTAGACTTTATGTGACTAAAGATAATGATGATGGTGATAATTAAAACGGAATTAATATATTTTCAGAGTCATTGTAATAACCGCAATAGTAAACGGGTAGCGTAGTCGAGATATACGAGTAAAGTATCGAGATATCACAATTCTCTTTTATCATTGTATCTAAAGTCGCGTCTTGTTCGTTAACAAACATTAGCCTGCAATCGATGAGATTATTTTCTATCCATTTCACTTATTTCCAATCTTCAATATTGATCCCTACACAGTACCCAGCCTGGTAACTTTCCTACTGTATCGGCAACCCTGATTGTGTCTACGTCGGGAACATATTTTTGTACGGAGCAGAGATAATGATGTAATTGTTTGTTCTACAGATTTGGGTATGTAGGTCGAGATGTTAGGTGTTATAGCGATACGTACACTACGTATCTATTGACGACATTAAGATGATTTTGTTAAGAACATGATTTTTAAGAGATGTATTGCGGATTGGCTCATAAAGTTTCCTTTTTTTCTTTTGTTTGTGTGGGAGCTTGTCTCTTTTATATTCCAGACTGCCCTGTCTTCTTTTCATTGTGTTATATCCATCCAAAGGTTGTCTGTAAGAAATCGCCTAGAGCGATAAGACCGCCATCTGTACTTTTTCCTTTTCTTTTATTATTTTTTTGTATGTTTTTCCTTTCTGTGTGCAGTTAAGAATAAATAAATAAAGTCCACTACGTTATATTAAATTGGCTTGAAGCAAAAGATAGCTTTTCTGATGTCAAGAATTTCAACATTCATTATCAGATCACAAGTCATTGCCTGGACTGGTAGATCCGAAATTTCATTATTAGGATGCAAAGTCAGCCGTGGTGATATTTATTTAATAAAAGACGTGACAAAACCTTGAATACAATTATATTGGCCCATATACGACTCACTCTGGGGCGCTGGCCTCTTGTACTGCAAAGAGACATTTAGGTCTTAGTCCTCCAATTTCATGCGGGTTGGTGGACGCCGCTCACTTTTAAAGTTCTTGTTGATTCACGTTTATACAGGGTGACAAAAAACTTCTGTCCAATCGATGAAGGTGTTATGAGGCATCATTACTGTGGTGTGCATAAAAGATCCGTTTCTCATAATATAATAAAAATATCCTTAATAAAATGGATTAAAAATAGAGAAACTCACATTACACTGCTAACAACCGCGTTCGTAACCAGCAACGTGCAGCGCGACATTTCAGAATTGTCAGAATGTGTGTTTTTGTTGTCAGAATTTAAAACTTTGCTAGATTTTAGGGTAATATTGATAGTAAAATTTATATTATAAGTTACGACAATTATGATATCCTTTAATATATATTTTTGTCGTATTATTTTATAATACTACAAATGAGATACCCAAATGTGCGTCATTTTTTGCCATACTGTACGGTTTTCCTCACGAGATTTTCTTTAATTATAATTGAAGTCGGAGATAATTTAGGCCTTCTACAGGTACGCAAACAGTTCTATCAGTTTCCGGGATTGAACGGTGTAAAGCTAGGCTGTAGTGGGCGACATAAATATGCCGAAAAGTGATATTGGACAACAGTGCACATACCACAAGTGCAGTGTAGTCACATTTGCGGGATAGTGTTATAATGTACTCGTTAGTTTTAAAGTAAACAATGTCATATATAATTTGATAATGTCGAGTGCGTCGAAATATGATAAGCGACGGCCTCGATACAACTTCAAGTGCATCTTGTTAATGTGTTTAAATAAATACTATCTACATGTTTGAGATATAGTATTTTGTGACGTACAATGTCAATTGATGTCGATGTGTATTGTATTTCATCATCAACATCATCAGTCTTTCAATAATAGTGGTTCTGTAATTCTGTATCAGCCCGTGTACGTCCCACTGCAGGGCACAGGCGTCTTCTACAATTGAGAGAGGATAGGCTATATAGTCCACAATGCTATCCTAGTGCGGGTTAGCGGACTTCCCATAAAAAATATTGCAAATCTCTATAATATGTTGCTTAAGATTACTATCATATTAAGTATACAGGTTTTCTCACGACAATTTACGTCATCGTGAAAGTGCTTGGTAATTGGCTTTTAGTTTTTTTTACCACTTGTGTTTAACTGTATGGGTGTAGGGATGTGTCGTAGGGTACAGTGATGTCATATATGACTTCCGCTAAGTAGAAATAATTTATAATTAGTAACGGTGTTTAACAAATATTAACAATAAATAAATACACCTAACAGTTACATAAATAGTCCTGACCACACTCTAAAGTCGAGTTTCGTGTCGTGGGCATCAGAAACTACGAAAGACTTCGGTGTCTAACACCCAGATCTCACCCAAATACCTATGGAGTACACTAACATTTGTCTTGTTACAACGATCGAACTGTTTCACAGCTGTCGATTAGAACATTTAGACTGACAAACTACTATGTCCTCTCCTTGGAGGAACTCACACCTTTACACCATACACTTTTCACCGACACAATTATAAATAATAATAATAATAAATTCAGTCACATACATAGCCCTGACTCCACACTAAGAGTCTTGGTCGTGGGTATCAGGAGCTACGAGAGACTTTTCGGTCTCACAAACACCCAGCCTCGAAACAAATACTTGTGGTTCACACAAACGTTTATTTCGATGCAGGGATCGAACCCGCGGCCTCCCGTTTCACAGCCGGCGTCCAACCAACTACGCCACGGAGGCTATTAAATAATTCAAACAATTGAATTTAAAAGTGAGAAACATAGGAAAGTATAATGTGTTGGTTGCAGGATATCAGTGAAGCGCGGCAGTGCTCTCACGGCGCTGGGGCTGGTGTACTTCATGAGTCTGTTCGAGCTGCTCAACGTGTGTGCGCTGTTCACGGGCGCCGGCGCGCGCTTCCGACGCAAGTACCGGCTCAGCGCGGGCGACGTGCTGGACATCACCAACAAGTAACACCAACATATACTCTCTCTCTCCCTCTCTCTCTCTCCAGTCACAGGAAGTCCACTGCTGAACATAGACCTCCCTCAAGGATGTCCACATTGACCTGTTGGAAGCGGCCTGCATCCAGTGACTTGCTGCAACCTTAACCAGTTTGCCCGTCCACCAGTGGCGAAGGCTCCATATAACTCGATTCCCTGCGGCTTACCTTTTGTAATTTATCATTACACTATAAACAAGCAAATTTTTCAAAATTATTTATGTAATATCTAAACTCATTTTATTCAACGACATCTGTCGGCCACATAGGTAAATATTACTGCGGAGGCGCACAGTAATTACATTGCGACGCGTTGCGACCTCTGGCGAATTACTGCCAAAATGGTTCGGCTTATTGAATAACAATGGCGCGGCCCGTGCGCCGACCGCCCGCGTCGGCTGCATGTTACGCATTGTAGTGACATGGTTGTGTATTTTGCAACAAATCACGCAAAATTGTACCTTAAACTAATAGTGATTTAAGGTTCAATTTCCGTTAAAAAAGCAGGAGGTATGCTGCAATTCTTCAGCATTTTGTGTTTTTATGTGTGTATTTGTGTAAATATCACTGCATTTGTAAGTGTTGTATTAACATTTTGACAGTATACGAGTATTAGCTGGTTCACGCATTTAGTTTTTAATGTTCTAAATTACAAAATGTACATAAATATTAATATTAATAGTATTATTATGTTGTAATGTTTAGATTGTCAATTTCGGAAATAACGTTACTGTTTAGATTTTAGGAAGTGCTTGACTACTAATAATACAACTAGTAAAAGCGCGGCTAACGTACTTGTTAACATTGTATCTAGATCATTAATTTTTCTTTATTAATCTCATATTCACGTGCGGTTTAAAAATATACTTTTTTACTTTTCTCATGATAACATTGCAACTTTTGTATATTGGAAATATTAAAATATAATTGACGACCGCAGTACGTAGATGACATCGTACGAAACGCAAACGTTTCGTTTGGTGAGTGAGATTGTCGGAGGATTAATTTGCTGGCGGTTGGATATTCGCAAACGTCCGGATCTAAGGAAACACGTACATATTATGTAAATGTGTCGCGTTTCGGGCTAATTGTCTGAAGCATCTCACGATAAGTTGATCTTCTCAATCCGGACTGCACTATGTTCACTATCAAGTATCAGTCGCATTGTCTTCCCTATGTAGGGCCAGTAGGTATAAACACACTTATTTCGCGTATCGAGCTTCGGCTTCCCTTTTTAAAAAAATCACCCTTCGCCACTGCCGTCCACTTCGCTTGCCTGTACTTGGCTCCCTTTAAATGCTACATGATAATAACAGGTCCGTACCTAGCTTCTTACACGCACTGTGCGAGCTTTTATAATTGCGTCTCTAATTAACCAAATTTTGGTCTGGTCTAGCCATATTTGCTCCACATCTGGGTCTGCTTCCTGTGCCTGGGCACCACTCGCATCGACTTATTTTTTCAGTGGTTAAATAGTGTCGATTGCATGCCGCTTGCATCACGTCGATGTAGAGTCGTCAGGGGAGGCCTATGTTCAGCAATGGACTTCCTTAGGCTGTAGGGAAAAAGAAAGAGAGTACATAAATACTTCCAACAGTCATATTTAGTCCTGACCACACATAAGATGCAAGTCTTGTATTGTCGATATCAGAAAGTATGAGAGATCGTTGAGTTCCACAAACACCCGACCAAGAAAAAATAATAATAGTTGCTTGATTAACAGTAGGAATGACCTGGTTAGAATGGTTTAGTACCACTGTCTGCCGAAAACCGACGCAAAGCAACCACTTTGTTGTCATGAAGGTTGCCGAAGGTGCCATGCCTCTATCTGTTCTAGTTGTTTAACTTATCCAGTGTGACTGCACTTTAGGAGGCCACCGGCACATGTGTGATCTCAGCATTCTGGATGTTCATGGGCGGTGGTAATCTCTTACTACTAGGTGAGCTGTTTGCTCTTAAAAAACAGATGAAAATTGTTCAAATCTATACTTTGCCTACTCAACACACGATGAAGTAAAATGTAAACAATGAATACTGTTATTACAAATTAATCTTTTGTTATAATCTGTCAATGACACTGAATGCAATAAATATAATAGGTGAGTACATGTTTGTTTACCTTTTATTTATTCGATGTAGGATGGTATATAGATAGATTAGTACATATACTACGACTGATTAATGAGAATAAATATGCTTTTTCATAAGCGTTTACGACAACTTAGTGCAATATAAAAAAATACATAAAATTATTTTGATTATATTTTTAAAAATAAGTGTATAAGTAACTAATTAGAGACGGTAAGTATAGTGATGATTAGGTTTTCTGGAATTATTATTTAGATGAGAACTGGGTTTAATTTCGGGTGCATGTGAATATTGAAGAAGATTCGTTCATAAGAATTACCATGCTGTTAAATATTCATAAAAACATGTTTGATTTGAACTATTCCGGAAGACCGAATTAAAATGCCAATTGCTATGCAGAATGCGCCAAAAAATACATAACCACTGCGGAATTTTGAAGACCTGACGTAAACACAATACTAGCGTGTTTTCACTACTACTATTTCAATGAAACTTGATGCGGTAGCTTTAAATCAAAGTATGACTGATTAGAAAACTGAAAGAATAAGTTTTTCCATAAAACCGCATTAATTTAAGTTTGGAAAAATGTATTTAAGAATTAAGACATTCGTTCGACATGTGGAATATCTTGAATTCCAATATATATTTTCACCTCTCATATTTTTTTCTTCCCTAAGCGTTCCCATTTTGAAAGGCCGGCAACAAACTGATAATATACGTATTTTTAAAGTTCCGTTCAAATCGCTCAATTTTTTAAAATACTGTTACACCATCACTCCTTGCCTTTTTCTCTTTTGTGGGGCATTTCACGTGAAGCGGACAACAAAAAAAAATGAGGTCATGAATTTTGTTTATACTCCGGTCAGTTATACTTCTAGTAGACGTGGATGTGTACACACATTATTTTTTTAGTATAAAGCTTTATTGCATAGTTATGAGCTTTTAAAAGTTTACCAAGAATGAAGTCACGAATTTTTGGATGCTTATTATCTGCATCAATTAATTTGTAAAAATACTAAAAATATATTGTTTCTTAAAGTTAAAAAGTCGAAGTTTTTAATTTTTTTGTCGAATTCTAAATTTGATTTTTTTTACGTAGAGTAAACCGGAAGTGAACATTTCAAATCGATATTTGAGTAACTTCGACACTTTTTTTAAAAAATATTTTTACCTTAAATGAAAGCTTTAAACATATTAATTCTTCACAAAAAAAATTAAAACGTGATCCCCAATAGTTTAAGACTTAGAGCATATAGAGTACATACACGTAGCTATGAGCACTTTATAAGCAACCGAATTTATGCGCATAAAACCATGATGAGCATAAAATTGTGGTTTCTGTCATGAAATACATTACAGACGGAGCTCCCCAACATTTTAAGAATAGGTTCAATTTTGTGAACCTATTTCACTACAACCAAAATTTTAAGATAGAAGCACAGTTACACTTCCATGCCACCACTCATGGAATAAGGCCATGTGACGGTCTTGGGGGAAACCTTAAACGTTTGGCACCCCGTGCAAGCTTACAGTCCACGAATAACGCTATCTCTATACCTATAATATTATATGAATGAGACTTCTATTTCCTACTGCTCGAAGGAAAGTATTCAACAAGAGCGAGATTTTCTACGAGTCCGTTTTGCTTCCGCTATCACCGTTTCAGGAACTAAACAACTGCATGCTTTTCTTCAAACCAATGAGGGCTTATGAGTAAATATAATTAGTGGCAGTGCGAATAGTAAAAATTACAAAATAAATCTCTATTTTAGTTAAAACTGTTTCAATCTCAATAAAACCGCTCTAAGTCTTAAACTATTGGCGATCATGCTTAATTTTTTAGTGAAGAATTAATGAAATCGTTTATTTTTATATTTTTGCAGGTTAGAATGAAGGAATAAAATATTAATATCGTAGTATTTTAGCATGTTAGCGCATAAACCCGATCGCTTAGAAAGTGCTCATAGCTATGTGTATGTACTCTATATGCTCTAAGTCTTAAACTATTGATGATCACGTTTTAATTTATTTTGTGAAGAATTAATACGTTTAAAGCTTTTATTTAAGGTTAATATATTTAAAAAAAAAAGTGTCGAAGTTACTCAAATATCGATTTGAAATTTTCATTTCCGGTTTACTCTACGTAAAAAAATTCGAATTTAGAATTCGACAAAAAAATTAAAAACTTCGACTTTTTAACTTTAAGAAACAATATATGTTTAGTATTTTTACAAATTAATTGATGCAGATAATAAGCATCCAAAAATTCGTGACTTCATTCTTGGTAAACTTTTAAAAGCTCATAACTATGCAATAAAGCTTTATTCTAAAAAAATAATGTGTGTACACATCCACGTCTACTAGAAGTATAACTGACCGGAGTATAAACAAAATTCATGACCTCATTTTTTTTTTGTTGTCCGCTTCACGTGAAATGCCCCTTGTATATCTTTCTCTGTTTATCTGTCTCCTTCTTCAGCTACAGGAATCCATTGGTCAACATGGTCCCAAGGATCTCCATAGCGACCTGTTAGATGCGGCATTCATCCAGCGTCTTCGTGCAACTTGTAGTTCGTTGGTCCACCTTATAGACGGGCGAACGTTCAATCATTATATAATACCTCAATCTACGCAATAATAAATGTTATTTGCTACATTATACAGGGTGGTGCCGACAGTGTAATATGTATGCAATAAATATGTTGCTACAGGGTGGTGTCAGCAGTACAGGCGGCGCTGTCCGTGGTGACGGGCGCGGTGGTGTGCGCGTGGTCGTGCACGCGAGACTTCATGCGCTCGTCGCACTACATGTCCGAAGCGTACGCGTGGTTCGGAGCGGCGTACTTCTTCTACGACATATGGTCTATGTACATGGTCAGTTGCTATATCACTTCAAAATAAAATGTATATTCTATATTTTAAACTGAATTTGAAGCTGATGCGTAATCTAAAGTACCTACTTTATTTCGTCGTAATCCACTTAGTCTTTTTTGCGTGAAATCTGAACATATTCATCAATGTTCGAGATCTGTGAAGTTTCTTTTTCCCTGACCAACTGTCTTTATTTTTCAGGTGCACGTTCAAATGATATCCAACCCGGAAGCTAAGAAGGATAAGACAGACAAGATTGACAAACCGGGCAAGATAGACAAGATAGACAACGACATTTGTAAGAATGGCGAGGGTGTACTATCGTCAGGCGACGGGCAGCCAGCACGCGTGGCCACACGGCCCACGTTCGCGCAGTACTGCCGCCACGAGCCCGTCATCCTCATGCACCATCTGTTCATCGGCGGCTTCGGGTTCCTCGTCATTGTCGTGAGTATATTGTTTAATCAATTATTTCACTAATCGATTCCTTGCTTGATCGATTACTAGTTTAATCGATTTCTTGTTTGATTGACGACTAGTTTAATCGATTTCTTATTTGATCGATTACTAGTTTAATCGATTTCTTATTTGATCGATTACTAGTTTAATCGATTACTAGTGTAATCGATTACTAGTGCAATCGATTACTAGTTTAATCGATTACTAGTGTAATCGATTACTAGTGCAATCGATTACTAGTTTAATCGATTAATAGTTTAATCGATTACTGTTTAATCGATTACTAGTTTAATCGATTACTGTTTAATCGATTACTAGTTTAATCGATTATTCGTTTAATCGATTATTAGTTTAATCGATTAATTGTTTAGTCGATTATTAGTTGAATCGATAACTGGTTTAATTGAGTGTTGGTGTAATCGACTGTCGAATAACGTTGAAGGTGATGATTGTTCCAGTACTTCCGCGGCTCGCTGGGCGACTGCACGTTCGGGTTCGTGTACCTGATGGAGTTGTCGACGCCGTTCGTGTCGCTGCGCGGCATCCTGTCGCGGCTGCAGCTGAAGGCGTCGCGCGCCTACCTCGCCAACGGACTGCTCATGCTGGCCACCTTCTTCCTGTGCCGCGTGGCCAGCCTGCCCTACGTCTGCCTCATATACAGCAGGGAGCTGGGCATTACCTATTTTGAGGTTAGTGGCATGCATAGCACGAATAATATGTTGATACCAGTGGCGTGCCTAGGGTTTTGGGGTAGGGCAAGCCCAATATTTTGTTTTATGTTTAATGCATATTGATTTAGAAGGAAAATATACTAAGAACAAAGATAACGAATGTACGTCAGCAGACTTAACACATAATCTATACAATATTAGGATTAATACAAATATAGATTACTTGTGGAAATGCAACCGTAATTGTTTATTGCAATAACTGCTGAGCATTTCATTTTTAAATACTTACACTGATACAATACAATACTTCATTTTTAATACCCGACATTCCGCTAGCACAACGATAGCTACTATGGTGCCGTGTTTGACTTCGCAGTTATCCGAAACTGCGGCATAAATTATTATTATTATTAATTCATTAACGTTAAATTTTTAAGAATTACAAGTAATAACATACTTTTTGAAAGAGCCACCTAATTTATTGCAATGTTTATATTTTATCAAACTATTCTAATACACAAGTGTCGTTTGAAAAACGTAATATGAAATATCATTATTTAATATCCTATACAAAGGGAAGCATGTAGAAATCAAATTACGTAGTTTATTTAACTGAACTGATAAAATACCTCTCGTGATTTACCACGAATATAAGAAATACACAAACCCGGCGTTGTTTTCGCTCTAGTTTCTAATTCAATATAATTGAATTAAATTACCTTTATACCGGCAACGAATACTTTCATCATCACACTAAAACCATCACAGGAAACTATATAACTCATTTTAGTATCAAAAAGCTTCAATAACATAAAACAACTAATAATTAACCTATATTAGAACTATTTACAATAATTACACAATGTCAAAATACTTATGAAGTTAGTACGAATTCGTTCAGAATTGCGAAACGAAACGTAAATATAAACATTACTATAAATTACAAACTGCAATTATAATTTATTAAAAAGTACCGACATTACAGGCACATTTTAAATCATTTAATTAAAAATATTTTTAAATGCGAAACAAGTTAATTTAATAACAATAAATATATTTACTAAACAACAATAACAAATAATAACGTGACAACCGTGAAATGTTCACCACGAAGCCGGGCATTTCGTCTCGTACTGAGAGCTATACAAAAGTAGCCATACCTATACATTCGTAGCGTCTTGTACACCATTTCACCCATACGTGGGCCGCGTTGCCAAAAGCCTCGTAAAAGCACACGAGAGAGAAAAAGATAGATATATGTGCGTTGTGCCGCCTTTTTAAGGGAGCGCGTGGAGCCACCGTTTTTTGAGTTTTAATATCATTGCCTATGGAATGAATTTCGCGCGGCGCTTTGGCGCTCCGTCTCAAGCGCTGTATTTAGACGCGCCGCGACAGGACGCGGTAAATTCAAAAATTGTAGATGTTTTCTAATAAATGAATGTATTGTATTTATTGTAATGGTTTATGTTCAGTATCTAGTATGTACGTATTAAGTAGGGCAAGCCGGGCTTTTGGGCTTGTATGGAAGTACCGCCACTGGTTGATACAGTGTTTTACTAAAAAGTAAAAAAAATACAACAGCTCAACCAATAACAATTTAATATTTAAATTACAGGCAATAAAGTCCCTACCGACCGGTTGCAAGATATCGATCTGCATCCTCCTGTTACCACAACTGTACTGGTTCTACCTGATGACCGCGGGTGCGTTGAAAATGTTCCTGGGCTCCAGCAAGTCGAGCAAGTCCGCAAGCAAGTCAGAAAGCAAGTCGGCGAGCAAGTTGTCCGCCGGTGATGCCACTGACGCGGACAAGCGCAGTTGATGTCGACGCCGCCACCGGAGGCCGCGGAAACCAAAGTCTTAGGCGCAGGTGAGGACTAGCGTTGGCGTACCTAGGAACATCTAGATTCTAGATTCCGCATATTATACTTAGTCTAGGAAAGTATTGCCTGGTTGTTCTACCTTAGGTCCTTCAGGAAATATAGCAAATTATAACAACTTTAAATACCTGATTCATTTAATATTCCATCTTAAAGTGTGGATGAAATATTTGACAATGAGTAACTGTAAAGTCATGTGAAATTATTTATCACACGGCACTTGTAAATTTCCAATATGATTGCTAAATTGCAATATATGTAATTGCCAAGTGTGATACTCCCATTATGAACTACTGTGGAATGACACCGAAAGAAACAAACATAATATCATCCAGTACTTGTCAGAATTGGGTTAAAACCTAGACTAAATCTTACCTAGAATTCCTAGTTACGCCACGCGTCTGATAACAGTCAGTAGGGGCATATTAGCGCTTTAGTTCGTGAGTGTCGGCTCGCCTTATGATTATATGTGATTGAGCTGCCTGTCCACTTGTATGGCCTATGACAATGTTAGATTAATATTTATTTGTTATTTATTAACTGTGACTAGGTTGGGTATATGTGGTGAGAGTTTAGCGTTGGTATTAATTTTATTATTGTATCATTAAAATGTTGTTTGTCTTACATCATATACTGGATATAAATATTGTTTATTGTTGTGATGTTAATAATATTTTCTGGTTCGTAAAATACCTTCTTATTTGTTACCCGACTGTGGCAATAAAGGAAGGGTAAAGATTTTACCAGAGTATGTATGTTCCACTGTAGCTCCTGAAATACTAGACCAATTTTGATGAATGAGTTGCCAAATGATTTATTAGGGTCCGCGTACCATAGGCTACATTTTTAGCCGAATACGACGAAGGAAATGTTTTGTTTTTTGTGTAACAGATTCCTTCCTTACTTGGGTTACAATGTTGTAAATTTTATTTCCTTATCTCTCTTAAAAGGTTTTCCATTTCATGCCAATTATCTTGTTATTAAACTCACTCGTATCCACCCCAGTCACATGTATATATTTATAAAACTTTATTTATAATATAGATGTTATAACCTCATTTTCTTGGTGATGAGTCTAGAATTTGTTAATACCTAGGCATGTTGTTGCTGAATGTTGTCTAAACGCATTGAGTGGATACGTAGCTCGTGTCTGAGCCTTGCAATGGCACTGTTGGTGTTTCAATATTATATAGAATTCATCTAAATTATATTTCCAGTTTAATATATATTTATAGGTGTATAAACGCACAGATAAAATTTATTGTCGGGGCTTTTAGTGAAGAAAATTGCAAATTGTTTGAATGCCAATATTCTTAAAATTACCAAATTCAGAATTGAAAAATTTCACTTAAAAACATAAAAATTGAGGGTAGATAACGAGAAAAAAACATTTTCGGCGTAGGTATTTAAAATACTTACAAATAATCAATATTTAACATTCTGCAATTTTCTAAATTGAATTCCCAATTATTGTATGACTTAAAAGTATCAAAATTTTATCATGGCGCTTCAGCCGCCATTTTTAATATATGTGCGGTATAACGGCTTCCATACCCTTCCGTGATACTTTAAATATATTTGAGGCAGCTTTATATTGCGATCAATTAATTTAAATATAACTACAGTGTGTTAGAGAGATTGTGAAACGCTTTTTGTCGGTGTTACCATACTTTAAATATTTGAATGATGGTGATACTTAGGGACCGACTCTATTGACGAGTTTCTTGCGCCGTTTGTACTGAACAAGTTGGGAATTTCTTATCAGACGAGTCGACAGCCAGTACTCGTGGATAATTTTGCATTTTTGAAACTGAGTAAAATCGAATTTAGATATATAGACGTAAACAGAAGGACCCTCTTCGATCTACAAAGTCCTCAATGGCCTAATACAAGCATCAATAGACATACCGTATTATTTGCCGTGGTTGTGCTATTTTTATTGTAAAAAGCATTCTGTAACTCTATTTGCCGTATCAAAATGTAAGATAGTAGGTACCTAATGTATTTGCAATTTGCTCCCTAAATTATAAACATAGGTTTTAGCATTATCACCCTCATTGTTTATAATTAGGTCATGAAATAAACCAATAAAAGTGAATGCGCCTAATACAAGTCTATTTACTCTATTGGGAAATACGCTATGTGCGTAATTTATTGATTGAATGAAAATCGCGGCGAGAAACTCACCAATGGAAAGGTCCCCTAAGTTTTGTGCATTTATACAGACGCTAGTAAATTTATCAGTGTCAATATATTTCAGTTTTATGGCTTTAAATTACTAATATATTGTATTGGGTATATATTTAATATTTATAAAAAAAAAGTATATATTGTTTTCATATAAACGAAATTGTTGATGGATAGATGTGCAGGTGAAATCGTTTGCGGCGACTTTTTATACTTCGATCATCTATGGCTTATTTTGAACTACTAATTCCTGTGTTTATTTTAAAACTTACGCTAAGTTCTTTTCTCTCATTATTATTTAAAATTTTTAATCCCCTAAAGTGAACTATTCCTAATATTTTTCTCTTATTTATACTCACTTAAATTTGCTCCATCATAAATGTATAACAAAAGCATTTCAATAATTCCAAATGGTAGCTATTCGATATCTATGGTGTATTTTTCGAATCGTCAAAACGATTTCACTTGTAATAAAAAAACTGATCTTATGAAGTCTACGAGACGAGTTTTGAAACGGGTTGGAATATTAGAATATTAGGTCGGGAACGTGCTGTAGTGTAGAAACATAGTTATGTATCTGTGGTGGGAATGGTTGAAGGCGGGATTAAATTGGATATTATAGACTGTCCAGTTGGTGCTCGACCTTCCTGCAGACGAGGTAAGGGGGACATAGTCTATAGTTTATGGTATAGTGTCTATATTATTTGGCTACTATAGACCTTAGCGGGTATGAATATCAGCAGAGAAGAAAAATGTGTGCGATTTAGCGTCACTTGTCGCCGTCCTGCTCTAAAATTACACGATATTACTTCCCCCTCACCCCTCCCCTTCTGCAGGAGTGTAAGGCTTTAACTTGTCAGTCTATAGTCTAGTATTTTTTAAATATTGTGGAAATCTCAGTCATTGGCAGTCTATTAGTTACTCTAATACGGATTGGGTGTAGAAAGAGATGAAATAAGAAGGAATAATAGTTTGTCTCTGGCACTTCATTGTTGATTACTATTGGCAGTTGGTATGTATACCCTCTATTGTCCTTATTCTATTAGCTTCTATTTATTTTAATAAGTGAAAATATTGCCATATTTTAATAATCTATTTTGGCGTATATGTTTTATTTTAAAAGTATTCGCTCTTTTGCGTATTTTATATGTCGCTATCGATTTTGGCTTAACGAAGTTGCAGCAATGGACATTCGGATGGTTTGTGGACGGAATAGTCTATTGGTTCTATTATTTTTAAAGCATGCTTATAAATAAATGCTATATGGGCTTATTGTTTTCATTATGTAACATTAATTACATGGAGGGATTTGGTGAAAAATAAATTGGTTTGGTATACAAAAAGAAACTATTGGAATAAAATAGTCTGTGTGGAATTTAAAAGAATAGGGCGTCTCAAAATTAAATGGGTCAATAGAGGGTTGAAAAATTTGTTTTTTCTTTTATTTGCACAAAATTATTACAAAAAGCAGCTAAAGAATGTTAGGGAATTCAGAATCTCAGTAACTTGATTTATATATTTTGCTGTTTAGTATTAAATATGCAGAGGCTAAATTATTTATTTGGTGTTAAACTGTTAATTATTGTTGCTAAATTAAATTGTTCTTAACTCTTTCCAAGCATTTGACGTGAAAACACGTCATACACGATTCGAATTTTGTATCAATTGGTAGTTATAATTATTTACCAGCTTATGTATGTATTAAATCTGTATCAGAAAGGGTTGATATATTTTATGTGATTCATATAATTTAAAAAGAACAAATAATAGCCTTTGAGGAATTATTTTATATTTTTTACAAATTATGCAAAAACTGGTGCATATATAATTAGTGATTTGATTATAAAAATATTTGATTATGTAAAACTATTAAAAGTCATACAAGAATTGCACGATGTCATTGGTTACGTTATCCTAATCTTCTGAATCTTCCAATTTAAATCTTCCTATTTGCCAAAATATTCCGACTTCGTTACGTAATGAGACTTATCAGTTTGTTCAACAATTATATCATCGAAGTACTTCTCAGACCAGTTATCAAAGTATGCTTGAACACAGCAGTATTATTGAAGAAAATATTTGAAAGAAGTAACAAATTCATAGTTGAATTTAGGCAGCTTATTTTTATTATTTGGTTTCTGAAATATACACCACTGTAGGTACACTAATTAGATATCTGTAAGATAATTGTAACACGATACGGTTAATTAGCTTATCGGAGCGGTAATTACCACTGATGTGCTCAAGCATACCTAATAAACATTTATACGCTTTTATCCCATAAGGGTAGACAGAGTTGTATCACTTTGATTTCCATTGGTTAAAGTTACCTTTAATTTGCCTTTTAATTATAAGTTATTTAATCGAATAGCAACTGAGAATAAGTGTTGTCACGTAACGAAGTCTTCTTAAATACAATTTACTATTTTAACTAACGTTGACTAATGATTCCGATTAAATATGGAATTTATTGCATTTCTATTGTAGTAGTTGTAATAAGAAAGAGCTTATATAAAACAAAATGGATTTTAGTGACTAGATATTTTAGGAACAAATGCATTGCGTGTTTAATTTACCAATATTGTGTTATATGTTGTGTCGCGTTTTTAACCCTTCTGTGCGTGACATTCACGATTCATGACATGACGTCATTTTTACAACTTCAAATTGATACGACGTGCTATTACGTCCATGAGATTTTTCGCGAGTTACAAGTCTTTGGATGTCTGCATTTAGCGATGGTTCGCACAGAGAGGGTTAATATAACATTGTACGCACATTCTAGAAAATATGTTTATTTGTACGACAAAAATTAAGTGTTTTATCTTTCTAATATCTGTTGACTTAACTCAATCTTAACAAATTTTGTAATTCTTCTTCAATGTTTTGTTTGCTTTCTTGCCAAAAGGGATAATTCTTCCACTATTAATTTAAAAGCCGGTAGTATAATTGTGTCATAAAATATTCTGTTTACATTACGATATATAAGATTAATAAAGAAAGAAAGAAAAGTTCATTACTCGCAACAGCATACGACGTACATATTTGTTAGGTGCTAACAAAATATCTCAAAATGCATGAAAAGTATTACTGGTCACACTTTTCCTATTTTTCATAAAAACTAGCAAAATGTATTGAGTTAAATCAGCAGTTAACCTTAAAAAATCAGGCGTTCCATCTGAAATTATTAGATAATCTCGAAATATTTTGTGTATATTTTAGTGTTGTAATTATTTGCTGTTGGTGTAATGCGGTGACAGTACTGTTCGTTACCATGGTTACTGTGGTTTACTAGTTTACGTGTTTTTACGGTGGACGCGCGGAAATGAAGAGATATTTATTTTTATTCTAACAAGATTTGCGAGAGATTAAGATACCCATAAAGCGATAGATTATGCCAGCTCTTTAGATGTACAATGGGGCACTTGACTTCATTTTATTATTGTATTTATCAAAAGGTATCCACAACTAAAATGTAGAACAAAAGGAATTTTGTAAATCTATTCAGAATTAAACAAATTAAAAACGTTTTAAACTTTGCAAAAGTAAAAGAAAATAAATGAAAAACAAAACCAGTGACGTCACTAGTCTTAATATACATAAGGTGCACGCGTGTGAAAGAGACGGTAAGATGTGCCAACTCCGCTCCCATTCTTTTTTGAAAACACTCATATTTGCCTCATTTTATAAGCCACTTTAATTATATTTTAACAGAAATGTTTTATTTTAATGATATTTGTTATTGTACTCGTACGTGAATAAAAAAATCGATCATAATCAAATACCCTAAATTGCTGTTTTCGAAAATCGACGCTCGTAAAGAGCGCTTTTTATGCCGCATGTTAATTTTATCTTGTGGTAGGAGTACTGCAGTTTGGCTAGAGATTATTATGTCATGTTAGTTGATCCGATAAAACTGGTATATTTTAATACTCGGATATACACAAGCTGATTCCAGAATGCGACACATTCTTGGATCACTGAGGGGTTTTAGACATGTGCGGTGTTCGCTAATTTGTTCACACAAATATTCATTCAACAACAATTTGATAGAGACATGATAATAATTTAAAAACAGTAAACAGATAAGATAATCCTCTTTTCGGTAATGCTACAGGGTTAATTAATATGATACCTATTATCTGACGTCAAAAAAAATCTGTATACAATTTGTTGATTGTTATTTTTGTACTATTTGGTATAGTCGAATATTGTAATAAATTCATTATGTTTATTGGTTTATGTGCCTTTTAGAACAAAATGTAAGTTTCCAGTATTTTATATAGTTGTGTTCTCTTATCGTAGTGACGATCATAGTAATTGTAAAAATGATTGAAGAAACGCAATTCTCGTTTTTATTTAGGGCATAAATCCCATATGTGAAATTCCTGCAGAAATTGTAACAGTAAATACGTACAAGTTTATACATATTTTAACATTTAAAATCTCAAACTTATCGAATACTATGCTATTTACGAGAATAATAGCTAATCAAATTATTTTTCTCGATATAATGCATATTGCGTTGTACTTAAGTTTGGTTCCTATAATAATAGACATACATATTAATTTTAAATGCACCTTATTTTGTGAACACGCTGCTTTTTAACGAATGCTTTTGAATAATTTAACTGTGATAAGTTTTGTTAAATCCAATAGTTTTGACTTTTGTGTGATTAATCTATAAGAAATCAGTTTTAAGTGCATAAATTATAACGCTTAGACGTATAATGCTTAACATGGACCTAGCCTAATTATTTTAACAGCGACCTGTTGGAAGCAGCCAGCATTCATACTTGAATGATTTTACATTTACCCTTCAATCTGATGTTCGTAAATCTATAGGTCTATGATCAGTAGATAGTAATAGAAGTTATGTGGTTAACGATATAGATAATGATGATGAATAAAGATAGTGATGATGACGTTGATGATGATGATAGTGATGATGATGTAAGAAGTACGTCCGCGCGTCCACCAACAATAGTCAATGACGAGACGGTGGAATAGGTTAACTGTTACCACGGAGTATAACTCGCGGTCGCCGCCGCAACATTGTTCGCACTGAGTGTTTTATAAATGTATAGAATATTTTATTGTGTTTTATTTTTATCCTGACACCCAGCATTCCTTTAAGGTTTATTAAATTTATTTAAATACTCCACAGTCCACACAGAGTTGAGACCTCACATCAAGATACCAGGTCTTGTGTTGAGGGTAGTAGAATTTAGAAGTGACTTTTTGTTATCACAACAGCAAGACCAGGTGGGTTACTCAATGATCCGAAACGAAACTCGAATGTTCAGAAGTCGCACGTAAAACTGTATGGTTGTGCCTAGGTACTCCACAATATGTTCGAATCCTCTAACAATATCCTCTAATAACCTCTAATATAACTAATCATCGTACGTAACTATAGACTTGATTCGGAGTAAAAGATAAGTATCAAATAGAATACTGATGATTTGATTTCAGACGGCGAAAGTCGGAATATTCGAGTTTCGTTTCGGATCATAGAGTAGGTACTCACCTAGTTAGGTACTCTAACTGACCAGAAACGTACATTTGTTGTGGTCTCCCGTGTAACATCCGGCGTTTTAACTAACTAGTAAGAAGTCGAAAGGGAACTTATTAAAAAATACTAACGTTATTTGGAAGGGAGCCGTAGGAACAAAACACAATAGTTCCATAGCTTTTGTACAGTTATTCCATGCTGCACTTGGCAAGTGCGATGCTGTCCAGATAAAAAAAACAGTGCGATATAGCGTAGCTCCTATCATATAAACGCATAAACCACACGCCTTTTTCCCAGATGGGGTAGGCAGAGGTGCTACTAGAACACCCACGTTTCGCCTTGTATATTCCGTCCCACGATGTGATAGGGGGCGAGCCTATCGCCATATCGGGCACAAATTCCTGACTCCGGGCTAATAATTAATAGAAAAATCCAATATCACTTTGCCCGACCCGGGATTCGAACCCGAGACCAACAGATGGCGCTATACGACATTGTCAGCATGAGATTCTTGGTAGATTATCAGACATTTTTGGAGCGGCTTTAGGTAGCACTAGGCTTAACCTAAACTAACTTTAAATGGAAGGATTCTATAAAATTGCATCGACAGGGTTTTCTAATCGTGTGCACAAAGTATAGACGAGTAATTCTACTTCAAGGGTATACTAACAGACCCATTTTCTATATATATAGCGTAGCTCCTATCATTTAACATATTAATGCCGACAATCTTAATTAGATTAGGCAAGAATTATAATAATCAAAACAATCTTTTTGTGTTTTCGCGGGAAAAACGATTTATCGCTATCGCTGCCTGCAAAAGGGGGGGGGGGGGAAGCAAAGCGGTGAAGGTGGGTCCACCGGATTCACGGCTCAACGTTGAACCAACCGAGAAAGATGTTACCGTACGGGCGATCGTTGAGTCGAGTCCCTACAATTTTTTTACACCGGTATAACAACCAAAAACCCCATGATGGTCATCATCAGGGCATTAGAACGGCTCCGAGATCTTAGGGCAAAATGCCATAGCTTTGCCGGCATCGCTTCTGCACGATAACACATGTTCACAAGTCCCGCTTGAATCCCTGAAGGGGTAGGCAGAGTTTACTCTAAAGTTAGTCACATCTCGATTTTCTACGAGATCATTTTCTTGCCAAGAAATGATAAGGGGCAAGAACTATCTGCATTCGATTACTGCATTCGATTCATCTTCAACCTTCGTAAGTACGACCATATATCGTCTTACCGTTCTCAACTCAAGTGTTTACCTATTCGCCAGCGCCGAAGTTTGCGTGCTCTCACTACACTCTTCTCTCTTCTTTCATCTGCTTCTCCACCTTCCTATTTAATCTCGAACTTTCAACTTCTATGTGCAAGTCACGATAACAGTCTTAGATCCTCTAATAATCTTCTCCTCATGTGTCCCCCACACCGTTCTAACTTTATTCACTCTTCCTTTTCTGTCCAAGCCATACTTCTGTGGAATGCGCTCCCACTCGTAATCAGGACGTCCACTAACCGTATCGCATTTAAAATGAAGGTTCGTGATTTACTGCTAAAGGAAGTTGCAGAATTAACACATTCGTTTGTTGCTATTTATATAGTATATGTATGTGTATATATGTATCTATCTTATCTATATGTTATATGTATTATATAATGTATATATTATTGTCTTCTTTTTTTCCTTTTGTTTTAACTTTTAAATAATTATTTATACGCCCACTTCAGCTCATCCCTGCATCACCCAAAGGTCGGCTGGTAGATAATGCCTCTGGCATTAAGTTCACCTTATATACAATGTATATGAAGTATAAATAAATAAATAAATAAATTATCGCTACACTAGCCATAGTACCTAGTATATCCGTTTATTAAATTTAAAACTTAATTGGAGTGGCTAGTGTGGACACCGAGCGTAGGCTGCCACTAGAGAGTAAGAAAATTTTGCTGCCAATAATACCATAGCATTATACAGAGATTTGAAAAATGGAAAAGACAAGATTCAGTGAAAAAACCGCTTCATCACTCTGGGATTGCGGGGATCAAAATAATAAATAAATAAATAAAGTATTCGTAAGAAAATAATTTAGTTATTCAGTTACGGTGCAAAGAAAATATTCCTCAGTAAATATAATGGATTGTTATGTGCTGGTTTTTTTAAAGTTTAATGTTTTAACTGCTCAACTCTAGATACGTCATGAGGGTCTAATAAAACTCCGCGCCTTACGCAACAATAAAACGTGAAAAGAAACGATAAATCAATATCTTCTCTAAAAGGTAAACTTGTTCCGATCACAATCGTTTACGTCAATTGTTAGATGCTATCTGTGCGGCTACTGATTTTATGTTTTCCATAGATATCACGAATAACGATAGGTACAGTCACCGCCAAAAGTAGCTGAACATATTCAAAACGCCAAAAGTCATACACACATAAAGCATCAGAAGTAGGTGACCAGTGTCGGCCACAAAAATTCATGAACACACTAGGGTTACAAAAGTTGGTGAACAGCAAAAGCAACAAAATTGATGAACACGTCAATTGTACATAAGTCACTGAACATTTATGAAAAGTAAGATTGCCGTAGATGTGTTCACCTACTTTTGTTGCTTTGTTGAGTATTCGTTGTTAATTTTTTTTTTCACAGTTTATATTTTTAGTTTATTTTCTGCATTAATGTATTGTCTTTTACGTTTTTGTGAAATACCTAACTAATATTTATTTTCGTAGAGTTTAAATGTCGTGTTAGTCTGTTGGCGTGTGTGCTTGTATTAAACAATAAATTGTTATTCTTATAGGTACCTAATTTTATTTATATCGTGCTGTTGGTGTTCCAAATATAATAAATACATAAAATAAGAAAATAAAATATATCTCTGTGGTCTTGTTCTGTTTTAATAAATGATAATGTTTGACAATATTGGCAACAATTTGTGTAAGTATGTGCTTTATTTCAATTTTGTATATGTACTGTACCTACATGGTGTGTACGGTTTTGGTGACAATTAAAATAAGTAAATACAAAGAAAATATTTGAATTTATTAAACAAAAAACAAAATCAACAATAAAAATAAAAATATTAAATTGTTTAAAATCATGTGTGGCCTCCATTTGCATCGATGACGGCCTGTAGTCGGCGTCGCATAGAAGTTAACATATTAGCACTTACATCTCCCCCTCTGAATATGTCCCACACGCGTTCCACGTGGCTTACAGTGCTTTCCTATGTGCGTGGCGTGTCGGGCTCCCAGGCCTGGACAATGAGACCCCATAGATTTTCTATAGGGTTCAATTCTGGACTCTTCGGTGGGAACGGCATCTCGATAATCGCATTTTCATTATTGCGGAACCACGCTTGACATCTTCTAGCTTTATGCACGGGGTTGTTCTCGTGGACGAGGTATATTGGCTCCGATACGTGCTTTCTGGCCGTAGGAAGTAATGTGTTTTCCAACAAATCTAAATAGCCTTCGCTATTCAAGCGGTCAGATATTTCCGTCAGCTCACCGAGGCCCGATGCACTCATCCATCCCCAAAAGCCAACGATAATACGGCCCCCCCGATCGATTATTCCTAATATTTTCCGGGTTATATCTCTGACCAGTTAACCGCCAAAGAGTGCATCGTCCATCTTCCGTTGATTGAAAAGTTTTTTCATCGGCGAAAACGACTTGCGACAAATCGAAATGCAAGAACCTTTCGGGAAATTGCAGGCGTTTCAGTTTGTGCCGTGGTGTTAAAATAAATTTTCTTGCTGGAACTCGATTGTAGAAGCCGTGTTCTTTCAGCCGCTGGCAAATTGTATGTCTGTTGCGACCGTCGATACTCGCGTGAAGCCACTGCTTCGGAACCGCCGAATAATATCAAAATCTTGATCCCTTCTAGTTTTCCTCGGTCTACCAGTACGTTTAGACGTTCGAATTAAACGTTCGGTTTCCCACCGTCTCGTCTAAAGGTATACGGTATTTCGCAGCAAAAAAATAATCATTAAAATATTATTGACTTCGGTCTACAGACATTAGTAAATTGCAACTTACGGGATTATGGGCTCAGCAAATTGTGTGATACTATTGCGTGTATTTGACAGCCTCCGTAGCGCAGTTGGTTAGACGCCGGCTGTGACACGGGAGGCTGCGGGTTCGATTTCCGCACAGAAACAAATATTCGTGTGATCCACAGGTATTAGTTTCGGGTATGGGTGTTTATGAGAACAAAAAGTCTCTCTTGGTTTCTGGTCCCCACGACACAAGATTCAATCTTAGTGTGGGGTAGATCTATGTATGTGCCTATTGGATGTATTTATTATTAATATTTATTTTCGTCCAATATACCTGTCGTGGATCACTTTTCTGTAATTCAGGCATTAACTTGCAATTTACTAATGTTTGTAGACCGAAGTCAATAATATTTTAATGATTATTTTTTTGCTGCGAAATACCGTATACCTTTAGACGAGACGTGGACATGGACATATCGGGACATACAATTTGCCAGCGGCTGAAAGAACACGGCTTCTACAATCGAGTTCCAGCAAGAAAATTTATTTTAACACCACGGCACAAACTGAAACGCCTGCAATTTCCCGAAAGGTTCTTGCATTTCGATTTGTCGCAAGTCGTTTTCGCCGATGAAAAAACTTTTCAATCAACGGAAGATGGACGATGCACTCTTTGGCGGTTAACTGGTCAGAGATATAACCCGGAAAATATTAGGAATAATCGATCGGGGGGGCCGTATTATCGTTGGCTTTTGGGGATGGATGAGTGCATCGGGCCTCGGTGAGCTGACGGAAATATCTGACCGCTTGAATAGCGAAGGCTATTTAGATTTGTTGGAAAACACATTACTTCCTACGGCCAGAAAGCACGTATCGGAGCCAATATACCTCGTCCACGAGAACAACCCCGTGCATAAAGCTAGAAGATGTCAAGCGTGGTTCCGCAATAATGAAAATGCGATTATCGAGATGCCGTTCCCACCGAAGAGTCCAGAATTGAACCCTATAGAAAATCTATGGGGTCTCATTGTCCAGGCCTGGGAGCCCGACACGCCACGCACATAGGAAAGCACTGTAAGCCACGTGGAACGCGTGTGGGACATATTCAGAGGGGGAGATGTAAGTGCTAATATGTTAACTTCTATGCGACGCCGACTACAGGCCGTCATCGATGCAAATGGAGGCCACACATGATTTTAAACAATTTAATATTTTTATTTTTATTGTTGATTTTGTTTTTTGTTTAATAAATTCAAATATTTTCTTTGTATTTACTTATTTTAATTGTCACCAAAACCGTACACACCATGTAGGTACAGTACATATACAAAATTGAAATAAAGCACATACTTACACAAATTGTTGCCAATATTGTCAAACATTATCATTTATTAAAACAGAACAAGACCACAGAGATATATTTTATTTTCTTATTTTATGTATTTATTATATTTGGAACACCAACAGCACGATATAAATAAAATTAAGTACCTATAAGAATAACAATTTATTGTTTAATACAAGCACACACGCCAACAGACTAACACGACATTTAAACTCTACGAAAATAAATATTAGTTAGGTATTTCACAAAAACGTAAAAGACAATACATTAATGCAGAAAATAAACTAAAAATATAAACTGTGAAAAAAAAAAATTAACAACGAATACTCAACAAAGCAACAAAAGTAGGTGAACACATCTACGGCAATCTTACTTTTCATAAATGTTCAGTGACTTATATACAATTGACGTGTTCATCAATTTTGTTGCTTTTGCTGTTCACCAACTTTTGTAACCTTAGTGTGTTCATGAATTTTTGTGGCCGACACTGGTCACCTACTTCTGATGCTTTATGTGTGTATGACTTTTGGCGTTTTGAATATGTTCAGCTACTTTTGGCGGTGACTGTACATAAATCGATAATCGAGTACTTACCTAATTATGTTATCGCCAATGTTTTTATTTATGGTAGTCCCTAATTCTGTTGGAGAGTTCTACATTGTACCTAATTATTTAAGACAACATACATACGTATATAAACTCAGGCCTTTTTCCCAGAAGGGGTAAGCAGAGGTGTTACCAGGACACCCATGTACTACGCCTTGTAGGTTCCGTCCAACGATATGATAGGGGGCGAGCCTAATGTCATATCGGGCACAAATTCCTGACGCCAGACTGATATTATGCATAGAAAAATCTAATCTCACTTCGACCGACGCGGGACTCGAAGCCGAGACCTCAGCGTTGCAGTCATACCGTAGTACAACTGTGCCATCGAAGCAGTTAGATTTAAGACAACATAAAAAAATGTACGCATGAACATCGCGCATAGTCCTGATCCCATACAATCCTATGCCTAAATCTTGTGTTGCAACTGAGTAGGTTTAACAAATTATGATAGACTTTTTTGTTTATGCAGTAACTAGACACACGATAACAATATTTATAATTCACTGTTCACACGAACATTACTTCCAATGTTAGGGGTATCGAATCTATTCCCAGTTTAAGTCGGATTCCTAAATAACCGTCCTATATCGATCGGAAAGTTATTTACGCTTGTTTTCCTGCATACTAGGGGGATATAGTTAGAAGGATATGTGGTCTGATCCAGCCCAGACAGTCCGTACAGCGCAGGTGATGGTGCCTTGTGAGTCCCCAGTACCTAATGAGGCGGCATGCCGCCTAAAACCCCTCGGTAGATACATTCGACTGGATTTTTTAGGTGCTTCGACTTTCTAGGGCTACTGTTACGAACCGGAGATCCCCGTGATTGAATTTTGAGAAACATGTCCCTAACGTTTCCAAAACGTGGGACCGCTATTCCGTTGTATGCGGCCTTCACTCTCCCGACCCTAAAGTCCATTAATGTTTGTCCTCATTGCTGACTAGCAAGAGAAACCGTGGGTGGTGGGAATTATCCCACCTATGCTACACAACAACTTTGGTACCTAGGTACCTGCCTGATAACTGATTGGATGGCAAACGGTTAAACAACACCTGCAATAACATTCCTAGTGATCTGGGGAGTCGTCTAAACCCACCCTACCTTGACGCCAATACCGTATACTGTACTGTATTAGCAAATATATTAAATAAATAGTGCCCTACTTATCCATAATATTCCTCATTGTCGTGAATAGATATCGGTTTTAATAAATTCGTGCTAAGTATTTTGTCGCGTATAAAAAGATTTTGAGATAAATACCTGTATGGTTTTGTTTTTGATTGTATCTTTTGTTACATTTGTAAGTGATACGAAAAAAATATATTTATTAGGTATGAAATATATATATTTTAAAGATGACACATATATACTGCCGTAGGGAAAAAACCGCAGCTCTTTCCCGTTATTAGATAGGTATATGAATCAAATATTTTGATAGTTTTAGAGTCGCATAATTTTTGTAGATACATAATTCCAATAATAACGTTTGAAGCAGATTACTAAAGTTCACAAAGTTACAAATATTGAACTGTTAGAAAGTATCAGATCTAATCACGAATAATTAGACAAAATATACTTAAGTAGGTATGTATGTTGTAGAATGACTTATTGATATTGTTGCGAAATAATGCAGAGCGTCAATCATGATTAGACCATAACCTACATAGAATCCGGTGTACAATACGAAGATCAATAATGTGCTACCATCGAGAAACGTTAATCTGCATCCACCATTAAACGTTTAGTTTCGTTTCTTTCCCACGTTCCTAATGGGCGTAAACTGAATTTAAGAGAAACATTTGTATTTGCGCTTGCCATCAGGTGCAGTGCAGTCATTATGCCATGCCAGTGTAAAAAAAAACACTCGTTAAAACCATTTGGATCAGTCTATTTGATGGAAAATTGTAAAAGTCTACGGAAATAGTAGTTTTAACAAAAACCCGGCTAACTAAGAATAGGACTCGCACACAGAATCACTATAAGCTAGCTAGAGTCAAAAACCTTTTCGAATAAATGACGCATATTATCCTAAATCATAACAAAATTTAAATATTTCCTTATAAGATCTAATGTATCAATCAATTCCTATTAGGATAATAATATGAGGATTACTAAAAAAATATAATGGAAAAGTACATTTTTAAAATTCATAATCAACTATATTTCTTGGGTTGTATAATCTAATACGCAAAACGTTAAATAATTTTATTCTTAATATGATGCAATCAATGAGTTAGTTATATTTAATAATATTATCAATAAGAATGCCACCGTGATTCTTGAACAGCTAGAGCCTTAATGTTGATCCCTAAAACCACTGTAGAAATGGTTAGTCTATTGCCAGGATAGTGGTCCTGGTGGGTTCGAGCCCGATTAAGGTTGTACGGTGTACTATTGACTCACAAAAGGCCCATGCGCAGTGACAGTTTGCTGCTGCGTTTTCTTTGGTAAGGAAGATTGCTGGTGATCCAAGAGGCGGTAGAAATTCTTCTAATATTAGAACCCGCCCAGGTAACGCCCACCACAGACTATGGAGCAAAGTGTTTAATTCAACCAACCCAGTACACTTACTGATTAGAAACACGGGGCACTTCCCGCGTTTCTAATTCGACCTGCGTATAATATCCAGTTTCGACCAGGCCGGCAGGTACCTGAGAGCTGGTTGGCTCATGCTGGATATGGTCAATTCGAACAGCAGTGCACTTACTATCAGGTGCATTTCGAACATTAGGCCTTGGGGTACAAGTATAATAACACAAGTAGTGCCGACTGGCGACAAGCTGGGTCGGGAATTCCTATAGAAGGATTAATTAATTTGTAATCGCTTCAGATATAGTTTAGCATGTGTCGATAGATCTTCTAATTTATTGTAATGTCCATATAAATTGAGAATGATTGGGATAATTGGAAATTTTCACAAGATAATCAAAAACTTAAATCTTCGGAAATAAGTTTACAACCATATCCTTTGAGGGTGTGCTTTCGATGAATACAAATAATTTGAACAAAATGTAAGCAAACAAAATAAGGTACTTATTCGATACAGGCTTCGAGGAATCTACAAAGAATTAATATAATGTGCGTGTTATATTTGATGATTGCAGACGGGAGTTACAGTGGTAGGTGAGTGAATGGAATGTTCTGCAAAATTAAAAGTGAAAAACGACCAATTTACTGTAGTGTGCAGAAGCATCTTACCTATACCCTATATCTTACCATCTATCGGACCACCGTGTGATGCCGTTCGATTCATAGGTACCCCATCTGGACGGCATTTGCACATACCGTCAGCTGCAATGCAGTCACTGTTGTGCCGGAATAAAAAAAATGCAGCATTATATGCCATGGAATCCTTTATATGAATTTTCTAAGAAGGAAATACTACAACAATTGCATGATTTGTCCTTTTAAACCTCATAACAACTTGTCACCTCATCTCCTTGTAATTGGCTGAACATGCGATACTAATATCTACTTTGTCCATCTCGATTTATTTATCTAATCAGCTATCGCAGTAATTTATCATTTTAATTGTATTGATTTAATTTGTTTCTGCTACCGACATTTCTGAATCAATATAGTTTGGGTATTCGGCGATCTGTAACCCAGTAACCGGTAGAATGTTACGGATAACGGGTTTCATTCTACTGATCCTAGTATTTGGTCAGGTAAGTTTTGACTATTTTTTATTGTATATTTCCATGATGAAGAGACTTCGACGCACCTAATGATAAAAGCAGTGCATTGAAATGCAGTAACCCTCGGCAACAGATGGTAATCTGTGCTGATCGACACAAAGTTCAACACAATCATCAGGTCCAAATCGGATATGCTTGCGCAAGCCGAACCCGACTCGCGCTGCAGTTGCATAGACCACTCCGTTGGGTTCTGGGCCATATATGGTTGCTATCCAGGCAGATATTAAAGTTAAACTACAAGCTAATTATGTTGATGACAGACAGTGAATGCAACGTTATTTGTGAACATTTTCGCAGGTGCCAGCCGAAGATGTAAAGGCGGTGTTTCTTGAAGATGCTTTAGAAGCAGGTACATATGAATTTGTTACTTGTTTTCTATGATTTGGCTCCGATTTTATTGGTTTAATATAGGTACTTTTGTGTGCAAAATCTTGAGTCACATTATTGGTTCTGATGTCAAATATAATTTAAGGGATATAATTATAACTATTTTTCAACTTCAAATGAAGAGAGGCTGATCTGTATTCCTTTTTGTGTTACTGAATCTCTGCTTCGGAATTTTCCCTTTCGTCGACTGCATTTGACACAAATAATCTAATATTTTATCGAAACATCCCTTTATTGAAACTAAACTGGTATATGTTTCTATAGCTAAATACGAGGCTGTATAGACCTATTTTTATTAGGAAAACTTGTGAATTGGCCGAAGCCTCGCTAACGACTTAAAATTTTTGGTTCTTTGTGAGTAGCTCGCAATGCGCCTGATGCCCAGTCCCGCATCGTGTCTGGATGGGAGGCGTACCCTGGCCAGCACCCTCACCACGTGAATCTGCGCATGGTGGACGCCGTCGGCAGCGTCACTGGCTGTGGAGGATCTCTCGTCTCCCGCCAATGGGTCCTCACTGCTGCCCATTGCACTGCGAGGTAAGAGCCGGCACATCATAAAAAGTAGCATGCACTTGTCTCTTGAAATACCCTTTCTTGATATACCTATACATAACAGAGTTTAAGAGTAGGTACCTAAAACCTAATGTCTAACTTAAGAAACAACATTGTGGTCGCCCGAATGTCTTCAGTACCGACCGACGTATTTATGTAAACTTGTAGAAATTTATTACCGAATGCACATCTAATGAACATTCTCGATGTAGGTCCAATCACTATAAGATCCAATAGACAAGCACAATTCCAAATATAACAAAGAGAAATCTTAAACCTTTGAAACAAATCTTTAAAAAACATCGACGACACATTACGTATGTAGCTATTGAATAAGTAGCCGCAAATTTAAATAATAAAAGTGAAACTTTTAATTTATGATAGTGACCAAACATAATGGTAATTCCAATGTTAGAAAATAAGTTAGTTGCCTACATTTAAAATGTTCATTTAATGGAACCACTGGAAATCAGACAACTGATGTAACAAAGGACAAAGTCAAAAGAATTCGATGAACACCCTTGAAAGACAGCTAGCATAATTAATACCTACAGTAACGAGTGCGTCAGAAGAAGTAGGCACTAGGAACCATAACTACTACCTTTATACGCCCTGTGTGAGTTTCTGTAACGGCGCCGGGCCTCAAATCAATCTAATTTTGGTCGGGTTTAGTTGTTTCTACGCCCAACCTGGGTCTCCGCCCTATGCCTGACTACCGATCACATACTGATTTTGTTCCTACTATAATACATATCTATGTAGATACTAGGTAGGTTTCGCCTATTCCGTTAGCCATGTAAAAATATGTACCTAAAACAAGAATAAATCACGATAAGAATATTTTGTGAGAAGGGAAGTAATTACCAATAATTAATTAATCAGTTAAGGATGAATAATGGCTAAATCGATTAATTAAATTATGGTTGACAATAATTAAGCGGTAGCTTTAATGACTGGGATTTAACCTAACACAGATAAGAACGTAGAGGCGCCGTATTATATTATTAAATCAAACGTTATTAGCGGTGGTAAACATCAGATCTAATTAATAAGATAACAATCTATTAAATCATGGAAATGTGTTGTAAATTTTGCCAATTTAGAAAGATAAGGCGGAATATCGTCTCTGTACTTGATTTCCTAGCTAGGAACCGCTTTTTAACATATTTGATCATGACAGTGTAACAGGACTGTAGATTTTGGCGATGTTATGCCCATAATCCTGTAATAATAATCCCATAATCATGTAGAGATTGTGGATACCTGATTTGCGCGAGCTAGACATTTCACTTTTATTTTGGACACCAGAGAATTAATACGCCAAAATGGTCATTGGTTGTCGGTTAGATACAAAATGCTTTTCATTATAGATACTATGGAATTTTGAGTAGTTACCAATATAGGAACACAGTCATTTTCGTCATTGTAAGTTGCCTACAGTAAATCCACGGCTTGTCTAGTTAAATCATTCAATAATTTCCAGTGTTAGAAGTAGCCTGCTTGCAGTAACTCTCTGCAACCTTTGTTAGTTTATCTTAAGATAGATCTTTCTAATGGTACGCCACGAAGCACAATCGCATTAAAAAGTTGATATTTTCCAGCCGTATTACGGTGGTCATCCGCGCTGGCATCACCAACTTGACCCTGCCACAGCATCTGATCGAAAGCAACGAGTGGTACAACTATCCCACCTTCAATGACTTGAACCCTGGTCTCGTGCAGTTCAACGATATCTCCATGCTGAAGCTGCCGCGTGCCGTAACTTATACTAGTAAGTTTAATGATCTAGCCATTACTTATTAGTAAAACTCTTGGTATAGTTCTATAAAGCGCCTGATTGTGAGTGCTCAGGGTAAATACGATTGTATTGGTTATATGCCGCGGTTTCTTCTTTGCATATAAATGACAAAAACAATTTCATATAGTTATCTATATATATAAAAGAAAGTCGTGTTTGTTACACTATTTATAACTCAAGAACGGCTTTACCGATATGGCTGAAAATTGGTGAGGAGGTAGCTTAGAGCCAGGAGACGGACATAGGCTACTTTTTTTGTGAAGAAAAGGCTTGAAGGGGTTAAAATAAGGGATGAAAGTTTGTATGGAAAAATCTAAACCGTTAAAGTTAAGATGTTAACTTTGCTCTTTAGTTACTCATTTAAAAATAAAAAGATATAAATTAACCCTAAAGGGGTTAAAATAAGGGTTGGAATGTTATATGCAAAATCGAAACCGCTGAAGCTATTTCTATAAAAATATATATTTAAGCTCCTTATTACAAACAAAAAATAATGGCTTACAATAATTTTGGAAAAACATCATTACGGGGGTAAAATAAGGGTAGAAATATTGTACGGAAAATCAAAACCGCTAAAGCTATTGATATAAAAACTTATAATTTGACACCAGTAACGAAAAATAATGTGCACTATAAAAACATCTTAGGTAATGCATACATAAACACACGCCTTTTTACCAGAAGGGGTAGGCAGAGGTGCTACCAGAACACCCACATTTCACCTTATATATCGGGCACAAATTCCTGACTCCGGGCTGATAATGAATAGAAAAATCCAATATCACTTTGCCCGACCCGGGAGTCGAACCCGAGACCTCAGCTTTGCAATCGTACCGTAGTACCACCACGCCACCGAGGAAGTCAATAGGTAATGCATAGTCTTCTTTATTAGCCTAAAGCGACGAAAAGGGGTTTGTTTTTACGAACATTCTTAGCGCTGTTTCAGGTAGGAATTAAACAACAGAAATCACCAAGAAGGGAAAAACGTTATGACTATTGCATTGTTTACATTTGAGAAATAAGTAGTTTACTATACTTCAAAAAATCAATTTCGTAGTCAGAATTTTGGCTGAGCGGAAAGTTTTAGCAGGAATATTGCAAAGTATTAGTGTTTGCGTATTTTTTAAATGATATTTGTCGTATTTTCGTGTTTATATAAGTAATTCCAAAAAAATGACAACATGCCTATTTAGGCATTAAGGGATGAAATGGGATAAAGTGATTTGAAAATGATTACATTCGATGGGAAATAATGGGACGGGATGTAACAGAAAGAAAAGGAGCCAGATGAGATGGGATGGGATACGATAGGAAAAGGGATAGTAGGTACTTAGGTTGAGTTCAGGAGTACAAAAGTTTGAACGGGAATAAGATATTTCTGGTGTGGAGTGGAGTCTAAACATCTAAGCACCCAGGCGAAGCTGGGCCGGGCCGCTAGTATTTAAATAAATAGGTACTCCCAACAGTCAATACAATATAGTCCTGACCCCAGATTAAGAATTAATATCGAGTTTCGTGATATGTCGTGGGTATCAGGAACTACGAGAGACTTTTTAGTTTTCGGTGTCACAAACACCCAGACCCGAAACTTGTGGGTAACACAATTTTTCGTCTCAGTGCGGAGATTATACCCGGCCTCTCGTTACATTATACATAGCCGGCGTTTAACTAACTATGGAAGTTGTCAAGTGCGATTTGTCTTTAATAATGGAAATCAACGTAGATATGTTACATGTGCTTTTAAATTTCTCCACAGGAGTTCTTCAGCCCATCCGTATGCAGTCATCGGCTGACGCGTTCAGGAACTACAACGGCGAAGTGGTGTACGCTAGCGGTCACGGCAGACTGTGGACTGACGGTGAGTCGCTGCGGTTTAAAGACAAGTTATTGTCCCTTAAAGATTAGCCGAGCTTCCGCGCTCGGTATCAATGCTATAAGAGCTGTTGATCCTGGCTCGGACTGACAAGAGTTGCAGTGATTCTTGTTTGAAATGCAAATTTTCTGATAGTCTCTGAGAACGAATTGGTTGCTAGCAACATCGTTCTTATTGTCCTGTTATATATTTTAACGTACTTTGTAATAAAAATCTTTAAAGGATCCATATTTTCCTTTTTTTCTTCAAATTTAGGTGTCTACAACAATTTATTTCAAACATAGGTAATGCTTTAAAAATCAATAGAAGGCTTTTAATAAAGCTCATAGATTTTACGGGAAATATAAAGTGATCATATCATGTATTTTTTTTCTATATATGTACTTACTAGTTTTTAAAGATTTAATGACATGGTTTATCTGTGGCCAGGTGCCTCGCCCGAGGTCTTGAACTGGGTATACCTGCGCGCGATATCGAACCAAGCGTGCCAGAGCATCTTCGTCAACAATGTCAACGAGAACACCATTTGCGCAGGATGGTTTAATGTTACCTCGCAATCTACATGCCAGGTATCAACACTATTTCACTGTTAAGGAAGTCATTTCTTTCTATGCTTAACCTGGATGGTGCCATGGTCCAATTTCCTACTCAATATTTGCCTTTTTACCTGGTCCTTGGTATCTTATATTGTAACACATTGTATTAGTAATGGTTGTCGAGCCCCAAAATGATATTTCTAACTTTTGATATTACATGTCTGGACTTCTTCCGTATGTCAAGTGACTAGGTAAATTCCGTTACTGGATTTCATTTTAAAGTTACTTTCAGGGTGACAGTGGTGGTCCTCTCGTTCACGTGGACACGGACGGCGTACCAATCCTCATTGGTGTGACCTCCTTCGTAGCTGGCGGTAGCTTTGGCTGCCACTCCGGTATCCCGGCTGGTATGTGTACTTAAAGTTGATTAATGCAGAAAATAACAATAGAGTTGTAATAAGAAAACTATATATTTTCAGTGTGTTTTAATCTCTATTCTGTCGTTCTGTTGTAGTTACTTATATAATTTAAATGTTAGTTTCTGATGATTTTTGTTTGAAGGAAACTATTTGAAAGGTCATCTAAGCCGGAGAAATTGTAACTTGAAAATGAAAATAATCAAAGCAGGGCGATGATGTAAATAATACTTCCTTTGATAAATATTATTATCAATGGAATTAATATATTGCGGCTTTCATTACAAGCAGCAAAGTTCTCAAATTAACAATATTATTTTCAGGTTTCACCCGTACTGGACCCTTCCACTCCTGGTTCCAAAGAGTAACTGGTATCGACTTCGAAAACCTAAATGAAGAAGAGGATGTTCCATCCCCTGAAGAAGAAGAAGAAGAAGAGGACGACCCCAAGCCGCCGACCCCTGACCCCGAAGAGGAGAGCGAAGAAGACGACTCTGGGGACTCCGAGTCTGACGAGGACCCTGACTGCCCCGACCTGAAGAAGAAGGTGGAAGTCAAAGTCAAAGTCAAGGTTAAGGTCAAAAAATACAAGATCAAAAAGAAGGTTCATGTCACAAAGAAGCTCCACGGGCACTCTAAATTCTTCGCGGCTTTGACATAAACCTGTCGGAAAAGTTGAGTATATTTGAAGAAGTTATGTCTAATCTAAAATATGTAACATTTATTTTACTGTAATATGGAGAAATAAAAATAAATGTTTGCACTCGATAATGTGTGCGTTTTTTATTGTTTGAACTTAAGACCTTTTTATTATGCTCTTATGTGACGAACGGTCTATATTTAATGTAGAACTATCTAATATCTCTATCACCATTCCTAATATTAAGGGTCAAAACTAAACATTATTGCTTCTTAGGGGACTCCCCATTTAACTTTTGGTAATATCTATCCATTTGTTAGATTTTAACACACACCTTCTATTAAAGAAATCCTTGAATATTGATTTTGATTCAAAAAATAAAGGTCTCTTCATATCATGTCATATCAATCTTTTTGATACCCTTGGTCACTGCTTAAGTTTTGAGTCAATACTTGGCAAAACGACTACGAGTCAGTATAACCAACAATGTTCTTTTTGTCAAACTGTCAACCAAGTGACGTCATACGTCATTCGGTGCGTTTCTGAGTACATCGCACTACTGTGGATATGGGAACTTATTGTGTTTTTCAATAATTTTTAATGTTAAACATTAATTTTGTCATGTGATGGAGGGACCAAATAATAAAGGTAAGTTGTGCTCTACTTAATAATACTTTATACTTAACTTATAACCGGATATTAATTTAGTTTTATGTATATTTGTTGTACCAATGTATTGTGTGTGGGCGATACATGTTTCATATCAAGTCTTTTGTTTGTCTTCGCTTTACTTACCGCCGTAGTAACGGCAAGTTGTTAAAAAGTTCTATGAACGCTATACCAATGCTAAAGTACAAGTTTTAAATGATATACAAGTCGAAAACTAACCCAGTATATTTTTTTTTGCTATTTATTTGTCAATCGGTTATCTTCCGTCTATTCTAAGTTGAAGGATCGTGGTGCTTTATGACTAATATTGCGGCGCTGAGCGGGAACTTTGGCATTTGAAATATTTCAGCTATTTTGAGTTACTCTAGTGTCTTCTTGGGCATATTTATGGTAAAATAACTGATGAATGATTGGCAATGATATATTGTTTATAAAAAGCTTCAGCATATCATACATTAAACAGAAACAGATATTGTTTGTTAAACTTAAGAGGCATATTTTGATCAAGGATTACAAAAAAAACAATTGATTTTTAGATCAAATGAGGGACCATTTCCTAAAAATCACATAATTTTCCTACAAATATTTGCATGAGTTGCTTTGTGATAAATGTTGCAGTCAACTGTGTGTTTGATAGTGTTGCTACTTTCCTGTTGCAATTTGTCCTGAATAATTATCTCGGATTGTGTGTTTATAGCTGTAGTGAGTATTTTAGCTTCCCTATACCTACAGTGTTTGAATGAATGTGTCAGGATACAATACATTTTGATAGTAGGAGGATATACCCCTAAAAGAAGAAAAACTAAATCACAAATTATATTGGCAGAAAACTTTCATATTCATTATATATAAATGAACTCAGATAATATAATATAAAAGTTTTATTTTTAATGTTAATAAGGTTTAGGTGACTGTCATTGCTGCTGCTTAATAGCATTTACTAGACTGTTATTTTTCCTATTGACTTAAAAGAAAATAATGTGATGTGAATATTTAGATAGATAAGGTAAAGTATATTAATATTATTGCTGTATCAATTTATTCTATACTGAAATATACTATAACACCACTATGCAGGGTGCAACTCCCAGTGACAGCCAACTTATCCATGCCATTATTTACCAAATCAAATTTGAATCACACAAACTGGATCTCTTAACATGGTTATTGAATACAGTACTTCACGGTTCACAGCCGTTGCCACTAGACCATATAATCCTATAATATTTAATATGTGATTTTTTATTTATTACTTTAATATTTAAGTAAACACAGTTGAATGTTAATTTGAATGAAGATACCTGATATCCCAGAGTAATTAATACTTTTATAATTAAAATCAACATGTAATTGGTCAGAATTGTCAATTGACAGTCATCATCATCATCTTTCCCTACAGAAAGTCGACTTAAAGTCCGCTCCAAACCGGTCACCTCTAAAGATTTCCACAATGAATTTTGGGAAGCCGTCTGCATCTTGCTACTTTGTACAACTGTAATTTTATTGGTCATCCATTTTGTTAGTATAAAAATGGATTAAAGCCTATTTTTTTTTGAGTGTTGATACAAAAGTCTTTGATACATTCAAATGCAAATTCACAACAGTACATTTACACAGTTTTTTTCCGGTTTGAAGGACATTGTAGCCTCAGTAACTACTGGACATCATGAGACAACATTTTATGTCTCAGGTTGGTGAGCGAAGTGGAGTGCCAAGCATTGTTTTAAATTCATAGTGTAGTTTGGTTTTGCTTCTGTCCACGAGAGGTCGCGTCGTATCGCTTACCATCAGGCGAATGGCATACTCGTCATTTACGTAATAAAAATATATATATATAAAAGTGGTAATAACCCATACAGTTCTATGAGATTGAAACACAGATTTGTTGCAGAGTCCCTCAGTTGTGCTGGGTGCTTGAACGACATTGGAAACGACGACTATGTACCCGCTCTGGGACAAGACTGGCATAAAGACTGTTTTAGGTAAGTTTTATTGTTACATCTCTAGTCTCAAGAACTAGAGTTAAAATACTTTGAGCCGACACGAGGTCTTAAGATCAGCTAAACTTTCTGCCACACAATTGTTTCCACTACACATCTATTGTAGTCACTGCTTACTTTATCATACCAGCATAAAAAATCTATTTAAATATCCATGTTGCATAGATTAAGACCATATCCCATTTGTACTCTTCATTTGGACTACACTACAGTTATCATCAGGTGCTTTGTAGTCCTTATAGACTAGGCGACGTGATGAGAGATTTCATGGTTTGTTGTTCTACAGATGTTCAGTGTGTGACGCGTTATTATCATCATGGTACTTCGAGAAGGCGGGTCTACTGTTCTGCGAGAACGACTACTGGGCTAGGTTCGGCGAGAGCTGCCAACAATGTGCACAGGTGAGTTGCTAATATCAACTAGGTACCCTGTAAACCTGAAGAGGGCTAGAAGACACAAAATAGATTTATCAATTGTGGCCATCGTTTCGTTTGAAAATCCCGGCCCGGAGCACACAAAAGAAAATTAAATGTTGCCGTTATTCATAGCGATTAAAAGTAATAAAAAAAATATGTGACAGTTCAAATAAAAAGGGAAATTAAAAAGGGTGCGGATCTTCCGCGGTTACAGAAACGGACACATCATTAATTCGCAAAATATTTTCTTGCACGCTACAAATCATAGCCAGTGTCAATAGTCATACCCGACAGTATTTTTGTCCCTAACTGGTAATGACGAATGTCGGTAATGACATGTGTGATGTGTACACGTTTGTGTGTAGGTGATCACAGGACCGGTGATGTCCGCGGGCGAGCACCGCTTCCACCCCGAGTGCTTCGCGTGCCGCGCGTGCGCCGCGCACATCGAGGACGGAGAGCCCTACGCGCTGCTCGAACGAACCACTCTTTACTGGTCTGTAGCTAAACTACACTTAACTATGATTGTAGTTATTCTGAAGGTATGCAGATGATTTATAGTAAGTGATTCGTGAGTGATTCAAAGCGTAGCGTAAGGCAGTGTCAATTTTTCAGCTAATATCATCGCTGTACATACTATTGATCACTAATGGAGCCGCCCTGATGAGGGTTCAGAGGTAACGAGGACATTCTATTTTCTTCAACAAATTCACGAACTTAAGTGTTCCTTATCTAAGAAAGGGAACTCAATATGTAGTCTTAGAATCTTGATTTTATTACCAAGAATAAAGAAAAAATGATATATGTAGGTAGCGTTATTCGACTGGCTATGGTGGACAGAATAAACTTGTCGAACTCTAGATAGTTTATACCACCTAGAAATACAAATACCTTTAGCTGATGTAGTATTTTACACCCATTGCGCTGCTACTTGGACATGGTAATATAAGTGCACGTACTGTGTGCGCAGTGGAGCGTGCTACAGCAGCGCGTCGAGCCGCGGCAGGTCGCACGCCATCCGCGTGCTGGACGTGCCGCCCGGCGCCCTCCGCTTGCACAACGAACGCGGCGCGCTCACCGTGGCCGAGTGAGTACTGTGTTACACTACACTACACCACAGACTACATTACACACTAGACTACAAACTACACTACAGACTACATTACACACTAGACCACAAACTACACTACAGTCCTGACTACATACCGCACTACACACTTTACTTGCCTATAGACTACACTAAAGTCTAAACTATACTAGCCTACAGTGTAAATTAGGTTCCTCCCGTAATTATGTCGGCTGTCCCGTAATTAAGAAATTCGTTTCAATGGAGGATCGTCTTTATTAATTGTACTACATATTACACTAGACTACTGACTACGTACTAGACACTATGAAGCGCACTACAAACCAAAGCCGCCGGCCCGCGGCATATGCCGGCGACATTTTGTCGGTAGGCTAGCCGGCGGCTTCATTCATTGCAAGTCGGGAAACTTTGACGGTGACATGGCAGTGGCTTGACATAATAAGGAACATTTTAGGACGTCGACGAACAGTGCGCTTGCGTTGTAGAAATGTCTTGTCGGCGGGCAACACGTGCGGGCGCTTGCCGCCGACATGTTGCTTTTCTTATAGGCCGCCGGGTTGTGCCGGTGGGTTGTGTCGCCGGGCCGGCGGGTTTTGTGTGTAGAGCGCATTAATTACAGTAGATTACAGTGAAAACTATACACCGCACACACGTGATCGATCTACATAACTTTTCAAAACGCATTTTTCTGAAAATCCAAATAAGAAAACGGTCAAGGCATGTACTTATGCCTTAAACCATCTTTCATGTTAATAGTGATTTTGTATCCAGAACAAAAATAGATTTAAAAATATTTTTCACAATCATTCAATGAGTCTAGAACATACAGGGCATTGGATCCTTTTTAGGTCGTCGAGGTGACCTAGATAACTACGACTAGGATATTACTAGAAAAGTGTTTTTATCCTACAATTCTACAAGTTAGTGTCCTGTTTATGTAGGTCGATCACATAAACAATAATCAAAGTAATGCCCTACTTTTGTAAGGATTTCGGGACCTGTGGGGTTGATGACCTCTGGCGTATTGCCAGGTTGAGTTGTTCTCGTTTTACTGTGTTTTTATCCTTATTCATCGACATTAACTAAAGATGATTTCACACTGTGTTCAACAGTATTTTATTATTATATTTACGCTGACGATAATTTTAAGACCTATATTATAAAAACGAGCTTTAGTATTATTTCTCAGAGCAATTAATAAATTAATAGCCTTAAACGTATTTGACGTGTCACTTGTATTTTTGACGTATTTTGTATCAATTGTATGAATTCTACCGGGTATAATTCATACAATTGATACAAACGGCGACCGACAACGAAACCGGGTGGTAGTTTTAGTGACTAAAGACAAAATGCAACTAATAATTTCCCAAAAACGCGACTATTTTTACTTATGTATCATCGTGGTTGGGTGGTAAATACATATGTTTTGGTAAAATATTAATTTAAACCCTAGTGTATCCTTGCCCCTTTAAAACTAAAAGAGCGTACATTATTATTTTAGGAAAAAGCTATGTATTTATCACCCAAATAAGACGATAGGTGAAAAAATACAAAATATCGTCGCTTTATTTTGAGAAATTTTAGGTTGCATTGTGTCTGGAGTCACTAAAAACTACGAATCGGTCGAATTCTGAATATAACCTACCCGGTAAATACGCTATCTTCCTTATAAAGAAAATAGTATAGTGTGAAATCATCTTAACATTCACTCGGTGTTAAATGTTGTAAATGATTCATACATTTGTTTTTAACATCTCAATGTGCTAATTTATTGTCATTTCACACTTTTTACATTGTCACGACTTTAATAAAAACCACAAACATGCTAAATAATAATGCAAGGAGGGGCCTCTATACTGGATTATTATTAATAGTTGAATTAATATTTATAATAAGTGACTATTCAAAATTATAGTAGCTGATGAAAAAAAAAAAGACAGAATTTGTTGGGAAAATTGCAAGCTCTTTTTATCATTTTGTATGTTTTCTATGTCTAGAGCTATGGGTTTAATACTCATACAGTCATTAGTTACAGATAATATTATTTCAAAAAATATTCTGACATTATTCTGACATTTTTGTGCGCGATCGTCCCGACGAGAATGGAAAGGTTCCGGGAGCAAAGGGTGAATGACGTATAGACTACTTTAAATATATGGATGCCTGAGGGATGAGAGTTTTAAATATATTCTTGAAATAATAACCATTGACTGTCTCGGTGGCGCAGCCGTACTACGGTACGATGACGCTGAGGTCTCGAGTTCGAATCTTGAGTCGGGAAAAGTGATATCGGATATTTTTATTCACTATCAGTCCGAAGTCAGGAATTTCTTCCCTATATGGCGATAGGCTCGCCCCTATTACATCGTGGGACGGAACTCACAAGGCTAAACGTGGGTGTGCAGGGAACACCTCTGCCCCCCCCCCCCCCCTCTGGGAAAAAGGTGTGATGTATAAGTATGTATGAAAGAATAATGATGACATATCAAGCGGGTCAGGTCGGTCGCGCATTAATTTATCAATCTATAATGATAGCAAAGGCTGTAGTAGAAATCTGAACCCTGTATTTCCCCTGTGAGTAATCGCACCCTGGCGCGGGGTAGGTCTCGGTGCGCGGGCAAGCTGTCGCGGCTGGCGCGGGCGCTGCTGCGCGCCGTGCTGTCGCTCTGCATACAGCTCACCTGCAATAGGTACTAACTGCTTACACCTGCACCTTACAGCTCACCTGCAATAGGTACTAACTGCTTGCACCTGCACCTTACAGCTCACTTGCAATAGGTATTAACTGCTTACACCTGCACCTTACAGCTCACCTGCAATAGGTACTAACTGCTTACACCTGCACCTTACAGCTCACCTGCAATAGGTACTAACTGCTTGCACCTGCACCTTACAGCTCACTTGCAATAGGTATTAACTGCTTACACCTGCACCTTACAGCTCACCTGCAATAGGTACTAACTGCTTACACCTGCACCTTACAGCTCACCTGCAATAGGTACTAACTGCTTGCACCTGCACCTTACAGCTCACCTGCAATAGGTATTAACTGCTTACAGCTCATCTGCGATAGGTACTAACGCTTACATCTCTCCCTCACAGCTTACTTGCCGCTGGTACTAAAGGCTTACCCCTGTACCTCACCGGTCATAAGCTGTAGATACTAACTGCTTACACCTGTACATCATGAGTAACTATATCATTGCTTGCATGATATAGTTACTCACTGCTTACAAACCACGCATGCTTACGTACTGTAGGTACTGACTGCTTACGCCACGCAAGCTTATTTACCACAGGTGCTAACTGCTTACACCTGTACCTCACAAGTAACTGTTGGTACAGATTGCTTATAGCAGCATGCTTACTTAACGATAATCATGTTTTATGGGATTATCGAAGGTTTTCATGCTTCTGTAATATTTGTGTTATAATGTAGTGTGGACATATGATATGCCAACTTAACGATGTACTCGTATATGATTTTCGTATTTTAGCATAGTGTTGAATGTTGATGCATGAAAATGCGTTTAGAAATTAGTGAATAAAATATAATTTTGTTTCGCATGCACATTATTAATAAATAAATACACCCAACAGTCACATACATAGTCCTGATCCCACATTAAGATCAATTAAGTCTTGTGTTGTGGGTATCAGAAGCTACGAGAGACTTTTCGGTCTCACATACACCCAGTCCCGAGACAAATACTTGTGGGCCTCACAAACATTTGTCTCGGTGCGGGGATCGAACCCGCGGCCTTTTCGTTTCACAGTCATGCACTTCGCAACAAAAACTTTTTAACTGTTGAGCTAATCAGTAAATAATTGATAGCATTGCCTTAAATAATTTTAAATATAATTATAAGAACATTGAAAACTGTTTAATTGGTAGAGACCATTGGTGATAAACGGTGGTAGGGGAGACCAGAGGGTCTCCCCTACCACCGTTTATCAGTAATTCGATGTAAAGCGGTAGAATTGCTATCGTGTTTCGTTCGGTGAGTGAGTTTGCCGTAGATAGAATACGAGATTGCAATATCCTTTTCTTCCAACTATCTTTCCTCATTCCTTCTCCCCTTTTATTTAAAAATGCCGTTAACGCATTTATTTACCACCAGTGAGCGTTTCTCACACGCCGGGTTTAAGTAAATCAAAAAATCTAACGATCTATTCGTCCTGTCATTAACAAAAATATCGCTAATCGAATGCAGGCAACGTAAACAATCCTATTTATTATTAGGCGAAGTATTATCTATCGGTTATTGTCATGCCATTACGATACACGCGGTGACTACGGCGGTGCGTCACGCACTGGCACGTACGCGTCCGCTCGTTTCACTTACGCACACTTGGGCCGGGGATTGTCGCGTGATTGTCTTTATGTTATGAACTTTGCGAATTTTAAGTGGAAAGGAATATTGTTGTCTTCATTTTATACGAATTTTGGGTGAAAAGGACCGTATCGAGTGTGTTATCGTGTCAGGGTGAAGTGAAATTTAGTGATTATTAGTAGTAATTGAGGATAAATAAAATGAATTTAAAAGTGATGAAAGTTAGTTGCTGATTGCCATTATTTTTTGAGGAAGGCAAGTCTTGAATACGTTTTTTTATTAAGTTCTAACTGAGGGTTGAATCACGTGTATCCTTAACGATTCGCATATTATTTATTGTGAACAGTTATTTTAATTCAAGGTGCGTATACGCATGCGTTTCAATTTTCGAACAAATTAAATATTTCATAAAGATTAAATATGAACTGATGCTAGTAAATATACTTCAGGTCTATATTTTCTGGTAATTTTACTTCGATTTATGTTCTACTTCAAATATCATACGAGTATAACGTGCGTATTTTTCTCTTTGATTGACGACATTTATTGTTTTTGTCTAATATATTGGGAGTTCGTATTTTGTTATTGACAATGCATGACCATAATAGTGAATCAATTGACACCTCATTAATCTATGAGTAGTTTAGGCTTTAGGTGCTACAATAAAACATAGGTAATAAACATAGACTAGGAAAATCCACATCCTTCCTTCTACCTTAGCTGTAGTAGAGAATTGACAAAAATATTGTCAATGTAGGAAGTTAACTTAGAGTGTTTAAAATATAGAGTGAGCTCTGTCATACGTTTGCGTTTAAAAAACGGAATTAATTTTTGTTCGCAATGTCTGTAGCACTGCTATATTAATGAAAATTTAACCAATTAATTACTAACATATTGCTATAAATCCGTTGGTAACCGAAAGTATAATGCGTTTTATCCGTCTAAACTGTAAAACTAGTTTGAGTGGAATTGGATAGCAGTTAATTACAAAAAAAAACTTTTTCAAGTGTCAGCCAATGGGAGGGACCGGCACCACAATTTTATCTACGTTTTGCAAATACGAGCGTTCCCACCAAATTATAAATACTCGGGAGTTAATTATCCTTTGCAAAAATGGTAGCGGAAATGATGCTCCTTCGCGCTACTGCAGAAGGACCAATAACAATAAATTATCAGAATTATAGGAAGGAATATCATAGGTTTATGCAAACTTTAAAGTGTCTCCGTAATTAATAACCACTATATTGCTTATTGTGGAACATAAACCTTATCTTAGGTGTATGACTTTGTTTTTTTTAAATGATTTATTTTTTTGTCATATAAAGAAACTTTAATTTCCTTTTTTATCTCTTATTAAATCTCTCTTATTAATCACTAGCGACAAGGGCTCCGCCCGGGTGAATATATACTTTTTTGGAAAATATTCTATCGCCTATGTTCATCAGGGATAATGTAGGACTTTTTTTATTGCATTGGTCTGGTAAACGAGCAAACAGGCCACCTGATGGTAAGTGATCACTGCCGCCCATAAACATCCACAACGCTGGATCATGGATGTGTTGCTGGCCCAATTGGAGCGGGAAGGAAAAAGGATGGAAAGAGGAAAGGGGTATTGGGCATCCGGCAATCTCACTCACCGAACGAAACGCGTCAGCTGAGCTGTCGCTTCACGTCGATTTCCTGTGAGACAGTAATACCGCCGCGGATGAGCCTGCCCGTTCATGCTGAGTCATAACTGACAACAGCGTGGCTCTACCACCAAAAAAAATAAAATTCTAATGATGCAAGAATTTTTCAAATCTTTCCTCTATGTAATATTAATTTAGATTACTCTTACTATTGACGACGCAACCATTTGGTTGGGTATTTTGATAATAGGTGTCGCTTGATTTTGATATCTCAAATATTGGTACCTTTTTTTTTCTTACACGAGGAAAACCATGGATCAATATAGGTATGTCGGACTCTACATGCTTCTTCACCAATTTTTGACCCCTCCTCAGTGCACCATGAATATTGAAATTACATAACATATTACATAAACGTAAAAATGAACGTGTACTACAATCTGATGAATCTCATTGGTAACCTTTTCGGGTAGTTTGAAATATTTGAAACTCGTTTGTATTTTAAAATATATTTAATAAATATGAGTAAATTTAGTGCCTTATTTATAGACAGATTTTAAAATCTATTTTAGCTATCGAATGTTTGCTGATGTATTTAAGGTTATTTGACAGAAATGAAATGTTAAAGTGTTAAAACATTTATGAAATTTTAGACATTAGGAAAAATTATTAAAAACAATATGTATACCGTGCATAACATAGCTTTTTATTTATTCAAAAACAGTCGTTTTGTTTGTTCTTTTAAAAAAATGCAACACCTTTTTGTGCCCTCGTAAAACATTACAAAACAATCTGAAAAATTTCCAGTGACTACCCAAAAACCCTATTGACATTTGTATGAGTATCTGGAATGCTATTGTGACAGAATGCTTGACGCACTGAATAAACAGAGTTATCTAGCTATTTGCTTGGGGTTTCCCGAGCTCTACTTAATCGTATTGCTAAGTTCTTTGTGATGTCATGATTATAAGGTTCAAATTAGCATGTATTTTAGTTTGAGATGTAAGTATGAGTCCGAAATATCGGCTTGCATGTTTGTAGTGCTTGCTTTGGTTCGTAGTGTGTTTGTATAATAATGTAAGTAGATGTAATCAATATACCCGTTGTAAGTCAAATATAAGTACATGGTGTAAGGGTAATCTTCTTAAGTTGAAGGGCCGACTATACTAAGCTTTAGAGTATTTTGATTTTTATAAAAATTAAATATGTTATATAAAAATTAATAAAAGTCACGATTTTTGAATTTCATTATGTTACATTGCGTTATTAAAATATTTAATTGAGAGGTTGCTATCAAGTCGTGCTTCTTTTAATATTCAAACATGATACTGAACAGTTAACGATTTATAAGTTTTACCTTCTAATTTTGCCCTTACATCCTGTACTTTACCCTGATATATATACAAAAGAGCTTAAATCTTCAAGTTAACCCTATAACCCCCTACCACTTACTACTCGTATGTCCAGGATCGACTCGTCGTGCGGTCTCCTGACGCTGCACATCGGAGACCGGATCCTGGAGATCAACGGCACGCCCGTGCGCAGCCGCCCGCTCGACGACATACACAGGGCGCTCACCCGCCCCGACCAACTCATACAGGTGAGGGGGAAATATTGTGCTTTTGTAATGGTATAATCACCAAACGAGACACAGTGACATTGTCTCGCGTTCGTCTTTATGTTAGGCAATTAGGGTAATCGCTTTTCTGATTAACCAATATACATTAATTGCCATTTTTCGCGGTTATCGAGATCGAATTGTATTTCTTTAAATATAAGACAAATACAAAGACCTTGCAGTAATTAAAACGGTTTTAATATTTTGGAAAGTATGTATTTAAAAGTTTGTTTTGTCTAAAAACTTACACAAACTAGATTGTTAGCCTTAAATATTGAAGCCTGTGGCTGAAGGTTGTACATGCTACCCCTAAACCAGTGTGGTAATGCAACATCTAAGATGTTAAATATAAAACATTAAGGGCCTCATTCACCACCCTCAAGTAAATCTTCAAGTAGGCTATTCATCAATTAAAGTCACCCGTGACATCAAATGTCAATTTCACGATGTTCCAGTAGCACTAATCCTATGATTACACTAATCGGTACCTTACTGGCCACATCATCTGCCAATTAGCGTATTTACGTGATGGTTAAAATAATGTTCAAGACATTTGACTGATGATTGAAGAAATGTTATTTATAAAGAAATGTAATTATATATTTAACGTAGTATTGAATAAATGATTCGTTCAATTTCTTATGTTCATTCACTTAACCAGCACTTTGTTACTCGATACTTTGTTTTCACTTGTGAAATCGACGGAAGGTACTCGGCAGTTTTACTCGGGAATTAACGTTAATCAAAAATTAACTAATCAACAGTTCACTCAAAGATGGTCAATAAGGCCCTAACACAAATATATCTTTATTTACAGCTAACAATAGAACACAATCCAGACGCAGCGACGAATAAAAGAGCGATATCCAATGCGCACGCAGAGGTAGAGGACAAACCGAAACACGAGACAAAGTCGCCAGTGGAACGGAAAATACTGAAGGAGAACGTGCCCAAGCTAGACAAGAGGGAGGAGGACGGGCGCAAGGAGAGGCTGTTCAAGAGGAAAGGGGAGGATGGGGGCAAAGTGAGGGTCATCAAGAGGAGGCAGACACCGTCCAGCCCGTTACTAGGAGACAAGGAGCGGAGTAGCAGCATGTCCAAGCTACTTGATGTGTGAGTGGGATTTTTTTTATTATGACGAATGGCGAGACCAGTATGTCATACGCTTGATGGTAAGCGATACGACCGCTCATGGACAGTAGCAAAACCAAACAACACTATGAATTACAAAGCAATGTTTAGCATTCCACTGCACTCGCCATCCTGAGACATAAGATTTTAAATTAAAAACTGTTGAGATAGTACCAGTTGTAGTAGGAGTTAGAGCTAACACGTTACTCGATGCAGCGAATATTGCATCGTTAATTACCTTGATCTTTTGTTTTACTACAGATATTATGGGTTATATTAGTCTATATAGATAACATAGCAAAGTAGCATTAGTGCAATGTAGTAATAGAGTTGTTATTTGAATGGCCTTGTGTCAGACACTGGTACAGTCTTGTAGCGGACAAAGGTGTAAAACCATTCCGTGGAAAAGTACATACATGGTCAGCAGTGAGCAGTATATGTGGTGTCGTGGATGATAATAATGTATGAGTTGTGGTGAGCAGTGTGGACGGCGAGGAGCCGAGCGGCGTGCTGCGAGACTTGTCCCGCGCGCGCTCCTTCCGCGCCGAGCACGACCACACCAACGGACAGAAGGTGTTCCGCGCCAGCGACCTGCTGCAGGTACACACGCACGCACGCACACATACACACAGACTTGTCACTTGTAACTAAATTAATAAATACTTCCAACACTCACAGTATACGTACGCTTGTAACGTATGAACGTACGCAAATACGCCCGTCACTTAAGGAATTGCGTGCGCATGTGTTCGTACACATAGCGTTATTTTTATACAAGACGTATAAGCTTTTTAAATTTAAATAATATGTAGGTTGCTCCATAAAAGTGTTTTAATTGCCTACTGATTGATATACACGTTGCCTGTTGTAAATAAGGCATGGGACGTTATCGACTTCATAATTAACATCTATGATAAAAAATATTGTTTCAAAAGCCGTTACAAACTGTTGTAAAATTAAATATTAATATTTTCCCTCAGGGAGAGTTGCTGGGCTCCGGTTTTTTCGGCGAGGTGTACAAAGTGACCCACCGGGACACCAACGAAGTGATGGTGCTAAAGCAACTTTACAGGGTCGATGAGGATGCGCAGAGAAACTTTCTCAAAGAGGTAAGTCCATACAAGCCTCGATGTTGAATTTGGACATAATTTCGCACTTTGTTCATAGAGTTATGCTTCCACAAAGCTGGTTTGATAACGCATAAATTCAGACAAGTCGGTAGCCTGTGGTCAGGCCGTCATTTTATTAGATTTTTCTAGTCGAATCTGCCAGCTGGTCATAGCAGCCTACGTATATCTATAAGAGACTCTTAAAGTTTCACTAGTTCTTCGATTTCAAACGTGCGCAGGCAGTTATTTCAGCGCTAATGATACAACCATAATAGGTCATTTTTCAAGCCCACTAACTAATAGAAATTCTATTACGATTGGCTACTTGACTATTTTCTGAAAAGTGTTTTAGAATCTAGAAAAATGATTATTCTATACCTGTCGCATTATTTATGTATTTTCAAAGCGTTATTTAAAACAAGTAAACATGTTTTTCATTATTACTAAAAAATGTTGCACCAAAACGGTAGGTAACATTAAAAAAGTGACGTCACGTATTTAAATCGCAAACTTTCTCAGTGGCAGAGACTAATGAAAAATTGTAAATTGTGACGTCACACGAGGCGCAATGACAGCCGGTCGCGTTCTATTACTTGTAATCGACAGATAAAAAATGGCGAACTTATTTTAGAAAAATATTTACAATTTATCATAGTGTATAAAAATATATAATTATTGCTTGCTAATAAGCTATCATATCCAACACGTTTTATATTTTATTTCCACAATGGTCAAATACCCAATTAGATTATATTGCTGTGTTTACAGGTAGCGGTGCTACGTTCTCTAAAACATCCCAATGTGTTACGATTCGTGGGCGTGTTGTACAAAGACAAACGCCTACATCTGGTCACGGAGTATGTCGCCGGAGGCACTTTACACCAACTTATACAGGTTAGAGAAATATTTATACTTAAAATGTACATCATCATCATCATCAGCTCGTTGTAGTCCACTGCTACAGCAGTATATACAGGCTTATATACATATAAGCCTCTCCCAAAGTACGCCACAGGGCCCGCGTTTGCTTCTTTATGCATCCAGTCGCTGAGGGCTCTCTAAAAGTGTACATCGGGGATAAAATATCAATACAAAAAAATGGACTATTATACATTTTGTATGCATCGTTGTGATGAGTACAAAAGTAAAAATAGATTTTATTTACGGTATTTAGCCCACGGTGGATTTCGGGACGAGAAGACATGGCGTAGTTAGCGACATTTGTGTCTGCAGATGATGACGGTGAAGTGTACAATACTTAGTGTGTGTCCAAGTACGTCCTGACGCTAATAGCAACGGCGTGTGCAGGAGCGGTCGCTGTGCCTGAGCTGGGGCGCGCGCGCTCGCCTGGCGCGGGACGTGGCGGCCGGCGTGGGCTATCTGCACCGCATGAACGTCATCCACAGGGACCTCAACTCGCACAACTGCCTCGTCAGGGAGGTAACCTACACCTTCTAATTCAAACAATATTAGAATTGCTCGTGTCATTGTTTACGCCTGTTCCATTCAAAAATAACCTTTCCTATCATATTTTGCTATAAATAACTTGTTTTTATTTTTTATACTGGTAAGTATGGCTAAAATACTCTTGATAGATTAATTTCCACTGAATTTTAATTGACAAGTGCGAGATAACTATCCCTCATTCTTAGATACTCAATTTGAGCCGCAATGCCGCTATCTCAAGTTTATTAGTAATTTTGTGCCAGAATGACAAAGTGTAAAGCAGTATATAAAGTGTGCGCGTGCGTGTGTTTGCGTTCAGGACCGCACGGTGATCGTGGCGGACTTCGGTCTGGCGCGCATCGTGCAGCGCACCGCCAGCAGCGCCTCGCACGCGCACCGGGACAACACGCTGCGGAGGAAGCGATACACCGTCTGTATACACTGCACACTACTCTAACATGCCACTCATACCCACATCACCTTCATCACCACACACTGGATATTGTTCCAAATAGAAGGAATTGTAATGCGAAAGATACTCTAACAATCCACCTACAATCCCTTCTTAACTTTCACACAAACAGCATCATCACCATCATCACCAGCCATAGGAACTTCACTGCTGAACTTAGGCATACATATGGAAGATTATAGTAGTGACTTGTTGAAAGTAGCCTTCAGTGTTAGGTAAAAGATACATCTTTATACACACCATTTACACTGTATTGTACATACATATATATATATATATATATATATATATATATATATATATATATATATATATATATATAGCTTGTATATATATATATAGCTTGGCAAAAAAGAGTCTGTTTTTATTGAGGGCGCCACGATCGAATATTTCTTTTTGATATAGCAACCTGATATACTACGACGTAAAATGTTTAGATACTTGTTAATTTTATATTAATCAATGACTTAAAAGGAAACTATTTGAAGAATAAAATAATAAGTATTTTAATAATATAAGTATTTTAATAATCGTTTTGTTCATTTTGAATCACAAAACAAGCAACAAATACACGAGAATTTTGCGAAATCTGTAAATAATTGCGCAGCGCACACAACGATGATATAGAAAGTACCGGCTATTTGACAGCAATGACATTTAAAATAGTGTTGCCACAATTACTTTTTTTTAATTACCATTTTTGTCGCACCAGACTCTTTTTTGTCAAGTTATATATATATATATACAAAACAAAACACTTAGCCTAAATGCACAGTCCACTGGCGGTCTTTTCGCTGTCACATACGTTATATTCATTGCATCATTGAACAAGCAATCAGCAAAGCTTAGGACTTTACAAAATAGTATCAAGAGTACCACGAGCTATTGGAAGCCCTTTGTTGCGATCAAGAGATATGACGTCATTAAACCACCATTACTCACTAAGATACCACTCCCATCATCATCACCCAAAAAACAATACTCAGATGAGATCACTTGTAAAAGCAATCACTAAACAACTAGTTGGTACCCATTTAAATAATATTTTTGTCACGCAGGTGGTGGGCAACCCGTACTGGATGGCGCCGGAGATGATGAACGGCAACGTGTATGATGAGAAGGTGGATGTCTTCTCCTTCGGCATCATACTGTGCGAGGTATGTGCTTATTAAGATAATTGATAAATGACTGATCAAGCAAGCGGTGTGTCAGCCATCATCATCATCAGTACCGTGAACACCCACCATATCACAATACTCTACTGTATGAGGCTCATACTATGAGCCCATATACGTCCCACTGCAGGGTACGGGTCTTCTCTACAACCGAGAGTACGATTGAGAGGAGTTAAGCCAAATGCAAATGGCTATGGTATGCAGGTTTCCTCACGATGTTTTCCTTCCCGGTTATAGCGCGATATTATGATACCAACATACTGCTTAACACATTACTGTAGCTTTAATATTGGGATGTATGAGAGAGGACATAAAGAGTAAAATGTTTGTATCAATTATGTTCGATACCGCAATCTTAGATTTTGTCTCTCTTCCTCCTATGCAGTCACACTATCTTCTATCCTATTCCAATACCCGCACAGGAGGTTGGCGATGTCCTCTCCCAATATACTACCGTAATGAGCTTCAACGACCCTAAGCCAGACTCTACAACTTCTTAAAATTAATATAATATTCAATATTTACAATAACATCAATGTTATTTCAGATCATAGGCAGGGTGTCAGCGGACCCCGACTTCCTGCCGCGTCGGTCCGACTTCGGTCTGAACGAATCCGCCTTCATAGAGAAGTTCTGCCGGACGTCCGGCTGTCCTGAGCCGTTCTACAGGGTCGCCTTTCTGGCCTGCAACCTCGATCCGGACAACAGGTGAATAGAACAGATATTCAATATGTAGTTTTCATCATTATGCGTTTGCCATCAGCTTTATTGCATTCGTCACGCTGTTCGAAATTTTTAAAACCGATGATCATCATCTTTAGTTACGGGAAGTCTACTAGTAAACGTAGACCTTCCCCATGGATTTTCAAAACCGAAAGACCGGAAATGGTCTGCAACTAAAAATTTAACGCGATTTAAAAAATATATATAATTCTATTGAAATCAGAACAACTCAGTCGCTATACCAAAGGGAAAATATTTTTCTTCATCTCCTCTTTCTACAGGAATAACGCCACATATTCACACATACAATATACTTATTGAGTCATCCTACATTCCCAGGCCGCCATTCGAAGTGATAGAGATCTGGCTGGAGACCCTAGTGATGCACCTGTCCAACCCCGGGCCGCTGCCGCCGTCCCTGCTGGCCGACATCAAGCGCTACGCGTGCGGCGCCATGCAGCGCCACCACGGCACCCCCGGCGCCTGCCCCGGGGACGCCGGCGCCTCCGGGGGCCTCACCAGGGCGTCCAGCAGGAGGGGCAGCGAGGATGTGCTGCAGGATACTGGGGTTATCAAGGTATGGTGGTTGGATTATGTTGGAACCCTGTTTTCTCCTCTTTTTTTATTCAGATGCAAGGTATTTAATTATAAGAGTAATAATGCTGAAGATATCTTCCCTATTTTTCTTATATTTTGGGAGGTTTTATTATTTAATAATTCAAAAGATTTTGTCAAAGGTTATTTTCTTAACTATATTTTTTCAATAGTCATTTGTCTGTGCTGTATATATAAATTAGTCGAACATTAGATTATGGCTAGAATGTTAAATACCTTATTTGATTAGCTTGTTCTTCCTGTATTTCACGATGATGTAAGATAGTATTGGGGCTATGCATGCATGGTAAATGTGTGTGCAGTCGCAGTCCAACGCGGCGGTGTGCGTGGTGCCGGCGGCGTGCGCGGTGCCGGCGGCGTGCGCGGTGCAGGCGGCGTGCGGGCGCGCGCTGGGCAAGTGCGTGTCGGCCAGCGCGCTGGGGGCCGCGCCGCGCGCCGCGCCCGCGTGCCGCAGCCGCAGCCAGCACGCGCTGCACACGCCCGGATACATCCTGCGCGCGCGCGGGAACACCATCGACATCACCAAGGTGCGGAACACATACACACATCTAAACTATCAACTATAAATTTGCACACATTCGTACACGCACGCACTTGCTTACGCATACGCGCACTCATGTACACCTATGCAGTATTCACACACACGCATTCACGAACATAAGTGCGCACCCATTCACACACGCATATTGCAATTTTTTATTTTTTGGATGTTGATGTAAATTTGAGAGCGGAAACGTAAACATTTTAGTTAAAAAAAATCTGAGGTATCTACTACTAGGTTCTGACATGACACTGGCTTATGTTAGCACACAAAATCAATTAGAAAGTCTTTGGCTTACGTAAACCACATGTAATTGTAATATTCTTCCAGGACTCCTGTAGTCAAATATGTCACCATTTTACAAGTGGCAATTTTTATTATTATTACCAGGTGGACGACATCACAGAATGGCTCGAGCCTCCCCCACCCCTAAAGCGCACGAGTCCCGACGCGCAGCTCAACAAGCTGGAGCCCAACAAGACCCGGCGAGTGGACCACCAGGACCTGCCGCCCTTCCTGCGCAACCAGTCCGTGGAGGGCCTCGAGACACAACACAAGCGCAACCTCGACGCGCCGCTCACCTTCTGCAGGCACACCAGCATCCCCGACAACTGCGAGGTCGCTGATGAGGCCGTCGACAGCGACTCCACCGACGAAGACCTCACCGACATCACCAGCTGGTACCGGAACCTCAGCTCCTATAAGAAAATTGACGTCGAACCCAATAACCTCTTCACTGGTATAGTCAAGAAGGGCGAAAGTCTTCTAGCAAAGAAATCGAGCTACGATGTCTCAGAAGTGATACTAAGGAACCCAGAATGCTTAACTAACGAGAGGAAAATTTCCGAGGTGGACAACAGGCGGTACAATATAGACTACTTAACCAAAAATCCCATGATGGCCGAAGGAGTCAAAAACATCCCCAAAGTAGTCGAAAAAGAGAAGCCCAGTGAAAAGACGAATTTCTTCACCAAAAAATTACTGTCACCTAAATTTAGCCGGTTGTTCAAACCCAACACTGCTGAGGTGGTTAGAAATAAGCCTGAAGTAGATGACAATAAAGACGAGAAGTCTAGAAGTAAGTTCTTTATTCAGAGGCCGGCGTCGCCTAGTAACATCGGCCGGTCGTATAGGGTTAGGCCGGCTGAGGAAGAACGAAAGCCGACGAAGAAGGACAGTGACGTGATCAAAAGTGACCTTAAGTTGGCAAGTATGGGTAAGCCCATGACGCCGATATTTCGCAGGCACATCCCTACAGAGAAGCCAGAATTCGCAGACGGAAGATTCAGCTACCGAGACAAGAGAACGAAATACGAGAAAGAGCCGAAGTTTGTAGACATTGGACGGAATAAGATTAAAGCGCCTGCTGATACTAAAACGCCATTATTGCGTAGCCCACACGTCAATAACATTCCTGGTGCAGACAAGAAGAGTCCTGAGGGTGCAGATAAGGTGCAGAAGAAGCGGGAGCCGGGGATATCGAGGAGTAACTACGTGAGCCTGGCCAACCTGAAGATTAACGGCAAGGGCAAGGAGTTGGAGCTGGACAAGACTCGGCAGGAGCTGAATGACAGTTCTCCAGTGGAGAGGGTTATGTGACCGTATGGTTGATGTATTTTGGTTGCAATGCTGAGCAGAATCTGGTGAGTTGCTTGTGTACTGTGATGAAGACATAGTAATACTTTAAACTCAAAGTTGAGAATATATATAACCCACCTTTAATCGATTTCATGATGTTTCTATGAACTGGGTTTGCCGACAATTTTACAGCTGAAAAAACATGTTGTTAAGACATAAGTCAGCTGCAGATCTTAAACCTTAATTCAAATAGGCAATTATAAATATATCCATTTTTGCACTCACTACTATATGCAATACAAAATCAAATATGTTTGTGTTAATATGACTATTTTACGGTATATTATATCTTCATTGCATTATATTTGACAGAGTTCGAAGGCGAGCGCGTCCGGTGGGACTGAGAAATGTACTCTTGCCATGTTGTTCCGTGTAGTTCATATACAATTGTTGAGTTGTTGTTTGTACTTATATCGAAATACCCGCAGTGTTGTAAATGTTGCATACCCACGCTGTTGCCACTATACTTTTTGATACATGGACTTAAAATTCTCAATGTCTGGAACCAAATAGGTTACTACTTTACTAACGCAGATTATTACAAATTCAATTGTTTTATAAAAATATTTTGAAGAAGTAAAACATTATTTAATTTCCAATTTTTATCTTTTTTTAGGAAGACCATCGTAACCGACTGTTTGCATTTTCGCAGGTTTATTTTTCCTGCATTAAGAAGTATTTATGTCCATTTTCTTTTGCTTATAAAATGTATATAAATACAAAATAATACTCCAGAGTAAGCAATGAGCATGATAACCATCCAAAAACGAGGTTATGATCAAACACAATTCCGTTTCAAGGCAGCTACGATGGTTTTCCTGAAAAATCTCAATATGTTCTACGTATGCAACATTTACAACAACACTGGGGTGAAAGTTAACGCTTTTTGAACCTACATATGCAGTTATTGTGCAATTTTTGACAGTTTTTATAAGACAGTAACGGAGGTGCGATTTGGATGTCGTTTACAAGTTTACCGCGTTACATTTATTCGCTTGTGGGAACATGATCCGCGGTGTAAAATGGCGGCCGAGTGGCGGCGGTTTTGACAGCTCAATAACACCTGTCAAATGGTACAGTTGCCTACGTTCATAAATATATATTTTTTTATGTACTAACGAAAATAATGAATACTGTAAGAAGTATATAATATAATACACAATATACTGGCTGGCTGTCAAATTATTAGTTACCTAGTAGAACAAAATACGACAGCAATACTTCATATTTCACACAACATCCTTAGTCTGTGAAAGAATGGGACATTCGATTGTGTAGACGACTGTACCCTGACAGACCTAGTTAATATTGTAGATAGCAGATTAAATATATCACGCGGGATTGTACATTATTGAGATTGTTGCTGAACGCTTTAGCTACCATTGTGGTCAATTAAATATTGTTTCTGAAATTAGCACGCGTGTATGGGCTTAGAAAATGCAAATATGTATTGGAAGTTGCAGCGGTTTTCCTGTGGCTATTGATTATAGGGGTAAACGGTATGATCATTTAGCGTATTATAATATGCGCCCCAAGGCAAATGTCATTTTTGCTGTTACTATAGGCTAGATCCATTTCTTTGGATTTTTAGTATTCAAGACGTTGACTGCGGCAAGCACACATGTTGTGTATTTTTTTGCCGCAACGCGATTCCAACTACATCTGCGAGAGTTTATTGTGTTGACACAAAAGGCACGCGTTAAAAGTTATAAATTAGAAAGCTACATATTTCATTGTTTTACAATCCCTAGATAAAGTTCAAAATGAAACATTTTCTATAAAAAATTCTACTGTCGTATCAGTAATTTCAACTCATTCCTCTTAATATCGAAAAATATTTCATTTTTAAATTGGGTGATTATTATTCACTTTGAAATAAAGATACCGTTTACCCCACTAGTATAAGATGGAGTTGTCAAAACCACCGCCACAATTGGTGTGTGTAGATGGCCGGTGCCTTGAATCAAGACTGCGTGGTAGTCGCTTCACGTCAATTCATTCGCTAGGTACATCGCGTCGTTACTTGATTACTCATAGTTAAATATTACAAGAAGTTACATTATATCCGTACGTCGCGCCACGCACGTTGTAGCATAAATATTAATTGGTTAATGTTGTACAATTATTATATGGATACTTGTAGTTTTAAAGCTTGAGCTGATTTTGGGGTTATTGCAATCACTACATAGTATAAAACAAAGTCGCTTCCCGCGGTCTGTATGTCCCTATGTATGCTTAGATCTTGAAAACTAGGCAACGGATTTTGATGCGGTTTTTTAAATAGATAGAGTGATTCAAGAGGAAGGTTTACATGGATAAGTTTAGGGTGTATGGATATATATAGGGTGTTCCAGTTTGTACGAAAAATAACACGTATCTGGTGTGGAGTGGAATCAAGAAACATCTGCACCCTTGCGAAGCTAGGACGGGCCGTTAATTTTACATAAATGTATACGGTGAGAAAACAAGCAGACCATGGCAATTTGTAAAAATTTACATGGTATGTAAAGTCCGCCAACCCGCAATAGGTCAGCTTGGTGGACTATATTGCCTAACCCCTCTCAATCGTTCTCTTGCTGGTGTGGGAGTCCCGTGACCTATAGTGGAATATATATGGGCTGATACAGATATCTCCATAAATTAAGGACTAAAGGTCTCACCAAACAGCGGGCGGGACACGACGGCGACGCGGCTTTGGCGGGACGTCCACAGGTCGCGAGGAGTTGTAACATACGATTTGATAGGAGACGTCGCGTCCCCGTCCAATCCCGCCCGCTATTCTGCGAGACCTATATACCATAGGAATTGCAGTAACCACAAAATGCACACAAAATAGATAGCAATATGTTTTATTAGAATTAGCCTGTGTTAAATGTCCATTCGTTTGATCTATTGAAATTATTTAACTTAAAGAATTATAGGAAAATGTTTTTGCAAAATATACAAATAAAAAAGATAATATATTCACCTTACACAAAGTAGATTAATGAGAATGGAGGGATGACTTCATTTTAATTTTGCGATTGTAGTCTGGTGTTAAAATAGTATTTAACATTCCCAAAACTTGTATTTAATAGTTTTAAGTTATATTTACGAGGGAACCCACAAGCCACTGATATATTAAATTATAATATTCAGAAATACCTAAACACGGTTTTGTGAGAAAAATGTAAAATTCCTTTTTTCAATTCAATTTCAAAAATCCTTTTCTTCAACTATCACCGAAATTAATATTTCAATTTATCCTCGAATACACATGATATAAATTATTTTAAAATATCTCTTATACTTAACCATCCTCTATTCCGTCGTTTTGTTTATTGAAATTATTTAGCTTTAAATTTATAGAATCTCACGTTATGAAATCTCAAAATATATTACATTGTTGTGTTAAAAATATAAATCAATTTACACAATTCACATGCGTTGCGTGGCGTGACGTGCATCCAGTGTAAATACTGACTTTATACACAAGTTGATAAGAGTTTGTACAATTTTGTAATATATTAGATTAGATGGAAATATTTTAATGCGAGAATTGTTTTGTCCAAAATTAAAGCAATTTTGTTGGTTATATACTGAAATGTATACTCCTCGACAGTGCCATGTTATGCCGGCGGTGGGAATGTCTTGAAATACCCGATTCTTATTTTGTTTCTATCAAAAAAATGATAAAATATTAGAATACTCTCAGAAAAAAATACTACTATATAAATCAATGCATTTGCACTTTTCTGTTGGTTTGAATTCAATTCATTTTTGTTTCAATACCTAAACGGTACAAGCATGCTAAATGGTCAATGTAACGGAAAGATATGATATTTTTGGTACGAAGATTAAAGGAAAATTCTATTTTAATTACATTCCAAAATTGCATTTATTTTTTAATAAATTGAGAACTTAAGGCATATTTTTATTGAACTAGCGTTTTGTTACGTTTCTCATCGCCAGCTCTTCCTTACCTAAGAACAAGTAATTCCGTAATATATTGACTTCATCAATATCTATATTAGATTTAGTTAGTTTTTAGTGATTTCGACAATATTGGTTAACTTTACATTAATTTATTAACATCTGCTGTAGTGTTAAGTTTTTTTTTACATTTTGAGTCTGAATTTGATGACACAGGGTGCCATTTATATGTATTCTTTATTAATACATTACTCACGCTTTTAATGTAATATTGGCTCTTTATTTGTATTTTTTTGTGAGTTTACAGTGCTACGATTAGGTCACATAATATATTTTAGGTATTTTTTGTTTTCGTTGATATCGACAGTTTCTGCTCTATTTAGCATAACATCGCAAAATATGAACAAATTACTTTACTTGCCATATTAATTGCATTTTATAGCATAGCAAACATCTCCGGCCGTATTCATAGACAGTTTTAAAACCTATTTTAGTTATCGAATGTTTTGTCCCTTTCGAATTACTTTTGAATTCAGTTTGAGCGAGGAAGCCAAAACATGCTATAATTAAAATAGGTTTTAAATCTGGCTATGAATAAGGCCTTAACCAGTCCACTTTAATTTCTACTAAATGTCACAAATACATGCATCTGTTGAAATCATAGAAATAGTTTTAGATTTTTAAGGATTTAATAACTTTCATATGAGCATCCATGATGTCATACATGGAAAGTTTAACAGCACACTACGGTTTATTCAAAAGAATATTAAAGACTATAAGGATTGCATTTAATTCAATCTGTTTCTGAATTATTTTTCCTGGTGTACCTAGGTATATCCTATGGATAGCTCTATAAGGTTCGAAAATCTAAAATATTATATTCTTACGAGACTATTAAAACTTCAGCAACCTTAAAACAACAATACTGTAATTAACTACTCTCTAGTATTCAAAAATCCTTTATATTCAACCTTTATTTTTGGGGTCTCAGATAATTGTCGTATAATCGTAGCGCTGCAAACATACCAATCAGTTGGGTAATCTCGATGGTTCAGCGGAAACCTTTATGTTCGTGTCGATAGTTAGTGCTCATAGTTTGTCCTATCTGTGATACAATTTCGTTTGTAATGCATGCAATAATGACAAGTATTATAGGTGTCTTAGTTCTAGTGCAGTTTTTAAGCATTTTTATATTTTTAGTTAAGACCTTTGAGGCGTTAAATATTGAAACGAGAATAAGTTGTTTTGGATGAAATGTTACGTTTCAAGCGTTTACGTACTTACTCTATTTTTTAGATTTTATATATTTTTACAATCTTTGCCTAATAAGCCATTTTATTGTTTTTATACAAATAATTTTAGTTTTTTCCATGGTTATTCGGTTTTATTTTAGATCTTCATAGTGCTAAATTTTTATATAAATATAGTTTCTTTTAAAATATATATATTAATTTGTATAAACTTATAAATAAAGAAGGCGCTATCAATTATACTTTATATCTTTCTTAAATTCATTTCCTTTGTCTTTAACATTGTCGATATTATAAACCATTTTCCTTGCTTTACCCATTTAAAAAGAACGTTGACATCATTTCATCAGCAAGCCACAGTCTCTTATCCTCATGACCTACTTGTAAAGCCAAGTGCTTGCGCTGAAAGCTTCCATTTTGATCCTGATTGAAACGCTGTACTAGCTCATTCAATGCCCTTTTATAGACCCTGGCTACTTGCAAAGGACTGAATAGGCTTCAACTCATTCAAGTTTAACGCCTCGACGCAAGTTAACACATTAACAAGTATAACAACGACTATTCCGTCTCGTTGCATTCCACGCGTCTCTATTGTGTTTGTAAGTACAAATGAATAAAGGAATATATTCGGTAAATGTGTTTTTATTTATTATTTTTTAAGAATTGTTATGTAGATGTTGACTGGAAGTTGGCGAGGTTGATTCTCACACCAAAACTTCTTGTATGGCCTACAGATATTAAATCTATTTATGTATTTTTGGAGGTTTGTTTTCGAAACACAGACAATACAGAGGAAGTAATAAAGTGGTCTTTGTAATCTGTTAGGGCAACATGATCTTTATATATGTGGCATAATGGTCTCGCTTACGGTTTTACGATCAGCCGCCTATCTGACATATTTTTCGGATACGAAACCAGATAGATAATATACAAGTAAAGGACTGGACTGCCAAAACTCACACAAGGACTACATATATTGATTTATATTATTAAATAGCGAAGTCATTACTCATTTCCTGTTTTTATATCCATAAACCATTACATTATTCAGCGATACTGTTCATTTCAATATAAATAAACAAAGGCAAAAAAAATATATTACTGTGAGGGTAGAAGTATAATTTTCTGTCACACCAGAATTACTCTATAATAAATACATTAAAGCCTCCAAAACTACCAGGAGAACATAACATCGTAGGAGTTTGTCGGTAGATAAATTGAAAAAAGTATGGTGGGTAGATCAGGTGCAGTCGTAGACAGAGAAAAGTGCAGTACCTACTCTTTCATTCTTTGTTACCCTAGTACTTTACAATTCGCAACATGTGCTTTGCGAGGTTTTGTGTACAGATTTTTATGGTAAACCAATTTATTTTAAACGGGTTTTCACCTTTCAAGTACCAGGAACGCATAAAGTTGACGGAGATATTTTCATTCATAATAGTAGCTAACTTCCTATTGGCTACACCTGATGCGCCGACCAAATACTATGGACCAATCACCGTCTCCTTAATGTTACGTCATACCATTCATATTAATGTTTCTAGGAACTATATAGTGCGGTTTGATTTTTTTTCAATCCTACCCTCGAAATAGAATTACACGTGGGTATGTTATTTTAAATTATGGTGATTAATGACAGTCCATTGTAAAAATTCATGATAAAAGTGACATACCTTAAAATCAACATAACTTTTTACTTGCGTAGATAAGTATACGCTCAAGTTATTTTTCTCACTGCCAGTATGGGGACGTTGATTACCATATTTATAAGGAAACAAAAACAACGCATCAACCGTAAAATATTTTATTTAAAACAAATAGAAAATGGGGTATCAGTACAAAGAATCCCAGTGGGCTACAAACGCTACGTGTACAGTAAACATAGAAAATATATATAATTCATATTAAACGATAACATTAAACTACTGAGCGGAGATCCAGAGATACCTTCAAAGTTTATAACTTCAAAACTACAGTACCTAACGTGGGCACTCACGTGTTAAATATTGCACAAAATAAAAGTAGGTAAATATATCTGTCCATTTTCATCAAAATTACTGTAGTTTACAAGCAAATTTAGTCGAAATAAACTATGAAACAAAACTTTGCAACCCAATTTGGCAAATCGTGCTCGACGATTGGAATAACGAAGTGAGTAGTTACAAGGGGCGCGGTGAGTGCGCCTGACCTATATCCGTCTTCTGGATCACCGCTCACAACACATTGAATGGATTCTATCGAGATCGATAAATATTGCTGTTTATTTCCTCTTTTGTACCAAAAGACATACTATATTAATAAAAAGAATGGATTGGTTAAAAAATTTATAAACAAAATACTATCAAATTATTTGACAAACCAATTTGATTTTTTAACAATGATTGTAAAAATGTAGCCAGTCAATTACAAAAGTTATGTTGTACATTTATACCCCAAAAACACTTAACCATACCAACCCTGACCCCGGCCTTAACTATCGATTGCCTACATCAACACCAGCGTCTCAATTACATTAAGACCGCATACCAATAAAAACACTACACGTTGGGGCAAAAATGTACAACATACCGACCATATTTGAGACATATTAAGAGTATAAGAAAAAAACAAGCTGAAATATTGGTTTGATTAAGAAATGACAGAGGTAATTTACCGATCCCAAAAGAATTTTTAACACATAACATACAAAATGAAAACTACACAGTAAATAGGAATTATATAGATTGAATATTGTCTTAAATTGGACATCAAGGTACAGTGATGCAGTCGTTCAAATAATCGTGTCGATCTAATTTTAGAATTACAATGATAATAATTACAATATTCTCAGTGACAGCTCAACAAAATTGAATAGAAACCTATGGTCGCTTATGGTGAAAAAAAAATTACTGTTGACCACAGTATGTTTTGTAAGAGTAAAAAACAAAAATTATAATATAATAAGAGCTGCCTAAGAGCGACACCAAATTTAAAAAAATATACATAGGTATACTAAAATAAGGTTTGAAAATAATGTGTTCAAGAAATGGTTCACCATATTTGTAAAACTATATCAAAAACCCACAGAGTCCTACAGCTAGTCTAGTCTAGATAAATAAAGTATACTTTAAAATTTAGAGTTTTACGACTTAGACATAGTATCAGACATGTATTTCCCTTAGGCTACAACTATTTTTTTTTATTTACGCGTACACCGGGAATTGTAAACGGGACCGTTAAAATTATTTTTTGATTTCATAAACTTGATAAGACTTTTTGTGTTTATTGAGACAGAGTATAAATAAAAATTAGTTACCCCTTAAGTTTAGTCCAAAAACAAACAAAAAATATTTAATGTAACCTAATAATTAACGCAAATAAATACAGGGTATATCAAGACTGCTACCGAAATCGAAGCCAGGTGGTAGTTTTAGTGACTACAGATACGATGCAACTAAAAAATTTGCACAAAAAGGCGACGATTTTTTTTGTGATGCTTTAATTATCATTGTGTTTGTGTGGTAAATCCATAGTTGTTGACATTATAATTTAAAGCCTTGCTTACTACTATAGCGTCTTTGAAAATAAAAAGGTGTACAATATTTTTTAGGCAAATTAAAAAATACGATGAGAGGAAAAAAATCTTCGCTTTTTTGCAAAAAAATTGTTTGCATTGTGTCTAAAGTCGCTAAAACTACCATCTGGCTTTTTTCGGTAGCAGTCTCGATATACCTTGTATACTCAAGAATTTGTCTATTGCTGGTCACAAAATAATTAAATATTCAGAAATCCTTTTTATAATTCCCGGTGTCGCCAATATCGACTAATACGATAAAACATGCAAGTGCGTGATATGTGCAATTACTAAAGAAAATTACTATCGACTACGCTCCCAGCCCGCTCCGCAACCTCACCCAAATGCAACGTTTAAATGCAATATTGAAAAATACTTTATCGTGTAGAAAAATATGTGAAAGTATAATGACTAAAATTGTAATTTAATTTATTAATGGACAAAATACTCATAATTTTCGTATCCGGTGGACTTGCTTCCGTGAAAATTATTTTGTGCATTGCTGCGTTTTTTTTTAAATTTTGTATTCAATAACTTAGATTCTTGTTCCGTTCATCAGAATTCACAAAAACTAATTTAAACGGGAGACTTATTATTCGTTGAATTATATTGTCTTAAACAGCCCAGCACACATTCAATGCCTCAAATAACTCACAGAAGTTAAGCGCAAGACGGGATAGAAACAAGAGTCACTTTGTTCATTATAAAATATAAAATCACGAAAAATCTAAATTACGTATACAATTTTATATTAAAACATTCACCGTTGCACCCTTACCCTATATCAAAACGGTTGTTGTTTAATCGTAAGTAGTTCAAAATCTAGTAAGTTAGTCCAAACACACTAGATTTAAAACTACCAAAACTTTTATTTGCTCATCATCTGCAATCAATTTACCGTAGTATTTTTAAAAGCATTTTAGGAGTTTTTGTTGCATTTTGATATAGGGTAACAGAACAACTCCAATAGACAAAAATATAAATGAAAATCACAACTCTATCATAACACTCATATATAAATATTCATACTATGAAATTCTTAAACAATTCTATAAAGAGAAAAGACTATACGTTACCAAAACATGCAAATAAATACGAAAACACTATATTTCTATATAAATCGAATTGACGATGGATTACACTCCTTTAGCAATCGACATACGTACGCTAAAAGGAAATTGTTGTAATGGCCGTAACACACGATATAACTGTGCAAGTCTGAGTTTGCGCCAGTATACTAGAACGTGTGTGGGCTAATAACTGCGCAAACTTCATTCTAATTTTCGATTCGAGACTGGCGCATTTTTCATTTGTGCAAACGCACTTGACCGTGTGTAGCGGGCTTTAGGCTTAAATAGCCCAAGTACACCACATTTACTGATTATTTAAGTCGTTTTAAAGTTAGAAGTTTTGTGAATTCAATTCCTTTCGCGTAACTTGTCTATTTGGCAATAAAGTAATGTAGACAGATAAGCAATGTCGATAGTAGTGGCGTTACTATCTACTTTAGCATGTTTAATTTAGTTAAAATTGTTTTTTCAATATGGAAAACAAAAAATGTAGATTGAATCAATTACACTTCAATTGTAATATCGATTTTACACTTTTACATAAGTGACCAACTTTTAACTGTTCTTTAATTTATCGATAGAAAACTGAAGAATCTAACCACACCACTATTATCGACATCGATAAACAATATGGAAGAAGTTGAAAAGTCAATATCGATATCCCACCCACTCTTCTCTACTTTACGATAGCTCACACTATTTCTTCGATGAGATTGTTCTAATATCAACGCAATTGTTGCGTCTCTCAGTACTTTGTGTCCGCACACTAGCTTTAGCACCAAATTACATTAACGAAATATTCTACTTGTATAGAATAACACTAAAACTAAACAGTCAATGTAAACGTCGACTAGTTTTATTTAAATATTTCACGAAACATCGGTTTTGCGGGTCATACACAAATTGTATTTTACTATATAAATAAGTTATAATAACAATCGAAATATAATTAAATGATCACATCAATTTTTTTAAGATACAAGCAATTATTTTATCGATATTTTTAACATCCACCAACCCACATGCCAGTGAGTGGTCTAAGGCATAACTGTTTTTCGACGTAACCTAGACCCACCAATGGCAAATATGTGGGACAATGGAGTAATAAATACTTTTAACATCGATACAAAAACTCACTAATCGATATAATTTCAAAGATATCTAAATTCAACGCCCGCTACGCTACCGTCTTGTACATAGACTTAACTCTTTCTTCCTGCCAGATGCCCAAGTCTAGCAGAGGGGCATAATGTATAATTTAATATTTGTATATAACCCGTAAACCGTCCTCCCACACTACAGCTAAGTATCGAGTGAGATCTGAGTTTAAGTTATATTTGAACTGTCGTGAACCGTGCTGTGTAGTGCTATACTCTAAAAGTGTATAATGTTGGCACAATTCAACTACAACCGACCTTTTTGTTGATGTAAAAATACATATTATTTAAAAAAACTGATACGTATAGACTACACACTGAATTAGTCAAAATTTACATTTTATTCTCTCTCTCTTTTGAAAAATAAGACAATATTATTTCATTCACTATAGTGAATAGATCTTAGAATCAATGATGGACTACATATAAAAAAATAAAGTAAATCTCAGAAAAAAAAATACATATATTAGTTACCTATAAAATATGCTGTCTGAATATATATGTTCCAATAACGTTCATATTTTTAAATTAACAAAAAAGAAGGTTGTAATTTCTAAAATCTTACCTATGTTAGGGGCACTACAAGGACATTGATTAAATTACTTCAATTTAAATATCGATCAAAGTGAAATGAGCAGTTATTTATCGAGGGCTCCCCATGTCTTATCTTGTTCGACCTGACTAGTAAGTACTCGCGGTACAAATTAGGCCTGCTATTGATTGCTGATGAACAGTAGACTCTACCGGCATAAACATAAAGTATAAAATCCTAACACAATGTAAGGTTTCAATAGAATATAGATAAAATCATGTTTTTGATTGTAGAATTTCATCTTGGTATCCATAAAGGTTATATTTTTGAGAACTCAAATCCGTTCAATAGGATTCAGATTTTTATCCTATTTCGACTTACATTGTGGTAGAACTTAACAAAATTGTCATTTCAGAAACTCCACAGTACATTTTTTAAAGATTTGAATATATTTAGGTCCACTCCAATGTTCTCTGCACTGGCTAGTAAATACATGAGTATTGACAAAGTCCAGGTTGCTTAAACAGCCATCGGAGGGCAGGTAACGTTTGGGCACCCTTGCAGTTAACTGGTAATTGGGATTTCGAAATTCGCTTTTTAGCAACTTGCGGTCATCAATTACTTTGTTTTATTGACCTGTGTTCATCTAGCTATGTAGTCAGATGAACCAGGGACCTGTTTGGTAATTGATTGTTATTCCTCATGGACTTAAGCAATACCAAGAACACAGTCAAGCCGTTGCTTACCATGTGATGTAACCCACCCACCAGTACTTCTTTCAACTCTTAACTCTCTGGCTGTTGTCACCAAGTTACACCTGACTAAATATTACAACATAGACAACTTATTCAGGAACATAAGAGTGTTTTGAACTAGTCTGATAGTCAAACTGATTTACTACTAATACCTGAGAATGCATTATTTCCCGTGAAGTCTCTCAAACGTCAGCACAAAAATCAAGTTAAGGGTTGTGTTCATCAAGCAGACATGAGAGGCTCTCGCTGCGGCCTCAACGCGGCGGCGAGGCGGCGGCGAGTCTCTGGCGCAGGCGCGCGAACTTGCCGTGCACCAGGCGCAGCTGCGCGCGCAGCCGCGACGACAGCTCGCGCTGCAGCGCCTGCACCTCCACCAGCTCGCGCCGCAGCTGCTGGTAGTCCGACCGCACCTGCACCCGCCCGCACTCACTATACGCTCCACTTGGTGCGTCAAATGCAGTCCTTGTTCATGGCAAATAGCTGTAAGCTATTTTATGCAAGGGCAGCTGAGCCCAGACTTAGTGTAGACGGCATTACACTGCACTTTTTTGCAGCATACATTTTAACGAATGAATAGTAGTGCGTATACGTGTACTCGTATTGTATAGAACTGTCAAAAAATGTACTTTGCAGTACAATGGCTAGACAATACCAGTAGTATAGTAAAGCCGCTGCCTACATTTAAGCGTGTATGATTATTTATTCTGTATTTTAAACAGGGACTGCATTTCACGCACTGGTTTTTCGCAAATATATACAGCTGGAATGTAGGCAAACTTTGCATTGTTCTCGCTGACGTTACTATATTGTAAAACCTACATTCCGCTGCGTCAGACACTGATTCATAAAAACTCTATCATGATATGCGACAGTCTCACGTCTTGAAGTATTCGGTGTAATGGATTAATCACTGCAAGCAAAACCATTCAAATTTAATTTAATTTATGTGCTACGTTTTTATCTCCATGCACCATTCAACCTTTGAATGGGAACTGGGAGAGAATGCCTCAGGCCAAGGTCTGCCTTTATGTTGTATTGTATATAAAGTATAAATAAATAAATATTTTTATACTAACACGGATAGTTATGATCGATATAAAGTCAGTATAGACAAGCGACAAACAATTACCTATCGCCGTTTAACGTTCAATGCCTGTTTGCTCGATAATAATTAATTTTCAAGTAATAAGGTGGAATATTATGTTAAACTATCCACATTTGAAAAATAAAATCAATGTTTTCCTTCCGTTACTTTTTAAAATCTCTATCTATAATACCCCAATAACGTTTTCATTAAAAAATTCAAGGGAACGTTGTATTTTCAGGCCACAATATTATTTATAAGCAAACTAATACGCAATATTTTATCGATTTAAAATTTTCGTTTTTTTTATCGATAACTTCCGCTTGCAGTGATGATGATACGATGAGGAAGAGTAAAGAAAAATATCATCGATATAGGTACGTAAGCTTTGATAGGAACACCGCACGTGCTTAGATGCAAATGTGTGAACCAGATATTCTCAATAATTATTGATACAATGTTTCTTAGTTGTTGTGAATAACAAATTGCTGAATTGAATTTAGATTTTACCTTAATTTTATTTTATAATATTATATTTCAACAGTTAATTCGTAATATCCTTTAAGTCAATAGAGTCAATAGAATTGCGCTTTAAGTTTCAATATTTCTAGTATGTTATATTATTCTGTAATGCTATTATTTTAAGCAGGTTTATGACATGCTTTGCTTCGAAGTGACTATGTAAATGAAATCTTACTGTATTTTTTTTTGCATTGAAATAGGCGCCAAACTCTAGCAGAGATTATCCAAAAAGAGCTATTTTCATTTTGATTTTCTTCCTCCTAAAATTGTTTTGTATGTTCGTTTAATAGTATGTAAATATAATGAAAAAATCACAAACAGTTCACACATTTGCATCCTGACACGCATAATCCGCTGAAGAGTAGCCTGCAGGCTGCAACACATAGTCCAAGCCCTAAGACATGAAGCGGGGCCCGGTACGCAGGGCTTTGGCACGGGCTTCGACTCAGTACCACAGTCAAGCCCTCTCGTCAGCTAGTATGTCAAGCTTGCCGCTTGCAACTTGCCATTTTTTTTCTCACAAAATAGTTTTATGAATAGGTGTTGGATTGTGGTTATTATTTCGTGAATTAATAGGTTATATCTTCAATATTTTATTTTTGAAATACTACTTATTTTTATAACATTAAATGAATAAAAAATGGCAATTTGCAGCGAATAAAACGCTGTTACGTTAGTAATTCTGACCTGTGTAGTTACTATTACGCAAGGGGCTGAAAATAAATATAGATATATATAAGTAGGTACTTAAACAATACGTATTCTGCTTATTAGGATATGTGGGGAACATTGAGGTAGTATCTCAGAACAACATCGCCAATATGTGCGCATTTATAATTTTACAAATACAATCTTGTGTCGATAAAAGTTGTGTTTATTGAAGTTCTAGATATGCTGTAACGGACGCCACATACAAAATGTTTATAAACTGTGGTCTGTGCTTAGTAGAGCATAATTTGTAAATTATTGCATCAATTCAAGTGCCGTTTTTGTATTAAAGGTACAACCCATTCCGTTTCAACACAATGTAGCTAAACAAGAAGTCGTTGGGCATTTACGAGATCCGTTTCAACAATGTCGTTCATCTATTTACTCTCGTCCCCCATCGTGCCTAACCGATTCCCAGCATACTTGGTAAGAGCGCAAAGATTTCGTTCGAAATGTTTGTTCTAGAATACCTTAAAAATACTGCTTGATAATACCTCAACGTTGGACAATAAGCTTATTTGCATTATTCTAAGTACTGTGCTTAACTATTCAGTGTATTTGATTATCACTTAACGTTGTTATTTATCATAATGTAGTCTGGTTTGTGAGGCACGTCAAAGTTATCCCACAAATGCGCGATGTAGGTGAGACACGATTTCATTATGCATGTCGCAGACTTAGCTCTTAACTTTATTATGGTAACGACATTATGTTGAGCATTATTGAAGAAAATCTCGGAAAATATGAAAAAGCAATTTCGTAGTTAAGACACAACAATTACCTTTCGCCTAACAATTATAACTATACTTAGTTAATTTATAACAGAGATAAACAACGGTCATGATGGTTTAAATCGCTACGAAAAGAGGGTGCATATCTATGCTTTTTACTGGTGGAAGGCTTCTCATATGTGAGAGGCCTCCTGTGTAGGTAGTAGGTACCACCGCAATGTCTATTTCTGCCACCAAACAATAGTGTAAATGTACTGTTGTTTCGGTTTGAAGGACATTGTAGGCCAAGTAACTACTGAATGAGACTTAACATCTTATGTCTCAGGATGGCGAGCGCAGGGGAATGCCAAGCATTGCTTCGTAATTATTGTATTGTTTGGTTTTGCTACTGTCCATGAACGATCTTATAGATTACCATTATGCGAATGGCATGCTCGTCTAGCCATTCATCGCAATAAAAAAGTAGACTTAATGGGGGCATCGTCATGTCCTAACATGTTTTATATACGTCATTTCCTTTCATTTCCCATTTCTTTATTATTTGTAAGATTGCCTTGAGCGAGAAGTCTGCCATTTGTATTATTATATCCAATATTAAATCTCGAGAGTGAAATAAATGATAAATAAATGTTTCTAGCAAAAAGGACGCTTGTAACTGAAGTACAATACATTGGTACTTGTCCACTCGTAATAAACATCAACAGATGTCAATTGATCTTTAACGCTCATCATCTTTATGCAACAATATGAAATTACTATTATCCATATTAGCAACCGTCCTCGACTGTGGTCCGTAAGGTTCTCAGTTCGATTTACAAGTGAGACAAGAAACAGGGTGGGCAGATTTCACATACCACTGAGTTTGTCGTGTACAACTCTTTAGTGGGACATTTTCTCGCGATGTTTTCCTTAAGCGTAACCACGAGTTATATTTAATTAATTATACACAGCGCACGCTTAAGGTTTCTCATATTGACACAAATGTTACACTTTCAAATTAAATTTCACTTTACGTATTTTATCGCGGTTTTCGCACAAGCTAACTTCTTAAATATCCAAAATATAAAATATGGTTTTATTGGTAAGATTGAAGTAACATTTTACAGTTATACGCCTTGGACTCAAACCAGCGACCAGCTACAGTATCCGTTTCGATCCTAAAAAGACTATAATTCACTTGTTATGTCAATCATGATCACTACACACGGAATATTTTGACGTGACTCACAGACACATGTTAATAAACACATCAAAGTACTTGAATGTGACTCATATCAAGTGAGTGTTGAATTAGCAGAGGTGAATAGTTATCTATTCAATGCATTGTTGTTTAGCCAAATGCTGTATTATTATTGGGAAATATAAAGTATTTTTTAACTATGAAAAAGGGAATATAACTAGATAAATGTGAATAAAATCATTATACTTAATTGTTAATGTATACTGATAAGATAATATAGACATTATGTTAATACAAGCTTAAGCACTAGTGGTTAGCATATTTGCCTTGCAAATTATGTTATCTGCATTGTAGGTAATTGGAACCATAAACATTGCCATTTTCCTATCACATTTTAAACAATTCAGTTACCTTTTTGTTAATTTTATTTGAATAATATCACTCTATAAAACAAATATTTATATTTTTTTTATTGACAATTATGATATTTTTATCGGAGTGGTGATAAATCTTCATAAATAAATGATACAATGTAATCCTAATTTGTTGTAATTTAATTGCTTACTAAATCAATTTAAATCTATACCTTATTGCAATATGAAGCTGTGCTTTGAATACTCATTTTCATTAACTTCACTTCAAATCTCCATGTTTTGTGCATAATAGTCTGGTTGATGTTTGACATTACCTCGGAAACAGACTTGAGAAGGTTCATGATGCACATGTCCTGTGCATTAATGGGTTCCACCAGCTCCTTCTCCACATTGTCCATTTTCCACTCCATCAGATCGAGTTGCTCGTCTGCGCGCTTCACCTGTTTACAAAATCATTGTTTTTATAAAATAATAAATAGTGAAAGCCATGCTACTAAATAATAACAAAGTTGGATGATGGACATTTTAATTGGGAATGTGGTTTGAGAATTTCTAGGTACCACATCTTAGACTTAATATTTTTTTTTGTTTTTGATTTTATTTAAGCTTGGTGATATTTGGATGATATGATTAGAACCTGGTATGAATTTATGCAGGCTGCCTCCAACAGGTCACTGTGGAAATCATTAAGGAAACCTATGTTCAGCAGTGGACTTCCTTGGCTGATGGATGATCAATTTATGCATGTAGGAGATATAAAAAAAGTGTAATAAATAAACATGATTTCACAGATTTAGGTGTGTCTGGTCCTCAGACAGTATGTTGATAAGATATGAACACGGCGCCAGGTTGTCTGTTTTCCTTATCAAAATAAAATCTACAAATATAACAGGTAGTTCAAGATAAAAATTATAACTTAAAATATTTTGATAAAACTTTTTCGTTTAATAAAGAAATACACATAACAATATAATATATTTTGTGGGCTCGTAACGAAATATATTTAATTACTTTCATTCAATTAAAATATTACATATAAACTAAAAAATATAATTCCATTACTAACATGTTTTCTTATAACTGTAAATCATACTACTAAAATGAGGCACAAATTAGCCATTCATCTTTAAACAAAAACGTTTTCGTCGGCCGAATATTTAATTATGCAAACAGTTTGCACTTAGCCGACTAAATTGCCGAGTACCGTAAAAATTAGCATAAATTGTAGTTTCTAAATAAATTCCGGTATTTTTAGATAATATTAGGGCGATGTAGGAAGGGCAGCCTTTGCCCTTTAGCGTAATATCATGCAGTTAAACATTTATAGCTTAGCGGCTCTATGACCTACTTTTAAAAAGCTCATCTATTTTAATATCATAACTGGATAATAATATGAACAGTTAGGATTATACTTACAGTTTCTTCCAAGTCCTGCATGGTGACGTCTTTTTGAGTCATATTTACTGTGAACTTTACAATTTCTCACTAAAAACTTTACACGAAAACAACCGTGTTCGACGAGACGACCATTTTCCGCAACTGACTTTGACAATGACGTTTCATGTACATGTGAAACAGACGCGAACAAAACGCAATAAACGAAGTTTTCTAATTCTTGTATGTAATAATAAAACGTTAAATTTTGGCGGGAATCTTTGTTAAGCGTGTATAGTGTCAGCAGTTTAATCATGTAAAATAATCATACGTATCGAAATATATTCAAAACATTGATATTAAAGATTATTTGCCTCATATATTACATGTTTGTAATAGTTGAAAAAGTCAGATCTTGTGATTGCAATTTGCAGCACTAGCAGTTTTAAATACTGTGGCTACTGCATAGTGCTACACATGGCCTATGCGGTACGCCCTACTCCAAGTCACCAAGGGAAACAAGCATGGGTTTATGTTTATAGTAATTTAATCATTCGCTACAATTTATCTCTTACAAGCTTCTTGTTTACGAAGGCTTGATTATTAGGCCTGTTTGCCTTTTTTCTTTGATTTTGGATCTTACTTTTTTAAAATTCATATTATACGGTAGAATAAAAAACAAATAGTGGTTTATATACATTTATTTTGTTGTCTTTAACCTTTTATACATTAGATTGTAATACGCAGAGACAAGACGAGGGGTGGTAGAGGTACTGTTCATCTCTGTGAATACTGTCTATACCGTTACAGCATAACCGTGATGATAGGGCGACTTGGTAGATTCTCACTCCTCTACTTACGAAGGAGGTTACTCTTCTAACACGAATTGTTCTATTTTAAAATATGCAGAGTCTAAGACTTATAAGTGGATAATTTGCCTTATCTATCAATTGTTATCGGATAATGCGTAGTAATATAAATCTTTATATTTTATAACTAACAATAAGTACACATTATATCTTTAAATATGGGGTATTTATCAATTATGAAATATACTTTTAACCATGGGGTCAACTTTTGGAAACATAGTAATTTTTGCACATTTACAATTTTTTTTTCTATCATACTCAGATATTGCCCTGAATTATCGAGACGTCACACTAAGCCTAGAAAATCCTTCACAATGGCTAAACATTTAAAACGTCGCCCAAGAGGCCCTTTCACACAGTCATGCAAACATTAAAGGCCTTATTCATAGACATTTTTAAAAGCTATTTTAGTTATCTAATGTTTTGTCTTCTTGCTCAAACAGAATTCAAAAGTCGTTCGAAAGGGACAAAACATTCGATTACTAAAATAGGTTTTAAAACTGTCTATGAATAAGGCCGTAAAACATTACGTGTCATTACATCTCCGTGATCCGAACTATTACTCCTGAATATTCACTACTTGTGTACAAATCACATATATTAACGACTAACAGTAACAATAAATTATAAAAGCTATTAAAAAGTGAATTGTCGCCCGTCACGTGTTATGACGTCATGACGGTGGAACCACTCTGCTTCTAAGGATGGGATTGTAATTGTAAATCTTAAAGTCCATTCCATACGAGAAGAAATGCATTTCAACACTGAACATTTTATAAAATTATTCTTTTGTTTTGGATCATTTTTCAGTTCTCGGCAATGACCAGCCCTGATGGTGAACGTGATAAGGTTTAGAAAGAGTATCGGTTGGCGACAATAAAAGAAGATTCGGGAGGAAATGGATGGGCTGGCAAACTGTTCCATAACTAATGCCGAGTCATTTGTTGAAACCCCGTGTTAATTTGCATGTCTTCTATATCTAGGCTGCAGTAATTCCAGAAGCAGAGCTGCGAAACGTTGACTACCACAATAATCATTGGCGATACATAGGCCTATTACGATCACGCTAACATACTACAATTACATCCAGTATGGCGGCCAACGGCGTCATCGTACTCAAGGATCACGTGATCCAAGATGACGTCACAGTTCACACCGTCAATACAAGCGTTACATTAAAATATTCGATAAAATACAGTTCGCTAAAATTTGCTACGCGCACATTAATGTTACATTCAAATAAATTGTCACGGAACGAAAATACAATATATAACACTGAATTAAATAAAACACTAGTATTTTGTACAAAATAAAACATACGGTATCGTATACGTTAACGTGAACTTAAACCGAGGGGTCCGAGCGAGTGACGTCGACAGTTTGTCGCTCGGTTGCCGCGTCGAGATCTGTCACCAAGGATGCTGCGTGTAGCCACTATGGTCATTTCCTTATTTCAAATATATAATCGACGTAACGTTGCTATCATGATACATCGAAATAATACATCATAATCTACAAATATAAATTATGTCTACAACATCCTCGGAATTTTCATGTCATATGGACATTTCGACCACGACAAAACATTTCTGCAAATAATAACTGGGCGGGATCTAAACTAACACGTACGGTAATACAATACGCGAATCACTAATTTTACATTTGTATGCATGGTGCATACATCACACTCATTTCGTACTTATCCGGGGTTCCATCGTGTTTTCATCGATATCGACATACACATCACTAAATACTAACTATTCGATATTTCCTTTTATACAAACCTTCAAACAAACTATCACAAATCCTGTACCGTCTCCTAACATCCCTAGTCGATATCGATGAAAATCGTGACTATTCCATTTCTAATATAGGTAGATAGCCGTTAAATTCCCCTACGATACACACCCAACAGTCACACTTAGTCCTGACCCCACATTAAGATATAGGTCTTGTCGTGGGTATCAGAAAATACGAGAGGTTTTCGGTTTCACACCCAGACATGAAAAAAATATTTGTGAAACGAAGTCTCGATGCACGGAATCTAACCCGCAGTCAGTTTCACAGCCGACATCTTAGAAAACTGCGCATTGACTGTCAACAAGGTGGCTAGTTAAATGGTCAGCATAAATACTATAAAATAATATCGCAACTAAACTTGCAACATTGCAGCGCACCGTCGGAACTTGGGCACAGGGGCGGGGGTGAGGGAGGGGTGCTAAAGAAATAATCAGTCATACCGCTTGGTTTCTTACGTAATTGACTACATCCGAGACCCGACGCGCACTTATAACAAGAGACGCTTTTCGGATATCAACACTACCGATCAATGAGCACGTAAAAATATCGATAAATACGGGAATCTACAAACCCATATTGTCTCGACATTATAACATCGATTCCCTGTTCTACATCACTATTGTACTTACATCGGTTTATGCAAAAATAAAACGTTATATTTTATATCTAACAGATTATTGTCGGTATATCGCCTTCAAGCATTCTCCAAGGATAAGGAGTGACGAACACATACCAACAATGATCGCTACCACCGAAGTCGGCACGTCCAGGTAATCGATATATATCGTTATGTGCGGGCGGGTCCCGGACACAAACAAAGAGAGACAGAGGAACTATGGAGGGGAGGCAGCTCATTTGAGTCCGTCCGCGTGCTCGAACGACTGCTCGGTGACGGTCACCGCGTCCGACGACAGAGCCTCCTTCAGCGGCTCCACGCAGTTCTTTGGGATTACCGTACCTGGAAATGTAAAAAAATCATTACAAACTATTCATAATGGTTTCTTGGATTTATGCGAATGTTACCCATTGAAATAAAACGAATTCTTGCGAATTCAATTTAATTTTTACATTTTTTAATTTCCCGACGTTTCAATCACTTTACAGTTTTCGTGGTCACGGGGCGGACCCGGCCGTAAGAATTCGTTTTACTTCAATACAAACTATTCACCCATCATTCGAATTCCTACCAGGCGAGATCGGCACCACGCAAAGAATTTACACTGAGATTAGTTTATTTTTAACACGCAATTAAATTATTCAGAATTTAGAAAAAAACCAACCGACTTAATCGAATGCTTGGATCCAAGTATAGAAGTAAGCAGGAGTAGAATTTACTTATCATTATGAAATATTAAATCAATAGCAATGAATACGTAGTAGCTCGATAGACGTACGGTACGAGTTGTACCTATACATATCTCGACCCAATAATGTATACGTCTTGTGGCTATTATATTCGATTTTATAACATCTATATATATAATAAATTTTTAACCGATCGATGTCTGTACATGGAAGATAAATGAGAAAAACAGAAACGGCTTAATGGATTTCGATAAAATTTGGTATGGAGGTAGCTGACAACCTGGATTAACACTTAGGCTTTTTATCACGAAAAATGTAATGTTCCTATGCGATGAGGGAGGAATTCCGATATATTTGTTACTTTTTTGTACTCAAATGGATGAGATGTGATTGAGTGAGATTGAAACGAGACAAGGCAGGAAATCGGGACGAGACGGGATTTTTTTTATAAAGATAACCACGCAAACGCAGTTGCGGGCAGAAGCTAGTAAATAAATACACTCAACAGTCACATATAGTACGTGACAGGTCGACATGGCCATCGGGGTATGAGGTGGCGCGTGGGGGAAGACACGCTCCGTACACCCGCACATCGCCCGCGTTTATCGATTTCGATACTACTCGTATTGTTCTTTGTGTACTATATTGTGGTATATTGAAATGATTGTTGTGGCTTTTAAAGCTAATTGCATATAATAAACTTAATTATTTTTACTCTTATATCATTGCGTTGCAAAAAATATATCGATATAAACTGTTTGGAACGTGATACTACGTCACTAGAAACTTTAATGTGGACCTGTCACAGTACATAGTCCTGATACCACACTAAGATCGAGTCTTGGGTCGTGGGTATATCAGGAACTACGAGAAACTTTACGGTCTTACAAACACTCAGATCCGAAACAAAAACCTGTAGATTATACAAATATTTGTGTCGATGCGGGGATCAAACCTACGGACTCTCGTTGCACAGCCACCGTCCAACCAACTTCGCCACGGAGGCTGTCTAACATTAACATTGTTTTGATGAAACTAGAATGACGTCATCACAGATGTGGAATGTTTGCAACTAGTGTGTAGTGAGTGCGTGGGCACTGACCGACGATCTTGAGTCCGTCGTCGGTCTTGATGCGCACGACCTGCATCTTGTTGAGCGGGCTGCGCTGCGCCAGCACGTGCTCCACGCGCGCCCACACGGCCAGCACCGAGCCCGCCAGCACGTGCCACGTGCGCACGCGCCGCCCCACCTGCACGCACACACACACACACACAGTGTACTTATTATATATATCAAGTTATACATGTTCATGTTTCACGTTTTATTTATTTAGATACTTAAAATCACACAAATGAAACTAATATATATCTTCTTTTAGATAAGATAAAATCAACAAAAATCATTAAATCTTATGTATAAAAAATTCTACTCGAAAACGTATATCCTTTTTTTATAAATTCAAATCAGTCAATGGTCATTCCTCTTAAACTCACTAAATACTTAAATACTTATGTAACAAAACAATAAAAATAACAACTCTAGAATATAATCGAATAAGTTTTCTAGTTATCAAATCTTCTAGTCATCAGTCAAAACAAGCCGTATTCATATATCGGATATACGAGTATATCTGTCGTACCTCGCAGTCGGCGGCGTTGCGGCACTGGTCGCGCCAGTAGGCGTGGCTGCACACGCGCAGCGACGCGCCGTACTGCGCGCGCCACGCCGCCTCCGCCTCGCTGCTCTCCACCTTGCGGTACTTCTTCTCGATCTCCGCCAGCGACTCCGCGCGCAACTGCAGACCCGTGTTGGGCCTGGACCACACACAAATATTCATTAGTCCATACAGACCGGGCTCTGTGGCGTACCTTATGTCCAGCAGTGGACTGCAACATATGCAAATCCGCCCGAATGGCGACCACTGTACGCTGGTAGAAAACCTTACACGAAACATGCAGATTCTTTAGCGCTTCAGGCTGAGATTGTGCATGTTGGTTTCATATCGTGAAAAGAAGAATGTCAAAGATTGAGCAAATTTTTTTCTTATTTACTCATTGATAAGTATCACGTCAGTATTTCTAGTTATTCAGGTTTTATTGATGTCTGTGGCACCGGTAATTATGTATTAATAAATGGTTTTTATTTTTAGGATAAGTACCAACCACCAGCATACATCACCCAAGAAAGAAACCAGAATGTTCTGTGTAGTATAGAAATGCACGCGAACCTGTATATGTGGAACATGATGTCCTTCTTGGAGAGCTTCTCCTTCTTAGTGGAGTGCGCGGCCACACACAGCACGGCGGTGTACTTGTTGTTGCGCGCCTGCTGCGACAGATAGAAGCCCTCCTTGGCGCCCGTCAGCTCCGACCACTTGTCCAGCGCCTCCGACCACTCCATGCCGCGCTGTTAGCCAACATTGTGCCGATGTAGCTGCATGGTCACTGTGTGTGCTTGTTCAATATAATACTCCATACATCGCCTTTTTCCCAGAAGGGGTAGGCAGAGGTGCTACCAAAACACCCACGTTCCGCCTTGTATATTCCGTCTCACGATGTGATAGGGGGCGAACCTATCGCCATATTGGGCACAAATTCTTGACTCCGGGCTGATAATGAATAGAAAAATCCAATATCACTTTGCCCGACCCGGGATTCGAACCCGAGACCTCAGCTTTGCAATCATACCGTAGTACCACTACGCCACCGGGGCAGTCGTTTATTAAATGTAGCGGTATAATGACGGATGTAAACGATTTTGATGTTTATATAAAGATCGATGGTGATAATAGACCAATTGGCTCAAAATATTGTCAACACGTCCATTTTTAACGAGTTTTGATTGGTTTATCTTCGATCCTTAGATTAGGATCGCTTACTAATTTCGATCACAATCAAGCCGTAGTTAGTTGAGGACCGGATTACTCAATTAGCGATATCGAGCATACACCCTTGAATTTTCAATTTTGTAATGGGTATTTGATTCGATTTTTTAGTTGTATTAGTAGTATTGTATAAGCAGTACCTCGGAGTGCACGGTGTGCAGCTCGACGGGCGCGCGGCCGGTGGCGTGCTTGCGCAGGAAGCGCACGAGGCGCACGCGCCGCACCACCTCGCCCGCGCTGCCCAGGTCCAGGATGCCCAGGTCGAACCGCCCGCTGCGCTTCGCTGCACGATTCAACCAACATTACCACACATCCTACTTCATATTACAAACACAAGAATTTGTTACATCGTCACGCTCAAACGGCTGGACCAATTTTGATGAAATTTTATTTAGAGGTAGCTGACACTTTGTTTTCTCACCTTGCTCCATGACGGCTGTGAGCGTGTCCGTGAAGTATTTGAACAACCTGTTCTGTAACTCCACGGGCATGCCTAGTATCCTGTTCAGGAACTTTGACATGTTGTTGTAATCCTGCACACAAATTAAAATAGATTCATTCTTAATTTTATTAATGATAATAAGGATAGAAGCACCTCGCTTGTTTGACGGTAAAATATTCAATAAAAATAATTATAACTATTTATTTATTTGATGTTAAGGTGCCTAATCAACAACATCATATCATAACAGCAGTACTGTATCGCTTTTTTTTGTAAGAAACATTTTGTTCGCTATGCCACGTCTAGTATAATCTTAATGGCTTACACATTGCCCCTCGGTAAATGAAAGTGACAAAGCGATGGTACGTAGTACATACGAACGCGCACGAGCATCAGGTCAATGATGTCCGCGTCTCGTACCTGATTGTATAGTCTGTTTGTGTGGTGATGTGAATGGCAGATAACTACCTTGTCTAGCGACAGCACCCCGGGCGCGGCGTCGCTGTTGACGATGAGTCCGACGCCCACGAGCGCGCTGGCCACGTCCTGGAAGAAGTCGCCCGCGTAGTCGCTGGGCGGCGGCACTAGCGGCTTCTCGTACTTCATTATCGCGCGCATCACCGCCTCCAGCGCCGTGCGACCTGACCACATACGCGCATGTCACTCATCATCTTCATCACTAACAGTTACAAGAGGTACAATAGTCCACATATTCCTAGAGCAGTTCATCGGAAGCATCTTGTATATAACAGTCTCCCAAAATTACAATCAAATCGGGTTAAGAAATTAACCCAACAATTTTGTAACAAAAAATATGTTTGCCTAGAGATGTCGAATTCCAAGAAATAACCTAAGCTTAATAACAAAAAAATCTCTACCTATTACTCCATTCCATGTAGAATGAATTTCTATTTCTATATTTTATCTGGTGCGATAAATTGCTATAATACACCTGGTTGGTAAATACACTAATGCAAATCGAGTCCATCAGGCTGGTAGTGACTAAGGAGTAAAGATTGTGAGGACAAACTATAAAACGAAGATAATAATAAATCAAGTTACTGACCGTATTTATTATCAATGTTGAATTGCGACAAGTCCCTGGTCTCTGTAGCACGTCGGTCTCCGTGTGTGAGAGCTCCGAGCGACTCGAGGCGCTTGGCCACGGTAGAGGCGAAGCGCCGCTCGCCCGCCAGGTCCGAGATCAGGAAGATGTACTCTGGCGCGTTCACCTGGTTCGACCGGTGCGTACGACCTGCGGACCAATAACGACCAAATCAATAAGCAACCGTATTTTTTGTGTAAGCATTGATCATGAAAATGAACTGCTCAAGATTAGTTAAATATGGGCGTGTCTGTAAACACTGCACATTATGGCAAATGCAATGTTTTTAACTTGTGATAGTTACCATCGCAATGTCTATTTCTCCCGCCAAATAGCACTGTAAATGCACGGTTGTGTTCCGGTTTGAAAGACATTGTAGCCAGAGTAACTACTGGGTATAATGAGACTTGACATCCTATGTCTCAGGACGGCGAGCGCAGTGGAATGACAAGCATCCTTTATAATTCGTGGTTTTGCTACTGTTCATGAGCCAAATGACATGCTCGTCTCGCCATTCATCACAATAAAAAAGAATGTCCTTCAGACATAATATCGAATGGCGATATATTATGATAATTTCCGCTTCGTAAGTACTAAGTACCCATGTTTGAAGAAAGGAGAGGATAATGTGGATATGAACCAATAATTCCGAGCCAAGGGATCTTTATAAAACATGTTTACTGTTAAAGAAAAAAATATTTTTTAAAAACTGATGACAATGGAGTGAATATAAATAATGGGGGGGGGGGGGGGAGCGGAATGCAGCTAAGTCAGGGAGAATATAAGTAATTGCCACTAGGTATACCGATTTTTTTAAACACCATTTCGAATTATTTCATAGTCAATGGAATTCAAGGATAGGACCTAACAAGTATATTTTAATGCATTAACATTATTGATTGACATTGTAATCAGATATACCAGAAAGGAGTAAATATACCAGTAGATCAATACCAGTAATAGTGGTCATGTCACTTATGTGTACGTATATACTATTATATTGAGTCGTGAACCTTCAACCGGTCTATATGGAAGTGCATCGCGAACTCTAGACAAATGATTGAGAAACTCTTCAACATGGTGAAGCGACGCAAGACATTTAGTGGGATCAACATAGTGATGAAGACGAGGTTATTTTTAGGATATTATTGCGAATTCACCAGTAATAGAAGCATCGCAACAGCCGCCAGACTTTACACCGTTTCCGTTGCATTCCTCAGGATATTTTATGAGTGGTATATCGTGAATCCCACTTTTGTTTCTTATTCATGGGCAACAATCGGTTCTTTCGTGTATGTCATTTTTATAATGGAATGTCTCATCACTGGCCAAAAGTATGTTATGAATTTTCATAATAATATTTATTCTTTTGATGACGCGTTGGACGGTAAAGACAAAGTAAAAGTACCAATCACGATTGTTACTTTTGTTACGATATGGTCCTCAACTATTATGATCTGTTTAGGGTTTTGCTATACGATGGACTCATTCGACAATGTGAAAAACATAGAACTAGTGATTGGCGCGTTTATATTCATTTCTGAACATTGCTATAGCTTAGCTCGTGTCATAACATTTGAGCTGATAACCGGTCAATTAAAATTAATTCACAAATCTCTGAAGGGGAAATTGAAGCAAACCGCTCGAACAATCGAAGATTCAGATAGATTAAAATGTGAAGCAATAACCAATTTCTTAGAGGCATACCGAAATCTCCGGAAAGTTATGCAATCCACCGAATTCGTCACCATAACGATGGTAAGTGGATGATTCACGAAGTTTTTAAGGATATTTAACCGATTTATAAAAGTTCTCGATTCAACTAATTATTCTGTTAGTCGATCAATCATAATTGGGATCACTTCGTCCTTTTTAAATTTCGTTAGTATTGGTTCTCGAATTTGAAAGATACGGCAAGCAACCCCTCAAATGAAATAATATTACAATATTTCCGTTTATTGTGCAATATAGCTCCGAGGTAATGCCATATTAAAATAGTTTTAATTGAAAATTGGACTTTAATGCTACTTTGGGTGTACAGTGACATAATAGCGTTGGAGCAGTGGATGTATGATAGTTAGTTGTAGTTGAGGTGCAGCAGAATCAGACTCCAGTTGAAGTTCAAAGATTTATTCTTGATTAGCACGTATTGTGAGTTAGCAAATTTTTTTCTAATACGCGACGCGTGTTTTTAGCAACGAACGATATTGCTCACTAGTATATAAAATTGTTCACTGAAGTAAATGTGGAGTCAGCATAAATTGACGTAAACACATACTTTGATGTACGAAACCGTACATTGGGAAATACTCCAAATTCAATTTCCTACGTGCCCTGTATACTGCCACTTTAACTCGCTTCTTTTCATCTGATGTGGATCTCCTCACTGGCATGATTTGCCAAGGAAACACTTTAAATTTATCCCGAGATATATAATAATTAATTACTATATTCAGGAGTCCGTCACGTAAGCAATCTAAACCTGTCAGCATTACCAGAGTTCCAGTCAAACCCTGAACCACCGAACTATTTCATTAAATATTGTAAAAAAATAGCTAAAACATTGTGCGGCGCAATGGGAGTACGGCTAAATGGGAAGATTAACACGTCCTTAAAAAGCATGTCAACTGGCTCTATCTATCCTGTCATGTATAACTAAAAATCTTAATATTTCTGTTACCTGAAACTATCTACTCTGTAACAGTCTAGTCTAGCTATTCTCAACTATGTACTAATCAAATTTACTTAAGAGACATACTTGTAATGGCTACAGAATAAGCAACAAGTTGATTTGTAACTGACATTATTAACATAACAAAAATAAATCCATATAAAAAAGGGAAAATAGAAGAAATAAAATACAAGATATAAATAAAAACAATATATAAAAAAATCTAATAGAATATAAAAATATATATACATTAAAAATAAACAGAAACGAAAATGTCAATATCGTATTATGTAATGTCAGATTATATGTAAATATAAGTTATTTTAAATATAAATGTGCCTTATTCGTGGATTCGAAAATAAAGATGATAAAATCCCAGTAATTCATTTTAATAAAAAAATAAATACAATTCAACACCGTCCCGTGATCCCATAAAATTTTCGTTTTAGTAAAACATACATAAACACACGCCTTTTTCCCAGAAGGGGTAGGCAGAGGTGCTACCAGAACACCCACGTTTCGCCTTGTATATTCCGTCCCACGATGTGATAGGGGGCGAGCCTATCGCCATATCGGGCACAAATTCCTGACTCCGGGCTGATAATGAATAGAAAAATCCAATATCACTTTGCCCGACCCGGGATTCGAACCTGAGACCTCAGCTTTGCAATCATACCATAGTACCACTACGCCACCGAGGCAGTCTTAATAGTTTAGTAAAAACACCCAGTTAATCTTTTATACTTTTCTTTTAGATATTGATCAGTGTCGCGACAACGTTCTATAGGATATTATTAAATTGTTACGAAGTGATATTGACTAAATATGAAGGCTTTATTCAGGTGAGTATTAATACAATGTAGTAGTAATGATAGTATTTATAATTTCTCAGTGAATAACATTAAGTTGATTTTATTTGCCAGAACTTGACAATTCGCAGTATGATGATAGCATCGAGTATTTTAATACGACTGTCGCCAACGTATGCCGCGTATTGCACTACGTATGAAGCGAACGAGATCAAACTGTTGCTACAGAAGGAACTGCTGTCCAATGAATGTTAGTTTCATATGGTATTTCATTGCAAAACACATAAGCAACATACCTTCTAGGAATATTACTTTCGTCCCAAAGTTTCTAAAATTTTTAAATATACATACATATAAATAGTCGAATCTACAACAGTTCTAAAACACTTTCTGATCTGTTGCTCAGACAATTTTCTTTATTTTTTGCTGTAGTACTATAGTTATTTAACAACTTTAATGTTTTCAGTAAAAAATGTAACCGCCATTTTGTACTTTTCAGTTTTTGATCCAATTCCTGTCAACTTATTTTATTTAATCAATCACGTTCAATTTTCATTTGGCGACCACCAGACACCAGTACATTAAAATATTTAATAAATGATATCTAATACTTATTTTCAGTGGCTATATCCCGCAGTAAGATCCGCGACGCGCTGACGTACATGACGGAGCGACCCATGCAGATGACATATTTTTCCGGGTTCGCTGTCGACATGACGCTGCCTTTAAACTTCATACAACTGTGCAACACTTATGTTGTTGTAGTTGTACAGTTTACGCATGCTTTTGAATAAATAAATACAAGATACAAATGTCGTGTCGTGGGTATCAGAAACTTCGAGAGAAACCCGTTTTTTTTTATAAAACTCCTATCGGAATTGTTTGTATTTATAGTACGCGACAGGTCGAGATGGCAATCGGGGTATGACACAGCGCGTGGGGGAGGACACGCCCCGCACGTGCCCGCGCACGCTTACTAACTGCACGGGGTCGCATCCACCGCAGTTATCGATTTCGATCCCGCTCACATTGATCTTTGTGTAATATATTGTTGTGTATTGTTATTACTGCGGTAGTTTTTAAAGCTAAAGAAAAAACAATAATTAATTCTCATTCTTACGGTTTAATTACGTTCATACAGTCTTCGCATAATAGGTTTTCTTATATATCTTCCATATGCAGACATGGATCAGTTACAAATTGTAGACTAAATATTTTGTCATATTGCATTTATTAAACTTGACTTAATTAGGTTTACTGTTATATCATTGCGTTGCAAAAAAAAAATCGATATAAACTACTTGGAACGTCATACTATTCGAGTATCAATAGAAAATTGCCACGCCGATCTGTCTCGTACAGTAGTAATATGTATAAGTTTTGCAGACACCCTGTAATATCTTACCATAATGTTTAAAATAAAGTTAATTTTCGTCATAACCTTGTTTGTTTATTTAAAGTATTCATTTGCTATGATTATGCCCTGCATGTGTATTTGTAATATGATAAAAATAATATTGTTATTTAGGTCATTTTAATACAACGTAGCAGCAATTGTTAATAGTTTAATAGCCAATCGTTAACCATTTCGTCTTAAAATATCGTTCATAAATTGAACTGGTTTGGTTGCAGAGAGTTACGATATCACATATATTGTAAGGTTGTAAAGTGGTTCGTTACTTAAAAAAAAAAAACTTAATGATCAAATTGGTTTCAAATTCTGAATATATGATCTTAAACTTAAACTCCACACTCATAATAGAATAAGGGATATGCAGAAGTTTTGCCATCTAATGTTGGTGTCCATATGCACTATAAAGAAACGTCGAAATCTCAAATTGACATTACCTAGTACCTGCAGTACTTGGATTGACTCTTACTCGATAGAATCAAAAGTATCAATGCCCAGTAATTATTGTCTAAAATGTCTTAGAAACAAAGCAACTCTACGTGCATTATAATGGTTATTGCGTGACTCACCAAACTGTTGTATGGCTCTGTCGGCCGACCACGGCAGTTCTAAAGTTATGTGCACTCTTCGCCTTTGGTTCCGCGCTCTGCAATGAAAACAAAATTATGAGTACTTATTCTTATCATTAATTCATCATCGTGGTATCTTTTATGTATACAAGCTAGAAAAAATTGTGCTACAAAAGGGGGCACAAAAAGCTACTAACGTGGTTTTGTCCTTGATTATTATTATATTAGCCTACGAGATCTCTCTGACTCTTTGACAAAACCTCCTACTTTTTTTTATCTCAGGGCAAATTTCGACTTTACCTTCTAATCGTATAGAGAATCCCACTACCTTTTTCGGGGCCTACCTATCGCAGTAGACCCCGAAAAGATGGGCAGCATATATATTATATTACTATTGGTCTATATCCGTGTTGAGACAATCCTATTTGACAAATGGCGGAGATAAAAGGTGAAGTCGAGTCTTATTTCACCTCCTGTCGCTCTGCAGCGATATGCCGCTGGAGGCGGCTTCGGAGATGATGGCGACGTCCTTCTCGCCGTCCATGAAGCGCTGCTTCTCCGTGAGGTTGAGTGTTTCCAGCGGCACGTCGGCCTCCGAGCGGCTCTCATATAGGATCTGCCCATCTTCCGTCTGCACCACGCGCCCTTTGCGACCTGTCATCTGTTAATGGTTCGGTTAGTACTGGGACCATATATATGTTGATTGTGGCGTTAGTGTGGGAAATTGGTTAAAGCTACTTTTTGTTTAATTTTTTCTACAAAAATAATATTTATGATATCTTTCATAGGTCGGCAAAATAATGACGTTCTTCGCGATAGTAATTAATATAGCCCGGTTTAGTTCAGAAAGCAAGGTTTTTGCGTGTGTGGGCGTGCGCGTGCGTGTGCGTGTGTGTGCTTGCGTGTGCGTGTGCGTGCGTGCGTGTGCGTGCGTGCGCGTACCTCGGCGACGTTCTCGGTGCCGCCCAGTTCGTCGACGAGTTGGTCGAGCGTGTTGGGCGGCAGTCGCTTGCCGAGGCGCTCGATGGCGCTCAGCAACTCCTCCTTCATGCTGCACGCGCGCTCGATGGCGGACCGCGGGGGCGGCTGGTTGCGGAGGGGACCTGGGGAACATCATTGTATGTTAGCTTCTACATAATGCCTGTGTACACGTAGCAGCGATATAAGAAATTATGAAAGCCGCTTTCCATAGGTTGCTGTGAAAACTTTTGGGGCAGCCTATGTTCAACAGTGGCCGAAAAGACGAAAATTACCCATACAGACTTAATGAGTATGGAATAGAAGAAAATATGGCTGAATGCCTGTAAATGTAAGTCACGCATAATTGCGGACCTAAATGTCAATCAAAAGCTTCATCGTTAAATCAAAAGTTAAGCATTATTTAAACGGTTTCAAAACCTATTTAAGTTATGGAATATTTTGTCTTTGTCGCTCAAACTGAATTCAACAGTCGTTCGAAAGGGACACAACACTCGATAACTAAAATAGGTTTTAAAATGTCTATGAATAAAGCCGTAAAACTTTACAATTAAAGACCATTATCCTTTACCACTACTTTACCAAAAATGGTCCTTCGAGCCGGCTACACCATCTTACCTAGATAGAGTCCGTTGGTGCCGACCGGCGTGCCAGTAAGGCTCTGGCCCGCGCTGGTGGTGACGGTCACCTTGGCCGGCGCGGTGGTGGCCGCGCTGTTCTTGCGCTCGAACATGGTCTCGATCTTGTCCTGTGTTGTGGTGCTCTTCTTTTTGGGCGAGGCCGCCTTTTTCTTTTTTGTCGGTTTCTTTTTACGCCCGATCCAGGGTTCTGGGGTTTGTAAATGATATTTTGTTAAAACATTTACAGAATTTAGACACGTAATATTAATACTAAACTGAATATCTCTGTATACGTTGAATTGGAGGATTTAGAAATAATAATTCGGTCTCCATAGTATTCCGTGCATAAATACCACCTATATAGATTGTTTGCACGATTTAGTGTAACTAATCATCAGACTTAAATTTAGGAAAAAATATTTTCGAAATCTAAGTATTTCCAACACACGATAATTCTCACACAGGCATATAATATGAAAAGGATATGAACAAAAATATTATCAAATTCATCCGTAATCCCGCAAAAATTAAAAAAGTCCAATTATAAATGCCCCTACCGTCATCACTGTCGCTGCCCCCGTGGAAGGGGTTGAAGTCGCTGACGTCGGAGTCGGAGCCCCCTGCAGCCTGCTGCGGCTCCTCGTCCGAGTCCATGTCCAACTCGTCGGAGGAGCCTCCGCACACGAACTCATCGGAGGAGGAGCCGCCGCGCGCGCGCTTGGCTGCCACGTTGGCTTGCTGGCGCGCCGTCACTGAACACAGGCACATTATTATACTTCCCGTCATTTTATAAAAGCTGAAACTATGTCTGCGCATGCTTCTTACATATGCATTACTCCATCAGTCATTATGAAGTTCCGATAAACAGCACATACAATAAACATCGCTCACACTCACGCTTCCTCTTGGAGGTGTTGGCTTCATCGTCGAGTCCGTTGGTGCCGTTGCGCGGCGCGTGTGCGTGCGCGTGTGCGTGCGCGTGCGCGGCGCCCTTCTTGGGCGGGTCGAGGCCGAGCAGACGGTTGATGCGGTCGCGGTCCGGCGCCGGGAAGTGCTTCTCCACCAGGGTTTGGAACACGCCTCTGCACAGAAACACTAAATAGTTAATCCCTACTAATATTATAAATGTGAAAGTATTATAAATCTATGTTCCTATTCACGCTAAAACGGCTGAACTGATTTTGATGAAATTTAACATAGATACATATATTGGCCCATGGAGACTGACATAGGCCACTTATTATCACGAAAAAATGTAGTGTTCCTTTAGAATGAGTCAAGAATTCAAATCTAATATACATATTTGCTACTCTTTCAAATTCGAATGCATGGCACGGGACAGGAGAGAACAGGATTGCATGCTTTTCGTCATGAGAGAATGGGATGGGACAGTGTTCTGTCCATGGATGTAATGGGACGGGACGAGAAAAGCAATATAATCGACGGCGGTCACATTGAGTTTAAACATAAAACAGTTAGTACGTGAAATACTATATTGTTCATGTGCATTGGACTCAAAAAATATCTGCACCCGGGCGAAGCCGGGCCCGACCGCTAGTGACAAATAACAATAATAACACACAACAGAAACATACATCGTTCTAATAACATACTAAGATAAAACTCTTCAGACGTAGGTGGAAGAAACTATGACGCTTTTCGATTTCACAAATGCCTAGAAACAAATAATTGTTGTTCACGCAAATATTTGTCTTGGCGCGAGGATTGAACCCGCACCCTCTCGTTTCACAGCCAACGCCTAACCAACTGCGCCACGGAGGTATAAAAAATACATCTAATTAGCGCAATAAGAAAGATTATCGTAACATAATTATGTTTTTAATAAAAAGACAATTTTTATTGAATAGCGGCAGTCGAGCGAACGGGCAGCTGATGGTAAGTCATGACTCTTGAACCACCTTTGCCCATGTAAACCTACAACACAAGAAATATAGTCGGGCGATTGCCAGCGTTTAAAAATAAGGATTTATAACAAAGAGTAGTAGACAAAGAGTAATAACTAGGTCTTTTGCAACCTCGATACCATATCAGATGTACGCAAGACAATACCAATCTCTATATTCGCAAGAAAATCGCAAACCAGACAACATGATTATATTTTATCAAATAAACTTGTTTGAGGTATTAGGGGTCGTGTAGATGGCGCCGCCACCGCACCCTTCGCATTGGTACCGTTGTTTTGCATTTCATTGCCGGCCATTTACGCATCCCGCCAGCAATGGATTACTAACAAAACAATATACAGGGATATGGCAAATTCAAGCGGGGGGCTGTAGTGTCCGTCAAAAAGTGAACGCGGTACGGGAGCGACAACTATTTACACCCTTATATTCGTGTAAACCTATGTAATATACAACAAAATTAACAAAAACGTGCGTACTAATACTCGAATAAAATATATTTATTTAGCCTGAAATATAACACTACGAAGTTCAAACAAGTGACTCGTTAATTGCAAAAAATAATAAAACACCAAAACCATCCGGAAAAACCTATCATTTCTAAAACAGACTCCAATTTCGATTTTCTAACCCATCAAAAGTAGTAAAATTTCGATTAGTAACCAATCAAAGGCTTCATTCGTAATTAATCGACTCAAAAAGCTCGTATCCCGGGCGAATTAATTGATGCCGCGGGTGCGGGTGGAGCGTCCCGCCATTTTGCACGATGCGCGCGCAGGCTCCCAGACGCGATCGTTGTGGGAGCTTCAAAGTGCCGCCATTAGTCTGCTAAGACTCCGCGGCGCTTTCCGCACCATCTTTTTACCGCGAAACAAAGAAACGCGCCATTTTCGCGATCTACTACCGAGCTTTTCGTCCGAATTAATGTTTGCTTATTAATTGTAAGTATTATTTAATCAAATAACATTATGAATGTTACAAGTTAAGTGGGAGGTAGAGTCAATAATATTCAGAAATCAATATATTTTAGAAAATATTTGTACCTTTGTTTCATATCGAACTTGTTTATATTTACAAACAATTTTATGTCATAAATAATAGTGATTCCGTTTGTTCAGCTATTTCCAAGCGAACATAAGTTGTATTGTCCCGAGCGAATCAATATGGCCATCCAAATGGATTGAAAATCCATACTTTACTACAAAATATTGAATATAATATTTGTTTTTATTAAAGTTACGTATACATATTTACAAACATATTTATTTTATAAACAACAGTAATTCATTGTCAGTGGCGATAGGCTCGCCCCCTATCACATCGTGGGACGGAACACACAAAGCGACACTTGGGTGTCCTCTGTGCACCTTTGCCTACCCCTTCTGGGAAAAAAGCGTTTATGTATGAATGTAATTCAGTGTCCTTTGCGGTTCCCTTGCGAACATATTGAACGGCATCATCCCTCGGGTATCAATATCGGTATCTATAGATTTAATTATATGTTGGAAAATTTAATGCATATCTGTTTTAAATTGAAGTTTTTACAATACAAATAATGTCTCATAAGAACGTGTTTCGTTTGTTTGGCGATTTTCGTGTGGACAAGCAGCGTAGTATTTCCCGCGTATATCAATATGGCTCCGGGATTGTAACAGAGGGAAATCCGATAATTGACCCCTGTTTGCCACCCCTTTGATTCGCTTTCGTGAATAATATGGTAGCTTTATTGATGTAGATAAACAATTTTTGCCGACAGTTGATAAATCTTTTCGGTTTATTAGTATATAGAGAAAAGTGTGATAAACAAGATGTACATTACACCGAGTAAGCTTTCTACGGCCATTACAACTAAATGCCTGTTTTGCATAAAATAACAGCAATTTAAATATCACTTATTAAAAACAAAACAATAAAACTGGTTAGCAAATTTATAAAAGGAGCAAATGGTTTGCATCCAAACACTTCATGATTTATTTTAATTAGCTTACTATAAAATAATTTCAAAATGCAATGTGTGTATTTTTAATGACATTTCACATTTATCAGAGGAGTTGAACCTGCATTAAAGTATCGTTTATTTTGTTTCAGGTAACAAATATCAACTGAAGGTAAAACCGACGTAAAATGTCTTGTAATAAACAGGACTTAAAACTTTTCCTATCAGCAATCTCAACAAATGCAAAATTCATAAAGTTCGACTACAGATCTCGCAGCAACTTCTCGATAGTTTTGAAATGCAACGTCGAAGAATACCAAACACCCGAATTTTACAACCAAAAGACAAAAGAATGGCTCGAGAAATTTTCCAAATTCACCAAAACCGACTGGATAGTGAGATACTGCTTCCCACACGCGGGCAAGTATATCTACAGGAAGATATGTGTGTGCCGGTGGATCGATGTCGACATCAACAACTTAAATGAAAATAAAACCAAGATGAAACAATGTATCGCCAAAATTGAATTCATTGTAAAAATGGCAAATCGCGTCTCATTCAAATGCGATCGATATTTGAAAGCTGGCTTGAACCTCAGCATTTTTATTGAGTTCATACATTCGCACGAGGTGAAAGACGCCATAGACTACCGAGTTTGGGAGGAGCTGGCTAAGAGGGACCAACTGTTCTTCAGGTACTTCGAGATGGGCAGCACGGCGGCCGTCGCCAAGACTTTCCACCAGCTCATCCTGGCTTGCAAGTACGGCAACAAAAGCAACGAGTATCAGTCGCCCGAGATCAACCCCAGTCTAGAATACATCGACACCTTATTTAAAAAGTGGAAAAATCGCAAGAATGGTAAAGGCCTCGTAAAAATTACATCGGATATGCAGTCAGATCTGACTGAAGCCGGGGGACATCTCAGTTTCATCGAAAATTGTACAACGGCCATAGTGATAACTCCGATCATGAAGAGAATCATCGAGACACATTCGTTAGACAGCGCCCACGTGGACCGCAGCTACATGCGGTACGGCCACATCGTCAACACAATCTACGTGCGCAACAGCGTGTGCCTGCTACCGATCGTATTCATAATTCAACACAAACTCGACGAACACGCTTTTGGACTTTCAATAGACGCTTTAAAAGTTTATATACAGAAAGAGTGCAACAAACAATTTGAGCCGACAATATTGACCGTCAACGCTAGCGAAGACCACTTCCAAAACATGACGGCAGTGTTCGTCAACTGTAAAATGCTGAAATCATATACGACAATGTGCCGCGAGGTGTGGCAATGGCTGTGCTGCGACGAAAACAGGCTGAGCTATAGAAAACGGAATGATATAATGTCGGCACTGCAAGTTCTGCTGGGCGCCCCGAACGCGGAGGCAGCTCATAGTATATACCTAGAATTGAACAAAAACGATGTGTTCCGAACAGTAAGTAGCATGAAAAGCTTGATAGACGATTTGTGGCAACGCAAGGAGCAGTGGTTAGACTCTGATGTCGGCCACCAGCACCACACCTTCATAGACGTATGTTTACGTATGAATGCTCAATTATTCTTGTCTAGATGTAAACCTTTCAACGTATACTTGATGGTGGAGTTCGTTTCCACAGTCATAGAGAAACAGTGTCGTAAAATACTTTCCGCCCTAACGATGCACAGCAATGTATTACCGATATACACCAAGTATCTCCCGAGATCAAACAATGTTCTCCAAATGGGAACCAATATAACTCAATTCGGCGATGAGTACAGATATGCAGTGACCGCAACTAAGAGCATTCACTTTAACAGCAACACCTGGCGTTGTAACTGTGTCTACGGCAGAAAGAATGAGTTTTGTGAACATTTGACTGCAATATTAATTATGAGTCCTAAAGCTGGTCTGATTAACGTGACCGATAGGGAACGAAAATTATTTATTGAAATTCTGGGCCCAATGACGGAAGATATTTATATAAACGACGCGGAAATTGATGATGGCGTATACGCTCCTGACTTGACAGCAAACATTAAATGCGAAAATATCGATGAAGAAAGCTTAGATGAACGAGAGGATGACCGCCACGACCGTTCTGAAAGTGCAGCTGGAGTACTGCCAATTGAACATGATGGAGCAAGGAATTCTCCTGCGTTAAGCCTGGAAGATGTTGATATGGATTGTGAACCCAGAGAGAACACTTCAATACCATCTCAAAGGCTAGTCGCAGGGCAACCAAACAAAGATCTTGAAATTATTTCAGTTATCAAAAAAGAAATAATAGACGAGTCATATAATGACCCTATAAATAATACTCAAAGCGTAAAACAAGTAAATAATGAACGACGCGATTGTTCCAAGCAGAAGCACGCTGTTGACGATTTTAGACGTAAAACCCACGATAACTCACCTAAACATACTAAAATTCCAGTAATAATACCGGCTAACGATGATGTTGGAGTTAAAAATCATAAATGCCGTGAAGTCTCAAATACAGCGTTGATAGATCGTGATAAACAAGCTGCAACTCCAGTAAGAGTGTCTGTTATAGCGCAACACGGCAAAGCGAAAAGAGCTACCTGCCGGAACTCTTCAAAAGACGACACATATGACAGAGACAAGGAAAAAACAACGAAGCGTGCTAAAAGCAACGTCGGTCCGTCAGAACAATATTATGATGAATCAAGATCCGCCAGTCCAGAAGGTGCTGAAGGTCACTATTATATATTAAGAGATTCCGACCAAGAGTCTGCCAAAAAATCGCGCTACTCCGACATATCAGAAGAATATCATACTGCACCCACACATAATACGAATTGCCAATATGAGCGCGCTTTGAAAAGTCTAAATAATCAATTTCGAAGGTTGTATGGATTTTTAAAAAACGTCCCTAATAAGGCCAACTTGGCGACCATGGAGAGGCTGACCAGGGAACTCGCCAAGATTCAACCGGTGAGAAAAGTAGATTTCTCAAATATGTACCTAAACCATTAACGATTAACATAAGTATTGGATATAAACTTAGTGTGTTTAATACATTTTGACACTTTTCATGTATTTTATGAATAAAATACAAATGCTGATTCGCTGCAATCATGAAATATTTTCAAAGGAAGGAATTAAATGTGAACGTAAGCTTTATTTAAATATAGTTTTGGTTATATCAAGAGAACTCCTCCCTTCTATCGTGGCCATGTCAGAGCATAAGTTAATGTCAAGCTAAATGTGGTAAGCAGTAAGTATTCAAAGGACTATTACATAGTAAATTAGTCGCTTTAAATGTTAATATTTAAGGTGTCATTTAAAGATTTCGTACTATCCTCAGTTGATAGGTTTCAAGCTAGTCAACTTATTCCGTCTAAAAAGTATATAATTTTATGTGTTTCTTCTTGAAATAAGAGTCATCTCTGTGTAGGTAGTGAAAAATGACGTTTTAAAACTACAACGTTCGCTACGAGCCAAATCAAGATGATTTTAAATTAATTAATTAGGCGTGAGATCAAAATTCAAAACATATTTTTATATACAAATTTAATGCATCTTTAGAAATCTATTTATAAAAAAATGCAACAACATTTTTTGGTGTACGAAATACGCGATACTTTGTATGTGATTTTAATTATTATATCTCCACGACAAGTATAATGATGTCGACTTGTTGTGGTATTACATAAAACATTTCTTTTATAGTTACTACATACATGAGCTTTTATTTTACTGTTCAATCCAGTCCATCCAAAGGATGTCTGGAATATCTTCATTAGATGTAAGTCTTTTTGTACTTTAAATTAGCTTTAAGTTCCTTCTCATTGGTGTTTAAATGTACACGTATGTATATGCAAAACAAAGCGTGTACGTATGAAATAAAAATAATAATTAACTGCACTGGACCTTTTTATTCCCATTAAAATAATTATCAAATAATTCACCCAACACTACTAAATTATAGTTGAGTTACCAATACTTGTACAATATAAGTGCGTGGTGGCCTGTTGGTAACGGACTAGACGTGGCTGCCTACATGTTCACGGTGGTCGCGGGTTCAAATCCCAGGGCACACCTCTGACTTTTCGGAGTCATGTGTGTATTGATAGTCAATCACCACGCACTATAACGGTGAAGGAAAACATCGTGAGGAAACCTGCATACCATAGCGATTTGTATAAATTTCTATGGTATGTAAAAGTCTGCCAACCCGCACTGGGCCAGCGTGGTGGACTATATGGCCTAACCACTCTCAATCGTACTATCGATTGTAGAGGAGGCTCGTGCCCTGCAGTGGGTCGTGTATGGGCTGATACAGTACAGTACAGTACCAATACTTGCTTAAGCATCATGCAATAAAATCTGTTTTTCTGTTATACAGGATGATATTGACACACGTTACTTAATTTTTACCCACATGTTTCTCATCACCCCAGATAACATTGTACAAAATTTGAAAAAAATCGGAGGTGATTTTTGGTCAAAAATCGTGATTTTAGTTTTCACGATTTTTGGCCACCTCGTATAGATAGATACGAGTATTATTACCTCTTAGCTGAACTTCAGTTCGGTTCGGGAACTTACCGGAGCGGTAAAAAGAATTGTTTGTACCTATACGGGTTGATCGAACGCCTTATAAACTAAAATCGCGATTTTTGACAAAATTTCCAGGCAGTTTTTTTTTCAAACTTGGTACAATGCTACCTGGGATGGCAAGGAACATGTGGTTTAAATTAAATACCACATGCCAATATCACCGTGTATAATATAATTTTACACCAAAATAACCTGAGTAAAATCTGTCAAGTGTAGTCCTAATAGGTGAGAGTTCATTTAAAAAATTGGACTGTAAAATATTTTGTCTGCCTATAGAATTTAATGTGTGCTCAAATGACAAAGTTGCTTAAACTAACTTTCACAATAATTTTCATTTTGACAATGTCATTCTCATACATTTGTGACGTACTTATTTGACATTGCTAATGTATGGGATTGACATTTTCAAAGTCAAAGTTATGGGCAATGTTAGTTTGTGCAATTGGCCCCTAATGTAAATAGTTAATAAATAAATACACCCAACAGTTGCATACATAGTCCTGACCCCATACTAAGACCGAATCCTGTGTCGTGGATATCAGGAACCACGAGAGACTATTCGGTCTCACAAACACCCAGACCCAATACAAATACCTGTGGATTACACAAATATTTGTCTCGGTGCGGGGATCGAACCCGCGGCCTTACGTTTCACAGCCGGCGTCTAACAAACTGCGCCAAGAAGGCTGTCACATAATGTACATATTATCTAACACATTACAGACTGCACGGCGTAGTGTAGTGAAGTGTTTTGTAATGTCAATGTAAGTACACGATTATAGTGTGTATAGGTGCATGTAATAAGGTGCAGTATAGCGTGCACGTACTTGGCGGTGGACACGAAGTCGGTGAGGTCTCCGTCGTCGCGCTCGAGCTGGTCGAGCGTGCGCGCCTCGCCCGTGGACTGCAGCCCGATCACCACGCACTTGCCGCACTTCACCGCCTCGCGCGCCGTCACCACCGCGTGGTTCACCTGCAACACCACGCTCATTATATCCATCCATCCATCCATCCATCAGCCAAAGGAAGTCCACTGCTGAACATAGGCCTCTCCTAATGATTTCCACAGTGACCTATTGGAGGCAGCCTGCATCCAGCGACGTCCCGCGACCTTTACCAGGTCGTCTGACCACCTAGTGGGTGGACGTCCCACATATACACTATATACACTATACGTACTAACTGACTACACTAAACGAGGGTACACAAATTGCCGATGTTTTAAATCATATGGTAACAATACGAAGCACCTATGTGTATTTTTGAAAGGAAAAAAAAACTCTCGCATGAGATTTATAATTTCCGAACGAATATGCAGCGGTGTTTCTATTTTACCAACCACCGAATTTATTACCCGCTCAGGCTAAGAGAAGTACCGAAACGACATGCCGAACAGAAATTTCATATTTCGTAAAATTACATACACACATATTTGTCAAATTAAGTTAAATAAAACTGAAAAACTTACACAAAATTATATCGCCTGATCTGATAATGGAACCCATGACCTCAAGATTCACAGCCTTACAAGACGCTACTAAACCGATAAGGCAAAAATTTATACACATTTATATTTTAACTACTATCATAACCATTCGTCTGTAGAAAAACCACCGCATACAAAAACTTTACATCCGCAATACAGACCTAACATCCCCGCAGGTGCATAGCTATTTCACTAGGTGGACCTAGTTACCAAAGGAAATGAATAATTCTTTAACTAGATAGTACACGAGTTTTCAACTAGATGGCGCTGTATTGAAACGCGCTATCGATCCGTTGCCGTTGAGTCGGCGAGTAGCTAATTGAATACGTCGTTCCGGAGTTTGTAACTAGATGGCGCTGACAGCAAGTGAAAATGCGCTAGTCCAATTGCATCGCTTCAATTCAGAACGCAATTTACCGATTTAATTAATTTTGATTAATGACTTGTAATTTTACCATAAATATACGTACTTTTTATTAGAGTTGATTTAGAACTTCTAAAAACATCTACTAACACTTACCTAAGAACTAAATGATGTTTTGCTTCACTGACTTCAAATGCACTGCATCTTATAGTAAACATAATTCAGTCCAAATAAACTGGCTTGGTGTCAAACTATCACGTTTTGTCTTTCCATATAATAATGCCAGTTCAACATCCTAGTAACACATTGTTTTATGCATGAACTGACGACCCAAAACAATGAACTATCCATCCCTGCAGCCTCGCTTAAAATGTACGGATATTACAGCACGTAAAACGTGACGTATGCGTGCGCCGCAGTAAACGTGTCAAAGATGGCGGCTTACCTTGGCGGCGATGCACAGGTACTTGAAGAACCTCTGGTGCGCCGACCAGAACTGACCCCACATGGTCTTCTTCATGCGCGACTCCGCGTCGATCAGCTCGGCCGCCTCCGTGAAGCGCTGCATCGCCTCCACCCACTGTGTCCAATATATTGTGTTACTCACCACTAAGATTTAAAATAATTAATTTTATTTCTAGAAGAAGTAACGCAGTGTTACATAGTCCATTGTTTTGCCAAGAAAAAGAAAACAGGGATGTATAAGGTACCGGTTGGCAAAGATATTGCTCCTTGTCATAGGTAAAGCTGTACTTGCTTTCTGCTTTTAGTGTACGTTTAATATCAATAATTTTTAAATAACTGAAAAATATTAATACTGGGGGTTCGATATTTTTATCTGCCCATATAACGATCATCATACACGATAGTAGAGAGCCCGTGGTAGTGACACATACAAATGCCGCGTTTTGAATTCAGCCTGAGTATATTCTGTTTTCAGCTTTCAGCAACTTGGCGTGGCTTTGTTGACTTGCGAAAAATTACCACAGCACTCACCATCAAGTACATTAAGACAATTTTCGGGCCAGTATTAATATACTTTTATTAAAAAATAATAAGAAAGGGGGGGAGACTTCGTGGGAGGCCGCGCAGAAGGTGGAGAGAGGACATAATACCAACTGGTGGAAGGAATCCTTGAATAAAGAAGGGTGGAAGAAGGAAAGAGGGGCCTTTGCCTTGCAGTAGGACAGTGAGGCTAGGGAATACATTTTAATAACTTCAAGCTCAATTGGTTGTATTGTATATGCAGTACACTCACCAGCGCCACGGCCTTGTCGTAGGTCTCCTTGAAGGAGTCGGAGAGCGGCACCTCCTCGATCTTGAAGGACACGCCGTGGAAGGACAGCTGGCGCGCGATGTACATGCCGCGGAGCTTCATGTCCATGGCCACGATCTCCATGGCGCCCACGCCTCTGTGGAATTATTATGTATTGTGACTATTGTTAATTATTTATAACTAGTTAGTGCCTAGCGGAAGGACGAAATGAAAATTGGTGCGCTCGTATACAAAATAACTATTTTGAATAGATAAAATGTAGTGTTCAACCACAAAATAAGTATTGGTTTCAGCCATCTTAAGCTAAATTCATTACATACGTACATTATTTTTATTTTTAAGTAGAGTAATAGGTCAACTTGCATAAGTTCCACTACTAGTTTCGATCAGAAATCGATTTTTAGTCGGACATGGACAAAATACATGCATATCGATACTGCCCTATAATATAAGTTGGAGGTATTTATATTACAATCGTCTGCATATCGAGTACCTCTTCTCGACGGCATTGATGAAGTCCATGAAGGTGGGGAAGGGCGTGCCGTCCCCCCAGATGCCGAGGCGCACCATGTAGGCCATGTTGCGCGGCTCGGAGGCGCCGGTGGCGGACGCGTACACCACGCGCGCGCGCGCCAGCAGGCGCTGCAGCTCCAGCGCCGTGAGCCCCGTCTTCGTGGCCTTGCCCGACCCCACGGGACACAGGTTCTTGGCCTTGTGGCACTCGTCGAACACGATCTGCCACGGCTCAGGAATACTATCGCACTTTACACACACACCTACTGTACGCGACATTTTCTAGTGATGTAATATCGTGTTCCAAGAAGTTTGTATCGATATTTTTTTGCAACGTAATGACATAAGAGTGAAAATAATTTAGTCAGGTTACTATATGCAATATGACTTTTGACTGACGACAATTTGTAACTAAACGATGTCTGAACTTGGAAGATATTTGAGAAAAGCTATTATGGGGACTCAATATTAATGTAATAAAATCGTAAGAGTGAGAACCAATTATTGTTTTTATCTTTAGCATTCAAAGCTACCACAGTGATTTCAATATATATCACTAAGAACAATGTGGGTGGGATCGATGTCGATGTACGCGGTGGCTGCGGCTCCGTGCAGCACGTTACTAGTAGGGCGCGGGCACGTGCGGGTGTGCGGGCCGTGTCCTCTACCGCTACTTGGCTTTTAGATTATAAATCTTATAGAGAAACTTTCTAAAACCCATATATAAAAATCGAACTATGCGAGTTAATACAAAATTGTACGCAGTTCATAGTAATTTTCTTTTAGCTAATTATTTACTGTAAAATTATTCATTATTTTAATTCAAAATCCAATTATTTTGCATGATTACGTCACAAAATTTTACTTAGATATGCAAACATACTAACTTTGTCTAAGATTTCTGTCCATTTCATTTTACGACTAACTCAACCTTTCTGCAATAATCTTTCATACAAAACCCCGCAATATTTTGGCCCTTCCCAGCCTACTTCACTATAATCCTTCGAGCCGGATATAGCCACGCCCACATCCATCCAAATCCCATAGTTAAAAGGATACGCATCCGTCGAAGTCGTCCCCGCACCACTGCAGCAGCTGTTTGAGGCGGGTGCGGTACTTGGTGTTGGACGACTGAGTCTCGCCGATCAGCGCCGAGTACGTCGTGAACACCACGCCCTTCTTCACGTTGCCGTTCACCGCGGATGAGATCTTGGCGTATTTGAACTGGAACACACAATTCATGTAGGGCACATATATTAAACGTATTATTACATATTTATTAAGGTTGTCTGGCAGAGATCGCTTAATGCGATATGACCGCCTTTTGTACTTTTATTATAATTTATCTCTTATCTATCAATATCTTATATTGTTGTGTTCTTCTTATATTCAAACAAAAAATTAAATTTTGAATGGTAAAAAGTAAATCATGAATAGTTTAGTGACATAATAGAGACATGAAATCACTACAGAATGGACAATAAAGAAAAACGTTTTTCTATAGAGCAACGTTATTTGTCTCTCTGTGTCTTTCGCTCTCACGTCAGCTGCAGCAAGTTCATGGCTAATCACGCATAAACAAAGAAGTTCTATAGTTTCTACTGTACTGGTCCATCGAGCCAGATAGCTATGTTCTGACAATTTAAGAATTCATACGCCATTATTTCATAATTAATCCTATTTATTATCTCTTTTGAACTAATTTTCATTCATTCATCAGCCAAAGGAAATCTACTACTGAACATAGGCCTCTCCCAATAATTTCCAAAGTGACCTGTTGGAGGGAGCCTGAATCCAGCGACGTCCCGCGATCTTTACCAGGTCGTCTGACCAGCTTGTGGGTGGACGCCCTACGCTGCGCTTTCCACTACGCTGCCTCCATTCGAGAACTTAAATAAATAATAATAATAATAATAACTATTGAAATAATAAGCTGTACTAATAATATCGTACCTTATTCAGCGGGTGCACCTCAATCTTGCCGGCGCCTATGTCACGCAGATCTCTCTCTGCGTCGTATTTGAGGTCATTCGACACCGACACCCAGATGGCGCGCTTGCGACCCTTCAGGTAGTTCTCGAATATTATGCCGGCTATCGTACGACCCTTGCCCACACCGGCTCCGTCACCTGTTGCAGACAAATTGGTACTTTATGAGTACATCAATAAAGATTAAATTTCATCGTGATTATTAAGATAGCAGAAGATTAAAGTATGTACAGTTAATTTAATTGAGACAAGTTAACCAGTTTTTTCGCCTTAATGGACTCAGAATTGAATAAAGAATTCATAGAAGATTTGTAGGCACGAGAAGATCTTTTTATCATTCAGCAGTTTAGAGATCGTTTACAATTACAGGAACTTGCCATAAGAAATCATAACAATATTTTTGTTAAATAGTGTAGGCGCAGGTGCGCCTTAAGTAAAGGATGTCTAAAGCAGTGACCAGTACACGCTGCACTTGAGTATAGCGGTGTACCGAGTGGGTCCGCACGTGAACGCGTGCGTCAGCTACGGACGGGGCGTAAGGACTCCTCAAGAATTTGCATCACACAGCAGCCTAGCACGGCTCATCACTCTGCCAGCACGCGACTATTATCAGCAACTACGAGGCCTTACGACCTTCAGACCTCACACGAGCATGGCTATCCTCCACCTGCCTCTTGATGTATACAAGGCTAGTGTCAGTGCTACCGATGAGGAAGCCGGCGCGCGTGCCGTCGGGCAGCATGTGCTCGTGCGCCTGCGACGCGTACACCACGGCCTCCAGCTGCAGCGCCGACAGCAGGCCGCCGCGGATGGTCTCCTCGGGCAGGCTCAGCGTGTACGTCACGTCCACTGGCTCCACTGACGACAGGGACGCAGTCTCCACCACTGGGTCCGGGTGCTTGCGGCCCAGCTTCACTGTACAACAAAAATACCAATACATCATAAACTGTTTGTGAAATCCACCTGGATGGCAAACTCTGTCAGAATGTTACAAGTCTTTGGTAGTTTTAAATACGCTGACTGATGGATCTATTAATAGTTTACTCGTTTAATTGTGGTAAAAATTATCGACCAAAAGGGCCTAGGTGAGAAACCAAGCTATTAATATAAACAAATAGTATACTCACATTTTGGCGGCATATAATCTGCGTATGTTTCAGCGACACCCATTTCTTCATCGTCGACTTCTTCCTCGTCGCCGGGCATCTGTCGACATTTAATATCACTAAAGTTTTTGGTCCTTCGAGCCAGATATGTCAGTAAAAAGAAAAAAGAGAGATGATACTACCGATTTAGTTTCTTCTGTCTTTTGTCCTTTACAACTGCAATTACACTGCTCGCACTACTACTTAACAATCAAAACAAAAAGTAACACATATTCAAATAAAGAATATCTCAGTGAATGAGCTTCGAGTATAAAAATTGTCTAAAAAATTTACTTGACTAAAAGATATTTTACTCAACGCGCTTCCATACCTTGTCTGGCGGCTGCTGCCACATGCCGGGCTTGGCCTGGCCCCAGGCGGGCAGGTTGGGCGCGAAGTGGCCCAGCAGCCCGCCCATGCCCGAGGCTATTATCTGGTTCAAGTTCTGCAGGAGGTAGGAATTCACGCCGGACATGCCGACCATCTCCACTGCGAAACAAAATGATAATACATTTATACGAAGCAAAAATATGTGGTGTTGTAGCTTTTAATTTGTTGATCAAATAATTCCAACATATTCTAAGCACTTGAAAATATTGCTTTTAATTTATTTTTAGTTTACAATCCCATATTTATTTGATATGAATAAAATATTTTCTATAGTAACTGTTCACAGACACTTTTGTCCTTGAATAATCACAAAAAAGTAATACCAATTAACTAATCTGTCTACTCAAACTTCTATAATACAAAACTAAATCAAAAGGTAAAGCAGTTTATACTAAAACTACCTTCAATCAGTACTTAAATTGTTTTAACTCTTCGAGTTTTGTCCCTGTCAACCTTATAACAATAAACGTAAGAGTATAAGGGACAAAAATCAACAGTCAAAACCTGTTTTACATTACGATTTAGGGAATTACGGATGAGGGCATACTAACTACAGCGACTGAGCAGACGTGCTATTAGGAAGAAAGGGCTTAATGCTACAGGTACAGAAATAACTACAGATTAAACAGTGTTTATATGTTTCAGAATACAAAATATTATTTATTAATAGCATAGAAAATGTAGATTAGTTTGGTTATGATTAAAGGCGTTTTCTTACTGACTTATTCTTAAAATAATAAAAGGAAAAAATAATTAAAATAAAATGTAAACAGCATTTTTTAGACTTCAAGTATTTCAATACCTACCGTAAAAAGAGGGAATGCATAAAAGAAAACGTGACTGTGACTTTTGAGAGTTTATCAATACTTTACGAGTATAAGGCTTCGAACGACAACCCTGTTGCGAAATAGAAGCCTCATTACAGTCACCCTTTTTTTGGACGATATAATGTCGCCACTGACGTAACTTTTTATAAACTTGAGTCTTACTACGAAATTCGTATATTTTTATTACTTAAAACAAAGACTACGCCCCAACTTATTGTAAGTACTGTATGCGACAGATCGGCTTGGCAATTTTCTAGTGATATTGTATTACATTCCAAGTAGTTTATATGGATATTATCTTTGCAAGGCAATGACATAAGAGTAAATATATGACAAAATATTTTACCTACAATTTGTAAGTGATCGATGTCGGCACGGGGAAGATATATGAGAAAACCTATTGCGGGGGGACTGTATGAACGTAATGAAACTGTAATAATGACAATGGATTGTTGTTTTCTTTAGATTTAAAAGCTACCGCAGGAATTTCAATACACAACAATATATCACACAAAAAACAATGTGAGAGAGATCGAAATCGATAAACGCGGTCGATGCGGACTCGTGCAGCACTAGGACTAGGACGACGCGGGCGATGTGCGGGGCGTCCCCTCCCCCACGCGTCACTACATACTCCGATTGCCATGCCGAGGTGTCGGGTACTATACAATGCAGTCAGTCGAAAATATGAATGAACAAGAGATGATTAAGAGACAATTTAATCAGCTGTCTTAAAGCTGAGTGAACACTTGTTGTGTTTTTAGTTTAATGTTGCTTCTTTTCTGACCACACGATACACGTTCTTTTGAATTAAACATATCTAGATCTAGTTTTTATACAGGTCTATGTGGCGATCCATGGGGGAGGCCTATGTTCAGCAGTGGACTTCCTGTGGCTGAAGAGGGAGAGAGAGAGAGAGAGAGAGAGAGAGAGAGAGAGAGAGAGAGAGAGAGAGAGAAAGAGAGAGAGAAAGAGAGAGAGAGAGTTTTTATTATTTTTGTACTACTTTACTTATGGTATAGGACCAGTGAATATCACCTTCACCTTTAACTCATTACCAAAGTGTTACACGTGCGTCGATGGTCTTTGCAACCGTATGGTAATGTAAGGAGAAATAAGGAGGCAGTATGTATAATAAAAAATCCACCATATCTATATACATAGTGAAACCATTCCCTTTAATGATATGAACATCTTCGATATTGATATTCGATGATTCGTAATGTTGAAAGAAGGTAAGAAAAACATGTCGATACAAAATTGTATCAGGTATGATATACCAATTCAGCGGGTTTAATGAAGCAATTAAACTAATTTAGTAAAGGTTTGTATTACTCTACTCTATACTACGAGGAAACTTTTTAAATACAATACGGAAACAATGAATTTGATCGTACAGTAAAAGTCTTGTTGGGTCTACAGCGAAGTCTGTACCGAAATCATGCGACATAATATTATTTAGTAATTTAGATGTTTTTCTATTATACTATTAATTATAATGAAACGTAGATATTAACTTGCATATAAAACATATATTGGCAATTTAACTAAACCAAAAATTTCGAGTAGAATAAACTTATTACGTTTAATCACTTTTTGTATTAAGACAGTTTGTCCTGTAACTATAGCAGTTACCTTAAACAAACTTAGATTTCGAATTAAACTTCGCAGTAAAACTAAGCAACTTTAACTGCACACATCGCGACATCAGCGCCAAAGTTTTACACCCCAAAAACAGAACGAAACATACTGTTACACTTTAATATGAATTAATACGAGTTAGAAAGAGTATATTTATTTGAGTACTCGGCAGTTATTTTGCCTGTTTTTGCTGATATTGGATGGTCACTTTGGCACCTCAGTCGAGGGTAGTGGAGGTACACGCGAGGTACTCACTCTGCGCGAGTAGGGAGGCGGCGTTGAACGCGGCCGACGAGCCCGCCGCGAAGGGCGAAGCCGCCGTCGCGCTCGCTACGCCAAACGGACCAATACTTAGTGCCGGCTTACCCAATTATACTTTACCCATATCATATACTGGGTATATCAAGACTGCTACCGAAAACGAAGCCAGGTGGTAGTGTTAGTGATTACAGATACAATGCAACTAAACATTTCTAAATTAAAGCGATAGGATTTTTTTTGCATTTTTTTGAATATCATCGGATTTGGATGGTAAATTCCTAATTTTTGCTAAAATTATAATGTAAACCCTTGCATTGTGTGTTTAAAAATAAAAAGGTGTAAACCATCATTTTGGGAAAACGATCTATTTACTACCCAAATACTACGGTAAGTAAAAACTGACAACAAAATAATTTTAGCTTTTTTTGCGAAAATTTTAGTTGCATTGTATTTGAAGTCACTAATACTACTACCTGGCTTCGTTTTCGGTAGCAGTATACCCTGTATATATCTTAGGGTAGGGCATGGACTCTCTCCAAGATTAAGAGGTTAGGCAGTATTCCGCCATCCTGGCCTTGCGTGGGATGGCAGAATTTTACCTAACATTAACGTTAAGCGTGGTATTTATCGCACATGTCATTCTGGGTATCAATTACCTGTAGTACCATGAGGTACCAATCAGATCTGACTCGATATAGTACCCAATAGGTACCACTATACGGTACTCATAGGTTACATACTTTTAACTGGAATATCTGCAGCCCATATATGTCCCACTGCAGGGCACGGGTCTCCTCTACAATCGAGACTACGATTGAGAGTGGTTAGGCCATATAGTCCACCACGCTGGCCTAGTGCCGTTTGGCGGGCTTTTACATTCCATAGATTTTTTTACAAATCGCTATGGTATGCAGGTTTGCTCATGCTGTTTTCCTTTGCCGTTATAGTGCGTGGTGGCCTGCTGGTAACACGCGGCTGCTTACATGTTCACGGTGGTCGCGGGTTCATATCCCAGGGCACACCTCTGACTTTTCGGAGTCATGTGTATATTGATAGCCAATCACCACGCACTATAACGGTGAAGGAACTGGAATATAGGAGTCGTTAAATAATTTGCCACTATTGCTTTACTAATTTCTTAATGAATCTACTATTTCAAATACAGTTCAAGATTTTATAACAGCAAGTTTGGAAATATTTTATAAGTCGCCGCCCGTACTGTTCTATATGAAAGATAAATATCTGTGCATGAATCAACTCTTTTACTATCACTATGATAATACAGGAAGACACATCTCCAATGTCGTCAGTTATGCAAAGGATAGACGTTCCACAATGCAGCTAGGCGACAGTTTCAACGTGATGTGATCCCATTATTTAATCAACTTAGAAAAAAAAATGAGGTTGATGTTCAACTCTGTCTTTTCTCTTTCGTGTATGTTGGTGCGTAACCTTTTTATTTTGGAATAAGTTAATTGTTTATTTTTGCGTGTAATTGTTTAATATAGCTCTAAGTTGGTATCTATGAATTTCATTTAGATTTTTTTTATTGCGATGAATAGCGAGCCCAGCATGCCATTTGCCTGATGGTAATCGATGCGACCGCTCATGGACAGTAACAAAACCAAACAACACCACTAATTACAAGGCAATGCTTGGCATTTCACTGCGCCTCCCACCCTGAGACATAAAATGTTAAGTCTCATTACGTCCAGTAGTTACTCAGGCTACAATATCCTTTAAACCGGAACACAAGAGTGCATTTACACAGCTGTTTGGCGAGAGAAATAAACTGGGGTGGTACCTAGCCAGGCAGCCTCTCGCATATGAGGGTCCTACCACCAGTTTGATTTTACCAATGACTTTGGAGATGCAGTAGAGGACTCCTTTAAATCAAACAGTATTTCAATGATTCAAGTATGTAATGTTCTTTATTTACACAGACAGCTATGCACAAACAATAAAACCATATTCCTTTCACAATCCGGTACGTTCTCTGTTATGACTAAAAAGCTTAGCACCAAGACGACATCAATAAAATGATTGAAGAAAACTTTTCCACCGGTAAACAACTTAGTTATTAATAATACAGCGGAGCAAAGAAAGAAATCAGATCCACTGAATAAACCAAGGACGGAATCGTGGAAATGTTTTTCGCAGTATTGCACCTCATGTAATATTTATAAATAGTTGTTTTTGTTGCTTTAAAACCTCTATAGCTTCGACAATATTTCCACTTTTGTATAAATCATTGTTTACTAAGCTGCCTCCTTGCCTAGTGGCTGTGTATGGGGTTGAGCACTATGAGGTCCCGGATTCAATACTTAAGTAAGGCACTTAATTTTGTGAGCAATTTCCTTATAGATTTTCCGAAACTGAAGTTAGTGTTTATTATGGCAATACGCTCAAATTCTATCAAATATTAAAATGGACATAAGTTGGACAATATTTTCGTATATTATATTAAATCCATAATTTTACACAGATCCTTATGTAACGAGATTAATATAAGGCTACATACCTCCTCCGCGCGTCAAGCTGGCCAAGTTTATGGGTTGTTTGAGCGAGCTGGCGGATATTTTGATCGGCTTCACGTTGCTGGCCTGTCCGAAAGCCACCCCCGACGGCGCTGCAAATAACACCCTCGATATAGACGGCGCTAATGAAAATTGGCATTCGGGTCAGGCTAAATATTCAACTAGACCAATGTATATGTTTACACAAAAACTATTAATATGGTTCAATCAATGAAGACGAATATACTGTTAGAAGATAGTCATCTTAAGCTACTCTATATTAGATCTGGCGGTCGGTCGCATCTGACTTGATCCTTGATTTTACGTGTAAAGTTTACTGCTGGACGCCCAGAACCCCTTTCTTTCTCGCTTCTTGTATATTCCTTATATCTTGAAATGCCGACAACGCGTCACAATCCAAGAGTTGCGGATATTCATTGGCGGTGGTTCATGTTCATGTTCATTCACTTACCACCAAGTAAGCTACTTTATACTAGCTTAGCTAACACAAATTACTCGTTTGCCGGACCTACTCTCTTACTAACATTACATCTTCACTCATGATGTACTCACCTGCAAGCGGGTTGGTGGTCTTACCATCCGATCTGGCGGTGAGCTGGAGAGCTGTTTGTTCTTTTGCAAAACCTACGCACTTACATACATTAAACATGTTGCAGACTTACCTGCAAGCGGGTTGGTGGTGGGTTTGATGACCATTGTCGGTCCGGCAGTGACCTTCTTGTCCGCCAAGCGCGCCGCCGCAGCGAGCGTCTTGCCACCACCTGCACCAAACGATATTATATTAACATCCATTTCTTTTGTTGTACCCCTATTATTTCCGAAAGGTTCTACTGTGTGTAAAGTCTTTGGTGCTCAGTAACTTTTTAAAAGGGATATTTATGTAAATCCGTGGACTACATTTTTTTAATTTAATTATACGGTGGTATGGTACATTTATAGTTATGTACGACCCACTTTACTGGTGAAGAAATCATCGGCACACCTGAGAAATTTTAGCACTTCTTTTTTCAAAGTAACCTTCACCATCCCACACTAGGCCGTTGTGGTGGAATAAGGCCTAACCCCTCTCAATCTTAGAAAAGGGCTTGCTAAGTGTCGTAAATATAAACAGTAAATTTTTTATATAATTTTGCAAAGAGACATAAAATTATCCTTCTACTGATATTTATTTTGATGAACACAGGCGTGGGCTGTTTAGCGACAACGAAGGGTTTCACTCTCCAAATATTTTTTTTCTCAGTGAATCAGCCATGCGAATGAGTTATGAGCGTGGGACGGACGGCTCGAAAAGACGACCTGCGGGAGACGACTGACAAAGGAGAGGAATTAAAGTCGGATCATGTACCTTTGCTTAGAGGCAAGTCTAGACAGACAGGCTAAAACTGCGACAGAAATGGACAGGATAAAATAAATAACTCAAATTATCACTAAAGATATGATTCATCAATGGATGTATGTCTATATATTGCATTTTGTACTCCATAAATCAGCCTATCAGATAAACATTATTTTTACGTGGCGTCGGTTAAAAAAAGTGACGTTCAAGATCAAATGGAATATGAATTCTGATGCCGATCAACGCTGTCGCAGGCTGCCCACTGATCTAGGGTTGCCAATTGCCACCTACATTTTAAATTAATACATATGGCCCAACGACTCTCAATCGTACTCTCGATTGTAGAGGAGGCCCGTGCCCTGCAGTGGGACATATATGGGCTGATACAGTATAGTGCTTGTATTTATTTCATTTGCGTTGAATGATGAATAACAGCAAGTTAATTTATATGTCTTAAGTTTTAATTATTTCGATTCTAAAATTAAAACTGACTTATTTAACTGAAATTACAATAGACATCTCGAATAAGCCTCTTGCACTAGACTAGCAGAGAATCAGCGGGGAAGGAGGCGTAACAGTTCAACGGTATTTTCAAAACGGTTCTCATAAATATTTATCGAGTTATTGGCACGTTTTGAAAATTATCGATAATTTACTAAATGAAACATCACGCTGTTTTTTTTATTCATCTGAAAAGGTTGATACGTGTAAAACAATAAACGTCAAACTACCAGGGACGACTGTGTCCACTACGGATGCAAATCAACTGTTTCTGTTCTATTTTGCGTGCACTAAGCTATTCAGTACATCTCATCGTAGTTGTTAGCAGGTATTTGAAAATATATGGAAAGATAGGGTATAAACCCACAAAAAGAAAGTGAGGATACTTTAGGAGACCTATTCATATATATTTTTACAGTTGACAACCCTACGCTGACGGCATGAATTGAACATGCATTTGTGCCGCGCGTATCGCCCTCATGGTAATTTATTGGAAATCAACATCTGCTCGGAGCACCCAAACAAAATCAACTGTAAACACTAACTTTGCTCTTCGTTGCTGCGTTAATGGTCTGATGTAGCACTTCAGAATGTTATGCACCATTCTAAGTTGGACAGAAAATACCATATTGCATCCCTTCGAGTAAATGCGATGTAGGGGGGGAAGGCTGGAAGTATTTGAGAGTACCAAAAAGCCACACTGTTTTCACCTACTATACTAGAGTAGAGCTGGGTGGACCAGGGTATCATGGTATCACAGAAAAACGGCGTAAAGCCTTCCTGTTGTGTTTTGTTCGGTAAGTGAGTTTGCTGGAGGGCCAATATTCCTTTTCTCTTTATGACCATTATCAATCTTTCCCCTTCTTTTTTAAATGGCCAGCAAAGCATCTACCATCTGAGTCTCGTACATGTTCACGGGAGGCGGTCTTGTCATTAGGTCCTTTCCTCTTTTGTCGAATCTAGGGATAAAAACTTTTTCAGATGCCTGAAGCCCCTTTCGCTTTAGGAAACAACTTTCAATATCATGCATGGTCGATACCGAGTGATGTAATATACAGTTTCCTGCTATGAGACGACTGCAAAGTGAATCTAGGCACTCTAAGATCAATAGTCTGCGCATTGCGCTACCCGAGACACTGGTACACTAATGGACTATCTAAGATTCGGACATAGATGTATAAATAGAGCCAAGATACGGTATGAATACAAAGCTGAGGTCTCGGGTTCGAATCCCGGGTCGAGCAAAGTGTTATTAGATTTTTCTATTAATTATTAGCCCGGAGTTAGTAATTTATGCCCGATATGGCGATAGGCTCGCCCTCTATCACATCGTGGTACGGAAAATAACGAAACGTGGGTGTCCTGCTTGCACCTCTGCCTACCCCTTCTGGTAAAAAAGGCGTGAGTTTATGTATGTATATATATGCATGTATGTATGTATGTATGCACGCATGCATGTATTTATGTATGCATGCATGTATGTATGTATGTATAAATGCAAGAAGCGAAACGTTAAGTTAGATCTGTGTTTCTCAAAGTGGGCGGTCAGCGGTAAACGCTGAAAGGTTAAGGCGGCCGGCAAGTCTCAAACAAAATTATAGAGCCTAAATAAAATCTACGGGAGCAACAGATCATTGTTACATCTTAAAATCCAAGTCGTGAATGCATTACTACAGAAATAATAAATGCCACAATATTTAAATCTAAACTGCAATATACTCGAATATTATTTTTTATTATTAAATAATAACTGGCAGTTACCTGGCACTTCCAAGTTGTCTGGATCCTCGTCATCATCGAAGTCCGAGTCGTCTGACGACGGTGGGTTGTCTTCATCGCCGTACGCTGCTCTTTTTGACTACAAACAAAAAAACATTACGTCAATTATACGAACTTCGTTTTACTAAGGACGCTGAAGAACCGGGTAGACTGAAGATAACATCTGCAAGTTAGGGATAATCGTCACAGGGCGCTGGACTTGAAGGCTTGATATCCCGATATATCCCTTCAGACATCTCCCGAGTCACCGCAAGGGGGGCATCAGCTCGATATAAAACGGACGTCGAAAACCTGGCAACGTGGTTGAGACTAATCAGGAAAGCATACAAATCAAACAACCAGAGCTCAATAATAACACTTGTATCAATTAGATTTTTAATATTTTTTTATTGGCTGTCGTATGATAAACGTGCGGCCAGGCTGATAGTACACAATAGTACATTCGTCACAGACAAGTCGCCTCCAAACATGACGTGTCATTTTTTACAATCATTTGTTTATTGTCAACACAAAACTTCTGTTGATGAGAAGCGGCCTGAGAAACATGAAGACACAGGTTCAAACTCCATTTTGGTGGAATTTTAAATGTGGTTTTTTGAATGAAATGAATTATATTTCTTTGATCACAAAAAGTTTTTGATTTCAAAAGGAATATAAGACTATAAACTCTTATAGTTACTGATACACACAGCACAATACAATGTATTACAGTGCGGGCTCCAGATTGCATGTATACTACATTGATTTCCTTTTTAAATGAGTAAAATAAAAACAATTTAATTGTAAATGAATAAATAAGTCATAGTATTGTAAAATTACTGCAAATATTCTTTAAGCATACACATAACAATACAATCCTACATTATGTTTGTAATATATTTTTATATAGAAAATAATATATTTATAAACGAATACAACAAAAATAAACAAGGAAACAGTTTCATGAAATTATTTGGCAGGAAACCCCACTTTTTGCAAACGAAATGTTGCATAAATAATCTTTTTAACAAATTTGTCAAACATTTTCAGAAACATTCAATAAATTCTACTTATCTATATACCTAATTTGTTTGGATATAGTTTTTTTATGTGTATTTACCATTATATGCTTTATAAGTCATTGGAATACACATAGACAAGTCCACATACATCTCACATCTTGACATAGGCCCACCCTCAAACTACTTAGTAATTTCTCATAATGGCTTTGTAAGTAAATATTATGTAAACCAAACAGTTGTACAGATAGTCTGAAGTCTGAACCCTACGTCAAAAAATATTTTATGTAGTAGGTACCAGAAACTAACATTTTTATTTTTATTGTTAATAGTTGATGGTTTTGTAATAATGTGCTACATATGTATGTAATATGCTAACATGTCAACACAAAAATGAATAATTTGTGATGCTGAATAATATATCAATAACTTATGTAAAATAACATTTAAAAATATTTTAAGTAATTTTGAAGAATTTATTCACACACACTCATACATTACTCAGTTGACACCGAGCATTTACATTTACATATTATGATAATCTTCAAAAGTTTATCTGCACGAAAATATCTGATATACATTTATCTTGTTATTTGGATTTGGATTTGCAAGCTTTTAATTAATTAACATGAATTATGAGACCAGGTGTTGATGGTGAGTGTTACTCCTGGCCATACGCAAAAGTTACAGTACTCAGAACTTATTAGCGAACCATCATAAACCATTAGGTAGTAGGTCTTTTAATACCCAACTATCACTATCTCTAATGTATTTGTAATAGGAACACAAGAATGTTTCTATACTACTATTTGGCAATAGAAAAAAAAAACAATTACATTCAACAAATTTTAAGTGTGTGTAGGTTTTTTTCAATCTGTTCCAATCAAAGAATAAAATATATTAATTGAAATGCCAACATTATCAATTGACAAAATCCGAATGTGCTGTAGATTGGATGGAACAAACACATATTTTTACAGCCAACTTACTAGTCAGCAGGTATGCATACCTTCTACGTGCTTCATAGAGCTACTAATCATCAAAGTATTATTTTTGCTAAGACAAGCAATATCTGATGCTTACTCTACATTCATAATTTAGTAAACAGCAATAATCCATACACTTACATAATTTAAATGTTTAACTTACATTTTTAAATTTAAAGGTGTTTGGAGTTGGCCACTCCATTGTCTCTGTCTACCCCAATGTTACAAAAGTGTGAGTTTATTTACCAAAAGTGTCATATGTAGTTATTCATTCATCATGTCATTGCTTAGTGTAGGAATAATAAGATTTCTGGATAGATGTCAAGACTGCTGACTCATTGTGTATGATTGTTGAAATATCAAAACTATATCACTTCACATCTCTACTTATACAACCTGTATATTGGTAAAAGAATATTACTTATGAACCTTCAATTTGTCATTACTTATTCATACATCCTAATGCATTTTTAAGACTTCCAACAAATCAAGTGGCAAATTGTTTATTACTATATGAAGTCCAATCAATTACATATTGCTGGAAAATAGAATATTCACAAAGAAAACAATTTGTTTTCACATTGCCTAAAGACCATAAAAAACCATGACAAAATAACCTTTACTCAAATGTTTTCATCCCTGCAATGTAACAATATTATACTATTGTGCAATATACTGTAAATCTTTAAAATATATAAGCAAAACAGCCACATTACCTGTCTTGATAAATATTTAACAGAGCTACTTTTTAAAACCATGTGATAAAATAGAAAAATGTACATATTTAATAACATTAGTTTTTTACTCTAATGAGATTTATTACCAACAATAAATTTAGTTAAATTTTCGGATTCTTTAAAAGCTTGATTATCCAAGACAGGAAAAAAAAACATTGGATTTAAAAATGTTTTTTTTTATAAAGAAAGTCCATAACCATGCATTTTGTGCAGTATTCCAACCAAACTGTTCTATAGTAAAACTTATATGACTGATAACATGGTTTTATAATGCTGTTTTATGGCAATTTTACATCTCCCCATGATAAGTGAGTCTAACATTGAGCACATTTCTCTCATTGGATATATTTCATTGAAAACATCATAATAAGAAAACTTATTACGTTTTATACAATAATAATTTAGTAAAATTGCACTAAATATTCGTTTTGAGCAGCTTGGAGGCGATACTAATAATCAAAATTCCAAATAACCACACTACAGCAGTGTGACAACCATACCTACAATGCACTAGTTCAAGACGTATTCCTACGATATAACTAGAACCTTCCAAGAAAATCAATACAGCCACACCCAGCTTGCATAATTAACTCGCCGTTAACACAAAGACATGTGCAATTATCTTAAGAAACATTCAAATAATAACACATGAAAGATCGACATCACCCTGTGACACTTTTTTTTTGGTTAGAAAACTTGAAAACAAAGAAAAAAAATGGAAAAAATCTCATTTTTCTGACCTCTAATTACGTATTAGATGATCAACTGCATATTACTAATTCAAATTTCAATTTAATCAAGGGAAATGTTTAAAAAACACGATTTTTAACAATGTTAAGTTCGTAAAAAAGTATCAAAACAAAAAACTATCATTACCATTTTTTCAGCTGAATCAGATGTACTGACGAACGTCTGTGCTTTCAATTTACTTAATTTTCGATAAACACTTTTGTTGCAAAACTTTTGTATAACACACACGCGAATTTAATATCGCGATATTGCTAAGTCGTGATAATAAAAAATGCAGACGTCCGAACGGCGGTCAATGCTTCCGCCATATTAAAAAAAGCAGAGAGAAAAGAATTGTACGTTTCGGATACACACACGTGAATAATTAATCATTACAATTATATAATTATAATAACTTAATTTTAAATTATATATCAAACGATACGTACAAAAATATTATATTTAATAAGCAATTTGAAGCTTTAATTTCATAACTTAAAATAATTTGATGAACTTTTACACTGAGATATTTCTATACGCAATATTACGTGCCTTTGTAAAATATAAAAACTACTAGGGAATTATTTAAAAAAGTTTTTCAAAAATAAACTTATCCCAAAATTGTTTTTAAATAATAAATGGTGCATTAAAAAACTATTTATGATCCCAACTTTGGTAGAACTTTACATATCACTATAGCAACACTAGATGTTGCTCCGCCATATTGTCTATTTAATTTAGTATTTTCAATGAGCTGATTTTAAGTGTCTATTTTTACAAAAGTAGCATTGTGTACTAGCTAATTTCGTCATTCAGAGAGATTTGTTGATATGGATTCACTGATAGGGTACGGAAGTGATGATGATGTTGATTCTGATCGTTGCGGAGGCCCACAACACTTCACGGTAAGTACGCGTCCTTGGTCACTGAATTCTTTCGAAATTACACTTAATTTCTCATGTTTGCATTTGTTACTTTATAATAATTTGTCATGGTATTTTACACTACCATTATTGGTCATTTTAAAAGTAATCGTTGCTTTGTAAGACGTCTATTGTTCTTACAAAAGTAAATATTTTGTGAACTAAGTTGTAACATACCCAAAATCTTATAAACAATAGTGAAAATGCCACGAAGCCTTTTACACCTTTTCAAATTTATCTCCCAGTTTATAAAAATCGCTAATATTCATTGAAAGCCTAGAAACTAATATTTAATAAATGTTTGATTTTTTAATCTTCCATGGTAACACAGTGTTTATTTATTGAGTCATAAGAAGATTCAACAATCGTACGGTTGGAAAGATATTTTAAAGTGCAGTCATAGTCATGTTATAATCCTTAATTCTAGTTCTTGTTCATCTTCGTATTTTTAACTAAAATGATATGAATGGCTCATAACATTTGTTTCTTTTAAGTAAACAGCCGAAGTTCATAATTACATTTGTTATATCTTTCAACATTTATGTATTAATTTACTCTATTCGCTACTGATATCAAGCATATGTTCCATCAAAACTTCCATCAGAACATAAAGAAACAAACAGTGTGTTTCATTAATTCTTATTAGTAAAATAAAGTTTCCCTGTAAACAAAGTAATAAAATTTTACACCCATATTAGACTTATCTAAGTCAGGTCTCATTTTTAATGTTCATTCCACACCGTAAACTGCAGTTTTGCATAGTAATGAGGAGTATTTCCTTTAAATAAGTTGTTAGACAAGCCTATTACATAAAATAGTGCTAAGTTTATAAAATTCTAGTTTTCCACCTGGTGTTATATGAGCCAGACAATATTTTTGGTTTGAAATATAACATTTTGTTTTAGTTTATGTCAATATGGTATAGTATAATTTATTTTAAATTAGATTAGTATTAATTAAGATAATTAGGTGATAAATACTATATCAGTTAACATTTTCAATATTTGAAGAGCTGTATTAGTAGAATGTTATGAAAATGATTATCCTATCTTGTTAGATAATAGACATAATACCCATAATAGTATATAGTTGTTTTTATATAATATAGGTTAAATTTTGCAACATTAAATTCCCTTTCTCGAGAAATATACATCTTAATTAGAATAAACTGGACTCACCTATGGCTTAATATATAAGTCTATTTATTATGAAAAATCTCATTTATTGACACCATATCAACCAGAAAGTCAAACATTACTATACAACTTAGTCAAAAGTGTGTCATAGAAAAGTATAAATTAACCAAAACATAAAACTTATTTTTTAATGAATTTAATAAAGTATCAATTTGGCATAGTTGAGTCCAAGTAGCTTTCGTATAATTCTATACTAATTTCATGGGTGTACCCAGAATATCCTTAGATGTGAAACAAAACGAAATAAAGTAGTAGTAAAAATTAAGAGCTTTACATTAAATAATATTTCTGTTATTTAGAAAATAACCCAATATGGCTTTAGCAAATTTTGAGTAAAAATTGGATTTAACTAAATTATTTTGTTATTTTTTTTTTACATTATTAATTTAAACCTTTAACTCTTTGTGTCTGAGTAGTGGTTGAGTCAACCCAACATGCCTTACCGTGGGTACACCCATTCCTAATTTACTATATTCAGGGTTTAGTGATAAAACCTGATATATACAAAAAAGGTATATGTCTTATAAAATTTATGAACTTCAAGGCTTTTTAAAAATTAATTATGCAAATATTGATTTATTTAATGAATTTAACATCAATATATTCTTCGCAAATTATACCATAACTTAACTAAAAGAATAGAATAATTAAGCATAGTCTTTAAAAGCAGCACCCTCTCAATGAAACTCAGGGTTGTAGAGGATTCCTGTGCTCAGAAGCAGATGATCACAGGCTGATCAGCAGCTTTTAAAGTTTTTTTCTAGTTCTATCATTACACCCTGTATAATAGCATAAGTCCTAATTTACATGCCAAAGTGACAGATATTAATGTGCCTTCTCTGCTTGACAATAGAATGATCTTGTAGGTGGGTGGCGGGCAGCGGCGGCGCGATGACGACACCAACTACGATGACGTCAACATGGACATGAGCGAGGTAACTAACCACTATGCTTTGACACAATCATCACGTACTACTCGCTGGCACGGTGGGTAGACAGACAAAATAACTGGGGAATATTGAAATATGTATTTATGTATAGTATGTATACATGGTATCTCTATGGGTGTATTTATTGATCTGTGCTTACTATGTGTGAGAGTAATGGGAAGTTGTGTATCTCTTGATTAAAGTGTTTATATAATGAGATTTATTGTGTCATACAACTAATGTACTCTCTTGGTCATATTTAGAAACTTGATGGTTTGTGTATGTTTCCAATTCTGTTTTGGTATTCTTTTATATCTAATCTATACCTTATAACCATGCAAATTCTACATAATGCAAAAACACACCCTGCCAGCTACCCCTTCGGTATGTGATGACAATTTTTAAACACAATCTTTTAATTATTAGTATAAAATTAAAAATTCGCAAAAAACCCATACCCGTTGTGCTGTTTTCGACGATGATATTAACACATTTATTATTTTATATGTTACCCATTTGTAAATTGACACAAAACAAAGTCAAAGTCCCTCCCGGGTTGTCTGCGCGCCTCGCCCGGGTCTCCCACGACGGCTATGGCGGCCCACCGTTAGTCGCGAATTCACGTGAGTACTTAGTGATAAGAATTTAACAACGATTTTCGTGTGTGATCATGTTATGTCAAGCGTCGGGGTTGCTTTCAACTATTTGAGATAGCTGGGTTGGGTTGGATATGGCAGGGAAATATCTTGATTAATTAAAGAAAATGCAGGGAAGCTCTGAGTAAAAACGGGTTTAGATGAGGAAAGGTGGTGAAATAGGAAAGATTTAATTAACTGTTGAAATGAAATGCCTTTGTATGGATATGGATGGAACATTGAAAATTAAAGTATGGCAAATTTTTCGTATACTGGACATAGTTATAAAAGACTAAGTTTTCTAGCTACGAAATTAATACGGGTAGAAAATGTAAGACAGAAAGTTGCTGCCATCAGTATGTATCTCGTAGAATATTGATTGACTCAGCCAAATTATTGCATAGCGAATGGTGATGTCATTGAAACATACAGAAAAGAAACTGATATCTCAAAACACCTCTTTTATGAATTAGTTTTGCGACTATAAGGCCTCTTTTACATACACGGTTTTTCGACGTGAAAATCTACGGTGAATTCGCCGTGTGTAGACTGTGTAGGCACGGTTGTCAGTGTTGTATGCATCACTATAAGAGCTTGTCCACACACGGCGGCGCTACGTCACGGCGCCGCTGCAATGCCACCAAGCTCTTATAGTGATGCATACAACACTGACAACCGTGCCTATACACGGCGAGTTAACCGTAGATTTACACGTCGAAAAACCGTGTGTGTACAAGAGGCCTTATACTTAGATTTTAATACTAGCACGACAAAGTGATAAAATAAACTGATGGTTAGCACAATGCAGTTAGAATAAACACAGATGATCGACACTCACTTATCTGTCACCGGCCGACATGATTTTGCTGGTCTGCTCAAATAAGCGATCCTCAAACCGAGCTTGCCTAACACTTAGGTGGGTCTACACTAGAGAAGCCGAGCACAAAGTGGACCAACTTACGAACCTCGACACTTGACGCCGCGAGTAGAGCGACTCGACTTGTGCTCAGATCGTGCTCGGCTCCTCTAGCCTAGACCTTATCATGGCTCGCTATGGCGGGTTTTCTACCATCGTGTAAAATGGTGGAGCTACGGGTGGGTACGTACATGTATACCACCTCTGGCAGCTTATACTATTATCTATGTTGCAAGTATAAAACAAAATTAGTGTATCGAATATTAGTATATCACAATTTGAGGACGAAATCCGATTCACTATAATGATGTCATCATCAAATATAGCAGGCTATTGAAAACTATCATAATAATTGTATCAGTTTTATAATGATGCCTATTCAAAATAAATGTAATACAGCGATATTTGAAACAAGCAAACGTGAAATAAAAATCAGCGGCGCGTGACGCACCGCACGGCACTGTTATCAACAGGTAATTATTAACTGAAATGTATTGTGTTATACTTTGATACATCATATAATACGTAGATAGATGTTTTGTTAAATACCTTGGAGATAGGTTTTTACCGTGGTTCGGGATATTGATAACAATCAATGAATACACCCAACACGAAACTTAAATACAACTCCTATGTATGTCATAGGTATTGGGAGCTATGAGAGATTTTTCACTCTTATTAACAAAACGAAACAAATGTTTGTAAATCGCACAAATATTTGCACCGGTGGGGGTCGAAACAACTGAGTTACTGAGGTTGTCTCTCTACTTCTATAGTAATGATCATGTCATCTTAAGTGCGCCAACGCAGGCAATAGGCCAGCGTGGAAGATGGCCCAAACACTCAATCGAACTCTTGATTGTAGAGAAGACTAGAAATGGGTGATTATGTACTAATACAGTAAAGTTATGTTAATAATTATTATCGTCATTTATGAATTTTGGCTATGAAGATAATCATTTTACTAGTCTCTTATTTGATATGAATATAAGTCGTGGTAATGTCATAAATCGCATAATTGTTTATTTTCCTATTTCATGATATGTTGCGTTTTGTAATACTACTGGGAACTTGTCTATGGGTTTTATTTGACGAGTTTATGCTGTATGTGTATACTATGCTGATGTCTTATTTTTAACGTGTCTAGACTCGCTATCTTATAGTACCTAATATTCGTGGTAGCGATAAGACTTCAACATATTCGACACAATGAAATAATCGATATGGAAAATCGAATGCAAGAATTCGAAACTCGATATGTCTGCTTCAGAAAAACAGCTGGAAAATATCAATAAAAATAAAATAAAGGCGAAATAAAAAAATGCTATCTTTTGTGTAAATGAAGTTTTAAAGCCAGGGCTATTGATAAACTTTTACATGGTGTAAAGGAAATACGGTTATTTCAAAGCCGCATTCTTCATGAAAATTGACTCAGTACAATTTATTACAGGCATTAATACAACCAATTGTTACAAATATTTCATTTGATGTCATCATGGGCTTTATATTCCTGATATTTTTTAACCACTGTGTTAACCAATAATCTTTCAACTCTTTTTATTCTCGTCATCGTAAGAAGTATAATTTGGGTTAAAATGTTAATTCTGGTATTGTGCGTAATAGTGACACTAAGCAGTTAGAAATATTTGGTATATATAAAATCCTTACTGTAATATGGAATACGCACTAAAGAACTTATTTAGCAAAGTCATTTTTATTTTTCCAAAAAAAACATTGCCTCTATAAAACTGGAGTCCGCATATCTATATGTGGTAATCTCGGGAATTACCAGTCTCTTTTTTTTTTTTTTATAAATAACATGTTTGATAACGAAGAAAAGGTTAAATGTCACGATGCGACCTAGAAAAACGATGCAATACTTAATATAAATTATGATTTCTGCCTTGATTACAGCGAGAGTTACGTATTTATATTTAATACACAGACATTTTTTAAATTATTAAATTGGGCTTAGAAACAAGACTTTCAGCGTAATATAACGTGTAATTTAATATTAAAATTCGCGCGGTAATGGTATAGTTTGATAAATATAATAATCGCTTTAATAATTTCAAAAAAATAATTGAATAATACCCTATATTAATGCAAATACAAAATAAGTATATTTAGAAAAAGATTTTGTTAATCACACGAAGATAAAGACTTAATTATGTCTATGCTCTCTTTAGTCTATGGTAGTGTTAATTTGGTCGATATGAATATGTGCGGTGTGTATTGCCGCAGGAGTCGCAGGATGCTGAGTCGGAGCCCGAGCTGCCGCCAGCGGAGCCCGTGTCCTCCCGCCACTCTTCCACTGAGGACCGACGCAGCTCAGGTACACATTTAATAATTTTGGATTTACATAAGAGTTGTAATTTTCACAACATTGGTGTAACTTAAAAGAAGTTTGCTAAAATTAGCTATGGTATCTGCCATTTTAATGCTATCTAGAATTTTCTGTATTTTTTTATTGCGAGTAAGGACAATGCATTAAGGATAAGTCGATGAACAACAATGAATATTTCTGAATTATTGAATATGTCTTATATGATTTATATTGTAAAAAATATTACTAATTAGGAAACTATGATCCTGTTCCACTAATGAAATGGAAAGACACCATTTCCGTCAACTAAATGTCATATTTTAGGGAATCTAGATCATTCAGCTTGTGTAAACGAGCCTTAGCCTAATCTTTGACATTATAGTTTCATACATGTCGTGCTCAGCAATGGCGTTCATGTAGATAGATATAGACAAAGGTTTGACAACAAGAGGTGTGTCGTCCAGGCAATGTGTCGTGTTCGTCGGACGGCAGTCGGTCGCGCTCGCGCAGCGTGCGTGGCGAGCGCTCGGAGCGGCGCTGGCGCCAACGCGACGACCCGCCGAAAGGCCGCGCGCGCTCCGACAGACCTGACAGGAATGATAGGACGGACAGATCTGACAAGTTCGACAGATCCGAGCGCGCTGACGACAGACCACGGTACGTATTACTTAATATTATTATCTTTTATTTCCGAGTTTTTGTGTTCAAATTGTAACTGAAAAGATCTTTATCCTGCCAAGGTAGCTTAATGTTAACGTCACGATAATTTTGAATTACTCCAGCAAATTTATTATCAAAAAATATAAAGGAAAAATCGCAACATTTTAATGCTATAATACACTAAAATTAATAAATTAAATTTTGTACGTCCAAATTTGACAGAAATGATCGTGGTCGCAGCGGATATGAAGGCGGTTCCGGCAGACGAGGCCTGCTGGGCGACAGACCTGACGACAACAAGGTGAGATTTACACAAACATTATCATGAGTCGCCAAGAAATACTGCTTTGTAGGTACAAACCTAGATATCTAGGTTTCTAAAACACTAATGGCCAAGACTAGGACATATTTTATTTCTATTTATTTACTTAAACTAATAACTAACTATGAATAACTTCTGTTGGTGAAAATCAATATTTTGCACGATAATGATCATGCCTTCACTCCTAAGGGTTTAGAATGAGATATGAAGAAACCTCTAATTTTGTCTCACTAAGAATATATTGTATTCTAATTTTTTTTTAACTGAATATGGGGTTATTAGAATATTTTTTTAAATCTGTATCAGCCCATATACGTCCCACTACACGGCACGGGCCTCCTCTACAATCGAGAGTACGATTGAGAGTGGTTAGGCCATATAGTCCACCACGCTGGCCTAGTGCGGGTTGGCGGACTTTACATACCATAATTTATACAAATCGCTAAGGTATGCAGGTTTCCTCACGATGTTTTCCTTCACCGTTATTGTACGCGGTGATTGACTATCAATACACACATGACTCCGAAAAGTTAGAGGAGTGCCCTGGGATTTGAATCCGCAACCACCGTGAACATATTGACAGCCGCGTCTGGTCCGTTACCAACAGGCCACCACGCACTTACCTAATTTACATGTCATAAAAATGTTCGTTAGTAGTTTCCGAATCAGCACAAACTCATATACCTAAACTAAAACTTTTGAGTGTATGGTTTATATGAACATTATGTATTGTATTGTATTTGCAAGTATCAGCCCATATACGACCCACTGCAGGGCACGGGCCTCCTCTACAACCGAGAGTACGATTGAGAGTGGTTAGGCCATATAGTCCACCACGCTGGCCTAGTGCGGGTTGGCATATGAACATAACATAGAACATTATGTAGTACGATGTAATGTGTAGCAGTGTGACGCGCAGGTGCCCGCGCTGATGGACCTCAAGCCGTTCGGAGGGGAGCCGCCGCCGGGCTTCGACCAGAGGAGGACGCACGACGCCAGGGACGCCGCCTCGCCCAGGTCATCACTACATCTTTCACTAATCATATAGTATTTATTGCCTCGACTACCTCCGTGGCGTACTTGTACTACGGTATGATTACAAAGCTGAGGTCTCGGGTTCGAATCCCGGATCGGGCAAAGTAATATTGGATTTTTCTACCCATTATCAACCGGGAGACGGGAATTTGTGCCCGATATGGCCGTAGGCTCGCCCCTATCACGTAATGGGACAGGCCATATAAAGCGAAACGTGGGTGTCCTGGTTGCACCTCTGCCTACCCCCTCTGGGAAAAAGGTGTGACGTTTATCTATGTATGTTTATAGTATTTAGTATGATAGACATTAAATTCAGAAAATAAAATCAAATAATTTTTATGCTTTATCCAACAAGAAAATTAACAATGGTATGACAATCTAGCACTTAACACAATGATAGTCTTGTACTGGCCGCACCATAGCAAATACCACAGAAGTTGGTTTAACAGATGTTGCTAAAATTAGTGTATACCCATAACCCATAATGTAAAATAGTAAATAGACAGAGTAATTCTGGATGTTATATGCATTCTTGTCATTGAAGGATTGTTCAATTTGTTAGAACAAGTTATAGATGTGTGTATATTTGTGTCGGCAGGTTCGCAGATCGAGACCGTCGTGACAGAGAGCGCGACCGGGACAGAGGAGAGCGACACTCGAGGAGGTCGGAGGAGAGGAGGTTAGTTATCTAAAATAAATACACCCAACAGTCACATACATAGTCATGACCCCACACTTACATCGAGTCTTGTGTCGTGGGTATCAGGAACTAAAAGAGGCTTTTCGCTCTCACAAAACCCAGATTCGAAACAAATACTTTGGGATCGAACCCGCGGCTTCTCATTTCACAGACAGGGTCTAACTAACTGCGCCACGGAAGCTGTCAAATCTGTCCAAATAAAAATAAATTCTTATATCGGAAGGTATGCATTTTTGCCGTTGTTATCGGAGAGTGCGTGGAATATTTCGTTCTCATAATACCAAACTTAAGTATTTTTCGCAAGCTCATTATTATAATCATCATCTTTACTGCAAGTCCACCAATAGGGTTTTATTACGAGGGGTTTTGCTGATATTCATTATACTTGACAGCCGAGCTGGATAGTACCGATTGTAGTTCCTCGCACTGATGACGCTGCCGCTCGGCATCGGCCGGGCATTTCACTACATGCAATCTTTGTTTTTGCTGTCCTGGCAACTAACGGTCGCAAGATTTAAGTTTTTTGGCAAGAAGAAGAAGGTGGCGGGCTCGAAAAAATATTAGTTGAAACCACACACACCTTCCTTGGGTAGAGCCTTGCGTTTAGAAATACCACCTTTTAGGACTTAAAATGGGAATCTACAAATAAAATAGTGGGCAAGGTCCGTGTGAGCGTGCCGCACCGCTAGCACGCGACGTTCCCTTCGCTAGTTCGAAGGACTACTAAGTACTAAGGTGGCCGGAATGCCGACACAAGGGCGCGCTCGGAAAGGTGCGAGGAACGACGCGCTCCGAAACGGGCTGATCTGCTATAACCTGTAGTTAGAGATGATTATGTCTCCAGGTTGAAATCGAATTTGGAGCAGCACGGTCTAAGTATTAGCATTTGAATGTGAATTGAAGCTGATGTGTTGTGTTGCAGCGGGCGCAGTGTGGGGCGTGCGGGCGAGCGGCGCGACCGCTCCCGATCCCGCGGCGCCGCCTACCCGCCCGCACACAGCGCCGGGTACATATTACTATAATAATAATAAATAATAAATACACCCAATAGTCACATACATAGTTCTGACCCCACATTAAGATCAATTAAGTCTTGTGTCGTGGGTATCAGAAACTACGAGACACTTTTCGGTCTCACAATCACCCAGACCCAAAACAATTATATTTGTGGGCCACATAAATATTTGTGTTGGTGCGGGGATCGAACCCGCGGCCTCTCATTTCACAGTCAGCGTCTAACCAACTACGCCACGGAGGCTGTCATATCTAGCACTATACACATAGCTCATGCCTAACTTCACACTAGATAATACCATTATTTCTGCTATGGAATAAGTCATTGTTTGATTTCACAAAAACCATTGAAATCGAAAATATTGCATTCATATGTTATGTTGTAAAATGAGCCAGCAAATATTCGTATTTCAAAAGTCAAATTGCGAGTGAAGCTATTTCTCTCACACCCATAATGTCAAGGCGGTGACGTAATATTTGTCGTGTGTTATTCAATACTGATTGGCTAAATAATTAATATCATTCTATGTTTCATAGACAAGAGAGACGCGATTCACCCACATCGTCTGGCGAGTACAGGCCGTCGTCTTACAAAGTTAACAAGAAACTAGAAGTCATGGAGAAAATGGGTAAGATTCTTTTTTGCCAGCACATTCAAATTATCATTATTCTTGTGTAAGTGACTTCAATTTACAAACCGCAACAGTAGATAGCCAGTGCGGTGTCACGTGTAGTCACAGTTGCAATCGGTCCCGTAGTTCAAGCTTCTTTTAAATTATAATCACCGATTGTACGTGCACCAAATTTATTTCAAAAATATAATGCAGACAATCTTATTTGGCTGAAATTACTTTAGGAATGTAAAAAGCATAAATAATGATGCAATATGTGTGTGCAGGTCTACAAATCAAGACTCCGGACGGCATGATGGCGACGGCGCAGCAGCTGCGCGCGGCGGCCAGCGAGGCGCCCGCGCACGCCGGCCTGCCCTCCTACTACAACGCCGGCGCGCTCAACACCAACAAGATACTCGACCAGGTCCCACGCACATACTGTGTCTAACCACGAGTAGGGCAGCGTGCTGCTACGTGATTACCACAGGCCGTGAACATGTACATGGGATGTAGGTGTGTTGGATGGGGGGGAAAGAATGAGAGGTGGAAAAGAGTAATGTCAAAACCGGCGCTTCACGTCAGATTTTGGAAGACAATGGTACCACCCAGGTCTAACCAACCCATTGTTCCAGTTAGTCACGTCATGTTCACGTTGGTCGTGGGTTCAAATCCCAGGGCACACTTCTGACTTTTCGGGAGTCATGTGTATAATAATTGTCCTCTCAATCATAATTTCAATTGTAGAAGAGGCTCGCGCCCTGCAGTGGGACGTATCTGGGCTGCTACAGTACAGTGTCAAAAGTGGAATTAAAAAATGAGTGCAGTTGCTACAATAAGCCTGCTCTGCAGGTACAGAAACGGAAATTGCTGTGGTCTAACAAGAACAAGTCGGACGCGGAGGAGGCGGCCAAGTGGAGCGGCACCAGGTTCGCACAGGACTCGGACGGCAAGCAGGTCTCCAAGTTCATGAGGCTCATGGGCATCAAGGAACCAGGTATACCACATTATTTGTATTGTTTATACTGCCTCGACAAACTTATAACATGTCAAAAATATCATCAAGTGCTTATATAATGGATTATTAACATTTTAGACATTGCCAAACAACAATGTGTTTACATTGTTGTGTTCTGATTTAAAAGGCATTGTAGCCGGCATAACCATTGGACAAAATGAGACTTAACAACTTATGTATCAGGATGGCGAGCGCAGTGGAATGCCAAGCATTATTGGATTGAAATTTATGGTGATGTTTGGTTTTGCTACTGTCCATGAGCGGTCATATCGCTTACCATCAGGCGAATGGTATGCACGTCTCGCCATTCACAGCAATAAAAATTTTAATAAGAACTTTTATCAAATATTGATTAACCTCAAAAAATATGTTTAAGGGATTCCCCCTGTTTCGATACGTAAAATGATACCTAACAGCCATTTTATTCGTATCAGTATTAATGGTGAGAATAATAAACGGGGAATAACCAGTTAATAGATTTTGATAATAAGCATTTCCTTGAGCACTATATTACTATCAATTATATGCAAAATGTAAGTTGATGCACGATATTAAATCCGCTTTTACGAATATGTTTCTGTAGAAACAATGCACTTGTTACAATAAGTATTTGAATACATAAACATGTAAATTAACAAAAAACATAGTGACTCACACAAGTGTGTAACATTCTGCAATGAGATAGCGGCGATTTCAGCGTTATTATGCCCATGGGCGAGATATTGTCTTATCAAGTTTATTGTCATGCCATTACTAGCATAGTGTCTATTTAGAATAAGCTAATTTTTTACTCCCAAAACGCCCCTTTACACATAATTTATGCATCAACTTCCTTTTTTAATTGTCAGTTCATTTAACAAAACTTTTTACACAGCAACAGTAAAACCAGAGACTGCAGAGAAATCAGGCGACCCGATAAAGAAGCAGGAGGAGCTGTTCCAAGCGATGCAAGCGCAGTACGAGGTGGCGCGCGCGACCACGCACACCATGAGGGGCGTCGGGCTCGGGTTTCAACGAGGCCAATATTAGAATAGATCAATTTCCATAGAGCATCCTGGAACCGCTGGAATTGTGACATTTCAAGTGATATATCAGGTTATAGAGAAACTTTTAGTTGAAGTGATTGATGAGTGAAGTTTGAGGATTATTAATGTGGTACACTCGCTTGAAGATTGCTAATTTGTAACTTGTAATCTGCCCCATTTTTGCACCGGAAAAAACAAAGAAATATCCTTAAAATTTGCTGAATGTTGCTTATACAGATTGCAAGCAATAAAATATGTAAGAAAAAAATTCAACGAACTTAAACCGTGTGTGAGGCAATTGACGTTTTTGAAATTGAGCTGGCTGTTGATAAAGATTCTTGACATAGTACTTCAAATAACTTTAGACTAAGGGATGCAATAATAATATAGCAAGTATGGGGTGTGTAGTGTTTCTGAAAACTTCACCTTTGCTAAAATGGCGTGATTCTAGCGGTGCTCGGGTGGATATTATAAATCAATACCGGTTATGAAACGGTGTGTCGGCTACACACGTGGCCTCAAAACGTATCGCCTCTACCGGAGGCTCTGTTCTATGTGATATACGCGAGGGATTTGCCCTATAAATAGCGTAGATGTGTATAAAGCATATAGATAATTGATTTTTGTATAGATACGGGAGAAATATATCAATATTTTCACAAACCAGGGGTAAGCAGGGTCCCGTGTAATATAATGGACAATGTTAAATAACTCGGCACTACTGACTACTGAGTACTGCGACAAACATAACCCTGCAGTATAGATGTAAAATGTGTGATAATGTTATTCATTTATTTTGTTTTTTAATTTTAATATGATAATTATTATACGAGCAACGTAATTGGTATCTTCCCATTTGTTCCTAGGTTTCTTATGATGTAGGTTACATTAGTTAATTTTACTTGTTCGTATAATTATTGTTTTTAAGTTTATGTATAAGAAATAAATATTGATAAACGTGTTTTTATGGTTTTTATTTAAACCCTTTGTAAACAGCAGTGTGTAATTCTATCCTGTGAATATTAAAATATACACGCCAAACACCCCAATACACGCCACATTCTCCAATACACGCCACACTTCCAATACGCGCCGCACTTCCAATACGGGTCACATCGGTCACATTCAACAGTAACTCCCTCTACGAATTGTTTTCAAAACGGTTTGATGTTTACGATATTCTATTTAGTCTGTGCAATATGAACATGTTCATGTTATCTGTGGTTCAGGGATTCACCAAGAAATGTTTTGCAATTTTTTTTGTTTATATAGGCGGTAGATAAGAATTTAATTAAATAGTATATGGTCAACCGATACAGTGGACGTTGTAGTGCCAAAAAATAATTAATTAAAAGTCAATAATTACAATACTGTACCGAAATTAACTTTCTGGAAATCTTAATTATTATTTTTAATTAAATCTTCTAATTTTCATCATGGACGAAGAGGAAACTAAAATGTGTCCGAATTGGTGAGTTTTCTATTGCGAATATGCATATTGTGTCAATATTGTGTTCTATTTTAATAAACATGCGTTAGCAAGTTATTTTTAGACTATTTGGAGCATTGCGAACTTCAGCTGTCGGACTTCGTAAGCTCGGTTGTTTACTTTCCAACACAGTATTTTCATTACAAAAAATATTCCTTATTTGAATTTACAATCGCTTTTCGATCATGCATTTAAATTTTCTTGATTTACAAAAATATTTTTCCCAGTTTTGCGTCGTTTCGATCGCGCTAAAATGTCGGCGTATGTAAACAGATAAAATAACTTCAATTAAACGCAATTATTAAGTCGTCACTGAAAATTTAATACACAATGTAAGAATATTCACTATGTTACTACCACAAAATGGCCATCATGTAAACCGTTCCACGAATTGTTCTAACAAATCCTTAGCCACAATAGCGGCTTATGTCTAATGGGGGTAGATCATAGATGCTTCTGTAATGCCTAGGTATGCATACGCACTAAAATTACACTGAAAAATATTAAAATAACAAGTATACAAAAAATCTGTAAATTACACGAAAAGTAAGAAAATGTCTGTAAAATAAATGCAATAAGATGTAGAAACCATATAGTTTTCAACACAAACACACATATACATAATTCTTTTCTCTGTATATCATCACCACATTCAGTCCATGTACATTCCACTGCAGGGCAAAGGGCTCCTCTACAATCTAGAGTACGATGGAGAGGGGTCAGGCCATATAGACCACCAAACTGGCCTACTGTGTTGGTGGACTTTCCATACCATGGAAATTCTGTAAAATCGCTATGGTTTGCCGGTTTCAGGTTGGTGAAGGAAAACATTGTGAGGAAACCTAAAATATATGTAATAGATTATAGATTACATGTACTATCCAATATACTGGTACATTGACACAATGTTTGTTGAAACAGTAAATCCACTCTGTTGATAAATACAAAGAATTAATGCACAAATGTTTGTATTACGTTTTTTTGCTTTAAATGCATTAATATCTTCAGACACTACATCCACTGCTGAACTTATGCCTCCCCCATTACTTTCTGCAGCAACCTGTTGAACAAATAGAAAACATAAAAATGCAATATAAATACCAATGTATTTGTTTTGCTACTATTGCTTTCCAAGATTCTACTTACAAGGATATTAAAAAAGCTGTTGGCTGTCAATCAACAGGTATCTATGCTAATTCCTGGGGAGGCCCATGTTCTGTACTAGCCATAACTTACTGTACTGCCTCAGCCCCTATACATCCCACTGCAGGGCACGTGCCTCCTCTACAATCGAGAGTATGGTTAAGAGTGGTTAGGCCATATAGTCCACCACACTGGCCTAGTGCGGGTTTGGTGGACATTTACATACCTTATAAATTTATACAAATCGCTATGGTATGCAGGTTTCCTCACTATGTTTTCCTTCACTGCTATAGTGCCTCTAGTCATAAATTAGTCAGCCCATTATCAGAATATATCATTGTATTGCCTCCTGCCTTGGTGGTGCAGTTGTACTATGGTACAATTACAATGCTTAGATCACAGGTTCAAATCCCAGATTTCATTATCAGCGTGGAGTCAGGAATTTGTGCCCGAAATGGCGATAGACTCACAATTATCATATCCTGGGATGTAACACACAAAGCGAAGCGTGAGTTTTCTGGTAGCATCACTTTTGGGAGAAGGGCGTGAATTTAAGTTATGTACATTAAGCCCAGTTATACAGACAAATTATGTTGGATTATAGACTTAGTAAATAAACTGATCTGCATAATCGAGAGTTGATTTTATAGGGCAAATATTCTTTGCACGAACCAATTAACGCGACAAATTAGCTGGCAGACAGTCAATAAAAAGAGCCGAGCAATTGGTTCAATGGCTCACACCGAATGTAAAATAGAAAGTGAGTATTTGTGAGACAGCAAAATATTGTAGTGCGAGCACAGCCATGTTTTTTTTCAACTACACTTTCTGGAGCAGTTGTAGTAATATTAGATGATAGAAAAATCAGTTGTTAATAGTTTATTTAAGAAGTCAATTATGTTGTAGTAGAAATATGTCAGCATCTCTTTGTACACGCATACTGTGAGGTTGATGACATCACAATCATTCAGTCCCCGAGATTGCCGGATGTTAAACACCCCTTTCCTCGTCCCATCCTTTATCCATCACGCTCCCCTCCGGATATGATGGTTCGGCAACCAGGTATAATCATGTGGAGTTGTATACTACATGGACCTTGTAGAGACTAGGGGGAATTTCCGTGCTTACTGGCGTTTTTGCCATACCTATCATTGGAATCCATTATAACAGCTTACATAATAGGTCCCATTTAAATGTAATAATGATTTGATCCGTGGTGCTTTACAGCTGGCTTCTCTGGCTGTAAAAGTCTTTATGCGAGGTTATTTACTTCTTTAGTTCATTGTTTTTATCTCCCGCTTTGTTACAGAGGGAAGTGGACAATAATTTATTTCCAACTCCTATTAATTTAACTTTATGATTGATTTCGTTGCGGGTTAAAGACAAGTTAGACATTCCCGGAGACTCGCTGAGCTTCAATGCTCGGTGTCATTACAATGCGTGCTGTTGATCCTGGCTTACAGGAGTTGCAGTGGTGGGTGTGAGGGCGGGACAGTCTCCAGAACCAGGTATAATCCCAGCGTTGATATTTATGGGCGGCGGTGATCACTTACCATCAGGTGACGAGCAAACAGGTTGTTTGGTCATTTGCCGGACCTATTGCATAAATTGTTTGACAATTTTTCATTTTACTGAAACTCATACTAGCTGGCTTGAAATATTTATTACATACTAGCGGCCCGGCCCAGCTTCGCCTGGGTGCTAAGATGTAAAGATGAGACGTATTTACGATACCAGGTTTTAAAACCAGGTATTCACTTCGAAGTACGGCGCCCTGGTACGAGCAGAAAATACTTACAAGACGTATGAAAGTATTTCCATACGTCGATGCGCAGATAGCTCTGGAGACTACACATGAAAATACTTGCATAGGAAAACGATCCATAAAATAATATAAATAAGAACCATAATCGTATCTGTCAATAACAAATACATTTGAACTTCAAAGTATTTTTTTATTCATACTATTTTGCTCTTTATAGCCATCACATACGGGTTGAATTCCTATGCAAGTATTTTCAAATTTAGACGGGCTGCACGTCGATGCGCGAAAAACTTGGAACACTTTACGTAAAAATACTTTGAACTTCAAAGTATTTTTTTATTCATACTATTTTGTTCCTAATATATCATAAAATACGGGTTGAATTCCTATGAAAGTATTTTCGAATTTAGACGCCGCTATAAGTCGGTACGCGACGAACTCGGAACACTATATATAAAAATACTTCCATAGAAAAACTATCCTTGACTTCATATAAATAAGAAACTCAATCGTATTTGTGAATAGAAAATACTTTGAAATTCAAAGTATTTTTTATTTATGCTTTTTTGCTCCTTATTAGTTACGGAATACGGATTGGATTCCTATGTAAGTATTTTATAGACGCCGCGCCGCGGCTGGGACGCGAAGGGTTGCCGACTCATACTTACAAAATACTTTCAAGTATTTTAGAACCTGGTTTTGAACCCTAGTATTTTTACGTACTCATACTTAGAAGCCCTGGTACTTAATTATGCAAGTATATCTCATCCCTACTAAGATGTTTAGACTCCACTCCACACCAGAAATATCTTATTCCCGTTCAAACTTTTGTACTCCTGAACTCAACCTAAGTACCTACTATCCCTTTTCCTATCGTATCCCATCCCATCTCATCTGGCTCCTTTTCTTTCTGTTACATCCCGTCCCATTATTTCCCATCGAATGCAATCCGGATCCGACCGGTTTCATCGCGTTCGTCCCACTTTATCCCATTTCATCCCTTAATGCCTAAATAGGCAAGTTGTAATTTTTTTTTAATTGCTTTTATTTGGTAGATAGGCCTTATATAAACACGAAAATACGACGAATATCATTTAAAAAATACGCAAACACAAATACTTTGCAAAATTCCTGCTAAAACTTTCCGCTCAGCCAAAATTCTGACTACGAAATTGATTTTTTAAAGTATAATGAACTACTTATTTTAAATTTAATTAATTTTATAGCGTCAACAACACGTGGTAATTATACTGTTAAAATGTAGCTTATATGACACGTTCGTAGATTTACCATAGCTGCGCCATCTATTGATTACTTACTCAACCCAGTCGAAAGGTATCGACATCTGTTAGAATCATTTGGAGTTAACAGATGATTGTGACTGTCAAATAATAACAGACAAATAATTAGCAATAAATTAAAATTGCGACTATAATTTGAGATTTAAACTATCCTATCTCTCAAGTTGGATCGAACTGCACATGGTGTGCAAATTTTATTATAATCGGTTAAGTAGTTTAGGAGTCCATTGAGGACAAACATTGTGACACGAGATTTATATATATTAAGATTTAATTCTTTTAATTATGATATCGAAATCTTTTGATAAAAACAAATGAATTAGTCAACTATTATATTATCAGCTTGATTAAGATCAATTACTTTATATGTTTCTGTCGCTAGCATTTTGATAGCATCGTTATGGTTTGAAGGTCATTGCAGCCAGTGAAATTACTGAACATTGAGAGACTTGACACTTAATCATTGTGTTAAATAAGTATTGTGTGACAATTAGTGTTTATCTTTATGGGCAAACGTGACGCTTACCATCAGAGGAGTGGCTTACCCTTCTCGCGTCTCTATCATTATTAATATGAGGGCTTTATCCAAAAAAAGGAAGGAAAGTGGACGCGGAAGGGCTGATGATGATGATGATGATTGTGGGTTTATAGAACGCTTTCACGCCGTATCTACTCAACTAATCAACATAGTACATATTGTCAGGGTACAAAAACACATGATACCTTTTTATCCACAGTTTATGATAATATCGCAGGGAAAGCATTGGAAGATTCACGAGGAACAGTCCGGTGAGCCAGAGAAAGGCAAGAAGTTTAGCTAATGTTTGATCCACGCAGGACAAATGCCATACGCAATGATGATGATCCAGAGCTAATATTCTGCTTTCTAGGAATTTAAAAATAATTAAATACACACAACAGTAACATATATACTTTTGTCATCATACTAAGATCAAGTCTTGCCGTGGGTATCAGAAACTAGGAGAGACTTTTTGATCCCACGAATACTCGAATCCAAAGTATATGCTTTTGGATCGCGTAACCACCTACCTGTCTCAGTGCGGGATTAAACCCTTTCATTTCATAGTCTGTCCAACCAACTGCGCCATGGAGGCTGTGAAATAATACTTGTTGCAGTAAACGCGAGGTCCCCGGCGTGAACTTCACGACGCACGCGGTGCACTGCGCGCGCAACATCCGCGTGTGCCCCGTGTGCAAGGAGCCCGTGCCGCTCGCCGAGCTGCAGCGGCACCACGACGACCTGCACAAGCAGCGTGAGTATAATGCAACATGGGGCATTTCACGTGAAGCGGACAACCAAAAAAAAAATGAGGTCATGAATTTTGTTTATACTCCGGTCAGTTATACTTCTAGTAGACGTGGATGTGTACACACATTATTTTTTTAGTATAAAGCTTTATTGCATAGTTATGAGCTTTTAAAAGTTTACCAAGAATGAAGTCACGAATTTTTGGATGCTTATTATCTGCATCAATTAATTTGTAAAAATACTAAAAATATATTGTTTCTTAAAGTTAAAAAGTCGAAGTTTTTAATTTTTTTGTCGAATTCTAAATTTGAATTTTTTTACGTAGAGTAAACCGGAAGTGAACATTTCAAATCGATATTTGAGTAACTTCGACACTTTTTTTGTTTAATATTTTTATCTTAAATGAAAGCTTGAAACATATTAATTCTTCACAAAAAAAATTAAAACGTGATCCCCAATAGTTTAAGACTTAGAGCATATAGAGTACATACACATAGCTATGAGCACTTTATAAGCAATCGAATTTATGCGCATAAAACCATGATGAGCATAAAATTGTGGTTTCTGTCATGAAATACATTACAGACGGAGCTCCCCAACATTTTAAGAATAGGTTCAATTTTGTGAACCTATTTCACTACATCCAAAATTGTAAGATAGAAGCACAGTTACACTTCCATGCCACCACTCATGGAATAAGGCCATGTGACGGTCTTAGGGGAAACCTTAAACGTTTGGCACCCCGTGCAAACTTACAGTCCACGTATAACGCTATCTCTATACCTATAATATTATATGAATGAAACTTCTATTTACTACTGCTCGAAAGAAAGTATTCAACAAGAGCGAGATTTTCTACGATTCCGTTTTGCTTCCGCTATCACCGTTCCAGGAACTAAACAACTGCATGCTTTTCTTCAAATCAATGAGGGCTTATGAGTAAATATAATTAGTGGCAGTGCGAATAGTAAAAATTACAAAATAAATCTCTATTTTAGTTAAAACTGTTTCAATCTCAATAAAACCGCTCTAAGTCTTAAACTATTGGCGATCATGCTTAAATTTTTTAGTGAAGAATTAATGAAATCGTTTATTTTTATATTTTTGCAGGTTAGAATGAAGGAATAAAATATTAATATCGTAGTATTTTAGCATGTTAGCGCATAAACCCGATCGCTGTAAAGTGCTCATAGCTATGTGTATGTACTCTATATGCTCTAAGTCTTAAACTATTGGGGATCACGTTTTAATTTTTTTTGTGAAGAATTAATATGTTTCAAGCTTTCATTTAAGATAAAAATATTAAACAAAAAAAGTGTCGAAGTTACTCAAATATCGATTTGAAATGTTCACTTCCGGTTTACTCTACGTAAAAAAATTCAAATTTAGAATTCGACAAAAAAATTAAAAACTTCGACTTTTTAACTTTAAGAAACAATATATTTTTAGTATTTTTACAAATTAATTGATGCAGATAATAAGCATCCAAAAATTCGTGACTTCATTCTTGGTAAACTTTTAAAAGCTCATAACTATGCAATAAAGCTTTATACTAAACAAATAATGTGTGTACACATCCACGTCTACTAGAAGTATAACTGACCGGAGTATAAACAAAATTCATGACCTCATTTTTTTTTGGTTGTCCGCTTCACGTGAAATGCCCCACATATTATTTGTATGACATGCATCAGCCCATATACGTTCCATTGCAGAGCACAAGCGTCCTCTACAATCCAGTGTACGATTGCGAGTGGTTAGGCAATAAAGTCCACCCCATTGGTCTATTATTGCGGCTATATTATTTACTCAACATATACTACTTTATGTTAAATCTGAGAGATGGACTGTATAGTTCAAATCCCATGGACACCTATGACTTTTCAGAATCTCGTGTGTATTGGTGGTCAATCAACACGCACTATAACGGTGAAGGAAAACATCATGAGGAAACCTGCATATCATTTTATTTATTTATTAAAATTAGTACGGTTGACATCAATTACATTAATTTAGCGATTCGGATGAATTTCTATAGTTTGTATAGTCGCTAAATCGCACTAGTTCAGCGTGGTAGATTACATATATGGCCTAACTTCTCTCAATCGTACTCACGATTGTAGAGGTCCGTGTGCAGTGGGACGTATTATAGGCTGATACATATATACATATTATACTACGAGTATAAATCAGGGAGTCGCAAAGTGTACGCCATCGAAAGCGAAGGACGGCGCCGTGAAGCAGTACTCTATCAATTTAAATTTTGTGTCTATATATCTAATTAGTATCATTATACCTATCTGTTTCGACCAGCTGGATAGGTTAGGGCGCCAAAATAAGAAGGTAAGTAGGTAATAGTGTTGTGTGTATGTGCGCCATTAACTGAAAAACATTGGGAAACAGAGGTTGCCATAAATGACACTGTGAAATTTAATAGTGGTACTGTACCGCTGCTTCTGTCACTCTCACTCCAAAGTGGTCATGCTATCTTCCCTTTCGTTCTGTTAATTTCCTGCGTAGGAGCGCAAAAAATTGAATGTGATCACAATTTGCTTGACGTAAAGCCGTTTTGGAAATTATCCAGTTTTTTTATTGCATAGGCAAACGAGCAAACAGGTCACTTCATAGTAAGTGATCACTGCCGCCCGTGAACATGCATAACGCTCGGTTCATAGATGTGTTGCCGACCCTTAACATCAGGCAGGAGACGGGAAGGAAAAAGGGATTGGAAGAAGAAAGGGGTATTGCCTATTGGGCATCCGCCAATCTCACTCACCGAATGAAACACGACAGCAAAGCTATCGCTTAACGTCGATTTCTAGTGAGACAGTGGTACCACCCCGGACATGCTGAGCATTGACTGACAACAGCGTGGCTCTACCAAATATATCTATCAAATCGTTTGACGAATTTTAAATGAGTCTTGAAGTAGATTAATTCGCCAGGGGTTTGTATTTAGAAATTAGCAGTTTACAAGCCCCTTCTCTAATCTCACTGCGTATTTCACAGATAAAGTTGACATAGGCTCCTGACTTAGAGTTTTAGTGCAAGCGATGTTGCACAATCATTGAGCTAATTATTCTTCAACCGATTTATTCCGTGACGTCAATCCTTGATATTGCTTCCAAAGAGATCGGGAACAAGAAAATACAGAAGTCATGTACTAGACCTGAATTAAAACAACAGCGAAAAAACAACGAATTATTTATTTTATCAAAATTATTTTATAGGTAACAACTGACGCGCACGGACGCGAACAGCGCGATGGTTGTTTGGTAATTGATGTTTTTTTGTCGGTAGTGCCGTGCAAGCAGTGCGGGGAGAGCGTGTGCGGCACTGATCTTGAGGACCACATCCGCGACTCGTGCGCACGCACTATCAAATCGTGCAGGTGAGGATATACACACCAAACACACCCTCATATGTCCTCCTTCACCGACCCGTTAATTCCTACTCAAACGTCATCTTCTTCGCCTCCATCCTTACTCTCCTTATGCTTAACTACATTATCCTCATACTTCTTAAACGAAACCTCCCATCCCCAAACATTTCCATCCCATCAGCGTCCTCCCCTACACCCATCCAACACACTAATGAAGGTGTTAGTAGGTATTTCCTAATCTCTCCCTCACACTTAAAATCTATTACTCTCGGTCATTTTCACAGTTTCAGGGAACTAAAATGAAATCAATAAATGCCTTATATGTCTAAAATGATATTTTGTCGCTAGATGGCGCTATACTGAATTACGCATAGCGGCCAGTGTGACAAGTTTTAAATGTAATACACCCTATATTGCGGGACCATTGCCTAAGGCTTAAGTCCTCTCAATCGAACTTTCTATTGTACAGAAGACCCGTGCCCTGTAGTGGGACGAGTATGCAATATGTTATTATTATATTTCGTCATTGTAAGGTTCTGCGAGCTGGAGCTGCCTCGCGGCGAGCTGCCGGCGCACGAGGGCTACTGCGGCGTGCGCACGGAGCAGTGCCCCGACTGCCGCGAGTGGGTCATGATCAAGTACCGCCAGCTGCACCTCGACTCCAACCACGGCTTCATACGCCTCGACGACGGTACGTACGCACTACACACCACACACTACACACACGCATACCAACAAGCCCTGTGAATACATCTTGATCAGACATCATTATTGTCAAAAAACTAAATAAACAATTCCTCCTCCAGCTTTAATTAACATATAATAACATAATTTCCAGACCCGGTGCCTACACCAAGACCAGACCCGGTGCCTACACCAAGACCAGACCCGGTACCTACACCAAGAGTAGACCCATACCAACTGAATCTCAACCAACCGAGCACCTCACATCAGCCTTCAACATCGAATGGCTACATCCCTGCTTCACTCTTCGAGAACTTCACCAGAGACCCCAACAAGAGGTTCATTGAACGCTCTGAAAGGAAAGTCAGTAATAACAATGATGACAGCAGGTCAGGGTCGAGTGAGGGGTCATCTGGAAGGCCATCCAGCGCCTCCAGCGCCTCGTCATCATCCAGCAGTGAGTTTGACATACGCCAGTTCAGGCGAATGCATGGTATGAGGCCATCAAAGAGGACTAATGATCAGCCGCAGATCAATATCAATTCTGCATCGACTAGCAAAGTCAATAAGGATTTGTGAGTATTGTACTACTATGGTTTGGCTTCTCATTAAGCGGATTTATTTGATTACAGCCCCTACTGTATGTTGTACTGTTATCACTAAGTACGTAAAGGTTTCTGAGACCTTATTCCATGCAGTGATAGTAGCTTTTAACTGAAGTAATCAATCTGCAAAGTGATAAACAGCTGACAGGTGAATGAGCTCAAAGACTTGCGGGTTGCTTTTTGTGTGAGTTAAAACTATGTGTGTAATTGGGGTGTATTTATGTATTAAACGTGATACATGTATTGTACAGGGGGGTATCTTCTGGTGCGGTGAAGAAGCGTGTGGCGCCCAAGCCGCCGCCCGTCCCGCTGGGCACGCGCGACCGCGCCTACCACAGCGCGCTGCAGCGACAACAGGACGAGGAGCGAGAGAGACAGCAGCAGACTGCTTATAACCTGTCTATTGGTGAGTTTGTCTAGTTTGGTATTATTCAGCTGCGGGCAGCTGGAATGGTCAAGATAATTCCTTTAATTTGTCTCGTACAATGGTTAAGAGATTCTTGCGTACCCTAACCAAGAGGCAGTTGGATATTTTACTGCCGGCAAAATTCCCTCCTTCTCCCGTTCATTTTAGTGGTTTTAGTTTATCATAAGGTACGATCTTTCCCACCATGGAGTGCAGAGTTAGAGGAAGATGAAAACTTATTAAATAAATATTGTAATTTCCAGGCCTGCCGCCCATCCTCCACCGAGCAGCGAAACTCGAAAAACTTCGCAAGATGGACGCCCTACAGAACAGAGAAGTAACAGAAAACGAATACAGGCACAAACTACGCACGGACTTCTGGAGTAACAAGCCCTTGCCAGACGCTGGCCACGTGTTGGGCTCTGGACCCGCCAGGAACGAGCCAGGACCCTCAAACATCAGGGAAAATAATGAAGAGAATGGTCAACCCAGAAACACTCCATTGAAGAATATAAATAATCAAGATGGGGACGTGGAGATGAAGTTCCCGGAACTGGAGAACCTGAAGCCCATGACTCCTAAGGAGTTCTTGGAGAGGTTCAACCGGCTGCAGATGAGGGAGGATACAGAGAAGGCAGAACAGAGGGCTGACAGATTCAGCGAGATTAAGTCCTCGCTGAGGGAGCTGAGACGGGGGTTGAATGAGGTGTGTATGAGTTGGATGTTCAATGACATGGGATTTGGTGCCTTTTTGATTTATTGTTATTTTTTAATTGCAGGTTACAGCACCGTATAACGCCAACAACGCTGCGGCAAATAATGTTAACAAGTAAGTAGTAATATAACCCCATTCCCCTTCAGTGGTAAGGGGTGTACGATTTCCGCTATAGTCTCAAGCAAGTTCGTATCGAACAAGCCATCTTGTATTTTTCGTGATCGCTTATAGCATCTCAAATATCCGTTCGAACATAGTTGTAAGTGAAGGCAGGGTTCATGGACAGATATTATTATTACTTTGTCTTAAATTTACAATATTAACTAGAAAAATAATACAATGCTTATGATAATGATAATTTTTTTAGTGTTCAAGACAACAGAGGCTCTGGCAGCACATCCCCGCAGGAAGTCGCCCCGCCCGTGCCGGAGCCGCGCAACAAGCAGGCCGCGCCACAGCGCCACGAGCGACAGAAGAAGCAGGCCCGCCAGGACAAGCACGACAAGCACGGCAGGCAGGACAGGCAGGGCCGCCAGGACAGGCAGGCGCCGCACAGGCAGGAGACACCGCGACTGCAGGAGGACGTGGAGGAGGTGCAACTTCCCTGCGAGTTCTGCGGCATGGCCGTGCCCATGGATGATCTGGTGCAGCATCAGGTAATACACTCTAAACGCAAGTTATACATCCCCGGAGGCTCGTTGAGCTTCTATACTCGGTGGCGTAGTTGGTTAGACGCCGACTGTGAAACGAGAGACTGCGGGTTCAATCCCGCGCCAAGAAAAATGTTTGCGTGATCAACTGGTGTTTGTTCCGGGTCTGGGTGTTTGTGAGACCGAAAAGTCTCTTGTAGTTTCTGATATCCGTGATAAGATTCGATCTTATTGTGGGATTTTTGTTTACGTGACTGTGCGTGCGTGCACGTGCGTACGAACGCACGTGTGCGTGTGTTATCGTAAATACTGTTCTCCCCAGACGGGCTGCCGGCCCGACCTGGTGCAGTACCGCATGGATGGCGTGGACAACGCCATCAGCCCCGCGCTCAACCACAACCACCACGATGATGATCATCAGCAGCATGGTGATGCAGACGACCCCGTCATACCCTGCGAGTTCTGCGCCAAGTCGCTGCCCGTCTACCTCATCAGCGAACACCAGGTAATACAGTCTTATCAATCTTTTTTTTATTGCAGTAAATGGCGAGACGAGCATTCCCTTCTCCTAATCGTAAGCGATGCGACCGCTCATAGACAGTAACATAACCAAATAACACTATGAGTTACAAAGCAATGTTTAGCATTCCACTGCGCTCGCCATCCTGAGACAAAATGATAAGTCTCATTTTGTCCAGTTGTTACTCTAGATACAATGTCCTTCAAACCGGAATACAACGATTAAAGAAGGGCAAAACGCATTCTCAGTTTTATTTACATATTATGTATTATATTCAACTCATGTTCAATATTTAATTTAATTACAGGAACGTTGCGGCCGGGAATCAAACCTCCTGTTTGCGGATTAAGTACCCGCGTTTTCCGTTGATACAGCGCTGTAACTTTATACGTAAACACGAAATCCAAGATATAGGTAAACATAAGTATTAATACTAAAACAAAACATTTTCAGACCATGGGAACCACTGTCGAATAACATGACCTTTAATTTTCATTTTTTTCAGCCATTTTCATATTGATTTCAAAAAGGTAAAACACCTTTAATAGTACTAGCTATTGTGACCACTTATCATAATTTTAAATATTATCCCAAATTTAAATATTACTTGACATGTAACTTCATCTAAGGATCTATATAAATTGCTCACTGATAACTTAAATGTTGTTTGTGCTGCCATCTGTAGGAAATATTGAACTGTACCATTTGTAATCCACAGTAAATTCTTAATAGTGAAGACTTTATTTATCCATTTAAAATGCATTGCAGCGTATTATTTAAGTCTTAATTTACCACACTGACCTTTGAACCTGTCATATTCTTATACAAAATTGTTATATATACATGTTTCCCTGACTATGGTTCTCATGGTCTTAACTATAGATGTACAAGTTGTGTTACTACCCCTTCCCTCTCAGTAGAGGGTAGGCGGACAATCTTGTGAATGTATGTTACAACTTTTAATACAATTTGACAATTGACTGCAACCATTCGATTACTATGATACTACTCTATAATGTTACGCACAATTTTACATCCGTATGTCTTTACTCATGGAGTCGGATGGGATAAAATAGGGCCTCCATAAAAAAATTATATATTTTTTATTTTGTATCCCTTTTCTGGATCTACAAGGATATGTTAAGGGATTATTTTGTGCGAGGGCGGGATAATCTATAGCTTATACCGCCCTCACACCCGCCACTGCAACTCCTCAACGAGGATAGGCAGTAACACGTATTTTATTTACACCGAGCATTGAAGCTCAGCAGGTCTCTGGGAATACGCAATAAAATTATTTGAAATAGAATTTTCGTGCTCGTTTTGTTTTATTGCATAGGTCCGGCAAACGAGCAAGCAGGTCACCTGATGGTAAGTGATTAGAGCCGTGCATGAACATCCACAACTCTGGATCATGGATCTGTTGCCACCCCAATTTTGGGAGGGGAGTTGTAAGGAAAAAAGATAAAAAGAGGAAAGCATTGGGCATCCGGCAATCTCACTCACCGAACGAAACGCGACAGCTGCGCTGTCGCTTCATGTCGGTTTCTTGTGAGACAGTGGTACAGGCCCGGATGAACCTGCCCATCATGCTGAGTCATGACTGACAGCAGCGTGGCTCTGCCACTTTTAGCAGTCGTTCGTATATTTTCGTGGAGATTTATTAGTATATACTTATATCTAGTCTTCTTTACATAATTATTGCTTGTTCAGAACAGGCGAATTATGCGCGAATAAATAAATATCGCGCGATGTGTTTTGATGCGTTGTATTAACGCTAAGTATCTACAAAGCGCGTCTTAACACGCTCGAATCTCTTCGCGCCTAAACCGCAGCGTCTGAAAAAAGTATTATGGAGGTCCTATTTTAAAAGAGGAACTAGCGTGTTACAACTCAATATGCTATTTCAGAATACAATAGTCTTCCTGTAAAATATCGATTTTTCTAAATTGTCTATTCGGTGTAAAAGTAGGTAAGTGAAGACTTATTAATCTTTTAGGGGTGGAAAGGAATGAATCAGTAAAAACTGTCAGTATATGTATTTGTATATTATTCCCTATCTCCTTCAAATGTCTCTTCTTTTTTATCTTTTCTATTTTCAATCATTTCCATCAATCCAAGGCCGGTAAAGTTCTATCTTCGTATGGAGCACATCAAAAGGATTCCATACAAAGATGTACCAGTGCCATAAAAAAGTGGATTTAAGTAAAATAATTTTAAAAACATTATTGACGGTTTTTACTGACCTTGGAGAGTTATTTTGTCGCTTAGTTAATTAAATCACGCAATATCAGTTAATCATATTTGTGGAAAAAGCACAAAAAGTAAAATTGACATCAACTCCATCGCCAACAACATCAAGTTATTTTAAAATTATTGCGAATCATTCTCAGGCCTCATCCTTTATCGTGTTGTGCTCCTTCACCGCTTAAGGGAGCAATTACACAGCTACACAAAACTACCCCATATAGTTAAATTATGATTAATGATTTGCGTAATTTTCTTACCTAAGCGACGTTGAGGGACTTCTAGATATGGTATGGCATATAAAAACCAAATCATTAATTGTATACTATAGTAATTTACATTGGATTTGCAGTGTATTTTAAAAAAAATATCTCTATGTTTAAGGATAATTTATTGCCGGTATACAGATGGCGCCACGTTGCTGTTTATCCTTAGTCGTAATTCTGTGGAGTAGTAACCGATTGTAGAATGTAATTGTCTATGGTATAACGCTGTATTTATATCCGTATTACTATTAAGTCTATGGAACGCTTCTAATACTTGAAGATATCGAAACTAATCGGTATTTTTGATTAATATTTCAACTATGTCCGGGCAGAAAATTGAATTTATCTAAAAGTTTAACTCAATTAATTTTACAAAAATCCTAAATTTTAGAGATGATTATTTTTTGAAAATATTGTCGGAGCGAGATAATACTAATCTACAAGGTAGTTTATTTCCAACATAAGTTAATAGATCACTTAGGAAGAGAAACTTTATATTATTTTGTATTTAAGTGAGATTTTTTATATGTAAGATAAGGTGAGGCATATATGTCTTACTCTTTGGCATCTATTCACGGCTTTCATCACTGGTTTTGTATTTGTCTGATGGTACACTGTGCATGTCTGACGATAACCACTGTTGGCTCAAATTTACTTCTAAAAATTATTCTATGTATGTATGTGATTGTTTTATGGCATCTGTTAAGGATTGTTGGAAATTATCATTGAGAAATGGAGACGATTAAGTATTTACCATTCTTGTCTTCAAATTGTACCTCTATTAATCCCCTGAGGGCGTTATGAATAAACTTGGATGAGCGAAGGGTTAACTTTTGATTTTGATTTGACTATAATATTGAATAATGTAACTACAGTACGGTGGTTGCCTAGTCCTCTATGCATTTCCGTGTTATTAATAAAGTCGTGAATGCCTCGCTATTCAAAATAATCGAGTCAATTTTATAGCCTTGGACTAAAGTTAATCCTTCGCTCATCCGAGTTTGAGGGCCCCGAAATATAATTGCTATAGCTGTAATGATATAAGAAGTAAATACACCCTTCTCATTGATATTAGTTTATTTAAGTATTAAACAATTTTATTGCAAGTGAAATATTGTTTTACCAATACTTTTATGTCTCCTTTACGGACAAAAGGTGAGTGTCGAATTTAACAGGTTTGTTAGGCAGGTCGTAGCCCAGTCAACTGTGGGAACCACTGCTTTATACTGTTCTAACTTTAAAAACATTACATATTATTCTTTCTAATTTCACGACATGCATTTTCTGCTTTACTATCTATTTATTTATGATTTATATGCATTTATATTATTTGTATGCTGTTGCGCGCTCTAAGGCATTTTGTGGCATTTGAGGAAGACAATATAACGCAAGAATAAAATACATATTTTACTTAGTTTTTCTTTTGTCGTCAAGCGAACCAGGGGGGTTACTCAGTCTAACCATACTCATCTCACTCATCATCTACTCAGTCGTAACCATAGACTACGTTCGGAGTGAATGATATGTTTCATAGAGAATAGTACTGATTTTTATTTTTTGCTTGCTTTTAATATACGACTATTTTTGTTATAACTTTCTCTATTTACTGGTTATTTCAAGTATTTATTATTAACCTATAAGCCTTTACTAATTCCTGTCTCTCAATACTATGATACGAATAGCAAATAAGCTCTAAGACCTGGCATTAGTGTTCAAACAAACTGTCTTTTCAAAGGTACAGGTATATATGTATATGCATCTGTAATAAAATTGATCTTCAATTGGTGTTTTTGTTATATTGTTTCTCTATTATTATCTGATATTATATAAAGTATGATATATTTAATAATGTTTAAATATATTAAACATAAAGTTGATTTATTTATTTAGGTATCACTGCTGATATTCATATTAATTATTCAACATATACTCAGTAAAATATTTTTTTCGAAACTATTTGATAATTTCCAATAATCCCACTTTATGTAAGTGTGCGCGGGCGCACTTCACTCAATATTTTATTATAAACTTGATGTTAGCGTGTATGTATGTTAGAACTAGATCATAGTTGTAAGCGATTCAAACGACTGCCTATATGTTCTTGTTATATTTTGTAATGAATCTATGTTGCTACATGACAAATAAATTCAAATTTCACACGCAAATATATATCATTTATTATTGTTTAAGGAAAACAAACCTTTAGGTTTTTAAATAATCATTGATACATAACGATCAACTGATATTTAAACGATTTTATTTCCATTTTCGTTCCGTTTCAGTATTTTCATATCTTGTTTAATTTATTTATTGTGAAACCTGTTGTTTTTTGTTAAACTTGTTGTAAATTCCATTTTTTATTAAATTCGGTTTTATGTTACACGGGAATATCGGGAATGAATAGTAAAAATTAACTTAAAAATATTTATTGCACTTCTAACGTAATATAAATTATAAACTTAAAAATCTATGAAATTCTATAAGTTAAAATTCAGTACATTGACAATTTAAAGTTTCGGCTATCCACATAAATATTTTACAATCATACAATCGCATTATTTATGAGATCGGTGGGTTTGGGATATTTTATGTGATGTCTCAACTTTTTATAATGACTGCAACTAGTGGATGTTACTCATAGAGGACCCGTTAAGTCATAAAATACATTTGATCAGAACCAGTTGACTTATCATCATCATATACAGGATATATCAAGGCTGCGACCGAAGCCGATGCCAGATGCTAGTTTTCGTGATAACAGACACAATGCAACTAAAAATTTCTCAAAAGAGCGACAGGTATTTTTTTGGCAATTTTTTGAATATTTGGATGGTAAATCCTTAGTTTTTGCTAAAATTATAATTTGAACCCTTGTGTACCATTGCGTCTTTAAAAATAAAAAGGTGTCCATTATTATTTTGGGAAAACCATGTATTTACTACCCATTATTTTTTGCTGGCAAAATTTTTGGCTGCATTGTGTCTGCAGTCACTAATACTACCACCTGGCTTCGATTTCGATAGCAGTCTTAATATACCCTGTATGAATACACCCAACAATGACATACAAAGTCCTGACCTTACACTAAGATTGGTCTTGTCTCGTGTGTATCAGGGCCTACGAGAGGCTTCGGTCTCACAAACACCTAGACCCGGAACAAATTGTTGGTTCCCATAAACATTTATCTCGGTGCGGGGATCGAACCCGCGGCCTCTCGATTCACAGGAGGCGTCTAACTAAATGCGCCATGTAGGCTGTCACAAACATTTGTCATTAGCATTACCTTTAGCTATAGGAATTCCGCGAATTCTTCAGCTATTTCCCGCGAAATTCCCGAATTTTCAAAGCATACTGTAGGGCCTGCCTCCAGCGAATTCTTGCTAGGTACAAAGAACAAAATAGCTGCCATCAAAAGTCGTATCTCTGTTTTGCTCTGTAGCTTCATATTTGAGAACCATGTTTTTCGCCTCCCTTATTAAGAAAGTTTTAAGTAACATTTTAAAAGGTTGTATAAGGTTGAAGGTTAAAACTTACAACGGGACCTAAATACTTTATAATTCAACTGCATACTCCTACGCACAATTGTTGAAGTCATTATAAAACGTGCTGACGACAGTCTAGAAACAGCACATAAAATATTCCTCAGGACACCTAGGTACAGTTATCTGCAGCTTGGGACAGTTCCAGATCTTCTCACACCTGCATCTAGACCTAAACCTTCTTTTACTAGATGACTCTATCAAATTAGCAGAGAAAGACCCGTCGAATTTCTGGAAATAGCTGAATTTGGGTGAAATGTTAGCTGAGGACTTTTTGGCATCCAAATCTTCGTATTTTTCTGTGGAGAAATCAGCACTTTCTGTTTCGCTTGATTCGTAAGATGCTGTAGTGTAGTCGTAGTCTCTGGAATGACGGTCAAACTGACTTGTCTCTGAAGGATCGTTTTCTAGATTTTCAAAAGTATCTTTTAGTAAAATCTTATGGTCCTTTGTTTCATCAATTTGTGGATCGCTGTCTGGCTTATCATCTTTTACTGGTAAAGTATCAGATACTTCTGCATCAATTTGTTCTGTAGGGTCAATAATAGGTCCGCTCTGTTTGATAGCTTTAGTAGAATTCTCTAAAATACTTTCTGTTACATTCAAAACATCTGTATTATTGTTAGGTACATTTGCTGGTTTATTTAATTCAGTATCTGGTTCTGGCGGGTGACTAATATCTTTCTGATTGTCTTCAGATACGACAGGAATGCTCTGGTTTTTGTTAATTTTCTTTAGAGTTTTATTACTTGGCACAAATCGATAGCTTCTATAATTTTGAGTGTCAACCGGTCTGTCGGTAGATGGTGGTTGTATTTTTAAGTAAGTGATAGAACTATCTCTTTCTTGCGGCGCCCCTAAAGCGGCGTGCGTGCTCAGCAGGACTATTAGAAGTGATCTGTAAAATTTAAAATACATTGGATTAGGAATAATTATTATCAACTTAATATAATGAGTATTAAAAAGGTAATTATAGAAGGTTAGCTAGAAAAAGTTAGTTTAGACCGGATTACAAACAGCTAATTTTAATTTGAATACTTAAAAAATGAAGGTAGTCAATGTAACAACCAGAGTGCGTATGATTAATTCATCATTCCACCTCGTGACCACGGAAACTGTAAACGGTCGGGAATTTAAAAATATAAAATCATACCAAATCCGAGATAAAATCCTTAGTAGCAGGTTTATTTCAATGTGTAATATTCGCGTAAATATAAGATACAAATAAAGATTTTCAATTTTTCAATTCGGGCCTGGGTGTTGTTCAGTTAAAGATTCTAATACCCACGGCACAAGACTCAATTGACATTTTTGCGGTAGTGACTGTTGCGTGTATCTATTTATTTAACTTATTGGTGGCATAGTGGACGAAAAGCAGCCGAAAAAGCACGCGTTCGATCTTCGACTTGGGATGTTGTGGGACCAAACCGATACCTACGACACAAGACCTGTAATTTTGAAGGTAAGTATTAAAAAAATTCAATACAAATGTCGAAATCCGACGACGAACGAAAGTTCGAGATGTCGGACAGTTTGTCATGGGACTCAAATGGAGTTGGGCTGGGCACGTGGCTAGACGCACTGATGGCAGGTGGAGTAAGGCGCTTACAAAATGGTGGCCAAAACTGGGTAAGCGCAGCGTTGGCCGTCCGGCGGCAAGATGGGTCGATGACATTGTCAAAGTCGCAGGCCGAACCTGGATGCGACTGACAAAAGACAAATTAAAGTGGCATAGTATGAGGGAGGTCTATACCCAGCAGTGCGACCCTACAGGCTGTGAATGATAATGATGATGAACACAACAACATAACAAATGCATTACACAATGTTTTCGTTTGAACTCTGTTCTAATCGGAAGTCGCTAAATAATTTTGTAGCCAAAATAACAGCGTAATATAAACTTGTTTTTATACTATTAATGAGTTCGTTAACTCAATATTTATGGGTATTGAATAATATCTGATCAGGTTTCTATCCAATGTCAATGTCACGGGTTGCTGAACTTTAAAATACTAATGTGTTGGACATAAATCCTTAATTGGATTTTTAGATTATATTATATTTTTCCTCGGGGTTTTGAATGACATCGAAATTATACATTAACGAGGTGGAATTTATAATAATGATGTAAAATTATTAGATTTTACGGTATTACCAAATTTTGTGCGTTTTTAACATAATTCTCATTTTACAGTTTGTAAATTCCATTAATAAAAATCCTATTAGCATTTATTGTTAGTCTAATTTAATATCTAAATTTGCAGTAAATTACTTCTACTTCTACTTACATCTTTTAATTTATATTCTTTTTTGGTTCAGCAACGTAATTACAATGCTCCCAATAGTAACTGAAAGGCAAATGATATTTCTACCGGCGAGAGTTAACCCTTATTATTCCTCTTCGAGGTGTTTCGTGCCTTGTCTAAAGGTCGCATAGATATAAGAAGGAGGAACCACATGGGCCAGCGCGGTATTTTGCAGTTTATAAAATTTATGTACATTATTTGGCACGTACAAGTTGAAGCAAAATTGCTAAAAGAAAATAAAGATGCAGAAATACAAACGTTAAAGCGAAGTATCTGTCATCCAAAATTGATTGGTTTTGGCGGGCTTTTTTTTCAATTCGTTACGTTCCGTTTAATGCACCTTGAACGAAGTAAAGTGAGGCCAATGTCAAAAGTTTTCGCGGGTCGCTAATATTATGCAATTATTGGAAAAGGATCGCATAATGTTATATAACCTTTAGTAAAATGGGTGTTAAATATTTTAACGTATTCGCACTTGTGAATTTAGAATCTCACGCATAAATCATAAATGATATAATGTTTGAACGGTAAAATAAATCTGCTGAAAGATCCTTACTGGATCCGTATAAACATATAGTTTAAATACTTTCTGATAGGAATAAAATACATGCTTTAAGTTGTTATGGTATTTTTTTTTGAGGCCTTATAGAAATTTATTATCCCCACTGATTAGTTATATGAGTTTTAGTAATTTGAACTTAGGCCTTTTGCCTAATGGTACCCACTACCGTTGACTTTATTTGAAAAAAATATGAGAAAACAATAGAGCATATTATAATTGTTTTCAAATATACCTATACTTGCATGCCATATTGACTACAAGAAACCTACTATAAAGTTCATTGCGATCTAAATGCCTAGAGAATGCTATAAAGTATGAAGTATTCACGGGCGATAAATCATTATCACCAGCTGACCTTATTGATGCGGGCAGCGGATATTCATCATCACTACAAGTATTAAAGAAAGTCGTTTCCCGCTGTCTGTCTGTCCCTATGTATGCTTAGACCTTTAAACCTACGCAACGGATTCTGATGCGGTTTTTAAACAGATAGTGATTCCCAGATTGTACGTAAAATAACATGTATCTAGTGTGGAGTAATCAAAAAACATCTGCACCCACCCGAAGCTTGGGCGGGCTGCTAGTTCTTATATAAAAAGAGACTGAATTCAGTACCTACGTCAACCTAACAGAATTTTACTTAATTTATCTCTCTCTTCAGCCACAAAAAGTCTACTGCTTAACATAGGCCTCCCCTCCTCCCCTAATTCATCTATACTATATGATATAAAAATCTGAAGAGTTTGTATGTTTGAACGCACTAATCTCAGAAACTACTGGTACGTATTGAATAATAAATTCACTTTTGGATTGTCAATATATCGAGGAAGATTATAGCATATTTTTTCCTGGAAAATATTGATCGGCATTTTTATCCGGGATTTTTTTACGAATCGGAACCATAACTTATAAATAAACGACAAGCTTATAGCTCGTACGTTTCTTCAGTGTGTGGACTAGCAAGTAGCAGACGAGACAACAATTCCCAATGTCAATACACTTAGTACTACTTTAGATGTTGACGCTGTTTATGTGAAAATGACACGACCTTCGCACTTTCCGTATAAAAGTATTAGTAAACACTGAACATATGACTAGAGTACATTACGTACAACCTACCTAATAAGCAAAAAGGTACAAAGAAAAAGGTAATAAAGTAAAAAAAAAGGTACAAAGTACCTAATATGAAATTTTATATGAAATGGTATGGTTTTTGGAAAATTTGGAGGACAGACAGAGGACCCGTAGAAAGCTCACTTAAGGTTAGAATTTAGATCGACTTTTTTAAATAGTAATTTACTTTTAATAAAAATAAAAATAACTTCAGAACTGTTTTATTTTTGTGTTAAACGGAGTTTTGCGGATTAATTAATATGTAATTAATAAAAAGACAGGTATGCAAATTATTCACGTTTAAATTATTATCAAATTTATTTTTTTGTTAACATTTATTTGTTTAAAACCCGTTATATATAACGGCAATTGGCATGTTTCAATAATCTATTTTAAATTTATATCTATTTGCATTTTGTGTAATGCCATTGCCCTCGTGATTTTACAGGTTTTATATTTTTTCTATTTTTATTTCATTCTGGTCTAACAAGCAATCAGTTTGTATGTACAATTTTCAAGGTACAAATTCCTAGCTCCGGGCTGATAATGAATAGAAAAATCCAATATTACTTTGCCGGACTCGGGATTCAAACCTCAGCTATGCAATCATACCGTAGTATCACTACGCCACTGTGGCAGTTTAGAACTATGGAACCTATTTTACGTACATTTTTTTCTAGAAATACATAAAATATATTTAATATATACGGGGAAACCTCTAGAAGGCTAGCACAAGGCTGACAATAGAAGCTCCCGAGGATTAGGAAGTAGAAACAAGTGTGAATACTCATGACACGTAAATACTTCGTAGCCTTTCTCTCTCTCTCTCTCTCTTTTCAACTACAGGAAGTTCAGTGCTGAACATAGACCTTCCCAATGGATCGCCACATAGACCTGTTGGAAACGGCCAGCATCCAGCGACTTTCTGCGACCTTAACCAGGTCATCCGTCCACCATGTATCCAGCCTTTTTATTGATTTGAACATTTTCTCGCGCCCATGACCTCAAGGTGCATAAAATTAAACTTGTTTATGATTTTCAGCGTTATGTAATGGTTAACATTCTGTTAGGTCACATCGTTTGGTCACAATAACAATGCAAACACACGCGGTCAGGGACTGCCAATGTTTACATGGCGTTATGTAACTAACCAAGATATTTGTACCAACTTATTGATTACTACTGGAAGGATACAAAATTTTATAAATGGGTTATTTCTTCTTTTGGTAAATTAATTGCTTATTTTTCTTACACAATAGTTTTCGATAACTGTATTAAATAATTATCATTTTTATTTTTAATAATGAAAACCGAAAGAAAGAAAAATATTAAAACTTTTTTGTAAAACAATAATTGTGCTCTCAAACAATCGCTCAAACCTCAACCTTCCGATAGTTCATTCAACTGTGGTTTCCGGTCTCGTAGGCAGAGTTTTTGTTTGTTATTTTCAAATAATTTTGACGGTAAATGGAGCCGAAAAGGGGTAGGTAGCATTGGGGTGGAACAAGTAATCGGCTTATTGTTTGTGCGATTTATGATCGAACAAATAAGGTTCGCAAATTGCAAGTCGAAATTTGAGGACTCAATATAATTTTGGTTAGGTTGCAGATTGTTTGGCTATCAGTATATTATATACTTACAAAAAATAAATATTAGAAAGGAAATAAACTATCTGTACAGTCAGCCTGAAGAACTCCCTCAACTTATTCACGTATTATGTCACTATGTGTCATAATATGACAAAATTTTCAAAAAGAAAAATTGTTCGAAACTGCAAAGAACTAATAACATAATAGGTAAATTAGGCTGGGAAACTTTCCCCAAGTTTTATCCTTGCACCGAGACAAATGTATGCATCGTACATAATTTTATTTTCTATCTAATAATTGTGGTGGAACTAAAAAAGAGAAATCCTTTTATAACACCTACGACAAAAGACATAATTATGTGAATTCGGCTAAATGTGTGACTGTTGGATATATTTATTTATCACAAGAAACATAATTATGCGTGTTAAAGATAAAGTAATCTTCGATTTGTTGACCTGTTACTTCAGTGGGTCGCAAATTAACTTAAAACATTTGGTATCAATCTTAAATGCATGTCGTAATTTGAGGACTTTGGAGATGTTTTACACTAAAAGGGTACGAATTACGATTAGCATAGATAAATTATCTTTGAGCAACCAATTTATGAGTTTTGTAGGAGCTACATCTGCAATCTTTTTACAAACTTTTATTTGAACATTAGTATGATAGTGACTTGAGAATGGTCATAAATATTATACACTTTTGAAGAAGATATACAGCGATTTTATTAATGTGTTAAGCTTTTATTTCAATTTATTGTTTTAATACTTATGTGACGAAAATAAATCAATTGAATCTGGATAATGACAATGAGACAAAAGTGTACATCCTTGATCCTTCATAAAAAAAATAACACCCAGCAGTGAAACATATATTTATTTTTAGAAGTCCACCACGGTATCCCCTGCCTGTCGTAGGAAGCGGCTCATGGGGGCAATGGTAGTCGCTGGCACGCAGTGGGGGGCTGCGTAGCACCCATCAAAAGCGACTACGAAATAAAGATACGTGGAGTGGGCCGTAGTGCGGCATCGCGCAGGAGCAGCTCCTGCGCTATGGCGTTTTGCCTCAGAATCCCCGAGCCATTCCAATGCGCTGAAGAAGAGCGCCGTGGGGTTTTTGATTGGTATACCGGTGTAGGAATTTGGTAGGGACTCGACTCAACGGTCGCACGGATGATAACATCTTTCCCGGGTGGTCGTAAGAGATGTGAAACCGACATCACCGCTCCGCCTCCCCCCAGGCAGCAGTGGCGACTTTTCTCCGCGAAAACAATAAAGTTAAACATATTATATGTAGTTAATCTTGAACCCATACGTAGAAATCAAGAAAGGGGAATTAACTAGAAGAGTCGTTTCGGTCTCACAACACCCAGATCCAAAACAAATATAATACGTGGGCCACACTGATATTTGTCTCGGTGTGCGGATCGAACTCGCACCTCTTGTTTTGCAGCCGACTCGTAAGCATCTGCGACAGAGTGGCTGTATACGATTACAATAGTATTTAAAACATTTACTTGTTATTCTTATCGAAACAATGCAAATAGCTTTCACCATAGACATTAATATGATTTTACGTCTACGGCCCTTACATACGTTCTATATTTGAAAAATGTGACGTAATTACAATACCATTTTTTAACGAAGCAAAGGAAATGCACATCCAACATAATTATTGTGAATGCCTGGCTGTATTCAGTGCGTTAACAGACACCACACTAGGCGCTTTGTTGTACAGCCTTGCATTGTCAAGCATTGTTACAGCATTTTATTATGTGTTTGAGTTGTAATATGTAATGGATTAAATAATTAGTAGATACATAAGATGTTGTCGCAATTGTTTATTATGCTTAGAGCCGTATTATGTTCGAAGCGGGTGGAAATTATCAGGTACATAATTTGGTGAGTGACAAAAATATGTTTTTGTTCAAAGCCGTCTGATATATTATGTAAACGGTACCATACGATAAATTGGTTTTGGAACAAAATGTTTCAAATATTCCATTTCTCCTTAGTCCTTCGACCTAAAAATAAACCCGATAGACTGAAAAATATTCATTTTTTTAATAGGATTCGCGTTGTGGACTCTTATTAATTTGGTACTTATTTCTTGAGATTAATTTGTTAATGACTTTGGACTTCGGAGTAACAATTTAGAGCTTGGGATTTTCCCCCTTGGTTTTAAAGTGGTAGAATTTTGGAAGAGTCCATTACGTTTAAATATCTGCGAGATTTACCTATTATGTTTTTGGTGTTATGGAAAACCTGGTCATAAAAATACTGTTCCTAATTTTACCTTATTAGGTGTTGTCTTTTCATTTTTTAATTTTAAATTGTAGGTCAATAGAGATATATCAAAATACAAAATTCCAGTAGTCGTTATTTACGAAATACCTATTTATTCTTTCTCATGGAATGTAAAATTTTAATTATCCCACGTTTAGAATAACTGCAAAAAAATGTTTTATTTTTCTGTGTCCCTTACACTTAATAATCATCATATGACAAACGGGCTTTTGTTTTTTTAATAAACAAATACACAGACCGTAGATAGCACGACGTACTTAATTGAACCTGAGACAATGCGATCTGCAGTCTTAACCGAACACAACAAGGATTGAGGAAACACAGAATTTAAATATCTATAATTTATCCATTTTATAAAATATTTTTATTACCAAGGCATCATAATGTTAGTTCCTTGGCGTGTATTGTTCACTTTTGTTTTTTTACTTTAATTTATTGCTTAATTATCATTAAAAGTTAAAACGAAACGGTAAGTTGTTAAGTATAATTTTTAATTACTGCCCGCAGTTCCTACAATTGTCCGCTAGCGATCTACCGTCGATAGACAAAGCACTTGGATTAAATTAGCCACCATTGTTTTTTAAAATTTTCGCATAATTTAAGGTGCGATTAGATTTTAATTCAACTAGCATTGCATACAGTTCTAAATAAAGAACGCATGGATGTAATGTTCCTGTACTGACGTAAAAAGGCGCGTAAATGCATTGACCTAAATAATATATAGACAGGGCGGAGGGCGCGGAAAGTGTTCCGATGTGCAGCGGTAGTTGCGTCACAGATCACTAGTCGTGTTATTGCCAATGTACTGAAGGGCCTATCCTTAGTTTTTTAAATCAATGCGTAAATGAAAAATATCGTGAACGTTGGTCAGTAAATGTCTATTCTTTTTTATCGAAAAGTTTTTTTTTAACTGTGTGCCTGTGATCTTTGAGATCTTGATTTGATTCCTAATTATTAATTATTAATTAATAACTACTTTGGTATAAGTATTCAGGATGGAAAACCTCATGAGAGTTGCTCAGGTTTCCTAATTTGCCCGGCATAATATCGACTCGCACTCTATTACATTTTGTGGCGAAAATAGGCTCGGAGAATTGAGTATGGTACCTATTCTACTTTTGCTTACAATTTCGGGGATATAGGCGTGAACTTTCCTAATCCCATGTATGTAATTAGATACGAATTTTTGAGACGCGTCAACCCGAATTATATTTTTATACTTTTAGACCAAAAAATAAGGAAAATACGATTACACCCGCAGGAAACATAAAAAACTAATAATTAAGAATACGAATTACAAGTACAGAGCTTGTTAAACATTATAATTAGGTTGTGTTTTTACCAAGTTACCAAAATATTGCTTAATTATCCTCCCCGGTTTCATGACGTATTTGACAGCTTGGCTGTATATTTTAATTTCCTTCGGCACAATATGGTAAGTAAAATCTATTATTGTAATTACCGTGAGCTACCATCGGAGTATAATGCCGTTTCTATACGCGGTCTATTGTTCACAACACAATCAGTAGTTTTTGTGGGGTTTTATCAATCTGTACGCGGCTGCATTCGGCAGAAGCTGATGGGAGCCAAAATGCATTCTAGTAAGTACCTATTTAAAAAAATAAACGTCGCACTCGTCCATATTGTTAATAACTTAGTTGATAGTACAAAAACAAGTTTACATAGTTGTTGGTTTTTTAAACGGAGATGGTTTTTTTTTTAGATAAATCGTACAATACATCATTAACCTCAATATTATGTCCATATTTACATGGTATATAATGTATATTAAATTTCAGTACAATATTTACCAGAAGAGGGTAATTTAATAAATATTGCACTATTAATTCTTCGTCCTAACTACGGCCCTGTCCAACGATAAATATTGTTCTATTGAGTTATAACCGTGATATGTATGGTTTTTATTTTTTAACACATTCATTATTACTCTACTCGTTCTAACAGCCCCGAGGTCGCAAAGGACGAAACGCCGGCTGAGAAACGCAAGGTTGCAGATTCGAGTCAGACACAGAAAAATGTGTTATTGATGAAAACATGTTAAGTTAAGTATTTTGCGGCCAAAATGTCAATATCGGTGTTCATTGCTTGTTTATCATTATTTTAAAAGCAAAACACTAATGTAATATTCGATAAAATAAAAAAATAATCCGGGCGAGGAATGAACCCACAATCTTTAAAGTTATAACCAATTGCTTAACCACTGCACTAGCCGACAATATTTTTCCGCAATTTTTCATGATAATTTTTGCGACACAAAACAGTCACCACCAACCCTAATAGATTTCATAATCTGTGCATTATAATTAAAATAGTTTTCATCTTCGAAATTTTAAAAACTACTAAGGAAATACAATAAAATAATTAAAACTCCCACTAACCGGTACATAGCTTCGGTGCTCACTCACACAGGACTCACGAGATACAAACGCGGCAGATGCGGCGCCTGCCTCTTATAAACAACTTATTTATACAAAACGACACTGTGAAATACCCGGTGATGGATGTTTTTTTGGCGGGAAACGGTAAACGACTAAGGCACCGCGCCGTACAGCCACCGCGCAAACATGGAGGGGCGTGGGATATTCGTCTACATCCGAGGCTTTATGAACTTGAAAACTTTTCTCACGAATTGTTTGAGGAAAATTTGTTGTGGCGGAAAATAATAAAAATTGTATGTATTAAAAATTATGCTTGACGTCGGTGTATTATAAAACCTAATTAGTGATTAAATCACTTTATTTGCATTCTTAAAATTATCCATACACTTAGAAGTTAGAGCTGCTACGCATTGTACAAAACTCTAAAACAAAACCAGGTGCGCGAGTGTAAAAAAGACAAACCGAATGAGCGGGAAATTTTTGTCGCGGAATATAGGCTAGGCTATACAACCGCTTTGTCTCCTTAACTGACTTCAAAAAAGGAGGAGATTCTCAATTCGTTGAAATCTTTGTTTTTTTAGGATAATATTTTTATAGTTATTTTTTATATTTAACAACATTTACCTGTACATATGACGTATTGTTTACATTACGTAGCTGATTAGTTGATAATGTAACTGTTCTACGAGTATATGCTAATAGTTATTTTTAATTGCATATTAAGTGTCGTGATCTTGCTCACAGTTATAAAGGTTGACCACAGATATTTCCAAAGGCCGTTTGTTACATGTTATTTTGTCAAATGTATCATCACATCCTTCTAGGAAACGGATACTGTAGGTATTGTGTAGAATTTAAGACTTAAATAGTCAAAGCAAGAACCTGTAGAAGTACCCTGGAATAATTATCAATTACTAAGTCGCTGGATGGAGGTTAGTTCCAACTTTTTTTTTCACTGCTGGGCACGGGCCTACTCTACAATCGAGAGAATCGATTGAGAGTGGTTAGGCCATATAGTCAACCACGCTGCCCTAGTGCGGGTTGGCTTACATACCGTAGAAATTCTTTAAAATCGCTATCTGCAGGTTTCCTCACGATGTTTTCCTTCACCGGTAAAGTGCGTGGTGATTGACTATCAATACACACATAACTCCGAAGTCAGTGGTGTGCCCTGGGATTTGAACCCGCGACCACCGTGAACATGTAGGCAGCCGAGTCTGGTCCGTTACCAACAGGCCACCACGCACTTTGTTCCAACTAGTCACTCTGAAAATCTTTGGGAAATTATGTCTAAAAATAGATCTATACCTTACGTGATTTTTTTTATTGCACGGATCCGGGAAACGAGCAAACAAGTCACCTGATGGTAAGTGATCACTGCCGCCCATCAACATCCACGCTTGGTTCATAGATGTTTTGCCGGCCCGTAAAATCAGGAGGGGAGCGGGAAGAGAAAAGAATAGGAAGAGGTAAGGGGCATTGAGTTTATTAGTCTATGGTATTGAGTATCCGGCAATCTCACTCGCCGAATGAAACGCATGATTTAACTAATAAAAAGCTTAGTTTAACTCGTGAAGTTGATTAGCCCTTAGGGTGTGAAAGTAGAGGCCGCGGGTTCGATCCCCGCACCGACACGAATATTTGTTGCAGGTTTAGATGTTGTGAGATTGAAAAGTCTCTTGTAGTTGTTGACACGACCCATGACTAAGATACAAGTGTGGGGCTAAGAGTTAAGACAATGTATGTGACTGTTAGGCGTACTGCGTTATTTACAAATTAGTTATGTATGTGGACAATTTAGCTCCTTTTTGATAGCGTTCATTAATACTTTCCCAATGTGGGCATTTGATTAATTATGTAAAGGGAAAATTTCCCCGAATAATCGGCTGTTTTAGTCGTCGACGACTTGGTAGCCCGTTCCCGGTATTCATTCTGTGCTAAACGAAACCAGTCTTACCTTTATCAGAACCGCCAGCAGAGAAAATATGCATAATGTAAAAAACGCAGTTTTGGCGGGAAACCTGACGGGACGATCCACAATTGACAGATATTTTTTTCTCACCTATTTTAATTAATAGTTGTGTAAAATGCAATAATCATTTATATTTACGTACTATAATGATGTATGAAACTCCAAACATAAGTTTTGTTCAGCTTTATAACCAGAAAATATATTGATTATTCTTGCTTAAAATCCTTGAAAATTCTAATTCATCCCACACATGATTAATCGTGGTCGCAAAATCTGTTCATCATTATCGAAGCCACTCAGTGCCTGCAGAATGAGCAGACACAAAAAACGAAAAAAAATTAAAAAGTAAAGTACGCACTACCCAGATTGTAAAATATGTGTTAATCGTGGTGCGTGTTGTCGGACATCACTTTTTATCGCGGCAATTACGCTGTGAAAATAAATATTATGCTGGCTTTATTTATTTATTTTCAATCCTGGCACGGCAAAGTGAATTTTGGATTTTGAAACAGATTGCGTTTACCGTCACGTGCGCACTGCACTGTATCAGTTCCAGCCCATATAAATGTTCCACTGCTGGGCTCGGGCCTCCTCTACAACCGAAAGTATAATTGAGACTGAGGGGTACACGCAACGCCATCCATGCCGTCTAGAAAAAATATCGAATGAAAAGCCGGATCGTTTTAAATCTCGCCATTTGGCAAAACTAGCCGTCTGCTGAATTGCTTCTTCACGATATAGCAAAATGATCCGGGATTATAGAAGGGATACATGTAGGCCGAAAAGTGAAGGTAACTCTTAGTTCGGACCTAAGAGTATTCATAATATAGAGGGAGCGATGGTACTTCAAAAACGTAGATAAATATGGTGGTGCCGGACTACCTTTTTCTGCTTTCTCATTGACTGATATTTGTCAGCTTGTCCGAAATGCACGCATTATTAGAAAAAAAAAATAGGACTATTAAATTCCGCTCAAACTCGTTTTAGACGGTATAATTCAATTCAATTTGGTTACCAACGGAATTTGTAGAAATTTATTGTTAAATAATTAGTCCAATTTTCACTAATATAACAGTGCTACCAAAATTACGAACAAGAAAATATCTACGTTTTTGAAGACGTAAATAAATAGTAGATGAACGGCACCACGATTCTGTGTCTCTGTGGTGTCTTCACAAACCTTAACACGTTGAAGGAAACGAACGAATATAAAAGTTTTATATCCCCTTTTTGCATCCCAAAAATAGTTACTTATAAGTATAATGTCTTCATAGCAACTGGGGAAATTATACAAAACACTCGGTGTAGTTGTTGCCGTGAAATCAAATGAATTTATATCGAAATAGTATCGATTAAACCCCATTATAATGCAGGGCGGGTGCTAGGAGATCAGGTGGGCCACTGGTGCGCACTTGCCAGGCCCTAACGGGTATTGTAACTAGGCTGGCGTGAAGTAAACGCATTCTGTTGCTGTTTGGCGTGTTTTATGGCACCTATTTACCTATTACGTAGTTACTATCGGCCTTATTCATAGACACTTTATAAACCTATTTTAGCTATCGAATGTTTGTATTCTTCACGCAAACTGAATTCTAAAGTCGTTGGAAATGGACAAAACATTCGATAATTAAAATAAGTTTTAAAACTGTCTTTGAATAAGGCCGTATGAATTTATTGGACTTTAGAGAATAGTGATGCGTGCCAGTTCAAACGTATTTCCTTAACAAAAAAAAATAGGTAGTCTCAGTGGGGTAGCTAGTAAAGAGATCTAATGTGAAACAAGAGACTGCGGGTTTGATTCTCGCACCGAGATCAATATAGTTATTTCTGTAATTGGATGTGTGATGTTGTGTGTATGTAATATTGAGACTGAAGAGCCTCTTGTAGGTTCTGTTACCCACAATACATCACTTACATATATCTTAGTGTAGAATCGTGACGATATAAAATGCTAAGATCTAATAAAATGCGCATTTTTAAATTTATATATTATAAATAAATATAACAAATAATTAAAACATAATACTCCCTTGTGCCTCGGCGTAGTCGGGTAAAAAAAGGAACATGTCCGAATTCATGCATTCAACGGTTTTTGCCCTTTTTACTATAACCTAGTAGAGATTCTTTATCTTTATATCCTGACAACACGATTCGCAATTATAGGTTATGTTCGGAACAAGTCCTGTCTGGATCATAAAAATGTTTTTTGTGCGGCACAAGGCCGTATGGGCGTATGGTCATTGCCCACGATACTGAGTAGACGAGAACATTGTGCTTGCGTTGTGTCAATATAAGTAATTTTTGTAATTTTTAATACCACTTATTAGCCGAACGATAAAAACAAGGTACAGGACAGTGGACTGTGCAAGGTAATTACATATTGAAATGTTTTGTACTATTAACGTTTTTACAGTCTGTGTGTGTCGAGAAGAAGATTTTAAGAGAAAATGTGGGTTCGATTCCGCATTGAATTTGTTTGAATCATCAACGATTTTGTGACGGCTCTAGGTGTTGTGAGAGCAAAGCTTCCTTTGAGTTTTAACGCCTTAATCTTTCTATATAGCTAGATGTCATAAAAAATCTCATCATCAACGTGTCCAAAGTTTACACATTAAATACTAAAGGTATTTCCTTCCGTTTGCAAATACGCAAAAACCATTCATTCAATATTTTGTGTCAATGGCAAAAACCAACTTTTTTATAAAAACATTCAGCTCGTTTTAAATAGCCAAAACTCCCAAAGTTCATTTCTTTTTTTTTCTTTTTTTTTTTTTTACTAGAAACGCATATTGAAAACAATCCATATTCATAGCCTAAGCTCACCACCCGTAGTGTAGACTGTCATGAATGCCAATAATTTGTTAAAATTCCATTTTAATAAACGAACAATACATTCTAATTTATAATATGTAAAAGTAGTAAAGTAAATATGTAAAAGTCCGCCAACCCGCATTAGGCCAGCGTGGTGGACTATATGGCCTAATCACTCTCAATCGTACTCTCGATTGTAGAGGAGGCCCGTGCCCTGCAGTGGGTCGTATATGAGCTGATACCATACCATACCACATTCTAATTTCGTTTCTCAATATTATTTTAGTTCCCCAAATAACGTCTTACCCTCAATCGAACGAAAATAACAAACCAGCCAGCGCTTCCGAAGATAGCTTATAGATGTCGCTGTCAGTCGCCAATATCCTAACCCACTTTATTTAGATTGGAAACCGCTCGAGTTACAGACTGGCTCGAATTAGTTGCACCGAATTGTTTAGGGCCAAACCTAATTTTAATACGGCTAATATTTTGCGAGGGTCTTTATTTAGACTTTGAAATCGATATAATGGGTAATTTACCACTATTATTAGTAGTAGTCTGGATGTACGTGGTTAAAGCTTCAGTACAAATGTTTCGCCTTTTCCGGCGTGAATACATGCTCTGTTTGAATTACAATTTGCATTCTGCGTTTGCATTACATCTAAAATGAAGTGCTTAATCCGTATTCGACATTTTATAATGTCAGCAATCAAAAAATCGATTATACGCGATGGGGATTTTACACTTTCGGGTACAGCAAAATATATAAAATGGTTACGAACAATTTCTTGACATACCTACATAAGCTTACAACTATTCAATACTGCTACCCGAAATATTTCCGTAACAAGAAAAAATGATAATAGATGAGCCTATCGGTTTATGGGGTCAGCCATATTCATTGGGAGGTGGGACATACCAGCAAGTTTTTGTAAAACATCGACAATATTAATTGTTTCCAGTCGTGAATCCGGTAGCCTTACATTATAGCACCGATTATATATTTATACTCTTAATTGTGCGTGGTGGCCTGTTGGTAACGGACAAGACGCGGCTGCCTACATGTTCACGGTGGTCGCGGCTTCAAATCCCGGGGCACACCTCTGACTTTTCGAAGTCAAGTGTGTATTGATAGTCAATCAACACGCACTATAACGGTGAAGGAAAACATCGTGAGGAAACCTACATACCGTAGCAATTTGTATAAATTTCTATGGTATGTACAAGTCCGCCAACCCGCACTAGGCCAGCGTGTCCGTGGTCTAACCACTCTCAATCGTACTGTCGATTGTAGAGGAGGCCCGTGCCCTGCAGTGGGTCGTATATGGACTGATACAATACAATACAATACTCTTAATTGTACATATCAAGTAAGATAGGTATTAGATAAATTAAAATTAAAATGGTACAATGGGTGATCATATCGTATTGAGCGATTTCTTCCTTTAAACCTATAAATATATTTTTTTACAAACACTTTTAAATACGCAACGGAAACAAGCTATTCGGTCTTGAGTCCGCAAGTTTTTAAGAAACATTAATAAATAGGCAAAGGAACTCCGTTATTCAGTCTTGATTCTTCCTTGTTCTTTTAGTCGACCAACTCAGTCATTTGTTGCCCTTCGCTAGGCAGCTGGCATAACTACACAGCAAACTGCCATACGATGAGCCGCAACCGACAAGAGTTCTCTTCTTTACTTCTTTCTTCTCATACTAGGTTGGAAGTTATATCTTCATGGGTGATGATATAGACGGTGTTTAGAACACAAAGTATACTAATTATATAATACATGTATGTGATTTTGATAGATTAAGTACATAAAAAGAGTTATCAAAACTATTATTAAAACAGTTTACACATAACATAGGTACTTATCAACCCTTTAACATAATTAAAATCTATACACGTTTGAATCACATCATTTTAGGGTTTCGTATTGAATAAGGAACTCGTACCGGCCTTATACCGTGGTTGGCTTAGCTTAAATATAAAAATATGAAATTAAAAGCTACCTGTGTAGAAGTATTATTATACAATAACTTAATAATATATGCTTACACTATTATATTCGTATAGGGTGGGCAGAAGCACCAGTACGGCCGCCACCGATCACCGAACTAATTTCCGTCGCAAGATGCGATAGTGAGCGAGCTTATTGTTTAAAACGACTTATTCCATCACGCCTGTATACCTAAAGGGGTGGACAGAAGTACCTACTTTTACAGCCGCCCACCGTTCACTGAAGTTTTTTTACGACGCAAAATGCGATAGCGGCCGAGCTTATCTTATATTAAAACTTATTTTACACAAAATGGCGTATAAACCTCATATTATACTAAACGATTCCAGCCTATTCCGCCGTAATGGTATTAATTATAAAAAACGCCAAATAGTGAAACATTTCCGATAAAGCAGCAAATAAACGTAGAACGCAATGATACAACAATGGACAGACACGAGGCTGTGAGTTCTAGAATGTTCCCGATGTAAAAAATCATTAAAAAACTGTTATGGTATTATTACCAGTTGTGATTTTAATAAGTATAATGTACAATTTATTAATAACGTACTCTATGATAAACATTCGTCGATCATTATAGTTAGATTTTTTAAAATTAGATCACAAAAGTTAAAAAAATATAAAACCGATGAATGTTTAATGTTGTCAAGGACGATAGGAAACCCAAAGGAGAATAATTGTTAGAGAATAAGGATTGCATATAAGTTAGAAGTGTAGGAGACTCAAATGAGCAATGCGATCCCCGATACCAAAAAGGACAACGCTACGCAAAAAGAGAGAAAAGCTGTTACATGGAGTATGCCAAAGTTTCATTCTGTACTGAAGTCTGAAACACCACGAAACTTTAAAAAAATCACTGTAATAACGTAAGATAGGTACATTAACAATCACCAACATGGCTGCACGTGGAAACGACCTTTGACTTACAACAAATCAAAACCGATAAAAAGCATACAAATGCCCACCTCTTCAAAACCTAGGCCCTATGGCTGCACATGACCTCTACTTTTAAAAAAATAATTTAAAATTGGAACACTCACCCAAAACCGTAGTGTCCGCGGCAACGCACCACATGTATTTGTAATTTGTATTAACGGTCAAACGCCGGGTTAGCGCTTATAAACACATTTTTATCTACAAGGAAAGCCACGGGTTAATTTCACGCGTCCAATTAGCAGTCGACCACAAACCGACGGCCAATACTGTGTTTAATAAAATGCAGTGGCGGGTTAGGCATGGAAACAAATGCGGGATTACAATTCCCACTGGGAATTCGGCAAAAAAACAACATTTTGATAAAAAAAAAACAACTTGCTAAAAAACAACTGTGCAATGTGCATCTATTCATGTTTGAGTTAATTCAAATGTTCTAATTTAAAACTTAACAGACAAACAATTTAAAATTCAAAAATTAAAACACTGCTTTAGTTAACAATTATCGTTTTAACAATGATGCCAAACTATTCGCTATATATTTAGATACTATCGCCAACAAGCTATTTTTTTGTAAGGAATCCCGGCTTATTCCATCCCTATACTGAACGAAACATTTTTGTTATCGCTCCCACAGGAAACGTGGCAGGAAGAATAACAGATATCAGCAGCAGTTGGCGCAAACAGAACCATGTGATGCTAACTTACATGATTTAACATCACTGCAGGTCAGTAAGAATCTTTCAAATTAATACAAAAACCTAGTGCAATCGTATAATACTTCTAAAGTTGCAGCTATGGAAATTCAAGTGCCTATAACCTACCTAGCTCATGTTGACGATAATTTTTCAACATGGCGTCCATAAGCTATGGTTACAATTAATGAAATAACTGAGTAAGTACATATTCCATTCTTGGGATCAGGACTACCCTACGATTGAGAGATTAGGCCTTAAACTTTAGGTAGTAACCTAACAAAAATATTTCCGCATGAATTTTCTACTATGCATATATGTATCAGCTCATAGAAGTCCCACTGCAGGGCACGGGCCTCCTCTACAATCGACAGCACTATTGAGAGGGGCTTGGCCTTATAGTCTACCACGCAAGCCCTGTGCGGATTGGCAATGGAATTTTCTACTACTACGCAGATTTTCTAATGTCGTTCGCTTCATTGCAACAATCGTTTTATCAATTTGAGTATTTTTAAAGACCAATTATTTAACTGGTTCAAAAACAATTGGGGCGAAATATGACTTCGATCTTTGTCATAATATGATACAAATTACCTACAAAACACCAAAGCGAAGTTACTGCGTACTGGTTAAATATTCGTTGCTAAACCCAACGTAGGTACAATAAATAACATAAATAAATAAATACACCCAACAGTCATACATAGTCCTGACCCCACACTAAGATCGAATTTTGTGTCGTGGGTATCAGAAACTACGAGAGACTTTTCGGTCTCACAAACACCCGGATATAAGTGCGTGGTGGCCTGTTGGTAACGGACCAGACTCGGCTGCCTGCCTACATGTTCACGGTGGTCGCGGGTTCAAATCCCACGGCACACCTCTGACTTTTCGGAGTTATGTGTGTATTAATAGTCAATTACCACGCACTTTAACGGTGAAGGAAAACATCGTGAGGAAACCTGCATACCGTAGCGATTTTAAAGAATTTCTACGGTATGTAAGTCCGCCAACCCGCACTAGGCCAGCGTGGTGGACTATATGGCCTAACCACTCTCAATCGATTCTCTCGATTGTAGAGTAGGCCCGTGCCCAGCAGTGGGACGTATATGGGCTGATAAAAAAAACACCCAGACCCGAAACAAATACCTGTGGGTCACAGAAATATTTGTTTCGGTGCGGGGATCGAACCCGAAAATCCGAACAATAGATCGGAACTTAATCTATGTAGTAATCATCCTATTATTTGTAATATCCATAATTCCACGGTTTGTGAAGTAGATATACTTATGGAATTGGTAATTCAATGTGGCTATATTTTCAACTATATAAATTAAAATTGATGAATATTGGGTCTATCAAAGATTTCACGTTTTAAGGTCTCACAACACATGATAATGATTTGCATTTCAGGCATACGTTTTAATATCTGCGATATTGATTTTATTCACTACTTACTACGTAATTATTACACTTATACATTAAATTATGTTTTTTTATCACTCAGTAATGTAACCGACGCTTATGTTTCCTATATAAAAGTAGTGCTGAAGCATATTGAAGTGGCTCGGAGCCAGATTTTACCGGATTTTAATCGGAACCTTTTGTACCTGACAACTAGGGTCGCTCCTTCAGGTCATAGCATAGAAATAAGATTGGCGAAATGGACATGGTACTTCGGCTTATCCTTGACACAGGATAACTTCGGAAGTGTAGACCGAAATGTTACTTACTGCTTATAGTTTTAAGAGCTCATTTCCAAAAATCTATGGATATGATGCATGTGACATGACGTGAAGTGTGCCTATCGCCTTTTCGATCACAGAGTTCAGTCCCAGGCAACTCTCATACAGTTCATATAAAGAGAAATCTAAAAGAAGAGTTTACCTTACCTAACAAAATTTTAATAAATGATTACCAATGCCTATATTACAAGCTAGGTATCACAATAATGCATTATTTCAATGCTAATTGGGTGGAATATAATTGTTCAGATGCCCCGTGGCTTAGAACTGAGCAAAAATTTGATAATCGACTAAGCAAGTAATCGTGAGGCTCTTTAGAATATGAAGTACTTATGGAAAAGCAATGACGTCATTCCAAAGACAAAAATAACACTGCCTTATCCGAGAAAGATTACATTGACGCCCTACACTTATCCTATAAAAATATCCTGTCAAAATCCATCTATAAATAATAATTACCTATATACAAGAGTCACACACATATGTACATAGTCTTGAACTCACATTAAGTTGAATCAAGTCTTATGTCATGGGTATCTATAACTGCGACAGATTTTTTGGTATCACAAACAATCAGATCCTAAACAAATACATAATTTGTTATACATAATGTACATACGATCTGACAAAAAAATATCTCGGTGCGGAAATCGAATCTGCGGCTTTTTGTTTCACAGCCGGCATCTAACCAATTTCGCCACGGCGACTGTCAACCAACCATATGGATCTTTGATTTTTTTATATCAATCAATTCGTATTTATGGAAGAGGTGGCACATTGAATAGCAGAACCTGTAAGCAATTAAAGAATCCTTATCTTCTTTACATTAAGTGGAGATTTTGGTAATTTTTATTTGCTCGGTCCGGCTCCGGCCGCGCAATTTTTTTTTGCTACTCCCAACTCCATCGCACGCCGATCTCATTGCTCTAGTTTTAAATAAATCTTTTTTCGTTGCTTTGTTCCTCATGCCTTTTCATGAAAGCTTTCATGATGACCATCTCAGCACGACGAACCAAGAGACGCTTAATTTAGTTTATCTCACCATGTTCGTTCCTTCTATAACTGTGACTTATACAGACATAATATGGTATTTAATAGAAACCACGTGTTCCTAACCACCCCAGGTGGCATTGTATCAAGTTTGAAAAAAAAAAACTGCCTGATTGTTTTGGCAAAAATCGCGATTTTAGTTTTCAAGGCTTTTGATCAACCCGTATAGGTACGAGTCTTTTTATGGCTCAGGTAAGTTCCCGAACCAGCCTGAAGTTCAGCTAAAAATACTCTTCTATCTATACAAAGTAAAAACACGATATTTGATTAAAAACAATCATCGCGTATTGTTAATACATTTTAGACGTCACCTGAGGTGATGAGAAACAAGTGAGTTAAATTAAATACTTACCATATTATGTCAATATCATCTATAAAGAAGAGGCGTAAAGAACTAGGGTAAAGCCCCATTTACACGGAGAGATTTTCTCGCCTCGAGAATCGTATGCGATTGTCGCATGACATAACCGCCATAGATTAAGTATCGTGTTCTGACAAATGTTTACACGATGCGACTTTTTTATATCCTTACGATAATTGCATCTTCCAGACGTAAAACTCTCCCCGTGTAAATGAGGCTTAACTGTAGAGAAGTCCTGTGTTTAGCTATTTGCGTATATGAATTAATAATAATATTAACATGAAGGAAGTTTAAAGTATATACCTATAAATATTGTTTACAACGCAAAAGATATTAGTAATTCCATTGGTATTTGGTGTTAATTATTTCGTTGTTATTAATATTATCTGTATGGGGAGGAAAACCGCATGTGTTGACGAGACACGTGCACTTATTGTTCCTAGCACAATAACAGTTAAATATAGATATTTGTTATTTATTAAATATCAGGAGTACGATGAACCAGCGCAGCTGCAGGAAACACTGTTTCATAAAATAATTGATTTAAAAGACACAAATTGATAAAGTTTTAATTAAGTATCCACAGTGGTTCTAAAATGTAAATGATTTGTACAATCATAATGGTTTCTTGGGGTTACGCGAATGTTACACATTGAAATAAAACGAATTCTTACGAATTTTATGGCGAATTTGATTTAATCTTTACATTTTTTCATTTCCCGACGGTAACAGTCACTAAGCGGATGACTAATATCTCAGTCCGCCCCGTGACCACGAAAACTGTGTGAAGTGATCGAAACGTCGGGAAATTAAAAATTAAATCAATTTCGCGATAAAATCCGTAAGAATTCGTTTTATTTCGATTTGTACAATCGCAATTAAGGGAAAAACTAACAATAAAATATTTTTTATTGCACACACATTTCTCTATCAGCCCATAAACGCCCTACTGTAGGGCACGGGCCCCCTCTCCAATCGACAGTACGATTGAGATTGGCAGGTACAGTCCACTACGCTGGCCTAGTGCGGGTTGGCGGACTTTACATACCATACCTACTAAATTTCTCCTCTATGTATCGATTTCCCAATGCTGGGGAACATCTAAACTAGGCTTCCTCCAAATATATCCACAGCGACATGTAAGCGGCTAGCCTCTAGTGACTTTCTGCATAGGAGGTACAAGGGAGTTGGACAATCGGATAGGATTTGCAGAAAGTCCCAATATTAATTTTAATTAATTATTAGATATGAAGGGGTCGATTATATTGCAACCCGTAATGTCTCCGAAATGTCATACATGTGCTCTGGGATTTGAACCCGCAATTAGCGTGTCGACTGCGAAGTCCACACCGCTCTATAAAAACTACCAATACGTACTATTTCAATGTATTTAATTAGAAATAAATATTGTAATCAGTCATATGGCGGAAAATATATTGACTTGCCGTGCAGTAAATACCAATTGTGGATTACTTACAAAATAATAAACCATGTATTTGAAATAAAATCATCCATTTAATTAAATTTTGTTAAAGCGTAAAATTTTCCGGTTCAATTAAGCGTTAAAATTGTATTCAACATCATATTGTGTAGTGTGTACTCGTACACAGACCAGGCACGGCTGCCTACATGTTCATGGTGGTCGCGGGTTCAAATCCCAGGGCACACCTCTGATTTTTCGGAGTCATATGTGTATTGATAGTCAATCACCACGCACTATAACCGTGAAGAAAACATCGTGAGGAAACCTGCATACCATCGCAATTTGTATAAATTTCTATGGTATGTTAAAGTCCGCCAACCCGCACTAGGCCAGTGTGGTGGACTATATGGCCTAACCAATCTCAATCGTACTGTCGATTTTAGAGGAGGCCCGTGCCCTGCATTCGGACGTATATGGGATGGTACAGTACAGTTATATTATTCACGACGATTTCAAATACAATTCTTAATATTTTTACAATTTATCTACGAAAGCTGCAAATCTTCGAACTTCATGAAGATAAAAATTCGTAATTTTTTTTCAATCTCCAAATTTCGCGTAAATTCAGGAAACTGTTATACCATGTTTAATGTTAAACATTTTTTTAAATTTTGTATAAAGGACAAAGTGCCTTAAGTTACTTGGTCTGATGAAGTTTTTAAATGTTATCTTCTACGGTTGGATTGTTAACGGCCTAGGTCGACCGCAGCATGCATAATCATGCCGAGTTTGAAAATTGTATACTCCTTCCAAACGATAGAAAGGTGATGGGGTTAAAAATAGCTCTAGACTGTAGATTATAGATAAGTTTATTGTATTTCAATAAAAATACATGTTTTAAGATGAATTTTGGTGGCTTGTTTGTGACCAGACGCGGCTGCCGAAACGGTGCTAGTGCAAACGATTTTTTGAAATTTAAACAACAAATTTTAACAAACGGAACTACACATTATATTAATCAATACAAATAATATAATAAAACAAACATATAAACGTGCAACCACAGCATGTGTAAAACACAATTTGGCAAGTGAGAGGAGACAAATTTAATTTCAATTTCTGGTGCGTACACACCTCTGACTTTTCGGAGTCATGTGTGACGTAGGTATTTATTTGTATATGTAGTATATGGGCTGGTTTATATAAATTTAATAAGAATTTCCACATGCGGTTCAATATTATTTTTTTATTATTATTTATCATTCATGTATTATGATGCTAGTACACAAAGTTTAGTGCGTGGTGGCCTGTTGGTAAACGGACCAGACGCGGCTGCCTACATGTTCACGGTGGTCGCGCGTTCAAATCCCAGGGCACACTTCTGACTTTTCGGAGTCATGTGTGTATTGATAGTCAATCACCACGCACTATAACGGTGAAGGAAAACATCGTGAGGAAACCTGCATACCATAGCGATTTGTATAAATTTCTATGGTATGTAAAAGTCCGCCAACCCGCATTAGGCCTGCGTGGTGGACTATATGGCCTAACCACTCTCAATCGTACTCTCGGTTGTAGAGGAGGCCCGTGCCCTGCAGTGGGTCGTATATGGGCTGATACAATACAATACAAAATACACAAAGTTTATATAGTAAAACTGAAAATATATTTGTTCGAACGCGCTAATCTCAAGAACTGGTTAAATTGAAAAAAATATATATACCGTGTTTCAAATCATTATACTATGGCAAACAGCGAGCAAACCAACATTTCCATGTCGATTGACGTTGCCACAAATTCTCTACAAATAATACCAACGTGGATATCATCACGCCGATGCTATAAAGATACCAGGGCACCACGAAACGCGCCTTGAATCCCCGGTGCTTATAACGGTGCCTAAGTTCCAATAAGAGAAATTGATATGAAAAATATCTGTCCACCAAACCAGCTTCCCTTAGCCGAAGAGTCAGCGCTTGCAGGCGACGCAGCCTTGGAAATCCTTTAGACATGTAAATGCAATAGGAAAGTTTAAAAAAGGCATCTTTAAAGACGTAAAAGGGTGATTTGCCATACTGATCACGAAATTTATGGCTATAGTATCTAAATATCTTATTTTCGATGAGGGTATATTTATTATCTGTTTTGCTAACAGTCTCCATGGCAGCTAGCATATTGTCGCAACCTGTTTCATTTTTATAGATATACGTGTTATTCCTTTCGCTTTGTATCATTTTTGTAGTGAAGGGGGTCAAACAAGGCTTCACATTATACTTTAAGATGTCCCCAAAACTTGATATTTGCGGTTCTTTACTCAGCTTCGTAGTATGACTCATCAGGGACGTTTGGTAAAAACAATTTACTAGATATGCAAACCATATCCAAAAGATGAATATACATTTCACAGTCCCCCGGTAACGAATGGGATGACCGTGGAGAACCAGGTTCTTCAATATAATATAAATAATGTAAGTTTTGTCGTTGGCCTTCAGTAACAATATCAACAACGCTGCGAAGACCACTAGAGCTAACAACAGCGCCAGCCAAGCCATAGGGTCAAAGCATTTATAAAATATTTGCCAAACTGGTGTGTACGAAGCTTTTTTTACTATAAAACTTAATTCATCATCTAGTGCCAAGTGACCCGATAAGAAGTCAAATGCTCTCACTCTCGTTGGGGACAGCAGCATAGAACCCATTATCATGTCAGTTTCGTTATCCTGCAACATTGCTATCGGCCCTACTGCCGTCATGTTACTGTATATTGTAGAATAATCATCTTCGTCAGCGGGAATGAGAATGTAGGTAATATTGAATTTTTCCTTATCGCTTATGATATCCATTAGGATTTGCTCCACACCTCGTGAAAGCATGCCGGGTTGCATTTCAGAAGTGTCGACTGTGTATGGTGGCAAGTGAGGCATGGCGATTCTCATCGTACATCGTTGTAAACCTGTCGTCAGTTTTTTTGGAAATACATTAGCTGTGGTTGGACAGCGGCCATAATTTATAATTCTGTTGTAATATCTTCCACACGCGTAGTCTTCGTAAGGGTTATAACTGTGAAGCAGAGGCTCCTCTCCGCTCAAAATTATGACGTTTATCACGCGATATGCCATCAGAATATCGAATATTGTCCTGAATTCACTTTCCTTCATTGATCTAATGATTATAATGAACTTTGCCTTTGGATTCCACGGTGGCTCTTCAGTTAGTCTTGGAAAGTTCATTGTGAAGTCAGCGACGTTGCCAGCTGTTAGTAAATATCCTTCATTATAGAGGTAACGATTGCTTGTTGTCTTACGATAAACAACAGACAGGAAACCCACAGAATGCAAAGCTTGTAGTATGTGATCTTCATCGTAGTTCATGTCAACGATTGTAATAAATTCTTTTTTGTAATATTTTCTTAGTATGCCCACAACGCATGATACTAATCTATCTTCTTTAGAGATATTTCTGTGACTCAGGGTATGTTGGTCTAGTATTTTATTTCCACTGCTGACGCCTAAGGCAAAGCTTAGTATTACTACTCGTATACACACGACTGCCATTTTCAAAATCTGATTGATGTGTACTGTGTAGTCGTTGTTTAGCGTTACTCAATTTACCTTTAAGGCGGAACAACTCAATCAATCATTGCATCGTTAGCCGCACTTGTGATACAGAAGATAAGAGGCAAATTACAATATTGTGTAGAAAAATGACAATTAGTGTTATTATCATAGTGGTTATTATGCAATAAAGGATAGGAATTAGCCGTAAATATGGGAAATGATTTATCATCTATAGTTCATATTCCGTACTATATCTATTAGTAAGTATTGGGTAGTTTGTGAATATGTTTCTTACTTTTTCAAAATGAAATGGGTTATTTTGCTTAAATTGGGTATGGAGGTAGCCACAGGAGGTAGCCAGCTTCCTATTTATAACGTTTAGTTTCCGTATGGGAAGAGTAAGGAATTCAAGTACACATATACAGGGTATATCAAGACTGCTACCGAAAACTAGTTTTAGTGACTTTAGACACATTACAACTACTCGTAAACTTTTGCAAAAAAACCTCTTTTTGTAAATTTTTTCCTATCGTAATTGGGCGGTAAATACATACATTTTCCTAAAAAAATAATTTACACCCTTTTATTTGTAAAGACGCTGAAGAACGCAAGCCTTAAAGTTATAATTTTAGCAAAAACTATGGATTTACCCGAACACAATAATATTTACATTACAAAAAAAATAGTCGCGTATATTGCAAAATTTATAGGTGCATTGTATCTGTAGTCACTAAAACTACCACCTGGGGTCGTTTTCGGTAGCAGTCTTGATATACCTTATATATAGATATTTTTTATATTTCCTTCTAAATATTTCAACAAAGATTGGTATTCGTAAAATAATCGTACTCAACATAAACACAGAGATATTCATATTGTATTAATCATTATCACCCAGTTACCTGAATGTACCTATGTTACTGCGAAATAAATCAATTCGTGAGCCTAATCACGTATCCACAACTATGTCAAGCATTCCTACCTTTTTTCCTTGTTTTAGGGCGGTTTCCTGATCACACATCACTATAAAACCGAGTTTGGTGAGCGATATTAAACTTGTTACAAGGTTGTTTCCGCACTGATTTACATCGGAAAAGCAGGAATAAGGCTTCGAAGGTCATGAGCTTGACAAAATCAAGTTCTAGGTCAAGGTCGCGGCCTCGTCGTGCGCAAGTGCAAGGGGTCAATGTTGCCAGTGGCGGGAATTCATATAATATGGTAGAAACGCCTGACACACTTTTATAGCAAAGTGGTAGATTTCAAAACAATATTTAGGCAGGCGCTTCATTTTCGTTAGAGCATTTATTTTAATTAAGGTTGATTTTATTTCAACAATATAACTAGTAATTAGTAGTATTTTGTTTATTTTCCTTAACATGGTAATTGCCTAGGAAAATCAATACGGTTTGTGTTATCCGGCTATTGTTCAATATTTCAACTGTAAATATATTATGTGCATAGTTATTGTTGTACTAAATGTTGCCTTGTTTCCTTGTATAAATATATATTTAAGATTTATATTATACAGCAGGACTTCCCAAACTTTTTTGTACTGTAACGCTCTTAATAATTTGACATTAATTTACAACACCCTCAGACCAGACCCCTACCCGCTACCCCACCCTCCTCGGGCCAAAAATACCTTCCAGGTGTAATAATAGCCTAATAAACGTTTATCATAAAAACTGTAATTGGACATAACTCTTTTCTATTACAAAATAAGAACACAACCAAGCGATACGCATAAAAGAGAAAAGATATATTTATTTTAGTTTAGGCTAACTGCTAATGGGAAGAATGTGTTTGCATTTCTGAGCATAGCTTCCTAATATGGGGCTCTAGTTTGGCTCACCGTTTCGGTCGCATCGACACACGGCGCCCCTGGGACAATGCTGCGACGCCCCAGGCCGTCGTGATGCTCAGTTTAGGAAGCCCTGTTATACAGGATATAAATAAATAATGAATAATAATTTCTTTATTAAAAATCCATCATAATTTTTTATAGATCGCTGTTTCCTAAACTAGGATATAACCTGTGTCTTAGGAAACCAGAGACTTCACATATATTGTTTCGAAGGATTTTATCCTGTTTTTACATTAATATAACACAAATTATATAATTATAATAATAGTAATTGGGATAATACATAAACAAATACAATAATAACAGAATAACAGTGAGATGCAGAAAGTAAACTATATGCATTGCAACCAGGTGAAGTTGTCTGTTGCCTTGACCCTCAGTGGTATTGGATTTTAATATTGGCGTACAATGCACTCTTGTATCTGGAGTTCTTGAAAGCCACGCATAGATCCAGCAATATTTAGCATAGGCAGGTGCCATAGCTCACAGGTGCCAATTCTAAATTCAAACGTTCATTCTCTCCATTTCTGTAGTTGGTAGCACTGATAACTAAAGTTCATGTTATTTTTTATTTTAGTTTTTATTCTTGTAATAAATATCCACTGCGACTTAAGTGATATATCCGATGTTTTGTCTAATTTCCCCTTAATTCATGTCACATTCATAATCAGCTTACGATAAATATATCTGTATGAAGAACATACATTAATTAGTATATGTACCTATACACAATCCTACATAATGGTTTAAGTGTTTTATCAAACATGGAATAACACTTTTCGAGTATTGAGTTTGCATAAATAATATTTTACGTTGATGTGTTATTGTAAGTAATGAATATATAGTTCTAGTTTTACTAATGTTTTATTATAACGCAGTTTTAACCGATGGTACGTGATCATTGTTGGTAAAAAATAAAAATCCATTGACTCGTATCTATGAATAGTATGAAATATGAATCATACTCATAATATTGTTGTTCGAAAGTTGAGTCAGTCAACAAACGAAACGCAATTACATTCACAATTTACATCAGTATTCTGCGAGACAGTTTTACCGCACTAACTTACTGTAAGTGTAATCAATTAAAATCATATACAAATTTGACATAAGTGACTATTTGAAACATTTGAGAACAATAAAAAGCGAGAGTTTGATATAAAATATCAGAATAATGTCAAACAGAGGCAAAGAAACTGTTGAAACCACGCAGAATTGTGCAGCAAACTCAACCGAAGGCTCAGAAACGGATGAATGTGAAAATGTATGTACAATCCCTGAGACAGTTTACCCCATGTATCCTGAATACAGTACTAGAGAAGCGAGACTTAGTACTTATGTAGACTGGCCTGGGAGTCAGAAGCCAGAAGATCTGGCGGATGCTGGCTGGTTCTACACTGGGCAAGGAGACAGGACCAAGTGTTTCTATTGTGGAGGAGGTCTTCACGTTTGGGAGGAGAGTGACGAACCTCTTCAGCAACACGCGTATTGGTTTAGTGACTGTGGATTCCTGGCTGGTAAACAGTGTTTTTCTCTTCAAAGCCTGGCAATGTAAGGCTGACTAAGCACTAACCTGGCCGAGTGATTAAGTATGAATTATTATAGTTGTGTATTGAAAATTATATGTGTATTTTTAATTCCAAAAAGATTGTGTTCAATAATTTTCGTTCCTATATACCCTGCGTTTAATTCACCCCGTTATGTGTATTGGTACGATATTGTATATTTTTAGCTTCCGTCGCTAGTGTTGTATCTATGTGCAATGGATTTTTATTTGCGCCTGTGAATGATAGTTTTATTAGAACAGCTAGCAATATTGTATAATCTGTTTACATTTGTTTGTTCTTGTCCATGTTGCATCATTTACGTTCAAGTTTAACGTAATATTATTTCAGTAAGGATTAAGGTTTGGTTATTTGTTTGTAATCTTTGTCGTCTACAGTATAAAGCGTTGTTCAGAGTTAGGAAATAAAACAACAAATAAATATATATTATGTATAATGTAATAATTATCTAAGTAAAATAACACAATAATAAAATCGAATATCCAATAAATGGTTTTCACAAAAAAAAAACGAAAATAAAATACGTTCGGATACACCATTCTTAAAACTAAATGTAAAGAAATGAAGAAAACCATATTCTCTTTAATGGACAAACTAAAAAAACACATAGACAATTAAACTCTTCATAATAATATTGAAAATATACGGATAATTCAACTACAAATTGCTATTTTCAATGCATTGTATTAATAAATAATTAACTGAAATACTAAACAATACACGGAATGAAATTGACAGTCGACAATATCCGAAACGCATCCATTTCTAATAATTTCGTTAAAAAATGCATTAAGCTTGAAAAATAAAATTTAATAATTAAAAAAATACAATTGCTGCTTAAAATGTACGTATTTCGGATATTTAACATTTCACAGTGTATTTTAATTTCCGGCTTATCTATACATTTATTCTATGAATACTTATTGATTTACCTTCCCATACTATCTAGTTATAATGGCATCGAAGTAACCGCTCGGTGGGTGACCACACTTTATAGCTACAATAGGACATTTAGTACATGGCAATGTCCTAGATTTAGATATTTTTTCTCTTCATTAAAAAAAAAAAGGTTTTAACTATATATATTTTTGCCACCCTCATTAGGTTGACCATGTACATTTATCATCCCCTCTAAATGCCTAAGATACCATAATTAAATAAGTATTTAGCTTCATCCGATAACGGATGAGACAAAGTTGAATTAACAAAACCTATTGACCATAAATTTATATTAAATTTTAGATTTGGATGTTTAACATCTAAATCTAGGACAGAATGTTATAAGACCCCTGTATATAGTTTTCCGTGATGTACATTTGGCTTTTTCAGTTGTATATCCTATCTGAGAATACTTTTTAGCTCAATATTTCGTTTCGGCTTTGCTATGAAGGGAATAGGAGAATCATTAGTTCCTAACCCATTTTTTATGCAATTAACTGCGAAACGAGTATGCCATTCACGTGGTGCTAAGCGATACGACCGCTCATGGACAGAAGCAAAAACAAACACAATGAATTACAAAGCAATGCTTGGCATTCCACGATTCCCAATTTCGTTGCGGGTTTAAGGACAAGTTAGTGTCTCTAAGGGACTCGCGGAGCTTCCTAGGTACCAAATTCTTTGTGTGCTCTTAATAGACTCACAATAGTTCCTATGATCAGTGGTTTGGACAAGATAGTATCAACCTCCCCTCCTACAACCCTCATTGCATATTTACCAGTGAAAATTATGGATTTTTCCCTGATAACTATTTCTAAAATGTGTGCTGTCCTGCCAATAATGTACTCTACAAGCGCAGTCGCGGGCGATCACTACTAAAAGATTTAGACACTATAACTAAAATATAAAATTTAATTTAAGAATGGTGCATCCAAATCGTTCTCTTCTACGCAGCTTGATAGGCGAGTACTACACGTTCAATAAATACTACATACCATAGTAGTATTTCTTGTAACACATTTCATAAGGGTATTAAATCCAGTCATTGATATTATTATAATCATAAATAAATAAATACACCCAACAGTTACATACATAGTTCTGACCCCGCTAAGATCGAGTCTTCTGTCGTGGGTATCAGAAACTGCGTGGGACTTTTCGGTCTCACAAACACCCAGACCCGAAACAAATATTTGTGGTTCGCACAAACATTCGTCTCGGTGCGGGAATCGAACCCGCGGCCTATCGTTTCACCGTCGGTTTCTAGACCAACTGAGCCACGGAGGCTGCCAATCATAATATATGAATTATAATAAATATTGAACGTGTATTAATCTCTCTAACAGTTCGACGTATTATACGTCGTGTCGGAATATATTGTTAATATAATCTGCCGCATAGAAAAGGGTTACAATTAAACCCTAATGTTGTAACATTCGTAGACATTTGATTGTATTAGATTACAATTTTTGCAAGTTCATGGACTAAAAATCTGCTCTATAGAGCAATTCTTTAGAAGATATAAACAACTTTATTTAATTCATAAAATGCATTTTCCTTTCTACACTGAAGTAATTTAGACTTCAAAAATTCATATACCTTTTCATGTCGAATCTGTTAATATCCTCTTTAATTTAATTATAAATTATAATATTTTTAATTTCAATGGATATGTATTAACATGTACAAACGAGTGTTACAACATCAGGTCCAGATCAACAATTCAGCGGCTTGGACAAAACCACCAATAGACAATCTGAAAACACTTAAACAAAGAAACCATAGAACGACTTACATTATTAGGCCCTTTACATTGCAAAACATGGCGATTACAGCGCCTCCGACTCGAGTGATGGGTTTTGACAACTCTACTAAATCTGTCTTTATCCCACAGGTGGCGTTGGTGCAAAATAAGTCTAATTTAAAATATAAAAATATTTCCAGATATCATAGAGGGCAAAGTTTCTCTTTAAAAAGAACTTATTTTTAGAGGAATACATTATACATACATATATATTCAGTGTTGTTAACGGACAAGTATCTTTTTGAATCTTCTTTTGAATTAAAAACACAACCTGTCAAGTTCCTCAGAAACCATTAAAAAAATTAACCAAAATTCTTCTATTTCTGTCTGTAACATTTCGGACAATCTAATCACCTATACTGCAGAATTATTTAGGTAAAGTTTCGACCAAAAGCCTTTCCGGCATCAACTCTTTTAGAAAATTCTAGTACTGCCAACTCCCTTAATTTTTTACGGTCAGTTCTAATAGAGATGTCAAACCCGACTCGCTATATTAACACTTAGTATAGGGTTGTTTGCCAAAAGTACTATAAAGTGCATTGCGTGATTATGTTGCGCGCGGTGACGTAACCACTTTGACACTCGGTGTCAGGGACCCTTGACCTTGACCTCATAGTTTTTTTACCTAACGAATTTATAACTCATAACTAATGGAAACAGAAGACGAATGCATCATATTTATTACATTATCAATAGCTTTTTACTTGTAAAGTTACTATGTATTGTATGTTGCAATATAATAAAAACCATTTGTCAATTACTTGCTGGTATGTTATTGGTATAATATTATTATTTATTGCTATCGGAAATAGAAGCTAATAAGCCGCATGATGGCAAGTTGTTATCCGCCCCCTTAGACTTTGGCTATGCCACATAGCAAGCAAGAATTTATTTACAAGTTGTATGATGGACATGCAACTAGGTTCTTCCAGAAAGGCTTTGTAATGCTTGTATTACAAAAACCGCCTTATGGACAATAGATTTCGATAGTTGCCAACATTGTGCTAGCTATTGAAATGAACAGCAGTCGCTGATTTTTTGCCTCAAGTCTTTTCAAAAAAGTATACAATATAATTTATACGACGTCAATTAGCTAAGGTAAGGATCCCCTCCACCCTTGCCTGTATCACGCCACGGCCCGCGCGGGACCGGCACAAAACATACAACATTACCCTGCCAGATCCAGTCAGCACGTCAAATATCAGTCGCGGACAACACAACATGGCCGCCATTGATTATACGCCTTATCGATGTGCAGTAAAACATTTCCCATGCAAATCCAAATCAAAAACCATCACAGCAGTCGTGATAAGCTGCCACACATCCAGCGTTGGCTCCAAACACAACAGCAAAATTAATATCAACATCGGCTGGGAAAGCGGTCATCAAACATTGGTTCAAACGTGGTGCGGTCCAGCATTAGTGTGTCCAGGTCATCTGTCCGACTTGCCAGCACTTTGCAGGTGGTTGGGGGCGTCGGCGAAGGCGAACTTGAGTCTGTAGGCCTCTGCGACGAGCACACTTATGTTGGAGTCGGTCCAGTTGTGAGTGGGGACGTTCTGTAGTAATATCATGAGGCCCTGGAAGTCTCGCTCCAGCATGAGTCGCTCCCGCCAGTGCAGCAGGAAGGCGGCGCAGACGTACAGCTGGAAGGTGGCGAAGCCGTCGGACTCGGCCAGGTAGGTGTCCCACAGGCGGATGGTGCAGGGCAGCGGGATCTCGCGGGTCAGCAGGTTGTTCATCCAGCGGAACGAGAACTGCAGGTAGTCCACGCCGTGGCTTTGCAGGTGTTCGTGTAATGGTAGGTCTATGCGACGGATCAGCTCTTTGAGTTGGTTCACCTGGAAAATTATTGTACTAGGTTCAGAACTCTAACTTTTCGAACTCATGTGTGTATTGATAGTCAATTACCACGCACTTTAACGGTGAAGGAAAACATCGTGAGGAAACCTGAATACCGCAGCGATTCGAAATAATTTCTATGGTACCTATGTAAAAGTCCGCCAACCAGCACAAGGTCAGCGGGGTGGACTATATGGCCTATCCACCCTCAATCGTACTTTTGATTGTAGAGGAGGCTCGTGCCCTGCAGTGGGACGTAATTAGGCTGATGCAGGCAGGTTCAGAAAAGTAATATGACCAAGATAAAACTATGTTATCAAGTCCAATTGTTTGTGAATATTTAGTGAGTTACGAAAGACTGTTGGCTGAATCGAAATGTCTAAAACCTTAATTATAATAAAAATACTTGGTATTTAATATTTGACAGCATTTTGTGTGTTATTTAAGCGTTGAAACAAACTTTTAAGTTTTATTATATTAGAATATAATATTTCTATATAGATTGCAACATTTTTCATTACTGAAATAAGTTTTGACTTAATACATATACTCGTACCGTCTACTCGACCTTTTATAGAAGGAATGTCGTTTTCCAACTTACTATAATGCTGTTACTGAGGTAATAATATCAGTTTTCCTTGTACGCATAACAGTAATTCTACTCATAAAGTGGCTTAGTAAGGCTAATATGTAAATTCGATTAATTTATTTTGAAAATTGTTTAGGAAATAAGTAAATAAATTGTACATTTTATTAAATAATACCTATATTTGTTACATATGTTTTCTGCCCCACATCCTTTAGGTTCTTTTTTAAATTGTTATTAAGTTTTGTGAACCATGTCGGTCGATACGACCTACAAATGCAGCTATCATTAACAACGTCGCTATCACAATGACAACACGTAATTAGCTCTTATCAATTGATAACACTTTCAATTTCGCGTCTCAATTTTATACATTGATGTATTACAATTTTTTTTTGCAAATTTTCAGATTTGCTGTCAACTTTTTAAAATTATTTTTAAGTCAGTAATGGCTCACACCATACAGCAGGAGAAAGTCATTCACCCTATACATCACTCGGCTGTTATATCAACCGATTTTTTTTTTTTTTTATCAGCCCATATACGTCCCACTGCTGGGCACAGGCCTACTCTACAATCGAGAGAATCGATTGAGTGGTTAGGCCATATAGTCCACCACGCTGGGCTAGTGCGGGTAGGCGGACTTACATACCGTAGACATTCTTTAAAATCGCTACGGTATGCAGGTTTCCTCACGATGTTTTCCTTCACTGTTAGAGTGCGTGGTGATTGACTATCAATACACACAACTCCGAAAAGTCAGAGGTGTGCCCTGGGATTTGAACCCTCGACCACCGTGAACATGTAGGCAGCTGAGTCTGGTCCGTTACCAACAGGCCACCACGCACCAACCGAAAAATATTTAATAAAAAACTATCCCTGGAAGGAATAACAGGATTTTTGTCAAATTGTATTAGTAATATGAATATCTCACCTTATATTGTATTCCTAACTGAGCAAATATGTAATTATCCTGTATACTATCCAGGAACTTGGAGAGACACCAGAAGGAGTCGGCTTCGATGATGTCTCGCTGCTCCTCGGTCAGCTTGTCCAGGGGGTAGTTGTCCAGCTCCTCGCCAGGAACTGCTTCTTGCAGGAAGACCATGAAGAAGGGAGTCACCAGGTCGTTGATGCCCTGCACGTAGCCGGAGGCAGGGTGCCTGATCGCCCATATGTATAGGATCCTTTCGAACATCACCTGAAACAAAATTCGGTACTAAAAATTTGTATCGAGATGAAACATACGTATAAGTGGGTTACTTTACTTTGCGATTTTTTAAATCATGCCACGAAATAAAGATCTAGAATGTTTTCATTTTTGTGTACGTAATTGCAAAATATTTAATGCCGAGTTCTAACACTGCGTAAGTAAAATCGTATCTGGTGTGATACAGTACAATACAGTAATCGGCAAGTTCTAAAAAGGCTAGTGTTTTATTTTGTATCAAAACCTTGTTTAAATCTAATTTTACTTTTTACCCATTACCTAACTAAAAAGGTATTTTTGATCCCATAAAAATTGCCGATTATGATTTATGAAGTGTTAAAACTTAAGAAACACCGTGGACGTCACTGCTTTTACCTGGGAAAGATCGGAAACGGAAAACGTGTAAATATTGCATGAGACCCGAGAAATTGAAAGAATGTCGAAGTGTTCTTACCTGCACAGTGGTCTGCTGGAACAGCGCCACCAGCGGGCTCATCCGCGGTATGTCGATATGTATCTGTCTATATGTATCGTCATCTCTCTCTGACTCGTAGTACTGTCGCACCAGGTGCTTGTAGTCTGCTCTCTTTCGCTCTAGCGTCTCCGCGCGCCGCTCCGAGTTGGCGGGCAGGTAGCCGGCTAAAAGACGCCATGTTACTGCCCTCGCCTGTGGAAGAACGGAATAAGGTAAAAGAATTAAATAAATTATTTATACCACAGTCACAAATACTGTTAATTTTGGCCCCACATCACCCTGACCGAAAAAAATAACTTTGTTATATTAACGTTTCATTTGATTTGTCACTTATAAAAACTTAATCAAAATTGACTCATCCGTTTAGGACTACGAAACCACAGAGTACAAACATCAAACAGCCCTATTCCTACGTCGGCGTTTAAATTTTGTATTGCGAGTATTTAATTTTTTTTATGTAATCTTTAAAATACTCTAAAAACACTGCAAATTCCGTAATTATTCTGATTAAGCTAAATTATCTAGAATTAAACAACATATGAATAAAATCCAAGCTTCATATATCTTATTCAAAGGACACGCAATTATGACTTATGACGTCATTTTTCACGTTCGCACGATGTAAAACTAAGCTAACGGCCAAATGCTAACCGGATTATGAAAAATTTCAGTAAATACATCACATTATTGGCAAACAAGACTGGAGAGTCTCCAACTTTAGCGCCAATATAAGGTCAAGGATTTCACCTAGCAGATAAAACTAAAAGCGATAAAAGTTATGGAATTGCATTGTGTCACCAATCTCTGAATTCTTGAGACGAATCTTATATCTAATGTGGTAGAGTTCAAAATGAGTGGTGTTATTTTGGTTTGATCTATATTGTGTTTATGTTGCTCTCGGCTATTTATTTAAAATGTCACACGTATCTCCTGATACTTATGATTTTTTTTGCTGTGACGTAGGTGTGTGACCCATCAACATTAAAAAATACAAGCAATTTGTGGTTCTGTACATTATTACACTAAAACCATTTCACAAAACTTTGTACCATGTAAACCCCTATGACCTGTCACATGTCCTCGACCGTGAATCCGATCTTATAGGCCTTCAACTCCGCCTAGTCTCAACGGGTCTTATTACGTTCACGAACCGTAAACTGACACACGAGAAAGTGAACCCGAAACAATGGACGACATTGTAACACGTATAGACAGTGAATAACAAGTAGCCATCGAATACAAACGACTGCACGTAACAATAGATATAGAAGTAAACGATACACTTTGTGGCGCTTTATTATACAAGGACTTTAATTCCCGCACGGTTAAGCCAGTCTATTACATCGGATGGCTAATCTTCTTCTACCTGGAGTTATCCCGGCCGGTGCCAGAATCCGCCTTCCGGCTGAGTCTCCTCTATTTCGCTCGGTCTTCGGCATCCTCAATAGTAAGGACTCTCATATCACCCTTGACGACTTAGCGCTTCTTTGGTCTACCCCTCGGTCAGGTCCGGGAATGTTGAGGTACAGGCACGTATCGCCGACGTACTCCTGCGGCTTTCTTAGAACGTGACCATACCATCTCAAGCGACACTCCTGAAGTTTATTTACCTCATCGTGGACATCAAGGCTGCCGGGGATGTGCTTTTTATGTTATCTAATGGCTAATACATTACAATTCCAATCCAATTCCTTTCAAACTCATCCGGTGTACTTGAAGGGTTGCAAAGAACGTGCCTTGTACTCTTAAAAGTCCTTGAACTTTCACTCCTGTCAGTCGGTGTAGCGAACACAATATTCAAAAGTAGTCAACATGTCATTGCGACTCGACTCTTTTCGAGTTGGACCTGTCAATATATTCAATTGAGAGAATGCCGGCGAAATTATGTCGACCAGCGACAGATAACCATCAATTACAGTCGGAGTCGTTGCTCTACTTTGATTACACACCGGTAAATTGGAGTTATTTTGTGGTGCAAATAATATATAATATGAAATACTTACTAATACCATAAACGCGAAACTTTGTCTGTATGGATCTTTGTTCATCTTTCACGCAAAAGTGGCTGGACCGATTTTGATAAAATTTAGTATAGACGTAGCTGACACGCTGGATTAACACATAGGCCATTTTTTATCCCAATAAAATATAGTGTTCCCGTAGAATGAGTAAGGAAATCAAACATACATATTTGCTACTCTTTCAAAACTCGAACGGATGGTATGAGACAGGAGAGGACAGGATTGCATGCTTTTCGTTATGAGTTGGCATGAGATGGGTCAGAACGGGATAAAGGGATGGTACGGGTAAAACAATATAGTCGACAGGGGACACATTAGTTTCAATTTAAAACAGTAGGCCAAATAATATGTTGGTATGTAGACTGGACTCAAAAACTATCTGCAATCGGCCAATGCCAGGCACCAGGTTAGTACATTTATACATATTATAAGATTAATACCGAGCACATCATGCAATAACTAATATGTATGTCGCGGAAATAATACAAATACATTTTCTATATTCAATATGCATATTCTAAAATCAGCATATCATTAATATTTTATAGATTATATCAGTGCTTGATAACAATTTATAATTGATATAAGTGATTATTTTTGTAAGAAAAAGAACCCTACAAAATCCAGTAGCTGATAGCTTTATTATCAAATTTTTATTCAAACACAAATGCACTGGATTAAATATATTCCACTTATAATAATCATCACATGAATTATTATATTTTGTAATACACATGCATGAATTCTGGGTATTTTTTTGTATAATTTTCTCAACCTAGTTTTACTTGTTAGACTACAACAATTGGCCTTTGAGCAATTCCCATTTCATAGAATATACACACATTCATCAACATAAGAGTACAAACGACAACAACATAACAACCCATCTAAATTCCCATATGATTAGTCACATTGTAAATTGCCAGTGAGTCACACTTTGACAGCAACATAACATGATAATTACCAAGCCAAGACTCCAATACAGCCACACTAACAATTAATGACATAAAGCAACATACACTTACTAATATATTCTATTGTGGAACTTGTATGCCTTAAATACATATTTTAGAACAGACCTACATTCTGTTCAGAACTGGCACATATCACAATAGATTATTATCAGTGTTTTTAAAAGTACAAAACCTTAAAACATGGCTACCCAACTACAATGTGGCATCAATACTGGTATGGCAGATTGCAATGTAGATGGTTTTTAAGATACAAAATCCTAAAACATGACAACATGGTAACAAAGTTTCATATTTACCATTCTTCTTGGGAGATATTTATAATTTGAGTATGATAAACAAACAAAAAATACTCAGATATTTTTATTACATAAAGATCGAAGGCTAGCGTAATGTTTTAAACTAATTAGGGTACTTCATAATCATTATATAATTGGTTTCATCTTAACATTTAATTGGTTAGAAGTTTTCAAGACAATATAGTTTTTTTTTTGCAGTAGACAGGGCATACAGTCTAGAAAACTAACAACATATACGAGAAAACCAACAGCATATATGACTGAAATTTTCATGAGCAGAGATTGGAGACCACATACAAGGAAATTCAATGCTGCATATTAAACCACAAGAAGAAGCCACAAGTATTCTATAAAATGAGAGATGTCTTTCCACACCTGTCTTTAATATTAACACACCAATTCTGGGCTTAGTCAATTTATCACCATACAGTTAAATATAAGAAGTAACTAATGAATTAGGGACTGCCTGTGTCATTTCGTTGATTGTAATTTGAAATGACTGCAATTCAGGTCAATTATGTACAATAACTAAGCTTTTAATTACCTTGTATTGTGAGATTTTTATGTAATAAAAACAACACCAATGAATGTTGTGTATTAATATTTTATTGCTAAAAAAGGTACTGCCTCGGTGGCGTAGTGGTACTACGGTACGATTGCAAAGCTGAGGTCTTGGGTTCGAATCCTAGGTCGGGCAAAGTGATATTGGATTTTCCTATTCATTATCAGCCTGGAGTCAGGCATTTGTGCCCGATATGGCGATAGGCTCGCCCCCTATCACATTGTGGGATGGAATATACAAGGCGAAACGTGGGTGTTCTGGTAGCACCTCTGCCTACCTCTTCCGGGAAAAAGGGGTGTGTTTATGTTTATGTATGCTAAAAAAGGACATACTTGAAGTCTCGTTTTTATTATTTTGTTGTTGTCGATGCAGGTCATTACAGTCTAAAAATAACTTAAAAAGATAGTTACAAGTCAATGAACAGGTTTATGAGTGGTGCTTGATTCAGGATATCTTATATTATTTTCATATTTGTCTTTTATCTCTCAACTCTAAATTATTTTTAAAATAGTACACTCTGAAGTCTAAAACTATCACAGAAACTTGAAGTCATATTGGCTTTATTTAAAAAATGATAGTCTGGCCAATTGTTTAGTGTTTACATAACCTATTTAAATAGAGAAAAAAATAAAAACTCACTTTGACAGGAATTCCAGACCAGCTGAGCTGTTTTAGCTCGTCCAAGTTCACAACAGCTATTTCATGAAGTTGCTGGAACCTCTCCAGCTTAGATTCACTGCTCTCTTCACGCGAAGACAGCGCCGACGGCCGCACGGGCCTCGGGCGCCCGGGGTAGTGCCGCAGGGGCCCCGCCCCGCCGCCAGGACCCACCTTGCGAGCCTCATTCTTACGCACTTCCGTCACCTCGTCCCGAGATTTTACACTGTCAGTCTCAAGTTTTACGTCACTTTTATGTACATTCTTACTACTATTCCTATGAGAATTAATTACGTTTAAAGCCGCCGTCTGCGATATGGCCTTCGAAATTTTAGTCTCCGCGATGCCGGAGATGATGTCGTCGTCACCTAAGTCCCAAGCGTCGTTCACTGACGCCTGAAACTGCTGATACGATGACCCAGACATAACCTCTTTTTGTCCGACCCTTTGGCAAGGTCTACCCGGTATCGCGCGTTGCGGTGTCCTCCAAAACGTGTCCGATAACAAACCGTTCTTGTCATATTCGACTTGGTAACTTTCCATAATAAAATATATTTTGGAACATTCTAAATAACTTTGTTGGACAACAATAAATTACAAGAAAATTTGTTGATATGACAGCTGACATATCATTGCGCTGAGGATGGCAGTTTACGTTCCAATGTCATCATTGACATGTTTGGCAAGATTTCGTCCTCCTTTCTCAATGAAGTGCTGGAGTACAACTTAATTATTATTATTTTTTCATAATGTGCAAACAACAAAACAAATATATTTTTTCCATCATTATTTATTTCTAAATATAGGACATTGTTTTCATGAGTGTCATTGCCTTACTCAGCCTTACTGCATGGAACGATTGTGCTAAAAGAGTACGTAGGTATTATTTTAATGCACTTATTTTTGCCATACACTCATGACTCAGTTAATGGTCTGTAACCTTGTCTGTGACACTCGGTATGTGCAACGTAAACCATATTATTATCTGTAAAAATATGTATATTATAATGAAAATGACGACCGTTCTTCGTGCTTTTCGGAAGAAAAATAAGTCTCGGTTGTTAAAAAAAGTCCGTCGTTGAATTTTATTCTTTGAGTCATGACGACAACGCCATGAATGTCAAACTGTAATTATTATTTTATATTTATATTATTTTACTTTTTTGAAGCATTTATAATATTATATTTTTTACTATTTTATTATAAAAAAGTTGAGACATATCCGGTAATTTGCTAATAGACAATCAATTTTGAAATATACTGGTTTCCAGGCGGTTCGTTGGATCAATATAAACTTTCAATTCGAATGTAGCAATCACGAAAATGGCAAGTCCAAATCCAGAAACAGATTTATCATCGATGTTCATGCAAAAAGAAGAAACTAGAGCCTCAAGAAGCCCAAACAGATCAGAGCCAGCGTCAAGAAGAAATTCCACGACTAAAGGAAATGTTCCAGCGGAGGTTATTACTGTTAAAGACTTTTTCGACTTTATGAAAACTGCTTATCAAGTTTACGAGCACTTAGAAGGCGATGAAGACGACGGATCGAAGATAGATTGGGAGGAATTGACCAAGCTAACTGTTCTTAATCACGTGATAGAACAACAAGAAAGGGATCTTTTACATCAAACAGTGTTCAATGAACCGAAACCAATAACCAGTAAAAGTGAGTCTGCTTTAGAAACCAAGAATGGAGACGGTGAACGAGTTGAAAAAAGATATAGTTGCAGCGAACTTGAAGGTATATACGAATGTTTATATTTGTATGAAACGAGTTAGTAACGCCATCTATTATAATTTTAAAGAAAACGTAACTAGTATACAACAGTAATTGTTTAATTTCCAGGCAAAGGTCGTCTTCGATCGATACCACCTGAAGCTAGAGTGGAAATGCTCGGAGTTTGGACTGAAGCAAATTTAAATTGTAAACTTAACGATGTAAGTGGCATCCAATAGGCAATATCTTTGATCACAAATTTCTTGACACAGTTTTGGTTCAGTAGTCATAGATGGCGCTGTATACACATTTTATTTTAGGTAATCAATGAAGGAATCTTGGATTCAATCCTACCTTATTTAGTTGGCTACAAGAAACCTTCAAAAACAACCAGTGTTTATGCACCAGTGATAAAAAAAGTGCCGTCTAACGCAACGGATGTGAAAAAACCAGCCAGTTTTGGCGGTATGTGTATATCAAACTGTCTATATTCTTTTGCGGTTGGAACTTTAATTGATACAATGTTTTTTGATAAGGTTTTGTGAACGAAAAAGAATCAAGGGACCGTTTGGGGAGACGCAAATCGTCTGTAACAGCAGCGCAAGAACGTAGTACCCAGAAACAAGAGTAAGTCATCTTAAGATTCATAGATGTCGCTAAATTCCAAGTATCGATATGAATATTATTTTGCTTCCATGTGTTGTATTGTTATTGCAATTCTGTAACACATGTAATGATATACATCATATCTTTATCTGAAAATATATATAAATAAATACATTTATAATAATCTTTACTGCATATGTTTTATAATTTCATTCAATTCAACAAGATCCGATATGGTCTAGTGGCTAGGATACCTGGCTCTCACCCAGGAGGCTCGGGTTCGATTCCCGGTATCGGAATATATTTTTGGCGTTTTGTTTCAGCGGCGACGTTGAAATTCATGTTTGTGACGAGGTAAAGGGATTGAAGAAAGATTTTAGATGCCCACAAAAATTACTCGTCACCAAAATGGGATACTTCGCTGACGTCACTGCGGGGCAGAGGCTTGAAGATATGGATATATCTGTCCATTGCGATATACAGGTGAATCATAAAATTCAAGTTTTGTTATTATTTTATTTATACTAAAAATAGACTAATACTTAAAATAGAAAATCTACTTGGTACTTTGGATGTTATACTGATTTTAAATATTTTCATGTTTTTGTATTGTTAATAAATGAAACTATTAATTAAAAAACCGACGTATTTAATTGTTTTTAATATGTGTTATTTAGATCTTCGACTGGCTGATGCGGTGGGTGAAAAGAGACTCTATACTGGTGGCTGACTGGCCACTACTGGACCCCAACAACGTGGTTCCCATACTGGTGTCCGCTTCGTTTCTACAGGTCAGTTAGAAAAGTATACAAACTTTTTCATCTTAAATCACTCCGTCCTCAAGGCTTGACCTTGAGACAGAAATATGTTTGACACCGATAACTCTCTGCCTACCTCATCGAGGGTATACTCACAAGCGAGAGCTTATGTATAAAAATTAATATATTTACTGAATGTAGATTTATGTTAACTTTCTCGGGCACTCATACTAATACAGGCTTGTACTCAGAATATGCGACGGGACCCACAAAGACGAGGTTGTTTTTATAGACAATACAATAATGTAATCTTGAGTTTTTTTTCTAGATGGAGCCGTTATTACACGACTGTCTGATCTACTGTCACGCGCACATGAACGAAATAGTGAAGACGTCCACAAACCTGGCGTGTCTGAGCGATGCACTGCTTACTAGGTCAGTTGAGAGCAAAATGAGGTGTATTTGCAGTTGTGGGCGTGGGTCACACCGCTCGTAATTGTTTTATAAAATAATTATATTTTTCTTTTGTATTTTTCATAATGTTTATACAATATTTGTTTTTGTTATATTATTTAGAAATTATGTTAAAGATCACGAGTAATTAAGTTGCTCTAACAATTTTTAGACGGAGACCACAATTTTAAAATAAATTATCGGGTCTTTGTGTGTTGAACAATAACCAGCTTGAAGATGCTCAAACTACATTGACCACGATGAATAAATAATCATATTTGTATTTGTAGATTGGCAGCCATGTACACGAACGCAGAGCTAGAGGCAGTCAGGGATCGTAAAGACAAGATCCAGTCTCGTCTGTACTGCAAGATGATTCTGTCTCTCGCGGAGCCGGTGCCCGAGACTCTTCGAGGACATTACTCCACCCTGGCCACATTGTTCAAGTGCAACAAGTATGGACACTATGATTTCCTTGTTTATTCAGCTTTTCGACATATATGTAGTTATATAAGTCGAAGTGGTCTTCCGCATACAAGAAATCGTATTAGCTTAAGGACATAAGACATTGTTACCTGTGAAGTTTACCACCAAGATACACCTAATATATTTAATTGACGAGTACAGTGTAGAGTAAGAGTAGGAGTAGTAAGAGGTATTGCTCTTGTTTTGATCGTTTCCTGTGATCGATCTGCTCATCTCGTTCTTAAAAACAACTCACAATGCATTTTCTTGGTTCAGGTGCAACAAGTTACTAGGAAGGCATATAGCGGAGCAAGTGCCCTGTCAACCTGCCAGCATGCGCATAGACAGGCGAGGGAACGTTGTCTCCACGCACAGCAAGTGAGATTATTCATCTGTATGGGATTTTAATATTTTCATGACGCTTTGAAGATATATATATATCTTATATAAAGATATATAAGAAGAAATAATTTATTGTTTCAATCTTTTCTAAGGATAAAGTACCTCTTAAAATTTAGCTTTTGCTGTATTGCCTAAAATATATTTGTCTACGTCGTGAGTGGTACAACAAGTTAGATGTAGGGAAACTACCAAAGGAAGCTATCTTCAGTTGATGTCCTCGTATTGCTGATGTGCCTATATGTGGTGTAGGGAGCCCAACTGGAGCCTGAACGAGTACATAACGTGGCTGTACGGGGAGCTGCGCTCGTGGCGGCGCGTGTACTGGCGCCTGTGGGCCGACTGCCACTTCCTGAGGTGCCAGCTGTGCGACAGCTACTTCCCCGCGTACCAGGTAACAGAAACTACGAGACATTTTTTAGAATTACGAACACACGGAACAAACTTTTGGCTTGGTGTAGATATAAATACGAATACAAAGTACATCCAACAGTCACATACATAGTTCTGACCCCACATTAAGATCAATTAAGTCTTGTGTCGTGGGTATCAGAAACTACGAGACTTTTTCGGTCTCACAAACACCCAGACCAAACACAAACCGCGGCCTCTCGTTTCAGTCAGTGTTTAACCAATTACGCCACAAAGGCTGTCGAAAATAAAATCTTGGCGAACAGGGAATCTATGTCTGGAGTTTAAGCATTACCTTCTGGTTTTCTCTTGTTTTGGGAGAAGAATAGAGTTAATTATAAGACGTATTCACGATCCATCATGATATATAGTTAATAATTTTAAACTAATAAGAATACAAGTACCCATAATTGCACTACTAACTCGATAAGTCCTTGGAAATCCTCGTCCGGTGCAGATGGAGTGGTGCTCTCACCACGAGCAGCAGGCCCATATGTTCGCGGTAGAGGGCAGGCCTCCTCTACCAGCCGGCCGCTACCCCTGCTGTGGAGAACGTGCGTATCGGTTCGAGACCGTCACTAGGAACACGGTGAGTTGAATTCTTTGACGATGGTAGCTTGGCGGTAGAGTACGACTGTCGTTAGCTATTACAGTTAAGAAGTATATACAGGGTATATCAAGACTGCTACCAAAAACGAAGCCAGCTGGTAGTTTTAGTGACTACAGACACGATGCAACTAAAAATTTTTCAACACAACGCGACGTTTTTTTTTGTAATGTTTGAAATATCATTATGTTTAGGTGGTAAATCCATAGTTTTTGCTAAAATTATAATTTAAAGCCTTGCGTACTACAGCGTCTTTAAAATTAATAGGGTGTACAATATTTTTAATAAAATGTATGTATTTATCACCCAAATAGGATGATAGGAAAAAAAATCGACGCTTCTTTTTTGCAAAAATTTCAGTTGCTTTGTGTATAAAGTCACTAAAACTACCACCTGGTTTCGTTTTCAGTAGCAGTCCTGATATACCCTGTAGATCGGGTTATTAAATTATAAAATAATCAAAGCTCGGATTTTAAATCAAAACGGATCCTATTAAAATCGTTTAATTTGCATCATAATCATTCTCAGACACAATAAGTCCTATCCTGTACATAGGTTTAACCCAATTACGTTCAAAGCTATTTGTTGAATTTGTGAGTAACAACAACAATTATAAAGGGGTCCTCTAACGAAATGTATAATAATCGGTAGGCATTCTGTGGTTGCAAATAATGTTTTTATTATTAATAACTTATATAATGAATATTCTGTACAGTGTACTATACTGAATATGTTGGTTCGCTGTCAGGGCTGCCAGTTCCGGGAGCATGTGCCGGACGAGAGGCTGGCAACCGACTCCGCCGTGATGGAGATCTACAATCAGTTCCGCGACATCATCGCCATGAGGCCCCCGCAGCTCATGTTCCCCGAGAGACTCACCAGACTCGTTGGTAGAGGTGCGACAGGAGCCATATTTACGGACAGTGAACTATTTTAGCAGTTTTGATATGAGGCCACACTTCGAAACTATAATTGTTTTCTTGTAGTTATTTTTGTATAGGATGGCAGAAAAAATGATATCAAGTTCATTTAACCCATGTAGGACGCCTGTTTTCGTGTTACTCAGGAGGCCTGATTTCGTGGGATAAGTATTTATAAATAACGTTTGGATTCTGGTTGAAACTGTGAACACACATCTATTCTTACACTGTTTTCAATTTACATTCTGTGTACAATTATAATTTCATAAGAGACAACATGAATAGTTAATCTTTTACAAATCACAATAACAATTTAAAACTATTTTCGTCTACACAGAGCCAGGCGACGACAGCACTGGTCGTCTGCAGTGCAAGGAGGTGTTCTGGTGGGAGGGCATTCAGCTGGTGCCGCCGCGCCCACCGCTGGGCTTGCTGGGCAAACTCTACACCAGTAACAACAAGTTTAACGGTGAGATCTGCACTGTATCACCTTCAGTTTACAGTATGTTGGGGCGACGGAAATTGGGCAAAAGAAGGAACATTAAAAGCCCAGGCCGGTGAGGAAAAGTTTGCAAATTATAATTAATTGGTCTCAAATAAAAATTTGCTATAAAAAAATATGAAAATTTCCCTTCTTATACGATCAAATATAACGAATGAAGCACAATAAAGTTTTTTTTTTTACAAGCATTCCTTGGTTTTTTAGCTGTATATAATTTTTCAAAATAACATATAGGACCAAAGCTCGATACCGTTAAGTATCTTCGAATTATTGGTTCCATCGCCCCAACATACAACGATACGCCTAGCGGATCATTAGCAAAATCATTGGCTTAAAATGATTCATAAATTGTATGTACCACCCTCGTGTACATTATAAGCAAATTGTCGCAAACGCGCTGTACATAAGCTGCATAATTGGCGAACACATGTAGCGGCCGTGTGACAAAAGCTTTATATTTTATTGGCATTTAAAACAATGGCGTGGAGCATGGACTGTGGGGCAACTCCTGGTTGCCCGTTCTGTATATGTTTTTCATACTTTCGCGCAATACACAACAGCCCATGCTCTATATCTATGCAATAACTTACTGTTATGTAAATACACATGGAATAAAATACATAAATAAGGAATAGGATTTTATTGTAACTATTGAGAAATAAGTTTGCTGAAGTGTATATTTTAATGTGTTTGAGCCACGAGGATTTACAGTACTAATATGTACTTTGTACATACATAGATAAACTTCCTTCCTCCTAGAAGGGGTAGGCAGAGGTGCCACCATGACATCCACATTTCGTCTCGTATGTTCCGTCCTACGATGTGATAGGGGGCGAGCCTATCGCCATATCGGACACAAATTCCCGACTCCGAGCTGATAATGAATAGAAAAATCCATTATCACTTTGCCCGACCCGAGATTCGAACCCGAGAGCTGAGCTTTGCAATCGTACCGTAGTCCAACTACGCCACCGAGGCAGTCATGTCGTACTAACGTGTTATTTAAAAAAATGTAACAATATGTATTATGTATTACGTCACTGTGGAAATCATTGGGAGAGGCCTATGTTCAGCAGTGGACTTCCTTTGGCTGATGGATTGGTTTGGTTTGGATGTATTATGTATTTAATTTTTTTTTCTTCACATCAGGGAGTTTACACATCCAAAGAGTCCTACATTGAAATACCTGCAGTCGGCATTCGACTCAAAAATATTTTGATAGGTACATCTTTAGTTTTTGTCAAAATGTTTAGCTTATGATTTCACGACCAAGTGCCGACCTGACATCATCGCCTTCGCATATGATTTGGAAACTGTTATTTTCTCTGTAATAATTCCCCTATATCATATTGGTATGAGTGGGAAGGGGATAAGTGTACCCGGGTTGAGTTGTGCGAGTTGGGTGGCGCAGCGACCGCGCGTCCCTCGTCTCCCCTGGCGGCGGCGCGCTCGGTGTTGTCGCTGGCGCCGGCCGCCGCGCCGCACGCGCCCCACGCTCCCCTCACGCCGCACGCGGAGCCCCGGACCCCCAAGCCACTCAAGTCCGCCTCTGTACAGGAGACGAGCAAGGAGAGCCCACGGAACAAGGTAAGTTACATTTTCAGAGGGTAACTAAAACCGTCGCAGCCGGTGGAATATAAAAGTCATATTTTAATTAAGAAATCGTATGGTACTTTATAATAATGCTTTACATTGTAAATTCTATTTTATGTATAGTCTATGACAAATGTATATTATGTATGGTTTAATTTAAATAATGATAGTGTTGTAAATTGTACATAGAAACCTAGATGTGATTTTTATTAGTGTCAATAGTGTATAAGTAATAATTGTAGTGTATCTCACAATTAGTTGCATGTATCACTTTATATTCAATTTAGCTTCTGCACAAATATAACTACTTCATGTATGATATCTTAATTATTGAAACGTAGGTATTGATTTGTACTGTAGTGGTAGATTTTTAGTATTTATTAATAGATTAATTAGAAAACTGACTAAAATACATGAATAAAGAACATTTATTCATGATCATTTGACAAATTATGATTGGCCGCAGACCGGTGACAAATCATGACATCAATTTCCAAAAGTAGGCAACTGCGAGAGATTCTCTCTTAACACCATGCTATTGTAGTTTTTCACATTAAGAGATTACTTACAGAATGCCTATCAAAACTATTATAGGAATAAACTACAAACAATTTGAATATAAAAACCTTTTTAATGACAAAGGGAATTATCAGTTTCGTCACCAACATATTAACCTTTCTTATGTGAGGTTAAAATTGCATTCATGTAAGGTTAGAGACAGTTTACAATACGTATTTATGAAATATTTTCTGGGAGGCCTATATCCAGCACTGTACCTACTTCTTATATAATGGTTATGTAGTAAATGATGTTCCTACATGAACTCGTGGGTTACACAAAGAAAGGCGCGTCGGGCGGCGGCGGGGACTCCGCGGGCTCGGAGTGCGGCTCGTCGTCGGACAGCGAGCCGTCGGGGCGCAGCGCCCGCAGCGACGAGGACGCCGCCCCGCCGCGCCGCCAGGCGCAAGTCAGGACCCGCGCGCACCCCGCCAGGTCACACTTTCCAAATCCTACTTTAGTTTTAGCGTTTCTGTATCAGCCCATATACGTACCACTGCAAGGCACGGGCCACGACAGTACGATTGATGGTGGCTAGGCCACATCCACCACCCTGGCCAAGTGCGGGTTGGCTGACCTTACATACCATAGATTAGTTTACAAATCGGTATGGTATGCAGGTTTCATCACGATGTTATCCTTCACCGTTATAGTGCGTGGAGATTGACTATCAATACACACATGACTCCAAAAGTCAGACGTGTGCCCTGAGATTTGAACCCGTGATCAACGTGAACATGTTGGCATCCGCGTCTGCATTATCAACATAGCACCACGCACTTCAAATTGCAATTGTCAAATTCTGCCGTGAATCATCCGTTCACCAAGACATATTTGGATAGGTAGCGTGTTAGAGGAACTTCCATTTATGCGATTCATATTAACAAAAGCCACCTCAAGTTTGACAGCTGTATGTCGGTAGGTATATAATCTTTTCGTCCACGTTATTTTAACGACTACCTCTTAATATTTTAATGTAAGTCAATGATTTTGTTGAATCATATATAAAGGTCTTTATTAAAGCTTGAGAAATCATTTCTCGTTATCGTTAATTTGTGGTAAATTGAGTAGGTATTAAGTAGATCTGCAAACGATTTAAATGGTGCCTGTGCTAGTATATTCAGTGCGTTTGTGTATTCGACTCAAAACCAACATTTAAAAATAACTCTTTTGAAATGAGTCCGCTGGCTACGTATCGTTTTATTATTCGGGCACTGAATAGGATATTGATCCCGCGTGAAGTGCTGAGGTTTCTTATGTCCTCACTTATCAGACGTGGTCGCGCTGGCGGGCGCGAGTGGGCGGGCTGCGCGTCGGCTCGCAGCAACCAGGACGCGCAGCGCCGCTTCGAGGAGCGCGCCAACAGACACATGCGCGCCGCCCTCGCTCGCACCGCGCACACGCGGGACCAGCGCGCGCGCCCGCCGCCCGGTACCGCACACTTGTATACCTTCCTTGTAGGGAAACATTAACATGGGGTAAAAATCTTCCGTCTGCCGCGACAAATTCGTTGCAATGCACTTGATGATATGTAGGTATAGTGCTATCAAAGACGTGAACTGGTGAGTGATGGTTACCACACAATTATGCCGACCTGTTAGTAACCGAATAAACGTACGTAGCTTAAACTTTAACCGCTAGTTTTCAACCATCCTGTAAGCCAGTCACAATCTAGGCGGGTTGGGTGCAGATCACCTACCACCAGTTTTAGATTTACAGCATCACCCTAACTACCTATTTATTTCACGTTGGTTAACTATGACTATTGGCCACCACACACGTTCAAGTGCGTTTGCGATAACACGAGTTGCACCAGTCAAAGAGTATATAATCACTACGTTATAGCACCAGTCTTGAATCGAAAATTGAACGAAATTTCCGCAGTTATATCGTTGCGTGTGTGGTGGCCATAAGGACCCTTGGTCGCGTCGATCCATTAGTGCTGTAAGCTTAACGATATATAGAACCCTCATCAAGCTCATCTCCACTTAGTTTTCAGATAATGAATCTTTTGCAAGTTGTATTAACATCAGTGTTTGCCGCAGGCGGTGTGTACGCGCGACTGGAGGCGGAGTGGCGCGAGCGTCACGGCTCCCGCGCGCGCTCCGCCGCGCCGCCCCGCCGACACCTCAACAAGTACAAGCCGGCCTGATTCATACAACACACACAACATACTCCGCAATAAACTGCCTCACATGCAAACTGAGTTTTATTTCCCTGTATGTTTCCTGTCATTAATCATAATTCATAACACCTTGTAAAGCAACAAAGACCAAAATGACTAAAATGCGCCTGATGGTGGACCGCTGGCATAGCGAATATAGTACCATCGAGAGAAGCGTATCTTGCACCAAACTGTGTGACTATGCTAGCGAGGTAGAGAACTGGAAGCTGAATATACATTGGCCGAGCCAAGCGACACTTTAGTTGATTAAGACGGATTTTACATATTATTTACTTGTAAAATAACACTTGTCAACAATGAAAGTGAATGCTATTGTGGGTAGACATCGACGCTGTGCAGTACACGGCCCCCACTCAAGTTTTTTTACACAGCAGGGTAGTTTGGAATTATCGTTTTCCAACTGTCATACGAAATCATAACAATGATAGAAATACAGCCTCTTTCGCTTTATGATGCCCTAGTACTATTTAGTGTGCCACGATGAATTTTTGTGGGGAAAGAAAGTTTTTTGTTGTTTTGAAATGATTGAATAATTAATTATTAATGAATTGTCTGTCGATCGTCTTTCCTTTGGTCTGGAAATTCATCTTAACTTTTAAAAAGTACTAGGGCAGCATAGAACGAAGGAGGTTCCACTAAAATGAGTGACTGAGAACGAAAGAGAGAAAGAGACAAAGCGACTGTTTGACCAATAGAAAAGCAGTAGTAAATCGTATTGCGCCAATCACAGTTCTTGAAAGAGACAACTAGTGGTTTGTAATTTGCTGTCTCTTTTTCACATTTTTTACCTACGGTGAATATCATGTGCGCAGTTTGAAACAAGTACCCACATTTAGAATAGTATAATCAAGCCAGAATGACAAATCTACCTCATTTTTGCAGATATTGTGATTGGAAATTATGAGCTATTGTCGAGCTTATTTCTGCATAGAAATAATGATGAGCTATTAGTCCGCCTGATGGTAAGCGGTCACCGTCCTAATGGTTTTTCGCAACGTAATCGCTGTCTGCCATGTGGGAGTATTCAATAGTCTTTAATCCTCGTGTAAAAGTGTTAGAAATGACCTCTGTAAACGTTTCGTGCGACAACGAAGTCTTCAAGTGATACATATGTATAAACTCTACTGCGAGGATTATAAGGATAATAGGGTGACAAAGGAACAAAAGATAGAACGCAGGACCTAATCTTTTCCCAGTTCCATTGACTTGTTATCTATATATTGGTATCAACAATTCGAAGAGCATACTCCATGGATATGGGCTCGGATTTGGGGGTTTATAGTTTGGTATGCCGATAGGCTTGGTTCCTGCTAGTGGACTAGCTGCCAGCATTCAGCATTTTCTTGGGAACTTTTAACAAATGTCAGGTTGGAAATAAACATGGACTTGTGGATGGCATTTGTGGCACCTTTGGCAGCCTCATAGATGTGAGCTCTTGTAACAAAATGAAAGTCAGTTGCTTATTCAATTTTTTATATTCTTATATCTAGAAGTGCAGACGGTGCGGGAACTGGCTGGAGCGCAGGCCGAACGCCGACTTGAGGTATCCGCGCAGCGTCTTCTTGTCGGCGCGCGCCCCGATGGCCTTGATCACCGCCTCGTCCACCAGCTTCTGGTCAGACTTGCGCTGCTCTGATGGAACGTATTTCTGGAAGGGATAGGAATAATGTTGACTTGCTTTTGAATACATCTCCTTGAAGTATAAAATTTAAAGCGAGGAACTGTTACAGTTTCCATATTACAGTATAAGTAGTATAATAAATCACTATGATAGTGCTGCTTGTTTTCACGTTTGTGCTAAACAGCAAAACACGGATTGTCTGTTGTTTGGGAAATTTTGAATGATGAGTTACTTTTAGCTATTTTTAAAGGCTAAATAATACGCTTTTACTTAGCCCTGGATTTTTTCTACTGTAATTATAAAATTATTTACCAAATCATCTGTCACATACATAAAACAATGTTAATACTATGCTTAGTAAAAGGGTAAGGGCCAAAACATATTATCCTATTTTTGAGTGCAGCTTATTGAAACTTTACAGACACATTTTCGAAAATATAGCAAATAGAACATATTGTTTCCGAGGAATAGAAAAACCTCCTGTATTGTTCATTGACAAAAAAAAAAGTCTATAATCTGCAGCCACATTTTCAAAGATATAATGGATTGCTAACCCACACTAAGACCGAGTCTTGTGAAATGGGTTTATACCCGTAAGGAACTAAACGACAAGAGACTTTTCGGTCTAACAAACACCCTGACCTGAAACAAATACCTGTAGTTCACACAAACATTTGTCTCAGTGCGGGCTTCCAACCCGTGGCCTCTCGTTTCACAGCCGGCGACTAACCGCCTGCGCCGTGAGACTGTAATATCTTCGAAATGTTCTGTTATCAATTTAAAAGGCGTCTTGAATCTCAATAATATATTAAAACCAGATTCATTTTCCTCACCTCATCTGATTCAGCCAGGCAACAAAATATATTCTTACCAATAATTTTAGGTATAACTGACCTCTTTCTTGGAAGCAAAGATGTCCTCTCCCTGCTTGCGCTTGACGCTGCGTTTGACGCTCTTCTTGTTCTTCTTGAAGTAGGCGTCATCCAGGTGTGCGGGCAGCTTGAAGTCACCCAGGTCAACCTTGGTGGAGGTGCCGATCACGTAGCGCTGGGGAATTCTGCGCAGCGGGCACGCGTTGAACTGGAACAAATAATTATTTTATTAATTCCATTATCTTTCAACACCAGCCTGCACTAGGCCAGTATGATGGACTATATGCCCTAACCCCTCTCAATCGTATTCTCGACTGTAGTGGCCTGTGCCCTGCAGTGGGATGTATATGTGCTGATACAGATACATTGTCTTTCAATTTACTATGACTTCTTGCGATTAACAGATCATTTGATCATCCTATATTGAAGAACTTAATTGTAAAAAGATCGATACGATTATGAGCACGCGGGACTTGATGCAGTCAATTAGATTTGTGAACTGTATTTGATGTGCAATATTGACTTGTACACAAATATTATAAGGAATGTTGAAGGCAACCTTGCTGGTTTCAGGGAATCGTATTTTGCCTTTTGTATGAGACTGTCTGTAATAATTAATGTTGTTATTGTTATACCATATATAAATTATTTAAAACAGCACATCATATTCCAAATCTCAATTTTTATAAACTACTATTCTGTATAAATAAAAGCAACACTCACAGCGAAAGGCCCGGTGACGAGCAGAAGTCCACTAGGCAGTACTCCGACAAGCACGACGCGTTTGCCGGCGTGTCTGCCAGCGAGCAGAATGCACACCGTGCCGACAGTCAGGTTGGGCCTGATCCTGCGCACATGCTTGCTGAAAGTCTTGCCGTGACTCTTCTGGCGGATCCTGGGGAAATATTAAAAGTATTCTTAAATAACAGTTGTGATTCTGCCATAATGCAGTAGACAACATAGCCTATGTATATTTTAGGTTTAGCTTAGATTGGGTGTATTATTAAAAATAATAATACACCTCAATAGTCACACACATAGTCCTGACCCCACACTAAGATTGAATCTTTAGTCATCGGTATCAGAAACTATGAGACTTTTCGATCTCACAAACACCCAGACCTGATACAAATACCTGTGCATTACACAAATATTTGTCTGTGTGCTACGAAGGCTGTCTTTCATTTTAAAAACAATGTAATGCTTCTCGTAAGAACTTTCTTTTACCTATTAACAATGGGCAGCTACATGCTGATTCCTAAAATATGCCTTGCAACTTTGTTAAAAATATGACCAGCAATTTTCGAAAGGTTGCCCATAAAATCCACTCCATCAACCATGCACTATGATGTATATGAGCAGATTAATTTCATTTAAGTTCATATATTAATATTTGCTGACTGAAGATATTGTATCCAGCCTCCGTACCGCAGTTGGTCAGACAGCGACTGTGAAACGAGATTGCAGGTTTGTCCCCGCATCGAAACAAATATTTGTGTGAACCACAGATATTTGTCAGGTCTGGGTGTTTGTGAGACCAAAATGTCCCTCATAGTTTATGATACCCACAGCACAAGACTCGATCATAGTGTGACTTTTGGGTGTATTTAATTATCCACCCAAATGGCAACACTACACAAAAATGTATATTGACGTGGTGACACACAAGACTATTGAGTTCCAGATTCAATTTTTGTATATCCAGATTGAAGCAGCACAACATAACTGTGTCTACAATGAACATTATATCTGGCCTTTATAGCATTTATAAACATTGCAGATACTATTTTGTGCTAGTATAAAAATTATTACTTATGAATATTGATATGATTTCGGCAATTAAAGACACAATTATCCAAAAAAAAAGGGGACTCTGGTTCACCCCAGCATAAGGCTAGCTAGAATAAATGAATGGACAAACCGCTTCACTTTAACTATAAAGTACTTTTGCAATTAATCCAGTAATACATTTCATGAATTTCCTAACATTTCCACTCTATTTTCAATACCTAAAGTATGAGGCAATGTTTTCATGATTATAAAAAATCATGTTTCAGACTGAATTTGTCATTGTTATTGACCATGTTTGAATCAATACAATCATTTAATTTTATTATAATTAGACACAGAGAAAATTTATTGAAACTATCCACAATTATATCCCAAAGGAAGAATTTCTTTCTCAAAATATGCACTGTTTATTAACTTCCAATATAACTGGACTAGGACACAAAACTTAGGATGATCAAGCAAGCCTTGTCATACTTCCATTCATTCCAATAATTTACTTGTCCTGAGCAGGAATTGTCATCTTAGAGCCATTTGTTATTGGTTTCAATAATTAACTTACTTGTCCTGAGTAGGGTAGAAAGATCTCCTGCGCCTGAGCAGCACAGTACGGGTTCCTCCGTTCTTCTCACCTCCAATCTGTTTCACCACGGTCCTCGGCTTCTTAACCTTAGGGGCCTTGGGGTTCTTCTTGCCCACAAACTTGTACTTGGCCTGAAATCAGTTAATGCTATTAGATATAGGCATACTGACATAACATCTATTATGGATATAACAACTAACACACTCCTATAGGTATGCAATGAGAAATGGTGGAAAACAGAGATATGAATGTTTATTAACTAAAACAATGTAATAATTAGCAATTTGGAACTTTTAATACTTTGTTTTATTTAGTCATGTGTTAATGCACACAAGTTTTGGTGTTGTTTATTAAGAAATATTTAATTATTGTATTTGAAAGGCATTTAAATAATAGCACAACACGTGATTCTTGTATCTTTTCAATTATTGTCGTACAAGATAGGCGACATGTGAGAAGGTACATTTAAACGTGATTTCGAGTGACCATATCTCCAAAATCTGGCTTTATAGACTATTTATAAAGAATGTTATACTATTTCCAGTAAATTACACTTTATCTAAAGAATGTTTATGACAACTAACCTTCTTGTGGTACATCTTAGACTTCGAGAAACGAAGTACTCCATTTCCGAGGTCGTAGTTCCTCGGCTTTCCAACTTTAGGCTTCTTAACTCCGCCGGCTGGGGCCGCGGCGGGCTTAGCCACCGGCTTCGGCTGTGGGGGTGCCATACTGCGGACAAAACATATACAACCTCTAAGTACGAAGCACCTGTTTCAACACTTAGGTTATGTATGTTTTTTCAACGCGAACCTCACAAACAAGTGATCAATTACTTCTGAAACCAATAAATATCGAACTAATTAGTTGACAAGAACCGTAAATTACACGTATGAACTTAGAAACCACAATCAATTCACAATCACTGGGTGAACGTCAAACTTAACATTTGACCATAATATTTTTGCACATTTGATTTAACGAAATATACCACAAAATCACTTGTTTGAAAGATACACTGTTTATATCATACATGATCGCACGAAAATTTGTTGAATATCGAACTATTAAAACGGATTATTTTTCATTGAAAACAACATCAACTCACATTCCACCCGGGTTCAAGAAAAAGAATTTTTTGTAGAGGATTTTGTCAATGGTTGGGTGACTAATGATGTACCGCTGTCAAAAAATCGGTAAATTATCAAACCGGTTTTTATAATTTTTATTTTATTAATTTATTTATGTCTGTTATTTAAATCGAAATAATTATTATATTATTAGTGTATCTAATCTTGAAATTAAAAAAGTTTATCGATTAATATTAAAAATATATTCATTACATCTTGTCTATGATCCGACAAGAAATAAGCGACATCTGTCAATCGAACAAACGTCAAAAATACTTCAGTAATCAGTTATGAAAAATGGCTTCTCTGAGGAGCCCGTCTCCGCCGTCGGACGGTTATAAAAGGTTTAGTGATGATTTCGCAAACACCAGCATCAACAATTACGGCTCGAATATCACAAGTAAAAAAGAAGCTTAGATTTTATTATGCACCGTAGCCGCAAGAACCTATATGTACGCTTTTGTTGTTAACAATACATTTGTAATCCATTTAACACTTTGTTTTTAATTTCTTCACCTGTTTCTAGCATTAACTCGCTATACCCGTGCTCATATTGCCAAACGAGATCGATTATATGATCATCTCGCCCTATAAGCGGATATGTGACGCAGAGAGTGAGTCACGGGCTCCGTAAACCTAACCTATGTATAAAATAAACAACATAGCTTGACCCCAATTCCTGTAGACACCGTAAAACGGCTTACGAAGCTTGTAGCACACTGAAACTGCATGGCTGTAGATATTTGCTTGTTGCATGATTCATCGAAGGTCAGGATGCCTCTTACTTGCACCGTAGCCCTAAGTTTTGACCTTATTAAAAACGTAATGGTCATTTTTTTCTTTTTTATTCGCACAATAACATGTGTTAGTAAACGATATTTACTTGCTCAGTTTAATTAAATGTCGTCAAATGCACAGGTTTCTTCCATAACTGCAATATTTGCTGATGTACAATATGCTACTTGAGATATGTCTGGTTGATACTAGATTATTTCAATTGAAATATTTCTAGTTCAAACTAACGCATACTACTCCCAATAAATCTGAACTGAGCATTGAAGAAAAAAATATTTGCCTATTAAACTAGTAAATAAATTACTTAGATACTTAGTATGGACAAGGAATAAGATAATCTAAATAAATTAGCGATTTTTTTGTCATGGGAGTAATTAATGAGAAATTCTATTTTAATATAATTTATAACAAGATCTTTAGGACAAGTACTATCAAATATCAATGTATCAAGTGCTACTAACATAAACATCCTGTTTTCGCGTCATTGCACGACAATACAAATAATTTCCATATAACAATGAGTCACAAATCATAAAATTAACAGTTTTTCATATTAAAAACACTTCTTAAAATAATACGTAAGTGGTTTGTTTTGAGAGTGTGTCATGTTACATAAACATCTGAACCTTTTTTAATTTAACATTATAATAGGTACTTACTTTAAATATTAATTATCATAATACATAATCGGTACGAGGAACATTATTTATCTGTTAAATCGATCATTTTTAAATGATATATATATTTTCGGATGTTATTCTTTTATCATTAATTTAGTTACGATACGTTGCGGCAGAAAAGTTCTCATTTAGGATGTAAGATCACGGTAAAGGTCATTGATCTGCGGTGCGCCTTGCTCGCTGAATAATATGCGCGTGAACCCGAGTCATAATATCCGTTTGTGTGAAGTGAACCATATTTCCTATTTTATGACGTCAATATTCGTTTTAGGGGTGTTGGTTTAAAAGTTGAGATGGAAAGTTCGAAATATGACTAACGTGATTTTGTTTAGTTAAGGTGGAAGAATTTCATTTCGATTTTTCTCAATTACATACTATAGTACTTGTAATGTACTTGTCTTCTACAGTACTTCTATAGTATAAGTTTATGTGAACCACAAGTATTTGTTTCGAGTCTGGGTGTTTGTGAGAACGAAACGGCTCTCGTAGTTTCTGATACCCACGACGCAAGACTCGATCGGAGTGTAGGGTCAGGACTATGTATGTGACTGTTGAGTGTATTTATTTATTATAGTAAGTTTCTTGATAAAGAGGGACTGAACATACTGTGGTCAGAGGTTTATATCCAAAGCACATACCTCTTGTTTTTTAAGGTTAAGTGTATACGTACTTAGTTATTGCTAACGTTAACGGTGGTAAACATCCTAAAGAAACCTACATACCTAATAGACCCCACGAGAATTTTAAACATTTTTGGAATTTACCAATCGGCATTAAGTCAGAGTAGCATATGGGCCATGCCCTCTCAACCGTGAAGGAAACTCGTGTTTAGCACTGCGACGTACATGCAAATTGTGTCTAAAACTATTGTACAAATCGTTTATATCTCTTTGATAAGCATTGCTTTCTCAGTTGCCGTCAGATCAGCCGGCGGATCTGATGTGATTACATCAACATCACGTCACATCAGCCGCCTTCGACCGTAGAAATTATATAGCTCTTCGATATAAATTGAACTCATCGCTTATAGTACCTTTTGGAATCGTTCACCTCGTGTGACACATTTATTTGACGACTCAATTTTCTCGTGACACAGACTAAGGATATCTCGCAAGCTATCAATAGCTTTGCAAAATACAGGGTATATTAAGACTGCGACCGAAAACGAAGTCAAGTAGTTTTTTTTTTGTAATTTGTTAAATATCATCGTGTTTGGATGTTAAATCCGTAGTTTTCCTAAAATTTTAATTTAAGCCCTTGAGACCATTGTGTCTTTAAAAATAAAAAGGTGTGAGGCAGTGACACAGATTGAATAAAAATATTAAAAAAGTTCAAATGGTGGTCTTATCGTTTCTGGCAATTTTTGACTAACATGCTACAAATATAAGAAAAAAAGGAAGCTAATTTAAAAAAAAATGTCGTGTACTTACTTTGGATTAAAAATAAATAACTACTGGTAGCATACATGTACGTGTTACAACTCATAACATAATAATCTTGTATCTGCGTAGGTGGGACAGGTTTCTCACGCGTCTTAGAAACGGTACTTACTATAACAATAATGTTTTATTTTCTCACGATTCAAATGCGAAACCTATGGCTTATCGCAAAAGTTCACGCCCATATCCTTGTAGGGATAGACTGAGATGTTCTAAATCTAATACCGTCCAAATTTCGTTGATTATATATCCCGCCCATGATGTGACAGGGGGTGAGCATATCTACAGAAGCACATATACATATCCCGGGTGACATGAACATTTTAAACCCGTAAATGCTCATAATGTAGGTTGGTTGACCAGGGAATCGGTATCAGGACCTCAGGGCTTGTAGTCTCTGCATCATTAGGACAATAAGGGATTGAGTGTTATCTATACAACACCTCTGTAAATTGACTACTTGCAATCCATCTATCTTATCTGAAGAAGTATTTAGGTAAATACATTTATTTTGATTTAATCACAGGTTAATGACCTAACAGGTCTAAATAATATTAAATAAATAAATAAATACACCCAACAGTCACATACATAGTCCTGACCCCACACTAAGATCGAGTCTTGTGTCGTGGGTATCAGGAGCTACGAGAGACTCTTCGGTCTCACAAACACCCAGACTCGAAACAAATACTTGTGGTTCACACAAACATTTGTTTCGATGCGGGGATCGAACCCGCGGTCTCTCGTTTCACAGCCGGCGTCCAACCAACTGCGCCACGGAGGCTGTCGATGATCTGTCTATGTACTCACCATAATTTTCAAACATAGGTATTTTATTAAGATTTTTCATCTGAAATTAGATGAAAAACATGGAAAAAATTGTTATAAACTTACGCGGAAATAGTTTTATATACAGAACATTTTATCATCTCCAAAATCACCTTTATTTTATCGATGTCTATAAATAGGGCATGATTTTATTTACGTAAAGGGTAAGGTGATTACGACTCGCGTGATTTGAAAATGTTCACACAGTTTAGCGTGGAGCCACTTGGGAATATGGTATATAGTGCAGGGGTTGTAAACCTTGCACAATATCATTCATAAATAACACTGCATGTTTAAAAAAACCATACGAATTAATAACTTTTTCCTGTCTTAAAATGTATTTTATTAACCCATGTATATACGTCCCACGGCAGGGCACGAGCCTCCATCTACAATCGAGAGTACGATTGCGATTAGTCCACCACGCCTAGTGCGGGAGGCGGACTTTACATACCGTAGAAATTCTTACAAATCGCTATGGTATGCAGGTTTCCTCACGATTTTTTCCTTCACCGTTATAGTGCGTGGTGACTATTAATACACACATGACTCCGAAAAGTCAGAGGTGTGTACTAACATTTCAACCCGCGACCACCGTGAACATGTCGGCAGCCGCATCTGGGGGGCTACTCTATGAAACGAAACGGAACTCGAAACACCGGACGTCGCACGTAAAACTGTACGAATGTGCCTAGGTACTCCACAAAATGTTCGAGTCCTCTATCGTACGTCCTAACTATACACTTTGTTCGGAGTGAATGATATGTACCATAGAGAATAGTGTTGATTTTTAGAAAACATAACTTACTACAAACGTCGAGCGTTCGAATATTCGAGTTTCGTTTTGATCACAGAATAACCCCCTGGACCGTTTACCAACAGGCCACCACGCACTTAACACAAAAACAATGAACTTGCAATACAAAAGAGCTATGAACGTAACATGAGTAATTAAAGGCCATTTCTCTCTTGTAAATGAAGTAATTAACTATTTCCGCTTGCTGTCTACAAGTAATTTATCATTTTCAAGAACGCTCCTTTCGCGGCTTCCCTGAATGTTACGCCGATTGATAAAATGACGCATTCGATGTTATCATTTTATCAGACATACACATGAGTCCTTATCGACGGTGCAGGGGTACGCAACCATTTCTACAGTTTGTTTTACGTTTTTTTATTGAGCATAGAAAATTAAATTTTGCATTATTGAAATACAATTGGAGTTAAACAGGAAATTAGTTAAATTTTATAGATTCAAAATAAATTTATTTTTATTTTGAATCTATAAAATCTCCTTTAATTTCTGTTTAAATTACATTATCACACATTTATAGTAGTTCAGCCTATATACGTCTCGCTGCAGGGCACGAGCCTCCTCTATAATCAAGAGTACGATTGACAGGGGTTAGGCCATATAGTCCATCACGCTAGCCTAGCGCGGGTTGGCCATACATTTATAGTATTTTTATTAATTTGTGTTTTGAGTTTATAATTTGTTTAAATGTTGTTAACTCGATAAGCTGTTATCTTAATATGTTGTATAATGAATATTAATTAACAGAGCCATTAAATGTTGGATAATAATTAATTTAATAGACGTATTCGGTAGTTTAATTTAATAGTCATTGGTCACCATATTAGGTCAATTTTATTAACACTATTGATTATGCTACAACCAGGAAAAGTGGTTTCTTAGAAAAAACACATTTTTAAAAGAAATAAAAATCTGTTTTCCTCCAAAACAGCCTCCGTGGCTCAGTTGGTTAGACGCCTGCTGTGAAACGAAAGGCCGCGTGTTCTGTGAGTCTGTGAGACCGAAAAGCCTCTCGTAGTTCCTCATACCCACGATCCAAGACTCGATCTTAGTGTGGGGCTAGGACTATGTATGTGACTGTTGGGTGTATTTATTTATTTAAAGTTATTTATTGAATTTGTACTTAATTGTTGTTAAATAAATTATAATTTAAGGGTTGTCGTATTGTTGTGGGATTGGAAGTTAAGGAAAAACTATCTAAATATACATATTAGATATTTTAAACCAATTTTTAAGGTATGCTAAAATCCGCAAATCCTTAATCAGCGTGGAGAACTATAGCCTAAACCTTGTCAATCAAACTCCATTGCAGAGAACTCTCGTGATCAGGAAGGTGTATATGAGCTGTTGTTTAAAGGCTTCTTTAATTTCTATTTTAGCAAATAAAATGTAGGTACATGGGTTGATATAGTACAGGCTAACTTGTACTATAAACGAAAGAGGTATTTCAAAATTCAAACATATTGTGTTTGATGTGGAGGATCCCCACGGGCCACGTCATGTCTTGTGTATATGTCTTGAGTTACGTGGAGACTTGTCACAATATTAAACCCATTTGAAATGTCTATATAGGGCAATAGAACGACAGAAATTGTACAAATCGATCGCACACACCACATTAGGCCGCCTTGACGGACGTAAGTAGGTAAATTGTAAATTCATGCCGCTGTCAGTCTTGCAGCGAAGATGCATTTAGCTTTTATAGAAGATATATTTGAAAATATGCTAGTAAAAGTGTGCAAAGTAGGTTAAACCATTTTTAAGGTTCCATGAATAGGATGTTGCATAGGAAGGATCGTAACATTCATAAGTTACTATAATATTTATTTCATGAGAATATTGCCATGGGAGACCAAAGTTAAGTTTTGGACAATTCTTATGAGGTTGTTCAGTCAGAAAAAATCAAACAAAATTACCCGAGCTGAGAACCGAACCTAGAAGTAGAAACTCACGGTTAACAGCTCGTAAATGTTGCTATCAGATCAATAAACACCAAAACCTTGTAATTTGACCGATTAACCATAAACATAACAAAACTCCCCTCTACTCGTATACTTGCAACGGTTTATTTGCATGTCGACATCGTGTTAGCTAATTTTAAAAATAGTAAAAATTCCACAAATTGAATAATTTCACAGTTAAATAATACAAATGAGAATAATATTTCAGATAATGTAGAGGAAGTGGTACATTAGTCACGCTGTGGTTTTCAATGTATGCTTGCGTGAATCTCTCGGTATGCTAATTTGACAGTTACGTCAGATGTAAACAACTAAAATGGCAGTTATGGGGCATGTAAATTCTACAAAACTGTTTAATATACAATACAAATTGAGCCTGTGCGTCTAAAATCTAGATCTAAATGGTAGTTTACAGTTCCTTACGTAATTTACATTAGCGCTAAGGAAAAACTATTGAATTCAACGTACAAAAACTAAAAATTTAAAAGGTTGAAATGTTCAATAAAACTTTTGGTTTCTGTGGGTGAAATATTAAAATTGTATTTTACTTGTTTTGAAATATTGCTAATGGCAACGAACATTAGGCTGGTATTTATGTAAAGAATAAAGATGAATATACTTACGATATGTTCACAGGTCATTTTTTTCATTTAAAAGCAATTTAGTACTCGTTAGGCCTTAGATGTGGAGAGCCTTGGGGGAGGCCTATGTTCAGCAGTGGGCTTCCTGTGGCTGAAGACAGAGAAAAGTCTTAGATAGCAGGGCGTCTATACATTCCGTTGTTATAGGTACGTCTCGGAAACAATCACGATTGCTTTTCCTGCAACCGCAGCTTTCTGGACGAAGTTTATTAGTTTTCATAGAAAATTGCGGTTTTTTCAATATTTACATAACCGCAATTTCATAGGACGTTGGTTTATTCCTAACTCGAATAGGTTAATGAATTCGTAATGCACGCATGTTGGAAACTATTTTCAACTTTGTCTTGTTTTCTAGTTTTAGTCAATAGTTTTAAAATAATATATGTTTTAAAGGTCATTAGAATTTTATGATATTTATATTAAAGGTTCTAAACTTAGTAATTTCATGTATTAGACATTATTAAAACATGTTTCCTTCAGAGTGAGCCAATTACGTCATTTAGGGGCGGATATTACTAAATATAAATTACCAAATAGACCCAAAATATGACGTCCAAAGCAGCAAATACACATCCAAAATGTCGTAATTGCTATTAAAATATTTCAATGTCATCGTTGAACTGAATAATTCGCTGAACAAATTTATAATGTAACTAAACCTTGACAATACACTTCAGCTGCTTTCTAAACAAAAAAATGTTTGCAACCACTGATCAATAGATCAGACGCGATTCGGAAATGTTTCGTAAAATCATCAGTGGGTTTTTTTCTTTTTCTCAAATGAGTGTGTACAATTTTGTGTAAAATATGTCTAAAATAGTGAATTTAAGTGACAAAGTGTATTATGCTATAAGGGACAAGTGGTATATATTAAAATCGTGTAAGTTTATGACAAACAATTAGGTTATGTATATTTTTCTTTATTTTTTATTGCAAAAGTGCCAACGGCTTCCAAGAAGTTTAATTACTACCACCCAAAAGAAATTACAACAACTCGATAGTAGGTACATTGTAGGCCTCTCAAAATGGAAGTGGTCAAGAAGGGAAAAGGAAGGAAGGAAGAAAAGGGTTATTAGGCATTCGATTGGTTTTCTATTAAATAGGGATAACAACCTAGTCGAAATGGCCTATTTTTCAGTAGTACAAGGTAACTTCAAAGTGGCTCATTTGCTTTGTTATTATATTATGTAGGTAATAGGTATATACATAAGATAGTCTATCTGATAAGGATAGCTCACTTCTTAATTTTTTCTTCATATGATTTCAAAGATATGGTATCTACGATCGCCAAACTCCGGATGTTTATAAATTACGGAAATGACACCTAACTAAAATATACGGAATTGATCATGTGATTAGTCCTTTATTGGATTTTTTTATTAATTAATTTGCGACAAGGCTTTGCGATTGTTACGTGATTATAAAAATAATCGTGATTCATGCGCAATAAAATTGAATATTGGAGTTTATTGTCCGACATTAATAGAGATAAATATCAGATTCTGATTTATATTTATATATGACAGCAACGTGAGGTATTTGGTTTAGAGCCGGCTGTGAATCGAAAGGCCCCGGGTTCACTGAGACAGTTTGTTTGTGGCCCAACATTTTTTTTGCGGCTGGGTGTTGTAACTTGTAAGACCGAAAATTCTCGTAGTTACCGAGTCCTTCGAAACAAGACTTGTATCACAGCGTGCAAATAAATATATTGGGTGTATTTATTTTTTTATTTCGACTAACATAATAATTATTATGGTTCTGCCGTTTAAAAGCATTAAAAGCGTCTAAATAGTTCAAATGCCTAATCGATAAATAGAGGGCTAATCCGAACAGCTGGTTGCAAACTTTCTTTCAATTGTGCTCCGTACAATATCAGAGTACAGGGTGTTACGAAACATCGGCCTTGGGTTCAGCACAATGGTTATTCAGTTATGTTAGGTTTCTTTGTTTTACTAGTAGCCCTAGGTACACTTAGAATTACTGTAATGAGTATACAGAGATATATCTTGTATATCCAGTATCCACTGCTACCGAAAACGAAGCCGAGTGATACTTTTAGTGCATGAAACCGTGGAATTTTTACGGAGAATGTTATTGAAATTGCCCGAGTTGGGCCTGTACAAAGTCATTTTATCTTGAAAAGTATGAAACGTCAAACGGTACCTATTAGTTGGAATATGCGAGTAATATAATTTGTTTTTTTTTATTAGTATACACTTTTTACTATCTAGTGTTTTGTAACAACTAAGACATAGATCTTAGACTCCGAAGAATCCTTGTAGACAGATCACTCCACGAGCAGCAACTACGAAATTCTTAATTAACGGATGAGTGTACTACGATAAAACCCTGCAATTTTATCACCCAATCGGGACGAAAGTTAAATGTAACGTTTGAGTGTTCGAAGCTGACCTACTTTCAATACTTTCATAAAGGATGACTCGATAACATTAATTGAAACCACATGCATATAATGACAGCAGCTCGTACAGCAAAAATATGTTTGCTTATATTCAAAGGTGTAGCTACTGGATATATTTTAATAGATTTTATAGAATAAGTTGTTTATTCTATCAGCCCATATACGTTCCACTCTGGGCACGGGCCTACTCTACAATCGAGATAATCGATTGAGAGTGGTTAGGCCATGTAGTCCACCACCCTGGCCTAGTGCGGGTTGGCGGACTTACATACCGTATAAATTCTTTAAAATCACTACGGTATGCACGTTTCCTCACGATGTTTTCCTTCACCGTTAAGTTGTTTAAGTTTAATCAAAATATTGGTTTTTGAATATTCATGTGACTAGTAATGATTTTAAAGTGTTTCGAAGCTTTCGTACGTTCGATGTCTGGATGCAGGTCGCTTCTGACGTGTCTCTATAAAAATCCTTGGGTGATTATTAGGTTCTGCAGTTAAATTAGAGTTCTTCCTGAGGCTGAGAAGAGAGAATGAAAGAAAGTATTGATCGTATTGTGATAATATTATGTTTACCGCCCTCCATTGTCTATACAGTCAATTCTATATGCCACGTAGGGGCTCTACATCTCTCTTCAGCCACCTAATGTGCACGGTCGCACACAGTCATTCACCAAGGATTTTCACAGTGATCTGTTGGAAAACCGCTTGCATCCAACGACTTCCTGCAACTTTACCTCATCTGTCCACCTTCTAACAGCGTTTTAATTTATTTAATTTCTATTTATACGAAAAAGGGCTTTGTGGATAGTCTGTTTATTTGCAACAGATACTTTGCTCTCGAGAATGTACACAAAGCGTTGACGTCACATCAAACAAGTGCAGTAATTAAACCGTAACAGCACGCGCTAAGTGATTTGCATTACACAGTATCCTCGTCACTTGATACGTCGCGCTCTGTCACACACACTGCTTAAGTCACGTTCATGGGTATTTCTCTTTTTTGTTAAGAATAGCGGGACGAGCATGCCATCCGCCTGATTGTAAGCGACCGCTCATGGACAGTAGCTAAACCAAATACCATAAATTACACAGCAGTTCTTGGCATTCCGCTGAGCTCGCTATCCTGAGATAACATGTTAAGTCTCATTATGTCCTGTAGTTACGCTGTCTACAATGTCCTTCAAATCGGAACACAATAGTGTATTTACACTCCTGGTTGGCGGGTGAAATGTACATTGCTCGTATTTGAACGTAAAAGTGACAATGCAACTGAGGAGATTCGTAACTATTCATTCACTTGCATGGAACAGTATGGTTTTCCATTATAGTTAACGGCGGTTCGGAAAGGATGGATCTAAAGTATCTTAGATAATCTGCCTGTTCGTAAAGCAATAGCAAAGCGGTTGCTTTACGTCAGACCACATTCATTAGGGTAGATATTTTTTAGAGATGCCACGAATATTCGGCAACTATTCAGTATTCGGCTATTCTAATTTTTTTCGCTATTCGGTATTCGGCCGAATATTGCAAACTATTCGGCCGAATACCGAAGAAAAAATCTTAAAGTATTACTTATAAAGATGTTTATTTAGCCAACAAGTTTACATGTTAATATTTAAAACCTGCTAGTGGTAAGTTATGATGAATGAAAACAATTTTTTCAGCATTTGTTGATAGCAAATGATAGCGTTTTCCTCTTAAATGATACCTGCTGCATACATTAGCGATGCAAGCTGAAACTCGTAAGCGACGAGTTGTGACTTGTCACCCGCGGAAAGTACTAGGTGTTGCCGAATATTCGGCTGCCGGATATTCGGCTCTTCTGCCAAGAGACTCGCCGAATATTCCGTGTTCGGTATTCGGCCAAATCACTATTCGTGACATCTCTATTATTTTTCCACCAGTAAGTGACTACAAATCACTTCGTGATAAGTGCAAAGGTTACTTACATGGTTTTTTCTAGCCGAATTACACACAGGCTTAACCCGGATCGCAACACACTTGTACGGGTCAATGTGGCTGAATATTCACCATCGTCAGTTTTTTACTGGTTAACATTCTATCTGATACGAATTATCAATTTTTTTTTGTTGTACATGTTTCTGGCGTGCTTTAAACATTTAAATCACTTGTCTTTTATTTAAATACGAATATAAGGGTGACAAAAATATTGTTTGCGATAAAATTTGCGTTTAAATATGCCATTAAATCACTTTTAGGTGTAGTCTGGCCGATCCCTGTAAATCTGACCTTGGGTTTACTAAAAGCTAAATGGAAATGATGTCATATTCGGCAAAGGCTCTTCGTATACAGTCTACGAGGGTGACACATTGTATCGATTGCTTTGCGCTAAAATCTAAATAAGAAATGTGTTGTACAAGAGTTTTGTAAAAATGTTATCTTTTTTTTGTTCGTAGAGCTTTTGTTTTTTGACAATGAACTTATTGCAAAAAAGGCAAAAATGTTCCTGATCAGCGTGACAACAGAAATTGTCGGAAATGTTGCTTCCGCAAATAAGAATTTTTGTATTTTAATTTTGAAATGTTTTATCCGCCGGTGTCCTACATTTTTGTATTTCGGTAGTACGTGATTTTTAATAACATAGCAGAATGATTTACTTGTAAAATGTTATGACCTCACATAAAATATTTCAGCGATATACAGGGTATATCAAGACTGCGACCGTAAACGAATCCAGATGTGAGTTTTAGTAATTACATACACAATGCAACTAAATAAAAAAAAAAAAGCGGCTGTTAATATTTTGCAATTTTTTAAATATCGCCCTGTTTGGGTGGTAAATCCCTAGTTTTTGCTAAAATTATAATTTTAACCCTTACTTACCATTGTACCTTAAAAAAAAAAGGAGTACATAATTATTTTAGGATAACGATGTATTTACTACCCAAATAAGATAAGTAAATATTACAACAAAATTGTCGCTTTTTTTTTGCGAAATTTTTAGTTGCATTGTGTCTGAAGTCACTAATATTACCTCCTGGCTTCGTTTTCGGTCACAGTCTGGACATACCCTGTATTTCGATAATACTGTTAGTCCATCATGCCAAATAACGTGTATAAATAATGTTCTTTCAAAACTTACAGTATGAGCTAATTTTGCTTTCTATTTTGTAATTATTTATTTATTTATTAACGCTTTATATACATAGTATACAGGCGGATTTAATGCCAGGGGCATTCTCTCCAATTCTCTCTTATTAAATGTATGTCAGTAAATAATGTCTCAAAAGAACAAAACATGGTTTATAAATTAAACAGGAACTCAACAAAATGTTTTTATCTGCGAACATAATTATGTGCGTGGGTTTTGTGGGTGTTCGTGCGTCACGCGTGTGGGTGTTTGTGTATGTGTGCGATGTAGAACTATAGGTCGGGGGTTCCATATCCGCAGCAAAATAAATTTGTTACCGATCAATAAAAAATTGTTTCGGTTTTGTGTTGCAGGGAACCGAAAAAATATACTTTTGATAGTCCTAATGCAAGATACGCATGAATCATGATGCGTCGGAATTAGAATATTTTGTTGAATTGTTTAGTGTAGTGTGTATTAAGCTATATTTGATTAAATTATTTAAGTAAAAGTAATTTATAATATTTCAAGCTTTGCTTACGAACACAAATCCTTGATTTGAAAAAATATTTTTTTTTAAGCTAGGAAAACGAATGCAACCGTCAAGTATATATGTCAGTCTCCATCGTCTTGTCTTTTTGGTGTACAATTGCCAACATTCATACATTTCTTGATAAACTTATTAACCATCTTCAACATGAATGTTTGTATAATTCAGTTTGATTTACAACACAAAGGCTGCAACAATGAGATCGCTAGCTATTTTAATATTATTCCGCGCGCCTTCGCGACACAATTGCATAAAATTATACAGTTCGTCATAGCGAAACGTTGCCTTCAATCAGAAATAGAGCAATAACAGTGTTAGTTGATCATAATTCATATGATAAGAAAGTACATACATAAACTCGCGTTTTTTTTCTTGAGTGATTTGGGCACTAGGCAGAGGTGCAACCAGGACACGTTTCGCCTTGTATTTCCCGACCCACGATGTGGTAGGGGGCGAGCCTATCGAAATAGCAATGCGGGCACAAATTCCTGACTCCGGGCTGATAATTAATAGAAAAATCCAATATCACTTAGCCCGTCCCGGGATCCTTGTCAGCGACTACAGTAAGTACACAAAAAAAAATCCGACATAACGACTCTAATATTGTTGGTTTTCTAGTTTAGAATTTGTTAGATTGGTATCAAGTTGCCCGGCATTTTTATATCGATCGAACGAGAAATTAATTTCGTCCGTGGATACTCTATACTGTATCCAGGCAAGCTAAGTGTTGGATGCCCGCCTACAAGGTGAACGGATGACCTGATTAAGGTTGCAGAAAGTCGCTGGACACAGGCCGCTTTTAACAGGTCGTTGGGGATATCCATGGGGGACTATGTTCGCCATGGACTTCCTTGGACTTGGAAAGCAATGATGTATAATATAAAAATACTTGAACATTTTCTGACATTCCGATGCGACGATTTTCGTATGAAATTACAAACGAGTATTCGCGTTTTTGAACAAAGTTTTCACAACAATGTTGACTTTGAGTTGGAAGTTTTTGTGCCGTTGTTATCTCAAGTATTTATTGAAACAGCGACGAAGATTCTTTTCATTCCTCCTGTATTAAAATATCTTTATAAAGAGTATTTACGTAGTGAAATACACAAGTTAGCGGTTGGCCAGTTAGAAATGGACCAGACAGGCAACTAGAAGGAAATTGGAATCCAAAACAAACTTCTATGTTTTAAGTAACGTATGCACCTATTCTTAGTTAATTATTGCTCATTATAACGGTGAAGGAAAATATCTACGAGGCAACCTGCATGCTCGGAAATTCTCACAAGAATTTTGCAATGATGTAAAATCTACTAACCGCAGCGTCGTGGATTAAAAAGCTTACGACTCCCAAAAAGATTGATATCAGACAGGTCGACATTTTATTTGTAAAAGACTAATTATTGTGCATTATTATTCGTTGCTAAATAATAAATAGATACTTATTTAGGTACTTCTGTTTTACCGACTTGTAGTAAAGGTAAACAGATTAAAAATATTACCTTAAATATTCAGGCTCTGAATGCATAATTGCAAAGGAATTTACTTTTAATTGGGGCACAAGGTCGTGGTATATTGAAAAGTCTGTTACAATATAACGTGTTATGAAGATTTACAGTTCATTGAGTAATTATTCACTTTAAAGTCGCGTATTAAGATATATTGATTGACAGCCTTATTCATATACAGTTTTAAAACTTATTTAAGTTATAGAATGTTTTGTCTTCTTCGCTCAAATTGAATTCAAAAGTCGTTCGAAAGGGATAAAACATTTGATAACGCTCTCACGCCCGTCACTGGAACTCGTGTCAGCCAGGATCAACAGTGGCATTTTAAAGCTTTTGAAGCTCATTGAATCTCCGGGAATGTCTGACTTGTCTATCCGCAACGAAATCAATCATAAAGTTAAAGTAATAGGAAGATTTGGAAATATTTTTTGTCCACTTCTCTCCGTAGCAAAGCGCTTGACAAAACAATGAACTAAAGAGGCAAATAACCTCCGATAAAGACCTTTAAAGCTAGAGAAGCCAGCTATAAGACTGTATAAAAGTCTTGTAAAAAGTTTTGCGATACATCCCGACACGATGCGATGTAATTGGGTCGATACAAATGCGCTTAGACGGATGTGTGTAGCTCTCCATGCAAACATGATTATCCCACTAATGGCATTACCGTTTTATAGACTAACGAGGATTTGCCAGCGCTCGTTTGTGCTCTTTATAAAGGACGACGCGTGCATTGAAATTAAAATGTGTTTATAGTTTTATTATGGGTTCGAATTAACTTACCTTTTCGAAGATTTAGAGAATTCGTGGTCAAAGTGGCTAAAACTATTAAGTGGACCCTTCATTTTTGGTAAATAAAATAAAACAACTTAATTAAAAATCAACTGTTCACGAATTTTATCTACGTAGAAGGAACTCTATGTGACTTGATGTTGCACGCATTTATATATAAACTTAAATCGGCTTTTTGCTTTAATGTACTGTACTGTATCGGAACATAAATTACAAAAACCCACCGGTTAGTACGGGGTTTATCTACAATCAACTATCAAGAGCTTCATTGAGACAGCTTAGGTCATATGTATATACCACGCTGTTTAATTTCGTTGCAGGTTAAATACAGTCTAGCGTCCCAAAGAGACTCGCCGAGCTCCGGAGCTAAGTGCCAATTCTTTGAGTGCTGTTGATCCTGGCTGACAGGTGTTGCAGTGGCGGCTGTGTGGGCGGGAGTCACTAAACAATACCACGCTGCCCAGTGGCAGTGCCAATCTGTACTATACTGTATCAGCCCACATACGAGTACGTCCTACTGCAGGACACGGGCCTCCTCTACAATCGAAAGTACGATTGTGAGTGGTTAGACCATATAGTCCACCACGCTAGCCTAGTGCGGGTTGGCGGACTTTTACATACCATAGAAATTTATACAAATCGCTATGGTATGCAGGTTTCCTCACGATGTTTTCCTTCACCGTTATAGTGCGTGTGTGTTGGCAGTGCCAATCAGACCCGAACAAATATCTGTGGATCTCAACACTTGCTTTTGAACAAAAAATTACCCTTAAAATCCTTTGACAGCTCGTTTCTCGCCCATAGTCAAAAGTAAGCTATAAAAAAAGCTTTTCATCAATAGCTTTACTAAGTATAATAAGCTTACTTTACACCGCTTTACTTAAGTAAAGCTTAGTGCCTTTCGAGCTGAGAAATTGAGTACATTTTTGACACAAAACTTTCCTGTTATTACGTAACACTACTGGGCGATTTCATTCATAGACATTGGAAGCGGTCACGATTTTTTCCATAACCTTGGTCTTGCCTTTTAAGGCGGGGTGTAAGCGAGATATTTGTGTGTTTGGCGATCTGCAAAAGGGTATAGAATAAAAATTACTTTTATGAGTGCTCAAAGAAGTTATTGAGTATAATATTTTGAATGCTGCCCTTGGTTTTTTATCCAGCCAGAATGTCAATTCAGACTATTTGCTTATTACGAGTGATTAAGAATAAAAGGTCGCCATTTTTTATTTCATTCATTTTATGCTTTGTAAGTTAATAAAATAGACCTATAGCATACAAATATCCGCTGCCATTATTTGTGCTATAGTCTGAAAAAACAGTGCTGTGTCGAATAAATTTTATATCAAACAATGCCTATTGTATTAGAAGTATTTTTATTTAACAACGAGACGAAATAATGAAATAGCTACAATAAATATATGTGTATAACTTGCGATGAATAAGGCAATTAAACAAATCCAATCAAATTATTGTACAAAAGCTAGACATTTAAATGTCTGACTCCAATAAAACTGAATTCTAGTCGTTGCAAATCAAATAATATATTCTTCGCCTAAACCGATTCTAGTCCGCAGACGGCGGGTTCCCCCACATTTAGCCTCTCTTTCGCACTCACACTACACTCCTTGTATGTCTCACTCGACGTACGCCACGATCATTCATCATTGAAAAGGTCGCAAGCAGCCTGAATAAAGATGGCACGCCATTGAACGTTCTACTCTGAGCTGCAAATAACATGAATGATTTCAAAAGATTGTAATAAATGGAAAATCACTAATTAGTTTTACGAAAAGTATGTCGTGCGTAATTAATACAAAGTTAAATAAGTTAATTTTGGGTACCTAGTGTTAGTTGAGTTTTTTAATATTTTTTTTGCTTAATAGTTTTATTTTTGCATTTTGGCCCCAATGACAGTGATTTTAACGGTTTCTGTACTGTGAAAATGCAATGAATTGGACATAAAATGTTACCATTACATTACATTACCATTTTTAACCGATTGCTAGAGGAGGTTATCAATTCGGTGGGGTTTTTCTTTAATGTTCCTTTAATTAATACCTATAGCAAAAACTTCTAGATAATTCCCGGCCAAATATTTCAGCTTATAACCTCATGACCTAATTTCACACACTAACCTATTTACCGCCAAAAATAACTTCAAATAGACGTTAAAAAGTTAGAACAGAACGAATTATTCATAAAGCACACATTGTGACCGCCGGTAGCTCGGGTGTAAAATTTAAATGACTGCGTAAACATTGACATATGATAACATATTAACACATCACTGTTTCAATGTACTAGCAGAAAAAAAGGACCGCCATTTTAAACTTTTTTTACAGTTCACTCTAAAGTTTTAAAACCAATTTTAGTTATCGAATGTTTTGTTCCATTCTAACGACTTTTGAATCCAGTTTGAGCGAAGAAGACAAAATATTAGATTACTAAAATAGGTTTTAAAACTGTCTATGAATAGGGCGGCACTTCTTTTACTACATTTTTCTGGGTTCTTGTTTCTTTCCTTTGATGTCATCCTTATAATTTTATTAATTTTTTAATTTAAAAGTATATAATAATAATTTCATGTTTTCTTTTTTTTCTCATTATTCTAATATTTATTACCAAATTTCAGTTTTAATTTAGTTTGTTAATTTGTTTTGATTTTTAATTTATTCTAATCCCGGGTCGGGATTAGGGTCGGTTAGTCGGTCATTATCAGCCTGGAGTCAGGAATTTGTACCCAATATGGCAATAGGCTCGCCCCCTATCACATCGTGGGATGGAAAATACAAGGCGAAACGTGGGTGTCTTATTTGCAACTCTGTCTACCCTTCTGGGAAAAAGGCGTGAGTTTATGTATGTTATGTATGTATGTAATAAAAAACATTATATTTAGACTTTATATAGACAAGTTTGCACTGACAGAGAAATTAGGACAGGAAGTTGAATGTTCTTATTGGGTTATAACCTGGAGCGTTCAGAAGTTTTGCGTTTATCCAATATCAGGGTCTGTTTATTCGTTAGAAATGAAAAGCCGAGTTGTATTTATTTTTAGTAGAGACATTGTTCTAAGCGTTGAAAATAATTAAGGTGTATTTATATATTCGAGTAAACTTTTACCTCAGTATGACTTAAGTTTGTTTTGGTCTATGCAGGGTCTATGAATGCGTAAGTGGCGCAGTTGGTACGATAACAAAGGTCTCGGGTACGAATCCCGGGTTGGGCAAAATTATATTCGATTTTTCTATTCATTATCAGCGCGGAGTCAGGTATTTGTGCCCGATATGGCAATAGGCTCGCCCCCTATCGAATCGTGGGACGAATCATGGAACATATAAGGCGAAACGTGGGTATCCTGGTTGCACTTCTGCCTACCCCTTCTGGGAAAAGACAAAAAAAAGTTCAGTGAATTATATTGTTGGAAATCTAAAACTTAGTGGGAGGAGTAAGTAAAAGCCCAAATATAACTTTCATGGCATATGAGAGTAGAAAACTCTTCAAAGTGACCCAAACAAGTGTTTTGGGATGCATCTTTTATTCGGTGTCTTCCAAGCCGGCATTATTATATCGACAGGCGAGAAGCAATCATCCGTTGTTGTACACTCTATACAAAGCAACTTCGTCTTGCCAATATAAAAAAAAAAAAAACTATAAATGACGTAATAGTTTGAATAAGCTCAATCTGACGTCACGTTTACGATCCAGCTTTGTTTACGTACGTGGGTTTAGGGATAACGAGGTTACGTACATCCATGTTAATTGGATTCTCCGTATAAACCCAAGTGATTTGGGGTTTTATTCGATGTGATTACAGTCAAGTGTCAGTGAGAACATTTACTTTAGTGCATGCTTAGGCTGAATGGTTTGTTTCCTTGGTTTTATTGTACTAAACTTTAGACTGAATGGTTTGTTTCCTTGTACTAAATTAAGAAGTAATGAAAAAAGTTATATTTATAAAAATAATAGATTATTCATTACACGTCCCTTAGAGTATTTACAATATAGAGATTAGAGGGAGTGCTGGTACTTCAAAAACGTAGATAAAAATGATGGTGCCGGGGTACATTTTTCTGCCCTCCTATTGGCTGACATTTGACAGGTTGTCCAACATGCACGAATTATTTGAAAGAAAAAAAATAAAAAAAAGTTCAGGGCTATTGAATTCCACTCAAATCCATTTTAAACGAATAATAACTAAATATACTTTCGGTTACCAACGGAGTTTATAGCAATTTGTTGTTAAATAATTAGTCCAATTTACATTAAAGTGCGTGGTGGCCTCGTGGTATCGAACCAGACTCGGCTGCCTACATGTTCACGGTGGTCGCGGGTTCAAATCCCAGGGCACACCTCTGACTTTTCGGAGTTATGTGTGTATTGATAGTCAATCACCACGCACTTTAACGGTGAAGGAAAACATCGTGAGGAAACCTGCATACCGTAGCGATTTTTAAAAAAAATCTACGGTGTGTAAGTCCGCCAACCCGCACTAGGCCAGCGTGATGGACTATATGGCCTAACCACTCTCAATCGTACTCTCGATTGTAGAGGAGGCCCGCGCCCTGCAGTGGGTCGTATATGGGCTGATACAATACAATACAATACATTAATATAGCAGTGCCACCGACATTACGAACAAAAAAAATCTGCGTTATTGAAAACGCAAATGTATGATGTATTATAGTATAAATACTATTTTATATTATTATATCATGACCCTGCTATAACATATTATGCAAATAAAAATCTTGTATGAATCATACATACATTGACATGACGTTCTTAGTATGGTCATGACCACAGTCATGACGGCTCTCTACAACGTTGTCACGTTGTCGTGGGCAGAGACTTTAGAAGAGTACTCCTAAAGTTAGGTTACCAAAAACCCTGGTGAATATTTCACACGTATAACGGTAATTATCTGGCGAACTCCTAACATTTGTTTTTCTTTATCTTTTAAAATCTCCATCAATGAAACATTACATTTAGAAGTTGATATATCCTGACGAAATATATAGAGAGCTAGTACACTCAATATCTTCATTAAATTACCATTTGCATTATGTAAAGTTTTGTTCCTGACGCTACATATGAAATGTCACTCGTTATCTGGCCTAGGCGTCAGTCAGTGTTCATTACATTCGGAGGTAACTGTTCACGGCGATAATATACAATGAGGCTCGACAAAATAGCGAATGCAGTGAGATATGCTCAGGATAGGATATACTGGACCGTCAGCGAATACCTAGGTATGTAGTTTATGCACTAGGTATAAAATAAGCATATAAGTAATAATAATAAATATTTTAGCGGCTACATATTTTTTGTGTCTACGATTTTTTTTAATTTAATTTAATTTTAATGTGTAATTAAGTACTTTATGTTGGAAAATAATTCATAAATGTAAAAACTCAACAGTTATACATATGGTTCTGCGTCCTGACTCATTAAAATCGGACAAGTCTTGTATTTAAGATATCTGAAAATACGAGAGATCTTTTGGCTCAAAAGCAACCAGACACGAAACAAATATATAAGTATCATAGAATCTCGACGCGGCAATCGAACCCGAGGCTTTTCGTTTCACAGCCGGCGTGTAATCAACTCCGCTAGTATGTAGATATAATGAGCAATAGTATTTATTACGATACTAATAAATAGCAAAGTGACAAAAACATCGTTTTAATATATTTTTTTACTAGAATTAGAAATAACAGTGATATTGATAAATTATTATCAGTGTAATGATGTACACGCGAACTGTGAGCTGTTGAGTTCGATTGTCGGTCAGGGAATTCACTTAATGTGAGTTTTTCCGATTTGAAAATGTACTTTAAATAAGTTATAAATTAAGTTAAATTGTGTTGTACCGTTCGTCATGTTGAATATGTAATGTATCATTCTTTTTGTGTCATCTTTGACACAAGTGTCGAGGCGGCGATTCATATCCCATTTTTTTGTCCCGCCGACACACCTACCACTGCAACTCCCGCCAACCAGGATCAAAAATGGCAAAGAATTGGCACGGAGCTCCAGACCTCAGCGAGTCTCTTAGGGGACACTAGCCTGTCATTAACCCGCATTGAAATATACGGGGATATGAGCTTATGTATAAATAGAGACATCCTGATATTATCTTTTTAAATAAGAACAACTGGATAGTTGGATAACCCTGGTTGATCGTTGTTGCATACCAAAGAAGGGCGTACTCTGTCGCTAGATATCTTTTTATTCAAATACGTTACATTATTATAGTTAAACAATGAAAAAATAGGTCTTAACATAAAAAAACAATCTTAATATATATAAATCTCGTGTCACAATGTTTGTCCTCAATGGACTCCTAAACTACTTAACCGATTATAATAAAATTTGCACACCATGTGCAGTTCGATCCAACTTGAGAGATAGGATAGTTTAAATCTCAAATTATAGTCGCAATTTTAATTTATTGCTAATTATTTGTCTGTTATTATTTGACAGTCACAATCATCTGTTAACTCCAAATGATTCTAACAGATGTCGATACCTTTCGACTGGGTTGAGTAAGTAATCAATAGATGGCGCTGCTATGGTAAATCTACGAACGTGTCATATAAGCTACATTTTAACAGTATAATTACCACGTGTTGTTGACGCTATAAAATTAATTAAATTTAAAATAAGTAGTTCATTATACTTTAAAAAATCAATTTCGTAGTCAGAATTTTGGCTGAGCGGAAAGTTTTAGCAGGAATTTTGCAAATTTGTGTTTGCGTATTTTTTAAATGATATTCGTCGTATTTTCGTGTTTATATAAGGCCTATCTACAAAATAAAAGCAATTACAAAAAATTTACAACTTGCCTATTTAGGCATTAAGGGATGAAATAGGATAAAGTGGGACGAACGCGATGAAACCGGTCGGATCCGGATTGCATTCGATGGGAAATAATGGGACGGGATGTAACAGAAAGAAAAGGAGCCAGATGAGATGGGATGGGATACGATAGGAAAAGGGATAGTAGGTACTTAGGTTGAGTTCAGGAGTACAAAAGTTTGAACGGGAATAAGATATTTCTGGTGTGGAGTGGAGTCTAAACATCTTAGCACCCAGGCGAAGCTGGGCCGGGCCGCTAGTAGTAAATATATTAAAGGACAAAGAGATTAATCTCATGTATTAAAATATCAAACGGTGAAGGATATTAACGGTGAAGGAAAACATCGTGAGGAAACCTGCATACCGTAGCGATTTTAAAGAATTTCTACGGTATGTAAGTCCGCCAACCCGCACTAGGCCAGCGTGGTGGACTATATGGCCTAACCACTCTCAATCGATTCTCTCGATTGTAGAGTAGGCCCGTGCCCAGTGGGACGTATATGGGCTGATAAAAAAAATATATATCAAAACATAAAAAAATATCTCGACATGTTTTTACAGCTTCTTTCCTGGCGTATTATCTATGTAAATACATATATGCGGTCATAACTAAGAATAATTCATTACATATTCAACATTACGAAACGGTACAACACAATTTTATTACGTATTAGAGAACGTAATTGCTTACTTTCTTAATAATATTCTGTAGAAAACTTAGTTACGTTGTTGAACTGCTGTCCATTCGGCTGTCGTTGGTTATTCTTTAAAAATAAATATTAAAATATATATTATAAACACACCCAACAATCACATACATAGTCCTGACCCCACATTAAGGATAATTAAGTCTTGTGTCGTGGTTATCAGAAGCTACGAGATACTTTTCGGTGTCACAAACACCCAGAGCCAAGACAAATACTTGTGGGCTTCACAAACATTTGTCTCGGTGCGGGGATCGAACCCGGGGTCTCTCGTTGCACAGCCGGCGTCTAACCAACTGCGCCACGGAGGCTGTCAATATTACATTCATATACACTGTCCTGACTTTAGTAATAAATCAATTTGTCATGGGTATCGGAAAATACGAGGGCTTTTTGGTCTAACAACCCCTTGATAGGAAAAAAACATTGTTGGCCACGAAAAATTTGGCTTAGCGCGAGAACCAAAGGCGCGTACATAAAGTTAAATTAATAGGAAGAGTTGAAAATACTTTTATCCACTTCTGACCGTAGCAAAGTAGGTGACAAAATAATGAACTAAAGAGTTAAATAACCTCGGATAAAGACTTTTACAGCTAGAAAAGCCAGCTGTAAAGCTCCACGGATCAAATTAAGTATTATATTTAATTGAACCTAATATGTGAACTGTTATGCTTGATTCCAGTAGTAGGTATGGCCAAAACGCCGGAAAGCACGGGAATTCTTGCTAGTCTCACTATACTGGTATATCATCATCACCTGCTATCATTAATAATTTATTTATTTATTTATACTTTTTATACAGAGTATAAAGGCGGACTTAATGCCTGAGGCATTCTCTGACAGTCGACCTTTGGATAGTGCAGAGAGGAAATTAGTAGGCGCATAAATTATAGAGACTTGAGTATTGAGGGTTTATATGTAAACAATACTTAAATATATTATATATACAAACATACATTCACGTATAGATACAAATACATATATACATTATACATAAGTATATAGATATATAATAAAATAAATATATATAACACATATGAAATCTAGATTGGACAAATAATTTTAAAGCGACTCTGCCAATTTGTTAAGTAAGTGTTGGCGAACCTTCACCTTGAATAACAAACGAGTGCCGGATGCCCTGATATCGAGGGGGAGTGCGTTCCAGAGAAGTATTGATTAATAATACAGCTTCCCTCTCCAGATACGCGCACCGGCACGGATGGCGGCGGCGACGGAACCACCCTGGACATGGGCAGCCGGTCCTCGCTCCACACCGGACTCCACATGTCCGAGGACGAGCACTGGGAGATGAACTACCATGAGGCTGCTATTTATTTAGAGGTAACTTAATAGCATAACCTTTAAGCATACCGTCGGACGTCTGCCCGCAAAAAAGACATAAAACGGTCTAGTGGATTTCCTGTGTCTAAAGCCCCATTTATACGGAGAGAGTTTCTCGCTTCTAAGATACAATCGTAAGGATATTAAAAGTTGCGTCGTGTAAACATTTGTCAGAACACGATAATCTATGGCGGTTATGTCGTGCGATAATCGCATACGATTCTCGACTCGAGAAACTCTCCCGGTGTAAATAGCGCTAAAAGAAGTTGTAAGAATTAGACAGTGACTGCTGTCCTGTCTTATTCATTGGTCAATATAAATGATGTTGAATTGTGAAAGATCGATCCTTGAATGGATTTCCATTTACTAACAAGTGCAGTTCAGTTAAAAGCCCGTATAAAATGTTGATAGTTTTAAATTTCGCATTAAATACTATGATATTTATAAGTTTATCACATTGGGTCTTATTAATAAACTCGGATGAGCGAAGGATTAACTTTAGTCCAAGGCTTTAGAATTGACTCGATTATTTTGAATAGCGAGGTATTCACGAAATTATTAATAAACACGGAATTGCATAGAGGGCTAGGCAACCATCGTATTGTATTTACATTATTAAATATTATAGTAAAATTAATAGTCAAAATAATCTAGTCATTTCTAAAGCCTTGGACTAAACTTAATCCTTTGCTCATCGAGTTTATTGATAAGGCCTATTGAGTTTCAAACTAACTTGTAGAATGTAATGTTGAAAATTACTGGTTAACATTTATCTCTCTTTCACCATTTCACGGGTTTAAAGCTGCATTGGATACTGAATTTCATTTTCAGCGGATGCCCGCACCTACAGACTCGCCTGTCAATCTAGTTTATAAGCTTTAGTTTCTGCGAACTGAGCTGACTGTTACAAATGTGCAAATCAGATTTAACGATGTCTCTTTTGTGAAATCTGTCTGAATGGACAGGTGCTCCATGCAGTTATAAATAAAATTAGCGAGATTTTACATCGTTAAAAACTAAAATACTACTACAATGCAGAAAACTTATTTTCTATCCATGGGCCTTTTAAGTAAGTTAAGACATAAATACACCCAACACTCTCATAGTCCTGAATCCACACTAAAGCGTCATTTACACGGGGAGAGTTTCAGAATAGTATGCGATTATCGCATGACATATCGGCCATAGATTATCGTGTTCTGACAAATGTTTACACGATGCGACTTTTTATATCCTTACGATAATCGTATCTTCAAGGCGAGAAACTCTCCCCGTGTAAATGGGGCTTTATACACAAATATCGCGAGTAGGTATAAGAATGTAAGAGACTTCTGAGATTGATTTAAAAACTAAATATAGGCCCTTTAGTACTGTACTTCAGTTTGTCAATGCATTTTGGCCTCACAAACACCCAGACCCGAATCAAATATTTATGAATCGCACAAACATTTGTCTTGGTGCGGGGCCCAAGTTTCACAGCCGGCGTGTAACTGCACCACGGAGGCTGTAATTTGTAATATGAAAAGTAGAATTAACATATACATGCATTGGCGTATGGACATTTGCATGGATATGATACATTAGCCCAACGGGGAAACATCTACCTTTGGGTTGCCTATGTTCAGCAATAAACTTCCTTTTACTATAAATTATGTGTGATGATGTTTCCAGGAAGGTCTGAACAACGAGAAGTTCGACTCGCACCCGTCTAGCCCCGAGGAGTTGCCAGCGTACCTGAGGGTCCATAATCCATGGTACCACGGCCTGGACCTCCTCGCCTCTCTAGTTTTAATCCTATTGGCCTTCACTGAGGACCCCGCTGTGCCCACATTTGAGGTAATTTCTATTGCTGTAATAATATAATTGCTGTTGGGTTTTATGTAGGTATATTATAAGCTTGAAGTCAGAATTGGTGGAGGGTTGTGATTAATGGTTCTTTTGAACGATTTAATAACGTTAACGTCTGCATGAAAGCATATAATGTTTCAATGATTTTAAATTTTAAATCGTTAGCTGCTCACTAAATTAATATGATTCCTTATATCTTCTCTAAATCAAATTAGTTTTTGTTGTCTTAAACAATAAATAAAATCAATCCGTTCTACAAGATACATGGATTCAACTTTACACAGACGAATATAGATTCCAATGGCTATCCAGATTGACATCTATTGTTTTTGCTTGCAGCTCCCAGTATGGGCGCATGGGACGATAGAGCTGATGGCTCTCACAGTGATCGGAATCGAATTGCATCTCAAACTGAAATGGATCGGGTGGAGCACCATACTCAAACACAAAAGAACTATGATCAAGGTATAGAAAATTATAAATTTTGTAGATAACGCTTTTTCGTTCTATTTATTTCGGAGTTCAAGGTTTTTCGATGTAAAATTGCGATAGATCAAGCAAAAGTTTGTGTTCCCAGGTTATTCGTAGAACATGTCAGGTTGACTGTGTAGTTTACATTGGAAAATCAGAAGCTTCAAAAAATGAATCGACGGATGTCAATTCAGAAGGTGGACAGCCGAGCTTCAACTTTAGTACTTTAACTTCTTGAACTCGTATTGTGCAATGAACTCAAAGTGTATCAAAGAAATGTATTCAACTTCTACTAGAACAAGTGGGAAAAATGATTGGAGCAAGTAATATATTATGTAATTTGCATCCTCAGGGCATAACCCTGCTCATCATGGTGCTGGAGGCGGTGGTGGTGGTTTGTCGGCAGTCGTCGCATTTCCGAGTGACGCGGGCGCTTCGCCCCATATTCCTGGTGGACACGCGGCACTGTGGAGGAGTGAGGCGGTTCATCCGGCAGATACTGCAGTCGCTGCCGCCTATTATTGATATGTTAGGTACGTTGGTACTATATGGTAAAATCTCAATCCTATATTTGTTGTTTGAGACGTTTGACCAGGTTCGCAGATTCAGGCATTTTAGATAGGCCACCTGGTTAAAGTTGCAGAAGTTGCTAGATTGATGTTACAAATATGTCACTATGAAAGTCCTCAGGGGAGGCCTACATTCAGGAATCGACTTCTTTTGGCTGAAGAGAGAGAGAGAGAGAGAAAGTTATAACTTAAACCATTTTCTTAAAAAAAAAGATATATTACAGGAAATCCAATAACACATACTTTTTCTATTCCCCTTTCATTGATTCACGATTCTTCTTGTCTTCGATCTTGGGCCTCATTGCCATTTCTTAAAACATTTGGTGTCAATAATAATGGCCGAAATAACTTACGGTTACTTAATATTTATCAACTGCTTTGACCATTGGCTTTACGAATTGAGTTCATCAGTATTTGCCGTCTCCTTCCAGGTTTACTGATGTTCTTCGTGGCGACGTACTCCCTGCTGGGGTACTACCTGTTCTCGGAGCACGTGGACAATGGACACTTCCAGACCATCAGCGACTCTTTCGTCAGCATGTTTGTACTGCTCACTACTGCCAAGTAAGTATCATATTTATTACTAGACAATATAAATAAATATTTAGGATACCCGCATCTTCAAGAGACAAATCAATGCCTCGAAAATTAATTGATCAGAAATATTGGTAGTTTAGACAAAAAAATTGTCTTGGTACGTGTATCAAGTCTAGACTCTCAGTTCACAACTACTTCTGTGCTTATATAGCCAATGTAATACGTGGAAGCAACATCAGGTTCAAAGTTCGATCAGATTTGAGAGATTTATTTTCTGTTTCCAGTTTCCCCGACGTGATGATGCCGTCGTACGCCAAGTCCAAGTGGTACGCGCTGTTCTTCATCCTCTACATCATCACCGTGCTCTATGTGCTCATGAACTTGGTGAGTAATATTGCTAAAAATAGCCAAAAATGTATCACATACACCACAGAAACCCAACTGCTGCAAACAGATGTCCACAGCTAATTCTTGCAAGTGGTCGACATCCAACCTAAGTTGCTGTATAATCTCTTGCAATGATGTGCTAGAGGTTGTTTAATTTATATCTTTATTTACTTCTGTTCCTTCATACTGATGAAATACTTCATATTCATGGTGACTGCACCATGAATAATAAAATTATACCAGTAAGAAATCAGGAAACTCGAAAACACAAGAATAACTATTTATGTAATTATTGTTTTAATCCGGATTATTATTTCTCATTTGTATCCAGATGTTGGCCGTAGTCTACGAAGCTTTCACAAGAATTGAGCGTGAAAAATGTCGAGCATTACTCCTTCATCGTCGCCGCGCCACTCGCCACGCCTTCCGACTCTTAGTATCTAGACGAGCTCCCCTAGCAGTGAGACTGCGTCATTTTGCCGGCCTGGTGCGGCGGTACGCGCCACGCTATTCTGGCCTCGACGTGCTGCTAATGTTCAAGCAATTAAATCAATCTGGCTCGGGAGGATTGTCGAGGGCGGAGTTCGCGAATGTGTACGAAGTGTTTGCGTTGAGGTGGGCTGCGCAGACGGCCCGGGCGCCCTGGTATGCGAGGTCAAAGCTGGAGCCGCTGGCGAGGGCTGCTTCAGCCCTGACCAGATCGCCGCACTTTGAACACTTTATATGTGAGTATGATATCAAGTTTTTTGTAGGGAGTTGAGTCGAGACTTGTTGGGTTGAAATATGGAAGGTAGAATGTGAATTGGAGGTGATGAAGATTTACGTTATGTAACAGTTGATTTAATTGACTGAGATGATTGAAATTTAAAAAGACACGTTCAATAGGAATTAATCAGTATATTTCGGCTGTGATATGCTACCAAAAAAGCAAAAGTGCTCGTGTGTGAAGACCAAAAAGTCTTGTAATTCATAGAACATAAGAGAGGTACTTTATAATGGGGGCTACTGAAGAGCATCTGCATTACTTTTTACTATTGGGTTTATTTATTTTAAACCTCAACTTCTATTTACGATGGTAAAAACATTAATTCTAGACGCGTTAATAATCTGCAACGGCATCGCGATGGTGGCGCGCGTGTTCGAGGCGGCCGGCAACCTGCAGGACAGCGCTAGGCTGCTCTGTGCTTCTTGGGACACCTGGCTATTCCTATCTTGTGAGTACAAAATTATATTATATTTTACAATTATAATCATCATAGTGATACTTAATCATTATCATCAGCCCTTCCGCGTTCACTCCTGGGGATAGGCCTCTCCTAATTCCTATAGCACGCCACTGGGTTCGATCTTCGATACTTCATACTTATAAAGGACATTGTATAGTTATATTCTCAATAAATAATTTATTGTTTGTAATATCCCATGTTAGTAATACTACTGTGGGAGAAATATAATCAATAATACGGTTTGACATATATTTTGGGGGGAGAGTCCGAAAAAAAGAAGCGTTACACTTGAAGGTAAATATTTCGCAAATTCAACAAATCGTTAAGATTTTTTCTTCCCAAAACGTGATAGGAGACGAATCATATAGCAAGCTCTTTTGCATTATTAAATTATTTTTGATTCCTTTCCAGTGTTCCTACTGGAAGCAGCGATCCGCATGATGGCGCTAGGCCTAGGCGCCTACCTAGAGAGCGGCTGGAACGTGTTCGACTTGAGCGTCACCCTGCTGGCTCTGATGGGCGCCGTGCTGCTCACCATCGCGCCTAAACTCTTCATTGTGGTGATATTTAGACCTTTGAGGTGAGTACCGTTCGTTTTGTGGTACCTTCTTTCATCTTTGTGTATGCTGGTAACACGATTCATGTGTGCTAATTGCTATGGTCTGTTTAGTGTTCTCCTGCGAATTTTTCTCCTCTTTGATTGGTTTTTGGTATTCCCGCGTCTAGAATATAGCGTATAGCATTTTTTTAAATAGGGTCTTCAAAAATGAGGAAATCACTAATACCAGGAGAGCTCTTCGCTCATCTTTTTATACTGGCATGTAACATTGGAGATAACGCGCTTAGTAATAGGTGACGTGCAGTTCAGTTAGGATACCCTATAGGTGTATACACACCGACGAAAGATATCTTTCTCTAGCCAGTTAAAACAAGTTCACCCGCCTGGTAGTATCCAGTTGTTTACTTGCTGAATTAATGGCGAGACGTGCATGCCATTCGCCTGCTGGTAAGCGATATCACCGCTGATGGATACCAGCAAAACCAAACCATGAATAATAAAGCAGTGCTTAGTATTACACTACGCTTGCTATCCTGAGACATAGATATAAAAAATATATACATACATAAACTCACGCCTTTTTCCCGGAAGGGGTAAGTATTAAGATAAAAAGTCTTGATATAAAAAATATTGTGCATAATTCGTCATTTGGATATAATAAATTATATTTAATTACGTAAATCTTCGTGTTTCAGGTTAATGCGTCTGTACAAGTTGAAAAAGCGGTACCGCGATGTTTTCGGTACGTTGGTACTGCTGTCTCCGCTGATGTCGTCCGCTGGTTGCGTCATGTTGGTCATGTACTACTTCTTCGCGATTATTGGAATGGAGCTCTTCGCTTCTTACGACCTGAAGAACTGTTGTGTGTGAGTATTTTATTAACTTTAAAAAAAGGAAGAAAGAGGTAGGAACTTGAAGTATTGAGTCTATATGCATCTTTAATTTTATAATAATACAATAATTTGAGTTATTACTTACCTAGGTACATATAAAATAAACATATTTTAAAACGTATTCAAACACTGTTCTTGAATGAGGTGTTGATTTTTAATCATAATTTAACATTTTAATCATATTCGTCACGTTAAAGTAGTTTAAAAAGACCATAAAAATATTAACTCCACTGCGCCATTAACAATTCGTACTAAAACTTTGCCGAGCTCAATTTATTATTTAAAATAAAATATTTATCAAAATAAATTAGTGTCATCTACTCGGATTCTAGTCAATTTAAACATCCGCCAACAGTTTTAAATATGGACCTTAACCCAACATTACAATTCAGTGTAATCAGCGCCATCTATTAACCTTGTTCCAGCAACACGACTGTGGAAGACTTCTACAAGTACTCGTCGAACGGGTCCACTACCCTCGGCTACTACTACCTGAACAACTTCGAGAACATTCTGACCAGTGGCGTGACGTTGTTCGAGCTTACCGTTGTCAACAACTGGTTTATACTCATGAACGCGTATGCTAGTGTCGCGGGGCAGTTCACTAGGTTATATTTTATGGTGAGAAATTTACTATATTTTGTTAGGCTTAGTGGTGTAGTTGGTTAGTAAGACGGTTATGAAAGGGAAGACCACGGATCCGATCTCCGCAACGAGATAAATGCCTGCGTGATCCACCAATGTTGACTTCGGGTCTGGGCTTGCGTGATCGAATAGTTTCTCGTATACTGGTTGGACGATATGACTGCAACTTACGCGATAGTAAAAGAAATGTAATCCGAATATTTACCATCGACAAGTATCGCTTTTTAGTTGATGCAACTGTAAGGACGCTCAATACATGCTGAATTAAAAACGCGACATATTTTTATGGATCCTTATGGCTGTTTTTCCACCATCGTTTGCAATAGTCGCTATGGGGTGCATGGGGATATCCTACAAACCATAGGGTCTCCGACATGTGTAGGAATGCATAACTTTTAACAATGTTAATATGTTTCCAGGTATTCTACCTGTTCACGATGGTGGTACTGACCATCGTGGTGGCGAGCGTGCTAGAGGCGTTCCGCTTCAGGATACAGTACAAGAGGAGCACCACCAAGAGAGACGGTAATTTGTTTTATTTTGGAATCAAACGTCATCATTTGGAAACGCGCAATGTAAAGCATATAAACAACATATTACTTAATGTCCATTGTTAGCATCAGCTGAGTGAGTTACATTGCGTTCTTAAAAAATAAATTTAAAAGGTTATTTTATTAAATTATAATAGTATTTATCTTACAAATGAAGATGCTACAATATGACATGCAAAAAAAAAGTTGTTGTAATTTGGTTGTCTCTACGTAGTTAACTATAATTGGTATTCATTTTCGAGAGCGGTAATCCTACTCGCTTTAAACCTATCTGCCGAATGTATAATATACTAGCGTTAGTAAATAATTTCGTTTTGTTTTCAGAGGAGAAGTTGTTGCACGAGGAGGTGCACACGAGCTGGGAGGAGGCGCAGAGCCTCGGCGCCAGCGGAGACCTCGCCGAGGAACTCAGGCCACACTTACCGCCTGGAGTAAGTATAGTACCTGATTAAAATAACTATTGTATTGTCAATTATGAATGTGTGTAGTGTTTGCTATAAGTTTTATGGACCTTATTAAGAAACTCGGATGAGCGAAGGATTAACTTAGTTCAAGGCTTTAAAAATGACTTGATTATTTTGAATATAATATTGAATAATGTAACTACAATACGATGGTTGCCTAGCCCTCTATGCAATTCCGTGTTTAATATTAAAGTTGTGAATACCTCGCTATTCAAATTAATCAACCAATTCGAAAGCCTTGGACTAAAGTTAATCCTTCGCTCATCCGAGTTTATTAATAAGGCCTATTGAGTTTCAGACTAACTTGTAGAATGTAATATTGAAAATTGCTGGTTAACATTTCTCTCACTTTCACCTTTTCACGGGTTTAAAGCTGCATTGGATAATAAATTTCATTTTCAGCGGATGCCCGCACCTATAGACTCGCCTGTCAATCTAGTTTATAAGCTTTAGTTTCTGTGAACTGACGTTTAGTAAATTTACTGTAGTATGCATTGTCCACGCATATTAGCATATTTGTTTTATGATGTATATCTTGATTAATCAGAAACTATTAGTGTCTATATTTGATATATGGTTATAATTGTAGTGTTTCTGTCATCTCAATTATTTAACTAAGTTAATTATTATTATTTCAGATTGAAGTGACGTTCATCGGTTCAAGGCCGAGGACGAAAGAAGTCCTGCAGCGGAGGATGTACCAGACTGAGATACAGAAATGGCTCGCAGAGGAAGACGAGAATGAAGGTAGGTGCAAATAATAATTTCCGAAACTGCGAATCTAGGTTTTGTAAGGCCGAAAAGTGTCTCGTAGTATATTTTATTTTTATTTTATTTTTATTTTATTTGAATTAGGTACAAAAACATTTAACAAAATACAACTTGACTAACTTAAAATAACTTATGCTAATAACAGTGATAAATTTGTTAAACAAAGTATTGTACACAACATTTAATATAAAGTAACTAATAAAATATAAAAAGAAATATCTTAAAACGAATGTGATTGTTTATTGATCAATACAATCTATCCTATTGATATTATTATCGAGAAGATTCTTTTTAAAACTATTAAAACTATGATACCCACTGGCTGCTACACTAACCCTAATTGATTTTAGTGTGAACTTAGGAGTCAGAACTAGGTGACTGTTGGGTGTATTGAAGCTTTCCGCTCAAATTTTGTTTCATTCGCAGGCCTCCCCCCCTCCACAACAGTGACCTCAAGCGAGGACCCCCTCGCGCCGCCCCTGATCCAGCAGCCCGACTCGGAGGCCAACCACCAAGTCCGCACGGGCTACCAGTTGTAGAACATAATAAACCTGGCCCTGTACCACAGGCTCATGTTCCTCTGGGACGCCCTCAAGACGTTATGATGATACATACGCGGATGGCTGTTCGCGTGACTCGCGTGGACTAGTGACAGTGAAAGTGTTTAATTGCTTTTTAATTTAAGAGTTGTGGCTGTATGGACTATGATTCCTTTGCGTGTTGATAACTCATCGGTAAGTACAGGATTTAATTTAAACCTGTTCTATGTAATGCAATTTGGTTGGCAATTTTTGTACAGATTGGCAATCTCTCGTATGGAGAATAGTTGTAATCTGAAAAATAACTCTGACAGTACACAATTTGGCCAACATTCGAATTGCCAATCAAATTGTGTGCAAGATAGATATAAGTTGTAGCTCCTTACCAACCATGGCTTCTTATTAAAATACTAGAATTTGTGGAAAATTATTAGACGCTAACTTAACCGATGTAATGCTGCTAAAATTAAATAACGCAGAAAAGAAATTACTACAAGAACAAAAAAAAAGAGAGAGAAGATGATGAAGAAGATGCGTGATTATAAAAGTGTGAAAGAGACAGTTACATAGTGAAATGGTATAGATTTTAGAACGAATTATAGTATGCATTTGAGGAGATTTGGAATTAAATGGTATTAACTATGGTATTCTGGAAGCAAAGAGATTAGCTTAAAATAATTAACAAGCGCCATTAATTTTATATTTGATTAATGATGTATTTTTAATTGCCAGTGGTAATATGCGGCTATATAAAAATAATTGGTTTCTGAATATAAACTATTTTTATTTTGACATGTGATAGTGATGTCAACGTTTCTATTTTGTCGATATTTTTTACTCACTGGAGTTTTAACTTAAAGAAGCAGTCTAATGAGTAATGTGTCTATCTGAGAGTGCTACGTTGCGTAAACCAAGGCATTCCGATCCTAAAATTCAATGATTACATTATTTTACTGTTTCAAAAGTAAAGTCAGGTGAATCAGTTGTTTAAATGTGTACGAGACTCACAGTGAAATGCGAAGCCAATCGTAAGTTGTGATCGATGCGAGTGTGTGTGACAGCTAACCTGTGATAGACTGTTTAGACGCTTCGACAGACGCTAGGTGGTCAATATTTGTTATAGCTTAATTTAGAGATGATATTTCGTATTTAAGAGTCGATTCACATTTGAAACCGGGCGGTATCGTATACAAATTATGGGAAAATATTAACAAAATATGACGTCAATATTGAAAATTTTAATCTTTAAGATACATATAAGTTCAAATAAATTATATCGAGATATGTATCACGTTGACTAAATATTTATCGATTATTGAGAATAAGTTAGTTGAGAATACGAATATTCAGGAATTATAGTAAGTAGCTAGGTGTTTATGCCGATTATGTTAGCAAGTCAATATATTACCAATTGAGGGCAGCTGTAGTCTGTAATCTATTCGCTTACCAAAGTGAAATTATTTAAAGATTTTAATATATTTTGTAACATAATAACTTATGTCATAATATTGTAAACAGCTATGTTAAGTTAAAATTAATTAATTTTATGACGCCGAAATAAATTAATGTTTAATTCACTAATATAAGATCTAAATCCGTTGCAAATGTCTAATTTAATATAAAAATACGTTAAGTACTATGGAATTAAAATGCTGATTTAGCTAAATAGATGTACTCAATGTTTGGTAAAGAACTGTGATGCCGAACTAAAGAAAAATGCATAAATAATAAAAAGTAGTATCTCGTTTTTTTACCACGAATTGAGAGTTTACAATTCTTAAAAACTGCTAATTCCATCAAATTATTGGATAAAAGATATGATTCAAATAATTGTATAAACATTCGTAATTATATAAAAATTGAGAATGATTCAGATACTCTTTTAGTGATAAAATGCCTTTGTAGAGCATAAGAGGTGCGTTTCGCGAGTGATTACAGCATTCTAAAGTATGTAAGTTATTGAGCCAAATATGCGGAGTGTATAGACCTTGATATTGTGTGCCCTTTTAGAGGTAATGGCAGAGCGGAGAACATTAAATTATAATTAGAATCACTGTGACCAGCATAATCTTAATTTTTCAGGATTGTGTCCTTATTCTGGAGTAATGCAACGATTACTGTTACATTACCACGTCACCTTGAACAATTGTCCACTTCAATATAAAATGATATTGTTAGAGATACTGTTTTTAACTGTAAATAATTATTTCTATATGGTAATGTTTTTTTAATAATAATAACACAAACTCTGTCCATTACCACTAAATTAATTTAAAATATTCTACAACCATACAATTTTATTAGGGATGAGATTATGTGATGCACAATATATTTCAGCTTATAGGTTTAAGAAATTAATATATTGCGTTTTAATACTTATTTTGTTGAAAATGCATGAGCTCCTGTAAAAAAATAATCCTGCATAATATAATCTGGTTCCTAATGAATGATGGCGAGTATTCACAGATAAGTAGATGACGTTTGATTATTGTATAAATTAGTCATTATTGTGATAAGTATAATGTTATGGACCATAAAGCGAATTATTTACTATTTTTTTTATTACATCTTTAATTTTCGACCAAATAATGTTTGTGAAGTCTCATTACGTTTTACTCAAAGTGTAATTTCAGTATTATTTTAGAACAACTGATTTTGTTGATTTATTTTGATTATAAATCATAATTTACTCGATATTATATTTTATACAATTAATTTATTTGTATCACATGGGTACAATTTTCGATAGATTGTTTTGTTCGATAAGTGTACATCACTAAGTTAAACGAACATTTAATTTAACAATTTAATCTATCGAAATGACAAATAGGTATTATTTATGAATACAGTGTAATTATTTTTCACTCAAATCTGTTATCACCAATTTGTTTTGTTACGTGAGTAAACACGACCGTTGGAACAGTTTATTTTAAACATCTAACTACACATCATATTGAAACGAGTTTTATGGTTGGTGAAAACGGATATTAGCATTTTTTCCACTAGTAATTTATTATAGTTTAGAATGTAGAAGTGCCGTTTAGATATTCAGGATAAATGTGGAATTTAGAGCTAATTGATTATAGAATAGATAAATGGTGCTTTCGCTTGTACGATTAATCTGATAAATTAATAAATTGGAAAGTGTAGTTACCTATGATGTCGATAAAATTATAAATTGTGTTAATAAACGAAATTATTGTCGTTGATTCTGATAGAAAAGTTGAAAAAATAATATTGGATTGTTTACTCTGTAGTCTTTAAACTGTTTACAAAATATTTTACGATATATTATTGTTTTTTTTTTTATAATGAGATTCCAGCGAGTCCTAATCTTACGTTATCTACGTACCTTAACATTTAAACTAACGAAATTAGCCACTTCGGATAAAGTACAAGATATAATTTCATCGATGTCGATAGATTTACTCCATGTGTTGTAGTTAATTGAGAAAAATATAGCTATCTTGTTTTATAGCGTATGTTACAATTACGAACAAGGCAGGACGGATGTGAAGATTAAAAAATACCTTAGATTTTTTTTTTATAATTTTAATAAAAAGCAGAGAACTGAGTTAGCTTGAAAATGTTCGATGAATTAATAGAATCTATCATAGGTATGCATACTTTATGACTGAGCATATCTATTTTCTATCTCGATAATAATTAAAAGTGGTGAAAAAATATGAGAGAGATAAAAATGTAGAATGAACTAGCTAGTAGTAATTTAGCGATACCGCAGAATTTTCTCGCCTTCGTTGGAAATAGAAAATCGATAACTATTTATCCTAATTACTGGTGCAAATTGCCACAGAATTTATGCAAAAATAGGTATTTAAAGATTGCTTCATAAATTTAAAAATGCTATGAATTGAATGTCCTGTCTTGTTTAGTTCCATCTACGTAAATTCATTTCGTTGAATTGTAAAAATAGCATTCAGAAATAAATTATTTGCAAAATCTAGATAAAATTAGGAAATGCAGGGTTTAAGGAAGATAGCTAGAGTAAAATGTCGCAAAATTCTCCATTTTATTTCTTACTTGTGTGTTTTTTGTAAGTTATTTTGATTTCGATCGTATTTTAATTTTCTGTGATGTCTTCCACTAAATGTAATTTAGTTGTTTTATTCTAACATGCAAACTAAAGTATTAATTTCGAAAATAAAAATATTTTATAAACCAATATGAGTATACATTATAATTGAGATATTTTTATGGTACTTAATCAAATTGAGTATCTTTTCCATTCAGTACATTTGTCTTCTGTTGTTTTGACATAGATGATTATTTCTGGTTTTATTTTTAAGAACGAAGATTCAGCTGTTGTAATATTTACCGTCACTTATAAATGCCAATTAATTCACTCAGTTTATATCGATTGCAAAATAAGACTTCTTGGTGCACATACTTTGTTAATAAATCATACACAAGGTTAGCATAACAAACCTTACTAAATCAGACAATATAGTAGTTAAATTCAGCTAACTTACTGGAGTCCCGCTTTCGAAGCTCTGATGGTCTTCCGCGAAAACTGTCACATGTTGTAGCACTAAACACGAATAGACAAATTAAAATTAAAAACGAATAGACAATAGACAATATAGACCAATATTGTTCATAAAACAATCAAAATATTGCCGACACTCCAACGCGGCAGCAATGCACGTGCCATGCGTTCCGATGCTTACGCGACACTGAATAAAACAATATGCGAGAACTGAAACTACCCTCCGCTAGATCGTTTTTTTATAAAATTATAAAGAACATAAAAACATTGTCCCTTTTACTTATATTATACGAGTTAATTACGCGATTGCATAATTATTAGTATCTAGGTATAGATAGTCTAATTGAAACCTCCACTGCCATTGGTACTGCCCCAAAATTAAGAAATAACGATAAGAATTATCCATATTTCTTGAAATCTTTGAATGAATACCCTGTTATTCTGTAGTTGTTCCCATATTTAAGGAGAAGAGACTCGTCAAAACTACCCAATTAAAATATTCTGAGGCTATATTCGAAATAAACATTCATTTAAACTCAATTGGATTCAACATCGCGCATCGACTGACTGGGTCTTTATACAAGTAAGGTATGAAGTTTTTTGTCGTGGGTTTTGAGTATTAGCAACCACAGGACAAATTTTGGTCTCACAGTACCGAAAGAAATATTGAAAGTGATAACTTCAATTTAAGTTTGGAAGGATGTCCCCTGGCATATTTAAGTGATGGTAGATGTACGCATTGAGTTAGTCAATAATAGCTAGTAACATGTTGAAGTATTAAGTTTGTGTGTTGTGTCACGCCGTTGAACAGAACTGTACGTGTTGTTAATTTATTGTGGAATAAATGCACTTTTAGGTACGTTTTTTCTTTTATTTCTCAATTTCCTCAAATTATTTAATAACTTCTAAATCAGCGTTAAGGTGCATCCACAGCGCTGTTTCCAAACGATTCCAAAAGTTACTCAGCAACATCTGATATAAAATATTGTTTATTGTTAGTATATATTGCCGTGTTAGTACCTATATGTTAAGTTATGTTGCCTGATATGTGGTAACAATCGATAACATTGTTGCACAATGTTGCTCCGAAAAAGGTAATTGCGGTGTGGATACACCATTAAGATTCATGAAATAAATCATAAAGCAGTACCAGTTAGATACATTCTGACAAACAGGTTTATAAAGGTAAATAATTAAATAAAACAAAACATTCAATTTAAACAGTTTAATCCTGTTCGTTGATAATTATAAATTTTTAATAAACATTTAACATCCTCTACAAATACCTTTAGCACCGATTTAATCTAAATCATTGAGCGAGACTCTAACAGCATATAAATACATTTCAACTAACATTCAACCAAGTTTAGAATCTTTCAACCATTTTTAGAAACATTCAACCAAGTTTAGAATCATACAACTATTTCTAGTAACATGATACTATTATATACAAGGCGAGAATAATTTAGGACAAAATACACTTTGATTGGGATACAGTTTGGCGTCTAAGTATGAAAATATATAAATTATATATAAAACATATAGAGGAAAATACTAAATCAATACAGTATGTTTACATTTAGATACTAATTTGATGCAGGTTTTCTTTAGTCCGGAATATTAACTAAGTATGTAGGTAGAACAAAAGTTATGTGTCATTTCATGTTTCTGAAGATAATTTTAATTTTTTTACATTAAATTAGTTACTCAATTTTAAGTAGTTAGGAGATGCTAGCTACTTAAAGCTATGTCTAGACAATCATAGCAAAAAAATAATTATTCCTTTTTTTACTAACACTTTGATCATGACATGACATTCATCATGATATTCCATGCTTCTGACAAGTGACATTTTAATAAAGTAGCAGGTATCAAGTATGACGTCCTTGACAGCTTGAGAATTTCATGAGCTCAGTTCATTATTCGTTTTTAAATGTTTCAATTATTGGTCTCATTATACGCTACTGAACTGAATTATATTACTACAAAATCTTTTATGAGGATAATGGAATGTTTTAAATAAAATTCTTATGTCAAAAGGTTTTGATGTTAAGCATCTGTCAAAAATGCCATCACTGGTGGTCGACAGCGTCGCAGCATTCTAAATAAAACTCGACATGATAATGTGAGAATGCTATTCCTAATAGAAACAAAACTTATAATCACACCTTACTGATTTGTTTTGAAGTAACAAAAAAACATAAAACAGTAATCGTCTCAAAAGTATTTGAACCTCAAGCAGGAGAAACAATTTAAGACTTTAAAAACATATGCTGTCAAGTAAAATTTAGAAAAATACACTCTATTTAATTTTTACTATTTTTATTTACATTTTCTAACATCGATTTCTATTTTGGCGTACATTGACGGTTGTAATACATTTTAAAAGCGCGAAGCTTTTTTCTATTTTTATTTAATACTTACATTTAATTGTCTTCAAATTTGGGCATCCGGAGGAATAGTCCGAAAATCCTTTTGATCCACTCTTTGGGTATATAATAATGTCATAAAACAAAAAGAAGCCTATCTACTCGAACGCCCCGACCCTTAAAGAGGTTTGTCAGTGTAATGTCAACTTAATGTCAGTTAAAATTATAAAATATACCCTATATTTTAACTGTCAATGTCAATGTAATGACAGCCATAATGTAATTATAAATAGAGTATATTTTAAAAAAGCTAACGTCAGTTTGACAAACTGCTATAGCGCTCGGTACATTCGATTAGCTATTCGATGGTAGAAGTAGGAACAATACATATTGGAACCACTTTATAATGAAAATCTAAATATAGAATATTCGAGACCGATCTCTATTGAGTAGAAAAAAGATCATGTATCAAAATATGATGCCAAGTTGTAATTTATGTAAGTATTTTTTATAGTTTTTCGTCCGTCGGTACCAGTTTACAGGTGGACATATTCTTACACCATTTATATTAATAAAATACCCAATACTGTTTCGTAGTAATATTTTTTTTATATTTGTTTTTGTACCCATTTCTAGAGGCCTTAGTAAATTCAGTGTTTTTTTCAAAACGATATAAAAATAACCAAGGTATTCATAACACGAATAGATGAAAATGGCTACAGATAAAATGACCGCAATTGGAAATGTTTCAAAATATTTTGGCGGGATATTGTTTATGCAATGTCTTGCTTTTCGATAAATCCACAATTAATTAGTTCAACTACTCGGGAAATAATGAGCAAAATAAACTGAAAGTTTAATTCGTTTCGGAGTTTATAATTTCAGTTAAAATTACTTACAATAAATTGTAAAATATTGATCTCATATTTGAATAAGTAGATTTAATCATGTAATACCACTGCATCAACATAATTTTTAAATGTATTTGATTTCAATATTATGTTTATAATGAAAGTAACAGAAATAAACTGAATTTCTTCTTAATTAAAAATATTTAAGACCAGGTAGGAATTGAACACATCCATAACTCTATTGGCTCATATTTTGCTGTCAAATCAATGACATAATATATTTTTGCCGCCATCTTGACGTAGAAAAAAACATGTGCTAATAATAATTTCGCAGGGATTAAATGGAAAATCTTTAATTATAATCAAAAACCCTTCACATTTTATAATACACATGACAGATTCTGTCAAAACAATTTCATAATTACAATAATACATATATTACTGAAAATATAAAAAATTATAACATAAGTTTAATTACTTTTACCGTTAAACTATCAGCTGCAAATAAATATGACTAAGATATTAAAAAATAAAATTAAAACTAAAATAAATACATGCAATTATTCGGTTATACGTGCATCATTTCATTGGTATAAAAAAGAGTAAATTTTGGATCATCTTTTTAGATCATAATAGTCCGAGATAAAAATTTTAATCAATTTCATTTCAAAAGATAGATTTTGTACATAATTAGCCCACATGGCCCGTATATCCTTTACAATGGGGAGGAAGTTGGGCCTTAATCTGCCACCCTGAATTTTAAATTTTTTGAAACTGAAAAATACACGTAAATCCGATAAAATAAGGTGGGTAAACTACGATGTGCTAAAAACATTAAAATAAATTAAACGAATACATTTAAATGATAATAAAATTTTATAATAATTTTACCGCACACGTGGAATTTTCTGTTTAAGATATTAACCACGAAATCTGACACAACGAATTAAGGACGATTGACTGTGGAAAGTATTGCCAAAATTTCGAAAGATTTTTGCTGTTAACAGCAAATAAAAAAATTATCTAATAGACAACTTAAAAAATAATATATTGTCTATGATTCGCAATATTTTTTCTTCGTGTCTAAAATAAGTATTGGTATACAGAGTTCAAGAAAATTATGTTGAGATAAAATCCGAACACATTATGATATTTTTAACCCACAATCAAAAGTCCATATCGTATTTATCTAATTCCGAAGCCATTTGAATGTATTAATATTTCCGCCTTATTTATAATATATATAATTATATTCGTACATCAATGTACGTGGAAGATTTTCGCGCCTTTTCAAACATAACCTCACTTTTGAGGTGATTGGACAAAGGAACATAATCGCTTGGATTTTAAAAATATTTTAATTTTATAGGCAGATGTAATGGAATGTTTGGATCGTGCATTATATAAAAATCCATGCATTTGAATTACGATATGCAATAAATATATATTACATTGTTTCATCTCAGTGCTTATATGTCAAAAGAAAAAAATAGTATGAATAAAATTGCAATTAAACCGATAATATCCATTTCTCCGCTAAAATATTTTTTACTTAAGATCATTTTAACAAATAAATACTGAGACGACGTAGATAATCGACTCTACTTACGTTTTAATATAAAACAAATAGAGTTATATCGATAATTAGGTGATCGATAAGGATATGATAATTGAATGTTTTCAAATTCACACAAGACACACTTTTGCGAGGCAAATCTTATAGACAGAGGGTAGCTCATGATCCTACACAACAATCTGGAATCAATATTATGGTTAACGCACACAAATTCGAGCAATCTTCATTGTTAAAATGATAATGAACTTAATCCAAACTGATATAGGGTTTAAAATGGCTTAAAAGAAGCTATCAGCGACACTCGTTCTGTGTTACGTGCCATTTTCAACCTTATATCAGTTCTGATAAAGTTCATAATACAATGAAAAGTTACCGTTAATATATTTTTATAATCCAAGCGAACACACATGTCTTTGGGAATCGTCATATATTATTGCACACACACACTGCGTTTTCATTATTATAACAAAAACATCATCCACACACTTTGTACGCAATGTACAATGATATGACGCAACGTTCTTCACAAAACTCAGTTTCGAATCATTTAAATGTCTTTGGTACTTGATTGTAGCCGTTCCACTGTTGGAGTCAATCCTTGAAGCAGGTTTGAACTAAGGTAGATTTTGACAAATATAAAAAATATTATTTCATATTTGTAATCTGTCAAAAATATATGTTTGCAAATGGACACTCAGTCGTTGCTTTAATGTTCCATTACTCACAATCATCAATATTTATTTACCATTTTTTTATATTCATCAAAAAACCGTCCAAAATCAAAGCCAATACAACTTTGTTTTTCGAAATACAATCCAGATTTTACCCTTCAATGGTAAATGTACTACAAACTAGTACCAATACGCCACAAAGTCCACTATTCACCACTGTAGTGTGAGCGTCCAGGGCCGTACTCGGGCACCCGACACGGGGGGTCACGAGCGGCGTGCCCGCTTGCCGCGCGCGTGACGTCACATCTCCACCGACACGCCGCGCCCGCCCAGCCGCGTCTCCTTCACGCGGAACCCGTGCTCGAGCAGCTGGCCGGATAGCGAGTCCACGGTGGAGCGGGGTGTCGATGGTGGTATCAACACCATTGCGTATCTGAGAATAAAAAAAAATTGTTAATTTGAGTACTACGTTTTAAAGTTTTGGGCTCGATTTTTTTTTATTTAAGTAAAATAGTCAAAATAACACCTTACATTAAATAGGCAAATTCGCCAAATTGTATGCACATTTTGTTGGCAAAAACGGCGCTCTTAATATAACGTATTAACAATCAACTCAATTGTAAAACAAAAACAAACAAAAAAACAGATTAATATGTTAAACTAGTACCTAAACTATTTCAATAATAAACTTGGTAATATTAACAAGGTTTTCTTGGGATTATAGTGAAGGAACAGAGGATATTACAATTATATACTTGCCAACTGCATAAAAACGTTTCGTCAACACCTATTCAAATAAGAAATAAGATCGGATAGAAAAGGAAAAAAATGCAATACTAAGTACTTTTTATATCATTCTTGGATCACGAAGTAATAGCTGCATCCACTATCCAGTGAACTTAATGCCGCGATAGAAAAATTATTCACAGTAAAATAGCTTAATTATATACACCAATGCTAATCCACGCAACCCTCTACGGTACTCTAAAAAAACACTCTGTAACTCACCCTCCACCCCCCGCGCCGGTGAGCTTGCACGCGAGCCCCTTGGCTCTGGCGGCGGACCTGATGGTCTCCAGGGACGGATGTGACACTCCCAGAGCAGACAGAAGGCAGTGGTTCATATCCCACAGCTCCTGCGAGACAAAAGTTATTTAAAAATACCTGTTTGATTGGGATTAAAATACAGTAACATATTGAGAATGAATTTTGAAGCTTCCTTGATTAAGTCTCGATAGAAATCTTAGAATATGGATGTGTGAAGTAAATAAGTGGACATGTAAAACGCAATCCTGTCGCCATTTAAATAACAATTAACATTTGCTTTACACAAGACGTCCATTTATATTTTTCAGGTCAATTTATAACCAGTCTTGTGGATTCAATAAATTATTTGAATATTCCCATGAATAAGAAAACAAATATACGTACTGCTAAGTGTTGGTAATCAGCCTCAATGTCAGGTTCACATTTGCCACTTGACAGTTTTTCCAAAACCTGCGAAGAGGATACAGAAAATTAATAATCGTTTAACAAATCTTTCGGCTGCGGGTTCGATCCCTGCACCGAAACAAATATTCTATCTGGGTGTTTGTGAGACCGAAATGTGTCTCGTAGTTTCTGATATCCACGACACAAGACTCGATATTAGTGTGCGGTCAGGACTATGTATGTGACTTTTGGGTGTATTTATTTATTAACTTTTACCAGGGTACAAGTACCCTTATCAACCAACCTGAGTAGCGGTATGCGCGATGTCATCACACGCCTCCATGATGTGGTCCACAGCGGCGGCGTTCCTTTGCCTCAGCGCCGCCACCCGCACCACCAGCGCCCTGGTCTCGCGGGAGACCCTCGAGTCCACCAGCAACACGCGGAGCTCCATCCGGATGGACAGGTGACGGGGTTTGCTGCCCTTCTTGAACGAGACTAGGGAGCCGAAGGTGCAGGTCGCGTTGTCTATGCCTGGGGAGGGAGACCATCATGAATGACTGTTAATTGATTGTATAGTCATAGATGAGTGTTGGGGAAATAGGGTTTGACGCTACTGTCCTATTTTAACTAGAAATTTTCTGTACCCAGTCCCACAGTGGAATATTGCTTGCTATTTTCTTTCTTGGGATAAATAACGTCGGCGAAGTGGGTGGAATTAGTATATACCTCTCTATGACCTATCCGTTCTTACGCCGTTCTAAAGATTCCATAAAATAATTACATAAAGCAGTGTAAACCATAACGAAATAATAAATATAAACGAATATACATATCAAACTAAAAACCCAATTTCCAAGCTTGTCAAGTCGTAAAATAACACGTATTCAAACAAAACCATAACTAACAGAAGACCTTCAAATCAATAACCATGAAGCATATGAAAAGCGCATAAAATATAACAATCAATTATATTATGAACACTTCCTGAACGCACTGAATTGACAATGCACCGACCTTATAGACAAGTGCTCAATTATTCACAATTTGCGGCAAGGGCATAGCGCGGAGAATGAAAATTGAAATCACATCTGTATTGCAGTAGGTCTTTTACAATTAGTTGGTGTCAACGACGCAACAGTCCGTGTGTTCTTTTCAATAGAGATGTGTCCAAGGTTTGAGTTTGGGCAGTGTGTAATAGTTCCTAAAAATAACCCTTATAAAAATCATGAATTCGAAAACAGTATCAAATTTGGTTATAAATTGTAAAATATTTTTAATAGTGCGGTGGGGACACTCGCTATCTCTTTCGCGCGCATGCATCTTATGGACGAAAACGTCACATCGTGCAGCCTTTTCCATTACTCCTACCACTATATATTTGTAACTTGCTTATTACTAAACGGATTTTAAAATTTCTTCCTGATTATAACGTAACATTTCGATATAAACAATAATAATAATAGAGGACACTAGCCTATTAGGTCGACATAATAATATGTAATCGTGTCGGCCAGAGATGTCGCGTCGGTTCATACTATATTTTGGCTACTGAATGTTGATTCTGGCATTAATTATATAGCCACACTTTGGTGTTCCAACTGTAACAATTTTGATACGAGAGCGACACAAGTGACTGATATATCATTACAAGTGGACCGTAGAGGTTTTGGATTCCGACTTTGATTAGGATAAATTAAATAATATTGTATAGTAATATATTTGCTTTTTTTCGTGCCATAAAAATATAAGCTTTTCATCCAACATTGTAATGGTATCATAATATAAACTAAGAATGTTTGTAAGGATGGATATCCAGACAATTGTCCCTTCTTCACACAAAAGCTTATACATAGACGTTAATAAAAAAATAAAAAAATTCAAGTATCAAATTTGGTTGTTCTAAGTAACCTAATAATGGTGTTGCAATTGTCATATTTTTAAAATTGGCCGCGTTTTTTCATTATCAACTTGCGTTAGATATAAGATAATTTATTTGGGCTACATTAACCATTAGGCGTATGTAGTAATTTTGAGGAGTCGGCAAAAGAAATATTTTCCAAGCGTGTAAAGTTGTAAATTGCCTAATATGTTATTATTGCTAATTGTTATCTTACTGTGCGTGTGTAATAAAATAAACGAAAATGAGGTATTTCTTGTAAAATAAACTAAAATTATGTAAAAAACACATAAGTCTAGATAACTCACCCTTTATTTTGTAATTTTATATACAAAACTGTATTTTAATTATATGAAACTGGCTTCCGTTACACGAGCCAAATGGGTTATGACCAATAATACAGAAAAATAAATATTTATATTTAACAAATCGATTTAATTTAATTGCCTGTTAAATTATCTTTTATCTAAATTCATTATCCATTAATAAAAACCACGATGCAATTAAATACTGATTAAAGAAATAAAGATTAGATTGTAATAATTTAATGACATATTAATTGGATAGATGGCGCTAATAACACTTTATATCCTCGAAGTTTCTTAATATGTACAGCGTTTATCTATACATTTTAGTGAACGGCAAATATAGGAATTAAAGCAGGTTCCATTCTCGTACTAATTATTGCACTGTGTCTTATTACGGGGTCAGAACTGCATTTTGCAAATGTTTAGAAATTATTTCCATATTGAATTGAGAGTTTCCTACCCGTTCTTCTCTAGTGAAAACCGCTTTGCGAACCGGGTGGTAGATAAAAAAATTACTTAATCTAAATAATGTTAAACATTTTAATGGATTGCATTATTTTCATGTTCATAGTATACCTTCTTTGGACTTTCATATGGGCGGTCACGGTCAACTTTACTTGTTCGGATACAAGTACTATCAACGTCACTTCATGGCCCGATTTCAAAATCCTTCTATTTCGTTTATCACTAAACAAAATACTCCTCAACTAAACTCCTCGCAACCGCATATGACCTTTACAAGATGCGAGTTCGCTATCTAACAGTTCAATGTATCGAGGCCAAGGCGTTGATGGCTCCGCGGTTCATTGTCGAAATCTGTCGCAAATGTCACCTTCACAGTTCACACACTCAGGGTCGTTGCGGTGACCCATGGTGTGGGAAAAAAACGCCGTGTTTTATTAGAGGCATTGCGTTTAATCTAAGAGCATTTATTTTAAATTTCTGAACATAAGTGACGTTCTAATCATTGTTCAATTTAACGGTAAAACTTTATACAGGAATTTGCATATCTGATTGTTTATAAGTATTTCAAAAATACCTATCCATTATCGACGTTATTAATACTGGGGACATATTCATACACACGATACGTACATCACCTTGGATATAAGTAAAATGAATAAGCACAAAAATAAAGACGCGAAAATCTTCCAAACACATTAAAATATCCTGTTTAAACTTGTTTTAAGGACTAGTTCATAGATATGATTAAGCGCAAATTAACATTACAAAAATAGATCCACTCACCAGAAGGCGTTCCGTGCATGATCCTTTCACAGTTATACGCCCACTCCGAAATGATCTCCTTCTCCGTCATGCTAAAATCCTCGCTACTCTGATGATAATAAGCATCAAAGTTGCCCGAAGAGCTCTTCAACTTGAGCAATTGTATTAGCGCTCCAGCTAGGCACACTGCGAATGACGCTGAGCTACCGGTACCAGCCCCAATGGTCAGTTCAGACCCCATGGATATCTCCATAGATCTGACAGGGAGGTTAGTGGTCCCGAAGATCCCTGAGAAGACGTAGAGGAAGCTTCGCAAGGAGTTCTTCTGGTTGTTCTGGAGATTGTCGAAGTTTGGCTTGATCATGTGCAGGAATTCGTCGACGCGACGTAGATGATGTTCATGATCGATTTTGTCGGGCAACCTCCAGGAGAATTTGCCGGTGATGCCTGGAGCCAGTTTCGGGTTGAAGAGGCTCTTGACTGTGGGCTCCAGAGGGATCATCTCTTGAAGATCCACGCATGGCAGGTGGATGTGCACCGCTGGTTCGCGGTGAGAGTGGATTTCCTGGAATTTATGTTTCTTTAAGTTTTTGGGCCGATTTAGCTTTGTAATATTGTTGTGTAGTATTTGTTACGGAAGTAAAGTAAGCTAAAATATACAAATGTTAATGTGATTTGTATGTATTTGTTTCGGGGCTGGGTGTTACTTTTTCGCAATTTGAAGTACCCATAAAAGAAAAAACAGGATTGGGTTTGGGTTTTGTTAAGCGGATTTGCACCTTTAAATGAACCCCTTGGTTCTATTTCTAAGTCTAGCATCGTATTTGCGTTAATCTTTCAATTCGAAACACTTTTGCCTTAAACTAAACACGATAGTTTTGATATCAGGGCTACTGGCCAGTCATGAAATCATAAGCTTTTTTTGCAATATGCATAAGATCGTGTTGCTTTTTTATTTTTGTGGTTTCTTATTATTATTATAGGCGAGGAAATTGATCGGTAATTATTAACAGTGATTAGTGATCGGATCCCATCTCCATTACAGAAGACAAACTACGCAATGTAGCCAACAAACATCCATTGAGACCAAAATAGCCACTTATCGCTAGTCTACATGATTGAAACAAAAGGAATTGTTCCTTTTGTTTGAAACGTTATATTGAAATATATGAAATATTATATACATCGTACTACACAATGTGGTGAAACAAATAGATTTCACAGTGAATATGAAAGATCATGACAAAAACACCACGTCACGCCTTTGTGTTAAAAACCGTAGCATGTGTTTACTAAGTAGGTACTGTAGTACTTAGTAAACATATTCTATTGTTTTAATAATATGTATATTATGTCGCTTATATTGTAAAATATTGATAGAAAGAAAAAGAAAGGAAGTATTTTTTAGTATGAATCTACCTTAATCATTTTGTCCTAAATTCATTATAAGCCTGACTTTTTAACCGACTTCAATAAAAGGAGGAGGTTCTCCATTCGTCGGAATTTTTTTATGAATGTTCATCGATTACTCGAAGACGCCAGAACCGATTTGGAAAATTATATTCTTCTTTTTGGTTCATAGCATAAGCTTCATTGTACCTTCAGAAACTAGACGGCTTGCCTCGTCACATTGAGAAATAGCTAATAGCGATCACATGGAAATTGTCTCCTTGTGAGGCTCGGACCCACGGCTTCTCAATTAACAACTGCCATCTCGTTTACTGCCACTTCAAGGCTGCCTGTAATTCTTTTTACCTAATATCCTGTGATTTGTAATCAACTTTTTATTTGTTTTCTTTCTGATAAATTTCTTTGCGGGGTCAAGACAAGCTAGCGTTCCTAAAGTACTTGTTAAGCTGCGGTAACTATTTACCTAGAATCTTATGCATTGTAATTAAGTTGTTATTTATCTGTAATTTCGTTACGGCTTGAAGAAAAGCTAATGCCCCTTAGAGACTCGTTGAGTTTCAGTATTCAACGTGAGTTTATGGCGTGCTGTTGATCCTGGCTCCCAGTAATTCTAGTTCTGTGTGAGATGATGATACAATCTCTAGTCTATATTATTTTTATGACATTCTAACACTGTTGGCCATTTTGCATAAAGTACTCAGCCTATTATATTACATATCGTACCTAGGTCAGCGTTATTTACTTACCAACCATGAAACTAATTAACTATGTGACGTTGTGCAGTTTAAAATCAAAGAATTAAAAGACACTCTATAAAATGTAATTTAACCCTTTCTTCGACGCAGTATACAAATTTTTAAAGTAATATTTAGGTGTTGCCATGCTGTAGCTACATGTGGATATCCTTGATTTTCATTTGTTTTTAGATGACGAAGGAAACTTCTTCAATAAATTTTGTCGAAAGTTCGACAAGGATTAAAGTTTTTATAAGCATATCTATACAATGTGTCTCATCATTATATAGTATAAAACAAAGTCGCTTCCCGCTGTCTGTCTGTCTCTATGCATGCTTAAATCTTTAAAACTACGCAACGGACTTTGATGCGTTTTTTTTTAATAGATAGAGTTATTCGAGAGGAAGTTTTATATGTATAATACAGGGTGTCCCAGTTTGTACGAAAAACATGTATCTGGTGTGGAGTGGAATCAAAAAACATCTGCACTCAGACGAAGCTGGGACAGATTGTTTAGCCAATTATAATTTTTAGTTACCAATTTATTAAAACATTTCGGTTTATCTTTACTACTTACTGTCAACTTTCCATCAGCACAGACCTAATTTGGGGTTCATGTAAATTCAGTAAAACGCTTAATAGATATTAAGTATTTAAAAAAATTATTTGTGCAGTAGCCACAGCTATGCATCAAACGCATATATAATATTAGAAGATAAAGCATCTTTGCTGTAAATAATTATCTTCATCAACAACCACTGTCTGCTGATGATAAGCCTCCTCAAAGATTCCAACAGTGGCCTATTGTAAGCATTTATCAATCTGCATATATGATATCCTATAACCAGTTTTTGCAGTCAACTCTAGGAACTTTATGACAACTGACTGTACTGTACTGTATCAGCCCATATACGTCCCATTGCAGGGCACGAGCCTTCTCTACAATCGAGAGTACGGTTGTGAATGGTTAGGTGATATTATATTCCACCACGATGGCCTATTACGGGTTGACAGACTTTACCGGAGAAATTCTAACAAATCGCTACGATATGCAGGATGCCTCACGATGTTTTCCTTCACCCTTATAGTGCGTGGTGATAGATTAATTATCAATACACACATGACCCGAAAAGTCAGAGGTGTGCCCTAAGATTTGACAACTGACTTAATCACAATTGTATCTAGACTATTTCTTGCCAATACCTTGGTCTCTTGCATTGCGGGCTATGCTTAGCTAGATTTTTATGGCGTTGCGCAGGCATACGGGCATCCGACCCGCCTGATGGTAAGCTGTCACCGCCACTCATGGGATTAAGCAGTGTCAAGGATCTAGCCCAACCTGGTCACCGCCTATCGAAAGATACTACAGGTCATCTATACGGCCATGTATGTAACAGCCTCCGTTGCGCTGTTGGTTAGACGCCAACTGTGAAACGTAAGGCCACGGGTTCAATCCCCGCACCGAGACAAGTATTTGTGGGACTACAGGTATTTGCTTCGGGTCCGGATGTTAGTGAGACCGCTAAGTCTCTTGTAGTTTCTGATACCCACGACACAAGACTCGGTCTTAGTGTGGGGTCAGGAATGCGTATGGGACTGTTTGGTGTATTTATTTATATGCATTTACCAGATAGACTTACTATGTATTTATGGTTTACATGTTGTAAAATTCTTTGTACATGTTGCTTATTTTTCCCTGCAATAGTTAGCGCGACTTGACTGTATACTTGATACATTTTTTGTATTGTATTGTATCAGCCCATATACGACCCACTACAGGGCACGGGCCTCCTCTACAATCGAGAGTACGATTGAGAGTGGTTAGGCCATATAGTCCACCACGCTGGCCTAGTGCGGGTTGGCGGACTTACACACCGTAGAATTTTTTTAAAATCGCTACGGTATGCAGGTTTTGCTCACGATGTTTTCCTTCACCGTTAAAGTGCGTGGTGATTGACTATCAATACACACATAACTCCGCAAAGTCAGAGGTGTGCCCTGGGATTTGAACCCGCGACCACCGTGAACATGTAGGCAGCCGCGTCTGGTCCGATACCACGAGGCCACCACGCACTTTTGATACTTGATACATAATAATTTGGTTTACAATATCGACCTTTGACGTAAAATATATCTTGCAGAAATACGGTTTATGTTAATATAATGCGAAACTATTGTGTTCATTACTCTTTAATTTGTAATTCATTCATTGTTTATTTCGTTTCAATTATTTTGAGGACAATGCGTGCGTTATACATTTGCATAATGATTTAAATTTTTGACTTCTTGAAGTTTTGTTTTGTTAAGAATAGCTGAGTCTAGTCGCGTCATACATTATGTAGGTGGCTTAAAACTTTAGATCTTGGAGTGTCCAGTCACTTGTACTCAGGCCAGCATTATGGTCTCTTAATTCCCTTTATCGAGGACAGTGTAGAATTTAAGTTTACAAAAGCATATTGGGTCATTGTGGACGACTATGACTTGGTTTTTTGGTATCTTGCAATTTAAGATTTTTGTCCATAGTGGGTAGTCGTATAATCTAAATACATTATAGAAACCACAAACAATATTTACAGGGGCTTTCAATGTGTTAGTTATTTGAAATAAATGGAGTTTGTATAAAATAACTAACACATTTCATGGTTATGCGTGTATGTACTATGTACTGGTCTTGTATTTATTGCTGTCATAAAGTTTATGGGTGTCATAACGACATCGATTTTGGAAGGTAATTAACACTAAATAATGTCTAGTGATTTATTTTACACATTTCTAACGCTTGAAAGGCCCCTTATTCTCTTGTATTTTTGATACCGACGGCAGAAGAATCTTTCCTATTGTCTGCTGAAGGTTGTATGTCTGCCCGTTTGGTTTATTTTAACCTTTTTCCAATTAAAACATTTGAATATTAAGATTTAAAAAAATATATAATTTAATTTATTCCTAGAAAATAAAACATAATTATTGCTGTTTTAAAAAAAATACATTTAACAAAACAGCACAAGCATTGTTTTATCTTGACGTCATAAAAACTATAAAAGCTGAAAGCTGCGTGTTATCAGTCGTTAACATTATAATTAATTTTAATTATACCTAAACATATAGTTTCATGAGAATTTATGATCTTTTTATTTAGTTTTAAACATAATAAAATGCCGGATATTGTCGAGTACCTAGAAACAGTGTCTATGGACTACAAACCGAGGGATTTTGGTACGAATCCCAGATGGGTAATTTTAATGTGTTATAATTATACTCTATATGACGATTACTTCGCCCCTAATACTCAAACATCACGCCTTTTTTTCCGAGAAGGGGTAGGCAGAGGTGCAACCAGGTCACCCACATTTAGCCTTATGTATTCCGTCCAATGATGTGATAGGGGAGACCCTATCGCCTTATCGGGCACAAATTCCTGACTCCGGGCTGATAATGAACAGAAAAATCCAATATCACTGCCCGACCCGGGATTCGTACCCGAGACCTCAGATTTGTAATCATACCGTAGTACAACTACGCTACCGAGGCAGGCAGGGACGGAAATAAGTTCCGTAAAATGTGGCACTAGTTTCACTTCTGTCTACCCCTTCATGAGTAGACGCGTGATCTTAGGTACGTAACAAATCTAAACGCTTCATACCATTGAGTATTGACGGGATATGCTTAATACATCTCAGATACAATGTAGTCTTTCAGAACTAGCTGTATGACCCGACTTTGGCTATACACTATACGAAAAATATTCGGATTTTTATAATTATAACGCATTTCCAATAAAATTAACTACACCCATACCTCTCAAAGGTATCGTGGTTATCTATAATTGTTTTTTTAAATATTATGTTACTAGCCTATCCATTTATATTTACTGTAAAAAACTTTTCCGTCCCCTTTCTAAAAAGGGATGAATTTAGTACTGTATCAGCCTATATACGTCCCACTGCAGGGCACGGGCCTCTGCAATCGAGAGTACGATTGAGATTGGTTAGGCCATTTAGTCCACCATGCTGGCCTAGTGCGGGTTGGCGGACTTTTACATACCATAGAAATTTATACAAATCGCTATGGTATGCAGGTTTCCTCACGATGTTTTCCTTCACCGTTATAATGCGTGGTGATCGACTATTACTACACAAATGACTCCGAAAAGTCAGAGGTGTGCCCATGAATTTCAACCCGCGACCACCGTGAACACACAGGCAGCCGCGTCTGGTCCGTGACCAACAGGCCACCACGCACTCTAGCACGATGAATTTAGTAAGTTATCTAAAGTAGATCACATCTTTAGACCCAGACTTCCTATTTCCAAAACTTTATTCTAATTAATTCAGTGAATTGTATTGTATCAGCCCATATACGACCCACTGCAGGGCACGGGCCTCCTCTACAATCGAGAGTACGATTGAGTGGTTAGGCCATATAGTCCACCACGCTGGCCTAGTGCGGGTTGGCGGACTTTTACATACCATAGAAATTTATACAAATCGCTATGGTATGCAGGTTTCCTCACGATGTTTTCCTTCACCTTCATCAATTCAGTGGCTTAGCATTAAAATAGTAACAAACAAACAAACAAAACATTCACATTATATGTGATGAATAATTTTAGAGACCGGTAGCTGAAATTGCGGTTAATTCCTCACCAGTAATAACTAAAGGAAAACGTTTATTAATAATTGTAAGACCTATACAGGATGTTCCATGGAAATCTTCATATTAATACAGTGCGTTTATTTACATTGTTGTTTGATGATGTTAGTTTGCCGGCTGTGAAATTAGAGTCGCGGGTTCGATCCCTGAGAATTTTTGCGTGGTCTACAGACATTTGTTTTGTGTCTCGGTAATAAGAGACAGAAGTCTGTCGTAGGTTCAGATACTCACGACATAAGTCGTTTCTTAGTGTGGAGTCGTGACTGTGTGTGGATGTTGGGTGTATTCATTTAACGAACTGATTTATAAAGCATTTTTTCTTGTGACTAAAGATAAACTGCGACGCCCTTTAAAACTATTAACCCCTTAGAACTAGTAACCCTTTAAAACTAGTAGCCCTTTACAACTAATACTCGTTATTAGTAACTAGTACCTAGTAATCCTTTGTAACCAGTTTTATGGCCTTAATAAAAAAAAGGCAGGATATAATGGTAGAATTCTAGCGTAGCTTGCTACGGACTAGAAATTTTTGTATAGCCTAAACATACCTTATCCCAATTACTTTAAAAACTATCGTATATACAAAAGGACAACCCATAAATTCATTTTAAACAACAAACCCCACACCAACCCGAACAGAAAGAATTTTTTAGATTTACGTGAATTTTTGTTTACCTCAATAAACAGAAAGAAGTATTTATATATGAAGGTATATACAGGAATAGTATTAATATTACCTTAATAACTATAGAGCTGCGCAGACCAAGGCTGACGGCAATCGCCATCTTGCCATACACCACCGAGTGCTCTCCGTGCAATATCACTTTGCCGGGAGCCGACACGCTCACGGTGTACAAATTATCCATTGCGTTCAACATTGTCTCTTTCGCACGCACGCCAACCGAACACGTCAGAGCGGGATGAACAAAAACACAGGGTTAGATTCCGTTTATATTAATACATTTCACGATTGCTTCCACTGGTCCACGGTCAGTGTCTTCTGGGTGAACGCGTGGATCGTCTTCAGCTCCTCAGATAGGATTGAGTTCACCAGTCTGCGGAAGAATATATATTCGTTTGAGATAATGCGCATTGTGATGGTAATATGGTTAGATAATCGGAGTTTTTTCGATAAATATCTTTGTGATTTTTTTTTAGTGTTGCTTAGGATGTTGTGCCACTGTAGCCGAAAGGTCTTCGGTTTTCCTGAATGTAGATATGTTATAATTGTTATTTAGAATAGATGGTGGTGGGCTTTTGGTATGCGGGAAGCCATCCACCGTGAGCAAAGTATAAAACATAACATAATTAATTACGCAAGTGTGTTGTATTTCAGATTCAACGAGTCATGGATACATCAGGTAGGTTTCGAACAAGCTGACATAATTTATTTTTGGCAAGAGGTAAAAATCTGTGATATCGCCGTATAGTTAAATAAATGGACGAAACCAACTATTATAAGTTACGATCACTGTAAAATACTGGTTTTTTGTTGTTGATATCAGAAAATTAAAAGGTTTCCTCCATCCTACAAGCACCTAAAGCCGAAAGAAAATCCTTGACTACACAAACATCGATCACAGCTTCATCGAAAATACCCGAAGCCGAAACCCGAAATTTCGGGCAACACTAGCAACTAATCTCATTGTGATATATTTTCGCAACAAACGCTTTGACTTCCAACCCCTATTAATATGTATATGTTGTATTGTGGTTTGCGCAAGAGGAAGTGCGCGCGCGGTACACGTGTACGAATCCTTTGTTTATTTACTCCGTCATATTTATTAATAGTTTTATTTAAGTATCGGGAAGTTGCATTTGTTGAGTGATATCCCTGCCGGTGGTAGGGTCCACTTTTCCGGTTATTTTTTCACTGCGAGATTACGTGTAATAAAAAAGGAAGTTTAATAGATTAATTTACAGTAAAACCTACTAAATTATTAAAAAAAATATTTTAGTCTGTACACGCCATGCCGTAATAACACCGAAGGAGTGTTCCTTGGAGTATAAAAGGTTAGATATTATTGTCAAATTTTACGTTTTTCAAATGATAGATTCGGTAAAACTGCAGCATTCTACCTTAATTATAATATAGATTTGAGTGAAAACAACAAGTTATTTATAAGTCAAGTTATATTCTTCTAGGTGGCCTGTTGGTAACGGAAGTTCGTGGTGGCCTGTTGGTAACGGACCAGACGCGGCTGCCTACACGTTCACGGTGGTCGCGGTTTCAAATCCCAGGGCACACCTCTGACTTTTCGGAGTCATGTGTGTATTGATAGTCAATCACCACGCACTATAACGGTAAAGGAAAACATCGTGAGGAAACCTGCATACCATAGCGATTTGTATAAATTTCTATGGTATGTAAAAGTCCGCCAACCCGCATTAGGCCAGCGTGGTGGACTATATGGCCTAACCAATCTCAATCGTACTCTCGATTGTAGAGGAGGCCCGTGCCCTGCAGTGAGTCGTATATGGACTGATACAATACAATACAATACAAGTTATTTGCCTACATTGGACAGGAAACAATGACTTCCTAGGTGGCTTAGTTACTAGGGAATGATTGTAAAACTGAGGTCTCGGGTCGGGCAAAGTGATATTCGATTTTTCTATTCATTATCAGCCCGGAGTCAGGAATCTGTGCCCGATATGGCGGTAGGCTCGCCCCCTATCACATCGTGGGACGGAACATACAAGGCGAAATATGGGCGTCCTAGCACCTCTGCCTAACGCCTTCTGGGAAAAAGGCGTGAGTTGTGTGCAACAATGACCTTTCAACATGTGAGTATTGGAAAATCCCCAAAACTTTATCATTTTTGAAACGTGCTGTTTGCTGGGTATTACATGAACTCATTGACAATCAAGTCGACTTCCACATTCCACACGTGAACTCAATGTTATGCAGGACGATTATTTGCAAGACCTGTTTTCATATCTGCGGGTTTTCGCGAATCCTCACGTGTATCAACACGTTTTTGGTGTATTTACATAACTAGACGACATTTCGGTTACTATTGCCTTTCTAGTGGCGAGGCTGGTGATAGCTCTCTCATATGTGATAGGCCGACTCTGTATGTACCATTTCTTCTGCCAATCAGCAGTGTGAATGCATTATTGTGTTCCGGTTAGAAGGGCATTGTAGTCAGCGCAACTACTGGACATAATGAGACTTAACATGTTATGTCTCAGGATCGCGTGCGCAGTGGAACGCCAAGCATTGCTTTGTAGTTCATAGTGTTGTTTGGTTTTGCTACTGTCCATGAGCGGTCGTCTCGCCATTCATTGCAATAAAAAAAGACAAAGTGATAAGAAAGGTAAGTGATGGTGATGGGAGTAAGACCAAACTATGACCATTAACAAAAAATAAGGCCTCTATAATCTGTATCTACTAATCGCTATTTTAATAAAAATTTAGATTAGAAAATGCTTCCTTGCCTTACGCATTATAACAATGTGGCCAGTGATTTTAATTACTTTTAATCGTAATTGACATTCTGCAATGATAAATGGCTTAGCTGATTAATTGCATATCAAAATAAATCAAAACAGGTACAGGTACTTTTTAAGAAAATTAATTAAATTCCTCATGATTATTTTTTGTACTTATTCGGGAACTTTGACCGGAAGCAAAAAACTATTATTACTGTGCCTTTATAATAAGATTTTAGTCGTTTATGAAACACTAAAAGGGTTGCATTGATCCAACGGAAAAGAGTCAACCATGCGCCGCCAAGTTACGCGAGATGCTAATGCCCCATCCAGACTCCACGAGGCTACACGAAGGAACGCGAGCGGGAGACCGAGGACGGTACGCTCGCCTCGCCTCGCCTTCCCTCGCCTCGCCTCGCTTTGTATTAGTTTTGGACGCGAGTGGGTGAGGAGAGAGAATCATCCATACTATCGAGAATGTGGATGTCTAGCACTCCTGTAGCCTCCACTCGCCAAGACTCGTGCCAACAGCCTTTAAACCCCATTTGCACGGAGAGTTTCTCGCGGCTAGAATCGTATCCCATTATTGCATGACATAACCACCATAGATTATTGTGTTCTGACAAACGTGTAAACGATGCAACTTTTTTATACCCTTACGATAATCTTATCTTCGAGGCGAGAAACTCTCCGCGCGTAAATGGGGGCTTTAGGAGGCGCCTCGCGAGAGTATGGAGCCGGCATAATATTGAGAGCGATCGCAAAGAATACATAATTATGTGCGTGAAGGCATTCAGATCATCGTTAACTATTAACCAGGTAGTAAAGAGTTGCCCATCGCATGCCGTATAATTGCGGAAATTAAACCCAAGTATAGCAAATTAAATCTGGATTACCGAACCAAGTCACGGAGTCGCGGTTTGCATTCAAGGTTTAGATTACAGTGTCCACCATATGTTGTCCTTGTCTGATCGGGTGTGATAGAAGGGGACAGTGTATGTAATGTCTCGTTCAAGATATATTGAGGCAAATAAAAAAAAAACCGCATGAATTTTATGTAAAACCACGAGTTGGTTTCCAGTAATAAATATGGTAATCGATGCAGAACACTGCAGCAATTATTATTAATGTTGTTTGTTTAATTTATTTTTCATCCAAATACGATAAAAAGTTCATAGAATAAAATTGTTTTAGTAATGTACAATTTAAATAAGTTAGTAGTTCGACTTGGAACTTCAGAACTACACGGTTCAAGCCTATACGCGGTGCCAAAGGCTACTGTAGATACCAAAGAGAAATTATCAATAATAAACTCTTGTTCTATTGTACGCAGAACTGAATAGATAATAAAAGACTTAATTGACAGTTCCTATGAGACTTTAGGCACGTAGCCTGAACTAAGGCAGCTGGCGCAGTGCAATAAATATTATATTATTTTATAGCTAAATATGTATGTTCAAGTAAATTAAGTAAATTAACAATAAGCTTTTATACTAATATTCCCGCATTTTTTGGCACGTTCCCGATTGCTATCGGCGTTATTCATAGACAGTTTTAAAACCTATTTTAGTTATCGAATGTTTTGTCTTCTTGGATCAAATTGAATTCAAAAGTCTCAATACTAAGCAACTTACACTTTATAAAACATTTCAACATACTGTTTATCAACGCAAAATAAAAGTATATCAATATGAACGCAAATAAAATGCACGAACTGCTCCAATTTCGCGCAAAATATGTCAGGAATTGTATTTATGTTTAATACTCTAGCCCCAGTTTAAAATGGGTCAGGTCGGTACGAATATCTCTTTAAAATAAATTAATATTCATTCTATAATAATGGTGTAACATGAGCTTGAGAACTGAGATCATTCACCCCCGACCACCCTTAATAAAATGGAGAGAGTGTTAATCTAGATGTGTTAGTGCGACAATGTAGGGAAAAGTAATTATGGAATATAAGTTTGAGATAGGCTTTGTGGCGAAGTTGGTTAAGACCCTGTTGGTTAAGGCTGTGCAACGAGAAGCGGCGGGTTCGATCGAGTGCCAATTAACTTTTAATTGTAACACTATTAAATAACATGTCATCTATATCTAATAGTAAATATCTACGAGTAAATGGCGGGCCCAAAAAGTTAATAATCCTACATAATTCGTTTTTACTTTTAAAATTCTGCATAATAATTTAACATGCCATAAAGATATTAAAAATAAGTATATTTGTACAAAACTGTTTGATATATTTACTCAAATGAATACGTGATAAAATATAAGCGCTTTTCCCGCACCCACCATAGAATATTCGGTTGATAACATAACATCATTGTTTGTTTAATTTATGACTAACATTTTTACTGTTGTCGCTGGATCAACATTTATCACATTAAATTGCATAAGTGATGTGAGAATATATTATTTCTGTTTACAATAGTATATAATGGCATTGTTATGTATTATAAATTATTGCTGTTTTTGTGTAGACGTGTTGTTTTAATGTTTAAAAATATACTTTATACACATAATACCTGTCAGTATAATTCAGATGAAGTAATGCAGGAAGTTTGTGTACTTCAGTCCTTAACCACCCATTGATGAGGGATTTCTTAACCACACCGTCCTGGGCGGTTACTCTATGATCAGAAACGAAATCCGAATGTTGGAACGTCGCACGTAAAACTGTACGAATGTGCCTAGGAACTCCACAAAATGTTCGAATCCTCTATCGTACGTCGTAATCATAGCCTAAGTTCGAAGTGAATTATAAGTTTCATAAAGAATAGTATTGATTTTAAAAGTGGATTAATTTTATATTATACTTGAACGTCGAAGTTCGAAAATTCGAACTTCGTGCCGCAGAAAAGAGTAACCGAAGTGAAGTGTATTGTACTCTGTCTTTGTGAATGGACGTCCCAAGTTGCAAGTGCCGGCATATCGACCCTTCGAGAACTTTTCCATATATATTTAACATACAATATTATGTCATTATTTCATTATATGCTAATTAGGAAAATAACCTTAAATTCCATTCATATAATTCCAAAAATAGACACATTATGATGCACAATTTCGTGCGAATTGTATTATTTATTATAAGGAGGTTAAATTCTTGGTAACAATGTAAGTACATCATTTCAAATAAAGTGAATCGCGCAGACGAAATTGCGGGCAAAATGTAGTTTAATATAATATTGATCAATAGCATGCTGTACTATCGTGGACGGAAAATCTTTGGAAACAGTAAAATAATATTTTAGTAAATATTACAGATGGATTATATTATATTATATTCGCTGGATGCAGGCTGCCTCCAACAGGTCACTGTGGAAATCATTGGGAGAGGCCTATGTTCAGCAGTGAACTTCCTTTGGCTGATGGATGGATGGATGGATGAAATATTACAGATATATGCAATGCTTCCGTAAGTAGTGATTCAACAAAGTTATCTCGTTGCTAATCAATGGAAAGCCAATTCTTAATGTACTTTTATGTGTTATGATTGTGATAATAACTTGAAACTTGTTACTAAGGCTGCTAAAAGGAGAACCTCTGTCTACCCTTTCCGGAAATAAGGCGTGAGTTTATATATGTACATATGTTGTTACTAAGAACAGATAAGTAGGTGTGTAATAAATACGTCCGTTTTTCTTTTTAGTCACGCAACAAAATGACTAAGTGAGGCCGCGGGTTCGATCCACGCACCGAGACAAATGTTTGTGTGAACCACAAGTATTTGTCTCGGGTCTGGGTGTTTGTGACGCCGCAAAGTCTCTCGTAGTTTCTGATACCCACGACACAAAATTCGATATTAGTGCGGGGTCAAAAATATTTATATGACTATTGGGTGTATTTATTTTTATTTATGTAATAAATATTGTACAGTAGGTACATATTTCCACAACCGAACCATTTAGAAATGTGTTAACGACGCTCATAACACTCGATACGGCGACAGTGTGGCGCTGGCTTTATGCCGTAGCCTTATCATGCACGAGCCACTGTGTGGAAGCATTATCAGCGTGCAGGAATACCTTAATGCGTCGGTAAACGAACTACCGATTTAGATACAACACAATGACGTCATTAATAAAGATTTTTTATGGCTGTAGATACAGTGTATTTGTTAACTACCTTGCTGTAACGGTGACGGAAAACATCGCGAGGGCTGTAGATTTCAGAGTGCTTAACAAAAATTCAAAGATATGTGACATCTAGTAGCTGCATCAACCTATTCCTAAAGGATTGACGTCAGACAGACAATGTGGGGTTTGGAATGTGTGTGTGACTGTCGGTGTGTTCATTTATGAATATATCTAATATAAGTGACTCAAATCCAAAATATAAATCTAATATAAATGAGTCAAATCCAAAATATTTGAAATTGGAAACTCATATTCACATATTTTGGTTGGGAGGTCCGAAAATCGATTAAAGGTTGCAATAATTCAAAGGACCCAGGGCACATCCAACAGGTATATGTAGAAAGCCTTCTAATATTCAGGAGTTGACTTTTTTACTGAAGATGAAACCGATGAGGCCTTTAATGAAGAGCTCGGGAATATTCGGCTTTACGAAGATTGCCGAGTCTGAGCTCCGTAGTACATTATTTAAATAGAGAGAGTATACACACCTATGCCTTGCAAGCAGCGGTTTCCCTTGAAACTTGTCCGACACAATGACCACGGAGAACTTGGCGCCGCATCCGTCACTATCGTCTTTCACCTCCTGCAACAACACAAAACAACATTAATAATCATTTCATATCCTATCTAATATGTATCTATAAATATTACGAGTACGATACAAAGGTGAAGAATTTGTTTGAGCTTGCTAATCTCAGGAACTATTGGTAAAGTATATAGCGAGGCTTTTATACATATATACATAAACATCATGCCTTATTCCCAGAAGGGGTAGGCTGAGGGGCAACCAGGACACATTTCGCCTTATGTATTCCGTCCCATGATGTGATAGCGGGCGAGCCTATCGTCATAACGGGCACAAATTCCTGACTTTTATTTAGAGCGACTCTCTTTCAAAACATTTTCGCGCGAGCGGAGACGCGAACAATTCTATACCTAATATGGGATCCCATACGATATACATACATGTACAACGACTACTAAGCATGAGACCGTATTATTAAGGGTTCGAGATAAAGAAGGCTTTGGCCACCGCTGGCATATTCATATAAGGATTGGCGGACTTCACATAGTTTATATCGTAATTAATTTTTTTGTTCCACTATTTTTGGTCTTCAATGGTGTTCCATTTTGGTTCCCAAAAATCAGATACGTAGAATAATAGCAATAATGGTCCGTTATCATCATAAATACGTCACAAGCATAACACTGTATCTTTATTTATCCATTGTATACGGAAAGAAATAACAATAAAAGAGAAAATACACACATTAAAAAGTACCAATAACGGTTTAATCGATCTAGGCAATATCTTTATGCTTATATTTCAAATAAAACAAATTGTATAACAGGTGTGAATATATGTTTGATTTTACGTAACATCGTAAATTTTTACTGTGTGTTTTCTATAACTATAAAAAAGGAATAATGTTATAAAAATATTATGGTATAAACTATAGATTTTTTTTTTCATTACAATAATCTTTCAATATGCAATTATACGAATTATAACAAAATTAGAAGCACAATTACTGATGATTTATTGTATTTTTAATTATTAATTTATATTATGTGTACACTCGTATACACATTTGCCAGCCTCCGTGACGCAGTTGGTTAAACGTCGGCTGTGAAACGAGAGGCCGCGGGTTCGATCCCCGCACCGAGACAAGTGTTTGTGAGACCGAAAAGTCTCTCATAGTTTCTGATACCCACAACACTAGACTTAATTGATCTTAATGTGGGATCAAGACTATGTATGTGACTTTTGGGTGTATTTATTTATTATTTACTACTTAAAGTTGCAATTGCATCTTTAATAACAGGAGAGTATATTACAATTTCATTTAATTCCATCAAATACCAAGCAGACAAAACCGTGCGCTACTGTAACGTTTACAAGTATCAAAATTACTATTTTTCGACCCAAAGCCGAAAAAACGAAATCGATCATAAAGAGTAGAGCACAGATCTAAGAAATGTTGTAGAAATCTGCGCGTGTATGGCTAACTTATTTCTTAAGAAGAAAACAAAGGGTTAATAAATAACGTCCCAAAGACATTCGGGTAGACAGTTCGGACAGCAGAGGCAACAAAACCAAGATGTCTGACAAAACCGTTGAATTTGGGTCACGCAAAAAGACCAAAAAATCGGCAGGCGAGACGGGCGACGAACGATCGATCTCGCAATGTCGTCTACACTTCGGGCTTAGTTTGTTTTCAGCTTTTTGCTCAAATAAATACTGTTTTACTCTGTCTGCCTCGGTGGCGCATTTGTACTATAGTATGATTACAAAGCAGAGGTCTCGGGTTCGAATGCCGGGTCGCGCAAAGTGATATTAGATTTTTTTCTTCATTATCAGGGCGGAGTCAAGAATTTGTGCCCCATATGGCGATGGGCTCCCTATCACATCGTGGGACGGAACATACAAGGCGAAATGTGGGTGTCAGGGTGGCGCCTCTGCGTACCCCTTCTAGGAAAAATGCGTGAGTTTATGTATGTATGTATGTTGTTCCTAAAAGCTCAAACCATTGTGTCACTTGTAGAGTATCTATTTATACAAATCTAATTTTAAAGTACTAAAACAAATTTATTTTTAAAGCTGGCTCATTAAAGCGACTACACAACACCTGACGATAGCTGCAATGTCGTCAATTGCAGCGTCAATTGGCAACAAGCGACTTTCTTTCACCATTCGACATAATTACAGTGTTTATTAATATCTTCACTCCATGCCACAATGATTCAGGATCATAGGAATGAAGGAACACAAGAGGAAATTGGCCCACTGATTTTTTATTGCCTAGGTTAATAACCTTCCTTTCGCAGTTGGGTAAAAAACAAGCAAATAATCCACCGCATTGTAAGTGTCAAGCGATTGCTAACGACCATAAAATCCTAAAAATATTTATCAAAATTGAACGGTCAACAGAAGGTAAACGGTTTTGGGTTTATGGCAATATTATTCATACCTAATTTTGTTATAAATAAATACACCCTACAGTCGCATACTGAGTCCTAACCCACACCAAGATCCAGTCTTGAGTCGTGGGTATCAGAAACTACAAGAAAATTCGCAGTCTCACAAACACCCAGACCCGAAACAAATACCCGTGGTTCACACAAACATTTGTCTCGGTGCTGGAGTCGAACTGGCGGCCTCTCGTTTCACAGCCGGCGTCTAACCAACTGCGCCTGGAGGCTGTTCGTGGCGCAATTGGTTATAATCCGTTAGTTTTGATTTCGTTTAACCTGCAAGCGTATCTGTGCCCCTTCTCATCCCACCCTACCCACCAAGCACGCCTGTCACGCCAATCTATCAGATCGTCAAAAATAATCACGTGCAAGGTATAAGTGTTTATGGGCCAATTACATTCAATTTCGCGACGATGATTGCCACACTTCCGTCGAGACATGAGTCGCCCCTTGATTGAGTCGCGGGATCTTCCACTGGTGGGCAATCTGTTTTGATTGGCGTACTTGACATCAAATTACGCTCTTGGTCATTGATGAATGTTCCTATGGGAATTGTGAGAACGACTTTTTTTGAAGTCGGTTAAAATGACGATAGTTTCATGAACTTAAAGATTGGATTTGAAGATAAGTCTTAGGGGATATTAAAAAAAACATACAGACGAATTGTGAGAATCTCTTTTTTTGAAGTCGGTTAAAATGACGGTAGTTTCATGAACTTAAAGATTGGAGTTACCTATGGGTTTAGAGATGAACGTTTGTTAAGGCTTATAACTAATAATTAACGGCTACGATTTGGGACTGCGTTTGGCCAATGGACACTACTCCTTAAAGGTTAACGGGTTAAATTCTTGTTTTGATATACATATATTTTTATTTATGATTATTCCGTGTTGCTATTATACGATAAGCCAATAGTGAACGAGACCTTGTAATTAGAAAATAAGTTAAAAGACGAACAGTCTCAAAACACCGGATGAGTCTATGACGACGTCAAAATCGTCATCATTGCGGTATGTCAAACTATTCCTACTAGTCATAAAAACTATTCAATACAAATATTATTAATGAGTGCAAACACGTTCAATATTTATTCACGGTTATTGTATACGTGATTATATTCCGTGCGTATTTACCACGCTTGAGATGTGTACTCGTAGTATATACTCGTAGTAAGTAGAGCTGAGAACTTGGACAAAACGTTTTTAACAACTGTACTGTACCGCAATGGGTATTTCACTCCATTTTTTTATTTTATTCATCAAAAGGTATCCAAAATTGAGCAAACAAAGAATTTTGTTAATCTATTCCTCCGTGGCGCAGTTGGCTAGATAGCTATGAAACGAGAGCCCGCGGGTTCGAACCCCGCACCGAGACAAAATAATAGTAAATAATTCTGTTAATTATTATTATTGATGTATTTATGGTGACCTACCTTTGACGCTTTTTGGGATGAACCTGCTTTTATTCAATTACATATAGGCTGGCAACATTATTTCAACCTATGTCGATTATCTCTCGTTGTTAGACACTTCACTGAATTGCACTTGGTCTTAGCCGATTATATCGTACAATCGATTCTACCGCACTATCGATTATTAGCACATCGATGTTATCAGGCGACAGATAAATAATTGTTCTAACAGATAAACATTATATAGTCAATCCCACACGACTTAACAAATCGCACGTGGTATAACACATAATATATGTATTTCGACATTATATTATGACCTTTTAAGGAAGGTCGTATTTATGAAATCGATTACTAAAGTTATCGAATAAAATTAATAATATTATACGAGGTGTGTTCAAAAAGTATCGCGAATTATGTGTTTTTTAAAAAAATATTTATTTATTCATGAATTTCTATTTTGTCCCCTTCAAAGTAATTCCCATGAGATATTATACACTTGTGCCAACGTTTTTTCCAATCTTCGAAGCACTTCAAAAATTCATTTTTTTTTATCTTGTTCAGCTTCTCCTTCGGTGCCGTCTGTATCTCGTCAATCGTAGCGTAGCATCGTCCTTTCATGGGCCTCTTCAGTTTTGGGAACAAGAAAAAGTCACAGGGGGACAGATCTGGGGAATACGATGGCTGCGGCATCATTATTGTGCTGTTTTTGGCCAAAAAGTCGCGCACAAGCAACGATGTGTGAGCAGGGGCGTTATCGTGGTGCAAAAGCCAATTTTTGTTCTTCCACAAATCCGGGCGTTTCTGGCGGATTGCTTCGCGCAAATTGCGCGTAACTTGCTGGTAATATTCTTTATTGACCGTTCTACCCTGTGGCAAGAACTCATGATGCACCACGCCCCTGCAATCGCAGAAAACGGTAAGCAAAACTTTCACATTCGACCGAACTTGGCGCGCTTTTTTCGGTCTTGGTTCGTGCGGCAGCTTCCATTGAGATGATTGAGCTTTGGTTTCCACGTCATAACCATAAACCCACGATTCGTCACCAGTTATGACCCTCTGGAACAAATTTGGGTCCTCGCGGACAGATTCCAACAGCTCATTAACAACGTTCATGCGATGCTGTTTTTGGTCGAAATTGAGCAATTTTGGTACGAATTTCGCGGCAAAACGTCTCATGCCCAAATCATTGATAAAAATCGAATAGCACGAGCCAATCGATATGCCTAGGTCCTCAGCAACTTCTCTAACGGTGATTCGGCGATTGGCCAATACCATTTTCTTCACTTCATCGATTTTTTCGTCTGTTGTTGAAGTGCTCGGGCGTCCGGCACGCTCTTCGTCGTTCACATCTTCTCGGCCTTCTGAGAACATTTTGTACCACCGATAAACGTTGCTTCGGTCCAAGATAGCTTCTCCGTATGCCACAGTCAACATTCGAAATGCATCCGTACACTTAATTTCGTTTTTCACACAAAATTTGATACAGGTTCTTTGATCCATTTTTTTGAATAGGTAAAAATCGAAGATGAGCCTAAACACATGCAAGCAAAGCAGCTGTCAACAATTAACTGAACATTCAAATTGGCCGAACTTGGCGCCATAAGTGAGAGACATGAGTACCCACATAACGCCACAAAAAAAACGAAATTCGAATATACGTAACCCTCGAAAATTCGAAATTCGCGATACTTTTTGAACACACCTCGTATAGGTGATTTTTCCTTGAAAACTATTATACATAATTAGATCATATATCAAAGATATTATTAGCCTTTTTTATGTTCGTTCATAATCGCTCATTGTTGAAGCACGGAATTTAAGCGCACTACACACCACAGCCGCCGCCGGCTGGTCGGCATATGTCGGCAACATTTTGGTTGGCGGGCTAGCCGACTGCTTCAGTCATTGGAAGTCGGAAATCTGACGGCGACATGGCAGCGACTCGACATACTAAGATGAACATTTTATGACGCTATTGCCGCTAAGATAAGCAGAGCGCTTGCGTTGCAGAAATGTCATGTCGGCGGCAACACGTGCGGGCACTTGCCACCGACTTGATGCTTTTCTTATAGGCTTCCGGATCGTGCCGGCCGGCTATGTCGGCGGGCCAGCGGCTTTGGTGTGTAGAGGGCTTTATAATTGCGCATTCAATTGAGTTTTTACTTTTTAAGCTATAGATCACCACGCTGGCGTATAATTGTGGGTTGGCGGAATTTATATCAAAATTAAATTCATATACCACAATAATACTAATTATTTTATTTGCCTTTTTTATTCTGGCACGGCACAGTGACTGCATTGCACCTGGTACGTGCTAATGCCGACCAGAGCATCGAATGGCATCAGACGGCAGTCTCATACCATTCTATACAATCATGTCGGCCGGCTGATTAAAATCATTTTATTATAACAATACAATACATTTAACGATAACTCCCAAGGTTTTAATATCCGAAGCGGACGGAAAACTTATTAATAAAACGAAATGGCCTGAATATTTTTAACTAGAACGATTTTCATTAATTTTATAATTTATTTGTTGCGTTTGAATGCGAGATTAATAAAAATGATATGGAGTCAGCTAGTGAAAGTGGTGAAAGTTTGGTACCACAAAAACCACACACACACAAAAACATACTAGTTATGAATGCTTGTGGCAGCACAAAAATACACGCACACACATACATAGACTAGTTACAAATGCCGCGAAAGCTGGTGGGCAAACGAACAAACATGATTGGATAATCTATTATAATCTATGTGGGTACTTTTCATCTTTTTGTCTTTATACAGCGGGACGGTGACGAAAATGGGTTTAGAAAAAAATATTAAGAAAAAGTATATAAAAGATTCGAGGGTCTAACAGACAAGAGATTTTCACCTTTAATTCCTTAATGTGCAATTTTTAAACTCTAATAAGGAAAAACTTCAGAATAATAAAAATTACTATTTTATCAAAATAATTTCGACACATTACAAACCACAGCTACACTCCTAGAAACAAACGAATCATCAAAAACTTTCCCATGTCGAAATCGAACCCGGATCCGCCAGCACCGCGCTTACGTTTTCAATCCGTCACGCTGCATTTCATCACACTTACTCATGAATGGACATACCAAGTTCCCTACGTCATTGGCCCGAATATTGTCTGACTGTCTCGCAAGCATTCGGTAGGAGGTTCATTAATATTTATTCATAAAATCACGACTATATCTTTAAAGGGTAGGTAAATAGCTAAAAATGTTCCAGCAATCGTACTCGCTGTTGTAATTATCAGCTATGTTCACACGCATTGTATTGCAATAAAACAGGTCGAGCTTAACACCACTTCAAGATCAAATACACAGAAGTGGCGAAGACTCCATATAACTCGATTCCCTGCGGCTTACCTTTTGTAATTTATCATTACACTATAAACAAGCAAATTTTTCAAAATTATTTATGTAATATCTAAACTCATTTTATTCAACGACATCTGTCGGACACATAGGTAAATATTACTGCGGAGGCGCATAGCAAACACGTAATTAGATTGCGCCGCGTTGCGACCTCTGGCGAATTACTGCCAAAATTGTTCGGCTTATTGAATAACAATGGCGCGGCCCGTGCGCCGACCGCCCGCGTCGGCTGCATGTTACGCATTGGTGTGACATGGTTGTGTAGTTTGCAACAAATCACGCAAAATTGTACCTTAAACTTAAAATGATTTAAGGTTCAATTTCCGTTAAAAAAGCAGGAGGCATGCTGCGGCTCTTCAGCATTTTGTGTGTTTATGTGTGTATTTGTGTAGATATCACTGCATTTGTAAGTGTTGTATTAACATTTTGACAGTATACGAGTATTAGCTGGTTCACGCATTTAGTTTTTAATGTTTTAAATTACAAAATGTACATAAATATTAATAGTATTATTATGTTGTAATGGAAATTAATCATCGTGAGGGACGTACATGTTTAGATTGTCAATTTCGGAAATAACGTTACTGTTTAGATTTTAGGAAGTGCTCGACTACTAATAATACAACTAATAAAAGCGCGGCTAACGTACTTGTTAACATTGTATCTAGATCATTAATTTTTCTTTATTAATCTTATATTCACGTACGGTTTAAAAATATACTTTTTTAATTTTCTCATGATGACATTGCAACTTTTGTATATTGGAAATATTAAAATATAATTGACGACCGCAGTACGTAGATGCCATCATACGAAACGCAATTGTTTCGTTTGGTGAGTGAGATTGTCGGAGGAATAATTTGCTGGCGGTTGGATATTCGCAAACGTCCGGATATAAGGATACACGTACATATTATGTAAATGTGTCGCGTTTCGGGCTAATTCTCTGAAGCATCTCACGATAAGTTGATCTACTCAATCCGGACTGCACTATGTTTACTATCAAGTATCAGTCGCATTGTCTTCCCTATGTAGGACCAGTAGGTATAAACACACTTATTTCGCGTATTGAGCTTCGGCTTCCCTTTTTAAAAAAATCACCCTTCGCCACTGATACACAGCAAACTTTTTACCATACCGGACAAATATTCCTGTCCCGGACAACCCATACTGGATTTACCAAAATATAATACAAAATTATTTCCTGGCAAGGGAATATAACCCGGGAGTTCACGTTTCACAAGGCACGACGGCAGCCACCAAACAATGCAAGGAAGTATGACACTACGAGTACAGAGTGTTGCAAAACGAACGAGCTTATGATTTCAGACCGGATTGACGTCAGTGCATACGGGAATATAAAATAGGTACTATGTAATGGTTTAATGCCATAAATTATAGAAAACAAAAGCACTTTGTACTTACAATAGCCGTTCACGAGGAAAATAGCTTAGAATAGCCAGTCTTTTAATTATTATCCTTTAAGTATAAATTCGGTAAAGTAATAAATTTCTAAGTGATTTTTGTACTTTTCGAAGAATATTTCATTGTTTAAACTTTAACATAAAAATGTAGGCACAGTTAATACATAATAATGTATTTTTCCATGAGCTCAGGGGTCTGGGTCCTTCCGCTGTAGTGTGAAGAAGCATCTCAGCAGGCCGGCATAATTGTATCGAATGTCATGGGACCGCCGTCTGATGCCATTCGATACTCTGGACGGACTGGACTTGTTCACGGTGGTCGCGGGTTCAAATCCCAGGGCACACCTCTGACTTTTCGGAGTCATGTGTGTATTGATAGTCAATCACCACGCATTATAACGGTGAAGGAAAACATCGTGAGGAAACCTGCATACCATAGCGATTTGTATAAATTTCTATTGTATGTAAAAGTCCGCCAACACGCATTAGGCCAGCGTGGTGGACTATATGGCCTAACCACTCTCAATCGTACTCTCGATTGTAGAGGAGGCCCGTGCCCTGCAGTTGGTCGTATATGGGCTGATACAATACAATACTCTGGACGGCATTTGCGCTAACCATCAGGTGCAGTGCGGTTATTATGCCGTGCCAGTGCAAAAAAAATCCTTCGCTCATCAGAGTTAATTAATAATGCCCTATATGTAATAAGATCACGAAGTTCTCAAATTCCATCGATTACAAGTAATAACGTGTTCAATCTTCGTTTCAATGCAAACGCGTGTTTATGTTCGGCGAGGCCGGTTGCAAGTGTAAATATTGCACATTCGTTTGTTTTACACAAACAACATCGTTACCAGTCATTAGCTTTTTGCAACGATGTGCGTATTTAAAATAGATTTCATACTTTGAACCGATGGGTTACTTATTACTACATTTATTTATTGCTTATTCGTACTCTAACTTCGCTGTTGGTTTCGTACCATAAAATAGCAAAAATGTTGAACGCTGAATCGACTTTTATTTTCAATCGGAACGCGTAGCCTTAATATCTATTGATAATATTTGAGACTATATGGCCTAACCCCTCTCAATCGTACTCTCGATTGTACAGAAGAGTGCCCTGCAATGGGACGTATATGGGCTGATATAGATGCAGACGGCCTCATTTATAGACAGTTTTAAAATATAGTTTACGAATGTTTTGTCCTTTTCGAACGACTTTTGCATTCAGTTTTAGCGAAAAAGACAGAACATTCTATAATTAAAATCGGTTTTAAAACTGTCTATCAATAATGCAGAGAATATTTAAGCCTGAATTAGTGTTGACCTGCAACCATCTCACGGCGAAGTCTATGTGAAACGCACTTAATTAACCATCAACTGCATCTTATTGTTATTCAGACAGTCACGGCGGTATAAAAAAAATATCATATTTTCAAATCTAGCTAAAATTAAACCTCAACTCACGAATATATGAATTTAAAGTAGATTTAAAGCATAAATCCATATTCTAAATCTATTGAATAAATATATTCCGCAGTCACGACCGACGTGGCGTCATCTTTGATACATCAATGCTATATTATGTCATTGAAAAACGAACGGGTCTGTATCTGTATGAATTTTAATAATCGATGACACACATATAACCATGTTGCAAAATAATGCTTAGGTTAGAGAGAATTAGCCGAGGTCCGTCTGAGTTTATCCAAAAACAAGAAAATCTACTACATGTAAAAACATTAGCTATGTATACATACACGGGTTTACTTTAAAATGAAAGACTGTCCCGCCCTCGCAACCTACACTGAAACCCCGGCGAGCCGGGTTCAATAACAGCATGCGTTTTAAGCAAACAGAGGACTAAATCCAGACGAGTCTCTGGGAATAACTAAGTTGCCTTTATCCCGGAACGAAGCTTTAAAATGAACACGTGGCCGATGGGGGGAAATGATCTCGTGTGGAGACAACACTGGCATAAACAATATTGTTCTCTATACTGTATATTCTTTTATTAACGTGTTTATGATAAATCCTAAGCTTCCATATTTTTTTTATGTTATAGGGGGTAACCGAGCATACGGTTCACCTGATGGTAAGTGATCACCGCCGCCTATGAACATCTGCAACACCACAGGGCATGGAGCTGCGTTGCCAACCTTCATAGCGGGAATGTATTAGTTTTCCTTCTTAAAGATAATAACTGTAATGAACCGTCTATAGCACGCTTATCCGACGTCCGTGACCTATCCGATGCACATCAACCGGACATATAAATATTCAGTGAACGGAAGACAGGTTATTTTTAATTATATATCTAGACGTAATCCGACCTCGTAGAGCAGACTCATCTGCGAACTTTATAACGTGTTGAGAAAGCAAAAGTGATTAAGCTGGTTTGCAAAATTATGTTGAATAATAAATAAACCAACAGTCACATGCATAGTCCTGACCGCACAGTAAGATCGAGTCTCGTATGTACCAGACACGAGAGACTTTTTAGTCTCGCAACACCCAGAGTTCAGACCCGAAACAAATACTTGTGGTTCACACAAATATTACTTACGTGGCACGATAATCGCACCCGCGGACTCTCGTTCCAAAGCCGGTGTCTAACCAACCGCACCACGGAGGTTGTCAAATATGAATGAATGGCGAGATCACTGGATAATAATCACCTATATCTCGACATTTTTATGGACGGCATTACACAGTAAGGTCTTACCGTTAGGTCTAATAATTTTACTCGCCAATATAAGTAATTACACCTGCATAATCTCACCATTACTGCTCGTAAACCCAAATAGCAACTCATTACTAAAATTACCTAAACAAAAGTTCGATCAATTTGCAACGCTTATAGCTGGTGTCAGCCGGCGAGGTCGACCAAAAATGCGTTGGTTAGACGTCCTGTCGTCAAGCAAGATAATACTCGTATCTTCTATTCTATCTATCATGATATAATTATAAGAGCTAACAGTCTTAATGCGTGGTGGCCTGTTGGTAAACGGGCCAGACCGTATGTAAAGTCCGCCAACCCGCACTAGGCCAGTGTGGCGGACTATATGGCCTAACCACTCTGAATTGATAGAAGAGGATTGTAGAGGAGGCCCGTGCCCCGGAGTAGGACCTATCTGGGTTGATACAGTAATCTAAAATGCTAAAGGCACAGATTGAACTGGAATGTCCAAGCATTTTAACAATGAAAGACAATATCGTGAAGTCCGCAAATCTGATCAGCGTGGTGCACAATGACTTACTCAATCAAAACCTCATTTATACAAGGGACCTGCGCCCAGCGGTGGGCGGTTATAGGCTGATCCAGTATACATACATACATACATAAACTCACGCCTTTTTCCCAGAAGGGGTAGGCGGAGGTACCACCAGGAGACCCAAGTTTCGCATTCCACGATGTGATCGGGGGTAAACCTACCGCTATATCGGGCACAAATTCCTGACTCTGGGCTGGTCATTAATTGAAAAATCTGATACATTTTTCCCGACAATGAAATCAAACCGGAGACCTCATCTTTGCAACCATACCGTAACAACTGCACCGCCGAGGCAGCATACGTTGATCCAGTATATTTATTACTTTAACAATAAAATAAATAAATAATATTAGAGTGTCTAACCAATTAAAGAACGCATGCGTCAGACTAACGTTGCAATAAGATCCTTGATGAATCAAGATGTGCGTCTACCAGCACGACAATGTCTCACGGCCACTGCACATGCTAACTGGTTACTAAAATGATGTTGCTCCTTGTAATGACGGGCACATCTCACTTCCTGTAACCTCAGCCCCTTTGAGCGTGAATGATCCCCTTTGAGTACTGGCAAGACTGAAGTTTTTTAATGCAAGTCTAAGAGTTAAAGGGTCACTTGATGTTAAGTGATTACTTCATATGAACATCTTCGATTGTACGTGCGCTGCCGACTATTCTTTTGCTTTTCTATGAGACAGTGGTCGAATCGTGGTCGATCCTGCCAATTTCTGCCGTAGCAGAGTAACTTCAGTGTGGCGGTGCTACTTATAAAAATATGTGAATTCAACGCACTCAATGAGAGTGACGTGTAGTCAAAAAAGATCCATGTCTGAGAGTATTTATATATAGAGGGAGCGTTGATACTTCAAAAACGTAGATAAAATGGTGTACTACCAAAATTACGAACAAGACAATATCTAGGTTTTCAAAGAAGCACATGTATGACAGGACTCCTTTTAATAAATACTCACAGATCCACGTTTACAATGTACTCGAAAGTGATAAAAACAGGCTGAATCTAGAGAGACACACATGCGTCAGTCACTTAACAGATTTCCACCGTCGGGTATAATTTCTTTCAGTGCGGATACGAATATTCTATAATAGTGCAGTCACCTCCAAGTCTCTAGTTTCTCAAGGATCAAGTACGGTTAGTTTAATCTAGTATATTTGAATCTAGTACCATAATTACAATGCATTTGCCAGATTGGCTGCTAATAACTGCACATTTCATAATATAGAACCGAGCTTAATTGCGATATTGCAATACTTGCTTAATCGCTGCGCAAAATATTATTTTTTAATGCATAGTAAGCAGACGAAATGCAAAAACTTCAAGGATATATAATAAACTTTAGCGCATATCGATTAACCTCCAATAGAGTTATTAATGGCTTGCGTAATTTTCTTAAAAATTATCAAACCTCTAAGGTGGCTGGAAACAACACTGTTTTGTTTTCAGTATCACTTGATAATCATAACTCTCGTTTTATCTCCCTCACACTTTCGCGCCAATTTTTCGTTGATAGTCAACAGTCCTATGCTCTGTGTCCGAATTTGAATAAGGAACAAACATTTGAAAAGTCCTTAATTCAAATTTCGAATCATTATTTTTTAAATACGCAAATGCGTTCATGCCTACGGCTTAGTATTGAGACTACGAAGCTTAGGAACCAGTAATGAACTCTTACGTGCGGTGAAGTACATGACGACACACTTTGGTAGCACGAACCGACTCGTAATAGTTCAATATATCACGCACGTCTCTTTACTCATTGCATTACTAGGATAGTATATCTGTTGAATATAGATGATGGAATAGTAGTAGAATTTAGTATACAAATTGAAGACGTATCTTGGTAGGATGACTTATTTCTTGCTGTTTGAATTTTTCCGCTACCGTTGCAGTTCCGTTTTGTTTAGTTGACATTATTGAAAATAGAGCCTTAATGTAGCCCGGTAAAGTTATAAGACAAGTGGATCGGCCCGAACAGGGTACTGGCACTATATTATAAAAGCGATGCGAGTAATCATACGCAAAGTCCGGCAACCTGCACTAGGCCAGCGTGGTGGACTACATGGCCTAATTGAGAGTGCTCAAATCATACTTTCAATTGTACAGGAGGCCCGGGCCCTGCAGTCGGGCGTATATGGGCTGATACAAATAAAAAATCAGAAGTAATAGCTTTGCTATTCCATTTCAGTCGACATGTGAGATCGCTAGAGATCCTAGAGACTGGTAGGATAAACGTATTCAACCGTATACCGACCACGGTTCGTGGTTCACCCAAGTATTTAGCGTTTTTGGTTCAGCCGACTACCCTTATAACCACCACTACATTAAATAAATAATAAATAAATACACCCAACAGTCACATACATAGTTCTGACCCCACATTAAGATTAATTAAGTCTTGTTTCGTGGGCATTACAAACTACGAGAGACTTTCGGTTTCACAAACACCCAGCCCCGACACAAATATTTGTGGGCCACACAAACATTTGTGTTGGTGCGGGGATCGAACCCGCGGCCTCTAGTTTCACAGTCAGCGTTTAACCAACTAAGCCACTGAGTAGTTTAGTATCAAGATAGCCGCCTACTCATATCTCAGCCTATACATTAAAAATTAATTCAGCTTGTATTAAACCCAGGCAACCTTCACTCGGACACACCTCTTCACCCAACATCTATTTAGCATAATTACATTAAAACTTGCCGCGCGACTTTGACCGACTTCCAAGCTAGATATTTACGTGGAAACCTGATTTTTTACTGACCAACTGATGTCCTTGAGGTGGGTCCGGCATTGCCAAATGATAGCATCGCAACCATTCTTAATGTGTAAGTTGCTTTTAGTAGGCTCTGCTTATCAATATTCATTTTGCATAATATATTTTTATTTTATTTTATTTGGACAACAATATACATTTTTCAAATAAAAACCGTCTTAAATCTAACTCAAACTGGAAAACCAACTACCTAACCTACACGCTCCATTTTATTTCCAATCCAATCCATCAGCCAAAGGAAGTCCACTGCTGAACATAGGCCTCTCCCAATGATTGCCACAGTGACTTGTTGGAGGCAGCCTGCGTCCAGCGACGACCCGCGACCTTTACCAGGTCGTCTGACCACCTAGTGGGTGGACGTCCCACGCTGCGCTTTCGGCTTCGTGGCCTCCATTCGAGAACTTTTTGGCCCCATCGGCCATCAGTTTTAAGGTCTTCCATTATATTTAGCTGTCTGTTATAACCGAGTTTTCATTAATCAATTGCGATACTGATAGTCCTAGATATACTGGTAATATAAAATGTCAGCATAATTTGGGCCAATATACAGTTGACAATAAGATCGGTTCTCAATGCAATTCATTCATTTCCATTCACAAAGGTTCTGAAACAGCATAACGACTTGCTGTCCACAAATATACACACACAGATATAAATATGACACAATATTAACTCACAATAACATGTTTATATTGTATTTTTAATACTAATGATACTACTATTATTACTATGGTTATCTAATGTTTTGTCTTCTTCGCTCAAACTGAATTCGAAAGTCGTTCGAAAGGGACAAAAAATTCGATAACTAAAATAGGTTTTAAAACTGGCAGTGAATACGGACATTAGTGTTTTCCTTACGAACTCCCTATTGTTTGTTAATTACTTTAATAGAACAATATAGGACGAACAATTAATATTAATTTTTGTATTCAGCATAAACTGTGCAAATGTGTTTTTGATTTTTAAAATAAAATACATACAAGTACATAATATCTAGCAATAATGGAGACATTCGTTCTCATTTTATTAAAAGCACGAAGCGATACTTAATACCAGAATGAATTACTTTAAACATTTTAAATCGACATCTGATCTTTACCAGTTCCATGCTAAATCGTCACAAGGTAATCATTAAAATGTTTTTTCTCCCATCCTAATCGCTGAATCCAATGCCCTGCTAATGTATGTGGATTGCACGCATAAATTATAATAATGTTTTGTAAATAGTAACGTTTTAAATAATGGCGTAACGCTCTTGACCGAAATCCTAGGGCTTAGTCACGCAATAACTCTGTTACATGCATTGAAGGAATGCCGTTTGCCTGGCCACACCGCTTTTGATATTTCGAATATATACTTTTTAATTATTACTTAATAATCTTTAGTTGGCGTAACCAGTAATGGACAGCGAAATAATTTCCGATAAACGCATTGGAACCAGTTGCATAAAAACTTTATAAATAGCCTGTTCTTTTTTTAAATAATAAATGCGTAATATAAATACACTCAACAATCGCACATAGTCACGCCACTGCAGCAAGATAATTACGTATCTTGCATAATGGGTTTCATTAACTGCAAGACCTTCATTCTCAAAATTCGAAGTAAATTAAATAATTCTGCGCAAAAACACGACCTAATGAAGGTTGCAGTAAGCATCTTAATACAGGCCGCTTCCAACCTTTGCGAAATACAAAAAAAAAAAAGTTCAGCAATAGACTTCCAAATTCAAATGATGATAGCCACTTATGTCTCAGAAACATCAAACTAATCGTATATCAACCAGTACCTAGCAGGCGCAGACAGTCTGACGCCTAACAGTCGACAGGTGAGACGCGAGAGGAAGCAACTAACTCAAGGCCGCTGGAAAAATAATTTAGACAGTTCAATGAACTTGGTAAGTTTTGAGAAAGTTTATATCGCGCGCGGTCGTTATTTATCAATGTTGAAGTGTTGGGCAGAGATTACATGTGAGGCCAATAAATTATTTTAGTCATTCTTGTATACCCGTATAAGTAAAATGTGTTCTATTAGTTCCAAAATTTAATAACAAATTATAAGAAATAACGACGAATTAATCAACAACATCGAAATAAAATTCGGCGACAACAAAACCACTGAGCGAGTTTTTCGTTTTGAAATATATGCGTAGCCTGGGACTGAGATTGACACATAACACCACGTGGCATATCACATCTTTGTGACGAAGTAAACTCACTGTGGGTGGTAAAAGTGGTAACTCTGCCTACCTCTCCACTCAACAGGCGTAAAATCACGTGCACAAAGACCACCAAAGCTGCAAACACAATTAACCGAAATAATTTCGCACGGTGCGTACGGATTCGAACCCTGAGTCACGCGGTGCGTGCGAGCGGTTTGTTTGCCCGGCATCCATCAGCCAGACTTTCGATACACACTGCAAGACGTTTTAATGTAAACTGTTAACTGAAATTGAGTACAGAGTGTGAAAACAGAACATTTGGACTCGTATCTTGTACATCAGAATACTCAAACGTCACTTAAATAATTATTATGTTAAACTTAACTACGCAAGTCCCGCTTAAATGTACTCACTGTCGGACTTGGGTGATTAAGTGCAACTTAATGTTCGGGCGATAATGTTATAAGTTATAACACAAAAAATATATATACTATATTTGTAATTAACTATACATCCATTAATTAGCCAAATGTGCAAAATAAAAGACAATTAGAAGCTGGTTATTAAATTACGATGTGAAAAATTGTGTCCGTGAACATTTAAACAGTACGCACGGACACATCGAGCTGTTCGGATATCCGAACGGATACAATCCAACTACCAAGTACCAGCATGGTTTCCTTTATCACACAGAAATAGAAACGACGCGTAACTTTGCATATTTTTAAGCGTTTTGTGAGATATCTTTATGATTTTTTGCTCTCTCTTCAGCTACAGGGAGTCCACTGCTGAACATAGGCCTCCCCTCAGAACCCTTTATGATTTATGATTTCCGTGTCGGAAAAATCAAATCCAAATTTATTACACAAGGATTTTCTAACCGACAACTCTAACCCAGGATTTTCCTCTCTTTCTTCAGCCATAGGAAGTTTACCGCTGAACACTGATATTAACTGTCAGAAGTATATTATAGCAGCCACAAAAATATATAAAGAATTCATTTACATTATTGTAAATTTAACAACCTCTGAACTGTCTTTATAGTCCCTTTACGCGTGTATATTCGGGGGTTATTGAGTCAATCAATTAATTGTATATTATCACATAAATACAATATATTAGTTACAAAATAATACTTTATTATACGCAGTAGCGATATTCATATCTGCCATAATAACTACCAGTTTACACAAAGCTCAAAAGACGAAACATTTTTTTTATTATTTCATTAAGTTTTCCACCATCGTGTACGGTGATCACTAAACGTGAGCGCACTTATTATTTATAGTTGTCATTTATAATTAAAAAATCGGTTTATTAAGAAACATAGTAATTTCTTTGATATTTTTTTTATGAACGGCGAGACGAGCCTGCCTTTCCTCTGATAGTAAACGATACGACCGCTCATGTACAGTAGCAAATGCAAACAACACCATTAAAGCTTGTCATTCCACTGCACTCGCCTACCTGAGACATAAAATGTTAACAATCATTATGTCCAGTAGTTACTCTGGTTACAATGTACTTCAAACCGGAATACAACATTTCTTTATCTTAAAAACTACTAGTGCAAACCGCATGTAAAGTCCTTAATAAATAAAAAAAGAAAAAATCACCCATAACGTAGTGTCCAGTACAACATGTTTATTTATAAGGGCACCCCGCGGCCTGCAGTTGCCTCATTCGTTCCACAATGCTCCGCGCATGGCAATCGACAACTTTTTCAGATGATTGTATAACTGTGGCACCAGAGGGCCTGGTTTGTGTCGGCGATGAAGGTATTTGGGATTCCTTGGACTATTGGTAGTAATATCGATGTTGTTTGCATGGGACAATCAAGTTCACTTTTTGAGGGACTTCAATGACTTTGGTAATTATAACTTTTAAAATTTTTAAGAATTTAACAATATACGAGTGCAACACAGGGCTTGCAGCGCAAGATTATTTCATTCCAAAAGCAAGACTACATAACTAGCGATATTTTTACATTTAGCAATCGCTCATCCTCTATTATTTTATTTAATCTTTTACAATACACTAATCTCACTAAACAGACAGTTTTCAGAGGGATCCGTCTCTTAATCTAATCGTATTTTTATTAGATACCAAAAACAAAATCCTGACAATTTCACCGCACGGAACCCCAACACTGTGCGTCCTACGCTCGTATTAATGAACGCGTTTAATTTACAGCGAAACGTGCCGGTGACGCAACGCACAATTATTATGTAAAGTGATTTGACAACGCCACTTGATGGGTCAGGTATTACGTCAAGCCACACTACGATGTACAGGCGATCGGAATTGATATCGTTTTGGGACATATTTGCTGACTTTATTGGAACACAAAAAAAAATACACCCAACAGGCACATACATAGCCCTGGTCCATAATAACATTCAAGTGTTGTAAATGGGTATGAGAAACTACGAGAGGCTTTTCGGTCTCTCTGATACTCAGACCCGAAACAAATACCTGCGGATCACAAAATTTTATCTCGGACGGGGGATCGATTCCGTGGCCTTTTAAGTCACAGTCAGTATCTAACTTCGCCACGGAGGCTGTCAAAGCAAGTATTTATTCATCTTTATCTTCAAGTATGTAGACTTTATTTAATATAAGTTCCTTTTTTAATACTTCGTGACAAAAAAATAGGAGGCGCTATAGGATAATTTCGTTGTACATGTGTCTGTTTGTCTGCCTGTCTAGGCTATTAGTAAATTTGGCACGACACTAGGTCTCATAGTAAATCTAGAAGCATGTATTTTGTTCATAAACAACCGAAATATTAAATTATTGTATTGTTATTTCGCACTGTTCTCTAACCTAACCTAACCAAAGTGAACAACTAATTCTTCTATTTCATATAAATTCTATTTCACAAAACAACATTACTCACAAAACGGTTGAAATATAAAAACAATTACACAATTATTGTAGCAACAATATGCATAATTGTATTTAGTCTCGCTGAAATAAGGATCACTTAGTCATGTGCCAATTGTATAGCGTTTGTCATACTGATCATTAACATTATGATGAATGTGGTTATATTAAAGACATTGACAATGATTAATCACACTAAACTTGCCTGACTTCATATGAAAGTGAAATATCAATTATTCTCAATTTGCGATGCACTCGTGTCTAACTTTCTCTGATAATTACTTATAACATTTTTATTTTCCTTTTTGCTTTATTATTTTTGAAGTATAGATAAAAATAAATAATAATCAAAACCGTTTCCGCATGCAGGCATTTTTCGATTCTTTCGTTTTATTTTTTTCGGAAAAGCGTTCTTTTCTTGTTTGCCAGTGTATTACTGCTCATTTAGCATTTTTTTTTTGTGTTTTTCATTCCGTCTTACAGCCAGTTTATTACCACTAGCAATGGACACGTGAGTCGCGTGGCTGGCGCGCCACACGTACCGCCGCGGTGGCGCACGTGAGTGGGCCAATTACGTGATTGATGGGCCACTGCCGGCAGCTCGGTGCATCTACTGCTAGTGCAGTGGTAGGGAGTGTCGATAGTCTTGTATATTAACACTGGATGGAGTAAGAGTCATCTCTCATATTTTAATTATTCTGAAGGCTACTGTTGTCGCCTCCTATAGACAATTGGAAGATGAAATTCACTATTTTTCTCTGGTTATAAAAAATAATTGTTACAGCTTGTTTTTATACATGACAAGCTAAAGCCACCCAAGCGTAGGAGATACTACTATTGGCATACGCAGGTCGCTGAACGTGAATAAATTAGTATATGCAGGGTAAAAAATATTTTTTAAATGTATAGCTTACATAAGGATTTTAGGAAATAAGTTCCAGGTAGATCGAGTCTTTCAAATGAATATAGTCACATAAAGTGGATTACACAACCGGGGAACTGAACTAATCCACTATGCCTACCAGTCGATCTTATCATTACGCATTACATCATAGATTATATCGATACGTGTAATGACGAAGCTTTTGTAATTATAATGTACGGATACATAGTGAAACATTTCGACAAAATTAGAGATAGCTCGGTTCTATTAAATAAGCATTCATTTAGCAAATATGTATAATGTATATTGTTGATAAAAGAATGTATCGACAATTTAAATGTAATAGTTATCGATGTTGCCCATCACTAAACCGCACAAGACGATCTCGTGGCCCAGATTGTCTAGTCTGTTGGGTCGACCAACCGATTATTATTAGACTACTTTCCGTTTACACGACGAAATAATTACCACTTTAATGTTGCCTACATAATTATACATACATCAGCTACAACTCTCCCAGTGGAAGGTAAAGGCATCTCTACTTTCTTTCCATTTTTTCCCATTCAGACGGCTATCCCACCATCCAATATCAGTCCAGCTTGTCCCAGAGTCATTTCCTAGGCCTACAGCAACATCACAAAGACTTATTTTTGTTCTTATGAGACTTTTTCCCCACAATACATTTAAGCATGTGGCAGATGTGGCCACTTCAAACCAAATAAAACCAAAAATTGCCACACCAAAAAACCCAACATAGCAATTAGGCCAATCTGTATTTTATTTTCATATAATTTTATTAAGTTACACCAGCCAACTCGTGAGTCATTGTCAAACGGAGTCTAACAACGATAAATCCAATGATTGCTTTACAGTGGCCTGTCTGTTAAAACCATGACAAATCCGACGTTGCATCAGCATCCAATGTGTAGCAAATTAAGACGTCAGAACACAATCTAGTCGTTGAAAAGATTCTCTTGTTTATGGCACCGGCACACCACAACGTTGAAAAGTTTAATTTTCTCTCTGTCTCGTATGACAGGCTATTAGGCTTTCCAGGAAATCTAGACCGACGGACGCGCGTTATATTTGTTTGTTTACCAATAACATCTCTGGATTTTCAGTTCTAGAAAATTGGTTGTCATGATGAAGTATCTTCGTACACGATTGTTTTTATTGCTGCTTTTTACTAAGCTGCGAAATACATATAAACATACAGAAAAGCTAATTTGTAACCAACCATAATGCATCTGAAAGGTACTAAGATACTACTGTAAGGCACCCTTTAATACATTTATTTATGAAAAACAAAAACATATTAAAAATCGCTTAAAATGTTAATAATTTTAGTTAATAATTTAGTAGCAATAATTAAGAACATCAATAGCCATCAGGTGCGAAATTACTTTTATATAGGCGGGATCAACAACCTCACGAGATCTTCAATGGCGGTGCATTACGAGTGACGCAACACCTCATGACTCGACATCATTGAACGTTCACGGACGCGCCTTAAGTAGATAAATAAAGATATATCTCAATAAAAAACTGTATTTGTTTTTTTGTTAGAATTAAGCTTTGCCTTAGGGCCCTAGAGGGATCATAAATCGGTCGATAGACAGACGTGTTGTTTGACATTGGCAGTGTGAACGTATGTAATTAATTTAAAATTTAATTTATTTGCAACAAGAATTAATTCACAGTTCCAACAGGTCAATGTAGAAATCCTTGGGTGAGGCCTTTGATTAACAGTGGACTTCGTGTGGTTGAAAAGAAGAATTATAGATAAATTTGATATCTCTGCACTTCTACTCAAAATAAATCTATATACATATAATATGGGATGGGTCTGGATAACATAGCTTGAGTGAGAGTGGGACGGGATAAGGCGGGATATAACGGGACGGGACGGGATGGGATTTTTTCTAAGGATAACCACGCAAACGAAGTTGCGGGCCGACGCTAGTCATGACTATAAATTAAATTTTACTTAGAACACAAAGTTTACAGTAAACAAGAGTATAATGATTGATATGATATCACAATACTCGTAGGTGTGCAATATTCTACTTCCAAAGTCTAGGTAGGTATTGAATAATTATAAGGAAAACAGAAAGTTATAAATCAAACAGGTCATTTGAATAGTAAACAATATCTTTAAAGGAAATAGTGCAAACAAGGAAAACACATCTAATGATGCAATCTGTTTTGTTGCGATTTAGTTATCATTATTTGTAAAATAGATTTAAAATATGTCGATTGGACAAATAAAATGTCTCAAAAAACCCGAGCGCATGGCATTGCATAAATTACGTAAACGCGACAAGCAGTCTTGTGATATTATTATCATTGTTTATTGTATCAGCCCATATACGACCCACTGCAGGGCACGGGCCTCCTCTACAATCGAGAGTACGATTGAGAGTGGTTAGGCCATATAGTCCACCACGCTGGCCTAGTGCGGGTTGGCGGACTTACACACCGTAGAATTTTTTTTAAATCGCTACGGTATGCAGGTTTCCTCACGATGTTTTCCTTCACCGTTAAAGTGCGTGGTGATTGACTATCAATGTGATATTAAGCCAGATTTGAATACTGCCAAGACAAAAAAAAATCCGACGATTTTGTTACAGCGTAGGTCCGGCAAACGAGCAAGAATGTCATCTGATGGTATGTGATCACTACCGCCCTTGAACATAATATACAACACATTAAGAACCTCACATTGAGAACCTCCTCCTTTTTTCAAGTCGGTTAATATAACTACCGTGGATCTAATGTTAAATTCAATACAGATCGAGCATCAATCGTGGATATACCTATATGAAGATGTTAATGACAATAATAATCTAAACTCTCTTTATCTCTCTCTCTTCAGCCATAGGAAGTCCACTGCTGAACATAGGCCTCCTCATCGACCTGATGGAAGCAGCCTGCATCCAATACCACATCCTGCATCCATAATCTAAACAGCGTTTGTACGTTACGTCCGCCTTGAAAAATAATATAATTGTTTAAGCCAACAAAACGTATGAAGTGCGAAATTGAAGAAACCTTACTTATTTGGCGACCGATAGTGTAAATATTGACTTTATATACATATGTAATGTGTTTATACGCGTAATGTATCCAATATTAATATTGTGGACTCATCGACGAACGAAAAGATTTAATGGTACATATTCCTCGACATTATACTTAATATTTTGTAAACTTGCTTGCTCTAACCATATTTAATTTTGTATCGTTTTAAATTAAATGTATCGAGATCCTTATCAAATGTTTTCCAAGATAACATTAAACGCTTAGTCATACATAATTATTAACATTTACTCGTATACGTCAAGCCTAGACTTAGGTGTAAATGCATACATACATAAATATCATGTTTTTATCCCAGAAGGGGTAGGCAGAGGTGTGACAGGGGGCGAGCCAATCACCATACCGGCCACAACCGCCTGACTCCGGGCTGATTTTTTTTTTTGTATTGTATCAGCCCATATACGACCCACTGCAGGGCACGGGCCTCCTCTACAATCGAGAGTACGATTTAGAGTGGTTAGGCCATATAGTCCACCACGCTGGCCTAATGCAGGTTGGCATCCGGCATTATCCGGGCTGATAATGAATATAAATATTCAATATCACTTTGCCCGACTTGGGTTTCGAACCCGTGACCTCAGCTTTGTAATCGTACCGTAGTACAACTATGTCACCGAGGCAGTTAAACTTAAAACATCACTTATTCATTATCTGAATATTATATTTAATTAGATTTTAATTGGATTAAGAGATAGTTACTTTTCTGCCTGTCTCTTTTTCAACCGACTTCAAAAAAGGAGGAGGTTCTTAATACGTCGGAATCTTTTTTATGTATGCTCACCGATGACTCAAAAACGCCTGAACTGGAAAATTCTTTTTTTTTTTGTTACAAAGCGTATACTGCACAGGTGGTCCCATGAAAATCGGTAAATATCTAATGAATATCTTCGGACCTGGATAATAAAAGTCCTCAAAATTAAGTAGGAATCCAATGGTTATTTTTTTTCAAAACGGGCGGTTATAACAAACTTTATAGAATTGAAGATATTTTCTACAACCTCAAGTTTCGCATAGAAACAAATGTATACACCGTTGAATATTAAAATGTATTTTTATTTTTAATTTATTTTATGTGTTACAAAGTTTATTGCATAGTAGATGCAATTAGCTTATTTTTTGTTCTAAATCTAACGATTTTTTTTATTCATATAAGATTTAAAATTTAATTATCACTTGACTATACTTATTAATCAAGTTATCTAACTAGATAATTGACACTTGTATCCATTCGTTTTCTTTTTGTATAAAATTTAAGGTGTAATTAATATTTTAAATTATTTCTGTTTTACAAAAATACTCTTATTACCTATTGTTGTGTTTACTTGTTTTATTTTAGTGTCCATCATTTATTTTAAAGTCTTTTATAATTTTAATTAAATCCTCATTGTAATATATCGGTACACGTGTTTTTATTAATAAGATGTTTTTTATAGATATAAAGTTTAGTTCTCATTAATATTATTGTTCTGCCAGTTCAGCGAACTTTATAAAAAATACTTCAAGTACACACCGATAATTTTACTATTACTAGACAAAATGATTATTTGTAAAACAATATTACAATTGCTGCAATACAAAAACAAATCCATTAATTCGAAGAACAATGCATATTTGTTTGCCCACTTGACGAATGGCGCCGTGAAGATATGAATTTCGTTAAAAAAAACCTTGACTTAAACAATCTCGTTGCACAAGCGTATCATTAAAAACATTTTCGAAATAAAAATATTATTACGTCTGTCATTTTCAGAAATTGAGGCCATTCGGTTTCGACAAAAACCAGAAAATACCTTCAACAAAAACAGGTCTATCCTTTATATAGAAAAAGATAAACTCCAAGCGCTTTCACACAAACTTTCTCAATAGAAATTACCTCAAAAAACAATAAAACCAAAATCCGTCACCCGGTTAGACACAGCGTGTTCACATAAATAGGGATAGCTCAAGGTCGCCGCCCTTGACATTGACATACCTCGGTCACTTTTGAATTTGGAACTTCACGCACAAACTTTAAAGAAACACGCGCGAATTTTGAATATATTCGAACGCGAGCGCGCCGATTGAGGTGCACGCGCGGGCGCGGTCAGCCGATGACTGAAGGACTCTGCGCGCGATAGTCCGACTTTACGGGTATAGTCTATACTTCTATAGAGTGTAGTATAATTGAGCGTTCATGGGCCGTTTTATGATCGCCTTCAGCGCGGTGTTTGTTGACACAAGACCACACTGACCTTGAGATTTGACACAGCCTGTACATGCTTTCTTGCTGATTTATGGTATCTTTGCGGTTTTGAATACGGCTTACGCTTCAGACGAGCAACTGTGATGCTTGTAAATAATAATAGTATTTGAGAACCGATTGTTCAGATTGCGCTGCACTTGCACTCAACCATTTTAGTAACTATTGTGGGTAGTATAACAAATAAGCCCCCTGTTCACACACGGTTTTTCGGCGTGAAAATCTATGGGTAATTCGCCGTCTGCAGACACGTTGTCAGTGTTGTATGGATCATTACGTGAGCTTGTTGACATATACGACTTAATATGGCATATTGACATAGTGCCGAAAAACCGTGTGTGGACAGGGGGCCATACACTAGATCTTTACAAAATTTTATAGAATACCTAGTACGTGATGGGTACGGATGTCAGGCTCAAACCTTATTATCTCTGGGGCCTGTTACCCCGTTCGTTAATACAAATTTTACCTTAGTATATAGTATAGTATTAAATAATGAGCATAATAAAAACCGCAAAACATACACAACGCATGATATTGAGGAAAGCGTGTGGGCGCATAGTACACGCGAACGGAAGCGAGCAAAACATCCTGCTCGATAGCCGACACATCGCATCGACGAATATCTTGAAGAAAATCGCCTTGATGGAGTCAAATTACTTGTATCTGTGCATGATTTTACAGCATCCGTGGCGCAGTTGGTTAGACGCCGGCTGTGAAACGAGAGGCCGCGGGTTTGATCCCTGCACCTGGACAAATATTTGTGAAGCCCACAAGTCTCGGGTCTGGATATTTGTAAGACCGAGAAGTCTCTCGTAGTTTCTGACAGCCATGACACAAGACTTAGGTGATCTTAATGTGGGGTCAGGACTATGTATGTGACTGTTGGGTCTATTTATTTATTTATGATTTTACAGCATCCGTGGTGATGTTTAAGAAGCCGGCTGTGAGGATGCTGATGATTCCAACTCTCCATCGAGATAGTACGCCCAAAAATATTTGTTTCAGAACCGTTTTGAGACTATAAATTATCTCATAGTTTAAAATACTTACTACATAAAACAAGAAGTAGAATATTCCTCTTCTTCTTTCATTTTAATGGCTCAAATGAAACCCTTTTATTTAAACCTTTAGTTTCCTGGCCCAGTAGGTCGCTACAATAGAACATAATATTCAATACAGGATATTAAAACAATAGCACGCTCTACAGTCTACACCTCCCATTGGTCGATCAGATCAAAAAGCAACATTGATGGGGCGATATCACCGCTTCATTTATCATCTATTATAATAGGTAATTACTTGGTATGAATCGGAACAGAAAAAGGAAAAGAGGAAACGACAGTACATGTGACCTTTGACGTTAAAATAATATTACTTAACCACAATTACTTGAAAGTCAAAACAACTATCGTCAGGCAAGCGTGAGAACTGCAGATAAAAAATAATAAACAAGACAAATAACAAATGACCAAAAGTCATTTCAAGTATATGAAGAAAACTGAATAATAGAAAAAAAAAAACTTATATTTTACGAACGAGACTAACTTTTTCGAGTCACACACAACAATGGAATGTATCAATACGTTAGCGAAACGCGAGTCCGCTTGAAGACTTGGGAAAACCCACGATCATATCGACACGGCGTCGCCGGGCAATGTCGCTTACATATTTTAGCACAGCAGGATAAAAATATCTCAAATGGGGAGCCCGTATCGCAACCTACAAAAATTATGAAGGGCATCACACAGGTGGTAAAACGACATTGCAGTTAATTTTGATAACGGTCTTTTTTATTAGATGAATCGAATGGTTGGCATTTCTTCCTTCGCTTACAGTAAAGAAATTGTCGCAATGTAACAGTTTGTCAATTTTTTTGCATGCATAAACATCACGCCTTTTTCCCAGAAGGGGTAGACAGAGGTGCAACAAGGACACCCACGTTTCGACTTATGTGTTCCGTCCCACGATGTGATAGGGGGCGACCCTATAACCATATCAGGAACAAAATCCTGACTCCGGGCTGATAATGAATAGAAAATTCCAATATCATTTACACACCCGGAATTCGAACCCGAGAATTCGAGTACTACAACTGCGCCTCTGAGGCAATGTATTTTATTGTAAGTTATTTCATCGCTTAATAATAACTTTTAATAAATCAGCAGTAATAATTGCAGTTGCTGGATTAAACCCAGATCCCACATTAATTGTACCCAAAGTCCCAACCAACACAATAATAACAACAAAACAAACACCAATTACACAAAGCGACATAGCCATTAACGATTAAAAAATTAATGAACTAAACTTCGATAAAGTATTAATAGATCTATTAAACCACATCACGAACATTGCGGTTGGATTATTGCGGTAATATGATCAAAAACGCATTATTTAGGCACTCCCTAATCGACGAACAGTTTAAATATGATCTGGTGACCGCAAGACAATATTTCCACCTAGATAACAATTAAGTTTATCTGGAACTGGCCTATCCCAACAGGCCATTAAACGTGACTTAACGTCGTCAAATGTACTAGCCAACAATTATTATCACCTCTATTAATTAAATGAGAATAAATGAGATGATACTGGTGGTAGGTCTCTCGTATGTGAGAGGCCGCCTGGGTAGGCACCACCGCAATGTTTATTTCTCCCGCCAAACAGCAGTGTAAATGCACTGTTATGTTCCCGTTTGATGGACATTGTAGCCAGAGAAACTACTGGACATAGTGATACTGAACATCTTATAAATCAGGATGTAATTCATGGTGTTGTTTGGTTTTGCTACTGAACATGAACAGTCGTATCGCTACTATCAAGCTCTTATCAATGACAGGCTCGTATCGCCATTCAAAGCAATAAAAAAAATTGACAGATGCATTAAATACACTTATGGAGTCTTAATTAGAAGGTAGTAAAGCTAAAAATTCTTAGTTAAGTGAAAACACGAAGTCGTCTAAAATCTTATAAAGATATAGATTAAATAGTATCAATATCTAATAGTAACTGTGTAGCAATCATTATTGAATTTGCATTAATCTGTATCTCGTAATTTTAATTAAAAATCAGAATGTTCCTTTCTATTAACAGAAAGGTTAACATCTAATCAATTGCAGACGCCAGAATCATAACTATAAAATAAATGATGACTACATTAGACATTCCAGAAATTGAATTCCGACCTCTATTTAATTGAGAAACCTACCCCGCTAACATGAATGGTGAACTAAGACGATTTTTCCCAAACACTCAATTTCTCTTTGAAACTATTCACTACATCAACCAATTCACTTACTTTATTTTTAAGATTTGTGATTTTTTTTTATTTACACAAAACAGGTTACAATCTTAAAGCTGCTAAATAGTTACAATAATGTTTTTTATCTTGAATATAACCCAAAACTTGTGTTTCACGCACAATATTATACTACGAGGCGAATATACTGCTATATAACTATATACTGGAAATTACAATACAAAACCCATGATAAAATAAAATAAAATACGGTACAAAAAATATATAGTTCCAATTCATTGTTGATTTTTCGATTTTTTTCGATTGACATGATTAATTCATTGTGTTTGAAAATAATGTTTGATGTGAGTTTAAATATAATTAGATTTTATCACTGCCTTTCAACAACTGTTTAAACACGGCATCAATATAGCCAATCGAATTAAATCGCCACTGGTAGTCCTTAACCAAACTGAACCAAATTCCCACGAGGTCAGCCGAATGCTAAAATAATTACATATGAATATTTATTAATAAAAAACTTTACACGGTCCATCTGGTTACAAATAGATCTCTTTAAGTAACACATTCACGGTCGCCGCGCTGTGGCAACACGGAAAAACAAATGCGGTAGCAACATCAATTTACATACGATCAGAAAGTAGGCCTTGGAGGGACGATCGACGGTCAGTAGCCGATTAGAGATGGATAGATGAAGATAAACAATGAAATGTAGGTTAAAACTTAAAACCAAGAAGTACTAAAAGGCAATCTAAAGATACATATAATAAAACTATTCATAATATGAGCAGGCGTAGTGTGAGACGTTAGACGCCCTCCAGCTAGGTGCAGTGACGATTTGCAGATGCGGGATGCGACAAGCCGAAGACAGGGTGAAATGGTGCAATTTGCCAAATGGGCATAGGCCCTGCAGTGACTTTTTCATACTGGCACGACAAAGTAAGTATAGAGCATATGATAGTAAATATAATATATTCAAAATGGGGTACACCTTACTTCTTTCCAGGCGACATAATTACGCCAGTCTATGACAGAAATTTTAACATTGAACCCGGGCTCCAAGAAGTACTAAAAGGCAATCTAAAGATACATATAATAAAACTATTCATAATATGAGCAGGCGTAGTGTGAGACGTTAGACGCCCTCCAGCTAGGTGCAGTGACGATTTGCAGATGCGGGATGCGACAAGCCGAAGACAGGGTGAAATGGTGCAATTTGCCAAATGGGCATAGGCCCTGCAGTGACTTTTTCATACTGGCACGACAAAGTAAGTATAGAGCATATGATAGTAAATATAATATATTCAAAATGGGGTACACCTTACTTCTTTCCAGGCGACATAATTACGCCAGTCTATGACAGAAATTTTAACATTGAACCCGGGCTCCAAGAAGTACTAAAAGGCAATCTAAAGATACATATAATAAAACTATTCATAATATGAGCAGGCGTAGTGTGAGACGTTAGACGCCCTCCAGCTAGGTGCAGTGACGATTTGCAGATGCGGGATGCGACAAGCCGAAGACAGGGTGAAATGGTGCAATTTGCCAAATGGGCATAGGCCCTGCAGTGACTTTTTCATACTGGCACGACAAAGTAAGTATAGAGCATATGATAGTAAATATAATATATTCAAAATGGGGTACACCTTACTTCTTTCCAGGCGACATAATTACGCCAGTCTATGACAGAAATTTTAACATTGAACCCGGGCTCCAAGAAGTACTAAAAGGCAATCTAAAGATACATATAATAAAACTATTCATAATATGAGCAGGCGTAGTGTGAGACGTTAGACGCCCTCCAGCTAGGTGCAGTGACGATTTGCAGATGCGGGATGCGACAAGCCGAAGACAGGGTGAAATGGTGCAATTTGCCAAATGGGCATAGGCCCTGCAGTGACTTTTTCATACTGGCACGACAAAGTAAGTATAGAGCATATGATAGTAAATATAATATATTCAAAATGGGGTACACCTTACTTCTTTCCAGGCGACATAATTACGCCAGTCTATGACAGAAATTTTAACATTGAACCCGGGCTCCAAGAAGTACTAAAAGGCAATCTAAAGATACATATAATAAAACTATTCATAATATGAGCAATCGTAGTGTGAGACGTTAGACGCCCTCCAGCTAGGTGCAGTGACGATTTGCAGATGCGGGATGCGACAAGCCGAAGACAGGGTGAAATGGTGCAATTTGCCAAATGGGCATAGGCCCTGCAGTGACTTTTTCATACTGGCACGACAAAGTAAGTATAGAGCATATGATAGTAAATATAATATATTCAAAATGGGGTACACCTTACTTCTTTCCAGGCGACATAATTACGTCAGTCTATGACAGAAATTTTAACATTGAACCCGGGCTCCAACCCAGCTCTACCCGAGCACCTGAATCAAATTTTAATCCCACCACCATAATAGGGGTACTAGTTATTTGTTCTGATTTGGAATAAATAAATACCCCAAACAATAACATACATAATCCTAACCCCACACTAAGATCGAATGTTGTGTCGTGGGTATCAGTGACTAGGAAAGCCTTTTTGGTCTCACAAATACCTAAACCCGAAACAAACACCTGTCGATCAAACAAAATTTTGTTTCGGTACGGGGACCGAATCTACAATCCCACGTTTCACAGCCGGCGTCTAACCAACTGCGCCACGGAGGGTTTCATCAGTGTAAAATGCCAATTGCCCTCTTTACCAAGGAGGATGGAGGAGGCGACCGATATGTCAGCTGTTACTTGGTACGCGGGCGTCGTGATTGTGACTGATGATTTTGTCAGCTCCCATTTATCTCACTTTTGGGATTACGTAGAATGCGTAATACGTTCTAGATTCGGATTTACTTTCAAACTAGATCACTTTGAAATGTTATGGATAGTGTGTAATAATTAATTAGCGTTAATTTTTTTGATATTTTAATCAAACCAAATTTTTCTGAATACAATCTTTAACCAAATGTAAAGACCCAAACATGAACACTTTTGACAATATTCGTAGTTGTTATAATCGATACAAATAACAAAATATTTTAAATAAAGCATCGTATGAATTCAAAATGGCGCTCAAATTTCGCGGGCAAACAAACGCCTTCTGAAATACCGTCAATTTAACGAAAAATCGTATTTCCAAGTACGTTATACGTTTATAGTTCAAATATATCGAGTAAACGTCTCACCCAACTAGCACTTACGTGTGAAATTACGTAACAGCGTCATGCGGTCATCACAAGGTCCCCGCACGAATTCTGTTACGAAATTGACGCGTCCTCTTCTTCATACATGAATGAATCTTTCGAAATTTATATTTAGCTGTGTCATTTTGAGATGTGCGGCGTCATCGTGCGATTACCGTTAAAATAGCTAGAATCAAGAGCAGCATGCATCGATGAACTATGAAGAAATTTATGCAAAAAGCGGTCTGGATAGGCACCATGGCTTTGTCTATCCCCGCCACCAAGCAGCCTTGTATAAGCTCTTGTTGTATTTTGAAGGTCATTGCAAGGAGTCCCTCCTGGACATTACAGACTAACACCTAACAGCTCAAGGTGACGGGCGCAGAGCAGTGACTTGAAGTGTTTCGTAATAAAGAGTTCCGAATAGCTATTGTTTATGAGCAGACGCGAAGCTTACCAAAAGAAGCGAATGTTCATCTCGTCATTGTTGCCAATAAAAAAACAGATGAAGTGCAGTAATTTAACTAGAACGGTATACTAAGGCGCGAAAAGAAGAAACAATTAAGAAGCATTACAGGGAATAAAATAGGGCATTACTACTAAATGTCGTTTTGTTACGTATTTAACTCTCAATCGCCCTTTCTGTATCCCTGTTGTATACATACACCGATATAGACAACTATTTATAAAATATACGCGTTCATTGACTCTTTTTATAATTAGTAACGTCTTGGAAGACAGCTTTAGGTGTAATTACTGAAGATTTGTTAGTTATTTTGAACTGCTTGAATGAATTAAATATTGGTAACTTTTCAGTGATGATAATTTAAAATCTAAGCCTTGTTGATGTAAACTGATTTGCCAAATATATTATCGATGAGAACATGAAATGTTAACATATTCTTCTACCTATAAGAATACCTAAGCACTTTATGCTACATATTTAAGGCGTCGATGCTGCGTCAGCTGCGTCGTCTTTTAATACTGCAGAAAAAAATATTTAACAAACGTACAGAAGTTATCTTATAAGATTAATCATTTAATAAGGACATATGCACCCGGTGACCTGCAATTAACCACTGCACCACGTCAAGGTGGACTGGTAAATGTCTCTGGCATAACACATGTGAGTTTTATATCCATAACAGCTTAGTTAAAATATCGAGCCATTTACTTAAAAAAGGCTAAAAAAATCCCGAACTATCGATATTAGAATTCAAGTGCATGGTGGTCTGTTGGTAACAGACCAGACGCGACTGCCAACATGTTCACAGTGGTCGCGGGTTCAAATCAATCCTCAGGGCAATCCTCGGACTTTCCGAAGCCATGCGTATATTCATAGTCAATAATGGTAAAGGGAGACATCGCGATGAAACCTGCATACCTTGGCGATTCGTAAGAATTTCTGTGGTATATAAAGTCCGCAAATCCGCACTTGGCCACCTTGGTGCTCTCTATTGCAAAGGAGTGCTCTGTGGTGGGACGTATATGGACTGATACAGATATATAGAGATACAGATATTACGAATAATACCCAATTTCGTAAGTTAGATTAATTATGGACAAACATTATAATATAACAGCAAAGGAAAATCAAAGAATTTATGAAAATATCTTGTAGATTCTGCAAAGAATCCTATTAAAATTTCCTATCGAGTTCACATGAACTCACTTCTTATCTTTTGGTTAACAAACAATCGCTTTTCTTATGAAACTTATTCAGTGTGCAAACCTTATTATTTTATGAAAATTATGAATCATAATGCAAGCCTTTTCGCAGTTTCCGAGAAACGGGACGTGAGGTATCATAGGGTACATAAAATTTGCGAACTTTCACAGTAAAACCTCCATTAATTTATTTAATTAAGGCCATATCAATTTACACATGGACGTGATGGGAATAATCTTGTATGTTTTCAAGTTAAATAATTTTATGTTCATGGTCAATCACAAAGCTCCCATTTAACTCTATATTGCAATACGAATGTACAGAAGAGCTGACTTTCAAGTCAGTGTGACGGCCAAACGCTATGTTGGCGAACAGAATGTATTAAAAATAACGTTAGTATTTTCTAGATCTACGGATTATCTTATCTTGTATGAAGACACGTTTTTGTAGACAACGTATTACTAATTTTAGAATAACTTATTCAACATTTTCTGCAATGTCATTGTCTTCAACATTCTGGTTTTTGCATTACACAAACATATTATAAGACATTAACCACAACACATACATCGACATACTTACAGATCTATATGAAACATCACATAAAACCCTCAGACACTTCACAAAACGTCTAATCCTTTGTAATTTTCACAACACCCACTCACTTTCACCCACCTCACAGCTAATATTGACACTGAATTTCAACGACAGCAGATAAGAGGCGGTTGCATAAGCCGTTGTCGTCACTCAAGGCCATGGAGATAACGCACTATGCCAAGTTCAACTCACTGGGCTCTAGTCTTTGTCTCACGCCTTTGTGTTTCTAATTTTGATAAGAAAGAGGCGTAATTAGAACATTGATGTTTCATATGTGGATGATTTTATTGTTGAACAGACCAGCTAACTAAATTGCTGTAGGATTCAAACCACAAACATTCAGATTCACAGATGGATGGGTGAGATCGAAACGGTGGTTAACTGTACAGTTGGATTGATCGAGATTATCAAGCTTGAATTTCTCTGATTGAGACGCGATAAAACTGTACAGTGTACCCACATCACACCATACGATCAATAATAATATGTATAATAGGATAATTAGTAAGATTATGAACCATGATAGCTTGCTACTTAGATCATCTTTTTCTGGCTAGTCTTGCTTGAAGGTCATTGAAGCTACAATACAAATGGGTCGAAATAATCGTCTCGACGGCAAAAGATTAAAATTTAAAAAATTAAAATTAAGAAAAAAGAAAATTTTACCGACTTCAAAACTGTAATTAAAAAGAGATAAATAAAAATGATATTTTAAAATTCTAAAATACCTAAATATGCCAACAATTTTTTTGAGTTCTGTGCCCAGCTTTACGAATATAAGCTATAATATACTAAGAATATATAAGATACTTGACAACACACTACTAACTACGCGGGTAAAACCTCGAGACTCAGCTGGTCCTAAATTTTAACATTGGCACCGACCAGAAAATACACATCTTTCTGTCCAAACTCGTCTAATCTCCTCACCAAAACCGTTGGATAATCAATAGGAATGCTGTACAATCGTGTGGAAGGACACCATTTGGGCGCCAAAGTACGCAACGATGATAATAGCGTCATTAAACACCAACATGGCAACTAGAATAGTAAACATTAACGACGGCCATTAGTCTCGGTCGTTGTACGGACGCTGGTTAATTACCATAGATAATTTCATAAGGCTTCATGCTGCGACTTACGCTTGTAAGGCTAAGGAAACAGATGAAATATATTGTAAATGCACTTGTTTTTGTCATCTGAGAATACAAGACAAAGGACAGAAATTGGTTACTCAACTTGATACATTACCTTGAACTTTCGTATTAAGAGCGTTTACACGACCTGTTATGATCGTATTTACGATTTTATACCAAGGTGGCTTTATCTTTTTACTGAGCTAACTTTCCAGAACTGTTTTTTTATTGTTACCTACAATATAAGGGCACCCACTCCGTAACAATACCAGTTGTATTCTTTCTACTGGTCCTAACTTCCACCTTGCACGCTTCGTTTTAATTGGACTCAACATTGATCCTTCAGACTTTGAATCAAACATTGTAGACCAGTTGCCACAACAAACACCTACTAATATTTATCTAATCCATATTCTTCATAATAAACATACGAAAATCTCCGAATGTAATTATTAGAAAACAGTATTAGCGAAAACAAACACGAGTGTGAAACAAAACCGGACGAACGCGTGCAAATCACGAGAATTCAGTCTCGTTTCGATAACACTTGTTTTAATGTAAACAAACTGGTAGGTACAGTCCGCATCAAAAGTAGCTAAGCATGTGTGTGCATAAAGCACTACACATTCAAAGTGACCATAAACTTCTATACAACAAACCTTTTCAGATTGTTGTGAGCAATGTTTCAAATATATCTGAGCATCTCTTTTTCAATAGTTCTTAGCAACCTGCAAGCCATTATTATCTATACCAACCAACTGTCAATATTAACTAAGCATTGCAGGTGTTCAAAATTAAGTTAACAAACAACTAGAGCAAACCTTATACAAATGCGTTTAGATTCATAATTGACTGCTATTCAAAAATATATACTGTCAAAAAATGACAAATCAAATTAGCTACATTTGATAACTTCAGTTGATCAGTTACTTGTGGAATATTGGTAGTAGAAGTATTTGACAAACGAGTGTGTAGATATATATAGATTGGCAAAAAAGTGTAAAAACGGAACTAACCTGGCAACCTGGCAACCTGGCACCTGGCAGCACTGTCACATCTTTCACATTTGTAAATTTTAATTAAATCTCGCATCGAAGTTTACGTTTTTATTGAAGTATTTTCAGTCAGAACGTTTAGTAGTTACTTTTGTTATTTAATTATCATTAAATTAATAATAATAAGAATCAATATTAAAACCGCAGTTTAAAAGTGATGCCATATAAATGGCTCAGTGGCGCCTCCATTTATTTTTACATTTTTTTGCCAAGCTATATTTGACGTGTTGGATGTTAACAAATACGAGTATACGAGTATGAGCACTTTTGATGTATAAATGTTTTTGGTAATCTTAAGAGTGTAGATTTATTTGAGCACATGGGATGCGTCAATATATCTGATGATGACTGTACTACTGTTAGAGGTAACGGAAACATAACTTAAACCGTTGCAAAAAGTTTTAATGACAAAATATCTTTTTATTGCAAGCGATTAACGTTGCATCTGAAACCGATGGTTATTATCTTTTTCACATCAGGTGATTCTAAATACAGGACTGAGAACAATGAATGTTTTGGTCCGTGTTTCCGCGGGTAAGTTAAGCGCTAAGTCCAGGTTTTTGCCGTCTGTCAATAGATATTAGCCACTCAACTGTTGTACCCCATCACCTATATACTACGAGTATAGGATTGTTGGAAAATCATGTTATCTACCTACTTGACCTCTGACTATTACCCTCAACATACCTACATGACATTGGCAAAATCACCGATGAAACGGTGGAACCAAACTACGTTTGAAAAGAAGAAGAAGAAGAAGAAGGCAAGATCACTCAACCAAATCCTACTATCATTAACAAAATATCCAAAGGAGTAAAAGTGCAGCTACACAGCGATGTTACAAAACTGATCCGTGACTTGAGATTAAATTTATCTTGCTGAAACTGTTCGAAAATACTGTTGTAATGCTTTCCAAGGTCTGAGCGTTGCACAGGCAAGAGTCATTTAATTTAGTACTCGTCGAATGTCTTTAGCTTGTTGGGTTTTTCTAATTTGATCATAATGTTCTGTTTTCATGTAGAATTTCATAATAACTTACGGTTCATATGTTTCAAGACTGCTATGGACATAAGAATCTCTTGTAATTTCAGATACCCACAACACAAAATGTATATGTTTCACTACTTCCTTTCCCTGCATTTACATGAGGCCATTCATGTTTGAAATGACTTTGAATCTTAATTTTAATACAAACTGACTGAATCAATTTCTAAAATATTCCAAGAAGACATTATGATCACCATAATGACCAAGTACAGGTTTACGTATGCCACCGTCTCCCCAAATATATAATTGACTAAAATATGCACATAAATTCAAAAAATCAGACGCCTGCGTCTTCGGCTCAATTATTATGTTAATCTTGGTATCACTCAACTCAGCTACCAAGCATACTATCAATAACTTACATCACAAATTAAATGAACATTGCAAATAATCCAAGTCATGCAGATAACAAGCTGGCAGAGATCGTCCACGATCCAGCGTCACGGGCGGAAGTTCGGGACGCCTTGGCCTTGCCCGCCGACCTACATTCGGCCCGCTATCGCTAAACACTTATCTTATTATATATCCATCTCGTTTAGAGGACAGTGTTCCCAAATTTTATTACTGAAAAAAATAATGTAAAATGGTAGAGCCACATCACTCTCTCACATCATGTCACTTTGAAAACGGGAGGAATGGACCAGCCCGTCCTGAGTGGTACCATTATCACACAGAATTCCAACGGTTTTGCTGTCGTGTTTTGTTCTATGGTTACGGAATGATGAAGGCCCAGCACCCCTCTCCTCAGGTATGCAAATTTCCAAAACACAGACTGATTCAAATATTTAGTAGTTACCAATATTTGATTAGATGGAACATTCAACTCGCAGACTCTACGAGTAGTCACTACAGACTTGAATTTGTTCAATGGATTAATTGTCTTCCAAGAATACAAAAAACCTACATCACTGTACTTAATTAATGTAATTATTATAATAATAAAGAACAAAGTCTATAAGTGCAAAAATAAGAGCACACTTGTTTTCAGAAGTGACTCAATGATCATATATGTGTTTTCCTCATTCCTAAATAAGTATGACAACCTTAATATTAAGTATTGCAACAATATGAATTTATAAAATGACATCACATCAAAAGTTTTGGACATACAAGACGATAAAGCCATCGAGCTGCATTTATTTTACGTTACGGTTTTCCGGATTTTAAGGCTCGCAGTTTTATCCAATTTGTCATTACTGGGTATAATATTACTACGTAAAATCGATATAATCACTTGCGGCAGTCTGGAACCTTTTTCATTTTTCGTAACGGGTACTTAAAACTAAAATAAAAAGATGAACCGCAGATTAGTATACACTAAGAGCAAGAGCCAGCGTTATAGTAAAAAGCTGAATTTAATATATGTTGTAAAGGCAACTATCAGAAGATGTTTCCTTGGTGTCCGAACACTTGATGGTTCTTCCACTTTGCCACACATTAAAGCTGATAACTTCCAAATCCAACCGGACCGCAACTTCATAAAAGCTGATCGTGTGATGCCTATGTCTGAGGCATGCGAATACAAAATTTCAGCTTTTCAAAATGACGAAATTCTGGCCACGGGCTCTTGGTCTAACGAGACATATGTTCGAAATCATTGAAACTTACAAGATACCGCAGGTTGTGAAGCTTAGGCAGCGAAAAGATTGCTCGAAGGTATCCGGTCACTGGTCAAATCTAATACACAATTGAAAAGTATTTTTTATTAAATAAATACAACGTCACGTGGTTGTATACACTACGAAGTGTATTGAGAATTGAGTACTTGACTAACACCTGTGTTTGTACAGACTTGTCATAAGCGCTGTTTAACCGACATGACTTGGATATTGTATATTTTTTCAGAATAATTTGAACTGTACTAGCTACATCTGATGTTGATCTATCCAATGACGTCTGAACCTCGCTCATCTCTATCAGTTTCCGACAATTGTTTATTTACATTTTAGTATAATTGGATTGTTAGAATTTATGTTCGTTTTACCGCATCGGGTTTTTATGTTTATCGGGAACCAATTAATAAGTGTAGTTGATGCTGTCTGCGTTGATAGCAACGCCGTATGTTATGCTCGTAGAGCTTTATCATTTACCTACTCTTATATCAATTTCCGCCTATTAATTTAACTTTATGATTGATTTCGCTGCGGGTTAAAGACGAGTTAGACATTCTTGGAATGTCATTGAGCATTGCTGAGCTCTAGCAATGCTCGGTGTCATTAAAATGCGTGCCACTGTTGATCCTGGCTTGCAGGAGTTGCAGTGGAGGGTGTGAGGGCAAGACAGTTTTAACTCTCACTCTCAGTCGCTCTCTTCAACCACAACAAGTCCACTACTGAACATAGATCTCTTCCATGGATCGTCACATAGACCTGTTGGAAGCGGCCTGCATCCAGCGACTTCCTGCGACCTTAACCAGGTTGTCCATCCACCTTGTGGGTGGGTGTCCGGCACTTCGCTTTCTTGCAGTCTTACCTACTCTATATTTATTCGTGTGCATATTACCGTCTCCATAAACATCGTAGTTCTACATCTGTTCCTTTGTAGTTTGTTCATTCATTTTGTGATTCTTTGTGATTAATTTTGTTGCTGGATAAGACAAGCAATGGTCTCCCGGATAATGAATGTTTTTAACTTCTATTAAGTATTATTTTTGGTTAATTTCCTTGCGCGTGAAACACAAAATGTTATCCCACATTAACTCGCAGTTTTGCTGCTCGATATTATTACCAAGCATGCTGAAGTAACAGGAGTGAATATGCAAAAGTAAAACTGTTACTCATGACGTTATAATTACTTTCAAATATATTTCACTAAAGGTTTGTCCTCTAACCGCAAAGTAATAACCACAGAAGCATATTCCACAGAACAAAGTTAAATAACAGCAATTGACTCCCTTTTTATTTTCTGAATCATTACTTATTACAGTTTCTTGGTGATATAATTATTAATACTTTTAGTTGACTGCCTCGGTGGCGTAGTGGTATTACGGTATGATTGCAAAGCTGAGGTCTCGGGTTCGAATCCCGGGCCGGGCAAAGTGTTTATGTATGTATGTACTTTTAGTTTACTTGTATCGTCTTTATATAATACAACTCCTCTGTATGTCCGTTCGTGTGTGAATACAGGGCCCACTGGTCTTATTATCTTTTTTAGGATTATTCTTTAATAATAGTAATTGTTTACCTGGCTGTGAATTGTATAGATTTCATTACAAAAAGTAACACAGGAGCTTAACATAAGCATTTCAATTTACTGATGTGACATATTTTAACAAGTATTCGACATCTGCTCTCCGGTTTCTATATGTTCAATGAATAACGCATCATGACAAAGTAAAAACAAACAGAGCAATTATATTGGGATCCAAAACTCAAATAATGGAACCGGAAACCCAAAAATTCCCAACTAACCTTGTTATCAGCGGCAATTAGTCCAAGTGGAGCGGTACACAAATAAGACTATAGCGCCAGCGCAGAGGGTTTACAATATTGGCGCCATTAAACTTTCTACAACACGAAAATAAACGCGCTACATATTTTAAGAACCAATTAAACCATTAAATTGGTCTGAGATCAAAGGAACTTATATTTAACATTCCAGACTTGTATTCACAAACACTTGTGCGAGTCTTTTAAAAACGATTAGATGCAGAATGCAGCAGACCGTGCTGTATGGCGTGCCTTGGAAGAGGCCATATCCAGCCGTGGACTGCAACGGGCTGATGATGGTGGTTTAAGAACGATGGAAAGCTAAAGTAGAACCATGGTTAGGTTGCCTATATGCCAGTTGTATTTGTACGGGTAAGCTGCAAGCTGCAACCAAGCGTACAGCATGTCGCAAATGACGAAGGCGTGCGTATGAAGTAAAGCCTCAAGAAAAATACGCCTAACATATATTTTGTTTCGGTCTGCCGTTGGGTTTGTCTGAGCTATCTGTACTTTTGTTCTTCTTCTATCGGGTTGTCCCTTTCATCTGTACTTCTATACTTATAGTGTAAAGTGTAAGACGATTTGCACGTCGGAGGTAATTCCCAAAACATCTGTAGCGATTTGAAAAAAATATTTCGCAATTTTAAAGCTTTATTTATATCTACATAAATTGTGCTAAGTGAAATATATTCCTAGATTATACTACATAAAAAACAATCATATTGGCCTAATTTATTACACGCAAATGAGATTTTTACATAATATTAGAAATGTTAAATTTACAAATATTAAAATGATTATAACCAATTTCCGCCTAAGACTTTCTAAAAAATCTAGAATTAGATACAAATTTACATAAAAAGTTAAATATAACACCATCATATTGAAATAGAAAAGTTTATTGACCGGCTCCTTTCGGTGCAGAAGCAAGAACTGTGCTTTAGGACGAGAGACCACGAGACTATACTTATTGTCACTTTATAAACATTTTTAAGCTATCGAATGTTTTGTCCCTTTCAAATGACTTTTGAATTCAGTTTGAGCGAAGAAGGCAAAACATTCAATAACTAAAATAGGTTTATAAACTGACTATTAATAAGGCCGTTAGATGAACGTTCGTATGATCCGCCAGTAATTGATTTCGGCGCTTAAAGTCCGAACGAAACTAAACTCAGAAATTAGTGAATCCAGGACTATGCTTCTCACCGTTAGTTATATTCATTTTATCATCATGGGACGGAACGCTCAAGTAAAAACGTGGGCGTCCTGGTTGAACCTCTGCTTACCCCTTCTGAGAAACAGGCGTGATGTTTATGTATGTATGTACTACTCGTATATTGAGCTTAAAGAAATTCACTGCTGAACCCCATTCTTCCCTAAATCAAGGCAGGCCACCTTCCAAGTTCCAAAAGGTCGCTGCAGAGATCTTTAGGGGTTACTTTTACATGAAAAATCAATTTCCTTTAATCCATATTGTTCGTTAACATATCGTACAACTGAAATTTCATCGCAACAGCATATTCAAATAAATAATATTCAGTTATATTCACGGACCAACAATCACAATCAACGTTACTAAGGCTGATATTATAACAGGGATACCTAATATGGTGAAATAAATCAGGAATATCCACCGACACGCTACGGGCGATAAAGATGACGTCACTGATGCCGCAATGCCTACAGAATCAATACACCTTACTATACGTATTTTGGCGTAAGACATTACCTAATACTGCTGTGTGGAAGATACTACTGTTTTTATTAAGCTTATATTCTTATTTTACTACCTCAGGGTAGCGTCTTCTTTATGTGCATAATTTACTACATGCTGTAATTTTGTATACAATAAACCGAACTGTTATATGCAGTCATACTCCTGACCCTACACCAAGACAAAAGTTTCGAGTCGTAGGTATCAGAATAAGTCGTAATTATCAGTCTCATCTGTGGACATCATTGGGAGAGGCCAACGTTCAGCAGTGAACTTCTTCTGGCTGATAGATTGGATTGGATTGGATCAGTCTCATAACTTCCAGATCAGCAATAAATTTTACGAGTATCAATGACGCTGTTTTTCGGCAATCCCTACTCTACAACAGGCTTGTAAGTTGTAACAGAACCAAGTAGGCTGCCAAACGTGATGCTCTTACATAATCGATTCTTGTTCCCAACAGATATCAGTCCCCAATGACAGTTACACCCACATGCCTCCTGACTACAACAAAATACAAGATTTGAGTCGTGATTATCAGAATACAACAGACTTTTCGGTCTCGGGACAGAAGCACATTTTGTGACCCTGACTAACGCTCATTAGCGACAATCCCTACTCGGTAACAGGCTTCTCAATCAAAGCCACTGAGGCTTTCAAATGTGGAATTATCATATAAGCCCCCTTTGTTTCCAACAGATATCGTTCCCCAACGACCTTCCACGAGTTTCTCGATCAAAACCCATCCACGCCGTTCCCAAACTAACCTTGTTCCGTACAACTCATAATTAATCTCAAGAACAGTCCCGAGCCAGAATTGATCACGAATGTAGGTCACAAATTGGCAAATTGGATCCAATTCGGAGCGTAACAATAAACTTATTAGACAAACTGTTTCAACAGCCGCATGCAAATTTGGGTGAATTGTTTCACTACGAGCTCGTAGATATCTGTGTCGTGATCTGAAGTGCATCAAGTGTTTACAAATTGTGTACGATTTACAAATGATTACAGTTTATTGTTTCGGAGAAAATCAATTTTGTGAATTAGATACGTTACTACGTTTGATCATGTCTTAGGAACACGTCAGCAATATATTACGGATACTACACAGCGTAATATTGGTCCCGAGATCGTCATAAATCGTTGGCTTGATTTCAACAATGAAGATATGACTCAAATCATCATTTCATCATCATCAGCCAGTTGTAATCCACAGCTGGACATATGCCTCTCCCAAGGTACGCCACCGAGCCCAGTCTGCTGCTTTATGCGTCCAGTCGCTGCCGGCCCTCTTTTGCAAGTCTTATTATATTTGGGTAAGCTAAAACTCAGGCGAAGTGGACAATACTTCCTGAGGGTCCAAGATTCTCGGACAGTCATCATCTTCCAAACAAAGACAACCTCGCCTGACATTCCGTCAATAGCAAGTGCACTGTTACTAACGGCCTCAAAACAATTAGAATGTGCAAAACATGAAAAATTAGAGTCAAGGCGATACGCTCGCATCTTGGACATGCAGCGAAAGCCACCATCCTTGCATTCAAAGGTCACGACGGTTTTCGAAAAAGCCGTCGACAATCCGGTTGTGAAAAGGGCCGTTTTTCCGTCACTGAGTGCTTTGGTGCTCGCCTTGACAATTCGGGTTGAACGGACGACGCAAGAAAAGGGCTATCAGATAGTTCAAGGTTGTTTAAATACGTTTCTTTCTTTATTTATTTTAATTACATAACTGTGTATATAATACAAATAAATCTAAATATATGCCGACGTGCCAACTGCGGTTACGTCTCTATGATTGGGAGAGCTTTACCTATAATTCACCTCGCTGTCCCGGGGTGGCAGACTTCACAATAACATTCAAATTCTTGTAAAAAACTCTGTGGTTTTAAAGTTTCCTCTCGACCTTTTCTTTGATAGTTAAAGTGGTTTATAGGTGTTAAATAAGAGAGGAGTGGCGATGGGTTGTACAGCGAACCGCCATCTGAAAACAGGATTAGGACCACTCTGCCAAGAGTGTTAACGACTGAGAAGAAGCTGTTAAATGTAGATATTTTATTCAAAGATACAAAAAAAACCGACGAATTGAGAACATTCTCCTTTTTTTAAAGTCGGTTAAAAATGAGATGTTAACAAATACTCATTCACCACTCACTTTATCTCTATTTTATTCAATGTGATTGAAAAATAAGAACAACATATTTATTTGAAATGAAAGTATTCTTTGTTTACATCTACTTGCGGAAATAATGCCGATCCCTTGCTCCTTTGTTGCGTAAAAAAGAAAATAACAACTAACAATGAACATATTATACTTTCTATTTTATTTTTAGGGACGGGGCGTCCCCTTTTAGAGTATGTCTGCGAAATATCTTTAGTTTTTTGTTCGACAAAGATACGTGAGGTCTCCCACGTAGCCACTGAGTCAGAAAAATTCATCAAAATTCACTTAAAATTAAAATAGGTGCTCCAAAAACGGTAGTCTCGAATATATTACATTTATTTATAAATAAATAAATTGTTCGTGTTATATAGAGGTGTGTCTCCGGAAAAGTCGCCAACTACACTATCTTATCGCAAATTGAATGTTGAGTGCGAGATAACATTACTACTAAGTTTCTTTATCTTGTACGATTCTTGAGTGATAACAAATAATTGAAGTGATATCATTTTAATTAACTTTGTAACAAGAACATTTCGTATTTTGTATATCGGAAAAGGAATTATTATGAATTTAGTTTCTCTGAATAATTTATTTATTGGTTTTGCCAGGCAAAATGATTTGTAAAATATTAGGCTACTTTTACACCATCTGTAAGAATGTCGACCTCACACAAGAGCACTCACTACACATTCATTTGATAATATTTTTTCGTTTTTTTATTGCACTCAATTGAAAAATAAAATTCAACTGGCATAAACACAATGTAGATATTTTTGTCCGTAGCATCAATAAGTCGGTTCTATGAAGTCACCTCTGCTTACCCTTCAAAGATACGGGCTCCAGCACGTGTTTGAATTTTTTGCGTTTCTTTTTTTTAATTCTGGCACGGCACAGTGACTGCATTGCACCGGGTGGTAAGTGCTAATACCGTCCAGACAGAGTATCGAATGGCATCACACGGCAGTCTCATAACATTCGATACAATCATGTCGGCCCGTTGAGATGCCTCTTCACGCTACGGCGGAATTATAGGAAGGACTAAACTAGAATGAGGGCAAACCGTTCCACAGCTTGACTGTGCGGCAGAAAAAAGAATTGATCTCCAATATATCCTTAAACCAAAACTAAAGCATTACTGCCCTCACCTACCACTTGACACATCAAATTAATTTTCGCATCACGTACTACACAAGGCGTATTGGAGTCTAAGAAGCACGGCGTCATGTTTTGTGTGCTAATTCGGTTGTGATATGGATACAGATATGAGTCAATCGCATTCCTGGACGTGTGGACGTTAAATGTGCGCGTATCTTTACGATAGCCCAGAAAGGGGTTAATAGGGAACACTGGGACTCAATGGGATCACCTACTTTCCAATTTTATTTTATTTTGCTAGATCGTTTTGGTGTATCAATTGATAAATAGGGTATTTGAATTTGGAACGATCTGACAAGAAATGATGGGATACATTTTAAGAGACGCATAGAGGTTGAAATAAATAAACAAAAGAATTGACAGACTTTTGGATATCAGTAATCATTTTTTATACAATATTTATTATTCTACTGAAGCCTTAAATCCTTATGACCCTTGCTTTAATCCCATCAAATAACCGATTCTTTATTTCCTTTTTCTAAGTACATAATGATTAGTTTGTCTTGTTGTTAACATTTAAAAATCTGCTGATGAAAAACAACGAGCTGATATTTCTATCACTTTACAACAATCTAGCTAACAGCAAACAGAATTAAGACATATAAACGAATCACCGCCCACAAATTCGCGGGATGGCGCGAGAACTCTGGGGAATCCCATTGAGACTTGTTTATGGCAGCTCATATATTCCCGTCCATTCAGTATTATATTTCTTTTTTGGGTTTAACACATTGATGTATTTCATTTGTTGGACTCAATCGTGTCCCGACTTCTGTTTAGCGGTAGAATATTGAACGCATGAAGATTGAGGTTAGATTATAACCTAAAATATAAATTGGTATTTTTATCTATGCTAAATATTTCACCTGGATATTGATGGACGGGAGGCGATTAATGGTAGAATCATAATAATGTGGACTGTTCGCCCCGTGACCACGGAAACTGTAAAGTGATCGAAACGTCGGGATATTAAAATACGTAAAAATTAAATCAAATCCGTAAGAATAAGTTTTATTTCAATGTGTAACATTCGCGTAAATCTAAAAAAACCATTATCCAGAATCATTGTATTGTATTGTATTGTATCAGCCCATATACGACCCACTGCAGGGCACGGGCCTACTCTACAATCGAGAGTACGATTGAGAGTGGTTAGGCCATATAGTCCACCACGCTGGCCTAGTGCGGGTTGGCGGACTTACATACCGTAGAAATTCTTTAAAATCGCTACGGTATCCAGAATCATAATAAAATTAATTTATGTTACCATACATAGGAAACACATGACATGAGCAATCAGAAGTATAAAATATAGGGTAGAAGACACCGCTAAGATTAATAGAAAACTTATAAATAAAGTGAAGTAAACAAATAGGTAAATTAGATAATTACAAGTACCATACTATTTTCAGATTAAATACTACTTGAAACAATCAGATATGACGTAATTCCCATTTAAAATCATATATGTATCAGAATAATGATTTGTTTATCAAGCAAAAATTTGTTATAAATTGTACTCGAAGTCAACAATAGTCTGTATAAACTATTAATACAAAGAGGAAAGATTTGATTGATTGTTTGTTTGCATTGAATACGCATTAAAACTACTGGACCGATTTGAAAAATTATTTCACCATTAGAATCCTACATTATCCCTAAAGAACATAGGCGATAGAATATTTCCAAAAAAGTGAATTAGCACCCGGACGGAGCCGGGCCGGGCCGCTAGTACATCATAAAGTGGATAAAAAGTTCCTGGTACAAAAGGCTGTTTTAATTTGCATAATAATTGCATGCAATTATGCAGATAGTTTCAGATGACAGTGACCTTTGACAAGTAAAAGCAGGATGGGGAAGTATCGAATAACCGACACTTTAATTACATTTCTTTTAACACTTGAGGAAGTGGGAACGGAGAAAATAAATCTCTTTATAGCCTTAAAGCGGCAGATGAGCAAGCGAATCATAGTATGATGGAAAGTAGTAATGTTGTGTTTAAGAAACAAATGAAAACTCATAAATACAATACTTTGTGAATATAAGTAATAAGATTTACGCCCTTATTCATAGACAGTTTTAAAACCCCTTTTAGTGACCGAATGTGTTGTCTTCTTTGCACAAATTGAATTCAAAAGTCGTTCGAAAGGGACAAACCATTCCATAACTAAAATAGGTTTAAAAACCATCTATGGATGAGGCCGTTAGTATAAGAGGCGTAGCGATTAATGGACTTCTGATAACCAAGGACATCCTGTTGCCATAGAGAAAAATTGGACAATAAATATCAACTTCTATTTTTTAATATCACTAGTTCCACTACGGGTTAGAAACCAATTAGAGAATACCAAAGATACACTGAGCTTCAGTTCTCGGTATCAACAAAATAGGAGCGGATTTCAATCCTGGCTTTTAGGAGTTGCAATAGCAGGTGCAGAAAATGTGATATTCTTTGTCTATGGAAATCTGAAGCATGATGCAAATTACAATGCATAAATACCTAGAGATCCTTCTTGATAAAATGTCGATATGAAATTCGAAGCATTAAATTAGGTCGGCAGGAATTTGCATTCGATTATTTAATTAAATCCTTGACATGCCACTTCCAGCTTTAGTAAATTTGAAATGGCACTTCCAGATTATGCCGAACCTATTTTCGATAAGAATTATCTTATCGACAATAGACGGCAAGTAATTATACTTATCTAAGATTGATATTAACTTAAATTAACTTGTTACTAAATTCATTTTATAACTTCTATCTAACATTATAAATACGAAACTGTGATTTTGTTTGTCTTTGTTTGACGCACGTTTCGAGCGAATAGTCATTCCTTAGTAACTTTTTCAAGAAAATAATATACACTACTCCAACCTACTTACTAAACACGCATAGTTTCTGCCGAAAGATTGATAAATGGCAGCTAATTATAAAATCACAATCGATCTTTTACAGATGACTGCACACCAACAATTTCCCATTCACATCAGTACCGAGAACATCAAAAACCATAATGATTTCAATCTAACTATGACATGACTTCCAGGATAGCCATAAATCAGACGTTTGCACGCGGGAATACCAGTACCCGAAACAATGACTCAAGACTAACAGTCTCTTATGGCCCGTTCTCGGTAATGATGATATTGCGTCACTCATATGAATGGGTTGTAAATTAGATAAAATATGCTCTGGAATCCACGTGGTCTTTGTAACCTTGGGCCGTTTCAGCGAAGCGAGAATAGGCAATTGGTCTAAACGGGATTAAGACTGACTGTCTACTGATTGGGAGTCGCTTTTTACCGATTTCCAATATATGAAGTTCACAATTTAGGGGCTAGCAATAGTTACGTGAATGTGAGAACCACTTATGTATTTATGTTTGTTTATTTATAAGCATTTCGAGAATTACTGATCGTAGTCTGACCCTTATCACATATTAATAGTGCTTGTTCCCGGGAATACTTTTATATATAAATCATAAAAGTACTATTATTCTGTACAGGCTAACCTTCAAGCAATGAGCACAAATTATGAAAAACAAAAAAAAATAAAGAAAAGATTAAATGAAAATCGAATAAAATACAACCGGCTTTCTCTTTGAAGTAAGTTTTATTTTGTTTGAAATCTACAGTGTTTGGACGGACCAATAACATCGCTCAACGCGTACAAATGTAAAAGCAATGAAAAATTATGAAATGCACACATTAATAAAGATACACAGTTTAACGATTCGGAGATGATTCACCTCATCTAGCATATGGCGTCCAACATACTGAGAACACGAGATTTTGGGCTGTGAAATGACATATGCGGTTAAACAATTGCGACATAGTAAATACGCGTTGACTTGATTACTCACGTTCTAGCTTGATATAGTCTAGATTCTTAGAACTCAAAATGTTTCGAAAACCTCCGTGACGCAGTTAAGAGTTACGACGCCGGGTATGACACGAAAATCCACAGGTCTAATCTTATAGTGAAAAAAACGTATTCGCTATCCTAAAGTATTTGTTACGGTTCAAGCATTGTGACAAAAAGTCACTCCTGATTTTGATACCCATGAAACAAAAATAGGGTATTTGGGTATGATTTTTTTTGCGTACAAACACAATAACTATTAAAATAAAACATTCATGCTAAAACAGTATTAAAGTGGCTTGTAAAATGAGGCAAATAACGTTATAAAAGAAAGAGTGGGAGCGTAGTGCGGTCATCTTACCGTCACTCACACGCGCACACTGTAATGCATATTAAGACTAGTGACGTCACTAGCTAGGTTTGCATCTCTTTTCTTTTACTCCCACTGCAAGATTTAACACGTTTCTAACTTGTTTATTTCTGAATGGATTTGGAAAACACTGTTTGTTAGATTTTGGATATGTATACTATTTCATAAATACAAAAAGGAGTCAAATACCCTATTGTATCTAAAATGTTTCGTAGGCTCGCTTTTGTTTACGTCATTATACAACCCTGACAGTAAATCAATATTATATCCAAAGAATAAATAACCACTCAGTACCCATTGTTTAAAAAATAATTCACATATAAAATAGAAGGACATTGTAACTGTCCGACACGTTTACGTAAATGAAAACATTAACGGTGACATTAAAATCACCTTACAATATCGTGACCCTTGTTTCCAATATTGCGTTGTTGCATTATTGTACACATCGTCATTTCCAGACTTCATTAGCGTAGCTAGACCTATCAGTTGTCCCGATAGGATAGTAAGATAATGTCTATCTTAGTAAGGCACTATCTTACTGATTATCTCAATATCTCTGACGGATTAGAAACTACGAGTGACTTAGCAATCCTACAGTACAAGTTTTGTTTTACTAACGTGAATGACGAAACGAGCTGATAACTCGGCTTATGGGAAGCGTTAATACATAAATAGGAGCAACAAAACTTAGTACTTATTATAATTAAAAGTGGTAGAACCGCGCTGTTGTCAGCCAAGACTCAGCACGAATGGGCAGGCTCGTCCAGGGTGGTACCACTGTCTTAAGAAGATCGACGTGAAGCGACAGCTATACTATCGCGTTTCGTTCGGTGAGAGAGACTGCCGAATGCCCAATACACCTTTCTTCTTCCTATCCATTTTCCTTCCCAAAACGGATAGGTATTTTCCAAATATTATTTCTTTATTATCATATTAATATTATGCTCTTGTATCCATTTTCCCGCGCTCCCTGTATAGGCTGATACAGTTCCATTACTTACTTTAATCAAGATTATACAACACATACCATCATATAGGTCATTTAGCCACGTCTGTATAATGCTAATACGCTTACTATGTGTAACACGTGTCTATGGCGCCAAAAATAACAGGAGTTGTAAATGATGGATTCCAAGTCGCCAGGTATTTCCTCATGGCGACGGCCCATCTCCCCTCATTACAACGGGCAGTTTGGCGCGACGCGACCGTATTGGAGTGCGTTCACATGTCACGACGTAATAATTAACATTACACATATCACGATATAATGGAAAGAATAAAATTATAAGATTGAATAAACTACTCGTTTATGTCATTGAGACTCGAATGATGCTGGTTAGAACTCCGATGTGAAAAAAATATTAATAAATAAATAAATACTGGGTGTATTTATTTTACATACATAGTCCTGAAGCCACACTAAGATCGAGTCTTGTGTCGCGGGTATCAGGATTACGAGAAACTTTTCGGTCTCACAAACACCCAGACCAGAAACAAACGGGAATCGAAGCCGCGGCATCTCGTTTCTCATCTGTCGTCTTACCAACTGCGCCACGGAGGCTATATATCTATATACTGTTGTCAGTAAAAATATTTTGTACTGTTGATGTCGTGGAAACATACTATACATAATTAGAGATGTGCCACTATGCCAGATATGCCACATTACTGGGGTATGTGGCTATATGACATATTATTTTACACAATAAACTAATACGAACAGTAGACCACCCGATTTGGATGGCAAACGAGTTCTAGTTCTATTGGTGGACGTGTATGTGAAAGAGTAAGAGATTGTTAAAACGAATGTCTACGTATCTGACATGAAATAAAAAAAAGTAGATAGTGACATCCGGATTGAAAGGTCGAATAATCTTCAGATATTATCGGCTGTAAACATAGGCGTTACGCTTTTCTTGGCAGGGTAAATAGGTTTTTTACAATTTGATGTATGCAACATCAAATCATAAAAAAAACAAGACTCCGACGAAATGAGAACCTCCTCTTTTTTTTTAAGTCGGTTAAAAAGGTTATGTTTGGTGGTATTCGATATGGTGTTAAACTGATATATTTTTTTCATGACTCTCCCTTAAATTGATATCTAAAGCGTGATTACTATACATTTTAAAGTTTGCCGAATTACAGTCAGTCAGTAGGGCCTCTGCTAACAAACGTAACCCGACACGACAAATCGAATCGTGTCCGTCAGTTCCGAACGCACCTCCGTGGCGTGTACGCACTTGACACGCGCGCGGCACACGGCGCATGCGCTGTGAAATCATGCATAAAATTATGCAATATTGGGTGAAAACAGCGCACGGTGCGCGGCCGCTCGCATGCCAATCATTTGTGGGCTAATCAATCACTAAGCAGACCTGTTAACCAGTCAATACGACTATATTTACCATGGGCCCTTGAATTTCCATTACATTTTATCCTTTTAGGACAATGCAATCAAAGTAGTGTCAAACGGCGAGAGATCCATATCGACGATATAACATATTGATATACCCATTGACATAAGCATATGGACATGGCGGAAAGCGCGTAGTGTTCCGACGTAAGTGGTGCGGCGCACCAGTGCATCTCCAGTAGAGCGTTACTGAAATAAGTCGTCGCTCGCAACGATTTTAAAAATGCTTGCTTGTATTATGACAAAAATTTAAATAAAAATAAAGATATTAATTCGTATTACCAGTAAGACAAAATCTATTACATTAATTTAATATTTATTTTAGCACGATTTATACGGTGATCTTTTTGAAACTCCAAATGTACTGAAGGGCTTATCCTTAGTTTTTAAATCAATGCATATACCTACCATCCATCGAAAAATTAATAATTATTCAGGCCAGGTCGGATTATACACGGGCTGAACGCGAAACTTACGTGTCTCATGCATAACGTTGATTGCTAACGCGGTTAATACTTAATATTCGGCTACGCGTTATGCGCCTATATTTACTATGGACCGCGGGGTTCATATCTAATCAATGTATTACCTTCCACTATGAAATGTAGGCCTCTTTAAGTATACCAGCGATGAGCTACCTTCACTCATCGTGACGCACGGCAACCTCTGTTTGCCTAATGGGGACTATCGTTTTTTGCTCACCAGTTGGCGCCACTGTTGACTAAGGTCCAGAGGTATAGCTGTCAAAGGCGATTATAAGATCGGTGCCAAAACTAAGTTTTGAATCTTGAATCTCATTTATTAATTATAAATAATATCTCGTTTATTGATTATAAATAACTATCATTATATCAAGTAGCGATGCCGCAATGCTGTGCAGTTCCGTTTTGGTCCGAAAAATATATTCCGCTTTTAAAGCATTCACATTCATCGCCAAATAATCGATATTTGTGATAATTTCACGAAGGATATCACTTTTCAGCATGTAAGTTGAAGAAATTATAATTTATGTCACGAAACCCACTAAAACTTGTGGAATGAACTGCCAGTGTCTATTAGATTAGCCAAATCCCTCCCCATCTTCAAAAGGCTCCTTAGAGCACATTATCTATCACTTTAAATTTATTATTACTTTCATGTTTCCCCTAAATCAGTATTTTATATTGTATTGTAGTTTATGTAGTATATTATACGATATTTTTATTTTATGTAGTCTATGTATTTTTTAATGAAAATGTATATTTTAATTCCTCATATTTTGTACATATTACTCTCAATTATGATTAATATTCTCTTTCTTTTTTACCTTTTTTATGACCACCCTATTCTTTGTAGCTTTTTTTTTTTTCAACTTAATCCATCTAATGGTTGTCTGGAAGAAATCGCGTTAAGCGATAAGACCGCCAATTGTCACCTTTATTTAAACGTGTTGTCATATTTATTTTTATCTTATTACTGTATGTGGTGTTCAATAAAGAATTTATAAATAAATATAAATAAATAAAACCAGTGAAAATTGAATTTTTTTGGACCTTACGCGACACAAGCGCCTCGAGTGACAAATTCACACACGATCGCCCCCATTGGTTTGCATGCTTAGATTGCACGTTATGGAGCTTATGTTTGGCAGCATAATGTTACAAATGGAGTAAACTTCATTGATGTATATGCTTAATGCAAGATGTCTATTGTCTCACACATATGTGCGCACATAAGGCATTGTTTACTGTATCAGCCCATAAACGTCCCACTGCAGGGCGCGGTTCTCTTCTACAATCGAGAGTACGATTGAGAGTGGGCAGGCCATAAGGCATCGTTTGCGAGAGCAAATTGAGGAAATTGGCTTTCAGACAGCGACAGAGCACTTCGAAAACTCAAACGCGTTATCAGAGAAAATTAAAACGGATTAACTTTTAAATAATTAATCAGAGTTTTTGGTACATGTGACGAAATCGTACGCTTGGGTAATATAAATTGCATCTTTGACGCAGATAGAATTATTCATCTGTTTCCTTGAAACGATGCCATGGACCAAGCATCTACCACCTACTATAGATCAACTTAAGCTTCTAGACCTTGCTTACGTAGCAAATTAGCACTATGACTTATTCGTAACTACTTCCGATTTGCTCAAAACAATCATAAACTCACGCCTTTTGCCCAGGAGGGGTAGGCAGAGGCGCCTTGACACCCACATTTCGCCTTGTATATACCGTCCCACGATGTAATAGGAGGCGAGCCTATCGCCATATCGGGCACAAATTCCTGACTCCAGGCTGATAATGAATTGATAAATCCATGATCACTTTGCCCGACCTGGGATTCGAACCCGAGACCTCAGCTTTGCAATCATACCGTAATACCACTACGCTACCGAGGCAGTCAACTAAAAGTATTAATAATTATATCACCAAGAAACTGTAATAAGTAATGATTCAGAAACTGCAAGAACATCAACATTTTTAGTATGCAGTATTTTGAGCCCTGATTCTAAAAAAGGTATTAGTATTTTAACATGTGTATCTACTATCTATACGTCTTATTCATAGACAGTTTTAAAACCTATTTTAGCTATCGAGTGTTTTGTGCATTTCAATCGGCGTTTGAATTCAGTTTGAACGAAGAAGAAAAAACACATCCATCATCATCCATCCATCCATCAGCCAAAGGAAGTGCACTGCTGAACATAGGCCTCTCCTAATGATTTCCACAGTGACACCAAAAAAGTCAAAGTGACAGAAAAAACACCCTGTAGCCAAAATATGTTAATAAACTGTATATGAATAAGGCCATTTGTGCCTATCTGCGGCATTGGTGCTCCTTAACTGCTAAACCAATTTTGATTAAGTTTATTTATCATAATTATGTTACATATTGCAATAAAACACATTTACGGATTTTATTTCGGATTTTTTATATTTATATTGATTTTTAACTTCCCGATGTGTCGAAGACTTAATAACTTAACTTAAGTTTTCGTGGTCACGGCGCGTGGTTTCATTTCAATTACCTTTGTTTTGTCTGAAACATTTTTAGATCAATGCCTAGATCGACCAATTTTATCCATTAGAATAGACGCTGACAAAAATCACCTAAAACCGAGACCGGGCTCTTTAGCACGCCAAATTGAGTAAACTGCATCTAATGAGTTATGGTATGTGCAGTCTCATCCAGATGGAGTACCAACTAGCAACAGAAAAATAATTTAGCATTCATTTCAATTAAGTGCTTCTTAAATCACTTACGGCCTTATTCATAGACAACTTTAAAACCTATTTTATTTATCGAATGGTTTGTCTTCCTCGCTCAATCTGAATTCAAAAGTCGTTCGAATAGGACAAAACATTCGATAACTATAATGTCTTAAACCTATCTTTGGATAAAGCAGTTAAAATCCAGCTATTTTTCTAGCCTATGTAGGCAGATGATCTACCGACCCGCCAGATGGTAAGCGGCCACCACCACTCATAGGCTTTTGCAATGCCAGGCGCACAGTCAAGTTCCTGCCTTATGTGTGATATGCACTATCTTTAAGCCGAGTATAATATCTAATTCAAAGATATACTATGCCCATCCAAATTCTCACACGATTACAACAAAACCAAAGCGTATGTTGCACAGTACTAATGTGGTCATAAACTATACACATTTGCCTACTTACATAATTTATTTATATATTCCTTGCACAACGAAGCGGGCTGTTCACAAAATAAGTAAAAAAAAATTCAAGCCGCAACACCAAGATTGCGTTGAACGTTACGAAAAACTAAATTAATTATATTTGACTTATGTCGAGACGAGGAGCGACACTTGTCAAAAATCGAAATGTATTTATAGCATCTTGGCATTTAAATTATTTCATCATAGCCATGGAAATAAAACATATTATCGTGAATCTATGGGTCATTACCATAGATTTTATTTTCAAATTCAACAAAAGGAGCCAACATCTAAGTAATTACCACTGCCCATCTAACTCACAGCTCATTATTGCTTCAATGAGGCACCAATAAGGTTTTTTTTAACCCTATACAAATTGAGTTGGACTTTATGCCTGAAGCATTCTCTACAAGTCGTACCTAGGGTGATGCGATATGAAGATGTACAATATATTTATGTTTTATTTACATGATAAAAAAATAAATAAAGAATTAATCCAATAATATTTTCCACAAGTTAACTAGCCGTGGTTTGTAATGGGAGTGGCAACCTTGAATTAACACTATCTAAATGCATATGAATACATAGTCTAAATAAAAATAATTGTACCTACTGTATATGCCATATGTTATAACTTTAGTGTTAAGGAAGCTATATAGGTATACAATGGTATTATGTCTAGATTTTAGACTTTTTTACTATTAGTAGATTTAGATTTTTACTATTAGTAGTTACATTATGTTACTAGCCATAATCTCAGCCCAGTGTGTATTTGAAAAGATATAATAATAAATTTATTAAAAAAATAACACCAAGAGACAACAGGTAACATAAACTTATCAATGGCATCAATTATTTTGATTAATGTTCTAAGTACATTTAAATCTATACTTAATGGTTTACGACTCAACCATTATCTGTCAAACAGCAGAATTTATGCTTATCAGCAGGATACAATGGATCCATAATTAAATTTCCTATAACAATATCCTTAACATATTACATTCCTGTTAGATTTCAGTTTCAGCTTATGTAAGTGTATTTCTCTCTCTGTCTCTTCAGCTCCAGAAAGTGCACTGCTGAACATAGGCCTCTCCCATAGATTGCCGCATAAACCTGTTGAAAATGGCGTACATCCAGTGACTTCCTGCTTTAAATAACACTTCCACTTTAATATATTTAATTCCATAAAAATAAAAGCGAAAATAATACACCAATTGAAAATCTAAAAATTTATTACCATCATTAACAATTTCATTCACATTTGTTCACATGACATCACTTAATCTTTATTTTATATGGTACCGGCAAACACTTTGGCAATGACAGTTGTTGATAATTGAAATACAAGAAGAACAGTATAAAATGTGAACATGAATACACAGATATTAGTAACGGAAACAGGTCAGGATATTTTGCAGGTGGCTCAACAAATACGGCTGCAAATGTTAACCATACCATGCCGACTACGGAAAAGAAGAAATTAACACTAACAAGATTAAGTAACACTGAATTCTCACTTTTACTGTGATTAATTATCTTATACACTCTATTAGCATTGAGAAATGAAAGCATACCAGCACCAGGCTGAGCTAATTTCAAACAAATGCCGTATGCTATTACGTATATCACATTAGTAACCATAAACGGTATAATCAGTCCATCTTTCAGAAGTAGAGGCAGCATACTAAAGTTTGACACTAAGAGGAACCAGAAGCACATAAACGGATCCTCGGGCAATTGTGCCGCTACTGGGATGGCGACAAGAAGTATTGTCTTCTCGTGAACTTGGAATGAAAAGAGAAAGAATGCTAGTGATACATTAATAACTGATAATAGGAACTTTTTCTTATTAATGCGGAAAAAGAGATCCATGCAAGACGGTATGACAGCTGCACCGGTGGTAGTTAAGCACAGTTTGACCATCTCATCATTTGTGTACACTGACTTAAGCTTAATAAATACATTAATGAAGCACCACACGTTGGAGACTTTGTCTTCGAAAACACCCCTTTTTAATGGGAACAGTCTGTGCACTACTTGCATTATCGCACTCCACGAGTCCGTAAATGGATACCAGATTATTATAAAAGTTGACACCACAGCCACCGCTAGTTTATTAAAATTATGCACTATGAACTTTAACTTGCCCCTATTTGGCACTCCGATGAAACATCTCCGTAATAAATAGAAGAAAAACGGCAGAGCATGGTACAACTCCATCTGCTTGTAGTTAAGTGCTAAGACAAAGCTTATTGTGGCGAGGATATCGTTCTCTAAAGCTAATATAAAAAACGTGGCCCAAAGAAACAGGCCTAAGGACACACAATTGTACTGAAAATGGCCATGATCAATCAATATGATGCCAGGATACAACAAGAACAGTACAGTGGCCAAATCTGTTCTTTTAAACACGTTTTTTAAGCGGTGTTCTTTCAGAACTAACCGTTCCAAGTCTATGCATATACACAACACGGCAGTGACGAAAAAGTACACGTCACTAAGAAAAACTGTCCACCGCATGAACGTCTGGTGCGAGTCGCTCTCATAACCTCTCGACGCGTACAGCCGCACCGACTCGGGGTCCAGCCAGTCCGCAACCAAACCCATCACCCAGCTGTGATAAGCCGTCAGCGGAGGGTAGTCCAAGCCCCAGTACTCTAGATCATTCTGAGTAGTGTTCTGGTACCACGACAATATCGGCGTGTGCACTGTTATCTCTTGCCAGTGCCTCTGCGCCTCGTAATCCCCGTACATAGGAGGCTTTTTACGACCAGAATAAGGGTACGCCGCCACACACCACCGCACAAGTAGTGCCAACATCAAACCCGGCAACAAAACGCGTTTAGTCACATTGAATTTCTGCGGATCCGTTTTTTTTGTCATTTTAAATATCTACACGCACTTTCTGTTATGGATAGTTTTACAAAAAAATCAGCTACACGGTGAAAAGTCAATAGTTAATTTTGACAGATGGTACTTACGACGTGAACGGCGTCCAATTCCTTGGTCAGCTTTTCCTTCAAATATTCCTCCGTATACACCATATTCGTAGATAAAAATCCATACAACGCGTAGCAAAACTCAGACACAACACACAGAAATTATATTACACCTCTCACTGGAATTTACTACGGCCAGAAACGGGTTTCATCCACACAATTATTGGAGTTTTTTTCGAAAGTGAGAAAACGAGAAAGCGGATCACGAAAGTGAAATTGCGGTCGCCTTGCTGACGAATTTCACGCCGGATGGTGTTCCGCTTCATGTAATCCAACCGATTTATACCATTACAATTTTATCGGTCAGAGTTGAGTGATAGAATGGTTACACAATTTAGTAGCATTGCCACGACCTTGACCGATCAGTTGATTTGAAAATAACTCACTCGTTCTTTTCGGAACATAGGATTCAGTTCATGAAGTCGGTCTTTGTGACAATCTTTCCTTGTCTGTTGTATTATCGATAGTGTCATTCCAAGCTTCAACATTTAAAAACTTTAACATGTTTTATTTTTGTTTAATTAATGGAATATAAACTTTGTTTGTCATGTACAACATTTTTTTATAATTTATAATACAATTTATTAAGATAAAACAAATATTTTCTACATCTATCACAATATAATGATACTCCTTGTTGTTGTTTAAAATAATAAGTTTCGTCTGACGAGCGCAATAGATAGTTTTACTTTTATCCATAAATATTTTTTAAATAACGATAAATATTGAGATCATAATGAAGATGGAAGGAGAACCAACTCAACTGAAAAGAAATTTAACTGAATGGCGATTCAGTCAATATCCAAAATATATTTTACTTCCAATTGATGAAAACCACGATCAAATTCGATCCAACGTAAAAAATGCCGTATTCTCTGAGGTATTCATAATGAAGTAGACAATAGCAAATAATTAAAAATGTTGATTATGTAGTGAGGCTTTAAGTAGTTAAACACCAACAATATGCTATTGGAAATACATGGAGTGAAACGAGCTTATTAACTGTAAGGATAAAATTAATAGGAAACCGATCATAATCTCTACCTAAGGGTCGATTCCGCCCATAAACGAATAGAATGTCGATTATGTATGATAATCTCGTGTAAGAACCAAGCTTCACACATTTAATAGGACGGAGTAAATAGCTCAGCATAAACTATATGGCCTAACCACTCTCAATCGATTCTCTCGATTGTAGAGTAGGACCGTGCCCTGCAGTGGGACGTATATGGGCTGATACAATACAGTACAGTAAATAGCTCAGCAGGTCAGCTTATTAACAAATTATTTTATTACTACTGACCTTCGGCGCAACAGAATGTTTAGAACATTTAAATAAAAAAGGAATGCTAAACGACATGTAATATTTAAAGGTGACTCCGCGTCCGCTGGAACGAAACATACGACTAGTGTGCTCTTCCGACGCCGCTCTGACGACAATCTTGGATATGGACCCGGACATATCCAACCGAGAGGAGTTTGTGGAATTCATAGCAGGAAGGAAACTTCCTTATGGAGCACTGCCAGTTGCTCATCGGTACGTGATATAAATGACGGGGCATGAAAATAAATGGATACTATTTTAATAGTACAGGTCTGATAAACTAGCAAGTGGTTTCTGCTTAATCGCTAGTGGGCACCAACAACCAAAGACACCTGAGATATTCGAGGCTCATGTCCCACACAGACAATATGTCACCTGTTGGAAGTTCAACAACATCTGAATTCCAAAATATAAGTAATCACAGCTTGAGTTTTCAAAGTATATTTTTTTAGTATCACCTTTTCGAAAACTCGTAGCAATGCTACCTACGAAGCATATGCTATGAGCCACAGTATGTACATTCCATAACATAGATTTCCTCTAAAGATGATCAATCAAATCTAGCTTCCGTGGCGCAGTTGGTTAGACGCCGGCTTTGAAATGAGAGACCGCGGGTTACAACAGGTATTTGTTTCGGGTGTTGGTTGTGAGGCCGAAATGTCTCGTAGTTTCTGATGCCCACGACACAAGACTCGATCTTAGTGTGGGGACTATGTGTGTGACTGTTGGATGTATTGATTTAAATGATCAGACAGATGTCGAAGGAGGATCATGGATTCAAATCAATTTCGAAAAGTTTTGTGAAGGTTCTACGTTGGCATAAATCTAAATTAATTCTCTGAATTGTTTGCAGGTACGGAGGCCATCAATATGGGTTATGGGTGGGGCAACTCGGCGACGGTAGAGCTCATATTCTCGGCGAATATGTCAATAGGTAAAATCTCTTTTAATCAAGAGTTCAATTGAGAACGTATCTTTTACCGATTTCCATCATATACCATCGTTTCATTCAATTTAAAAACTACGATATTAGATGGGTGGCGAGCTCAGTAGAATGCCAAGCATGGCTTTGTAATTTATAGTGTTTGATGTTGCTACTGTCTATGAGCGGTCGTATCGCTTACCATCAGGAAAGGGATACCCTTTCTCACTCACCACAGTAACTCCGGTCAGCACGGATCTAAGAGGCACATCAAGAATTTACACCGACCACCGAACCTCTGTAAAAAACCTTTAAGGGGCACAAATGGGTTTTTTATCTACAACGAAGTTTATCAGGTACAAAATAAGCAGGAGACGTTGTAATCGTCATGTTTCTCTCATATCAAGACAAAAAATCGGCTATAGTAACAGATTTTCTGTTTCGAAGGCGAGGCGAGAGGTGGCAGATTCAGCTGAAAGGCTCTGGGCAGACGCCGTACTCTCGGGTCCACGACGGCCGCAGTGTCCTACGCTCTGCCATCAGGGAGATGGTGGCCAGTGAAGCGTGCCACTTCCTCGGCATACCCACTACCAGGGCTGGTGGAGTTGTTGGTGATTGCTAAACTTTACTTGGGAATCTGTATTATTACTGAACTTTTGTTTGTCCATACTTATTTCGGCGCAATATCACTTTTATAAATTTTGCGGAGAAATATGGGTAAACTCAATTACAGGTTACTTTGTCTTTGAGATCAAGAGATAATGTAGATTGCCCGGCGTATGGTTATTTGCTTAATTTGTTATTTGTTATGCCATTTATTAACAATGTGTTTCCAACACTTCACTTTTCACAATTATAGGTCAGCCACGTAAAATTTCTAATGGAATCACTATCTTGCGGTGTACGTATTTCATTAGACCCTGCTAGTTTCTAGGCAACACAATATTATGCATGAGTTTGAAGCTACGCCCACAAATATTAATATTATAAGTAATAGAATACCAACTTTCAAAGCCTTCTGTTTACAGTAAGTGATGAAGCAGTGATACGCGATGTCTACTACACCGGGTGCCCTCGTCGCGAACACGCTGCGGTCATCCTACGCCTGTCTCCCAGCTGGTTTAGGTTTGGATCGTTGGAGATCTTGTCCAGGAGTGGGGAAGTGCCTGTGCTGAGGCAGCTGGCTGACTTCATCATAAAGGTATGATCAAGAATGCTTTTAGTTCGGAGTAGATAGTTTTTCGAATACAATAGGTACTTATATTGGTTTACGACATGTTTCCAACAAAAGCGTAAGCCGAAAGTGTAGGCGATCAATAAACACCCTAAATACTTAAAGATACAAGAGGCATTGCCAACATTGGTAAAATAGCGGAGAGAAAAAAGGAGGGTAAAGGGAGAGGGATATTGACGGAAACCTGGTAATTTCTGCAACCAACTAGCTGCTATTTTATGTCGGTAGATTAAGGGAAAATTGTACTGCAAGGGTTGAGATCATTAATTGATATTTTATACTGTAATCAACAACCAGGTAATAGTTAAATTTGGAGCTAGTAAGGCGTTATGTAAGTCCGCCAACCCGCACTAGGCCAGCGTGGTGGACTATATGGCCTAACCACTCTCAATCGATTCTCTCGATTGTAGAGTAGGCCCGTGCCCAACAGTGGGACGTATATGGGCTGATAAAAAAAATGGCGTTTTCATATTGAGTTATTTCCAGGAGCATTTTCCCGAAATACATTTGTCTGACGAGAACCGTTTCATTCGTCTATTCTCCGAAGTCGCTCACAGGACTTTGGATTTGGTGGCTAAATGGCAAGGTAAAAAACTTAATACGCAGCTTCATTAATAATTGGGTTCAGCTATACTGAAGAAATTCGTGTAGCCATATCTAGTGAAGCAACTGAATTAACCGTGTTAGGGTTTTTCCAACTTCAGATCATAGTGAACAGACTAAGGGATTGTGTAATGAAAAATGATTTTGAGTAATTTGTATACCTTTAACGCGTAATAGCAATCTATTTTATTACCTACTCACATTTTACCCTTTCGAATTCTCAGGTTTAGGCTTCGCCCACGGTTTGCTAAATACAGACAACATGAGCATTCTCGGCCTTACACTCAACTACGGCCCGTTCGGCTTTGTCGACTCCTACGATGGTGGCTTTGTGGCCAACTGCTCCGATGGCGAAGCAAGATATGCACTAGCCAAACAACCTGATGTGAGCGTCATTGTTTAATTATAGAATTGTTCGTGAAACACGTTAACGAAGTATAAACATTAAGTATAATACGTAGCTAGGAGATAGTTAGTACAAAGAGCAATAGAATGCTGGAAAGGCTTCTGTTAGAGGTATATCACAGTAACTTTTACCGTTAAATTCGAATTACTCAGGTAAATACTCAATTAATGATTAGGGGATGATTTTAATCTATAGCAGGTTTTACTTTTTATTTTATTCATACGTAACGAATATTTTAAACATAACAATAATATGAGATAACAAATATTTGGTATCCAGGTGGTAGTATGGAACATAGGACAGCTCGCAAATGCGATCAAACCGCTTCTCAGCTCGTCGCAGCAAGTACACATGTCGCACATACAGAAAACTCTCGACACTTACTGCAAGAATAAGATACTGTTAGTATCAGTGTATTCAGTATCATATCTTATACATACGCGCCGGGGTATCCCCGAGAAGATTGAGAAATGTGGCATTAATCACCACAGATTGCCGAATGTCTCATCCTGTGACAAGATGTAAGGCCAATTTATCGCCATACTAAGTGATAGGAGAAGGTGTAACAACCAATCCTTGCCATGTCATATGATAAGTAGCTCAGTATCATCTGTACCAGCATAAACCTCTAATACAAAATGTAATTCTAAGTGACACCCTCCGTGGCGCAGTTGGTTAGACGCCGGCTGCGAAATTAGAGCCTTGGGTTCGATCCACGCACCGAAACATTTAGTGTTCATGTGGCATTTGTTTCATTGTGTTTGTGAGACCGAAAAGTCTCGTAGTTTCTGATACCCGTGACACAAGACTCGATCTTAGTGTAGGGTCCGGACTATGTATGTGACTGTTGATTGTATTTATTTACTTATTTTTAAATTCTGGTTACAAGAATTTAGACATATTTTTATCGACAGCGAGACATTCCTAATGAAGATAGGTCTGAAGGAAGAGCGCTGGGGCGACGAGCAGTTGATAGAGAAGTTGCTAGACATGATGCAGCAAACTGGAGCCGATTTCACTGCAACCTTCAGACAGTTGGCTGAGGTAACTAATTTGTAAAAATATGCTTAGTTAAATAATTAATATTTAGTTATTAGTGGTCACTATGAATAATAATATAAAAATGTATTAGAAAAATAACATTTTTAAACAGTATATTTTCAATAAAGCTATATTTTCAACATAATATGGAGGACTTCCCTGTAGCTGAGGATTGTGATAACGATCCTTCATTATTGGAATGGACGTTATTTTGAATCAGCAGCATGAATCAAAGACAATTCTTTAATTGGATAAACTTGGTTCATCAGTTGGAGCCGAGTGAAATGGTGAGCGAGACGAAGTTGTCGGAGAAATGGTCTTTGAAGCGTCTCTCGTCGCACTCCTCGTGGGGCTGCTGGCTCGATCAGTATCGCGAGAGACTTGACAAAGAGGCTGGTTAGTATAGTTAGATCTATACTCATTAATAATTACTCAGCAATCAAGATCGTAGACACCCCATAGCAGTGCAAAGACCTCTTTCTACATTCCCCATGCAATCCTTTTGGTTTAAAGCTCTATTTGGGCAGCTTTTCCCTGATTACCTAAACCTTTTCCCATCTGTACATTTACTTTTTCGATCTAATCAGTTTCGTGCACAATTCCTTACACACATGTAATTTGATCATCCCAGTTTTATTTTTTTGAATCTCCTAGCTTTCTGGTTAACGTCGCTGGATGCAGTACTACAGTATTAAATACTGTATTTTGAAATGTGATCAACAGTGGATGCAAGTTCACTGGGAGTGTTTGAGGACGAGCGTCGGCGGCGAATGTTGAGCGTGAACCCGGTGTATGTGCCTCGGAACTGGTTGCTGCAAGAGGCCATCGCTGATGCTGAGAAGGATGATTTCCAGAAGGTATGTTCATAGCTTTCAATGTTTACAATACTGAAGTGGCAAGCGACTATCGCGTGACGTGTGCAAACAGAATTGGTAACGAAAGCATAAAACAAATGAATGATACCTAAAGTTTGGAGTTTTATGGTCTTCATTAGTCCCTGCCCGACGAATAAGGTGAAATTAGCATGAATAACCTAGCTTTTTACCATAAAAATGGTGTCTGGGTATTAAAAATACATTTATATTGCCAGGTTCGTTTCCTTTTGGAAGTCCTTCGTCGTCCTTATGAAGTGCAACCAGAAGCAGAACTTCAGGGGTTCTCCATGCAGCCACCTCAATGGGCGTATGCTCTGAAAATAAGCTGCTCGACTTAATCATATTTAAATATTTTTGTTTCGTTACATAAATTAAAAGTTTGCTGAACAATTAAGCCTATCTTTGCGTCTAAATAATAACAAAATAAACCTCGTTTTTAACTATAAATACCTATGATAATGTCCTTACCTTGTCGTTAATAGAGGGGCTAGGAAGCTGTGCTGTGCTGTCCCGGTGGACATCCACGTTTCGCCTAATGTGTCCGTCGCGTGATGTGATAGGAGGCGGGCCTATCATCATATGTGGCAAAAATTCCTGAGTCGGGGCTAATAATTAATAGAAACATCCATTATCATTTTGTCCGATCCGGCATTCGAACCAGAAACCTCAGTGTTGTAATTGCACCGTTGTTTAACTATGCCACCGTGGCAGTTAATCAGCAATTCTAATGAATTGTTTCTATTTTTAGCTCGAATTACATGTTATTATATAATATAAAATACTAATAAAATAATTGGTGTGTCATTATTATTCGATACTTTGGTGAATGATTCAGAAATTAGTTGTATTGCACAACTCTATTAGACGTCACAATGACAGTACTAGTTTGTTGACATTTCAAGACCCAAGGTCAACTTTTTATTGATATCCGAAAATCGTATTGAAGTACTACATTAAATCATCTTTTCTGTTATTATTTAGTATAAAGCTCAACCACTATACGTTGCGATGTTTAATCCAACGTTTTGGTAATATTTGGAAATCGCTAGTCAAATTATTAATTGCTATTTCATCAATAAAATTAAGTGTAAATCTGTTGTTTACAAAAAAATATATATATATTTTAGGAACCTATAAAGATATTATGTTATCTTTATAAACTATCGGGTTTTACACACACGTTATTCATGAGACGAACGTTCTCCGCGCTATTAAAGACGCAAAAGCACTTGAGTACTTCTAATATGAAGCTAATAAGCAACTTTAAAGAGTGGAAGTTTTTGGACCCGCCCAGCTACGCAGCGTTGCCTATAGACGAGAATCCAGATTACAAAGTACCCGTGGCTGTGAATAATGCTGTTTTTTCTAAGGTAATCATATATTCTTATAAATTCTTAAATCTCTAGATATATTTTGTGACAGCCTTGTTTTTGTGGGAGTACTTTATAATGGACATACACATAAAAAAAATCACTTGGTACTTTAATTAACTTCTGTTGTAAAACCTACAGATTGTTTTGCTGTTGATAGACATGAAAAGAATTAGTATTGCAAGGAATAATAATCTGGAAATTTATCACAGTAGCCTTTTCAATTGCTTCTTCACATCCATTTAATACATACATAAACATCACGCCTTTTTCCTAGAAGGGGTAGGCAGAGGAGCGCCTCTGGGCGCCTCCATATTGGGCACAACATATAAAGGAGGACAATATTTTATATCCATTTAAAGTACCCCATATTGTTAATAGGAAGGATTATATAGGCCAGCAAACTATTTCGCAGCCTAATAATATAGCAAATATGTATTTATTTATTTTTAAAATTTATTAATGTATCTAAAATCTAAGCGCAGCGTGGGACGTCCACCCACTAGGTGGTCAGACGACCTGGTAAAGGTCGCGGGACGTCGCTGGATGCAGGCTGCCTCCAACAGGTCACTGTGGAAATCATTAGGAGAGGCCTATGTTCAGCAGTGGACTTCCTTTGGCTGATGGATGGATGGATGGATCTAAAATTTGTTATAGGTGCCACCAGAGCCACTGAAAGGGAATCTCCTACTGGTATGTGCATCTGATGATGCTCTCAAGAATATCCTAGACTTGGACCCAAGTGTAACAGAAAGTGAGGAATTTTTAGACTTATTTAATGGAAAATATCTGCCCCCGGGCAGTCTTACTGTTTCGCACAGGTAAATGATTTTAAAATATATTTGGGTAATAATTTAGCTTAGAAACTTGCCGTGGAATAATTTTACTTGAATATAACATTGTATTTGAGTGAAACCTGATTATTCTAAATCTCTACTATCATCTACCAATTGTTTCTGTAAACTTGGTTGCTTTTCTTTGTTATAATATATCCATTATAAATTATATTTTGTCTGTCAACACAGGACCCAGGATTGTAGGAATGGCAGAATGTGTGCACAGTAAAAATTCAGTTATATTATGTAAGGATGAATGTGTGTTTTCCATAAATAAATGCATATTTACCCTTTCAGGTATGGTGGTTATCAATTTGGATTCTGGGCGGATCAACTTGGGGATGGCAGAGCTCATATTATGGGGGAATATAAGAACAGGTTTGTTTCCATTTCATTATATAAAACTGAATGCTAATACTGGATATTATATTTGTATTGGCTTAAATATTATGGCAATATATTAAAACTATTCATTTTTAAAAGAATCTATTCTTGAATCAACATTTCAATGTTTGATAAAAATTCTTGGCACTTATAACTTCTATCATATAAGGCGAAATGTGGGTGTCCTGGTAGCACCTCTGTCTACCCCTTCTGGGAAAAAGGCATATGTTTATGTATGTATGTATAGTTTCTATCTTTTTTAATATACTTGACAGTTTAACCATAATTACTGAAATTGACCCGTCCGCCAACCCGCACTAGGCCAGCGTGGTGGACTATATGGCCTAACCACTCTCAATCGATTCTCTCGATTGTAGAGTAGGCCCGTGCCCAGCAGTGGGAAGTATATGGGCTGATAAAAAAAAAAAACTGAAATTGATGCTATATTATACTATGTAAGACGCAAAACATCCACACTGTAGCAAATTGTATATTGCTATATTTTTTCCCAATCAGTGAAGGTGAGTTATGGCAAGTCCAGTTGAAGGGTTCGGGGGAGACTCCGTACTCGCGCTTCGGCGACGGTCGCGCGGTGCTACGGTCCACCATCAGGGAGATGGTTGGCAGTGAGGCGTGCCACTACCTCGGCATACCCACTACAAGGGCTGCTGCGATGGTGGGTAAGATTCATGATGCTTGTTCACTTGGAATTATTTAAATTATCTCTTAAAGTAAATGTTTTTTTATCTCTGCAGTTAGAGAAATATTTGCATTGTAACATTGATGTTATGGTTGAATGTTTTTTGTAATGGCTATATGAATGTGGTAAAGTAACTTAATGGATATGATGGGTTCTGTAGTGTGTAATCTCAGCCTATTGCATTGGTTCAATTCCTAAACTTACCAGTTTTAGCAGCACCAGTGTCTTGGGCGATATCACTATGGAAGCACCTATCTTTCTTTTTAGTGCATATGTCTGGCAAATGAACAAACAGGTCATCTGAGGGTAAGTGATCACAACGTTTAGTTCATAGATTTGTTGTCGTTCCTTAAAGTCAGGAGAGGAATGGGAAGAGGAAAGGGGTATTAGGCATCCGGCAATCTCAATCCCCGAATCAAACGCGACAGCAAAGCTTTTACTTCACGTCGAAGTCCTGTGAGACAGTAATACCACCTCGGACGAGCCTGCCTATTCATGCTGAGTCATGACTGACAACAGCGTGGCTCTATCTGCTATTCAAACGCATGCAGAAAACAAAAACCAAGTCCTGCAGACCTCTTGTAATTTATGCCTCCTTGGGTGATTATCCAACCGCGTTCACCTAACACCAGTACTTCGTATAATTGTTACGTTTTGTCCAGTAAGCGACACAGACGTGGTGATGCGTGACAAGTCGTACTGCGGACGCGCTCGTCCCGAGCGCACGGCTGTGGTGGCGAGGCTGGCGCCCGCCTGGTACCGCCTCGGCTCCTTCGAGATACTACACAAGCGCAGGGAGCCGGACCTACTCGTGAAGCTACTCGATCATGTTATAAAGGTGAGTGTTTATACAGGGTATATCAAGGCAGCTACCGAAAACGAAGCCAGGTGATAGTTTTAAAGACAACAGACACGATGCAACTAAAATTTTGCATAAAAACGCGACGATTTTTTGGTAATATTTTAAATATCGTTGTGTTTGGGTGGTAAACCCACAGTTTTTGCTAAAATTATAATTTAAAGCCTTGCGTACTATAGCGTCTTTAAAAATAAAAAGGTGTACACTATATTTTTAGGAAAATGTATGTTTTTACCACTCAAATACGATAGGATCAAAATTACAAAAAAAAAATCATCACTTTTTTTGCAGATAATTGAGTTGCGTTGGTCTAAAGTCACTAAAATTACCACCTGGCTTCGTTTTCGGTAGCAGTCTTGATAATTGATATCTATATTGATATCCTGTATTTTCGACACAGACGCAGTAATGCGCGACAAGTCGGACTGCGTGTTTTAAAACTTATATTATTTTGCACACTTTGCAGTACCACTTCCCGGAGATCGACGCGTCAGAAGGTGACAAATACGTGAAGTTCTTCTCGGAAGTTGCACACAGGAACTTGGATATGGTCGCTACGTGGCAAGGTTCGCTTTTTTTAGTTCGCATAAGCTTACATTCATGTAACCTTCGTGTAAATTATTTTGTACGGCGACGTAAGTTCTATAAATGGCTTATGAATGCTTGAAGGACAGTAATTTGTTCACAATTTACAATATCAAATGTGATTTTTCCTGCAAGTTTGGATATTTTTAGTTTAGGTAGTGGTTTTGGCGAAGGTTCTGGAGTGGAGGCCACAAGCAAGCGAAGTTTTGGACGCCCACCCACAAGGTGGACGGACGACCTCAGGAAGTCGCTGGATGCAGGCCGCTGCCAACAGGTCTATGTGGCGATCCATGGGGCAGGCCTATGTTCAGCAGTGGACTTCCTGTAGCTGAAGAGAAGCGTTGACGAGGTTTTTTATGCTGAGTTTACTTATCCAGGCTTAGGTTTCGTGCACGGAGTACTAAACACGGACAATATCAGTGTGTTGGGCGACACCATAGACTACGGGCCCTATGGTTTTGTGGAGAGATTCAGCGTCCACTACGTGCCCAACACCTCAGATGATCTTGGACGATACGCGTATAATAAGCAGCCTGATGTAAGCTACCATTCTATCTTTATAAAATCATCTTTTATATAAGCTCTCTAGTTTTATTTATTCACATGGCACGAGATTATTTGCTAAAAAAGAAATAATAATAATAATAACAGAAGAGCAAGTAGCTTGTCGGATGGTGAGAAAGTCGGAGTGTCGAAAATAAATACATCCAATTGTCACGCACATAGTCCCGACACCACATTAAGAATCGAGTTTACTGTCGAGTACGAGACTTTTCGGTCTCACAGACACCCACACCCGAAACAAATACCTGTGGTTCACACAAACATTTGTCTCGGTGCGGGAATCGAATCACCGGCCTCTTGTTTCATAGCCGGCGTCTAACCAACTGCGCCACGGAGGTTGTCAAGTTAAGTTTCTGATATTTACGATGTGAGACACATGTGTATGTACTATGTAGGTATGGTAGAGTTGCGACTTTCTGTGTAATTTTTATATATACGATTTTTTTCAGATAATTTTATGAAACTTGGAAAAATTCGCTGAAGCTCTAAATCCAGTATTGAGGGATGAAGAAAACGAGAAAATTGCAGCACTCAGGAGCACTTTGAAAGAATATGTTGACAACAACATTTTGTATGTAGCTTTTGTACATCTAAAGAATATTTTTTTGGTTCAATTTTACGATATTTTGCTTTTTGTTTCAGAAAAACGTTTTTACGAAAATTCGGTTTGTCCGAAGTTCAAGATGGCGACCAAAGGTTCGTCGATGAATTTATGTTGGTACTGGAACAAGCTATGTCGGACTTTACAGCTACATTCAGACAATTAGCCGAGGTATTTATTTATTTCTCTCTGTCTCTTCAGCCACAGGAAGTTCACTGCTGATCATGTGAACATCCAAGGGGGAGGCCCCCCCTAGGATCTTCACTTGGACCTGTTTATTTCTATTGGTGATAAATTACATAACGTCTCATAAGTTTAATGAGACACGAATGTGTATGCCCTGAGGTCTTAGATTCCATTATCGATAAAGATCTTTTTGTGTTTCTGAAACATGTACAAGCTTTATTCCAAGGACTTTTGGACTGTAATTTATTAGGAAGTTCTTATATATTTTAGGTGGACTCTTCAGATTTGCTGGACAAAGAAAAGCTAGAATCGAAATGGGCGCTGAAAAAGCTACAGAGTTCATCGTATTGGGAAAAGTGGGTCGTGAAATATCAAGCTAGGTTGCAAGAAGAAAATGGTAAGTAATTTACGGACTTGTTTTTTTTATTATGGCTCAGTAAAGTGACAGCACTGCACCTGATGGTAAGTGGTATGCTATCCAGATTTAGTATCGATTAGCAACAGACAGTTATGTCGATTATACCGGCCTACAAAAATAACTGGTCTAAAAATACTTGAGATATTTTAATATTTTTTAACGTGAGAAACTAAGGGCAATACCACGAACTATCTTCATTATGCTTTGGGTAAACTAATATTTGGAATTACAGTGAGCGAAGAGGTCCGGAGAGAGCGTATGGTGAAAGTGAATCCGGTGTATGTACCTAGAAACTGGATACTACAGGAGGCGATAGCAGACGCTGAGAAACTGCAGTTTGAAAAGGTAATGTAATTTTTTTTCAAACAACTATTTAGGTTACTTATTAAGCTAAGTCAAACGAGACAATTTTTTTGGGTAGAGCTTATAGCTGTCGGTAAGATTATTTCAGCCGAGATAGTGATAAGGACTATTGATGTTCCCATTTGTTTTTCAAATCGCGGCGCACATACATGTTTACTATTTTGTCTCGGCGCCCTAACCTATCAAGGTGGTCGAAACAGGTACATTGATACTTGTTACCTAATAAGTATCAATGTACCTGCTTCGACCATACATTGTATTGTATCAGCCCATATACGACCCACTGCAGGGCACGGGCCTCCTCTACAATCGAGAGTACGATTGAAGTGCGTGGTGGCCTGTTGGTAACCAGACGCGGCTGCCTACATGTTCACGGTAGTCGCGGGTTCAAATCCCAGGGCACACCTCTGACTTTTCGGAGTCATATGTGTATTGATAGTCAATCACCACGCACTATAACGGTGAAGGAAAACATCGTGAGGAAACCTGCATACCATAGCGATTTGTATAAATTTCTATGGTATGTAAAAGTCCGCCAACCCGCACTAGGCCAGCGTGGTGGACTATATGGCCTAACCACTCTCAATCGACCATACATACATTTACACAAACAGTATATTACAGACACAGTACATTGATACTAGTTAGGTACATACCCACATATGTACCTAACTAGTATCAATGTACTGTGTGTAATGTGCTAGGCATAAAAATTATTTGCTGTTTATTAAATGAATTGTAATCGCGAACGGTGTCCCTATTGTCTGGTCGCTGGAAATTTTATATTTTTATTTTATTAAGAAACAAACAGTCTTATATAAAAAGTATGATTACATTTATCATTAAGTCATATTGAGACCACTAACCTGGATATCTGACGCGAATGGAAAATTCACCAACACACACAGTCACGAGCACCAAGATCGAACCTTACGAGTACTCTTAAAAATATTTAAAAGCATCACACACAGAGATGTCTCTTATAGTTCAATGAGCGCTGAAATGACGATCGACGCGACGCGGACTGCAAAGTTCTAAACTACCCACATAAAATATATAAAAAAATACCTTACAGATACTGCAATTATAGTTTTTTGTTGCATTTTCAACATGTATTGTAATCAATGTCATACGGTATGAATATATCGGATATTGTACCATCTCATAACCCATTCATTATCCCCAGGTTCGATTCCTCATGAAGCTATTCGAGAAACCGTACGAAGTGAACCCTGAAGCGGAGAAACTGGGCTATTCTGACGACCCGCCGTCCTGGTCCTATGGGCTTAAAGTCAGCTGCTCGAGTTAATGAATCTATAGCAAAAATCTTTATGTATTAATATGAATGTCGTCTGTTTCTCATGATGTAGATGTTGAACAATTATTATTGAGAAGGTTCTTGGCCATATTATAGACATATAATTATTTTTTGGAATTATCCCCACCTCAGATACAGTATATGGTCACTAAACGCGTTACATTAGCGTACATGAGCCTTCGTTATTTATTAAGAGCCCTTATGAGGTCTTAGCATGATTTTAAGCTAATAGGTAGATGCCAAAAGGCCCATTTACATGAGGAGAATTTTTCGCTTCAAAGATACTATCGTAAGGATGTATAAAAGTTGCATCCTGTAAACATCGTCAGAACACAATAATCTTATGGCGGTTATGTCATGCGGTAATGTCCTACGATTCTCGCCGCGAGAAACTCTCCCTGTGTAAATGGCGCTTTAGATTATGAAGGACGGAAGTTTTAAACAGAATGCAATTTAAATAAATATTACTCCGCGAATATTGGTGTATCCATTCTTTATCTCAAGAATTAAAGAAAAAAAAATGTAGCAAAAAGATAAAAATGTTATTGTTAAATATTTAATAAGTTTGCAAATTGTATTTAATCATAGTTAAGTACGTTATAATTATATTTTATATGTATAGAGATTAGGAAAAGTCAAAATATATTGTTAGCTCTGCAAAGCTAAGAAAGTTGAAATGCTATTATACCTAATTTATTTACGTACCTACTCGTTATATTGGTGTTTTGTTATTTTTTATACAATCATGAATAAAGTTATTTTTTATAAAATTTATTTTATTGAAACCCTCGAAAATATAAAATCAGTATATTGAAAAGAAATTAAATAGCTCTCACGATTTCCTTAAATTATTTACAATAACAAACTTAATTATCCTTCTTATTATACAATACATATCACTCATAATCTTCATCGCCACTATCATCAGGCTCTGAATAATCCTCGTCTTCCATGATCTTACGTCTTTTTTTCGCTTGAATATTCTCTTTGTTTTCTTCTGTTTCCTCCTTCTTAGCCTCTGTCTGTGCAGACCGGTGATGGAACACGAAAGATATGCTTTTAGCCAAGTCCCAACACTGCTTTAGCACCATATCAGCTAGATTTTTCTTATCAGCACAATGATACCAATTAGACAAGTCTGAGGTGCAGTCGGAATTTTCTGGTGGGAGGGTAACTTGGATGTTGTTGACACATCTCCTGCATTTAAACTTGGTGTGTGTGTCTGATAGTGTGTTCTCTTCAAGCCGGAATAGGTCTTTTAAGTCTTCTGATGTAAAATGACGTAGTGACTCTTCATTTTGATCAACCACTGTGTCACTTAAGGCTTTCTTGTGTGCTTGCCTTTGGAATATCTTTTCCTCAATAGTCCCTGTTGCTAGCAATCGGTATATGTAGCACGGTTTCTTCTGACCATCTCTCCAAACCCTCGCCATTGCTTGCTCATCATTTGCTGGGTTCCAGTCTGGATCAAACATGATTAACCGGTTAGCTCCGATAAGATTCAACCCACAGCCTCCAGCTTTAGAACTTAACATAAATATCCACTCCTTATTTTCTTTATTGTTGAAACTTTCTACCACCTTAGCTCTTTTCTTTATAGTCATTGAGCCATCAAGTCGGACATACAAATACCCACGCTTGCGGCATAATTTCTCAAATAAGTCTAATGTTTGTGTATAGTTTGACACAAGAACTATCTTGTCATCAGTATTAGTTTTTAAATTAGCTAAAATACAATCTAGAATCATCAGCTTTCCTGAGTATTCAGGCTTCACATCCTTAATGTCATAATTACTGGGTAACAGGTCTCTCGCTTTTTCAAAACCTTCAGATCTTTCCATAATCTTATCATACACTAAATCAGGATGATTGCAGAGTTTCTTGAGTGTTGTAATACTTGATAATGCACTTAAAGTGTTTGTGTTCTTCTCACCATTCCCAGCAAACTTGTTCCGAATTGCATCTGAGTTAATGAAGTTCTTGTAAATTTGAGTTTGAAGTGGTGTCATTTTCACACAAATAACTTGTTCAAACTTGACCGGCAAGTATTTAGTTAACAAACTACTTGTTCTACGAATCATACACTTATTTACAATTGATGTTAATGTCTGCAGGCACTCCTGTGCCCTCTCTCTTTCCTGGGCAGTGGCCAAGGCATCCTGGCCTCTAAGGATAGGATTTTCATAGCGTTTCTTAAACTCATGTGCAGTGCCCAGTATTCCTTCATTAACAAAGTGCACCAAACTGAAATACTCAGTCAAATCATTCTGTATAGGAGTGCCAGAAATCAGTATTCTTCTCTTTGCTTTCAGGCCCATTAAAGCTTGATAAGTCTGGTTCTCACTGTTCTTCAACCTGTGTCCTTCATCACAGAGCACCAGCCCAACCTCAGAAGAGTGGAGGATGTTGGAATAAATCCTGAATGTTTCATAAGATATAATAAGCACTGGTGTTGCAACTCTAGTTGCTGAGTATGTGTTCATAAACTGCTGTAATTTCAAAGTTATATCTGCCTTTGATCCACCATCCATTGCTAGTGCATTTATTCTCTGGGCCAACCATTTGTGTATCTCATTATACCAGTTTTTAACCAAACTGCTTGGACAAACAATGATTGCTTTACATATAGTTGGTTTGCAGTCTGGGCCTTGACGTAACAGGGTCCATAATAGTGTTATACACTGTAAAGTTTTGCCAAGACCCATTTCATCAGCCATAATACAGCCGTAGGCGTTCTCTATCTGTTTACCGGTGACGCAATCGTACATAAACTTCACTCCATCGCGTTGATGAGGCCGCAGAATGTTCCCGAGCACTGGATCCACTACAACAGCCACTTTAATATCGTTGGGGCTCATTTTCATCTTCTCATGCTCCGGAATGTACGGAGGACGGTACAGAACCAGTGCATTAGGCTCATCAGGGTCGTGAAGCGCCCGCCTCACCTGCGTTCGCTTCAAACCCAAACTTTTACCACAATACGATGATACGTAGTTAGGTATAGGTACTTTGAACGGCTTATTCAATATCTGCTTGATCAAATTCTCGTGGTCAGAGTTGGACATCGGCTGCGATGCAATTTTTTGACTTAAATTAACTTTTGTGCATTCCCGCCTTTTGCGTTTTGCAGACTCCAGTAAGGGGCTTTTAAAAACATTGTCGCCGGAGCCCACTTGGCTCGGCGCAAGACTTCGCCGCATCTTCACTGTTTTTACTGCACCATGAGGATATGAAAACTTAAAGGAATTATACAAGATAGAACATGTTTTGAAACTTTTTTGGATTTTTAATTTGACATTGACACATTACGTAGAGCTGCCATACGAGAAAATAAAAAATCATTTGGAATTTATTCTCCCTTCTAATTTGCGTTATTCCGTCCAGTGCTAGAGTCCGACTTCTAGCTGACACCCCTTATTTTTAACCCGGTCTTCGGGATCCTCAACAGTAAGGCCATCGACCCTTAATATCTTAATTGATGACATCAAGTAAGCGCTATTATTTTAATTTGTATTCTTTTTAAATTATAATTTTATTTTATTCGTTACTGTTAAATGTCTAAATAATTTGCAAGGCATGTTGATACTTTATTTTAGTGTTCTGTAGTCTAAAAGGAACCTACAGATGGTATATTCTTTGAAACGACGTAACACAGTTATACCATACTATAGTTACAGCTATGGAAGGAATGTTGGAAAGATTAGAATGGACCAGGATACCTTTTTTGAAGCACTGTATTCTTTACTCTATCAAACAACATAATATTATTAAGAAAATACTTTATTAAAAAACAAAACACTTCCTCTTAAGTTACAACTTCTTAAACCAAAGTGAGTCAATATTCATCACAGACATTCAGTTTATAAATTTTACAAGAAAAAATACACAGTAAACTATAACAAAACACTAAAAAAGGTAGCACTGCTATTTCGCACTTAACAACGCATTTTATGATTTGGTTTTTTATCATGAAATGTTTTATAGTTGGGCTGCATTGGAGCAAAATATTTTATGTAAGACTTTATTTAGTTTAAACAAAAGAAAACAAAAAGCCGTGGTGTTGCTAGCTTTATAAATTCTTAATGCTGCAATGGAACCCAATCTTTGCTAATGCAGATTCCGCCTTAAAGGTCAGTATGGTGCATTAACGAACTGAATTGACGAATTGACATCGTCATCCAACATTAATTTATGCCTTAAAATATATTCTGAAAAGCAAACCAATAAAATAAAAAGTAAACTGACAGTGGATTTCCAGCATGGTGGACTATATGGACTAACACCTTTCAATCATTCTCTCCATTGTAGAGGCCCGTGCCCTGCAATGGGACGTATATGAGCTGATACAGACAATGGATTTATACATAGGATCTTATCTTTATCAAAATATTTCGATCGATTCGATATTGATTGGAATCGAGAAACTTTATCAAAATATTTTTTCACTCAGGTGTTTATAAAACTTATGATTGATGAGTGGACGAACATTGTATCCGTATAAATAAGCGACACTATGTTATAGGTGTCTTATATATCACAAACATATTTATAAGCATATAGTAATTGCAGCGATTTGTACGTCAACGACAAAATCTTATAATAATCTCTGTAGACACTGGTTATTAACCTTTTAAACATACATTATTATAGTTGGACATTCTGTAGCGCGAATGAGAAATTATCCAATCAAAAAGCTTTAACCTTTTTTATATTGATTCAGAAATGATAAAGTATTAACTAGTGACCGGTAGTTAACAAAAACAAAAATATTGTTAAAATTTAATCACAAATAGTACATTGTAAATAAATTTATATGTTGATCTGTAATTAAATCAATTTCACATTCGCATTACAGAATTTTGAACGATATAATCTCCACAAGATACTGACATTATAAAAATATTGGACGCAAGCTGAACTGTATTGTTACAAATAGAAAAATAACAATCATAGTTTACAATTTCGTATGAATTAACAAAATAATTAACTTCAGTACCCATTCATCCTTATTACAACAACAAAGTATTGTGAAAGCTATTTTAATCGTAATTTATATTGTAGATCAATAATATATTTTAAGGACCTATATTTACCAATGTATATTCATGACCAGAAAATACTGGAGTTAGTACAATTACGTTCTTTTCTGATTACAAAGTAAGGCAATATTTTACACATTTCTCAATATCACACAAATAGCAGTTTTAAAACCATTGGGTTTACAGTTTACACCTGGTTCACAATTTCCGAGTAAAATACAGTACAATATGTAGCTTGTGAAAAACTATTATAGACTGACTTGTTCATCAGCGACTCCTGATTTAAGAGAGTGTTTAAGGGGGGAGGGTAGATTAACAAGTTACTATACCCGGTAAAGTAAATTTTGATAAATATTCAAGTTATCTACACAATTAACCTATGGTTAGCTCGGGCATTGTGAACCAGGCTTAGTAGATAGTACACTTATGGTGGGAAAGGTTTATTTCTTGGGCATCCGCAGCACCTTGATGTTGGTTCCGTCGTAGGCGCAGTCCGTGCGCGACGGGTACACCGTCTTCAGGCTATCTTCCATTGTTACTATTTTCACCTAAAAACAACAAGATTATGATAATTTCGATACATAATTGTTTTTTTTTTTCATTTTTACAAAATAAACACTTTAACATATCACATTGTTAGCTTTGAAAAAACCACAAGATTTGTCAACAATGCTAGATCTCAGTCTGTCATCGATAGTTGGAGAACGCTGATAATATTATAAAATAATTTTAACAATTATCTGTACCTTTGTTAAAAAGGAATAATACGATTTAAGTAGATGGTAAGAAAATCATAACACAATTGCGGAACACGATTTAAAAAAATATTGCGCCAAACCTGAGTGCATTATACATACTTTTATAGGACAATAAATTGACAGATGTAGTCTTATATTCTTTTTAGCCGTCAATGTCTATGGCTCTTTGAAAAAAATTCAACTGACAACTAAAAAAATAGAAAACTACATTAATTTTGTTACTTTTGATATTGAAATACATTTTTCAGACCACATTTAATTGTATCAACTGGTTGATATTTTAAATCTCGATACTCTTGAACCATTGTTATAAGGTAATGACAAATACACCCAACAGTCACATAGTCCTGACTCCACACTGAGTCTGAGGCTCGTGTTGTGGTTATGAGCAACTACGAGAGACTTTTCATTCTCACAAACACCCAGACTCGAAAAAAATACCTATTGTTCCCACAAAAATTTGTTTCGTTGCGGGGATCGAACCCGCAGCCTCCCATTTCACAGCCTGCGTCTAACCAACAACGGCGCCACGGAGGCTGGCAAAGGTGGCTCTTATTTACTGTAATTTGATTTTTTAGGGGGAAGGGAAGTGATTGACAGACATCAGACATATAAATAAATATACTCATAAAATACACACCTGCTGCACAGTCAACGCGTGGAATCCCTCGGCCTGGTTGGGATCGTCTCCGAAGCCCAGCATCAGACACTCCTGCAGGAACTTGTCCATCACATGCTTGCAGTCGTCCAGCGAGGACTGGGAGGTCACCTCCACCAGCATCGCCTGGCTCTCGTGGGACATCTGAGGACATCATAACATGACATTAATAAATCAATATTCACACACACAGTATGATATCGAGGTTTAAGTTACGAGTATCAGAAACTACGAGATTTTTTTGATCTCAAAATATCTTGGAAGTGTTAGAGCCACACTGTTTACAGTCATGACTCAGCGAGAATGGGCAGGCTCTTCCGGGGCGGCACCACTGTACCACAGGAAATCAACTTGAAGCGGTAGCTTCGCTGCCGCGTTTCGTTCAGTGGGTAAGATTTCCATCTGGAAATCTTAGGCATCTGCCTATAACCCTGTTTCTCTTCCCATCCTTTTTCCTTCCCGCTCATCTCCCGATTTGATGGACCGGCTCCACATCTATGATCCATCTTTGACATGTTCATTGGCAGCAGGGATCACTTACCATCAGGTGATCTGTTTGCTTGTTTGAACTAAGCAATAACAACAACCGCGACACGTGAAAAATATTGTGGGTTACATATCATCACGGCCTGGGAATCCCACCCGTTGCCTCCTACATCACAGTCGCCTATCAATCAACTACACACGTGCCTAGCCAACTATTCTATAAAACAGTTAAAAAGTCCACCTTCGTATCTTCAGAGTTGGTGATTGGCGGGAAACTGATCACTTTGCCGCTGGAGTCCTGCAGACACGGATAGTACCGCTTCCCTTCCAGTAGGTACAGGTATCTGGGAAATTACAAGAAATATATAGCTCATAGTGGCGGTACTTCCATACAAGCCCAAAAGCCCGGCTTGCCCTACTTTATACGTACATACTCGATACTGAACATAAACCATTACAATAAATACAATACATTCATTTATTAGAAAACATCTACAATTTTTGAATTTACCGCGTCTTGTCGCGGCGCGTCTAAATACAGCGCTTGAGACGGAGCGCCAAAGCGCCGCGCGAAATTCATTCCATAGGCAATGATATTAAAACTCAAAAAACGGTGGCTCCACGCGCTCCCTTAAAAAGGCGGCATAACGCACATATATCTATCTTTTTCTCTCTCGTGTGCTTTTACGAGGCTTTTGGCAACGCGGTCCACGTATGGGTGAAATGGTGTACAAGACGCTACGAATGTATAGGTATGGCTATTTTTGTATAGCTCTCAGTACGAGACGAAATGCCCAGCTTCGTGGTGAACATCGTACGTTTCACGGTTGTCACGTTATTATTTGTTATTGTTGTTTAGTAAATATATTTATTGTTATTAAATTAACTTGTTTCACATTTATAAATATTTTTAATTAAATGATTAAAAATGTGCCTGTAATGTCGGTACTTTTTAATAAATTATAATTGCAGTTTGTAATTTATAGTAATGTTTATATTTACGTTTCGTTTCGCAATTCTGAACGAATTCGTACTAACTTCATAAGTATTTTGACATTGTGCAATTATTGTAAATAGTTCTAATATAAGTTAATTATTAGACTTTTTTATGTTATTGAGGCTTTTTGATACTAAAATGAGTTGTATTGTTTCCTGTGATGGTTTTAGTGTGATGATGAAAGTGTTCGTTGCCGGTATAAAGGTAATTTAATTCAATTATATTGAATTAGAAACTAGAGCGAAAACAACGCCGAGTTTGTGTATTTCTTATATTCGTGGTAAATCACGAGAGGTATTTTATCAGTTCAGTTAAATAAACTACGTAATTTGATTTCTACATGCTCCCCTTTGTATAGGATATTAAATAATGATGTTTCATATTATGTTTTTCAAACGACATTTGTGTATTAGAATAGTTTGATAAAATATAAACATTGCAATAAATTAGGTGGCTCTTTCAAAAAGTATGTTATTACTTGTAATTCTTAAAAACTTAACGTTAATGAATTAATAATAATAATTTATGCCGCATTTTCGGATAATTGCGAAGTCAAACACGGCACCATAGTAGCCATCGTTGTGCTAGCGGAATGTCGGGTATTAAAAATGAAGTGCTCAGTAGTTATTGCAATAAACAATTACGGTTGCATTTCCACAACTAATCTATATTTGTATTAATCCTAATATTGTATAGATTATGTGTTAAGTCTGCTGACGTACATTCGGTTTCTTCGTTCTTAGTATATTTTCCTTCTAAATCAATTTGCATTAAACATAAAACAAAATATTGGGCTTGCCCTACCCCAAAACCCTAGGCACGCCACTGATAGCTCATATTTTTTTAATACTTGCTCAAGGAACGTTAAAGTAATTAAAATCTTCTCGATAGTGCAGAATATTGTACATAGATTATTCAATTTAAAACATCGGAATTTATGTCGTATTCCTGCCAGATAAGATTGAATATCTTTTGATACAAAATTAAATCCCTTGTTATTTCGTCCCGGTCTGCGCTGGCCCTAACTCAATATGCGCACATCCGTATAAATCCCTATTTACACGGGGAGAGTTTCTCGCGGCGAGAATCGTATGCGATTATCGCATGACATAACCGCCATAGATTACAATGTTCTGACAATGTTTACACGATACAACTTTTTTATATCCTTACGATAATCGTGTCTTCGAGGCGAGAAACTCTCCCCTTGTAAATGGGGCTTAAGTCTTACTATTAACATTTTATCTTACTTGTGTATTCCCGTGTAGACATTCCTCTTCTTCTCTTTCCTGAGTGCATCTGCCTCCGCAGACAGTTGCTGGAATAACTGCTCTCCCGTGCAAGGACGCGTCCTCGACAGCGGGGTCAAGGTCAACGCGGACGGCGGCTTGGCTGTGTATTTGAGGTCGCCTGCAATTTGGATTATTTTTTGAACTTTTGTTCGGTTTAGAACAATTAAAGTGATATATTCTTAGCTGATAGTCATTTGATTATCAAGATATTATTATGTCCTTGTCGTGTTCATCATTTAGCCATAGCAACAGACTTTATGTTGAATGTAGTAGCGTTTATATTTAAATGGCCTGAGCTAATACATACAAAAATATATTTATTTACCAAATCACATTGATATATCTACATATATACATAAACATCACGCCTTTTTCCCAGAAGGGGTAGGAAGAGGTGGAACCAGGTCACCCACGTTCCGCCTTATGTGTTCCGTCCCATGATATGACAGGGGGCGAGTCTATTACCATATAAGGCACATATTCTTGACTCCAGGTTAATAATGAATAGAAAACTCTAATATCACTTTGCCCGATCCGGGATTCGAACCTAATTCGTCAGATTTATAATCATACCGTAGCACAATTACACCACCAAGGCAGTCATTGTTATATTTTGGTAAATTTAATCCTTAGCTCTTGTATAAGATGAGGAGAGGTTTACAGGACTTTATAATTCTAAAAAAGATTAATATATACAAACCTGGAGCTACTTTCGTCAAGTCATGAGTAGCGATTGTAGCAACATTCCTCTTATCACAAATAGTGTCATGCAATTTAGTCTGCATCTGAATGAACTTTTTGAATGATTCCACCGTAAAGTTCAGATCTTTAACAATACAACACAATATGTACGGTCTAATGGAGCTTAACGGTCCTTCATTAATCTTTACCCTTAACACATCATCTTCTACATGTAACACTTTAATTGAGTGGCAGAGTTCGTTCTCAATGTCGTTTGAGACTGGTTCATCCTTCTTGCCTTTCTTCGATTTGTTCTTGGATGCCGGTTGGCTCTGGTCAGTCTTAGGACAGTGGTCACGGATGTAGTCAATGATTTGTTTCGTACGGCACTGATCTACTAGCTTCATGAACCTTTTGTCTGACAGTTTGTTGCCTTTGAGGTTGAATTCTGTGAACAAAAATGTTTAAAAATTAATGTTCAAGATAAAGTTATAAATGATCGTTTTTAAATATAAACAAATGTTGAGATTGCAACAAAGTAGGCCAAAAAACACAATAGAATTGATTGTATCTCTTTAGAAAAGATTTATATCAAGATGAAGAAAGCATAATAATGTTTAAAATAAACATAAAATGTGGCATTTATAATAAAAATAAACTCATAGAAATTGACTATGAATCATTAAAAATCAGCCAACATATTGTTATACATGGTGTAATATTGCATCATGCTGCTGTTTCCCTAGAGATATATTAATGGAGTTCTGCCAAGTAGGAAATGGTCTCATGTGTTTATTATTTGTCTGTTATTTATTAGCTTACATTATATATTTAGATAAAGTCTCTAATATATGTAACATCTTTTTCAATATCCATAACTTGACAAATGCCCCCACCTGGGGTGGAACCTTATGTGATAGAATTTTTACATAATTCAGAGTCTATTCTATAAGACAGAAATTATTGCAAGAGAAATAAGTGTTTAAGACTGCCATTAGCACATTTTAATGTCTATGGTTTTTTATTGTTTTTTGGCTTGCAATCATAAATAAGTGAGTACCAAATGCCAGTAGTTACTTCATAGGAATAAAAAAACAGTATAGCAGCCAATTGTATGCATTTATTGTTTTTCAACATTTTAAGTTAGCATGTAGGTGCAAAGTAACTGTCAAATTGTGAAGATAATCAGACGCAATTATTACATTTAGAGGGGGTAATTCCAATGGGCTTGACATGTTGTAGGAAACATAAAAAAATAACTCACCTTTCAATTTGCCCATAGTAGCTATCTCTCCAGGTATGGTTTTCAGTTGATTGTCACCGATGTCGAAATTCTTCAGGGATGGCATGTACTTTGCAACCGCACCAGGGATGCTCTCAATAGCATTCCCTTTCAGCTTCAAATCAGTCATATGAGGCAAATGGGCGCCGTCCACGTCCGGAAAGCTTGTCAGCTTATTATTCGAGGCGTCGAACGAAATAAGGTTCGGTAAATCGCCAATTTTAGGCAAACTCTCGATCATATTAGAGCTGAAGTTAATACTAGCCAGTTCTTTCATGTTATTCAAGCCATCTGGAATTGATTTTATCTGATTTCTGGACAAATCGAGCACTTTTAACTTCGTTAATAAGGTTATATTGTTGTTGAATTCTTGTATTTTATTTCCATACAAGAGTAAGCTTTGTAGGTTCACTAGGTTTTTTATTTCATCAGGTATGAACTCTAGGCAAGTGTCGCTGATGTTCAGTAAGTTTATACTTGTTAATGTGAAGATATTTTTGTCTAAACCTTGTTCTGTAATCCGTTTTGATATAGCAGCGCCCGCCAATTTGATTTCATGACGATTTTCCGACTTCGCAGTCACGACTTCTGGCCACGCACTCATTTTTATTTAATATTCGAAATATTATTGATGCACAACAAAACTAACCGGCATCCAGTCGGAATTAAATTAGAAAAACACGCGTTCAATCCGGTTGTAGGGAAAACAACAAAATGTCAAAATTATTTGCTTTTGTCGGTTTCTAATCTATTGGCAAAGGAAACGGTCATCGCACATCTTACGTTTGAAGTAATATATTATTAAAAATGAATTTTTATTTTATTACGAGAGCGATTCAAATACAAGTACTAATTCATTATTTTAATACCTACTGTATCCTAAATAAATAACAACACTGCTCATGGCGGTTAATACAATGTAATTCCAGTATAGGAAGGAAACCGGATAAACATAGGTTGATCTCGAAATGCACACTTCCGTACGACGGCTAAATTCGCCAAGAATTTACAGAATACAGATTTGTCAAAATTATAATAAATAAGACCGCCCGTTTACGGAAAATTAATTTACCTACTCTACAGACTACGATTCGAAGAAATTTGTTTGTATTGCACTATTTGAGAATTAGGATTAGCTTCTCACGCATACCTTTTGCAGGTTGAGTTGAAATTCTTGGAAAGAACTTTATAGTATGCAGCTTTTCTCGTGATGTTTTTCTTCACCGCTAGATTAATAATAAATAAATAAGTATTACATACATCACGCCTTTTTCACAAAAGGGGTCAGCACTAGGACACCAACGTTTACCTTGTTCGCTCCGTCCCATGATATGATAGAAGGCGAGACTATCGACAGACATAAATTCCAACACCGGGCTGATCATTAATAGAAAAACTCAATATCACTTTGCCCGACCCGGGATTCGAACCCGAGACTTCAGCGTTGTAAGCGTACTGTAGTACTGCGCCAGCGAGGCAGTGTTAACAATTATAAATATATAGATAACTTAAAAAAACAGAGGTGGGTATGTGCATGTCCGATTCCAGGATGACAGTCTTGGCAAATCGCTTGCAGTTCGATAACACATGGTATTATGACTCTGATATGTAACAGATATGAAGCCGCGACCACAGGCGCGAGAGACCACGTCATGTTCGTTACCCTTATGCATTAGGCTACCATTCATTCATTATCAAATTCTTATTCAAATTATATCGTTTTGATAGCTGACCCCTAATCCTACAAAATTATTCGCATCAATAACCGAGAGTGTTACTGATTATTAAAAATGTAAGCAGGATTTAGATAAATACTGTAAGTAATTATTATCGCAATCAAAATATTAATAAACGGATTAGACAATTAAATATTCCTCAAAATGGCGGTTTTCGGAGCAGTTGTGTTGTTCGCGTGTCTTGGAGCCTCGGTAAGATTGAGTTTTTTTTACATAAACATAAAACAATACATCATACAGCCTATATTTATAAAACTGTAAATATTTTTTTGAACAATATTCTGTGGTCATTTGTCAATGCTATTTTTAATTAACGAAAGGGGAGGTTTTTACTAGTGGTAGGACGTTTTATACAGCCGGATAGGAACCACTATACGCGGTGATTATGGACCTTTCATGGTAACCCAGGAAGTGAGTCACGTTCCGGGTTCAGCTTTTTATTCGGTTTCGAACAAGCCGGCGTTATTGTGTCCACTATGATTTAAACCAACTTGTAACTTTTGTATAATTTATATATTGTAAAATAGTTTGAAAAGAGCAACGCTAGAGTTTCTTCTCCATTGAAAACCGCTTTCCAAACTGAGTAGATAAAAAAATGACTGAATCTTAATACTGTTGAACATTTTAATGGATTCAATAAATTTGTTTTATTTTCATTTTCACTTGTAAGATAACCGTCGGTGGATACTCTTCGATTGCACTCCAATTGCTCATGTGCATTGTAGTTGGTATTCGTTCCAGTAAAGTAAAAGTACCTACATACCTCGGTTTTCAGGCTTGTTACCCTGTTACGCATAAAATGCCAAGTATTTGTACGAAAAGTATGACGTCAATGAGAGGTCAATGCTCTTATGTTTTAAAGCTATGTCTATTACGTCACAACTTCATTACTTACAACAGATTATTAGCGTGCTTTTAAGACCATTGACTTTTATTTTCTCCCTAATGATGACAAGCCAGCCTTTTTGTTTTTGCTACGAATTTTGCCCTGTTAACTTGAAGCTCAGGCGTAACATATTATATCCACATAAATAATTTGCCATAGAGCTGTAAGAGCTTCACTGAAATCAGTTTGAACTATAATATTACTGGCTTTACTGGAGATGTTTCTTATAGCATGGGTCTGTCAAATGAGCAAGCAGGCCACCTGATGGTAAGTGATCACTGCCGCCCATGAACATCCACAACGCTAGATCATCTATGTGTTGCTGGTCCATCAGATCAGGAGGGGAACGGGAAGGAAGAAGGGCAGTATCCATTCACCGGACAAAATGCAATAGCTAAGCTCTCGCTTCACGTCGATCTCTTGTAAGACAGTGGTACCATGGATGGACGAGGCTGCCCATTCATGCCGAGTCATGGCTGACAACAGCGTGGCTCTACCACTTTTAAGTAGCACAGTTTCGAAGAAACACGACGTGAAGTAACTGCAGGTTTCTTGCAGTTACAGATTGGCTTGGATAGTAGATACCTTAAACATTTTCCTTTGCTTTCTTTTTAAAAGGCCGAATAAACACTCAGTGGTCAGGGATGCTCCTATCTAGTGGTCATGGCCTGTCCTAGAATAGGTGCTACGAGTACGCGACCTCGGCCCCCGAGCTACGGCAGTCACTACCAACCTTACCTTCCGTGACTGTAGTATCCATTCCTACAGGCCATATTTTCCTTTCCCATAATATCCTTTACCCACAAACTATATTTCCTTTCCCCGGTTGATGACGGGCAGCAGCGTCATCAACTCGAGTCCCCTCCTGCGCTCGCCAACCCGCCTGCCAAGCGTGGCGAGTACTGGCAAAACCCTCACTATGAATAATAAATCCAGGACCAGGCCCCCAGTCCCCGGCAGCCCCGCTATTCCTGGCTACGGTAGCGGCCATGGTTACGGCGGGGCAGGGGGTGCTAAGAATCCCCGGGTTGGCCCCGGCTACCACCCCCGACGACGACTGGCCCTGGTAACACACAACATACGCACGATGAGGACAGACGAGAAGATTGTCGAACTGGAAGAAGAATTTAGTGGGTTACTCTGGGACATTCTGGGGTTGTCGGAAGTCCGAAGAATCGGGGAGGACACGATAACCCTGAAGTCCGGTAACCTGCTTTTCTACCGGGGGGACGACCAACAGTCCCGAGGAGGTGTCGGATTTCTCGTCCACAGGTCTCTCATAAACAACATCGTATCCATCGAAAGTGTGTCGAGCAGGGTAGTGTACCTTATACTCAGAATATCAAAAAGATATTCGCTGAAGGTCATACAGGTATACGCGCCGACCTCGACACATCCAGATGAAGAAGTAGAGGAGATGTATGAGGACATAAGTCGGGCCATACATACTTCCAAAACCTACTTCAATGTTGTTATGGGGGACTTCAACGCAAAGTTGGGCATGAGAAGCGATGCAGAGCTGAAAGTGGGGCAATTTGGACATGGGCAACGGAACCTCAGGGGTCAGAGGCTGGCCGACTTTCTGGAGAAAGAGGGACTCTTTGCGATGAACTCTTTCTTTCAGAAGCCGCCTCACAGGAAATGGACCTGGCTGAGTCCTGACGGTTCTACAAGAAACGAGATAGATTTCATCTTGACGACGAATAGACGGATGTTCAGTGATGTCTCTGTGATCAACAGGGTGAAAACCGGCAGTGATCACCGAATGGTTAGAGGCACATTGAACATCAATGTCCAATTAGAAAGGCGTCGCTTGATGAAGTCTATGCTCCGACCTACTCGCGCCCATATCCAAAACCCCGAGAGCTTTCAACTTGAGCTGGCAAATCGCTTCGATTGTCTCAAAGAAAACCTTGCAGTGGACGAGCTAAACAGCGGTTTGGTAGAAGCTGTCCATACGGTGGGATCTAAGTATTTTAGACCTCGCCGTAGAGATAGACCCCAAAAACTCTCGATCCACACTCTTGACCTCATGGCCGAACGTCGATCTATGGCGCTGCAGTCTTCCGATGACGCCGAAGCATATAGGCGGCTCAATAGACGGATCTGGAAGTCCTTGCGACACGATGTCCGTGCTCACAATACTGTGAGCATAAAAGAGACAATTGAGCGGAACGGAGGCTCCAAAGTGTTTGCAAGGGACTTGTCTATTGGGCAAAGCCAGTTGTCTAGGCTGAAGACGGACGGCGGCAGCGTAGTGTCGACGAGGGCAGAGGTATTAAGGGAGATCGAGAGGTTCTACGGACAGCTTTACACCTCGGTTGCCGAACCTGCTGTTAGCTCGGCCGAAGACCCGAGAGCCGAGTTGATCCGACACTTTAGCGATGATATCCCGGACATCAACCTGTGTGAGATTGAGATGGCCCTGAAACAGCTTAAGAACAACAAGGCGCCGGGTGAGGACGGAATCACTTCAGAGCTTCTGAAAGCGGGCGGTATGCCGATGCTGAAAGTCCTTCAGAAGCTCTTCAATTCCGTTCTCCTCGAGGGTTCAACGCCAGAGGCATGGAGCAGGAGCGTGGTGGTACTGTTCTTCAAAAAAGGTGATAACACTTTGCTGAAGAATTACAGGCCCATCTCGCTCCTGAGCCATGTCTATAAGCTGTTTTCGAGGGTCATCACAAATCGTCTCGAACGCATGTTTGATGACTTCCAGCCTCCCGAACAAGCCGGGTTCCGAAAAGGTTTTAGTACCATAGACCACATTCATACGCTTCGGCAAGTTATACAAAAAACCGAGGAATATAACTTGCCGCTTTGTTTAGCGTTTGTGGACTATGAGAAAGCCTTTGATTCGATCGAGACCTGGGCTGTGCTACAGTCTCTTCAGCGGTGCCACATTGACTATCGGTACATCGAAGTGTTGAAGTGTATATACAACAACGCCACCATGTCGGTCCGAGTACAAGATCAGAGCACGAAGGCTATTCCACTACAGAGAGGCGAAAGACAGGGGGATGTCATATCTCCGAAACTGTTCACTGCCGCGCTGGAAAACGCCTTCAAGCTCTTGCAGTGGAAAGGATTCGGCATCAACATCAACGGCGAGTATATCACTCACCTTCGATTTGCCGACGATATTGTAGTCTTGGCAGAATCGCTGGAAGACCTTAGCACTATGCTCGAAGACCTCAATCGAGTCTCCCAACAGGTGGGTCTTAAAATGAACATGGACAAAACGAAGATTATGTCGAATGTCCATGTTGTGCCCACCCCCATCGGAGTTGGGGGCTCGACTCTCGAAGTTGTAGACGAATATGTCTATTTAGGACAAGTGGTCCGGTTAGGCAGGTCCAACTTCGAGAGAGAGGTCAATCGTCGAATCCAACTCGGTTGGGCAGCGTTCGGGAAATTACGCGACGTCTTCTCGTCCAAAATACCTCAGTGCCTCAAATCGAAAGTCTTCGATAGTTGTGTGTTACCAGTGATGACATACGGCACCGAGACGTGGCCTCTTACTATGGGCCTTATCAGGAGGCTCAAAGTCACTCAACGAGCTATGGAGAGGGCTATGCTCGGGGTTTCCCTACGAGATCGAATCAGAAATGAGGAGATCCGTAGGAGAACTAAAGTAACCGACATAGCCCAGCGGATTAGCAAGTTGAAGTGGCAATGGGCGGGGCACATAGCACGGAGAACTGATGGCCGATGGGGCCAAAAAGTTCTCGAATGGAGGCCACGAAGCGGAAAGCGCAGCGTGGGACGTCCACCCACTAGGTGGTCAGACGACCTGGTAAAGGTCGCGGGACGTCGCTGGATGCAGGCTGCCTCCAACAGGTCACTATGGAAATCATTGGGAGAGGCCTATGTTCAGCAGTGGACTTCCTTTGGCTGATGGATGGATGGATGGATGGAATAAACACTCTATTCTTGTTTCTCCCTTTGAGCATTTCAAAATAGTTTAAATATTGATAGAAAATGAACCTATGTACTCTCCTGAAAAGTTGCCGATTTATAGACATTTTATACAGATGCTCGATTCGTCTGTATCTCGTCGTCTGCTGTTCCAAAGTTGTCCGTAACTTTATTATCTAGATTCTAGTGGGAAATTCTCCGAAATCAATTTATTGTGTAACCCAACTACAAACTCTAGACAAATTCATAATCGCATTTTGTAATTATGAGTTGATAATTTCAGGTGGCGACCGAGCTTGGTGCTCAATCAGGTATGATAACAGTTCCCTAATCTAAGTTTATCTTTGTTAATTGTTGTGATTTTAATATTAATATTTTAAGTACAATAGTCTATAGGCTGCTTTGGAAATTACATTTAGGTATATGAGGGACACAGCTCGTTTCTATATATTTTTTATCTTTGATGGAGGCATATATTTGAAAGAGATGGTATGTGATGAATCATTCATTTAATTATAAGCGAGATTATTTTCAACCTTATTTTTCCCTATCATGCCATCTGATAAATCATCAGCCCATTTCTTATGGACACAACTAAGTCCAATAACCCTAATAACCTTTGGGCCAAATCTACGTGTTTTTAAGCAAAAACATTTGCTCACCAAGTGCCTTTCTCTCCAGGTGCTGAGTCGCGGATTGTGTCAGGATGGTTGGCGCAAGAGGGCCAGTTCCCCCACATATTCTACATGCGCAGCGTGAGCATCCACGCACAAATCTCTGCCTGCGCCGGCTCCTTCATCCATGAGAGCTGGGGACTTACTTCTGCTAGATGCACCGCTACGTAAGAGTTCTTGTTTTTGTAAAATATAAAGTAGTCGTTATTTGTTTTTATTACATAGATATACGAGCTACTCCTCCTATTAATTTAGCTTTATGATTGATTTCGTTGCGGGTTAAAGACAAGTTAGACATTCCCGGAGACTCGCTGAGCTTCAATTCTCAGTGTCATTACAATGCGTACCACTGTTGATCCAGGCTTACAGGAATTGCAGTGGTGGGTGTGAGGGCGGGACAGTCTCCATAGACATACGAACTATTCCTTCATTATAAGTTATTCCCGCCGGCCATTAACATCCACTGAACGAGGATCGTAAATTGATTGCCGATCTCTTAAAATTCGAGGGGAGAGGGCAAGAAAAAGTATAAGGAAGGAGATAATTGTGTTTCCGGCAATCTACCCACTGTAATACCACATGCCATCCCCTCACGTCGGATTTCTTTAAGAATCTGGTATCACCTCGATTGAGCCGATTAATAAATAAATAAATCTTAGTTAACTACCTACACTGTGAATTGTGACTTTATCACTTAGTGACATAATGTGGTAATTCTCCAGCCGAGTGAACCTGATGATCCGTGCCGGCATGGTGAACATCAACCGTCCTCGCCTATACCTCGAGACCAACACCTACTTCACCGCGCCGGAGTACATCGACGAGCTGCATGCCATCTCGCAGCCGCACGACATCAGCCTCGTCAGGTTCAACAGCCCCGTCAGCTTCAACCGTCAGTATACTTGTCTATTCATCCAGCTAGCAGGTGGCAGTAAGGCTATGGAAAATTGTAAGAGTGGCCTGTATTCATCGGCTAATTTGTATGTAATGGTGATCGATAGATCTGCCTTTAACAGCTAAAAGCAGCTCCGCTAACAGCCCCCGTGGCGCAGTTGGTTGCACGTCGACTGTGAAACGATAGGCCGCGGGTTCGATCCCGCATCGAAATAAATGTTTGTGTCGACAAGTATTTGTTTCGAGCCTGGGTGTTTGTGAGACCGAAAATTCTCTCGCAGCTCCTGATACCCACGACTCAAGACTCGATCTTAGTGTGGGGTTAGGACTTTGTAAGTGACTGTTGGGTGAATTTATTTTATTTATTTAAAAACGTAATCCGGATACAATCGGGTCGGGATCATTGGGGAGAGATAGAAATCTTGCGGATACTCTATCTAAACTGCGCTTGTCACAAGTTGTGTGGTTACTTTGTCGTGTTAGTGTAAAAAGTCAAAGGATCGATCTCACATTACATTGTTCTCTTTTAATATCAATAGTAATGTTTTTCGTTCAGAATTCATCCGGCCCGTGAGGATAATGCCGTCAGGAGACATGAACAGGAACTACGAAGGCATGAGGATGACCACAGCCGGGTGGGGCACTACATGGACTTTGGGTAAGAATCTTTATTTTTATACTATAGTTGGCAGGTTCGGCATCGTTCAGGAGTTAGAAGAAAGAAAGAAAAGAAGAGTTACGTACATAATTTATATTTTGCAGTTTTACACTCTATAATATTGTCATATGTCTAGTAACTAACATGCAAATGGAAAAGAAATTTTCGACTGATATAGCAGTCCGCTGTTTGTCTATAGGCTGATGAGGAAAATCATTTTATCATTGATAAACAGCAGCTCTAATTGTTCCACGCTTTCATTGGATTCATAAAACCAATCTATTAAATGTACTTATGCTTACACGCTCTTTTTACTATAAAGTTATTTCATCAAGGATATAAGTATAGGTATTTGTTTTTAACTTCACTCCCGAATTCGAACGAAGATCCTACATAATCGACATAATATTTCATAAAGATTGCCTCATGCTCCGTTGTTATCAGGTGAGGCTACTGACGACCTGAACTGGGTGTTCCTGAACGGCATCAACAACTTAATGTGCCTGCTGATGTTGAACAACAGCTTCCTGGTCCGCGAATCAACCATCTGCGCCAGGCCTTACAACGTCACCAGCCAGGGTATCTGCGCTGTAAGTCCACCTTCAAAACTTCTAAGACAGAGTTACACCATTTAAAATGAAATGAACAGGCGTGAAGATGAAATGCTTATATTGTCTTACGATAAGTACAATGTAGCTTTGGATTTGAACATCAAGATAATAAATGATGATTTAAAATGATACCCTAAAATATGTCACACAAACATACACGTTTCTGCTTTTGACTGACACTGATTCTTAAGAAAGATAAATCCAACCTTCGAC